>OY998261.1:3217500-5717500 GCA_963922045.1 Persicaria maculosa | reverse complement strand
TACTCTTAAGGTTTATTCTTTCATCACTGCCAACAAAACTTGAGACTTAAACAAACTCTAATCCGCGGTAGGTTGCCATTTACCCACCAACATTATCAATTCCATTATCTAAACTCTCATCCCTAGGTACATCACTTATACTGGATTTGGAGTAAGAATTGTTGGTTCTCCACTGCCTCGGCCATTGAAATGATTCATAATGATAAACATCATGCGCAATCCAACTTCCATTGGATATGGAACTTGATACCATGCCTAAGATTAAGGATTTCATTTGGCGCATTACGAGGAATGCCTCCCTACCTCTATCAAGTTGGCTCAAAGGGGCCTTGGTATCCCAACTAATTGTCCGCTTTGTGACATGAACTTTGAGGATATTGAACATCTTTTATTTATGTGTCCCATCTAAAAACCACTACCCAACTCCTATCCCTAAAGATTGCTTCTAAAGTTAACTCAATTTATGACATTTCAAACAATCTAACTGAAGTTATGTCCTCTCTTGGATCTGAACTAGGGAATACTAATTTCTCCACTCTCGTCTTTACCTGGTGGAGCATTTGGTATTTTTTAAACAAAAAACTTGTTGAAAATATCAACCCTAATCCTAACACTATCGTCTCCTTGATAATTGACCAGATCTATAACTGGAATAAGACCAAAGATCTTGATCGAGATCTTGTCCTTGATTCCTAAAAAAACAACTACGCCTCCCTGCAAGGCCTCTCGACGGCGTTGTCGTTGGACAAAGCCCCCTCCTAAGTGGTGTAAACTAAATTTTAACGGTGTGTTTTCTCCATCCACCAACGGTACCTACGACTTCAACATTCGTGATCGTAATGGATCTGTTCTTTTTTCTGAAGTTGGGACCTCGCCCTTCCCCTCCATCATTGATGCTGAGGGTTTTAGCTTATGGAAGGGCATCTTAAAGGCAACTGATCTAAATATTAAACTTACTAGGTAGGGAGACCCGTGCTACGGCCGGGACATATGATTTTGTTCCAAACATTATAGTGACATCAAACTTGGTAAATGAAGAAAAAAATAACATGTTGTAGGAATTTTTAAAAGAATAGAATAATAGCACATAGTGTAGTTTTTACAAACAAAAATTAAATTAAAATATATTATAGAATTTTTTTAAAATAAAAGTTCAAGTGAAGGATTGTATTACAACCACTTACATGTTATAGGAATTTTTAAAAGAATAGAATATAGCACATAGTGTAGTTTTTACAAACAAAAATTAAATTAAAATATATTATAGAATTTTTTAAAATAAAAGTTCAAGTGAAGGATTGTATTACAACCACTCACCTTAAGTTTTACTTCTCAATATGTGCTTCTTCTTTTTCACCAATGACACTATAAAAGAGATAATAAATAAAAAGAAAATATTAGTATGAAAGTTTTAAAACTAATATCAACAAACAAATAATAGATTACGATCATAGAAAATACATATATAGTATATCAAAAAATTATTTTGACATAATATGAGAGTGAAAGAAAGATAAAGAGTCGATTTGGTGTATTGCTTATGATTATCTAAAAGATGTAGTGTGTCTTTATATAAACTAGTGGGCATGCCCGTGCGTACGCACGTGACATAGTTCAATAAAATTGAATTGTATGATATTAAAACTTTATATATTTGGTTCGTATTAACGGAAATAAGGTAAAAGGTTTGTGGGTATATTTTTGTTGGTTATTATTATTATCAGAATTGTAAAGAAAAAAACTTGTATGGGGTATAGCACAAAACAACTAAACATTTTTAAATAAAATAATACAAAACAATCAAAATAAATTTAATAAAACTGTGAAAAAATCATGAAAACTAAAACTAAAAGAAAAACATAATCATATATTGCCATATTGACCAAATTATTTAGTTACTTGTAAAAAAAATTCAATAGTTAATAATTAGTAAAAAAAATAAAATAAATAACTAAGATAAAGTGATATTTTATTTCAGTCGCGGGGATTCGAACTTCTTGGCATGTGATGTACACCAACTTGTGATTGGTAAAGATAAAGTGATAATATCAGTTTATCTAAATTTAGTGCCATATTGACCTAATTATTATTTAGTTATTTAGTTATATCCAGATAATTATATCAAAAATTAGATTTGTAAATACTTGATATTGTGAATTTTGTGACCTGTGTGAATTGAGTTTGATTGGTGTAAGCTACTTGTATAAACCTATAAAAAAAAATTTGAGCAAGTATAAACCTATAAATTAATCTCATTTTCAGCCGCAATAGACTCGTGATATTAGATATTACCCTATAAGTCCCTAACTTCCTTTCCCCTCCATCCAGTTGATATGAAGACTAATCCAAACTCTTGATCAAATTTATGTTCACGTACAGAAATGCCTCCAAGTAAATAAAATTATATCCATATCAATATTAGTTCATGTCTATAAGATATATATAGCCATCTTAATCGATCAGTGTATACAATTTCTAGCAAGCATGACATAATATAAACACACAGGGATAAAATTCTCTATTTACATTCTCCAATATATAGTACGTTAAGGTGACTAATTAAGGTTTATGCTTAATTAAAGCATTAATATATGTCGTGTAAAAGACCATAGCTTATGTGTTGTAGATAAGATAAGAGTTCATTGGGGAAGTATATATTAGCTACCAGGCTCAACCGTCCTCTGTCAATTCAAGTTGATGCCTTTGAATTTCATGCAATCTATAGAGGGGTGATAGAATATGTGCATACTAATAAAATGAATTATAGAGGGGTGATAGGCCGGGATAAAAGATCGAGGAGTACCGTTGTATTTGGGTTTGAAATTGAATTGAAAGTCCTTCACTGGCATCATAAAAATAATTGTTGTTGTAGTCCTTCACTGGCATCATAAAAATAATTGTTGTTGTAGTCCTTCACTGACATAAGGTACAGGGTGCTTGAAATACAAGTACTGTGATGTAAAAGAATTTCTTTTCACATGCATCGCCTAATTCCATAGCCATTTGCCCCTATACATGCATGCGGGAGAAAAATTATAATTAGATCGAGTTAGCGCATAAACAAGCAAGTAGAACTAACATTTTGGGTAAGGTACTGTACTAACTTGTGTGGGGTACAGGTGTGTGCAAGCAGTGGTTAATGCTTACCTTCTCACCAGAAACAATGAAGTAATTAGTGTTTATGTATTTTTCAAAAGCTTTATGCACGTCCCACTTTCGGCAAATCATCACTTGATTTTGGCGTCTTTCAATTCCCTTCAATCGAATCCCCAACAGATCGAAGTGTGTGGTTCATCCTTCATATATACACGCAATTGCATTGGATGCATTTAGATCGAGTGATAGAATTTCAATCATGTATTAAGATATGAACAAATTTGGGTATTGTTACCTGTGTTGGAGTGCCTGTTGGTTGTAGTGCTAAGACTCTGCCAGCTCAAGTTTTCTTTCTTTCACTGTGTTATCAATCTATCATGTATTTGGAATTGTGAATGAGGCATTAGCAGGGGGTACCCCTATATATGAAGGAGGAAACATCTGATTTTGTGAAATGCCCAATATGAAGATCGATCGAGTCCTGACCATTATATATGGAGGACGAAATCCATAGTTTACAAGACAATTTCATTAAACGATTGAATGTTAAATTTTGTGAAACGGATGTGACATTAATAACTTTCAACGGCTGAATGAAAGCATCATCACATTGATTTTGTGAAACGCCTAAATTGAATGGTATGGGTAACGCCTAATTGCCTAAATTGAATGATGATGCTTTCATTCAGCCGTTACTAAATTGAATGATAGAATTATATACCTAGGGTAATATGGGAACTAATTACACATTTATGGAGGGGAAACTAATTGAGATATGGCATTATATAGAAATTTGCAAACTAATCGATTGTAGGCCGGAAGAAAAGAGGTAAATTAAAGTTTTTACAAAATAGTGGGGGAAATTAAGCTAATTTATTTTAAAATAAGGTAATAATGAGTTTCACATTAATGAGGGCTGAACACAACTTTTCTTGTATATTATAGATAGATAGCATAAGCATGATATAATTGAATTAGAAGTTTCAATTTTTACCTTATTATTTAAGTGAAATAAATTTCAAAGTAAATAGGTTAAAGGAGTTACATTTTTTGTATTCAATGTTTGTTGAAGTTATTTTTTTGTGTTATTGGTTGGTTACTCTTCATAAACTATGCATGTTTACATATGAAAAATTGTACCATTAATATATGAGAGAAAATAAATTTAATAAAATTAAAATAGAATATTTTGTATGATTAAGATCATAATTCTTTAAAGACTGTGTGGATAATATTTTGAAATTAGTTGCAAATAAATAGTAAAAAAAATTATGATGATGGTATAATAAATTATATCATTCACACATTTGCATAGTATAAACTATATATGATAAATTTTGATTAAAAAAATTCAAAGTTTTTTTAAATTTATATATAAAGAAAAGAACTTACAATGTTCTCCACATTTTTCTTTATACACCTTTATCTATTTACAAAAAATATGCATAACAAAAATGACAATTTAAGAGGAAATAAAAAAAATTGTAAAATATGGTCATTGTGTAACTAATAGGATTTGAACTCAAGACATTATTCCTACTAAACAACTCTATTAACCATTGACCTATGAAGATGTTTGTGCTCTTTTGTGGAATTGAAACAAAAAAAATATAAAATATAGATAATTAAATAAATTAGCATTAAATTGGCCTTGAACACAACTTTTTATGTATTATATATTATATATTATAGATTATATATATATATAAATAGATATAGATATAGATATAGATATAGATATAGATTAGTATTGAATGTGACAACTGACAACCTTAGCAGCATCAATAGTCTAAGTACTGGGATTTGTTGTTCGAGCGAGATCGAAATGATCCTCTCCGATTCTCTTCTACCTCTTCAATGTTTCTCAAATTTTAAGATCTCCCACGTCTTTAGGGAAGGAAATCGTGCAGCGGACCGTCTTTCTCATCTTAGATTCGACTTTTTCGGCCCTCTTCCCCCTTCAAATGCTGTTCTTCATAGTTTCATCATCCATGATGCCCTTAGGTAGATTACTCTGTCAATCTTCCAAATTCTTTTCGATTAAAAAAAATCAAACAATGGCAAAACTAATTAAAATAACCTAAGCTTTGTAGAAGTGTTAAAAATATATCCTCACCTTCAACTGTATGAAAAATAATCCAACTTTTGGGTAGGTGGTAACAAAATGTCTTGACTCATTTTTACGACAATAAATTGGGTCATAACAGTGACATGAAATTGGTCAAATGATATCATTCTCATTAAAACAAGTCAATATCGTCAAAAATTCACCAAAATCTTAATTTCACCTCTTATATGTCATCGTTTATGCTCATATTTTTTTAACATCCCTCCAAATGTTAGGCTATTTTAAGTAGTTTTGCTTTAAACAATTATCGATAATGAATAAACATTAAAAAATTAAAACATTAAAATAAGATTTTTCTCTCATTCTAATATTTGTTAAGTATGTTTAATATTCCCCCTTTGGAAAAAGTCTAAAATTTGTCAAGATTTCAAACCTAGGAAAAATGATTTTTTTCACCCTTTTAGAGGAGGATTTCTCAAAAAACATCCTAAGTAGAATCGTAGCTCTTGAAGTTTGATTTCCAATTGGTGGACAAATGCCTCGATCCGACCAACACAACTCTCGATTTGCCAAAAATACCAAGCATGTGTCCGTGACTCCTGTCGTAAGGCAAACTAATAAAATGTCGGGGCTATTTGGATATTCCGGGTGCGTGTTTTGTGGACGCATGACCTGAATAGCATCACACCTTGCCTAGTGCAAAAGATCCGCAGTCAAAATTATTTTTTTGGCCATTTTAGAGGAGGATTTCTTAGAAACAAATCCGCTAGTAAAGTCGTAACTCTTGAAGTTACCTTTCTAAAGAGTGCTCAAATGCCCCGATAGGACCAACGCAACTCTTGTTATGCCCAAAATACCGAGAGTGTGTCCGTAACTCCTGTTATAAGGCACATTACTGTAATTTCGGGACTATTTGGACATCCCGGGTGGGCGTTTTGTGCACGTATAGCCTCAATAGCATCACACCTTGCCTAGAGCAAAGGATTTTGGATTTTCATTTTTTAAGATTTTGAGTTTTTTTCGTGGACTACCCCCTTTGGAAAAAGTCCAAAATTTGCCCAGATTTCACACCTAGGAAAAATGATATTTATGGCCATTTTCGAGGAGGATTTCTCAGAAAACATCTGTAGTAAAGTCGTAGATCTTGAAGTTAGCTTTCTAAAGAGTGCTCAAATGCCCCGATCGGACCAACACAACTCTCGTTATGCCAAAAATACTGAGCGTGTGTCCGTAACTCCTGTTGCAAGGCACATTACTTTAATTTCAGGGCTATTTGGACATCCCGGGTGGTTGTTTTGTGCACGTATTTCCTGAATAGCATCACACCTTGCCTAGTGCAAAGGATTTTGGATTTTCATTTTTTATTATTTTGAGATTTTTTCGTGGACTACCCCCTTTGGAAAAATCCAAAATTTGTCCAGATTTCAGATCTAGGAAAAATGATTTTTTTGGCCATTTTCGAGGAGGATTTCTCAGAAAATATCCATAGTAAAGTCGTAGCTCTTGAAGTTAGCTTTTTAAAGAGTGCTCAAATGCCCCAATCGGACCCACCCAACTCTAGTTATGCCCAAAATACCGAGAGTGTGTCCGTAACTCATTTTGTAAGGCACATTACTGTAATTCCGGGGCTATTTGGACATCCTGGGTGGCGTTTTGTGCACGTATAGCCTGAATAATATCACACCTTGCCTAATGCAAGGGATTTTGGATTTTCATTTTTTATGATTTTGAGATTTTTTCATGGACTACCTCCATTGAAAAAGTCCAAAATTTGTCCAGATTTCAGACCTAGGAAAAATGATTTTTTTTGGGGCCATTTTCGAGGAGAATTTCTTAGAAAACATCTGTAGCTTTATAAAGAGTGCTCAAATGCCCCGATCGGACCAAAGCAACTCTCGTTATGCCAAATATACCGAGCGTGTGTCCGTATCTCCTTTTGTAAGGCACATTACTGTAATTCCGGGTCTATTTGGACATCCTGAGTGGTTGTTTTGTGCACGTATGGCCTGAATAGCATCACACCTTGCCAAGTGCAATGGATTTTGGATTTTCATTTTTTATGATTTTGAGATTTTTTCGTGGACTACCCCCTTTGGAAAAAGTTTAAAATTTGTCCATATTTCAGACCTAGGAAAAATGATTTTTTTGGCCATTGTTAAGGAGGATTTATAAGAAAACATCCGTAGTAAAGTCGTAGCTCTTGAAATTATGTTTCTAAAGAGTGCTCAAATGCCCCGATCGGACAACCGCAACTCTAGTTATGCTAAAAATACCGAGCGTGTGTCCGTAACTCCTGTTCTAAGGCACATTACTCTAATTCCAGGGCTATTTGGACATCCCGGGTGGTTGTTTTGTGCACGTATGGCCTGAATAGCATCACACCTTGCCTAGTACAAAGGATTTTGCATTTTCATTTTTTAAGATTTTGAGATTTTTTCGTGGACTACCCCATTTGGAAAAAGTCCAAAATTTGTACAGATTTCAAACCTAGGAAAAATGATTTTTTTGGCCATATTCGAGGAGGATTTCTTAGAAAATATCCATAGTAAAGTCGTAGCTCTTGAAGTTAGCTTTGTAAAGAGTGCTCAAATGCCCCGGTCGGACCAACGCAACTCTCGTTATGCCCAAAATACCGAGAGTGTGTCCGTAACTCCTATTGAAAGGCACATTGCTGTAATTCCGGGGCTATTTGGACATCCCGGGTGTGCGTTTTGTGCACGTATGGCCTGAATAGCATCCCACCTTGCCTAGTGCAAAGGATTTTGGAATGTCATTTTTTATGATTTTGATATTTTTTCGTGGACGACACCCTTTGGAAAAAGTCCAAAATTTGTCCAGATTTCAGACCTAGGGAAAATAATTTTTTTGGCCATTTTCGAGGAAGATTTCTCATAAAACATCCATAGTAAAGTCGTAGCTCTTGAAGTTAGCTTTCTAAAGAGTGCTCAAATGCCCAGATCGGACAAACGCAACTCTCGTTATGCCAAAAATACCGAGCGTGTGTCCGTAACTCCTGTTGTAAGACACATTACTGTAATTCCGGGGCTATTTGGACATCCCGAGTGGACGTTTTGTGCACATATAGCCTGAATAGCATCACACCTTGCGTAGGGCAAAGGATTTTGGTTTTTCATTTTTTATGATTTTGAGATATTTTCGTGGACTACCCCCCTTTGGAAAAAGTCCAAAATTTGTCCAGATTTCAGACCTAGAAAAAATGATTTTTTTCGCCCTTTTAGAGGAGGATTTCTCAGAAAACATCCTAAGTAGAATCGAAGCTCTTAAAGTTTGATTTCCAACGGGTGGTCAAATGCATCGATCCGACCAACACAACTCTCGATTTGCCAAAAATACCAAGCATGTGTCCGCGACTCCTGTCGTATGGAAAACTAATAAAATGCCGGGGCTATTTGGACATCTCGGGTGCGTGTTTTGTGGACGCATGGCCTGAATAACATCACACCTTGAATAGTGCAAAAGATCCGCAATAAAAATTATTTTTTGGCCATTTTAGAGGAGGATTTCTCATAAAACATCAGCAGTAAAGTCGTAGCTCTTGAAGTTACCTTTCTAAAGAGTGCTCAAATGCCCCGATCGTACCAACGCAACTGTCGTTATGCCCAATATACCAAGAGTGTGTCCGTAACTCATATTGTAAGGCACATTACTGTAATTCCGGGGCTATTTCGACATCCCGGGTGGGCGTTTTGTGCACGTATAGCTTGAATAGCATCACACCTTGCCCAGTGCAAAGTATTTCGGATTTTCATTTTTTGTGATTTTGAGATTTTTTCGTGGACTACCTCCTTTGGAAAAAGTCCAAAATTTGTCCAGATTTCAGACTTAGGAAAAATGATTTTTATGGCCATTTTCGAGGAGGATTTCTCACAAACATCCTTAGTAAAGTCGTATCTCTTGAAGTTAGCTTTCTAAAGAGTGCTCCAATGCCCCGACCAAACCAATACAACTCTCGTTATGCCAAAACTATCGAGCGTGTGTCCGTAACACCTGTTGTAAGGCACATTACGGTAATTCCGGGACTATTTGGACATCCCGGGTGGTTGTTTTGTGCACGTATGGCCGAATAGCATCACACCTTGCCTAGTGCAAAGGATTTTGCATTTTCATTTTTTAAGATTTTGAGATTTTTTCGTGAACTACCCCCTTTGGAAAAGTCCAAAATTTGTCCAGATTTCAGACCTAGAAAAATGTTTTTTTGGCCATTTTCGAGGAGGATTTCTCAGAAAACATCCGTAGCTTTCTAAAGAGTGCTCAAATGCCCCGATCGGACCAATGCAACTCTCGTTATGCCAAATATACCGAGCGTGTGTCCGTATCTCCTTTTGTAAGGCACATTACTATAATTCGGGGGCTATTTGGACATCCCGGGTGGTTGTTTTGTGCACGTATAGCCTGAATAGCTTCACACCTTGCCAAATGCAATGGATTTTCGATTTTCATTTTTTATGATATTGAGATTTTTTAGTGGACTACCCCTTTTGGAAAAGTCCAAAATTTGTCCAGATTTCAGACCTAGGAAAAATGATTTTTTGGCCATTTTTGAGGAAGATTTATAAGAAAACATCCATAGTAAAGTCGTAGCTCTTGAAATTATCTTTCTAAAGAGTCCTCAAATGACCCGATCGGACCAACGCAACTCTCGTTATGCCAAAAATACCGAGCGTGTATCCGTAACTCCTGTTGTAAGACACATTACTGTAATTTCGGTGCTATTTGGACATCCCGGGTGGTTGTTTTATGCACGTATGGCCTGAATAGCATCACACCTTGCCTAGTGAAAAAGATTTTGCATTTTCATTTTTTAAGATTTTGAGATTTTTTCATTGACTACCCCCTTTGGAAAAAGTCCAAAATTTGTCCACATTTGAAACCTAGGAAAAATGATTTTTTGGCCATTTTTGAGGAGGATTTCTTAGAAAATATCCGTAGTAAAGTCGTAGCTCTTGAAGTTACCTTTCTAAATAGTGCTCAAATTCCCCGATCGGACCAACGCAACTCTCGTTATGCCCAAAATACCGAGAGTGTGTCTGTAACTCCAGTTGTAAGGCACATTACTTTAATTCCGGGGCTATTTGGACATCCCGGGTTGGCGTTTTGTGCACGTATGGCCTCAATAGCATCACACCTTGCCTAGTAAAAAGGATTTTGGATTTTGGATTTTTTATGATTTTGAGATTTTTTCGTGGACTACCCCCTTTGGAAAAGTCCGAAATTTGTCTAGATTTCAGACCTAGGAAAAATGATTTTGTTTGGGCATTTTTGAGGAGGATTTCTCAGAAAACATCTGTAATAAAGTCGTAGCTCTTGAAGTTAGCTTTCTAAAGAGAGCTCAAATGCCCCGATCGGACCAACGCAACTCTCGTTATGCCCAAAATACCAAGAGTGTGTCTATAACTCCTATTGTATGGCATATTACTTTAATTCCGAGGCTATTTGGACATCCTGGGTGGTTGTTTTGTGCACGTATGGCCTGAATAGCATCACACCTTGCCTAGTGCAAAAGATTTTGCATTTTCACTTTTTAAGATTTTGAGAATTTTTCATTGACTACCCCCTTTGGAAAAAGTCCAAAATTTGTCCACATTTGAAACCTAGGAAAAATAATTTTTTTGGCCAGTTTTGAGGAGGATTTCTTAGAAAATATCCGTAGTAAAGTCGTAGGTCTTGAAGTTAGATTTCTAAATAGTGCTCAAATTCCCCGATCGGACCAACGCAACTCTCGTTATGCCCAAAATACCGATAGTGTGTCTGTAACTCCTGTTGTAAGGCACATTACTTTAATTCCGGGGCTATTTGGACATCCCGGGTGGGCGTTTTGTGCACGTATGGCCTGAATAGCATCACACCTTGCTTAGTAAAAAGGATTTTGGATTTTGGATTTTTTATGATTTTGAGATTTTTTCGTGGACTACCCCCTTTGGAAAAGTCCGAAATTTGTCCAGATTTCAGACCTAGGAAAAATGATTTTGTTTGGGCATTTTCGAGGAGGATTTCTCAAAAAACATCTGTAATAAAGTCGTAGCTCTTGAAGTTAGCTTTCTAAAGAGGGCTCAAATGCCCCGATCGGACCAACGCAACTCTCGTTATGCCCAAAATACCAAGAGTGTGTCTATAACTCCTGTTGTATGGCATATTACTTTAATTCCGAGGCTATTTGGACATCCTGGGTGGTTGTTTTGTGCACGTATGGCCTGAATAGCATCACACCTTGCCTCGTGCAAAAGATTTTGCATTTTCATTTTTTAAGATTTTGAGAATTTTTCATTGACTACCCCCTTTGGAAAAAGTCCAAAATTTGTCCACATTTGAAACCTAGGAAAAATGATTTTTTTGGCCATTTTTTAAGAGGATTTCTTAGAAAATATCCGTAGAAAAGTCGTAGCTCTTGAAATTAGATTACTAAATAGTGCTCAAATTCCCCGATCGGACCAACGCAACTCTCGTTATGCCCAAAATACCGAGAGTGTGTATGTAACTCCTGTTGTAAGGCACATTACTTTAATTCCGGGGCTATTTGGACATCCCGGGTTGGCGTTTTGTGCACGTATGGCCTGAATAGCATCACACCTTGCCTAGTAAAAAGGATTTTGGATTTTTCATTTTTATGATTTTGAGATTTTTTCGTGGACTACCCCCTTTGGAAAAGTCCGAAATTTGTCCAGATTTCAGACCTAGGAAAAATGATTTTTTTTGGGCATTTTCGAGGAGGATTTCTCAGAAAACATCTATAATAAAGTCGTAGCTCTTGAAGTTAGCTTTCTAAAGAGGGCTCAAATGCCCCGATCGTACCAACGCAACTCTCGTTATGCCCAAAATACCAAGAGTGTGTCTATAACTCCTTTTGTAAGGCATATTACTTTAATTCCGAGGCTATTTGGACATCCTGGGTGGTTGTTTTGTGCACGTATTCCCTGAATAGCATCACACCTTGCCTAATGCAAAGGATTTTGAATTTTTATTTTTTATGATTTTGAGATTTTTTCGTGGACTACCCCCTTTGGAAAAAGTCCAAAATTTGTCCAGATTTCAGACCTAGGAAAAATAATTTTTTTGACCATTTTTTAGGAGGATTTCTCATAAAATATCCATAGTAACGTCGTGAATTTATCTTTCTAAAGAGTGTGCTCAAATGCCCCGATCGGACAAACGCAACTCTCGTTATGCCAAAAATACCGAGCGTGTGTCCATAACTCCAGTTGTAAGGCACATTAGAGTAATTCCGGGACTATTTGGACATCCCGGGTGGTTGTTTTATGCACGTATGGCCTGAATAACATCACACCTTGCCTGGTGCAAAGGATTTTGGATTTTCATTTTTTTTGATTTTGAGATTTTTTCGTAGACTACCCCTTTGGAAAAAGTCCAATATTTTCGAGATTTCAGACCTAGGAAAAATTATTTTTTTGACCATTTTTGAGGGGGATTTCTCAGAAAAAAATCCTCAGTAAATCATCTCTCTTGAAGTTAGCTTTCTAAAGAGTGCTCAAATGCCCCGATCGGACCTACGCAACTCTCGTTATGCCAAAAATACCGAACGTGTGTCCGTAACTCCTGTTGTAAGGCATATTATTGTAATTCCGGGGCTATTTGGACATCCCGGGTGGTTGTTTTGTGCACGTATGGCCTGAATAGCATCACACCTTGCCTAGTGCAAAGGATTTTGGATTTTCAATTTTTATGATTTTGAAATTTTTTCGTGGACAACCCCCTTTGGAAAAAGTCCAAAATTTGTCTAGATTTCATACTTAGGAAAAATCTTTTTTTTTGCCATTTTAAAGGAGAATTTCTCAGAAAGCATCCACAATAAAGTCGTAGCTCTTGAAGTTAGCTTTCTAAAGAGTGCTCAAACGCCTCGATCGGACCAACGCAACTCTCGTTATGCCAAAAATACCGAGCGTGTGTCCGTAACTCCTATTGTAAGGCACATTACTTTAATTCCGGTGCTATTTGGACATCCCGGGTGGTTGTTTTGTGCACGTATAGCCTGAATAGCATCACACCTTCCCTAGTGCAAAGGATTTTGGATTTTAATTTTTTATGATTTTGATATTTTTTTCGTGGACTACCCCCTTTGGAAAATGTCCAAAATTTGCCAGATTTCAGACCTAGGAAAAATGATTTTTTTGGCCAATTTTGAGGTGGATTTCTCAGAAAACATCCTAGTAAAGTCGTAGCTCTTGACGTCAGCTTTCTAAAGAGTGCTCAAATGCTCCGATCGGACCAACGCAACTCTCGTTATGCCAAAAATACCGAGCGTGTGTCCATAACTCCTATTGTAAGGGATATTATTGTAATTCCAGGGCTATTTGTACATCCCAGGTGTGCGTTTTGTGCATGTATAGCCTGAATAGCATCACACCTTGCCTAGTGCAAAGTATTTTGGATTTTAATTTTTTATGATTTTGAGATTTTTACGTGGACTACCCTTTTTGGAAAAAGTCCAAAATTTGTCCAACTTTAAGACCTAGGATAAATGATTTTTTTTGCCATTTTTGAGGAAGATTTCACAGAAAACATCTGTAGTTAAGTCATAGCTCTTGAATTAGCTTTCTAAAGAGTGCTCAAAAGCCCCGACCGGACCAACGCAACTCTCGTTATGCCAAAAATACCGAGCGTGTGTCCGTAACTCCTTTTGTAAGGCACATTGCTTTAATTCCGGGGCCATTTGGACATCCCGGGTGGTTGTTTTGTGCACGTATGGCCTGAATAACATCACACCTTGCCTAGTGCAAAGGAATTTGGATTTTTTTTTTATGATTTTGAGATTTTTTCATGGACTACCCCCTTTGGAAAAGTCCAAAATTTGTCCAGATTTACGACCTAGGAAAAATGATTTTTTTGGCCATTTTTGAGGAGGATTTCTCAGAATACATCCCTAGTAAACTGGTAGTTCTTGAAGTTAGCTTTCTAAAGATTACTCAAATGCCCCTATCGGACCAAAGCAACTCTCGTTATGCCAAAAATATCGAGCATGTGTCCGTAACTCCTGGTGTAAAGCACGTTACTGTAATTTCGGGGTTATTTGGACATCCCGAGTGGGCGTTTTGTGCACGTATAGCCTGAATAGAATCACACCTTGCCTAGAGCAAAGGATTTTGGATTTTAATTATTTATGATTTTGAGATTTTTACGTGGACTACCCTTTTTGGAAAAAGTCCAAAATTTGTCCAACTTTAAGACCTAGGATAAATGATTTTTTTTGCCATTTTTGAGGAAGATTTCACAGAAAACATCTGTAGTTAAGTCATAGCTCTTGAATTAGCTTTCTAAAGAGTGCTCAAAAGCCCCGACCGGACCAACGCAACTCTCGTTATGCCAAAAATACCGAGCGTGTGTCCGTAACTCCTATTGTAAGGCACATTGCTTTAATTCCGGGGCCATTTGGACATCCCGGGTGGTTGTTTTGTGCACGTATGGCCTGAATAACATCACACCTTGCCTAGTGCAAAGGAATTTGGATTTTTATTTTTTATGATTTTGAGATTTTTTCATGGACTACCCCCTTTGGAAAAGTCCAAAATTTGTCCAGATTTACGACCTAGGAAAAATGATTTTTTTGGCCATTTTTGAGGAGGATTTCTCAGAATACATCCCTAGTAAAGTGGTAGTTCTTGAAGTTAGCTTTCTAAAGAGTACTCAAATCCCCTATCGGACCAAAGCAACTCTCGTTATGCCAAAAATATCGAGCATGTGTCCGTAACTCCTGGTGTAAGGCACGTTACTGTAATTCCGGGGTTATTTGGACATCCCGAGTGGGCGTTTTGTGCACGTATAGCCTGAATAGAATCACACCTTGCCTAGAGCAAAGGATTTTGGATTTTAATTATTTATGATTTTGAGATTTTTACGTGGACTACCCTCTTTGGAAAAAGTCCAAAATTTGTCCAACTTTAAGACCTAGGATAAATGATTTTTTTTGCCATTTTTGAGGAAGATTTCACAGAAAACATCTGTAGTTAAGTCATAGCTCTTGAAGTTAGCTTTCTAAAGAGTGCTCAAATGCCCCGACCGGACTAACGCAACTCTCGTTATGCCAAAAATACCGAGCGTGTGTCCGTAACTCCTATTGTAAGGCACATTGCTTTAATTCCGGGGTCATTTGGACATCCCGGGTGGTTGTTTTGTACACGTATGGCCTGAATAACATCACACCTTGCCTAGTGCAAAGGAATTTGGATTTTTATTTTTTATGATTTTGAGATTTTTTCATGGACTACCCCCTTTGGAAAAGTCCAAAATTTGTCCAGATTTAAGACCTAGGAAAAATGATTTTTTTGGCCATTTTTGAGGAGGATTTCTCAGAATACATCCTTAGTAAAGTCGTAGTTCTTGAAGTTAGCTTTCTAAAGAGTACTGAAATGCCCCTATCGGACCAAAGCAACTCTCGTTATGCCAAAAATATCGAGCATGTGTCCGTAACTCCTGGTGTAAGGCACGTTACTGTAATTCCGGGGTTATTTGGACATCCCGAGTGGGCGTTTTGTGCACGTATAGCCTGAATAGAATCACACCTTGCCTAGAGCAAAGGATTTTGGATTTTCATTTTTTATGATTTTGAGATTTTTACGTGGACTACCCTCTTTGGAAAAAGTCCAAAATTTGTCCAACTTTAAGACCTAGGATAAATGATTTTTTTTGCCATTTTTGAGGAAGATTTCACAGAAAACATTCGTAGTTAAGTCATAGCTCTTGAAGTTAGCTTTCTAAAGAGTGCTCAAATGCCCCGACAGGACTAACGCAACTCTCGTTATGCCAAAAATACCGAGCGTGTGTCCGTAACTCCTATTGTAAGGCACATTGCTTTAATTCCGGGGCCATTTGGACATCCCGGGTGGTTGTTTTGCGCACGTATGGCCTGAATAGCATCACACCTTGCCTAATGCAAAGGAATTTGGATTTTTATTTTTTATGATTGTGAGATTTTTTCGTGGACTACCCCCTTTGGAAAAGTCCAAAATTTGTCTAGATTTAACACCTAGGAAAAAAGATTTTTTTGGCCATTTTTTAGGAGGATTTCTCAGAACACATCCTTAGTAAAGTCGTAGTTCTTGAAGTTAGCTTTGTAAAGAGTGCTCAAATGCCCCTATCGGACCAAAGCAACTCTCGTTATGCCAAAAATATCAAGCATGTGTCCGTAACTCCTTGTGTAAGGCACGTTACTGTAATTCCGGGGTTATTTGGACATCCCGAGTGGGCGTTTTGTGCACGTATAGATGAATAGAATCACACCTTGCCTAGAGCAAAGGATTTTGGATTTTCATTTTTTATGATTTTGAGATTTTTTCGTGGACTACCTCCTTTGGAAAAAGTCCAAAATTTGTCCAGATTTCAGAACTAGGAAAAATGATATTTTTTTGCCATTTTTGAGGGGGATTTCTCAGAAAACATCCGTAGTAAAGTCGTAGCTCTTGAAGTTAGCTTTATAAAGAGTGCTCAAATGCCCCTATCGGACCAACGTAACTCTAGTTATGCCAAAAATACCGAGCGTGTGTCCGTAACTCATGTTGTAAGACACATTCCTGTAATTCCGGGGCTATTTGGACATTCCGGGTGGTTGTTTTTTGCACGTATAGACTGAATAGCATCACACCTTGCCTAGTGCAAAGGATTTTGGATTTTAATTTTTTATGATTTTGAGATTTTTTCGTGGAGTACCCCTTTGGAAAATGTCCAAAATTTGCCTGATTTCTGACCTAGGAAAAATTATTTTTTCGGCCAATTTTAAGGAGGATTTCTCAAAAAACATCCTTATTAAAGTCGTATCTCTTGAAGTTAGCTTTCTAAAGAGTGCTCAAATGCTCCGATTAGACCAACGCAACTGTTGTTATGCTAAAAATACCGAGCGTGTGTCTGTAACTCCTATTGTAAGGCACATTACTGTAATTCCAGGGCTATTTGGACATCCCAGGTGAGCGTTTTGTGCACGTATAGCCTGAGTAGCATAATAAATTGCATAATGCAAAGGATTTTCGATTTTCATTTTTTTTGATTTTGAGATTTTTTCGTGGACTATCCCCTTTGGAAAAAGTCCAAAATTTGTCTAGATTTCAGACCTAGGAAAAATTATTTTTTTGGCCATTTTCGAGGAGGATTTCTCAGAATACATCTGTAGTAAAGTCGTAGCTCTTCAAGTTAGCTTTCTAAAGAGTGCTCCAATGCCCCGATGAGACCAACGCAACTCTCGTTATGCCAAAAATACCGAGCGTGTGTTCATAACTCCTGTTGTAAGGCACATTATTGTAATTCCGGGGCTATTTGGACATCCCGGGTGAGCGTTTTGAGCACGTATAGCCAGAATAGCATCACACCTTGCCTAGTGCAAAGTATTTTTTTTTTTGATTTAGAGATTTTTAAGTGGATTACCTCCTGCGGGAATTCTTTGAAAGATACAAAAGAAAAAAGAGTGGTATTTTCTAGCAACAACATAATGGAGGCAATCAATCAATATAGATTGATACCCCCTTTGGTAAAGTCATAGCTCTTCAAGTTAGATTTCTAAAGAATGCTCAAATGCATCGATCAGACCAAAGCAACTCTCCTTATGCCAAAAATAATGAGCGTGTGTCAGTAACTCCTATTGTAAGGCACATTATTGTAATTCCGGGGCTATTTAGACATCCCGGGTGGTTGTTTTGTGCACGTATGGCTTGAATAGTATCGTACACCTTGCTTAGTGCAAAGGATTTTGAATTTTCATTTTTTATGATTTTGAGATTTTTTCGTGGAAAAAATCCAAAATTTGTCCAGATTTCTGACCTAGGAAAAATGATTTTTTTGGCCATTTTGGAGGAGGATTTCCCAGAAAACATCCACAGTAAAGTCGTAGCTCTTGAAGTTAGCTTTCTAAAGAGTGCTCAAATGCCCCGATCGGACAAATGCAACTCTCCATATGCCAAAAATACCGAGCGTGTATCAGTAACTCCTATTGTAAGGCACATTACTGTAATTCCGGGGCTATTGGACATCCCGGGTGGTTGTTTTGTGCACGTATGGCCCGAATAGTATCACACCTTTCCTAGTGCAAAGGATTTTGGATTTTTATTTTTTTATGATTTTGATATTTTTTCGTGGACTACCCCCTTTGGAAAAAGTCCAACATTTGTCCAGATTTTAGACCTAGGAAAAATGATTTTTTGGCCATTTCGAGGAGGAGTTCTCAGAAAACATCCACAGTAAAGTCGTAGCTCTTGAAGTTAGTTTTCTAAAGAGTGCTTAAATGCCCCGATCGGACTAACGTAACTCTTCTTATGCCAAAAATACCGAGCGTGTGTCAGTAACTCCTATTGTAAGACACATTACTGTAATTCCGGGGCTATTTGGACATCCCGGGTGGTTTTTTTGTGCATGCATGGCCTGAATATCATCAAACATTGCCTAGTGCAAAGGATTTTGGATTTTCATTTTGTATGATTTTGAGATTTTTTCGTGGACTATCCTCTTTGGAGAAAGTTCAAAATTTGTCTAGGTTTCAGAACTGGAAAAAATATTTTTTTTGGCCATTTTTGATAGGATTTCTTAGAAAACATCCTTCGTAAAGTTGTAGCTCTTGAAGTTAGCTTTCTAAAGAGTGCTCAAATGCCCCGATCGGACCAAAGCAACTCTCGTTATGCCAAAAATACCGAGCGTGTGTCCATAACTCTTGTTCTAAGGCACATTACTGTAATTCCAGGGCTATTTGGACATCACTGTAAAGACTCGAGATTTTAAAATAATAGTTTATAAATTAAGAATTAATTTCGGTTTAATATTGAATTAATTAGGATTTGAATTATAAGATTTCAGAAAATTATGAAAATTCCGTCCTCGAGAAGAATAATTTTATTTTAATTCTTTTAGAGCGGATTCCATCATAAATTTGAGTTTGATCTAAAAATGGATTTTACTTCCGATTTCTTATACCGAGATTAAAAATATCGTTCGGATTTCATTATTATGGTTATTATTCGGATTTGAACTTTCGGGTTTAATTTTAATTGAGTCGGGATAAGGTCAAGATAGCGGGTTTCGAGATTTAAATCAGGTAATTTTGAATTGGGATTCTTGGGAACCACTTGATCTTGTCTTCTTCCCCCTTTCTTCACTCACATTACTGCAGACTCTGATTTCTTCCTCCTTCACCCTCTTGCTTTCCCAAAAATGGCAAAGTGCCAAATTGTCCTTGCTTGGCCTGATCTGCTTGCCACTGACGCTTGTTTACCCCTTCTCCAATTGATTTCAGAAGAAGGCCTCCCCTCCCCTCACTTTGATTTCCAAACACACCCCCACTTCCCTCTCCCATTTTCCAGTTTCCCCTTCTATACAACACCCTCCCTCTTATCCTGTTTTCCTTGCAGCTCCTAAGCTCTATTAGAACTCCTTTGGAGCACCCTTCCTCCGTTTTCGAGAGCTCCAATAGCTGAGCACACCCAGCTCCTCCCTACAGCAACAATCACCCGAGCCCAGCCCCCTCCGTTTTGGAATCCGAACACATACTCGAGCACCTTGGCCCCTGTGTTCCTTCCTCCTCCTTCGTCCGCCCCAGCAGTAGCAGCACTCCTCTCACCATCATCGACGACCTCGAGCATCCAGCAGCCCTCGGAGAGACCGGAGAAGCCGCAAGCGAGCCCATCGTTCACCTCCCCTCTGTTTCCGGTTTTAGGCTCAGTAAGCCTCTCTTCTCTTTCTTTTGAGCTCGAAAACCCCATAAAGGTACAATTTTGACCCCATCCCACTCTTCCTAGGCTCCCTCGTTCGAGCTCCTGCTCCGACGCAGCCCAATCGACTCCGACGAGCCCTCGCACTCGTATCCGCTCGGTGAGCCCCTTTTCCTTCCCTGACTCATTCCTCTTTGCTTCCTTGTGTTGTTTTGTCCCTGTTTCTTGAACCGACGGGCAGAGAGTGAGCTGAGAGTGCGAGTTGAGAAACCAGCGAGAGAGCGAGAGCAGAGGGGGGGGGGCGTGAGGAAGACGATGAACAGTGAACCGGGTTCGGTTTCTATTTGTTTTATTTCATGGTTCGGTTCGGTTTCTTTTTAATAAATAACTTGTCCGGTCTGGTCTATTTAAAAAGGGGGGATCCGGATCTTTAAAATGGGTTTCGGGTTGGGCTGTCTTGGATCCGGTTTTAGACAAAAAGCGGGTTGGGCCTATTTTCTTGATGGATTCGGTTTTGAGGTTTTGGGCTGGTCCGAAATTTTAAGGGTTGGGCTTGAATTGTTGGGAAGTAAATGTATATTATGTACAAATCATTTGAGGTATTTTCGGTTAAGTAATAAATTATTAAATAATTGAATTATATATATATATTATAATGTTTTGAATTTTAAAATGTTTGGGATTTAAAATAAATGAAACATAATATATTATATTATATTATTGTTGATATTTAAAAAATATCTTAGTTAAACTTGGATTTGGAAATGAATCTTGGAAAATATTTTAAGGGTCGAAAATTGAATTAGTCACTTGAAAAAGAGATTTTAGAAATATCCTTATCTTGTCGGATTTATTTTAATAATATAATTTTGAGAAATTGGTTTAAGGATTCAAATGATTCATGTTGGGATTTGGCTAAGTAAGATTTAAAGGAATTCTTTGTTTATTGTGTTGACTTATTTTGAGATTTTAGAAGAGTTTCGGGAATCTTGGGAAATTGACTTACTTTATCTAACTTGGTTTGACTTGATGAATCTTATGTGATGAGTATGAGCATGATGTTAGGACATCGATAATTGCTTAGTATAATTTATGATATGTTGATATTGAATATGATATATTATATGGTTGATAAGCATGATTATGGATATGTTATATGATGATTAATTAGAGTATGGATATACCTTAGAGTATGAATATGACTTATATATATAATAGCGGTGCATGATTTCTAAATGATGAGTTGAAATGATCAAATGTTGAGACAAGATGCGAGATGATATGAGGATAAGACGATATGTGACGATATGAGCTGATTGATGGAAATGAATAAAGAAGATGATAAGATGATGAGATGAGTTGAGATGATAGTGATGAATTAATGTTAAGAAGTGATACTATATGATTTCGTGAACTTATGTGTGATAGTTAGGGGCGCCTTGTATGACTTAGACGTAGACTTATGCACATCTTATATTATATGTTAGGTGATTTGTGACATGATTGGATTGCTTGATATTGCTGACTATTTCTTGGATTCCGCGCTTCTTCAGGTAAGTTCCTTATGGGCTTACTCAGATTTGAAAGAGATTACCGGCTTGTGAATGTATGACATACTAGGTGTTGCATAAGCATTAAAGCATGCCATGTAGTATCATGCTAGGTTGCACTTGTGATTGAGCATTTTATTTCCTTACGCGTATGAAACAGAACGGCCGTTATCTGTGGTAGTCCTAGGGTCTTTGCTAGGGTCATAGGGTAGCCCAGCCCCATCGGGTGCCCTGAGTCTATCGAGTCGATATGATACGATGATGAGATAGCCCAGCACCATCGGGCATGAGCATAAATTATGATATGATAATGAGACACGATATGATAATGAGAGACGATATGATGATGAGACATGATATGATGATGAGACATGATATGATGATGAAATATGATATGATGAGAAATGATATGCTATAGCATCGAACTGGCCAGTCTCTGCACTAACGGAAAGGAGTGCAGAGGTAGGAGAGGGACATGCCACTTGGCATTCTTTGGGCGCCTTTACAGTTATTCCTCGCATACTGTAAATTAGGATCATGCTAGTGTGATTTAATTTCCGCATCTGCATCATCCTTATTATTAGCGTATGTGTATGTTTGCTTGCTGGACAGAGCGTGTTGGGGCCTCGGTCTGACCCCTCTCGCACCCATTGTTTTTAGGTATGATTGCTCTTTGTCTCTATGACGTGGGAAACTCCGGGCGCTTGCAAATAATCTGTCTAACCCCGCTAACTCGACCTTACCATTTCATAATTATGTGTTTTGGTTTTGACCCGGCCTTGCCGTGGCAAGTTGTATTCTACTTCCGTTTATTCTTTCATTTGCAAACGAATTTCCGCGACTTAGATTTAGGACGGCTCGAAGACTCCGCGTGGCCATCAGGCTATTTTGGGGTCCGAAATCCCCACTTTTAAATACTAATCTTGAGTTTCAAAACCCCGACCTGTACTCGAATTGCAAGATCCGAACGAAGGTATCCAACCTTCGAAACGTAACCCGGATATTATATTCGGGCCGTTACAATCACGGGTGGTTGTTTTGTGCACGTATGGACTGAATAGCATCACACCTTACCTAGTGCATAGGATTTTGGATTTTCATTTTTTATGATTTTGAAAGGGAGGGGGAAGTGATCCTTTCGGGTTGCAGCATTTAACTTTCGATAATCTATGCACATCCTCCACCCTTTGATAGTCCTAGTGGGGATTAATTCATTCCTATCATTATTTACAACTCTCATACCACCTTTTTTAGGGACCACATGCACAAGACTCACCCAATTACTGTCAGAAATAGGAAAAATAATGCCTGCATCTAACAATTTTAGCACTTCCTTCCTAACAACCTCTTTCAAGTTTGGGTTAAGTCTTCTTTGATGCTCTATGGAGGGTTTATGATCATCTTCCATTAAGATTCTGTGCATACACATTGAGGGGCTAATCCCTTTCAAATCATCAATTGAGTATCCTATGGCCTTTCTATGCAATCTAAGCTCATGCAACAACTTCTCAGTTTCATCAGGACTCAGACTAGCACTCACAATCACAGGATAAGTAGCATTAGGGCCTAAGAACTCATACCTCAATGTGGATGGAAGTGGTTTCAACTCCACATTTGGTGCTCCTTTAGCTTCACCTTTAGAGTCACCGTCAGCTTCTAAATCCTGAACTACAGAAGCAAGTAGTTCATCTTCATCGTCCTTGGTCACACTTTCCGTCAGACAAAGCTCTAGAGGGTCTTGGTCAACCACTACCTTCATATCAACCTGAGTTCCTTCATCTAACACATCAATCCTGTAACATTCATCCTCAAAAGCAGGTTGTTTAATAGCATTAGAGAAATTGAACTCAAGTTTTTCATCTCCTGCAGTGAAGGTAAGAACAGCATTCTTGACATCTATATTAGTACCTGCAGTAGCTAAGAAGGGTCTTCCTAGTATAATAGGTACATGACAATTTGCTTCAATATCAAGAACTATAAAATCTACTGGGATGAAAAACTTACCAACCTGAATACGGATGTCTTCTAGTATACCTGATGGATGTCTAACCGACCTATCTGCCATGCAGAGCGTCATTCGGACATGTCTAGGGTCTCCCAACCCTAGCTTCTTGCAGATGGAAAGGGGAATGATGCTAATGCTGGCCCCCAAATTGCATAGGGCATAGTATGTGAAGTTTCCCATGGTGATAGGGACAAAAAAACTCCCAGGATCTTCAAGCTTAGGAGGGAGCTTGTTCTGAATGAGAGCGCTACACTCCCGATTTAACGAGATAGTCTGACACTCTTCAAGTTTCCTCTTGTTTGACAAGATCTCCTTCAGGAACTTTACATACGACGACATTTGTGATAGAGGATCGGTGAAGGGAATGTTGATGTAGAGCTTCTTCAGCACCTCCAAAAATTTCCCATATTGCTTTTCGATTTGAGCCTGAGCCCTTCTCTGTGGAAAGGGAAGGGGTGGCTTGTAAGCGGGAGGAGGCACATATACAGACTGCTTCTCTGGCTCAGGATCCTTTTCCTTCTCAATTTCAGCATTCTCTTGAGCTTCTCTTGGCTCTGCAGGCTTCAACTCTTCTAGTTGTTTTCCATTCCTTAGGGACACAGCAGAAATCTGACCCTTAGGATTATCTTCAGTACGCCCTGGAAATTGACCATTCGGTCTAGGGGCATTGTTGGCCTGTTGAGCTACCTGTGTCTCAAGCATCTTCTGGCTCTTACTAAGGTTTTGTACTTCACTAGCTAGATTCTGAACAGTGCCCATAAGTTGTTCCATCATCAACTCCATCTTATCTTTCTGAGGTGAAGCCTTTGGCAGAAATCCAGGAGGTGGCATTTCTGCAGCTTGCTTAATAGCATATGAGAATCCGGGGTGATCCCTCGCTCGAGGGTTGTAATTATTGAAGTTCCTGTTGTAACCCTGACCCCTATTGAAATTCCCCATGTAATTTGCTTCCTCCTCTTGACTCCCGATATTTTGAGAGGCATAAATCTGACAACCCGATATGGTGTGATCCTGAGCTCCACAAAATTGACAAGGCACCGGTTTGGTGTTTGTAGCACTCACTTCTTTGATAAAGAAAGATTTCTCTAATGCTGAGCTTAGACGTTTGATTTCAGAAGCCAATGCATCATATCTAGCATCCTTGAAGGTTTCAGCACCCACTTCATAGATCCCTGAACCTCTTTTAGCATTAGAAAGAGCCCTGGGTTGTGAGTACTTCCCACATCACTTAGCAGTCTTCTCAATAAAGGCCCATGCATCATCAGCTTCCATCTCCGAGAACTCTCCTCCAGATGAGGAATCTACTAGCAACCTCGTGGATTCGTCAAGGGCTTTATAGAAAATCTCTAGCAAGTTTAGTTTCGGCATCCCATGACGGGGACACTCAAATAAGAGATCCTTGAATCGCTCCCATGCCTCATGAATGTTCTCCCCATCGGCTACCAGAAAAGCATTAATCTTCCTTCTCATCTCAGCAGTTTTCGCAGGCGGGAAAAACTGATTCAGAAACTCAGACAATAGCGCATCCCATGTAGTGATGGTACCCGCAGGGATAGAGTTATACCAGTGCTTAGCTTTCCCACTCAAAGAAAAAGAGAAGGATCACATTAGAAGTTCTTCTGGACTGACACCTTGAATCTTCACTGTGTCCAGCAACTCCTTAAAGGTAGCGATGTGTTGATGGGGGTTATCAGCGGGAAGACTGTTGAAGAGATTCTGTCGGATCATGTTCAGTAAAGAAGCTTTCAGCTCAAAATTGGCGGGTGTTAGTGCAGGAAGAACTACACCCGGTTGTGGTAAGTACTGAGCCGGATCCATACGCTCTCATAGAGTTTGCGGCCCCTGGGTTGTGGTAGAAGATTCACCACAATTTGTCGATTAGCAAGCTCCTGTCGCAGGGTAGCATTCTCTAGATCTCTCTGAGCCATCAGTGTCTTGAGTTCGGCCAAACGGTTAGTGTTGGCGTTGTCACCCATTTTTTGATTTCTAGCAATACGTTGTTCAGCTCTCCTTCTACGAAAGGTGCGTTCAGGTTCAAGATCAAAAGGGATTAGATCACTAGAACTTTTAGCTTTTCGCATTCAGAGTAAAGCACAGCCTGAAACCAACGACAAAAGGAAACAAATCAAAGCAGCAATAAGGACTTAGCAAACCAGTTGTCAGGAAACGATTGATACTAGCACTAGTGCCCGGCAACGGCGCCAAAAACTTGATGTTGCTAAAACCAACCCCGCAAGAATACGGTGTCGATTGTAGTATTCAAGTGTCGTATCACAAGGACTAATGGAGTATCAATTGCTAGCGTTGAACCAATTTGACCAAGCCCAAAAGTAACAAACAATTTAAGAGAATCTGTAATTGAAAGTGACAAATAACGATAGAAATGATGAGAAATATATAAATAAGAGGCATTCCAGGGCTAGGGATTCTATGAACGATGCTTCCTAAATAGACCAAAGTGTAATCTCACCCGAATAATTCCCACTTCTATGTGAAGGTAGGTTATCTAATGTAATTGCAAATCTCCTTTCGGTCTCAATGCAACCAATTCAGACTCTTTAAGCTCTTAGAATCTAGGTGATACTCAAATCAATATCTCCTTTCGGTCTCAATCAATATCAATATAACCTAAGATTTCTACGACAACCTATAGATCCTCCAAAAGCTTAATTCACTTTCGCATAATTAAAATTTAGGTTTAATCCTATAATTCCGATAGATCGTATCACCTTTCGGTCTCAATTCACCATCTAAGTTCCAATTTAGGGTTATCTTCTTTCGATCTCAAATCCTAAATCGGGTCTAACCAATTCACATCGATTAGATAGAGTACAATAAGATTAAATCACAATTCAAATGAGAAATCATTCGGGCAATATGAAGAGCAAGTCTATTTCCGCATCGTCGGGATTATCCCTAACCCTAGAACAAGGAGAACTAGCCTAGCATGGAGATTTTCATATTCAATTCAATTAGACTAAGCATAGAAATCAGAGAAAAACAAAAGATAAGAGAGAAAGTACCAATTCTGAATTGAAACGATTCGAATCTCCGCTTAGGGTTCTCACAAGATTCTTCAAAGAGTAAAATTGAACGTGGAAGAGGAGAGAGCCCTCAAAGATGTCCTCTCAGCCCTTAAATAGTCTAGGAAAAAAACATAATTAAAAAATAATATTGAATTCCTAAAATAATAAAACGAACTGAAGTCGACAGAAGCCAATAGCGTCGTGCACAGCCGTGCGCTTCATCCCGCACGCCCGTGCAGATCTCTCTGTGAGTGCGCCTCAGCACGCACGCTCGTGCACCAACACTTGGTTGCTGGTGGCCTTGTTGAGACATGCACACCCGTGCGCCAGTATTTGCACGTCCGTGCATTTCTCTCTGTGAGTGCGCCTCAGCACGCACGTCCGTCCTCTTGTTCCTCGGCGCTTGGTTCCGCTCACATCATCCTCACTAAGCACGCTTCCCCACGAGAGTCCAAGGCGGTCCGATTGGCTCCAAAAACACATGAAAACACAATCACAACGGGAGTAGACCTCTAATCTAAAAACTATACGGAAAACAACCAAAAACACACCTAGCAAATCATAAATGATGCGAAACCTATTCTAAATACACGACCTAAATGATATAAAATACAATGACATCAATACTGTAACTCCAGGCCTATTTGGACATCCCGGGTGGGCGTTTTGTGCACGTATGGCCCGAATAGCATCACACCTTGCCTAGTTCAAAGGATTTTGGATTTTCATTTTTAATGATTTTGAGATTTTTTCGTGGACTACCCCCTTTGGAAAAACTCCAAAATTTATCTAGATTTCAGACCTAGGAAAAATGATTTTTAGGCCATTTTTGAGGAGGATTTCTCAGAAAACATCCCCAGTAAAGTCGTAGCTCTTGAAGTTAGCTTTCTAAAGAGTGCTCAAATACCCCGATCGGACCAACGCAACTCTCGTTATGCCTAATATACCGAGCGTGTGTCCGTAACTCCTGTTGTAAGGCACATTACTGTAATTCCAGGGCTATTTGGACATCCCGGGTGGTTGTTTTGTGCACGTATGGCCTGAATAGAATCACACCTTGCCTAGTGCAAAGGATTTTGGATTTTAATTTTTTATGATTTTGAGATTTTTTCGTGTACTCCCTTTGGAAAAAGTCCAAAATTTGTCCAGATTTCAGACCTAGGAAAAATGATTTTTTTTAGCCATTTTCTAGGAGGATTTCTCATAAAACATCCTCATTAAAGTCGTAGCTCTTGAAGTTAGCTTTCTAAAGAGTGTTAAAATTCCCCGATAGGACCAACACACCTCTCGTTATGCCAAAAATACCGAGCTTGTGTCCGTAACTCCTATTCTAAGGCACATTACAGTAATTCTGGGGCTATTTGGACATCTCGGGTGGTTGTTTTGTGCACGTATGGCCTGAATAGCATCACACCTTGCCTAGTGAAAAGGATTTTGTATTTTCATTTTTTATGATTTTGAGATTTTTTCGTGGACTACCCCCTTTGGAAAAAGTCCAAAATTTGTCCAGATTTAAGACCTAGGAAAAATGATTTTTTTGGCCATTTTTGAGGAGGATTTCTAAAAAAAATCCACAGTAAAGTCATAGCTCTTGAAGTTAGCTTTTCAAAGAGTGCTCAAATGTCCCGATCGGACCAACGCAACTCTCGTTATGCCAAAAATACCGAGCGTGTGTCAGTAACTCCTGTTGTAAGGCAGATTACTGTAATTCCGGGGCTATTTGGACATCCCGGGTGGTTGTTTTGTGCACATATGGCCTGAACAACATCACACCTTGCCTAGTGCAATGGATTTTGAATTTTCATTTTTTATGATTTTGAGATTTTTTCATTGATTACCCCTTTTTGAAAAAGTTCAAAATTTGTCCAGATTTCTGACCTAGGAAAAATGATTTTTTTTTGCCATTTTCGAGGAAGATTTCTCATAAAACATCCTTAGTAAAGTCATAGCTCTTGAAGTTAGCATTCTAAAGAGTGCTAAAATGCCCCGATCGGGCCAACGTATCCCTCGTTATGCCTAATATACCGAGCGTGTGTCCGTAACTCCTAGTGTAAGGCACAATACTGTAATTCCGGGCCTATTTGGACATCCCGGGTGGGCGTTTTTTGCACGTATGTCCTGAATAGCATCACCCCTTGCCTAGTTCAAAAGATTTTGGATTTTCATTTTTTATGATTTTGAGATTTTTTCGTGGACTACCCCCTTTGGAAAAACTCCAAAATTTGTCTAGATTTCAGACTTAGGAAAAATGATTTTTTTTGGCCATATTCGAGGAGGATTTCTCAGAAAACATCCCAAGTAAAGTCGTATCTCTTGAAGTTAGCTTTCTAAAGAGTTCTCAAATACCCCGATCGGACCAACGCAACTCTCGTTATGCCTAATATTCCGAGCATGTGTCCATAACTCCTGTTGTAAGGCACATTACTATAATTCCGGGGCTATTTGGACATCACGGGTGGTTGTTTTGTGCACGTATGGCCTAAATAGCATCACACCTTGCCTAGTGCGAAGGATTCTGGAGTTTAATTTTTGTATGATTTTGAGATTTTTTGGTGTACTACCCCCTTTGGAAAAAGTCCAAAATTTGTCCAGATTTCAGACCTAGGAAAAATTATTTTTTTAGCCATTTTCTAGGATGATTTCTCATAAAACATCCTCATTAAAGTCCTAGCTCTTGAAGTGATCTTTCTAAAGAGTTCTCAAATGCCCCGATCGGACCAACGCAACTCTTATTATGCCAAATATGCCGAGCGTGTGTCCGTATCTCCTGTTGTAAGGCACATTACTGTAATTCCGGGTAGGCGTTTTGTGCACGTATAGCCTAAATAGCATCACACCTTGCCTAGTGCAACGGATTTTGGATTTTCATTTTTTATGATTTTGAGATTTTTTCGTGGACAACCCCCTTTGAAAAAAGTCCAAAATTTGTCCAGATTTCAAACCTTGGAAAAATGATTTTTTTGGCCATTTTAAAGGAGGATTTCTCAGAAAACATCTGCCATAAAGCCGTAGCTTTTGAAGTTAGCTTTCTAAAGAGTGCTCAAATGACTCGATCGGTCCAACACAACTCTCGTTATGCCAAAAATACCGAGCGTGTGTACGTAACTCCTGTTGTTTTGTACACGTATGACCTGAATAGCATCACACCTTGCCTAGTGCAAAGGAATTTGGATTTTTATTTTTTATGATTTTGAGATTTTTACGTGGACTACCCCATTTGGAGAAGTCCAAAATTTGTCCAGATTTCAGACCTAGGAAAAATGATTTTTTTGGCCATTTTCGAAGAGGATTTCTCAGAAAATATCCTTAATAAAGTCGTAGCTCTTGAAGTTAGCTTTCTAAAGAGTGCTCAAATGCCCCGATCGGACCAACGTAACTCTCGTTATGCCAAAAATACGGAGCTTGTGTTCGTAACTCCTGGTGTAAGGCACATTACTATAATGCCGGGGCTATTTGGACATCCCGTGTCGTTGTTCTGTGCACGTATATCCTGAACAGCATCGCACCTTGTCTAGTTCAAAGGATTTTGGATTTTGGATTTTTTATGATTTTGAGATTTTTACGTGGACTAGCCCATTTGGAGAAGTCCAAAATTTGTCCAGATTTCTGACCTAGGAAAAATGATTTTTTTGGCCATTGTTGAAGAGGATTTCTCAGAAAACATCCTTAGTAAAGTCGTAGCTCTTGAAGTTAGATTTCTAAAGAGTGCTCAAATGTCCCGATCGGACCAACGTAATTCTTGTTATGCCAAAAATACCGAGCTTGTGTCCGTAACACCTTTTGTAAGGCACATTACTGTAATTCTGGGGCTATTTGGACATCCCGTGTGGTCGTTTTATGCACGTATAGCCTGAATAGCATCGCATCTTGTGTAGTGCAAAGGATTTTGGATTTTCATTTTTTATGATTATGAGATTTTTACGTGGACTACCCCCTTTGGAAAAGTCCAAAAATTGACCAGATTTCAGACCAACGAAAAATGATTTTTTTGGCCATTTTTGAGGAGGATTTCTCAGAAAACATCCACAGTAAGGTCATAGCTCTTGAAGTTAGCATTCTAAAGAGTGCTCAAATGCCCCGATCGGACTAACGCAACTCTCATTATTCCAAAAATACCGAGCGTGTGTCAGTAACTCCTATTGTAAGGCACATTACAGTAATTCCGGGGCTATTTGGAAATCCCGGATGGTTGTTTTTTGCACGTATGTCCTGGATAGCATCACACCTTTCCTAGTGCAAAGGAATTTGGATTTCCATTTTTTATGATTTTGAGATTTTTTTGTGGACTGCCTCCTTTGGAAAAATTCCAAAATTTGTCCAGATTTCAGACCTAGGAAAAACGATTTTTTTTGGCCATTTTCGAAGAGGATTTCTCAGAAAACATTGTTAGTACAGTCGTAGCTCTTGAAGTTAGCTTTCTAAAGAGGGCTCAAATGCCCCGATCGGACCAACGCAACTCTCGTTATGCCAAAAATACCGAGCATGTGTCCGTAACTCCTGTTGTAAGGCTCATTACTGTAATTCCGGGGCTATTTGGATATCCCGGGTGGTTGTTTTGTCCACGTATGGCCTGAATAGCGTCACACCTTGCCTAGTGCAAAGGATTTTGGATTTTCATTTTTTGTGATTTTGAGATTTTGTCGTGAACTACCCCCTTTTGAAAAGTCCAAAATTTGTCCAGATTTCAGATCTAGGAAAAATGATTTTCTTGGCCATTTTCGAGGAGGATTTATCAAAAAATATCCTTAGTAAAATCATAGCTCTTGAAGTTAGCTTTCTAAAGAGTGCTCAAATGTCCCGATCGGACCAACGCAACTCTCCTTATGCCAAAAATACCGAGCATGTGTCAGCAACTCCTGTTGTAAGGCACATTACTGTAATGCCGGGGCTATTTGGACCTCCCGGGTGGCTATTTTGTGCACGTATGGCCTGAATAGTATCACACCTTTCCTAGTGCAAAAGATTGTGGATTTTGATTTTTTATGATTTTGAGATTTTTTCGTGGACTACCCCCTTTGGAAAAAGTCCAAAATTTGTCTAGATTTTAGACCTATGAAAAATGATTTTTTTGGCCATTTTCGACGAGGATTTCTCAAAAACATCTATAGTAAGGTCGTAGCTCTTGAAGTTAGCTTTCTAAAGAGTGCTCAAATGCCCCGATCGGACCAAGGCAACTCTCGTTATGTCAAAAATACCGAGTGTGTATCAGTAACTCCTGTTGTAAGGCACATTACTGTAATTCCGGGGCTATTTGGAAATCCCGGATGGTTGTTTTGTGCACGTATGGCCTGAATAGCATCACACCTTCCCTAGTGGAAAAGGATTTTGGTTTTCCATTTTTTCTGATTTTGAGATTTTTTCGTGGACTACCTCATTTGGAAAAATTCCAAAATTTGTCCAGATTTCAGACCTAGGATAAATGATTTTTTTGGCCATTTTAATGGAGGATTTCTCAGAAAACATCCGCAATAAAGTCGTATCTCTTGAAGTTAGCTTTCTAAAGAGTGCTCAAATGCCAAAAATATCGAGCGTGTGTACGTAACTTCTGTTGTAAGGCACATAACTGTAATCCCGGGGCTATTTGGATATCCCGGATGGTTGTTTTGTGCACGTATGGCCTGAATAGCATCACACCTTCCCTAGTGCAAAGGATTTTGGATTTCCATTTTTTATGATTTTGAGATTTTTTCGTGGACTACCTCCTTTGGAAAAATTCCAAAATTTGTCCAGATTTCATACCTAGGAAAAATGAATTTTTTGGCTATTTACGATGAGGATTTCTCAAAAAACATCCTTAGTAAATTCGTAGATCTTGAAGTTAGCTTTATAAAGAGTGCACAAATTCCGTGATCGGACCAACGCAACTCTCGTTATGCTAAAAATGCCGAGCTTGTGTCCGTAACTCCTGTTGTAAGGCACATTACTGTTATTCCGGAGCTATTTGGACATCCCGGGTGGGCGTTTTGTGGACTACTCCATTTGGAAAAAGTCCAAAATTTGTCTACATTTCAGACCTAGGAAAAATAATTTTTTTTTGTCATTTTCGAGGAGGATTTCTCATAAAAAAGACCTTAGTAAATCATAGCTCTTGAAGTTAGCTTTCTTAAGAGTGCTCAAATGCCCCGATCGGACCAACACAACTTTCGTTACGCCAAAAATACCGAGCGTGTTTCCGTAACTCATGTTGTAAGGCACATTACTGTAATTCCGGGGCTATTTGGACATCCCGGGTGGTTGTTTTATGCACTGACAACCTGAATAGCATCACAAATTGCCTAGTGCAACGGATTTTGGATTTTCATTTTTTATGATTTTGAAATTTTTTCGTGGACTACCCCCTTTGGAAAAGTCCAAAAATTGTGCGGATTTCAAACCAAGGAAAAATGATTTTTTTGGCCATTTTCGAGGAGGATTTCTCAGAAAATATCCGTAGTAAAGTCATAGCTCTTGAAGTTAGATTTCTAAAGAGTGCTCAAATGCCCCGATCGGACCAACGCAACTCTCGTTATGCCAAATATACCAAGCGTGTGTCCGTATCTCCTGTTGTATGGCACATTACTGTAATTCCGGGGCTATTTGAACATCACGGGTGGGCGTTTTGTGCACGTATAGCCTGAATAGCATCACACCTTGCCTAGTGCAATGGATTTTTTATTTTCATTTTTTACCATTTTGAGATTTTTTCATGTACAACCCCCTTTGGAAAAAGTCCAAAATTTGTCCAAATTTTAGACCTTGGAAAAATGATTTTTTCGCCATTTTTGAAGAGGATTTATGAGAAAATATCATTTGGAAAGTTGTAGCTCTTGAAGTTAGCTTTCTAAAGAGTGCTCAAATGCCCCGATCGAACCAACGCAACTCTCTTTATGCCAAAAATACCGAGAGTCTGTCCATAACTCTTGTTGTAAGGCACATTACTATAATTCCAGGGCTATTTGGACATCACGGTTGGTTGTTTTGTGCACATATGGACTGAATAGCATCACACCTTACCTAGTGCAAAGGATTTTGGATTTTCGTTTTTTATGATTTTGAGATTTTTTCGTGGACGACCCTCTTTGGAAAAATTCCAAATATTGTCCAGATTTTAGACCAAGGAAAAAATGATTTTTTTGGCCATTTTCGAGGAAGAATTATGAGAAAACATATGTAGTAAAGTCGTAGCTCTTGAAGTTAGCTTTCTAAAGAGTACTCAAATGCCCCGATTGGACCAACGCAACTCTCGTTATGCCAAATATACCGAGCCTGTGTCCGTAACTCCTGTTGTAAGGCTCATTATTGTCATTCCGGGGCTATTTGGACATCCCGGGTGGGCAATTTGAGCATGTATAGCCTGAATAGCATCACACCTTGTCTAATGCAATGGATTTTGGATTTTCATTTATTATGATTTTGAGATTTTTTCGTGGAAAACCCCCTGTGGAAAAAGTTCAAAATTTGTCCAGATTTCAGACCTTGGAAAAATGATTTTTTTGGCCATTTTTGAAGAGGATTTATGAGAAAACATCTTATGGAAAGTTGTAGTTCTTGTAGTTAGCTTTCTAAAGAGTTCTCAAATGCTCCGATCGGCCCAACGCAACTCTCGTTATGCCAAAAATACCGAGCGTGTGTTCGTAACTCCTGTTGTAAGGCTCATTACTGTAATTCCGAGGCTATTTGGACATACAGGGTGGTTGTTTTGTCCACGTATGGCTTGAATAGCATCACACCTATCCTAGTGCAAAGTATTTTGGATTTTCATTTTTTATGATTATGATATTTTTTCGTGGACTACCCCCTTTGGAAAAAGTCCAAAATTTTGTACAGATTTGAGACCTAGGAAAAATGATTTTTTTGGCCATTTTAAAGGAGGATTTCTCAGAAAACATCCGCAACAAAGTCGTATCTCTTGAAGTTAGCTTTTCAAAGAGTGCTCAAACGCCTCGATCGGACAAACACAACTCTCGTTATGCCAAAAATACCGAGCGTGTGTCCGTAACTCATGTTGGAAGGCACATTACTGTAATCCCGGGGCTATTTGGATATCCCGGGTTGTTGTTTTGTGCACGTATGGTCTGAATAGCATCACACCCTGCCTAGTGCAAAGGATTTTGGATTTCCATTTTTTATGATTTTGAGATTTTTACGTGGACTACCCCCTTTGGAAAAAGTCCAAAATTTGTCCACATTTCAGACCTAGGAAAAATAATTTTTTTGGCCATTTTCGAGGAGGATTTCTCAGAAAAAAAATCCTTGGTATATCGTAGCTCTTGAAGTTAGCTTTCGAAAGAGTGCTCAAATGCCCCGATCGGACAACCGCAACTTTCGTTAGGCCAAAAATACCGAGCGTGTGTCCGTAACTCCTGTTGTAAGGCACATTACTGTAATTCCGGGGCTATTTGGACATCCCGGGTGGTTGTTTTATGCACGTATGGCCTGAATAGCATCACAAATTGCCTAGTGCAAAGGATTTTGGATTTTCATTTTTTATTATTTTGAGATTTTTTCGTGGACTACCCCTTTTGGAAAAGTCCAAAAATTGTCCAGATTTCAGACCAAGGAAAAATGATTTTTTTGGCCATTTTCAAGAAGGTTTTCTCAGAAAATATCCATAGTAAGTCGTAGCTCTTGAAGTTAGCTTTCTAAAGAGTGCTCAAATGCCCCGATCGGAACAACGCAACTCTCGTTATGCCAAATATACCGAGTGTGTGTCCGTATCTCCTGTTGTAAGGCACATTACTGTAACTCCGGGGCTATTTGGACATCCCGGGTGGGCGTTTCGTGCACCTATAGCCTGAATAGCATCAACCTTGCCTAGTGCAATGGATTTTGTAATTTCATTTTTTATGATTTTGAGATTGTTTTGTGAACAACCCCCATTGGAAAAAGTCCAAAATTTGTCCAGATTTCAGACCTTGGAAAAATGATTTTTTTGGCCATTTTTGAAGAGGATTTATGAGAAAGAATCCTTTGGAAAGTTGTAGCTCATGAAGTTAGCTTTCCAAAGAGTGCTTAAATTCCCCGATCGGACCAACGCAACTCTCGTTATGCCAAAAATACCGAGCGTGTGTCCATAACTCTTGTTATAAGGCACATTACTGTAATTCCGCGGCTATTTGGACATAACGGGTGGTTGTTTTGTGCACCTATGGACTGAATGGAATCACATCTTACCTAGTGCAAAGGATTTTGGATTTTTCATTTTTTATGATTTTGAGATTTTTTTCGTGGACTACCCTTTGGAAAAGTCCAAAATTTGTCAAGATTTCAGACCTACAAAAATTGATTTTTTTGGCCATTGTTTAGGAGGATTTCTTAGAAAACATCCTTTGGAAAGTCGTAGATATTGAAGTTAGCTTTCTAAAGAGTGCTCAAATGCCCCGATCGGACCAACGCAACTCTCGTAATGCCAATAATACCGAGCGTGTGTCCGTAACTCCTGTTGTAAGGCTCATTACTGTATTTCCGGGGCTATTTGGACATCCGGGTGGTTGTGATGTGCATGTATGGCCTGAATAGCATCACACCTTGCCTAGTGCAAAGGATTTTGGATTTTCATTTTTTATGATTTTGAGATTTTTTCGTGGACTACCCCATTTGGAAAAAAGTCCAAAATTTGTCCAGATTTGAGACCTAGGAAAAATGATTTTTTTGGCCATTTTAAAGGAGGATTTCTCAGAAAACATCCGCAATAAAGTCATAGCTCTTGAAGTTAGCTTTCTAAAGAGTGGTCAAATGCCTCGATCGGACCAATCCAACTCTCGTTATGCCAAAAATACCGAGCGTGTGTCCGTAACTCCTGTTGTAAGGCACATTACTGTAATCCCGGGGCTATTTGTACATCCCGGGTTGTTGTTTTGTGCTCGTATGGCCTGAATAGCATCACAACTTGCCTACTGCAAAGGATTTTGGATTTTTATTTTTTATGATTTTGAGATTTTTACGTGTACTACCCCATTTGGTGAAGTCCAAAAATTGTCCAGATTTCATACCTAGGAAAAATGATTTTTTTGGCCATTTTAGAAGAGGATTTCTCAGAAAACATCCGTAGTAAAGTTGTAGCTCTTGAAGTTAACTTTCTAAAGAGTGCTCAAATTCTTCGATTGGACCAACGCAACTCTCGTTATGCCAAAAATACCGATCTTGGACATCCCGATTGGGCGTTTTGTGCACGTATAGCCTGAATAGCATCGCACCTTGCCTAGTTTAAAGGATTTTGGATTTTCATTTTTTATGATTTTGAGATTTTTACGTGGACCACCCCCTTTTGAAAAGTCCAAAAATTGTTCAGATTTCAGACCTAGGAAAAATAATTTTTTTGGACATTTTCGAGGAGGATTTCTCAGAAACAATCCTTAGTAAATCGTAGCTCTTGAAGTTAGATTTTTAAAGAGTGTTCAAATTCGCCGATAGGACCAACACACCTCTCGTTATGCCAAAAATACCGAGCGTGTGTCCGTAACTGCATTAGTAAGGCACATTACTGCAATTCCGGGGCTATTTGGACATTCCGAGTGGTTGTTTTGTGCACGTATGGCCTGAATAGCATCACACCTTGTCTAGTGCAAAGTATTTTGTATTTTCATTTTTTATGATTTTGAGATTTTTTCGTGGACTACCCCCTTTGGAAAAATTCCAAAATTTGTCTAGATTTAAGATCTAGGAAAAATAATTTTTTTGGCCATTTTCAAGGATGATTTCTTGAAAAACATCCACAATAAAGTCGTAGCTCTTGAAGTTAGCTTTTTAAAGAGTGCTCAAATGCCCCTATCGGACCAACGCAACACTCGTTATGCCAAAAATAACGAGCGTGTGTCAGTAACTCCTATTGTAAGGCACATTATTGTAATTCTGGGGCTATTTGGACATCCCGGGTGGTTTTTTTGTACGCGTATGGCCTGAATAGTAGACCTGGGCAAACGCGGGCGCGGGCCGGGCTTGGGACAGGCTTTACCCGAAATTTTGTCCCGTTGTTGCAGGCGCGGGCCGGGCTAAGCCCGCTTAACGGGTTGGAAGTCGTGTCCCAGCCCGTCCGTGAATGCGGGTGCGGGTAGCCTGCGGGTACCCGCAAACCTAATCAATTTTTTCTTATTAAAGCTACAATAAGCCTATTGTAAATTTGTAATCAATTTTAATATATACATACATATATATATAGCTACTGTTTTTATTTTTTTAAATGAAATTAATGAATGTTAATATTTATAACATATATGTAGCTACTGTTTTTATATATATCTGTGTATATATAAAGCTACTGTTTTTTATTGTAAATTTGTAATCAATTTCAAATGAATGTTAATATGAATGAATGTTACTATGAATACATACGTAGCTATATTTATTACATATATATCTACTATTTTTATTTTTTAAATGAATGTTAATATTGTTTATTACACATATATATAAACACATATATTAATTGTAATAAAAAGGCGGGTACCCGTTACGGGCCTAGCGGCCCGTAACGGGTTGATTGATATGTCCAATCCCGCACCCACTGCGGGCGCGGACCGGGCCTAGCAGCCCGCGTGGGCTTTTCCTCATGTCCAAGCCCGCCCGCTAATGTGGGCGGGCGGGGCGGGCCGAACGGGCCGACCCGCGTTTGCCCAGGTCTAATGAATAGCATCACACCATGCCTAGTGCAAAGGATTTTGGATTTTATTTTTTCTGATTTTGAGATTTTTTCGTGGACTACCCCCTTTGGAAAAAGTCCAAAATTTGTCCAGATTTCAAACCTAGAAAAAATGATTTTTTTGGCCATTTTCAAGGTGGATTTCTCAAAAAACATCCACAGTAAATTCTTAGCTCTTGAAGTTAGCTTTCTAAAGAGTGCTAAAATGCCCCGATCGGACCAACGCAACTCTCATTATGCCTAATATACCGAGCATGTGACCGTAACTCCAGTTGTAAGGCATATTACTGTAATTCCGTGGCTATTTGGACATCCCGGTGGTGGTTTTGTGCACATATGGCCTGAATAGCATCACACATTGCCTAGTGCAAAGGATTTTGGATTTTCATTTTTTATGATTTTGTGATTTTTTCGTGGACTACCCCCTTTGGAGAAGTCCAAAATTTGTCCAGATTTCAAACCTAGGATAAATGATTTTTTTGGCCATTTTCAAGGAGGATGTCTCAGAAAACATTCCCAGTAAAGTCGTAGCTCTTGAAGTTAGCTTTCTAAAGAGTGCTCAAATGCCCCGATCGGACCAACGCAACTCTCATTATGACTAATATACCGAGCGTGTGTCCGTAACTCTTGTTGTAAGGCTCATTACTGTAATTCCGGGGCTATTTGGACATTCCGGGTCGTTGTTTTGTGCACGTATGGCCTGAATAGCATCACACCATGCCTAGTGCAAAGGATTTTGGATTTTCATTTTGTATGATTTTGAGATTTTTTCGTGGATTACCCCCTTTGGAAAAATTCCAAAATTTGTCCAGATTTCAGACCTAGGAATAATGATTTTTTTTGCCATTTTCAAGGAGGATTTCACATAAAACATCATAAATAAAGTCGTAGCTCTTGAAGTTAGCTTTCTAAAGAGTGCTAAAATGCCCCGATCGGAGCAACGCAACTCTCGTTATGCAAAAATACCGAGCGTGTGTCCGTAACTGCTGTAGTAAGGCACATTACTGTAATTTCGGGGCTATTTGGAAATCCTGGCTGGTTGTTTTGTGCACGTATGGCCTGAATAGCATCACACCATGCCTAGTGCAAAGGATTTTGGATTTTCATTTTTTATGATTTTGAGATTTTTTCGTGGATTACCCCCTTTGGAAAAATTCCAAAATTTGTCCAGATTTCAGACCTAGGAATAATGATTTTTTTTGCCATTTTCAAGGAGGATTTCACATAAAACATCATAAATAAAGTCGTAGCTCTTGAAGTTAGCTTTCTAAAGAGTGCTAAAATGCTCGATCGGACCAGCGCAACTCTCATTATGCCTAATATACCGAGCATGTGACCGTAACTCCAGTTGTAAGGCATATTACTGTAATTCCGTGGCTATTTGGACATCCTGGTGGTGGTTTTGTGCACGTATGGCCTGAATAGCATCACACATTGCCTAGTGCAAAGGATTTTGGATTTTCATTTTTTATGATTTTGAGATTTTTTCGTGGACTACCCCCTTTGGAGAAGTCCAAAATTTGTCCAGATTTCAGACCTAGGATAAATGATTTTTTTGGCCATTTTCGAGGAGGATGTCTTAGAAAACATTCCCAGTAAAGTTGTAGCTCTTAAAGTTAGCTTTCTAAAGAGTGCTCAAATGCCCCGATCGGACCAACGCAACTCTCATTATGACTAATATACCGAGCGTGTGTCCGTAACTCTTGTTGTAAGGCTCATTACTGTAATTCCGGGGCTATTTGGACATTCCGGGTGGTTGTTTTGTGCACGTATGGCCTGAATAGCATCACACCATGCCTAGTGCAAAGGATTTTGGATTTTCATTTTTTATGATTTTGAGATTTTTTCGTGGATTACCCCCTTTGGAAAAATTCCAAAATTTTTCCAGATTTCAGACCTAGGAATAATATTTTTTTGCCATTTTCAAGGAGGATTTCACATAAAACATCATAAGTAAAGTCGTAGCTCTTGAAGTTAGCTTTCTAAAGAGTGCTAAAATGACCCGATCGGACCAACGCAACTCTCGTTATGCAAAAATACCGAGCGTGTGTCCGTAACTCCTGTTCTAAGGCACATTACTGTAATTCCGGGGCTATTTGGAAATCCTGGCTGGTTGTTTTGTGCACGTATTGCATGAATAGCATCACACCTTGCCTAGTGCAAAGGGTTTTGGATTTTTATTTTTTCTGATTTTGAGATTTTTTCGTGGACTACCCCCTTTGGAAAAAGTCCAAAATTTGTCCAGATTTCAAACCTAGGAAAAATAATTTTTTTGGCCATTTTCAAGGTGGATTTCTCAAAAAACATCCACAGTAAATTCCTAGCTCTTGAAGTTTGCTTTCTAAAGAGTGCTAAAATGCCCCGATCGGACCAACGCAACTCTCATTATGCCTAATATACCGAGCATGTGACCGTAACTCCAGTTGTAAGGCATATTACTGTAATTCCGTGGCTATTTGGACATCCCGGTGGTGGTTTTGTGCAAGTATGGCCTGAATAGCATCACACATTGCCTAGTGCAAAGGATTTTGGATTTTCATTTTTTATGATTTTGAGATTTTTTCGTGGACTACCCCCTTTGGAGAAGTCCAAAATTTGTCCAGATTTCAGACCTAGGATAAATGATTTTGTTGGCCATTTTCGAGGAGGATTTCTCAGAAACATCCTTAGTAAAGTCGTATCTCTTGAAGTTAGCTTTCTAAAGAGTGCTCAAATGTCCCGATGGGACCAACTCAACTCTCGTTATGTCAAACATACCAAGCATGTGTCCGTAACTCCTGTTGTAAGGCACATTACTGTAATTCCGGGGCTATTTGGACATCCCGGGTGGTTGTTTTATGCACGTATGGCCTGAATAACATCACAACTTTCCTAGCGCAAAGGATTTTGGATATTGATTTTTTATGATTTTGAGATTTTTTTGTGGACTAACCGCTTTAGAAAAAGTCCAAAATTTGTCCAAATTTTAGACGTAGGAAAAATGATTTTTTTTTTGCCATTTTTGAAGAGGATTTCTCAGAAAACATCCTTACTAAAGTCGTAGCTCTTGAACTTAGCTTTCTAAAGACTGCCCAAATGCCACGATCGGACCAACACAACTCTCGTTATGCCAAAAATTCCGAGCGTGTGTCCGTAAATCCTGTTCTAAGGCATATTACTGTAATTCCGGGGCTATTTGGACATCCCGGGTGGTTGTTTTGTGCACATAAGGCCTGAATAGCATCACACCTTTCCTAGTGCAAAGGATTTTGGATTTTCATTTTTTATGATTTTGAGATTTTTTCGTGGTCTACTCCCTTTGGAGAAGTCCAAAGTTTGTCCAGATTTCAGACCTAGGAAAAATGATTTTTTTAGCCATTTCGAGGAGGATTTCTCAGAAAACATTCTCAAGAAAGTCGTAGCTCTTGAAATTAGCTTTCTAAATAGTGCTCAAATGCCCCGATCGGACCAACGCAACTCTCGTTATGCCTAATATACTGAGCGTGTGTCCGTAACTCCTGTTGTAAGGCACATTACTGTAATTCCGGGGCTATTTTGACATCCCGGGTGGTTGTTTTGTGCACGTAAGACCTGAATAGCATCACACCTTGCCTAGTGCAAATGATTATTGATTTTCATTTTTTATGATTTTGAGATTTTTTCGTGTACTACCCCCTTTGGAGAAGTCCAAAATTTGTCCAGATTTCAGACCTAGGATAAATGATTTTCTTGGTCATTTTCGAGGAGGATTTCTCCGAAACATCCTTAGTAAAGTCGTAGCTCTTGAAGTTAGATTTCTAAAGAGTGCTCAAATGCCCCGATGGGACCAACTCGACTCTCGTTATGTCAAAGATACCAAGCGTGTGTCCGTAACTCCTGTTGTAAGGCACATTATTGTAATTCCGGGGCTATTTGGACATCTCGGGTGGTTTTTTTATGCACGTATGGCCTGAATAACATCACAACTTTTCTAGCGCAAAGGATTTTGGATATTCATTTTTTATGATTTTGAGATTTTTTCGTGGACTAACCGCTTTAGAAAAAGTCCAAAATTTGTCCAAATTTTAGACGTATGAAAAATGATTTTTTTTTGCCATTTTTGAAGAGGATTTCTCAGAAAACATCCTTAGTAAAGTCGTAGCTCTTGAAGTTAGCTTTCTAAAGACTGCCCAAATGCCACGATCGGACCAACATAACTCTCGTTATGCCAAAAATACCGAGCGTGTGTCCGTAACTCCTGTTCTAAGGCACATTACTGTAATTCTGGGATTATTTGGACATCCCGGGTAGTTGTTTAGCTTTCTACGGAGTGCCCAAATGCCACAATCGGACCAACGCAACTCTCGTTATGCCAAAAATACTGAGTGTTGTCCGTAACTCTTGTTGTAAGGAACATTACTGTAATTCCGGGGCTATTTTGACATCCTGGATGGTTGTTTTGTGCACGTAAGTGCTGAATAGAATCACACCTTGCCTAGTGCAAAGGATTTTTTATTTTCATTTTTTATGATTTTGAGATTTTTTCGTGTACTACTCGCTTTGGAGAAGTCCAAAATTTGTCCAGATTTCAGACCTAGGAAAAATGATTTTTTTAGCCATTTCGAGGAGGATTTCTCAGAAAACATTCTCAAGAAAGTCGTAGCTCTTGGAATTAGCTTTCTAAAGAGTGCTAAAATGCCCCGATCGGACCAACGCAACTCTCATTATGCAAAAAAATACCGAGCATGTGTCCGTAACTCTAGTTGTAAGGCACATTACTGTAATTCCGGAGCTATTTGGACATCACGGGTGGTTGTTTTGTGCACGTATGGCCTGAAGAGCATTAAACCTTGCCTAGTGCAAAGGATTTTGGATTTTCATTTTTTATGATTTTGAGATTTTTTCGTGGACTAATCCCTTGGGAAAAAGTCCAAAATTTGTCCAGATTTCAGACCTAGGATAAATGATTTTGTTGGTCATTTTCGAAGAGGATTTCTCAGAAACATCCATAGTAAAGTCGTAGCTCTTGAAGTTAGATTTCTAAAGAGTGCTCAAATGCCCCGATCGAACCAACTCAACTCTCGTTATGTCGAAGATACCAAGTGTGTGTCCGTAACTCCTGTTGTAAGGCACATTACTGTAATTCCGGGGCTATTTGGACATCCCGGGTGGTTGTTTTGTGCACGTATGGCCTGAATAACATCACACCTTTCCTAGCGCAAAGGATTTTGGATATTCATTTTTTATGATTTTGAGATTTTTTCGTGGACTAACCCCTTTAGAAAAAGTCCAAAATTTGTCCAAATTTAAGACGTAGGAAAAATGATTTTGTTGGCCATTTTCAAGGAGGATTTCAAAGAAACATCCTTAGTAAAGTCGTAGTTCTTGAAGTTAGCTTTCTAAAGATTGCCCAAATGCCACGATCGGACATACATAACTCTCGTTATGCCAAAAATACCGAGCGTGTGTCCGTAACTCCTGTTCTAAGGCACATTACTGTAATTCCGGGGCTATTTGGACATCCCGGGTGGTTGTTTTGTGCACATATGGCCTAAATAGCATCACACCTTGCCTAGTGCAAAGGATTTTAGATTTTCATTTTTTATGATTTTGAGATTTTTTCATGGACTACCCCTTTTAGAAAAAGTCAAAAATTTGTCCAAACTTCATACCTAGGAAAAATGATTTTTTTGGCCATTTTCGAGGAAGATTTCTCAGGAAACATCCTTAGTAAAGTCGTAGCTCTTGAAGTTAGCTTTCAACAGAGTGCCCAAATGCCACGATCGGACAAACACAACTCTCGTTATGCCAAAAATAATGAGCGTGTGTCCGTAACTCAAGTTGTAAGGCACATTACTGTAATTCCGGAGCTATTTGGACATCCCGTGAGGTTGTTTTGTGCACGTATGGCCTGAAGAGCATTAAACCTTGCCTAGTGCAAAGGATTTTGGATTTTCATTTTTTATGATTTTGAGATTTTTTCTTGGACTAACTCCTTTGGAAAAAGTCCAAAATTTGTCCAGATTTCAGACATAGGATAAATGATTTTGTTGGCCATTTTCGAGGAGGATTTCTAAGAAACATCCTTATTAAACTCATAGCTCTTGAAGTTAGATTTCTAAAGAGTGCTCGAATGTCCCGATCGGACCAACTCAACTCTCGTTATGTCAAAGATACCAAGCGTGTGTCCGTAACTCCTGTTGTAAGGCACATTACTGTACTTCCGGAGCTATTTGGACATCCCGGGTGGTTGTTTTGTGCACGTATGCCCTGAATAACATCACACCTTTCCTAGCGCAAAGCATTTTGGATATTCATTTTTTATGATTTTGAGATTTTTTCGTGGATTAACCCCTTTAGAAACAGTCCAAAATTTGTCCAATTTAAGACGTAGGAAAAATGATTTTGTTGGCCATTTTCGAGGAGGATTTCTCAGAAACATCCTTAGTAAAGTCGTAGCTCTTGAAGTTAGCTTTCTAAAGACTGCCCAAATGCCACGATCGGACCAACACAACTCTCGTTTTGCCAAAAATACCGAGCGTGTGTCCGTAACTCCTGTTCTAAGGCACATTACTGTAATTCCGGGGCTATTTGGGCATCCCGGGTGGTTGTTTTGTGCACATATGGCCTGAATAGCATCACACCTTTCCTAGTGCAAAGGATTTTGGATTTTCATTTTTTATGATTTTGAGATTTTTTCGTGGACTACCCATTTTGGAAAAAGTAAAAAATTTGTCCAAACTTCATACCTAGGAAAAAAGGATTTTTTTGGCCATTTTCGAGGAAGATTTCTCAGGAAACATCCTTAGTAAATTCATAGCTCTTGAAGTTAGCTCTCTACAAAGTGCCCAAATGCCACGATCGAACCAACGCAACTCTCGTTATGCCAAAAATACTGAGTGTTGTCCGTAACTCTTGTTGTAAGGCACATTTCTGTAATTCCGGGGCTATTTTGACATCCCGGGTGGTTGTTTTGTGCACGTAAAGCCTGAATAGAATCACACCTTACCTAGTGCAAAGGATTTTTTATTTTCATTTTTTATGATTTTGAGATTTTTTCGTGTACTACCCCCTTTGGAGAACTCCAAAATTTGTCCAGATTTTAGATCTAGGAAAAATAATTTTTTAGCCATTTCGAGGAGGATTTTTCAGAAAACATCCTCAAGAAAGTCGTAGCTCTTGAAATTAGCTTTCTAAAGAGTGCTAAAATGCCCCGATCGGACCAACGCAACTCTTGTTATGCCAAAAATATCGAGCGTGTGTTCCTAACTCTAGTTGTAAGGCACATTACTGTAATTCCGGAGCTATTTGGGCATCTCGGGTGGTTGTTTTATGAACGTATGGCCTGAAGAGCATTAAACCTTGCCTAGTGCAAAGGATTTTGGATTTTCATTTTTTATGATTTTGAGATTTTTTCGTGGACTAACCCCTTTGGAAAAAGTCCAAAATTTGTCCAGATTTCAGACCTAGGATAAATGATTTTGTTGCTCATTTTCGAGGAGGATTTCTCAGAAACAACCTTAGTAAAGTCGTAGCTTTTGAAGTTAACTTTCTAAAGAGTGCTCAAATGCCCCGATCGGACCAACTCAACTCTCGTTATGTCAAAGATACCAAGCGTGTGTCCGTAACTCCTGTTGTAAGGCACATTACTGTAATTCCGGGGCTATTTGGACATCCGGGTGGTTGTTGTTTGCACGTATGGCCAGAATAACATCACACCTTTCCTAGCGCAAAGGATTTTGGATATTCATTTTTTACGATTTTGAGATTTTTTGGTGGACTAACCCCTTTAGAAAAAGTCCTAAATTTGTCCAAATTTCATACATAGGAAAAATGATTTTTTTGGCCATTTTTGAAGAGGATTTCTCAAAAAACATCCATAGTAAAGTCATAGCTCTTGAAGTTAGCTTTCTAAAGACTGCCCAAATGCAACGATCGGACCAACACAACTCTCGTTATGCCAAAAATACCGAGCGTGTGTCAGTAACTCCTGTTGTAAGGCACATTACTGTAATTCCGGGGCTATTTTGACATCCCGGGTGGTTGTTTTGTGCACGTATGACCTGAATAGGATCACACCTTACCTAGTACAAAGGATTTTGGATTTTCATTTTTATGATTTTGAGATTTTTTCGTGCACTACCACCTTTGAAAAAAGTCCAAATTTTGTCTAGATTTAGAACCGAGGAAAATGATTTTTTTGGGCCATATTGAAGAGGATTTCTCAGAAAACATCCTTAGTAAAGTCGTAGCTCTTGAAGTTAGCTTTCTAACAAGTTCTCAAATGTCCCGATCAGACCAACACAACACTCGTTATCCCAAAAATATCGAGCGTGTGTCCGTAACTCCACATCGCGAGTGGTTGTTTTGTGCACGTATGGCCTGAATAGCATCACAACTTGGCTAGTGGAAAGGGTTTTGGATTTTCATTTTTATGATTTTGAGATTTTTTTCGTGGAATAGCCCCTTTTGAAAAAGTCCAAAATACGTCCAGATTCAAGACCTAGGAAAAATGATTTTTATAGACATTTCGAGGAGAATTTATCAGAAATCATCCATAGTAAAGTTGTAGCTCTTGAAGTTAGCTTTCTATAGAGTGCTCAAATGTCTCGATCGGACCAACGCAACTCTCGTTATCCCAAAAATACCGAGCGTGTGTCCGTAACTATTGTTGTAAGGGACATTATTGTAGTTCCGGAGTTATTTGGACATCCTGGGTGGTTGTTTTGTGCACTTATGGCATGAATAGCATCACACCTTGCCTAGTGCAAAGGATGGTACCCTTTGGAGAAGTCCAAAATTTGTCCAGATTTCAAACCTAGGAAAAATGATTTTTTTGGCCATTTTCGAGGAGTATGTCTTAGAAAACATCCTTAGTAAAGTCGTAGCTCTTGCAGTTAGCTTTCTAAAGAGTGCTTAAATGCCCCGATCGGACAAACGCAACTCTCGTTATGCTAAAAATACCGAGCGTGTGTCCGTAACTCCTTATGTAAGGCACATTACTGTAATTCCGGAGCTATTTGGACATCCCGGGAGGTTGTTTTGTGCACGTATGGCCTGAATAGCATTACACCTTGTCTAGTGCAAAGGATTTTGGATTTCATTTTTTATGATTTTGAGATATTTTCGTGGACTACCCCCTTTGGAAAAAGTCCAAAATTTGTCCAGATTTCAGACCTAGGATAAATGATTCTTTTAGGCATTTTCGAGGAGAATTTCTCAGAAACATCCTCGTAAAGTCGTATCTCTTGATGTTAGCTTTCTAAAAAGTGTACAAATGCCCCAATCGAAACAATGCAACTCTCGTTATGCCAAAAATACCGAGCGTGTGTCTGTAACTCCTGTTGTGTGGCACATTACTATAATTCTAGGGCTATTTGGACATCCCGGGTGGTTATTTTGTGCACGTATGGCCTGAATAGCATCACACCTTTAATAGTGCAAAGGATTTTCGATTTTCATTTTTTATGATTTTGAGATTTTTTCGTGGACTACCCCCTTTGGAAAAAATACAAAATTTGTGCACATTTCAAACCTAGGAAAAATGAATTTTTTGCCATTTTCGAGGAGGATTTGTCATAAAACATCCCAGTAAAGTCATAGCTCTTGAAGTTAGCTTTCTAAAGAGTGCTCAAATGCCCCGATCGGACCAACACAACTCTCGTTATGCCAAAAATACCGAGCGTGTGTCAGTAACTCCTATTGTAAGGCACATTACTGTAATTCCGGGGCTATTTGGACATCCCTGGTGGTTGTTTTGTGCACTAATGGCCTGAATAGCATCACACCTTTCCTAGTGGGAAGGATTTTGGATTTTCATTTTTTATGATTTTGAGATTTTTTCGTGGATTACCCCGTTTAGAGAAGTCCAAAATTTGTCCAGATTTCAAACCTAGGAAAAATGATTTTTTTAGCCATTTCGAGGAGGATTTGTCAGAAAACATCCTCAGTAAAGTCGTATCTCTTGAAGTTAGCTTTCTAAAGAGTGCTCAAATGCTCCGATCAGACCAACGCCACTCTCGTTATCACAAAAATACCGAGCGTGTGTCCGTAACTCCTTTTGTAAGGCACATTACTGTAATTCCGGAGCTATTTGGACATTCCGGGTGGTTTTTTCTGCACGTATGGCCTGAATAGCATCACACCTTGCCTAGTGCAAAGGATTTTGGATTTTCATTTTTATGATTTTGAGATTTTTTCGTGGACTACCCCCTTTGGAGAAGTCAGAAATTTGTCAAGATTTCAGACCTAGGAAAAATGATTTTTTTGGCCATTTTCGAGAAGGATTTCTCAGAAAACATCTTAGTAAAGTCGTAGCTCTTGAAGTTAGCTTTCTAAAGAGCGATCAAATGCCCCGATCGGACCAACGCAACTCTTGTTATGCCAAAAATACCGAGCGTGTGTCTGTAACTCCTCTTGTAAGGCACATTACTGTAATTCTGGGGCTATTTGGACATCCCGGGTGGTTATTTTGTGCCCGTATGGCCTGAATAGCATCACACCATGTCTAGTGCAAACGATTTTGGATTTTAATTCTTTAGGATTTTGAAATTTTTTCATGGACTACCCCCTTTGGAAAAAGTCCAAAATTTGTCCAGATTTCAGATCTAGGAAAACATCACAGCTTTCCTAGTGTAAAGGATTTTGTATTTTCATTTTTTATGATTTTGAGATTTGTTCGTAGACGGTACCCTTTGGAGAAGTCCAAAATTTGTCCAGATTTCAGACCTAGAAAATTTTTTTTTTTGGCCATTTTGGAGGAGAATTTCTCAGAAAACATCCCCAGTAAAGTCGTAGCTCTTTAAGTTAGCTTTCTAAAGAGTGCTCAAATTCGCCGATCGGACCAATGCAACTGTCGTTATGCCAAAAATACCGAGCGTGTGTCCGTAACTCCTGTTATAAGGCACATTACTGTAATTCCGGGGCTCCTTTCGTAAGGGAAACCAATGTAATTCCGAGGCTATTTGAACATCCCAGGTGCGCGTTTTGTGGACGTGTGGCCTGAATAGCATCACACCTTGACTAGCGCAAAGGATTTTGGATTTTAATTTTTTGAGATTTTTAAATTTTTCCGTGGACTACCCCTTTGGAAAAAGTCTAAAATTTATCCAGATTTCAAACCTAGGAAAAATGATTTTTTGCCTTTTTAGAGTAGGATTTCTCATAAAACATCCCAGTAAAGTCGTAGCGCTTGAAGTTATCTTTCCAACGAGTGGTCAAATGTCCCGATCTGACCAACACAACTCTCGATTTGCCAATAATACTGAGCATGTGTCTGTGACTCTTGTCGTAAGGCAAACTAATGAAATTCCGAGGCTATTTGGACATCCCGGGTGCGCGTTTTTTTGACGTATGGCCTGAATAGCATCACATCTTGCCTAGATCAAAGGATTTTGGATTGACATTTTTTGAGATTTTTGGATTTTTTTCATGGACCACCCCCTTTGGAAAAAGTCTAAAATTTGTCTAGATTTCAAACATAGGAAAAATGATTTTTTTTCTCCCTTTTAGAGGAGGATTTCTCATAAACCATCCACAGTAAAGTCGTAGTTCTTGAAGTTATCTTTCCAACGGGTGGTCAAATGTCTCAATCCGACCAACACATTTCTCAATTTGCCAAAAATACCGAGCATGTGTCCGTGACTCTTGTCGTAAGGCAAACTAATGAAATTCTGGGGCTATTTGGACATCCCGGGTGCGCGTTTTGTGGACGTCTGGCCTGAATAACATCACACCTTGCCTAGCGCAAAGGCTTTTGGATTTTCATTTTTTGAGATTTTTGGATATTTTCGTGGACTACCCCTTTGGAAAAAGTCTAAAATTTGTCCAGATTTCAAACCTAGGAAAAATGATTTTTTTTCACCCTTTTAGAGGAGGATTTCTCAGAAGACATCAAGAGTAAAGTCGTAGCACTTGAAGTTAGCTTTCCAACGGGGGGTCAAATGCTCCGATCCGACCAACACAACTCTCAATTTGCCAATAATACCGCGCATGTGTCCGTGACTCCTGGCTTAAGGCAAACTAATGAAATTCCGGGGCTATTTGGACATCCTGGGTGCGCGTTTTGTGGACATATGGTCTGAATAGCATCACACCTTGGCTAGCGCAAAAGATTTTGGATTTTCATTTTTTGGGATTTTTGGATTTTTTTTCGTGGACTGCCAATTTGGAAAAAGTCTAAAATTTGTCCAGATTTCAAACCTAAGAAAAATGATTTTCTTCGCCCTTTTAGAGAGGGATTTCTCAGAAACCATCCTCGGTAAAGTCGTAACTCTTGAAGATAACTTTCCAACGGGTGGTCAAATGCCCCAATCCGACCAACACAGCTCTCGATTTGCCAAAAATATGGAGCATGTGTTCGTGACTCCTGCCGTAAGGCAAACTATTGAAATTCCAGGGCTATTTGGACATTATTTTTTATGCTGTTAAAATGTTATTTGAATCTAAACACATTTGGAATATTTATACTAAGATCATCATTAATAAATTGCATTTAAAATATTTTTTATTAGCAAACATATTCTCGCTGTATCTTAAAATTTATTTTCAAAAAATTAGTTCTTTGAACTTGATTGAATTTCTTTGTTCATCATTGGATTTCGAGTTTGTAAACTTTCTCATATATAACACATAGTTACCCATGTGTTATGATATCTAACACTATTATTATTTGATGGAAAGTTGATAGTGAAACGTAGATTTGAACTTTGTGGAGTTGATAAGATTACCCTAAAAAATGTATCAAAACCCTAAAAAATAAATTAAAAAATGGCAAAACTAATTAAATCTAAACCACTTATTTAGAATTGAGTGGTTAAGATTTAACCAACTTTACATGAAGTTATTTTACCAACTCCATGAGATCTAAAGCGTGAGAAATTGAGTTTTTGAGATGAACAAAATGACTGAAACTGATTAGTTTAATACGTAGTATCTTGATAGCAACAACTAGAGTATAAAAAATGACTGAAACTGATTAGTTTAACAACAAGTTGACTGAAGCTGGTATGTCCGATTGAAGGGATGAAATTTAACAAATGCTATGTCCGATTCTAACCAACTACATTGCTTGATTCTTGTGATTTTACTTTCTCGTTTCCAAGAAAGCGACATGAACTAGAAATTATAGTGGCATGCCATGTTACGCTATCATCCTCTCCTCCTTCCTTAGCTGTGGCTACTGGCTAGATCATCCACCTTCTTACGCTTTTTCCCCTCAGGTTCGGATTGCTGCTTTTGTTCGCTTACCCCTTCAGAACTTGACTTTGATTTGTTTCCCTCACTGTTTGAACTTGAGGCATTCTCCTTCCCTTGCTTTCTCCTTGTATCAAACACGGTTTCAAATACCGTGGGGAGTTCATTTATCTTGTTAAAAAGTTGGATCCTGCATCGACACATTAATACAAGAAGCAATTCAACGATCTACATGTCATGTTGAAAAGCAATTGCTGTCATAAGCCACTTCAAGGATTCAACTTAGCTTGTTCGTACAAAGTGAAGACACTGGCCTCTCCATGTCAAGGCAATAGATCTTAAGATCTCTTAGTAAGCATGAAATTGCACATTAACAAAACAACTTGACAGTACAAGACGACATCCCTCAAGTTTAGCGGAAATTACCTATCAGACTGGGCTAAGCCAGCTATAGTACCGACATAGTGGGCGACAGAAACCAACCAAGCATCGCTGCGTACAGCAACAAGAGCTAACGAATCATCTACTTGCATCATGTCTCTTGCAAAATTAATACCTGATGCAGGCTCTGGAAGATCAGTAGGGACTTGCTCAGCAGGTACATTGACCTCCCATTTTCCACTCCGGAATCCAAACAAGCAAAGATTTCCTTCCTCTGTCGAGAAACAGGCATACGAAAATGGTGATCAGAACAAAGCTTCATAACCAGGGAATCAGTTATGCGCTAGACATTCAAATCTCAGACAACTCAACAACAACAAACTATATATGCAAATTCAAGTTCCACAAGCAAGATAAGGATGTTTTCATGACTTGCAGAAGCGTCATTTGAGAGTATGAATCGCGTTTTCGAACCAGAGATAGGATTGTTCTAGACGATGATTTCGTATTAAGGTGCACAAGCATATGGAATCAAAAAATGCAGATACCAAAACCGAATTCACACCAAACAAAAAAGTCCCTAATGTACTGAAGAGCCATCTATTTTCTCCTCCTTTCAACACATGTTCGGAGTTGTCACAATCAAATTATCCACCATTGACGTGCACAAAATCAAATTCCACAGACGAAAATTGACGGAAACGATCTAAATCAATGGAAGAGAAAAAAAGAAAACCCTAACCAGGATCGCATTGCTTGAAGAACTCATCAAAATCTGCAATAGGAAGAACAACTATCACAATTCAAAACGACACTTGCAAAAACAGAAAAGCAGTGAAAAAGGGAGATGAAAAACCTGTAGTGAGAGCCTTAATCAAGGCATCTCTTCGACCATTGAATTTTTCAAACAAATCTTTAACGGATTGGGGACACAGTATTTCGCCTTCCATCGCTCCAAAATCCACAATTCAAAAACGCAGAGGAACGGACCGAAACACCTATATATAGTTGGCGCATATTCGTGAAACCGTCAAAGTGGGCCTTCAAAACGGCTTCCGGGCTTCATCCCGAAGACGATAGGGTTTTCAGATTTCGAGAAGCATCAGCTTGATTACGATTCTGGTGAAATCCGAGCGAGAATGGCGTCGGCGCCGCCGGACCTTAGAGAGCTTCGTTGGTCATCGAAGCCCGGGCGATCGAGGGAGAGAAAGAGGATCAGCACCCGAAATATAATTCCACTCGTCAACACTTTCCGATCCGTCAACCACGAACGGTAACAATCGCTCCCTTCTTCTTCGGACCTAATTGAATTGAATTGAATCGAATCCCCAACTAACCAATTATCCTAATTGAATTGAAGTGAAGTGAATTGAATTGAATCCCCTCTGTTTGACCTAATTTGTGTTCCTCTTCGTTGTCCATTAGTCACTCATCGTATCCGATTCGGTGTCGTCCCTCACCAACCAATTATCCTAAGGGCGTATGTGGTGAACGGAGGTCCCGTATTTGTGCACTTGCTGCCTTGGCAACCTTCAATGAAGAGAAGATAAAGGAGGTTACTTTGAAACATAAATAAAAATCAATCATCCTCTACGTTCGAGTATTGGTCCCCTTACCCCCATTTTCTCCCCTTTCAGGGTCCTAAGTTTGAGCTTGTCAAGCCACTAGGATGTATGGTGGTGAACCCTATGGGAGTCTTTCACTGCAACTTCATTGCTAAGCCCACAGGTGGAAGTAAAGATGATGAAAACCTCTTTTTTGCGGAGGCGCAGCTGGATTTATGGGAGGAGCAGCAGGCTGGCGGCGACAAAATTATACTAACTGGTTCCGAGGGCCGTTATATCACCATCTTAGGCCCTCCTGATTATTCCAGTATGTATCTCTTTTCTCACTGCAACTCTCTGTGTATTGAGATCCCATTGTGCCTCCTGCTGAATTGAATTCCACCCTTGCAGAGGAAGGTCGCTATACCTGCGGAAGCTGTTCTAAGATTGGTGAAGTTCAACATCCTAGAGGTGTTCGCTTTAGAAAATATTACCGTTTTCCCTTCACCTAGGATCCGCCTAGGTGTTACTTAAGCTATTATTCATCATGTCTATGCCTAGTATGGTTTTTGGTGTTTTCAGATGTCCCGAACACATGGTGCAGCTTGTGAATCTATTAAAATCTAGTCAGACGTGGGTGTCCCAAACCCGATCATGGAGACCGACCTTTCTTCCTCTTCTGGAAGATTCTGATCCTTTGCATATGAATCTTGTCTGTTATGCTGTCAAAACTCATCAAAAGCTCATGGATTACAGTAGTGCTGCTTTGAATCTCTTTAGATATTTGGGGGGTGGGGGGAGTTGATTTTTTTTTTTTTTTTATGGAAACAAGGAAAGAAATTAGAACAAAGCTACTGCCATCCTGGATGCGTGTGGTTGCTTCTGAAGAAAAAAAAACGAGTTAAAAATAATGTTGAACCGAGATAATAAATGGGGTCAACACGCATCCTGGATGCGTGTTGACTTTAGAATTTATAAAATTGGTTGACGTCGAAAGTAGCACTAAAGCTGGATCGAGGCCGAAAGATGTACTAACTAAATTGCGCCATGATGTCACAAACCAATGTGACGTCGAGGGATCAAATATACGCGGCACGGGCTCGGATGAGGAAGAATCTAATGGGCGATCGAACACCGACTCAATATCTCTTGTCGGAACTGGTTAATAAGGGATATTTATTCCAATACAGATTAGACTCTGAAGGTCGTATTGGAGATCTTGCCTTTTTCCACCCAGATTATATAAAGTTGTGGAAGATGTTTTCATATGTGCTGCTGATGGACACGACATATGGCACAAATAAGTAAGCTCCTTCTTAGTTTTTTTTATCTTTTAATATTTAAATTAATTTATTTCTTCATATTACATTATATTCAGTTAATAAAACAAAAATTATGTCACAGGCCCGAAAAGGCATTGTTGGAGATGGTTGGTGTAACGAGCACATTAAATTCATTTCACTTGGGATGTGCATTGATGACAAGGGAAGATACAGACACATACAGTTGGGTGTTGCAACAAGTGAGAGGAGTTTGCGTACATGTTCCGACGACGATAGTTACTGACAGGGAGCTAGGACTTATGAAGGCCTTAGAGAATGTTTTCCCGGAGGCGAAACATATGTTATGTGTATGGCATGTGTTGCGAAACATACAGGGCATGGCTCTCAGAAAAACAGCGCAGACAGAGGCTATTCAGAGTAGGTTCTGCAGTCAAGCCAAGCGCCTGATCAGGTCCGGATCGAAACAAACTTACCATCGGCGGTTAGCTGCAATGAAGGTTGAATGGGGAACTAAATACGGTAACTTGATGGGGTATTTCGAGGATACATGGCTAGTTCACAGGGAGAAGCTGGTGTATTGTTGGGCAAACCAGAATTTTCATTTAGGCAACCATTGCACTAGCAGGTAAGTTTTCATTATGATTTGCATTACATTTTAAATTGGTGTGTTTTATATGTGTTGATTTTAGTCTACTTTTACATATCTTATGTAGGGTTGAATCAGTTCACGCAGTGATTAAGAGGCAGATGCAGTCAAGCACCAATGAGTTGGACACGTTGTTTGACCACATCCACAGAATGCTGGAGGATCAGATCCTCAAAGTTCGGGGCGAGCTAGAGCAGTCGCGGACACTAATTCCAATAAAATTAGAGGCAACATATGGAAACAAGGAAAGAAATTAGAACAAAGCTACTGCCATCTAACCGCATTTTATCCTTTAGAAAATCTCTAGGTTTAAATAGACAAGTAAGACTAACTCCAATGATAATTTGTTGGAATTTTTAAACAATTATTGACCCCTTATATGATGTTTAAATAATTGTAATAATGTTGGAAATATTAATAATGTAAATGCACCCTATATCATAATTGAATCGTTCGAATTTTCTATTATAATTTATTTATATTTGTTGCAAATCGTATTAAAGTTGTTCGGAAATGGTAATTAATATTTATATTATATATTAGAATTTATAGCAATTTATTCATATTTTAGGATTTATCGGAATTAGATTATTATTGTCGATATTGAACACTTAGCATGCATGTGAATCAATGTGTAATATATCACACGCATCCTAGATGCGTGTACGCTGTGCAATTTTTTTTTGAAAAAACTAGCCGTTACAACGGCTAGTATAATGGCTAGTTCCACCTATTTTTACTATATAATGACTTTAGATTGCGGTATGATCTACATCTATTTCACTCTAAAAAACGAATATGTCTAGAGAGGAGGAAGATAGATCCGACAGCGAAGGCGAGAATGCTCGGGTATGTTTATCTATTCATTATTGAAACTCAAGTTTATAGTATATTGTCTTATTGAAACCCAAGTTTATAGTATATTATGAAATCCTAGATTAGATGAAATCATGATTTATGAGATAGTGAATCTTAGTTTAGAGGAGATCGTTATTTCGATAATATGAAATCCTAGAGTAGATGAAATCATGAATTCTCATATATTGAATCTTAGTATAGAAGAGATCGTTATTTCTACAAATGTTATTTTTTCATTCCAATCTTGGTATATTTAGTTAGTTTCCGATGTTTTGCGTAGATACGTGATGGCATAAATGAAGGAAATGATAACACCATAGGTTTTTCGACTAAAAGAGTGTGGCCAGATATGAATTCGTTGAGAAATTGGGCGCGAAAGAGAGCTAGTAGAAGAAATTTCGTAATTACGACTTATAAGTCGTGGAGTAGCTCTGATATAAGATTTGGGAGAGTTATTTTAACATGTGAACATTACGGAGTCTACCGAAAGGGGCGCAAAGCTGTGGATGGTGATAATGATGAAGAAACTGTCAAGCTCGATACGCAAACAAAAAAAGATCGATGTCCCTTCGAGTTGAGTGGTCGAGAGTGTCCAAAGGGATGTTGGACGGTCGAAGTGATCGAAGGTGTTCACAACCACACCCATCCGACTAAGTTGATTGGTCATTCATTCGCCGGACGGTTGAAGCCGGAATAATTGGTTGACGTCGAAAGTGGAAGAAATTCGGGTTGCCAAGCGCCTATTTCAAATGGACGATATTCACCCTTTCTGGTGGCAGGTTGAGTGGTTCGGGGAAAGATCGACCTCTGCTCCAGACGCCTCGGATGTCAACATCCATGAAGTTAACATGACAGAGATGATAGACGCTTACACATCGGGCATCTCACCCACGACTGCGAAATCATCAAAGAGGGGACGACCGACTAAGAAGCTGCAGAATAGTATACCCCGTCGGTTAAGCTTCTTTGAGCATATGGCACAAGAGCGGCGGTACATGGATGATTCTTCCGATGAGGAGGAGATACGACCCGAGGAGCCCAATGAGGTGGAGACACGACCCGAGGGGCCCAATGACCCTCAAACTCCAACATGTGGGCATACACCGACTTCATCTCGTGGTTCACGTGGGACTCGTGGTCGTGGTCGCCCCCCGAGGAGCACGAGAACGGGTAGGGGCAATTCTGACCATCCTATTCCTCCGGTGGATGAGTCATCACGAGTTGCAACATGTGGGACGCGTGGGTGCCCCCGTCGTGGGACCTCGAGGAGTTCAAGGTCTGTGCCCCCACTTCCAAGAGTTGTACCTGATTCATTCGACTTTGGGAATAACACCATTGACGAGTTCATGAAAGGATTCGTTCGTCGTGTGCAAGATGTGAGGCCAGACGGAAATTGTGGATTTCGCGCATTGGCATTCGCCATGGGGCTTAGTGAAGATGCATGGCTTGACCTACGGATGGGGATGATGAGAGAAGTGAATCTCCATCCGGAACGATATCAGTCGCTTCTTACTGTTTACGGACGATCCAACGAGCCAGATAGAAGACTCATATTATTCAAGGCGCATTTCATTTGGAGTGATCGAAATACCGATGTACCTGAGCGGTGTTGGTTGGCTTTTCCGGAGGACGGCCATGTATTTGCGACAACGTATCAATGCACCCTTGTATTTTTGGACTACAACGCGCCAATGACTTTCCTCCCGCTTGTCAGACAAGCTTCTGCTCCCGGCGCACCCCCATCCGGGGCGATCATCGTGATTTGCTTAATAGGATGTCGTGCCCATTTTGTCGCGGTAAGCTTCTCCTCTATATTCTATTCTAATTTGGTTTGATTTTGATTATAAGTTATCTTATTGTTTTTTATTATTTTGTAGGTGACTACGGAAAATCCATTTCCCATGCCTCCCGTCACTATGTATTGGAAAGACTCCCACGAAGAAAGTGTCGACGGATATGACACACAATATGCAAGTCGTATTGAGGAGTTTCATATCAATCGGGAACTTAGTGGTAGACCGCTGTTGCGTGACTAGTACGCATCCATATTTGGTTTTGTTGTTCAAGTTTATCCAAGTTTAAAATGTCCTTGCTAAGGGTTTGAATCAAAAAGAGGTAAAAATCCAAGTTTTTCTTTCTTTCCCTTCATTTTCTTTTCCTATGTCGAGTGTGTCGAGTACTGCAGTGTCCATACCGACCCCCAGCCTCGGTACAGGTTATATCGAGTGTGTCGAGTACTGCAGTATCCATACCGACCCCCCAACCTCGGTACAGGTTCTGTCGAGTGTGTCGAGTACTGCAGTGCCCATACCGACCCCATACCGACCCCCAGTCTCGGTACAGGTTCTGTCGAATGTGTCGAGTACTGCAGTACCCATACCGACCCCATACCGACCCCCAGCCTCAGTACAAGTGATATTAAGTATTTGTGTCATTTTGAGCGTTTTAGGAGCGATTTGACTGCCAAAAAGGTGATATAATATATTTCCAAAAGTTATAATGTATCGATATTCAAAGTATAATGCATCGATATCGCAAGCCAAAAATATAATTCAAATCCAGAAATATATATAAGAAACGATCTACAAGAAACACACGACCTAGTGATGCTGAGATGGCTGAGTGCGTGGGAAATCAGCCTCTGATGGATGAATCTCACCAAGTCCGACGGAGATAATGTCATTGAGCTGATCCATCGTCAGGAGCACACGTCGATCCTGGTAATCCAACAACATCGACATGACCAGCTGCAAGCGACGTGCATGATCTACTGGCTCCGACAGGGTGGTCGGGGCATCTCGTGGGGGCCTAAGGCAGTGGTGGATGGCAATCTGCTTCTCCAACGATAATCTAAAGATGAAAGGATGACCATGTCTCTAATACCAAGGCATGTAATCCACATGTGCCGACCACATGGCTATCTCTCGTGTCGTCTGCAAGATGAGTGCGCATCGGTGGTTCGCACAATCCTCCCACTTGCAAGTGTCACGGGAGAATGCGATGCTGTACTTTCCCGCTGTCGTCCTGTGGATCTCCTCGGGCTGGATAGGTCGCTCAACTGGGATCGTCTGAATCCGATCAAACTGTCTCAACACACGATCCGGGTGGTAAGTCTCTTCCACATGAAAGCACTTGATCGTCCCTCTATAGGACGATGCAAGTAAACTCTCGCACGTGATCACAGTATGTGGCTGCCAGTTCACCTGTCATGCACACAATGTTGAGCGGAGTTGCATATAATTAGATAACTAGACAATAATTGAAATAGACGTGTACCTCGGTAACCATCAAATTGTCCAGTCGAGCACGATAATGCTGTAGTGACCCAGCTTGTTTGGGAGTCCTCTCGTGTCAGTGGTAGACCGCTTTCCGAGAATCGTTCGCAATCGTCATACTCGACTCCGAATGCCCGTGTAAGATCGGGAAATACGACCAAATCCAGTGCTGCAACCATAAACACAATTTGTTACATAATATTTCCGGAAAGATTCACTAATAAAAAGCAAACAAAACTTACATGGAGTAGAGCTGAAAAGCCGCTGATACCCTTGCACGACCCCCTAGATGCCTCTCCGAGGCATCTATAAAAGTAGGCAAGCAAGCCAGTGCCCCAAGCCATGTGAGGAGTCCTCCCGTGGTCATAAATGAGCGCCGCCACTCTACACTTGACCCCTCCGCCAGACTTGTCAAGGAAGAATGTGATCCCGGGCACCAACATAAGGAAAACAGATGCAATCCTCTCTGCCGATACCGCAGGGTCAGCCCGCATCGCACTCAACTTCGAAAACAACTCCGTGGCTGGAATCCCGCCCTTCTTGATGTACCTCCCAGCCTGGCCATCAGTGTAACCGAATATCTGACCGAGGACCTCACGCAAAGGTCCTTGTGCCCCGTCGTCCAACACGACCCCCATGCACTCGCCATCAATCGGAAGACCAAAACGTTGTTCGACGTCATCCAGGGTGATGGTCATCTCCCCAAATGGCATGTGAAATGTGTTGGTCTCCGGCCACCAACGATCTGTGAACGACTCGACCAGTGCATGATCAATGCCCTTAACCGGCAAAGTCAGCAAGCTCGGTAAGGGAGTACGATCGACTAACTTCACCCATGCCTCTGCCTTTTACCTCGCATTCACATACACCTCCTTCAGCTTGTCCAACCATTTCTCTTTCCTATAGACCTTGAGATTTTTCTCTCCCCTCACCTATCACACAATTTGAGATTTTTCAGGCGTGATTATTACAAAACAATGATTTATTCATTATTGACATATTTTACTATTGTTCTATATCGTACCGCGTACGGGTCCTTCCACAACATCGCGGCGATGTGTCTGCTGTAGCTCTTCCTCTTGATGATGTCCTCGGCCAACGGGCGACCAGTATCCACATGCACCATCTGCGCAAGCGTCGACTGCACGAGCTCATGTGATCTCCAATGTAGGTCATCTAGGGCCTGTGCATCTAGCGCCTGAGCATCTGGCGCCTGGGCATCTGGCTCGGCTGCCCCCCTCGACGTCCCCACCTCTGTCGGCCTCGACGATGATGCATCCTGCTCTGGTCTGGATGTAGGACTCGGATCCGAGGATGGGTCAGGATCGACTTCCGCACCAAGATCTGTAGCAGGGCCCCCAACGATGTCGAACTCCTCGTGTGCATGAATGTGCTCCGGGGTGTTCTCCGTGGTGTAATGGTGTGCATCTGTAGCAGGTGTGCCAATATGCATAGTGGGGAGATCCTCAACCCCGGTCTGACCCTCAGTGGTGCCAACCGCATCTCCGTCATCATCGATCGATGGATCCTCTAAAGACCCAAAGTACCCTGACCCACTATCCTCAGACACGTCAGCTGGATCGAAAGTAACATCTCGAGCGACCCGAAGCGAGACAGTAAGCTTACGGGCCTTTATCTTCCGCTTATCCGAAGTCACCGACTATTGTTAATTAAAAATTAAAAGATTGTTACAATCCAATTACTTTTTAATTTTCTATTTGAATTTTTTAAATTTAATTAATTTTATTTTTTTTGTTTTTTCTATTTGAATTTTTCTATTGGATTATTTTAAAAAAATTAAAAGATTGTTACAATCCAATTATTTTTTAATTTTCTATTTGAATTTTTTAAATTTAATTAATTTTATTTTTTTTGTTTTTTCTATTTGAATTTTTCTATTGGATTATTTTAAAAAAAATTAAAAGATTGTTACAATCCAATTATTTTTTAATTTTCTATTTGAATTTTTAAATTTAATTATTTTTTTTTTCTATTTGAATTTTTCTATTGGATTATTTTAAAAAAATTAAAAGATTGTTACAATCCAATTATTTTTTAATTTTCTATTTGAATTAAAAGATTTTTCCAAAAATTAAAAGATTTTTGGTTTTCTATTTGAATTAAAAGATTGTTACAATCCAATTATTTTTTAATTTTCTATTTGAATTTTTTTTGTTTTTCTATTTGAATTAAAAGATTTTTTATTTTAAAAAAATTAAAAGATTTTTCCAATCTAATTAATTTTGAATTTTCTATTTGAATTTTTGAAATGTAATTAATTTTAATTTTTCTATTTTCTATTTTAATTTTTCTATTCGATATTAAATTCAATTAATTATTTTGAATATATGTATTTTATAATTTTTAAATTTTCTATTCGACATTATACAATATAATTTTTTTAAATATATGTATTTTATAATTCTATATATAGTCTAAAAACCCTAATCTAATTTCGATAAAATCATAATCTAAGTCCGATAAAAACCTACACCCTAAACCCTAATTCTTAAAAATTAAAAAAAAAACAGTTATGTATTTCCAATTATTCAAAAACTAAATTAAAAAATTCTAACATATAAATTGAAATCACTAAATTCCGAAAATCCTAATATAATTCCGATAAATCTTAATCTAAAAATTTCATAATAATTGTAATTTTATCGAAATAAATTAAATTATTAAAAACAATTATGTACGTACCTTTGACGATTCACGGCCTCGTTTTGGGGCGCCCGGACTCAAAACCCCGACACAACCGGAGCCACCCGCCGGAGCTGGAGTCGAAACCCCACCACCCGCCGGAGTTGGAGTCGGAACTCCCCCACCACCAGCCCTTGGGACGCCGCCGCCAGTCGAAACCCCACCACCACCAGTCGTCGCTAGATCTGGGACGCCACCAGCCGCCGCTTCGTCTCGAACCGCCGGATCTGGGACGCCATCACCACCACTTGACCGCGCTCTCTCCGAAGACGGGACGAATGCCCTCCACGGCTCGAAAAAACCGTGCCGACCTCGCCGCCCTCACCCACCACCGCCACCTCTCCTTGGTTCCATGTCGGGATTCGAAATTTGAAGAGGAAAAATAGGAAATTGGAAGAGGGAGACCAGGCGCCTCCGATTGAGGGGGAAGACGAAGACCAGACGCCTCTGATTGAAGGGGAAGACGATGTCGCGGTAAGCTTCGGGCGATTGAAGGGGAAGACGAAGACCAGCCGCCGTGAAGGGGAAGAAGAAGAAGAGAGGTCTTTTAAAAAAAAACCTAACCACACGCATCTAGGATGCGTGTGGTAGTCGGATTTTTTTTAATTTTTCAAGTGCATTGCACATGTAATAAATATACCACACGCATCCTAGATGCGTGTGGTATATTTTTTTTATTTATATCACACGCATCTAAGATGCGTGTGATTTATTTTTTTTTAAATCACGTGCTTGCATGTTATTTTTTAAGAAATTTAACTTTAAATAAATTTTAAAGTACACGCATCTAACTGCTTTCTATGGCCTTGGCTTTTTATCCCGGTTCCCTATTAAATACAACACAAACACGCATCCAGAATGCGTATTTGTTGGGTGCACATCTACACGCATCCTAGATGCGTGTAGGGTGCGCTTCGGCTCGCCCTTCTTTATTTATCCAACTAATTTATCTTTACCTTAAAAAATAATTTTGATTTTTCAATATTTGTAATTTTAAATATTTTATCTTATTATAATTTTTTATTACGCACATTTTAATATAAAAAATATTATTTTGACCGAAATTTCAAAAATCAAATCCTTGTTATAGAAAAATAATCAAATACTTTAATAATAGTATGAATATAAATTGTGTACACAAAGTATAATATTTGTGCCATGTTCCTACATACAAGTTGACTATACAAAAAAATAAAAAATAAAATTCAATGGTTGTCTCATTGTCTCACATGCAAATTGACCATAATAAATGATATCCACAAAATACAATGTTTTTGTCAAAGTATAAATAGTCAAGTTGACTTTGTCTCACCTAAAACCAATTGTTGCGTTTTTCTCCTACATATAAATTGATCATACAAAATGAATCACATATTTTAAGAGTAGTCTAAACATAAATGGTGTGTCTTCAAAATCCATTGTTTATGTCTTCTTCCCTCACTATATATACAATATCACATTCACAAGTTTAAACCAACTCAAATCTTTTTTCTCCTCGTCACCCCACCCCAAAACAACCATGAGTTCACATCAAAACTATTCGGGAATGTCTAATATGGAGCTTTCTGATGGGATGTAAGCTCATATGCATCGTATGAGGGCACTCATGATGAGTGAAAATCAAAGAAGGGAGGAAGATGATGAATCCAAGCAGGAGCGCAAATACATAAATAGAGATAGAGGTGAAGGACATCTTCGGTTGATGAAGGATTACTTTAATCCTAACCCAACCTATGATGCTCTCATGTTTCGAAGGCGTTATCTCATGCAACCTCGTCTTTTCAACCGTATCATGAATGAGGTAGTAACATACGACTCTTACTTTCAATTCAAAACAGATGCTGCGAAGAAGATTTCTCTATCACCCCATCAAAAGCTAACAAGTGCCCTACGCATGATGGCCAATAGTTGTTCGGCCGACTCAATGGATGAGTATTGTCAAATGGGGGAGACCACATTGCTAGAGTGCTTAAGGAGATTTTTCAAGGCAATACTAAGAATCTACGACACTTGGTACCTCCGACAACCAAACCAAAATGATCTACAAAGGTTGTTGGACAAGGCCAACAAAAAGGGCTTTCCAGGAATGATCAGATCCATAGACTGCATGCATTGGCAGTGAGGAATTGTCCCACCGCTCATGTCGGACAATACACTGGGTTCAAAGGAAAACCAACTATTGTCCTTGAAGCCGTGGCGTCCTACGACACTTGGATTTGGCATGCTTTTTTCGGCACATCGGGTTCCAACAATGATCTAAACACTCTTGGATGCTCTCCGGTGTTTGATAAAGTTGTCAATGAAGAAGCCCCTACTGTCTGATTCAAGGTAAACGATCGCTACTATAACCAATGTTATTATTTAGCTGATGGCATTTACCCTTTATGGGCAACATTTTTCAAATCTATTAATAGTCCAGATAGTCCCGAGAAAGTTTTATTTCCTCAAATGCAAGAAGTGCACCGCAAGGATGTCGAGAGAGCTTTTGGGATACTACAAACAAGGTGGGCTATTATACGTGGCCCGACTCGAATATGGGATACTCAAACGCTAGGTGAAATAATGCTTACATGTATTGTTCTTCACAACATGATCATGGAAGACGAATATGTTGAGGATGTAGATGGTGAGGTAATATGTGATATGAATGACTATGAAATAAGTCCAAATGCCTCTTTTGAGTTGGGTCGGGATAGACCAACACTTGAAGAATACATGCCTAATCACAACTATATTCGGGACACAAATACGCATCACTCCATCAGGAACGATCTTGTGAAGCATATTTGGACCCTCTTTGGATCACACACCATTTGATCAATGCTAGTTTTTTGCTACTTTTTTTGTTTAATTTCAACATAAATGTACTTTTCTTCTCTTTTTTTTCATGCTCGTTGGGTTTTTTTTCATGGTTTTTCTACTCTTTTGAATCACACATCATTGTCCCATCGTTACTTATTTGTTTCTTGCCACTTTAATCTTAATTCTCTTAGTTGTATTCCATACTTTATAAAACTAAACTATGACACGGAGCAAGGTAACATAATTAAACTAAATCTAAAACAATAAAGTTACATAAAATTAAGGATATTACTTAAAAAATGAAACTAACATTGGAAATTATAATCAACTACATAATATGAAAATCTAATAATCATTATCATCACTAAGGTGAGGAATGTAGCCATCAACATTGGAGCCATCATAATAGCTTGAAGAATTTGGGAAGTAGTTTGAATTGTCTTCACTATTTTTAGACTTTCCCATGATGATATTTTGGTCATTCCTAAAGTATCGTTGCTTATTTGGAGACAATTGTGAGAGATCCATTGTAAGGATCATATCATTATGCTTTTGAATTTCGAAATCAATCGCCCTTTGGTCCCCCACTCTTTTCTTTTGGGCTTCACTTGCCATAACTTCGCCTTGCTTAATCAATTGAGCCATGTTATCATCAAATGCCTTCCTTCTACCATCGTATGATTGCTTCCCTTTTTCTTCTCCTTTTGTTTGTCGCGCCCCATTGGCCTTTTCAAGTTTCTAGGGCTTGGGGTCATGGCCTCTGAGGGTGAACTAGAACCTCCAACACCAATAAGTGTTGGACTTTCCATTTGATTGGGGGATGTCCCAAAATTATTATTTATGGGATTCTCGAATCGATTGGGTGCATTAGAAGTAGCATCGCCAACATTAATGGGACTTTCGAACAAGTTTAGCCATTTGGGGCATTTTCCCAAGAGATTCCAAGCAGGATCGAATTTGAATGTCGTGCCATTGTTATCGTTAAGAAATATAGTTCGTGCATGATGATCCTACAATACACGGAAAATAAATCATCAATGAAATCAAAGTGAAGCATTCAAAAACACTTTGACGAAGTAAAAATAATTATGTATAACATCAACTACTTATAACAATAAATATTCAATAAAAAACAATTTTAAGGAAACAATTACTTGCAACATCAACTTGATTACAACCGCTTGCGGGAGATGCGTTGGCTTTCCTTAGACTTTGTCGAAATAGAGAACATTCTTGGCTTATTAGCCTATAACACCCATGGTATGAATCTTTGCTTCGATTAAAAGTGGGGATACACTCGAAGCATTTCTTTAAGATTGCCCAAAACGAATCTAACGATTGGTTCGTGCCAATGGCTCCATCTTGTGAAATTGAAATCCATGCTTTACATAAGATTACATCTTCTTCAATACTCCACTTGAGACCTCTAGAAGACATGATTTATATTTGATATACATGAGATACAAGAACTTTGAAAGAGATAACAAGATGTAGAATATGATTTGAAAGTGTATGTAGGCTTGTATTTATAACAAAAAGTGAAGAAAAATGGATAAAAGCATATCCGACCGTCATTTTTTTTAAAAAAAATACAGTTCACTAAATTAATTTATTTTAACCGTTGGATTTTAATTTTAACCGTTGGATCAAAAATATTACCGTTGGATTTGCTTAATTTAATTCCATACGTTAGATTGATTCATTGGATTAAATATTTTAAATTTAAATGCAAAATAAATGAAAAGTTATTTACTGGGACCCACAACAATGAAAAAGGCTCAGAATTTGACTGAAAAGCAAACAATTTATTTGTTTCACACACTTTCCTCCTCATTTGAAGTTCACACGCAATATTCTCTCAAAAAAGTAGTGCGTACTATTCACTCATTTGATTTCTAGGTGAGTTTTTTTTTGTCTTGAAAATGGGTAAAAATTTGCACACCGGGGGGGATTTTGTGCTTATATATACACACTTGCTGCTCAAATATACACATTTAAGCACCCCATAAATCACCATTGGAGTAAAAAAAATCACCAAAAAAATGTACATTTGCACATATACACACTATCATTGGAGTTTGTCTAAGAGAATCAGTGGTAGACGCGTGGATGTATATGGTAATTGGATTTATTTTCAAATTTCAATACATGATTGCGAGAAGAAAATTTCAAACCTTGAAAGAGTAGTATAACGTATATTTTGGCAAAGATTAAAGGGTATCTTTCGACGCTACACTAAAGATGATATAAGAACTGTGTTAAATACTATTAATCGATTTCTACATAGACACAAGCCACAAGGCCCACAAGATTGACTTCAAAACTTTCTTACGAGATAGTTTCTTAATTTCCATATCTTCTTAACTTTAGAGTTCTTTTTTTTAGCAACCTTAACTTTAGAGTTCTAATAACTAAACCATTATCAACTCACATCAAACTTTTGCAAAACAAAAGTGCACCTCTACGGATGTGTGTATATTGGGTAGTTCCGGTGTAAGCAGATCTTAGTGTATAATTTGTGAGCAAATCTGGAGCGTCGAATCAAGATGATCAAACGGTTGAGATTAAAAGTAATTTACATATAGTAAACTTACTCACATGTACTGAGTGATTATTCGTACATTGCGTACATTGCAAAGTAATTATTATTCATATGTACAACAAGTGTAATTATAAAAAAGTGTAGCCAATCCAAAACCCTCGTATATGGCCTTCGAAAACTGGAATGGGGGTTCGAGATATCGATCTGAAATAACCGAATTCATTTGGTTTGCGGGTGGATTGGGGGCGAAAGGCTGCGTTATCGCAGCAATTTCGGCGTTGTGTTTGGCTAGATACCTTGGGGATGTTGATAAGGGAAATGATCTTCTGAAAAGCAAGCTTGGTTGTAAGGAAGGTGTCCTGTGCATCTGGAGTTTGTTTTGGTGGTGGAAGGAGGGGTTGAGTATGTTGTTTCCTCTCCTGCTGTCTGAAGAGATGGTATTAGATTTGACGGTTCTATCTGAAATCAGATCTTTGGCCTGAAAAAAATCCGTTGGGAATGGAGGTTGCAATCAGATTTTGCTTCTAATGATGTGTGCAAATTTCTCTTTGCGGAAGGCTGGGTGGATCATTTCCCCTATCTTTGCTGCTTATTTAGGTTGTGCAGGGGATCCCTTCTCAACACACAACTTCTCCCTCTGCTCTCTTCTACCTACTTCTAAACCCCTTTTTCCTCTTTGTGCTCTCCATGGCTGATCACTCACTCAAAGGAAAACAAACCCTTGTAGAGGAAGAAACTGCTCTTGAGCTATCAAAACCCCGAAAGAGAAACACCACCTCCTTGGAGGATTCACAAACCAAGGCTCCCTTTGTTAAGTGGAGCAAGAAGGCGGCAATGTCAAGTCCAAGATTCAAGAAGTGCAAGAAGAAAGCATTGTCTGGTATTGCCATGTGATAGTTAAATGGTGTAGGAGATGGGTCTCGAATTGGAAGATGGTGACTGTGTTTGTCCTTTGTAAAATATTGTTCAACTGGTTATGTTCTACATCCAAGGTTGACACTCTAAACATCTCATCAATTGGATCACTAATGATCTATCACACAAAGAGCCCCAGGCTTTCATGGGAATTAGCCAATTGCTATTCGTTTCTCATGAGAAATCTCATAGCAATCCATTCTATCGTAGTGGGAAAGAGGGTATATTTTTAATCCACATGGGAGGGAGTCTTTCCTCCTTGCTCACACACAAATTATCATTACAAATGGTGGCCGGCCCTGGACTAGCGTTAATCAAAGAGACAATTCAATCTTAAAAATAAAAGGAGTATACAAGTGTGATCTAGCACTGGTGTGATCGGCTAATCTGTATGATTCCTCCATGTCAAAGGGTGGGCTGTTTTTGGCATGGTTTACCCACCATCTTGGTTTCTTCTTGTAAAACGGAGGTTAGTGTACCACCAGATTTTTATATGACTAATAACAAAGGTTTATGGATAATCTTAAACGAATCAAATAGAACAAATTATTTGGGGTTAAGGTGTCACCAATTTTACCTTAACTCAAAAGAAATAGTTAAATGAAAATTAGCTTTTGGAATTGTTGAGGCATAAGCAAAAAAACGGTCTGGACCGATATACACACTTGGTGTATAAACGATTCAATCCAAATACTAGATCTAGCAGAAACAAAAACTGATAAAGTCCCGGAGGAAAACAATTGGAAAAAAGCGGGTTTCGATAATGTCGTATGGTCACCTGCTTTCGGGAAGTCGGGTGGTATTGGTGTTTTGTGGAAATCCTATAAAATGCCTCACGAATTTATAACTCTGGAGTGCCATCTTCCCAGAGTTATAGCACTCAATTATTCAAATCTAAACAAAGATTTTTCATGTAGGATTTGGTTCGTCCATGCTCCGTCGGATCATAGTGTTAAAGAACCCTTCTGGAATCAACTGGCACAACTAATTCAAAACATGCAACCCACTCCCGAACATTATTATGGGGGATCTAAATGAAATCAGCTGTTTTGACGATAAAATTGGGGGTGCCCCAACAAATCCGGCTAGGTTTAAACAACTCGGAAGATTCAAAGGTGATTTCTCATTAATAGACATATATCCATGCATTCGGAAATCCTTTCACATGGAGGAAACGAGTTGAAGATTCTGGGAACATTAAAGAAAAATTAGATAGGGTACTTGTCCAACATCAGATTCTACAAGTCTTCCCTGCTTTATGCACGAAGAATAGAGCTTTCTCGTCATCGGATCATTGTTTAATTACAATTGATCTAAGTAATCATTGTTCTCACAAAGCCCCTCCTTTTAAGTTTGAACATGTGTGGACTCACCAAAAAGATTTTAGAAACGTTGTCAAACAAGCCTGGAGGGCAACTTGTAAGGGGTTAATGATGTTTTAGCTAACCGAGATTTAAAAGTGAACCGATAAACTATGAAAGACAATTGACCGCATTAGAGCTTTTCACTCCCTCTGTCACCGAAGAGGAAAACAACTCCTTAGTCCAAACTCCCTCTAATGGAGAAATCAAGGTTGCTCTATTCAGCCTAGGGGCAAATAAATCCTCGGGCCTTGATGAGAAATCAAGGCTGCTCTATTATCATTCGGGCGGTAAAGAGCTTCTTCTATTCCGGCAAGTTGGTGAAGCAGGTCAACCACACGTTCATTTCTCTACTTCCAAAATGTGACTATCCATCCACAGCTGCACAATATAGACCAATTAGTCTATGTACAACCACTTATAAAATTCACTACTACAAAAACTAGATTTTATACCGGACATTTGGGTTATTTATACCGGATATTTTAAAATTTATCTCCGGGCTTCAAGTAAATGGGATAAAAAGGGGGCATTTTATTTATGCCGGATATAAAAATGACATGCCCGGCATAAATAATTGTGTGTTTTTTTTACATTTCAAATACATACATTTATTTATGCCGGATATAAATAACACACGCCCGGCATAAATAATATTGGTTTTTTTTAAACATACACTTATTTATGCCGGATATAAAAAACCACACGCCCGGCATAAATAATAGGGTGTTTTTATACATACAGTTATTTATGCCGGATATTTTTAACACATATCCGGCATAAATGAAGTTGTTCTTTTTATGAAAAAAAAAGCTCAGCCTATTTATGCCGGGTGTAAATTCTCCAGGTCCGGCATAAATACTCATGTTTTTTTTTAATTCTGGCCGGTATATAAGATGACCTTTTATAACGGACGATTTTCCAGGATATATAGTGTAATGTCATTTTGCAAGAGCACTTTTTGAATATCAATATAAACCCCCTGTTAAATGTCATAAAAAACATATATAAATATCATCCAAACCATAGCAAAAACCACTACAAATCCATTGTTTAAGTTGACCCACCAACATCACATTCGGGGTACATCATATGATATATCAACCTTAGAACTAAAATGCAAACATGCTAAAACAAAAGTTGTCCCTGATAAAGTAAAATGAAAGTAAATGCATGGCCACATCCGGGTACATATCTTGATAGATGCTCGAGCTCACCAAATGAAAGTCACCTCTCGATGAGCACATGAACTGGAGACAACTTGTGGCTCACCTAAAATAAAAATCAGAAAGACATTGTTACGAAAGCTAATAGCTTGAGCTTATTACATTCCTTTATTCCTTTATTTCAATCGAGAGACCAACTTTCAAAATTAAGGATGTGCAAGGTAGATTCATACCTAAAAATAAAGGTATATAAGTAATCAATCCACTCCTTTCGCAAGTCATCAATCTCGGCACATTTGATAAGCATGTAGACGAGAAAATAAAAAAGTTACATCACTTTAATTGATGGTACCACAACAACAGAAGTTAGGACCAATAATCTTCAGCATTCAATTGAATGCATAAACACCGCATATGACAAGAAAGGCTGGATAAGCAACTGCAAACTTCAAATTTTGTGATCCTGATTGTTGGAGTAAAAAATCACAGAGGGAAACACCTTCATCCTAGACCGAAATGTTGGCTCATGCAGTTCATCTCGCACAGTTCACTTTGCTAAATTACCCTAAAGAGACTCTCAGCTTGAGCTCTCATTCCCAATACAATAGGAATTTCCATTAGAGATTTAAGGCTACCCAACCGAAAATGATTATCACAAGCATCATGAAGTTAATCAGCATGTTGGTTTGAATTATCTGGGCATTGGTTAAGCAGTAATCCTTTTACAGGCTGCCCTGTTAGTTCTTTATTATGCATCTTCACTTTTACTCCATATATCTTTTGTGACCCCCTTGAAAAATATATTTTCCAGGATATTAAAATTGGCAAAAGCACGTGTTTATTACACGAAAAGATGAGAGAGAAATTCAAGAAAGTGAGTGAAGTACCTCTTACATTCCCGCATCTTCTCAGTGAGCTCTTCCAATTGCCTGCTTCGCCTATTGACATCTTTAATCTTCTTAAATTTCTGGAAACCATTTCTGCAGGAAGTGTAGCATTCCATATAAATATTCTTGCATCATGGCAAATATTATCAAAATCATAACAAGAGTGCTTGGTCGAAATGCCGAATCAACTGATATGTAACAAATTAATTAAAGTTAACAAATCTAGAAATATAATTAATGACCATTTTTTTATCACGTGTGATGGAGTAGTTTCCAGAATTCTGGATTTATAGGCACTCTTAGCTAACCTTAAATCGAATGATACCACTTATTTTCCACTGAGATAATCAAGCATATCAGATGTGAGTAAATGTATTAACAGACATCAAATGAATCTCATCTCATCCTACCTTGACATTTTAGGATCATGGGTGAGGGCAATACATATGTTTACATGTGAGTCTGATGACACATGTCAGATTAATATGCATCCATCCACCTCGATATTAAAAAATCTAGTAAGGGCAATGTGCCCAAGTAGTAAACTTTTAGCTCCAAAATACTCTTCTTCCCAATGAGAATTACACATCTGACTTGCCTAAAATTTTGACACCGATGAATCAACGTGCTCTCATAGCAGCAATGTGCACCTGTGCATACATAAATGAATTGTCCAAACCATTTTAATAACTTCATCCCTTTAAATCATAGCTAAAGTTTAAAACACAGATCTTTCTGAAGAAAAGATCTACATTGACAAATGCAACTAAGTTGCTATGTGGTGAACATTGATAAAATTCACACAATCATATGGATAGATTTCTATAGACATTAATGCATACATATCAGGATCAGCAAATCAAAATGCTAGCTGCAGAAAGGATTAAAACAGACGATCTAAACGACAAAACATTTTACGGTTCAAAGAATTTTCTTCTATATAGATTGCACCGTCCAGTTACCTCATAATTGCAAGCAAAAAGAATTGGGCACCGTGTAAACTTCACTTACCTCATTCACCATTGCATAAAAATTCTCAAGTTCCAGCAATTGAATTGACGGGATGAAGAAGGAGAATAGAAATTGGGAAGAGGCGGTGGCTTTTGGGATTTAAGACTAAATCTAAATCAAATCAAGACTAATCGACGGGATGAAGGCAAGTTCTCCCAGTATCAAGCATCCTCCGATTTGAGCATTAAAAAAATAACGATAAAAATTAAAGCAGGAACAAGAGGAGTATTCCGTTAATATGACCAGTTATACATCAAGACAAGTTCTCACATTATCAGACATGAGTATCTCACCTGTGACGCCACCTTCATTATGAATACGGGTGACCTAGGAACTTCCCCTTGCACTTGCTTGAACAAAGCCCTATGTACCTGAAAAGTCAAAAGTAAGAAGTTTATTTGATGAACTGATGAAATTATCCATAAGAAACCAAGATCATGTATCTTAAACAAGTTGACCAGCTCTAGAGAACTAGGAGAATTATGGATTGCCATCAAGCAACTGCTATTCCAGCTAAAAATCTTCTCTATGTGAAACATAATATTTTTTGCTAAGTAACTGCAAACTATGTATGACAAGCAACTAAAACAAAGCACAGAAGAAGTTAATATATCAAATTGCTAATTTATAAACAAGTAAAATTTATTGGTGAGTGATCAAGGAACTAATATTAAGCAAAAATTACCTTTCTAATTCCTTTGCCTCTACCAAAAATTACCTTGACAGCTAGCAATTGCTTTCTCGGTGCTAAAAACGCAAGCTTGTTGGTAAATTTCATCAGGAATCGTATCAAGGCAATTCTGTGCAGGCACTTTCACCTGCAAAGTAATTTTATCATATATAAATGCGTTATTACCAAAAACACATCAATATAGAAAGAAGAAACTGCTCTAAAAAATTATGAACATTTGAACCCTATGTCCCTATCAGATGAAGCAGTGGAGTCAATGCCTTGAACTTAGTATGAATAATCAAACAGAGACTATAATACCTTGTCTCTGCAACACTGGACTCAACATCAAAAGCTATTTGCCAATCGTCAAACAAAGTAGGGTACTCTTGAGGGTATGCCAATGATTCTGCTGCTTTTGGATTGATCTGCAGGTAAATGCAAATAATGATATAAAGAAAGCTTGAACAATCAAAGAAAAAATATTCTCATCTAACACAGTATCATTAGAAGGGACACAATATCATTAGAAGGGGCAATGAAAAAATCTCGACCCAAGGGCAAAGAAATGTCAATAAACTTCAGAATAACTTGAAACATAAAAAGGCAAGTAATATGAAGGATCAAATGGAAGAATATTATAATCTTTAGAGCCAACAAAATGTTAATGATAGGAATTGTGCAGGAAACGGGATAAGATGGAAATCTATTGGAGAGAAAGTTCCATTTCTAATCAAATTGGAAGAGAAAGGTCAACGCATGTGGGAATTGTGAAGTATTCGATGATACAATTATGAAAAGCATTAGTTGGCAAGCAGATAACCTTGCTCAGATCTTTTCTCCATATGGCAACAATTTCAGAAACCTTGCTAGGAATATAAGATCGTGCCATCAAAGTAGCCTCGGGAATCCGGCTGCAGCAATTAAGGAAATACTTCACAAAGGGAGAGGATGAAGTAGAATCTCAAAGAAAATAAATGAAAAGAAAAATGAAGAAAGGCAACCTAATGAAGTAAAACTGTCGGGATCAACACCATGCTGCAAAGCAACAGGAGCAACGAAGAGGATGAGGGCCTGGCCTCGGACTCGAAAAAGTATCCAATGCAAATAAAGAACAATCCCAAATCTGAAGGAAATTGGTACATAACTATCCAATGCAAATAAAGAACATCAACTCAGACTCGGAAAACTAAGGGCATGTTTGGTATCCATATACGTATATGGGATATGGGTATGGGTATCACTTATACCCATATCTAGTGTTTGGTAAATAGGTATATGGATATCAATCTGATATACCCTTTTTTCCCTTCCTTTGTATTTTGCCCTACTTTGATATACCGTTTAAACGGAGGATATCAAATCAGACGCCTCTCTTGTTTCTTCTTCAACGCTTCTCTGTAGAGTGGTTTGTCTGTGGATTTCTCCTCAAGCTTGGATTTCTCAACCCGATCAAGGTACGTTCTTCCCTACTTTCGATTGCCCTATTTTCGATTTGTTGGAGAATTTTTCACAATTCCATAGAGCCGCCTCCCCTTTGAGCCGCATATGGTTAGGGTTTCTGTTCCCCATCTCACCTTTGAGCCGCCTCCGACCAGCCCTCAGCAGCCTCCGACCCCTTCAAACCGACGTCCCCCTTTGAGCCACATAGGGTTAGGGCTCTGTTCCCCATCTCCCCTTTGAGCCGCCTCCGACCAGCCCTCAGCAGCCCCTTGACAGCCCCTTCGACAGCCCCTCAGTAGCCCTTGACACCTAGAAGAAAAGCTTGAAAACTTTTTTCCAGGAAATGGATTGAAGGCTTCCCAAATTGAATCAAAGTTGAAGTTTCTAAAAGAGAAATATTCTATCATTCATGAAATGACAAAGTTATCTGGATTCACTTGGGATGAAACAACCTCGATGATCAATTGTGAGAAGCAATATTTTGATGACTTTGTTAAGGTAAGATTTCTCAAGTTAATGTCAAAGATGAAGTTCCAATAGGTTGATTGTCCTTTTTTGATGATTTGTTTTTTGTTTTCCTTTATGTTTTCATTGTTTTCAGCTACACCCAAGGGCGAGAGGTTTATGGAAAACTGCATTTCCATTGTATAACAAGTTGGATCTTATCTATGGTCCAGATCGAGCAACCGGTGACAACACTGAGGACGGTGAGGAGATGGTTCAGAATATGGATGCTGAGTTTGTTTATGAGAATGTAGAAGACTACTCCACTAGTGATGCAGGCTCTAGACCACCCGTTTCAAAGAGGAGAGCTGTAGGTGCAAGTCCTCTTGGGGCTACTCGAAGCAATGACTCAGTTGCATCTGCAATATCGGAGATACATACTAGTTTGGAGAAGCTGAACGACACCTTGACGAGGTCCGACAATCGTGATGAGTTACATTCGACTCGGTTGCAGATGTTGCTATCTGAGGTAGCTATGTTACCAGGAATTTCAGAGGATGATGCGATTGATGCTTGTAGAGTTATTTTGAAGTCTCCAAATGAGATTCAAACCTTTTTAGCTGCCCAAATGACGAGTGGAAGGTGAGGTATGTGCGAAGGATCCTTTCCCAGCTTCGTGGTCCTGCAAGTGCTCCCCGGGTGTAGAGGAGTGGTTGTTCCAGCAACCCTATTTTGGTTTTACAAGTTCTAGACTACCATCATTTGGGAATATTATGTTTGCAAAACACATTTGGTACTTGCAAAGTCCTTGTGGTAATTGTTTTTATGTTGGATATTTTGAAGTCATTATGTTATTTGTTTTCAAATTGAATATCGTAGAACATTCGGTACTTGCAAAGTCCTTGCAGTAGCTATTTTCGAATTGATGAATTTCTTTGATATGGGAATTTTAAATCCTTGTATTAACTATTTTCGAATTGATGAAAGTCATATAACATTGTTTCATCCATTCTGAAAATAAATATTCTGATATACTATTCTGATATACTTAGCATACCAAACAGGGATATCAGATATCAGATTTGATACCCATATCCCTGATATCGATATCTCATACCCATATCTGATATCTGATATACGTATATGGATACCAAACGGGCCCTAAAGCTATTGAGAACTAACCTAGCCTCGGACTCAAGTCAGGGCAGTTGTTAGGGTTCGAATTGGCGCTTCAACGAAAAGCAATAAGGGTTGCCGAAGAGGATGAGGGTCTGTGATTAGCGGACAGGAGCAACGGGAGCAACGGGAGCAACGAAGAGGATGAGGGCCTGGGATTAGCGGATAGGAGCAACAGGAGCAACGAAGAGGACGAGGACCTCCAACGAAGAGCAACAGGAGCTAACTCGATTAGGGTCGCCGAAGAGGAGCAGCCAACAAGAGCGCCGACGAGGAGCAGTGCCGTCGCAGAGAAGAGCACCGCCGTAGAGAAGAGTGACGCCGACGGGGAGTGGAGGTCTGCCGGCTGGTTTGAGGGTTTGAGGCTAGGTTTCACTCTGATCGAATTGGGAGAGAAAGCTATGCGCTTGTTTTTTTTTACCGCTAATTTTTTTTAATGCTGGAAATAAAACACTTATTTATGCCGGATATTTACATTTGGTATAAAAAATGTATGGGTAATTGTATTTGCTTTTTGGTGCCGGATTCCCATGATAAATATGCCGGATCCAAAAATTTGACACGCCCGGCATAAATAACTAGGGTCTTTTAATATTTCGTTGTCATTTATGCCGGATATAAATTGTAATATCCGGCATATATTTATTTTTCAGTATTTTCTAGAATAAAATAAAACCTTTTTAAGGTTTTTATTTCGCAAATTGAACATCCGGCATAAATAGTTATGGAATAAAATCTCAGTTTTGTACTAGTGATTATCTTAAAAATCTTGACAGAAAGATTATAAAAAAAATTTGGAAAACTAATTCATCCCCTTCAGGGTGCATTCGTTTAAGATAGATCTATACAAGATAATGTGCTTATAGCACATGAGATCTTTCATTCTTTTAGAACCAGAAGGGGTTCGGAAGGATGGGCAGCAATAAAACTGGATATGGAAATAGCTTATGATAGAGTGGACTGGAATTTTACTTAACTTGTTATGCAGAAATTTGGATTCATAAAAAATTTGTACAATTAATTATGGAATGTGTATCTTTTGTATCTTTCTCAATCATGGTCAATAATGGTCCAACAAAATTATTTACTCCTTCTAGGGGTATACGCCAAGGTGACCCTCTATCTCCCCTCTTGTTTATCTTGGGAGCAGAAGCCCTAGCCAGAATTTATCCCATGAAGCGGAAATTGGAAAACACATTGGATTTAGATATGGGGAAAATGGGCTTTGTATTCCCTTTCTGTCATTTGCCGACGACATTATCATTTTTTTAGAAGGTAGTTTATCTGCTTGTCAAACTGTCAAATCTATCGTGGAAGACTATTGTTCCACTTATGGGAAAAAGGTGAACTTTCATAAGTCTGCATTCCAAACTTCGCCTGGAATTGCAAGGAGCAAAATAAACGACATAGAAGGATGCTTGGGCATCTCAAATGAACGCTCATTAGAAAAATACCTTGGTTGTCTGATTATTAATGGATGCATAAACAAAGACACATTTGACGAAATTGTGTGTAAATCAAAAGAGCAACTTTCGAAATGGAGGGCTGATTCCCTCTCTCAACAAGGTCGTGCAGTACTTATAAGATCCAACTTATCAGCTAAACCATTATATACCATGCAGAGCTTCATGCTCCCAACCACCATTCACAAAGAACTTGACCAATAAATCGAGTCTTCTTCTGTAATAAAGACCTTCAGCACCGCCATCTCATTCGTTGGGATAAGGTGTGTAGACCGCTGAGGAAGGGTGGTATGGGAATAAGAAAAGAGGATGAAATGAATATAGCACATTAGCACTGCAAATGAAGCTGCTTTGGAAAACTCTTGCCGATCCTTCAAGCACACGGGTGAAAGTGATCAAACACAAATACCTTAAGGATAAAGATATTCTCAATTACAAGAAGAAAGGACATAGCACATGGCAATGGTCTAAACTCTGCCCATTGATAACAAAATTTAAAACAGGACTTATATGGTCGGTTGGAAATGGTAAGACAATTAAATTCTGGACAGATAACTGGATCGATACCATCTCACTAATACAACGACCTAAATGTCCACCGCATGTGAACAACGAGGAACTGGTAAATGAGTACATCATCAATGGGAAATGGTGGGTTGAGAAATTACAGTCCACCCTACCAACGTCGATTGTTGAGGACATTATCAATCCCAATTTCGGCTAATCAATTTGAGGGTAGGCTCTATTGGTGGCCGGACAGACATGAATGGTTCAATACCTCTAGTGCAGACAAACTTATCACCCACAATAGAGCGGGGGAAGATGACATAAATCATTGGATATGGAAACTTGATATCCAACCAAAGATTAAATATTTCTTGTGGAAACTCGATATGCCAATTTGGGCTCCCTACTAAAGCTAGGTTGTCCCAGCGAGGTGTGCCCATTCCAAATACTTGCATATTCAATAATGATGCGGTGGCAGACGACACTCGCCTTTTTTTAGAATGCTAAGTACATACCCTTCAAGGGATCCTCACACTATCTAAACATCGAGAAATTCAGAGTCTCATCCAAAAATCAAGAGAAATAAAACCAATTCTTAGTTTCATTGGTGATAGGATAATTAGTACCAACAAGGTTACCCTAACAACAAGATGGTGGACTATCTGGTTCTATAGAAACCAGATCGTCTTTTCTAACAAAGAGATCCCTATTAACGCAGAATTATCTTTGATGACTCAAACGGTGATGGATAATTGAAAACACGCCTGTAAATTCAAAAAAGAATCGTATTAGAATAACCATTCCCGAAATTTAGTTACAACAGCACCTGTAAAAAAACTCTCGAGGACTTAAATGTAAGTGAGGGAAACCGCCATAGGCACATTTAAACTAAACTTTGATGGTTCATCATTATCCAATTAAAATAGCTCTTGTGGGTTTATTATCAAAAATTTGGAAGAAAGCCCTATTAGTATAGGATATAATTAAACAGCTGGGAAGACAAACTCCTATCAAGGCTGAAGCCTTAGCTTTGATGCAGGGAGTTCAAAAAATTAGGGAGCTTGGGATATCCAAAATACAAATCGAGGGGGACTCCCTTATCATTATCAAGCATCTTTGTGATAACTCCAGATGCCCATGGGAAATTGAAATGCTAATGTCAAACATTAAACTACTCCTCCACGGAGTCAAACAAATATCCTTCTCTAATATTCCCCGCGAAGGCAATACATTGACTGATAAGGTTGCACACATTTTCCACTTTGCCTCGGGGAGAGAGATTTTCAATGATCCTGTTCTACAGGATCTCATCCGAAAGGATGCTCTCGGATAGGTTCGCTTGATCCGAATTCTTACCTAATAAAAAAAGTATAATTATCATACGTATATTGTAAAGACTGAGATTTTTAAATATTATTTTTATAATTATAGAATCCATTCCGATCTAAGATTTATTTAATTTCTAACACTCCGAAAAATTGTGAAATTTTTCGTCCTCGAGCAAGTGATTGTATTTGAATACTTTCAAGCAAATTTTGGCATAAACTCGTTATTTAAATTGAAAACGAATTTATATCGTTTTATTCTTCCGAGGTTTAGAAATATTTTTGGGTTTCGTTATTTAATTCGGATTTGAGTAATCATTTTAAATTTACTTTAATAGTCGGGATAAAGTCGATAGAGCGGGTTTCAGGATTGATTTCCGGGTTTTGAAAATTTTGAATTCCGGGACCACTGTCCTCTTCTACTTTTCTTTTTCTTTCATCTGTTTTCTTTCCTCCTTCCCTTCTTGTTTGACTTCAAAAAGCACCCCTGTGCCTACTGTAGCCTCATTTCCCCCATCCTATTCCATCCCCCACTCTCCTACTCTATCCATCTACTTCACTCCCTCCTTTACGATTATCACCACCACCATCCCTCCCCCCCCCCCCCCCCCCCGTTTTCACCTCTGCCACTGTACTACCACCTCCACCATCCCTTGTTCTCTTCCTTCTCTTTGCTGCCACTACCACACCCCCACAACCCCGTCAACGTCGTCCATCGCCCTTGGAGCCCAAGCCGAGTAGCACCCCAATCTCTCTGTTTTTCGAAGTAGACCAACCAACCAACCAACACACTACCACACTCCACCTTTTTCCTCCTCCATTGAAGATTCGAGAAGCAGGGAGACCCCTTGGAGCCCAAGCACACCCAGAAGCCACCACGGAGCCTCCGGCGAGCCCCAACAAACCTCGACGAGTTGACGGAACCCTCGGTGAGCCCTCTTCCTTTCCATTTCATTTTCTAGCCTTAGGAAGCTCTTCTTGTCATACCTGCGAGTTCCGGGGAATGGGCGAGCGAGGTTGAGCAAGGTTAAGTGAGGTGTGAGTCCGAGCGAGCAACCGAGGGAGTCCGAGTGAGCAACCGAGAGAGTCGAGCAAGAAAGAGTGAGGACGAGAGAGTGAGAGAGCGCGAGGGAGGTCGGGCGTGAGAAAGAGAGGGAGACCGGCGCCAGAGATCAAGGAGGACGCAGGGAGAGGATGCCCGAACCGAGGGGGGCGGAGGTTGAAGAAGATGAGGAGTGGGGCCCGCTTTTTCTTTTTTTTCTTTGACACTAAGCTACTTGAACTTGACTCGATGATTTGATTGATGAACTTGTTTGAGCACTTGTATGAGTTATGACATGAATTCGATGAAGTATGTGAATAAGATATGAATATATGTGAGCTAAAACATGATTTATATTTAAATTCTTGAGCATGATTTGGTATATGTTATGAGGAAAAATAAAATGCTATATGATGGTGATGAGATGATGGGTAAGGTATATATGAGATAATATATGAGATATTCGGCAGATCGCTTAGCCCCGTTCATCTTCGGCGCAAGAGCGCTCGATCAGTGAGCGCAAGGGTGGGAGTAGACCAGGTGAGCCAAGTATGTTGAGACAAGATGTGAGATGGTATATAATGAGATATTATGAGATGATGTGATGATGCGAGATGTTATATGAAAAGATATGATGACTTGAGAGAATATGATATGAGAATGAGATGACATATGACGATATGAGATAGTCGAGATAATGATGATGATGTTATGACTAATAATTGATGATAAATTATGTGTAGTGACAAATGGATCCCGTTCTGTGCAGTGTACTTATTATGTTATTTATTGAATTACTAGGTGATCTCTGATCTATCTGGACTTGCTATAACTTTGTTGTTTCCTTGGATTCTGCGCTTGTCCAGGTAAGTCCTCCGGGGCTTACTCAAGTTAGAACATCATGCCTGATGTGTCATATAGTGTGTAGGTGTTGCATCCTGCATATTCATGTAGTATCATGCTTAGGTTGCACAAATTAATCGAGCATCTGTATTCTCTTTGCATATGGTAGAACGGCCGTTAAATTGTGAGTCCTAGAGTCATTTGCTAGGGTCATAGGACGGTCCAGTCCCATCGGGCTTTGTCCTCATCGAGTCAGACTGTTAAATTGACGAGCATGACTATTGATACGATTGATGATGATATGATATTGAACGCGACCGGTTCCTGCACTAACGAGCATGGGTGCGGGAGTATAAAACGCGGTCGGTTCCTGCACTAACGAGCATGGGTGCGGGAGTAGGAGATGGACATGTCACTTGGCATTCTGTGCGGGATCCCATTTAAACTCTTTCTGCATATATATATATATATATATATATATATATATATATATATATATATATATATATATATATATATATATATATATATATATATATATAAATTGCTAGCATGCTTGAGTGTTTAATATTTCCGCACTGCATTAGAGCATCCTTTATTTAGGTATAGGCATATTATATGTCCTTAGCGAGGTCTTTAGGGCCCGCATGAGTGGCTCGACCTTGACTTCGTGGTTAGTTTCAGGTACCCGTACCCTTGCTTGATCATGTGCTGTTGTGGCGGGGGATATCTTATGGCGCAGTGAGAGGGAGAGAAATACCGACTTGAACTCCACCCTTTTGCTACTTATTTCCTCGTATTTGGTTTTGACCCGGCCTCGCCGAGGCAAGTTGTATTGTCAATTTCCTTTCTTTATGTTTTGAACTATAAATGGTTTTAAGCGACTTAGTCAAGTAGGACAGGTTATGGTCCCTAATGGACCGCTCGCGAATTTAGGGTATGAAATCCCTTCTTTTAGCACTCACACCTTGTTTTGAAACTCAACCCGTACTTGAATTGCAAGATCCGAACGAAGGTATCCAATCCTTCGAAACGTAACCCGAATATTTATATTTGGGCCGTTACATATATACATATATATATATATATATATATATATACGAATAATCATGTTGTTAAAAATGAATAATTACATATGACTAATCACTTTGATATGTCCGGATAATCACTCAGTACCTACAAATAATTTCACTATATACAAGTTACTGTTAATCTCAGTTTGATCTTCTTAATCAGACGTTTCATATTTGTTCATAGTTGTTTGATCTTACACAGGATCCAAACTCTATGACAGTTAAAATGTGTTATATATATATAGGGATGCGCTCCGGTGAAAACCAAAATTGCGGTAGAAACCCGTGAGGACCGGCTTTTTAGCCCGGTTCACTTGCTTTATAGCCCGGTTATGAATATAACCGATCTATAAAGTCATAAATTTTAGCCCGATTTTGAATAAAACCGAGTTATAAAGTCACTATGTAATTTTAAAACATTAGCTTTTTAGCACGATTTTTCGGTTTGACCGAACTATAAAGTCATGTGTTATTTTAAAACTGGAGTTTTTAGCACGGTTTTTAGGTTGAACCGAGTTGTAAAGTCATCGTGTGATTGAAGTTTTTAGCACGGGTTTCAAAAAAACCGAGATATAAAGTAGTCCTCACGGGTTTTTACCACAATTTGAGGTTTTCACCGGAGTCAATCCCTATATATATATATATATATATAGGGATTGACTCCGGTGAGAAGCACCTTACCGGTGAGAAGGAAAGAAGCAATCTGATTGGTCCACGTGTCCAAAAATAAATAAAAAATACGAGACACGCGTATTCCCCCAATTAATTAGTAACACTCACCCAAATTAATTAGTAACACCCACACTGCACACGCCAATCAACAAAATTTACAAATTAATTAGACAATGTACGTACATATCAAAAGTGTTTACATGGACTTTTAAAAATTATTTTTTAGCATTTTCACTTGTTAAAAAAATATAAAAAATATATTTTTGGGTGTATTTTAATTTTATCTACACATAGACACCCACTTTGTATATGTTTTGTTGAAAAAAAATGTGGTTCACAAGCTATAAAGAAGTGGTTCATGAAGTTACCAAGAAGTGGTTCAACCCTTTTACTCTTAGTGGTTCAGCCCTTTTTACTCTCAGTGGTTCAGCCCTTTTACTATCATTGAACCACTCTCTATTTTAGTCACTGAACCACTCTCTATTTAGTCACTGAACCAATCTCTATTAAGTCACTGAACCAATCTCTATTAAGTCACTGAACCACTCTCTATTTAGTCACTGAACCACTCTCTATTTAGTCACTGAACCACTCTCTATTTAGTCTCTGAATCACTCTCTATTTAGTCACTGAACCACTCTCTATTTAGTCACTGAACCACTTGGTATTAAAACACTGAACCACTTGGTATAAACCTCTGAACCACTTGGTATAAACCTCTAGCCAATTAATATAAGTTTACAACAGTTGTGGAACCAATCTCTTTGTATTGTTCGAGTCAGGTTTATGGCCTTAGTTTTGATTTCCTCTCAGATATGATAAGTTATTTGTCGATTTAGGTAGTTTAGGTTTCTTTCAGGCTTGTATTGTATATTTTAATATCCTGATCTGGATTTTGTTCGGTTTGTCCAACTTGCTTGATTTTCCTTTTAATTCGCTTGTCTCTAGCTCTCTGCTGTTCCAGGTTGTTCGTCTCTCTCCATCACATGGCGACCTTGTCTCTCTCGATTCGTTTAATTTTGGTGTTCTAAGAACCATGTCTATCTCCTGAGCCCAATCTTCACACCCCTCCTGGAATACATCAATCTTCGTCAGGAAGCTCACTGGTGCAACACGGTTCTAGAAATCCCACAAAAGCAATCCCGTTGACGTCATCAGTTCCTGTTGGGCTTGTCAATTTATGCCATGTCACGCGGTTGTCAAGTCCTCTTCAGACGACTGACATGGCTCCCTCATCAAATGCAAGGGACGTCCAAGAAGCTACTCCACCGTCTCCAATTCGCAGATTGCAAGCTTGTTTAGATAGGAGTGTGGGAAGGAGACGAAGAGGACGCAACAGGGGATACGGGGGCGCGTGAGGGTATTTTTTTTATAGAAAAAATCAGACATATTTCCACCAATGAGATCACTTCTTTCCTTCTCACCGGATCCACTACTTCTCACTTGAACCCTCCCCTATATATATATATATAGTTAAAAAATGTATGCATTTCATAAAATACAACATTACAACTCTAGAGATTTTAAAAACTCAAATGGTTAAATGCATTTGAAAAGGTACATTTTACAATAATTGGGTAGGGTAACTTCTGGTAAAATGAGAGATCTAAAAAAAATAGACACTTTAATGAAAACGAGATAAAAGCCACACATAACCTAACCTGACAACTACATACAAGTCAAAGAAAGATTAATTAAGAATCTTCAATGGAAAAACCGAAGAAGGGCTTCGTCAGCTTTCCACACTCACATGGAGCTTTGAAGGATGGATCTTCACCAGTGCACATATATAGAGTCTCTAAGCTTAAAATAATAACCTCAGGATCTCTGGTGCAAGCAGAAGCTTGAAATGCTGGAAGTTCACAACAAAGAGGAAAACAATCCAGGAGCATGAAAAATAGTGGAATAGAAAATAAGTAAGCAGAATAAAAAGTGTGATCATTAAAGCAACTAATCCCCCAATATAGTTATAGCATACCTCTAAACCGTCAAAAGAACTTGTATGATGGCAGTTTTCCAAAAATTATGTGCATCACTCGTAAGATCTGCATCAGTACTGCATGTGCTTAGGGAAAGCATCATCTTATGTGAAATGATCTGAGAGAAGCAGATCCGTCCTACAAGCCAAGCCAAGCCTGTCTTGAAATATGTATCAAAGTTAAGTGATGAAAAAGTGGCCTCCAGTTGTGGAAATTTCCCTGAGAACAAATAACACATTAGTTTACAACAAATGAAACCACAGGAGAACAAAGAATCAGAATCACTGTAAACCCCAATGCCTTTACCAATAATAATTATGACATTGCTGAAGGTAACACTCAATTCAAACCTATGAGAATATCAAAAAAAATCATATTCCAGGTCTTCAATTTGAGACAAGAAGCTTCTGAATGATGAGGTCTGATAACTAATATCATTTCACAAGGCCACAACAGAGAAATACAGAAGTAATGCAAGATAAATACACCAATATCATCAGGGAGACTAACTGTAGCTCAATATACTCCCTATTAGATAAATTCATGACTAACATTAGCTATTGGAACTCCAAAACACTTTCATATGCTGGTAAGATTGAGCTGATAAGGGTTGTTTTGCAGGGAACTGAAGCTTTTTTGGTTCTCTATGATGCCCTCACCCTCGGTTATTATTCAAAAGATTAACAGCTTCTATGTGAGTTTTCTATGGAAATCACACAGGATCAAATGGAAGGACATTAATTGTCTTCCAAAGAAAGAAGGCGGACTTGGACTAAAAAGATCTCAAAACTTGGAATAATGATTCTTTCCTCACAAAACTATACTATTATCCTGTGGCTAGCAGCAAGGCAGAGACTGGCAACAAAGGACCTCATCACTTATAGGGAAGTTGACAAATCTTGTCCATTTTGTAATATTGAACCTGAGAATGATGATCATGTTTTCTTCACCTGTAATTTCTCTGCTAACATATGGACGCAGATCAAACAATGGCTAGGCATTGGGAGAACAATGAAGAGTGCACTCAAATGGATGAAAAAGCATGTAACAGGAAAAGGATGGAGGTCTCGAGCAAAAAGAATGCAATTAATTAAACATGTGTGAATTGCCAAGTTCATAAGAGTAAATCGACACCCTAGCTACAGAAATTGGGTACCCGAAAGATGGCCAGCGGAGAAGCGAGGAAGAAGGCGGCGAAGTGAAACCACGATGGGAGAATGAAACGCAGTGATGACTGATGAGGAGGTAAAGTAAAGAGTGTAAAACACACAGTAGGAGAAGGCAGCTAACGATCAGGATTGTAACTTCTCTCCCAAACACCTTAGTACTGTAAAGACTAGTAGTCTAGTAGTTCTGTGTGAATATATAAACACAAAATATATTTAGCTAATGATAAAAAAAACATATATATATATATATATATATATATATATATATATATATATATATATATATATATATATATTATAACATTCCTCTAATAAAAATATTCCATCTTCCCTTCTTCCATCAATTTCAACAATTTTGCTTCTCTACAATAACATTAGCAAACATAATATAAAAAGAACATTACCTTTTCCCAAAAAAAAAATTTACTTATTTTAATTGTTCATCCCTAATATTTAATATATTAAATAAAAATAATTATTTAAATTATTTCTATCTAATCTACCATTAATTATGATATGTGGCGTAAACTATGTTAACCTATGGTAATAACTTGACAAAATAATTATTTAAATGATTTTTATCTAACTAAAAGAATTTATTATGTCGTCGGCCTTTGATTAATGCTTATTCCAAATTTTGGTGGGCTTTTCACGTTAAAAGAAATTTTAATAAAAATAATTAGATAGTTCTAATCTATATAATTAAAAAAGATTAAATAATTATTTTATTTTATCATTAACTCATGTAATTGGATAGATGTAATATTATCTTATAAAAGAGTAAATATTATATAAGGAAATAACTATATCAATTACCCTCAATTCATAGATTGTATTCCAATTATAAAAATTTAAGGTTTGGATGTAATATAATCTCATACCGTCATATTTATTATATTAAATAGAAATAATTATTTTGATCCTAATAATCATTGTTAGAGAAGTACCGATCTCCTTAATTTACCTGTCCTTTTCAATTTATATATCCCTTCATTTTGGACAGACTCGCGAAATGGTATATTTGAACTTATTACCAGTTGGATTTCCGGACGGGGATGGTTCTCTTCGATCTCTCTTTAGGATTTCCGATTTCAGGACATTCCGTCCGCGGATGAAAATTCCTACCTCCACCTCTCTCTTTGGATGAAAATTCAAGGTTTGTCTTACTCTCTGTCAGTAAGTCGAGCCAATCTTGACAACAAATTTGAGCTAACTTAGTTTAGGTTTATTACTCAAATTTGTTAAAAAAAATAAACCTAATCTTAAGACGGTCCCGATTCGGTGGAGTTGTGGGAAAACTCTACCATGTAGAGTTAATTTTCCCCTCACAAATAATAATTGAAAAAAAAAATTAAATTAGTGGGGCCCGGTTGGTGGGGTTGGGGAAAAGAGGGGGCAAGATCTTATCCGTTAATTTTTATTTTAACGGTCAAGATCTTGTCAAATCTACCCATAAAATTTTTTTAAAACTCTATTGGAACACAATCCACCTTTCTAAGATAGCTCAAATTTATTATCAAGACCCTTACCCGATCTTTCCAATAATGTGTAAATAAGTAGATGTGACCCTGGATTAAACCTAATAACAAAATAGCCCAAATTTGCATTAGTTTGTCGAGACATTTATACATACATGTGCACACATGTTTAGCACAATGGAGCCAAAAACTTTTATCAAATGTTTATGCTATACAAATTAATTGATAATCAAAAGAGCAATCTACCAACTTAATATCGTCCAACATCAATTATCGTATTTCTATGAGGATATATTTTCTATATTCCTACAAGAACTCAGAATAACCAAAATCTTAAATAACTTAATTAAACTCATACCTTGAGAAGGAAAATATTTTGAAGATCTCTCATTTAGGTGGGAGAAATGTTGCCGGTCTACACTTTTTCAGGAGAAGTCACTTTTTCGTGTTTCTGCTCTAATCTTTCCAGTGGCGAGATGTCGTGGAAAGTTATGGGTTTCCTCGTGTTCTCGCTATTCACATTTTTATTCTTGAGTCTCCTTCGACTTCCTCATTTGTTTGGCAGTTCTTTAATTTGCTTTGTTCAATTTAGGCTTCAATATTTGTGTTGTTATAGCTTGTTAGTTTCATGACGGTTAGCTTGTCTATCATTTGTTTCAACCTCTCGATTTACTCGACACTGGTGTGTCGGGTATTTTGAGCCTTCACCTTGATAAAAAAAAAGTGAATCCAATTTTTTTTATATATAAAAGATGAAATCAAGCAAACTAACAAATTGTGTGCAGTGCGTGTGCTACCCGTTTTATTATGCCATTTTCTGGCTTTCTAATATATGTTCGACGGTTTTCCATCTGTTAACTCGTCTACCTATCGAGAATCAAATCTGTCTGATCTCGAATTTTTACTTTATCAACAAAAAAAAAATCTATATATCAAACAAAAATTGCCCATATCAATACATTAGTATTTAGACTCGTAACTCAATTCAAAACTATCCAAACCGACCAATAAAAGAAGTTATTAAATGAAAGAGTAACTCTCCCAACTTATTAGGTTGGTCATTCTTCAGAATATCCTGGCATGGCTCAAGCCACATGACATATATCTTTTTTTTTTTGAATAAAACATGACATATATATCTTATACGTATATACCACATGACATATATCTTCAACATGACAAATGTTGCCGATGGCAACATTTGTACGTATATACCACAAATTAAGAGAAACAACCCAAATTTATGTGTTAGTGAAAAATAACCCTTTCAAGATTATGCAATAGTTAACCTAAGCCTGACGAGATTTATTATCATTAAAGATGATATTATTGTTATTAAAATTCCTCATAGTCATGGAAGAACAAAAATATACCTACTCCTCAACTTTATATTGAACAAAAAAAAACTAAGTTTTTCCTTTCTTTCTTTCAATAAAAGTGACAAGACAATATTCTAGTTGTCATAAAACTCATTTACTCCTCTGTCTTGAAATGCATATGAATAGGGACATATTTGGTAGAATGTTAACCTTTTTTGTATGATATTAACAAAACGATAAATAATTAAGGATAATACAGAAGATAAAAAGAGAATGTTAACCTTTTTTGTATGATATTTCGATCGTTTCCTTTAATTTTCATCTGTGGAATTGGATGTGGTGCACTGCACGTCACTGGAGGATGATTCATGGTACTGTTTGAAATTGATCCGAGCGTGTGTTAGGGGAAAATAGATGGTTTATCATCTTCGTGCTTGTTTCTCATTTTTTCTTGTCACGTACGGTACGATCGATACAACTTATGAATCGTGATTTTTTCAACAGAAAAAGGAACTCTTTGCTTGTTTGGCTTCCCAAGTGGGAAGTGGGAGGTCAAAGTTCCTGCTGAGCAAATTCCTACTGCTCGTCCAGAGCCTGCAATGGGCATTAATTTGGCAAGAGATATGATGCAGGAGGAGGATTGGGTAGCTCTTGTTTCTGCACGAAGTGATGCCTGTTTGGTTTCTGTTACCCACTATTATAGTGCTATAGCTCGCCTTTCGCGACCTAGCAGGTAATTTCTGCAAAATTAAGGGATGTTGTCTTCTCCTCATCGTTCGACTTTCAAGCTTCTTTGCTAATACTATCAATTTGATGGAAAATGTTGGATTGTCTTTGAGCCGCTAGCTGTTATTAGCTAGTAGAACTCATTTTCTATTATGAGCAGGAACACTTGTATCTATAAGCTTACGAACAAGCTAAGGTGATGATGCAGGACACATCTTTTTAACATGATAAATGAACTCCCCACGGTATTTGAAACTGTGTTTGATACACGGAGAAAGCAAGGGATGGAGAATGCTTCAAGTTCAAACAAAGGGGGAAACAGATCAATATCGAATACTGAAGTGGTAAGCAAATGTTGGTATCTCATTCAGCCTATCCCTTCCCAATAAAATGTTAAATCTTTGTTCTTCGCATGTGATGACCAAACAGGAGCGCAAGGGGAAAAAAGCTAAAAAGGTGGATGAACAGGCCGCAACTGAGGAAGGAGGAAACGATGATAGGGTCTTGTGTGGTTGTTGTGGTGAGAAGTACACTTCTGATCAGTTATGGATGTGCTGCGACTTTTGTGAGAAAAGTTACCATGGGAGGTGTGTGAAGATATCACCAGCTCTGGCTGAGCACATCAAACGGTACAAGTGCCCTTCCTGTGTGATCCCAAGAAGCTGAGTGGTCCTTGAAGTGGTGCTCGTCTTATATATCTCTGATGGTTGGAGTAGCTTGTGAACTTATGGTAGTTATAGCCCGATCCCTTCTGCAGGATTAGTTATCGTTACATGCCATCGGAATGTCTAGTTCATGTTGCGAACTTGGTACTGATTTAGTAAAATCGTGCTGCTCGATAAGGTAGCCGGTGCTTGGTTGCATATGTGACTTGAAAATGATCATGGAATAAGAAGGTTTGTTGCTTGTATAGGAATATCCACCTTCACATCTATAAGAAGCTCAAAACGACACTCGAATTCCATGTGTTTAAACTGCGGAACGTTCACCATAGCTTGCCTTGTTTAAGCACTAAAATGCGAGGTCACAAACATCGTTAAGATTGAAGAATTACAGTGGTTACAAAGATCAAAATCCCATCACATGTATACAGGGCGAAGCCAGGGGGTCATGGGGTGACTTTAGGGCTGATATACGAGCCGAGTAGTGAGGTGAATAAGCTCGGCTCAAGTTCAATTTCTATTCGAGCCTGAACATCTGCTTAAAGCTCAGCTCGTGCTCAATAAGCTCGTTTATTTTTGAGCTGAGCCGAGCTCGAACGAAGGATCGTTTTTTTTATTAATGTGTTCATTTTGCTCGGTTTGAGCTTGTTTTTTGTTCAAATTGAGCTCATTTTAAGTAGCAAAATTTGGAAAACAAGTTGAACTAATTACCATTACAATCCAATGTCGAAACACAATCAGAATATTACAATCAAGCTCGAAATACAAAAGTTCAAAACTAGAGTGTCCAAAAAAGTTCGAAATTTAGAAGTTTCAAAGGTAATAATAATACAAAACAAGCTCGAAATATATAAGTTTGAAGCAAATCACCAATTCAGATGCAAGGACAAAAGATCCAACCTCAATGACATGAAATGTGACTTGAGACACTGACGCCTCCTTCATGGTGAAGTTTGAATGTCCTAAATGTTGTGGGTATTGTTTTTTTTCCCCTCTTATAAGAGGGATGCCATTAATTGTTAGTTGAGCAAAGTCTGTCATGTCAAAACAGGTAGATATTAGATCATTGACAACATTGTGTATGTCCATTTGGTCTTCTGATTGCTCTAGAGAACATTGTACTCCAATCACGATGAATGACTTGATGCACTGCAATTTCTTGCTATCAACAGCAGTTCTTGGATACAACAGGTTTGCATCGCCAATCATTCCTTGGTCAATAATTTCCATCACCCTGCCAGGAAGAGCGGATTTGGCAAAGTCATGGAGGTTGAGACCGTCTTTGAACATTGGGTCTGTCGGCTTCTTGGATGTCATCATCTCTAAAATGACGATCCCAAAGCTGTAAATATCACCTTCAAGAGAAACCTTGCTTCCAAGACCATATTCTACAAAAACAGGTTCAATGGAATTAAATGAATCAGATAAAGTATTTTAAGGTACTATTGATGGGGTTGTTATGTCAAATTAAGGAAAAAATGGGGATGTTTTAGTGTTAGTACCTGGTGCGGCATATCCAATGGTTCCTCTTACTTGTGTTGAACTAGTTTGGTTAATAGAGTATGAGGTTGAAGCTCCCGAAAGAAACTTGGCCAATCCAAAATCGCCAACATGTGCGGTCATTTCATCATCAAGCAAGATGTTGGATGGTTTTAGATCACAGTGGATGATCGAACTTGCACACCCGACGTGGAGATATTCAAGTGCACAAGCTACATCAATGTTGATGCTTAGTCTTTGAGCAAGGCTTAAGTTACAAGATTCATTGCTGACATGGTTTGACGAGTGAAGCCAATCCTCAAGGCTACCCCTTGGCATGAACTCGAAAACCAAAGCGTTGAAATCATTTTGTTAAGCATCAATGCTTGAGCATGCCGTGATGATTTTGACAAGGTTTTTGTGACGAATGTTCCTCAATGTTGTACACTCTGCAATGAAACTCTTACTAGCCCCATCATTGTTAAGGTTCATCACCATGACTGCAACCAACATTTTTGTGTCATCTTGGTTCAAGGTTCCTTTATAGAAGGATCCAAAGCCACCAACCCCTATTAGACTTGATGGAGAAAACCCATTTGCTGCCCTTGACAACATCGGGTAAGTCACTTCAAGCAAAGGCTTTGTATTATTCTTGCTTTTTCTTGAAGAAAAAAAGCAAATAATAACACAATGCAATTGACAACAATAAAATCAAGGAACAAACAATGGAGATGTTCATGATTATTGCTAATGGTAATCTTCTCTGAAGTGCGGAATAGGCAGATATAAAGCACGAATATACTCCAGAAGGGGGGGTTGAATGGAGTATGACAACTTTTCGCAAAACACAACTGTAAGACCTTACTGCTGACAGTAAGACCTTATCTGCAAAACAGAAACAAGTTAAGCCGAGACAAGGATTGAGATCAAGCAAGAAGATAAGCAATAAAGAAAGCAACAGAAAGAAAAGAACACGAGATTTGTTAACGAGGTTCGGCACAACCGCCTACATCACCGCCTAGGGTTATCCAACCCGTAGGATTCAACAACTTTATTTCACTTTATCTTATGAGCCCAAGATACAACCTCTAGAAGACTTTCCCTCTTCTAGACTAACTTCCTATCTAGCAACCCAAACGCACTAGTGAAATAAAGCTTCTAAGGATACCGAAGTACCCTCTATGATTGGGTAAAGGACCCTGTGTATAACTCTCACTGAATTGTACAATGAAGCTCAAAAGAAAACCCCACACACTCAAAGTAAAAACACTACTAAGCCAAAGGAGCGATGTGACATCGAAATGCTTTGAAGAAGATGAACTTGCAGTAGAACGTTGAGCGCTGTATTTGATGATCTTCTGCAGTCGCTATCATCTTCTATAAATAGGCCGTAAGTCCATTTTTGAATTCAAAAATGAAAGCCTTAAACCTCTCCAAGTTTGTTGATAGACGTTGCACCAAAGTTTTCTGGAGAGCGAGATCTTCGACAATTTGAAACGAATCCAGAATCTTCACTAAGAGTCTGTAGATATCTCAAGTGCAGAAAAGCGTTGGAGAAGCCTAGGACTTGTTCAAACAAATCTTATAAAATCTCAACAAACCAAATCTTTCTTTGAGCCTTATCCAAAATCAGAACTAGGCCCATCTCAGATTAAAAATCTGTAAGGCTCATTTCGTAACATAGGCCCATTAAAAATTAAGCCCAATTACATAGAATCTGAAACTTTATCAACTCCGAAGATTCTTCAACATTATCATGATGTATCATGGTAAGATCTTACCAAATTCTGAAATCCAGAGTTTTGGCTTTTCATCAACCAATACTTTATCCTCATCAAGGTGGAGTTTAACATTCTCCTTTTTGGTTCTATCAATTGTGGGCATTTTGGTAGGGGTGGGGAAAAATTACCATGAAAACCAAACCAACACGTACCAACCGAACCAATATAATTGGTAACCAATTATATTGGTTATCAATATAATTGGTTCGGTATACCGAACCAAGTTCCGAAACTTGGTACGGTAATGGTAATGAAAATGAAAAAGTTGGTATTACCATTACCAACCGATTTGAAATTGGTTGGTACGGTAATACCAACCAATTCCTACCGAACCAATTATATTTAGTTTTATTTTAATTTTTTTAATTTATTTTGTAATTGTTGTAAGTTTTTAACTTGTTATGTAAAATGCAATTAGGTAAATTGGGAAAATGCTTTTACTTATATTAACTATTAAGTTGATTAGTTTTTGTACTTTGTTTTTTTTTTTTCTAGAAAATGCTTTTAAACAAGGAAAGAATACTAGCTTGACCTCGATTCAGACGAAAACCTAAGTATTATTAGTATCTTAGGAACTTACTACTATGTTACCTTTACTTTAGTGCTTAAACGCGTTGTAATAACCTATACAAGTTTTATGTTGCTTTCGTGTTTAAAAATTGTCGGTTCAAACGAAAACCTAAGCGTTGGAGTAACTTATACATTTTAATTAAGTTGTATTGTATTTTTATGTTTTTTTTCTCAACACTCGAAAGTTGGTAAATTACCATTGCCAACATATACCAACCAACTTAATTGGTAACCAATTAAGTTGGTACAACCCATTCGGTGGTTGGTAATGATAGGCATTTTACGATTACCAATTTAAATTGGTTAGTACATGGTAAACGGAAAAAATAAAGATCACTCTATCTAATAGCATTAGATTCACCAAATGTAACCATTATAAACGTCTGACTAGATTAATAGATTCACAAGCGGCAAGGGATCGACTGTCACCACCGCTGCTGCACACATGTGTTCAGGACATCTCAAAACACCAAAAACCATACTATGCAATAGACATGACGAATAATCAGTAACACCTAGGCGCTCACCTAACTCTAGGCGAAGGGAAAACGGTAATATTTTCTATAGTGAACACCTCTAGGATGCTGAACTTCACCAATCATATAACAGCTTCCGCAGGTATAGCGACCTTTATCTGCAAAGGCATCCCATGGGTGGAATTCAATTCAGCAGGAGGCACAATGGGATCAATAAAGGCATTACAGTGATGTACAGAAAGAGTTGCAGTGAGAAAAGAGATGCATACTGGAATCATCAGGAGGGCCTAAGATGGTGATATAACGGCCCTCGGAACCAGTTAGTATAATTTCGTCACGGCCGGCCTGCTGTGCCTCCGCAAAAAACAGCTTTTCATCATCTTTACTTCCACCGGCAGGCTTAGCAATGAAGTTGCAGTGAAAGACTCCCATAGGGTTCACCACCATACATTGTAGTGGCTTGACAAGCTCAAACTTAGGACCCTGAAAGTGGAGAAAATTGGGGTAAGGGGACCAATAGTCGAAGGGAGAGGATGATTGGTTTTTATTTATGTTTCAATGTAACCTCCTTTATCTTCTCTCTATTGAAGGATGCCAAGGCAGCAAGTGCACAAATACGGGACCTCCGTTCACCACATACGCCCTTAGGATAATTGGTTGGTGAGGGACGACACCCTATTAAGCAAATAATAAGATAACTTATAATCAAAATCAAACCAAATTAGAATAGAATATAGAGGAGAAGCTTACTGCGACAAAATGGGCACGCCATCCTATTAAGCAAATCACGATGATCGCCCCGGATGGGGGTGCGCCGGGAGCAGGAGCTTGTCTGACAAGCGGGAGGAAAGTCATTGGCGCGTTGTAGTCCAAAAATACAAGGGTGCATTGATACGTTGTCGCAAATACATGGCCGTCCTCCGGAAAAGCCAACCAACACCACTCAGGTACATCGGTATTTCGATCACTCCAAATGAAATGCGCCTTGAATAATATGAGTCTTCTATCTGGCTCGTTGGATCGTCTGTAAACAGGAAGAAGCGGCTGATATCGTTCCGGATGGAGATTCACTTCTCTCATCATCCCCATCCGTAGGTCAAGCCATGCATCTTCACCAAGCCCCATGGCGAATGCCAATGCGCGAAATCCACAATTTCCGTCTAGCCTCACATCTTGCACACGACGAACGAATCCTTTCATGAACTCGTCAATGGTGTTATTCCCAAAGTCGAATGAATAAGGTACAACTCTTGGAAGTGGGGGCACAGACCTTGAACTCCTCGAGGTCCCACGACGGGGGCGCCCACGCGTCCCACGTGTTGCAACTCGTGATGACTCATCCACCGGAGGAATAGGATGGTCAGAATTGCCCCTACCCGTTCTCGTGCTCCTCGGGGGGCGACCAAGACCACGAGTCCCGTGTGAACCACGAGATGAAGTCGGTGTATGCCCACATGTTGGAGTTTGAGGGTCATTGGGCCCCTCGGGTCGTGTCTCCTCCTCATTGGGCTCCTCGGGTCGTGTCTCCTCCTCATCGGAAGAATCATCCATGTACCGCCGCTCTTGTGCCATATGCTCAAAGAAGCTTAACCGACTGCGTATACTATTCTGCAGCTTCTTAGTCGGTTGTCCCCTCTTTGATGATTTCGCAGCCGGGGGTGAGATGTCTGATATATCCGGACTCCTAAGAGTCATGTAAAGGGTGGACAGCGAACTTACGTGATGGGCCACCATCTCGCCCGATGTGTAAGCGTCTATCATCTCCGTCATGTTAACTTCATGGATGTTGACATCCGAGGCGTCTGGAGCAGAGGCCGATCTTTCCCCGAACCACTCAAGCTGCCACCAGAAAGGGTGAACATCGTCCATTTGAAATAGGCGCTTGGAAACCCGAATTTCTACCACTTGATGGATACATGGAAGGCCACGAGACGTCCTCACCCACCAACATGTGTACCTCAAGGGGACGTTATGTGCACGACACTCCCGTAGGAGGCCGTACAAGTGATCCAAGACCGGGTTTGTCACCTTTCGAACAATATTACGAAACATAATATCAAAACAACAACCATATGTTGCCTCTAATTTTATTGGAATTAGTGTCCGCGACTGCTCTAGCTCGCCCCGAACTTTGAGGATCTGATCCTCCAGCATTCTGTGGATGTGGTCAAACAACGTGTCCAACTCATTGGTGCTTGACTGCATCTGCCTCTTAATCACTGCGTGAACTGATTCAACCCTACATAAGATATGTAAAAGTAGACTAAAATCAACACATATAAAACACACCAATTTAAAATGTAATGCAAATCATAATGAAAACTTACCTGCTAGTGCAATGGTTGCCTAAATGAAAATTCTGGTTTGCCCAACAATACACCAGCTTCTCCCTGTGAACTAGCCATGTATCCTCGAAATACCCCATCAAGTTACCGTATTTAGTTCCCCATTCAACCTTCATTGCAGCTAACCGCCGATGGTAAGTTTGTTTCGATCCGGACCTGATCAGGCGCTTGGCTTGACTGCAGAACCTACTCTGAATAGCCTCTGTCTGCGCTGTTTTTCTGAGAGCCATGCCCTGTATGTTTCGCAACACATGCCATACACATAACATATGTTTCGCCTCAGGGAAAACATTCTCTAAGGCCTTCATAAGTCCTAGCTCCCTGTCAGTAACTATCGTCGTCGGAACATGTACGCAAACTCCTCTCACTTGTTGCAACACCCAACTGTATGTGTCTGTATCTTCCCTTGTCATCAATGCACATCCCAAGTGAAATGAATTTAATGTGCTCGTTACACCAACCATCTCCAACAATGCCTTTTCGGGCCTGTGACATAATTTTTGTTTTATTAACTGAATATAATGTAATATGAAGAAATAAATTAATTTAAATATTAAAAGATAAAAAAAACTAAGAAGGAGCTTACTTATTTGTGCCATATGTCGTGTCCATCAGCAGCACATATGAAAACATCTTCCACAACTTTATAGAATCTGGGTGGAAAAAGGCAAGATCTCCAATACGACCTTCAGAGTCTAATCTGTATTGGAATAAATATCCCTTATTAACCAGTTCCGACAAGAGATACTGAGTCGGTGTTCGATCGCCCATTAGATTCTTCCTCATCCGAGCCCGTGCCGCGTATATTTGATCCCTCGACGTCACATTGGTTTGTGACATCATGGCGCAATTTAGTTAGTACATCTTTCGGCCTCGATCCAGCTTTAGTGCTACTTTCGACGTCAACCAATTTTATAAATTCTAAAGTCAACACGCATCCAGGATGCGTGTTGACCCCATTTATTATCTCGGTTCAACATTATTTTTAACTCGTTTTTTTTTCTTCAGAAGCAACCACACGCATCCAGGATGGCAGTAGCTTTGTTCTAATTTCTTTCCTTGTTTCCATAAAAAAAAAAAAAAAATCAACTCCCCCCACCCCCCAAATATCTAAAGAGATTCAAAGCAGCACTACTGTAATCCATGAGCTTTTGATGAGTTTTGACAGCATAACAGACAAGATTCATATGCAAAGGATCAGAATCTTCCAGAAGAGGAAGAAAGGTCGGTCTCCATGATCGGGTTTGGGACACCCACGTCTGACTAGATTTTAATAGATTCACAAGCTGCACCATGTGTTCGGGACATCTGAAAACACCAAAAACCATACTAGGCATAGACATGATGAATAATAGCTTAAGTAACACCTAGGCGGATCCTAGGTGAAGGGAAAACGGTAATATTTTCTAAAGCGAACACCTCTAGGATGTTGAACTTCACCAATCTTAGAACAGCTTCCGCAGGTATAGCGACCTTCCTCTGCAAGGGTGGAATTCAATTCAGCAGGAGGCACAATGGGATCTCAATACACAGAGAGTTGCAGTGAGAAAAGAGATACATACTGGAATAATCAGGAGGGCCTAAGATGGTGATATAACGGCCCTCGGAACCAGTTAGTATAATTTTGTCGCCGCCAGCCTGCTGCTCCTCCCATAAATCCAGCTGCGCCTCCGCAAAAAAGAGGTTTTCATCATCTTTACTTCCACCTGTGGGCTTAGCAATGAAGTTGCAGTGAAAGACTCCCATAGGGTTCACCACCATACATCCTAGTGGCTTGACAAGCTCAAACTTAGGACCCTGAAAGGGGAGAAAATGGGGGTAAGGGGACCAATACTCGAACGTAGAGGATGATTGATTTTTATTTATGTTTCAAAGTAACCTCCTTTATCTTCTCTTCATTGAAGGTTGCCAAGGCAGCAAGTGCACAAATACGGGACCTCCGTTCACCACATACGCCCTTAGGATAATTGGTTGGTGAGGGACGACACCGAATCGGATACGATGAGTGACTAATGGACAACGAAGAGGAACACAAATTAGGTCAAACAGAGGGGATTCAATTCAATTCACTTCACTTCAATTCAATTAGGATAATTGGTTAGTTGGGGATTCGATTCAATTCAATTCAATTAGGTCCGAAGAAGAAGGGAGCGATTGTTACCGTTCGTGGTTGACGGATCGGAAAGTGTTGACGAGTGGAATTATATTTCGGGTGCTGATCCTCTTTCTCTCCCTCGATCGCCCGGGCTTCGATGACCAACGAAGCTCTCTAAGGTCCGGCGGCGCCGACGCCATTCTCGCTCGGATTTCACCAGAATCGTAATCAAGCTGATGCTTCTCGAAATCTGAAAACCCTATCGTCTTCGGGATGAAGCCCAGCACCCGTTTTGAAAGCCCACTTTGACGGTTTTGAAGGCCTACTTTGAAGGTTTCACGAATGCGCCAACTATATATAGCGTGTAAACCTCGACTCCTCGAGTCGGTGTTTCGGTCCGTTCCTCTGCGTTTCTGAATTGTAGATTTTGGAGCGATGGAAGGTGTGTTTGATAATTTCAGTGGTCGAAGAGATGCCTTGGTTAAGGCTCTCACTACAGGTTTTTCATCTCCCTTACATTGCTGTTTTCTAGGGTTGCTCCTTCATCTTACACCTTTTCTTTTTCCTTCCTTTTTTACTGCTTTTCTGTTTGCCGAGTATCGTTTTGAAGTGATTGTTGTTCTTCCTATTGCAGATTTTGACGAGTTCTTCAAGCAGTGCGATCCTGGTTAGGACTTTTTCTCTCTCCCCTATCTTCCATTGATTTCGATCGATTCCTTTAATTTTCTATTTTCTGGAGGATGATTGATGGTACTGTTTGTATCTGTTTGAAATTGATCCGAGCGTGTGTTAGGGGTAAATAAATGGTTTATCTGTTTCTCAGTCTAATGTTAACCGTTAATCATACGAGTATGATTTTTTGCAACAGAAAAAGGAACTCTTTGCTTGTTTGGCTTCCCAAATGGGAAGTGGGAGGTCAAGTTTCCTGCTGAGCAAATTCCTACTGATCTTCCAGAGCCTGCAATGGGCATCAATTTTGCAAGAGATATGATGCAGGAGGAGGATTGGGTAGCTCTTGTTTCTGTACAAAGCGATGCCTGGTTGGTTTCTGTTGCCCACTATGAGAGTGCTATAGATGGCCTTCTGCAATCTGGCAGGTAATTTCCTCAAAATTAAGGGATGTTGTCTTCTCCTTAAAAGGTTATGTGATGTGTACTGTCAAGTTGTTCTGATATCTGAAATTCAAGGCTTACCTAATAACCATGACCTTTACAAATGAAGGGATGAAAAACCCATCATCGTTCGACTTTCAATTTGATGGAAAATGTTGGATTGTCTTTGAGTCGCTGTTATCCACATTTTGTCGACCATGGTTGTCTAGTTCTGCTATCGAAGTTTAGCGAGTAGACCTCATTTTTCTAGTATGATCAGGAACACTTGTTTTTATAAAAGCTTATGAACAAGCTAAGGTGATGATGCAGGATCCAGCTTTTTAACATGATAAATGAACTCCCCACTGTATTTGATACTGTGTTTGATACACGGAGAAAGCAAGGGAAGGAGAATGCTTCAAGAAACAAGGAGGGAACCAAATTAAAGTTGAGTACTGAAGCGGTAAGCAAATGTTGGTAAGCAAATGTTGGTATCCCTTTCAATAAACTGTTAAATCTTTGTTGTTCGCATGTGATGACCAAACAGGAGCGCTGGAACTTACAACAACGTGAGGGGAAAAAAGCAAAAAAGGTGGATGAACAGGCCGCAACCGAGGAAGAAGGAGATGATGATAGGGTCTTGTGTGGTGGTTGTTGTGAGAAGTATACTTCTGATGAGTTATGGCTGTGCTGCCACTTTTGTAAGAAAAGTTACCATGGGAGGTGTGTGAAGATAACACCAGCCAGAGCTCAGCATATCAAACGGTTCAAGTGCCCTTCCTGTTATGATCGCAAGAAGCTGAGTGAACCTTAAAGTGGTTGCTAAACGGCATTCCGGTCCTTAATAGATTCATCAGCAATGCTTAATGATGGAGATGGTTTATTGACGTGGGCTGGTTGTTACCGCACTAGTATCACGCCCCTTCGTGTTTATTACACTTGTTTGTAGAATGATAATATGATAAAAACCTTCTGCACCAATGTGGTTGGATGGCATTGTTTCCTTTTTGTGAAGCTATCGTACTACATATTGTGGAGTATTTATCTTGCATTACTTTTGTATTTCTCTGTTGCGGCCTTGTGAAATGATATGTGGAACAATGCAAGAGATTACTTCAATCAGTCCATTTGTTCTCTTTTTCAAAAGCAAGGGATTATTCATGAATCATCTTGTGTTTATTCCCCACAACAAAATGGAATTGTCGAAAGAAAAAATAGACATCTTCTTGAGGTTACTCGTGCCCTACTTTTTCAACACAATGTTCCTAAATATTTTTGGGGGGAGGCCCTTCTCACAGCTGCATTTCTGATCAACCGCTTGCCCACCAAAGTTCTAAATCTCCAAAGTCCTCTTGATTGTCTTCAAAACACTTACCCGGATTACAGAATATCTCACCTTCCTCTTAGAGCATTTGGTTGTTCTGTTTTTGTGCATGTTCATGGTCCTCAAAGAGGGAAACTGGACCCACGTGCAATCAAGTGCATATTCTTAGGGTACTCTTCCACACAAAAAGGATACAAGTGCTACCATCCTGCCTCAAAGAAAACATATGTTTCTATTGATGTGTCCTTTGCTGAAACTATACCATTTTACCCCTCCAAGGATGACACTTCCCAACCTTTTGACCCTGAACCTCAAACCATTGACACTTTGAAGACCTTACCTCCACTTGAACCTTTCATTTCTGAGACTCTCCCGCTGCAGCAATCAGAGCCGCAGGATCATGAGGATAGTCAGCAACCACCACTTGTCCCAACCACATCTTTCCCCCTTTCTTTGCCATCATTTCCTAAGGTTTATTCAAGGAAAGTAAGACCCATTCTAATCCCAGAGCAGGAGCAAACTTCTTCACCGGCGCCTGGAACTGAAAACATGACAGAAGAAGGTACTCTTTCTACAACTCACTCTATTTCTCCTATTCCTCTTCATCTCATCAGGTGTGCAAGTTAAAAAAGGCCCTCTATGGCCTTAAGCAATCCCCAAGAGCATGGTTTGACAGGTTCACATCTGTTATGAAAGCTGCTGGGTACAAGCAAAGTCAAGGGGATCACACTTTGTTCATCAAACATTCCGCTTCAGGGGGAGTGACTATTCTCCTTGTATATGTTGATGATATTATTGTCACAGGTGACAACAAAATTGAGCAGGAGAAACTTAAGCAAAAGTTGGAAGCTGAATTTGAAGTTAAGTCTCTTGGTAATTAAATACTTCCTTGGAATTGAGGTTGCTCATTCTTCTGATGGCATATTTATTTCCCAGCAGAAATACATCACTGATTTACTTGAGGAAACCGGGAAGAGTGGATGCAAACCGGCTTCAACTCCTATGGATCCAAATCACAAAATTGGAGATTGCAAAGAGGAGCCAACTGTGGATAAAGCAATGTACCAAAGATTGTGTGGAAAGCTCATTTATCTTTCCCATACTAGGCCTGATATCGCTTATCCAGTTTCTGTCTTGAGTCAGTTTATGCATGACCCAAGACAACCTCATCTTAGTGCTATTTACAGAATACTTCACTACCTAAAGGGCTGTCCAGGAAAGGGGATACTCTTTAAAAGAAGGAACAAACTGATCATAGAAGCCTTTACAGATGCCGACTATGCTGGATCCATTGTTGATAGAAGATCAACTTCTGGGTATTGCATGTTCCTTGGAGGAAATCTTGTTACATGGAGGAGTAAGAAACAAAATGTTGTGGCTAGATCATCTGCTGAAGCTGAGTTTAGAGCTCTTGCACAAGGTTTATATGAAATGTTGTGGTTGAAAATTATTCTGGCAGACCTTAAAATCAAATTGGAAGAGCCTATGGTTCTATATTGTGACAACAAATTTGCCATTAACATTTCTCACAACCCAGTCCAACATGACAGAACCAAACATGTGGAGATTGATCGTCACTTCATCAAAGAGAAGTTGGAAGAAGGGGTTGTTAGGATATCCTTTGTTAAATCAAAAGATCAACTTGCTGATTTATTGACAAAAGGCTTCCATTGTTCCAGATTTGATCATTTGACTTCCAAGCTTGGATTGATAGACCTCTACCATCCAGCTTGAGGGGGAGTGTTAGCATGCTTGCATGCATGTGGTTTCATTTGTTGTAATAATTTGTTCTTTGTTCTCAGGGAAATTTCCATAACTGAAGGCCACCTTTTCATCACTTTGATACATATTTGAAGACATACTTGGCTTGTAGGACTGATCTGCTTCTCTCAAATCATTTCAAGGAAGATGATGCTTTCCCTAAGCACATGCAGTGATGCAGATAATTTTTGGAAAACTGCCATAATAGAAGTTCTTTTGATGATTTAGAGGTATGCTATAACTATATTGGGGGATTAGTAGGTGGGATGGTTGGACCAAAAACTTGCTGGGTTGGTTGGACCAAAAAGTGAGAGTTCCAGTATGAATGCAGAGTGCTCTATATACTAATGATCATTTGGTCATTCAGAAAAGGCTTATCAAAGCTTTGTTGAAAACACTTGGGTCAGCTACATATGCACCCACAAACGCTTCTGGATCCTTCAATCCACGTGACAGTTCATTGCCTTCCACACTTACTCTGATATTTGATGGAAAGGCTTCATCTGGCAGTATAGGTTCTGCGGATGTGGTGGTTGGCCGTGGTAAATTTATCGAATCCAACAAGAATGTCAAACCTCACCGAAAATCTCCTGATAGCATTCTTTGTGTAATCGGGCATCTGCTAGATTTATTGTTAGCATTTGAGCCTCCACTACAGGGGGATACAAATGCTAATTTGGTATCTGATACACAGTCTGTCTCTGAGATGGACATTGACGCTACTGCAAGCAAAGGGAACTGTTGTGAGCACATCGGACAGTACTGAAACTAACCAAGAATGTGCTTCATTGGCCAAGGTTGTCTTTATCTTGAAGCTGTTGACAGAGATTTTAATGACATATTCTGCCTCTGTTCATGTTCTATTACAGAAGGATGCTGAAGTTAGTAGATGCAGAGTTCCCTTGCTGATGGGCTCTAATGGCTATTCTTGTGGAATATTCCAACCATATTCTGCATAAATTTGTTGATATATTGCCCTTTTTTGATCCCCTAAGACAATGCTGAAAATATCATAAAGGCTCTTGATCTTGGTGTGAATGCGAAAACGATAACAGGTACTTTGCAATTTAGTTATGTTTTATCGTAGAAACACATAATCCAAATTATCAAAAACAACTCATATTTTGCATATCTTCACATTGGTATGACCAGGAGATGAGCTTGCCATCGCCAAGGAAACTGGAAGGCTGCTTGGAATGGGGACCAACATGTATCCATCATCTACCTTGCTTGGCCAAAAGTAGGATTCAAGTTTCGCGACTAATTTTGTAAGGCCCCATGTTTTCTCCCGTTCTTAACATTTTGCCATATGTATATGAACAAAATCCATCCAAATGCTCTATCTAGATTAACCTTTAGCATTATGTTGACAATCAGTTGAAACGACAAAAATTCAATGAAGTTACTATAGGACAATGAGATTGTCTATGTTTATAATGATGTTTTATTTTTGTAGTTGACTGAATAGATCTTTATTACCAAACGTGTTTGGTTGTGATTAGGATTGGAACTTGTGTTGTGGAACTGAGATTTATGAATTCTTTGATCTGCAATCACCTTTCATGGCTAGATGTTGTAATTCTTGTATTTGGTAGGTTGCGAGTGTTGTTGGAGTAACTCATCTATGTTTATTACTGCCTATGCAAAAGTTCATCTCTTAGTTGTGAAACATGATCAATGGTTGGAAATACATCCTTATTTATCATTAGCCTCCCTTTTGTTTTGCATATATGCTTTTTTAAGTTTCATACATGTTGGAAAGTTTCAGAAATCCTAGCTTCAGCTTGTCGTCTTTGATGTTGGTGTTTTGAGTTTGACTCCATTTTCATGAAACTGAAGCAAAGTAAAATAATATCATATTCTACCATTTGATCCGTTAATACTCTTTCCATGTGCATTTTCCTCTTTTCGCTACTTCAAGTTCTTTGCAAGAATCTTTTGACCAAAAAAAGTTCTTTGCAAGAATCTCTGCTATAGTTTTTTTTTTAATCTGCTGTTTTGGTCTAGAAATTGCAGCAACTCTGTTGTTCTTTGCACAATTTAGATGATGTTTATGTTTACCTAATTACACCAGCTTTATCAGCTCGATTATGTACTACTGTAATAGCACGCGTTTAAATATAAATTATGTATTGTAATAGCATGTTCTTAAATATAAATTGTAAACATATGTCATTGTAGGAGTCTAGAAGATGATCAAGGAGCAAATATCTCAAGGCAAGTTACAACTTTTCCAACGAGAAGATGAATTATCAAAGGCCTTAGGAACTAATGAACACCCAGGTCGACGACTGAGGGGTGCAAGTACAAGAGTTGGGATTAAGAGGTATTGTGGGCAAACAAAGATGAGGCGTTGTAGCTCTAAGTGATTAGATTGAAGTTGAATTGTTTGATTTACACAAGGGAAGGGAATAGCCGAGTTCGAAAAATGCATTGACAATCCAGGATGTCCACTTGAAGCAAATGAACCCAAGACCTCTCAACCCAAGTTTAACAGGACGTTTGAGGTTAAAGTTCGAAAAATGCAAATGAACCCAAGACCTCTCTTGTATGATCCTGCGACTTTCGTTAATGAGGTTAAAGTCCGCCTGAACTTCCTTGCTGCTTCCCTGCATTAAATCAGCCATCGCCGTAAGACAAGCCATAGAAAGCAGTCCATGCCTCTGCTGTTCTTTCTGAACAACGCCCACACTTGAAAGTAAAAACTGTAAAACCCCACAGCATGTTCCCTGCCAAGTCCCCCTCCAGCTGGCCCCAAGGTTCCCTTTCGACACTCTATCGAAATTGAGCTTAATCCAACCTTGGTCTGGTGTCTCCCAATCAGTTGGGATCGGCGGCTCGGTGTGATCCAGCTCGAGACCTCGTTCACCCTGGCCTTCAAGTGTAGGTACGATTCCTCACATCCCTAAAGCAGGAGGAAATCGAGACATGTAATAAGCCACCTTTAATCTTTTCATAGATTCGAAAAAAGAATCAACACACAAATATGACCAATCGCAAGTTGGTGAGCGTGATCGTGATAGTGCGAAACTAGAGTGAAAGCATCGGTCTCCAATATAATCCCGAAAACCAGGGTTATTTTTCCTCTTAAAATTGCCTCCCGGAAAACACCGCCCTTGGCTCCTACTCCCAGAAAACACATTGTCGATTTCGTACTTGCTAAGTTCATGTAGGAAGAGGCAATTTGAAGAGGAAAAATAAGCTCAAATACTCTCAAATGTGTTTAACTCTTATTTGTGTTTTTCACTCATATCTCTTCAAGCTTAAAAAGACACCTATTTATACTATTTCTAGTACATGAATCAAACTTAAAACATCTAGCTTATTAATTTGAACATTCAAACATCAACCTAAATTATTTTTATATAATTTATTTAATCATAAAAAAATTATATTTATATTACTAACATCTACTTTTATATATTTATAAAATTTTATTTTGAAAAATCACAATTTAGAATTTTTAAAAATGAAAAAGGCAATACTTTACAAAATATAATTATTAAAAATTTTGAGCTTATTTTACATTTGAGGTTAATTTGCTATGAGGAAAGATTTTGCAGGGTGCAGATTTGAGTTCCCCTAATTTATTACTCCGGTATTGACAGGGATGAAGGGGAGAAGTGTTACACGCGCCCCAAATCTGACGTATTCCTCCTCCTTTCTATTTTCACTTTTTTTAATATATTAAAAACCAAATTAATTTCAACTGTCCGATCTAAATGATTTAAGGGTTAGAGTGTTTTCACCCTAACTATCCTCTATGAGTAGGGATGGCAATGAGTCGGGTGGTGGGTGGATGAACCCCCATTTCACCCGACCCATCATGGATGACCAATTATCTCACCCGACCCACCACCCATATCCACTCCACCCATATCCATTTTCACCCATATACATCGGGTGAGCGGGTGAAATGGGTGAAATATGGATGACATATGGATGATATTTACTAAATACACATCATTGAATTCCAATAAAATATGTAGACAAAACAGTGACTAAAATAACATCATATTACATATTAAGTCTTAAATAAGTCACCATAAGTTTAAATAACATTGTTTTAAACACATTACCATAAGTCTTAAACACAAATGAGAGTTTAAATAGTATTGTCTTAAGAAAAATAAGACGTCTGGTAACAACAAGCCAATAGTGGTAGAGGACGAAGAGGGCAAGAGGTTTGCAGAACCAAGTGCGGATTAGAAAGTTAAGGTTTAGGAAATTAGAAAGTTTATATATTTTTTTATATAAAATATATAAAATATTTTTTATAATGTAGATGGATGATGGATCGGGTCGGGTGGTGGATGATGGGTCGGGTGGTGGATCGGGTGCGGGTGGAAAAAATATCACCCCACCTAACCCACTACCCATATCCACTTCACCCATATTCACTTTCCACCCGCTTTTTTTCGGGTTTTCACCCACTTTTTCGGATCGGGTAATTCGCATTCGAGTCGGGTGCGGGTGAAATTGTCATCCCTAATTATTATTATCATTATCATTATATACACACACATTAAAACAAAGGTCTGAAATGGCTTCTGGTTCAATTATAATATTTTCTAAATTATGAAGATTTTTAATAAATAAATAAATTATAAAATAAATAGGGTATTAAAAGTTTTTGACATATGTATGATATTTAAAAAATAGATTTTAACCATTTTTTTAATAAGAAATCACGATTTCTGTTTAGCGCAAGGGTAAATTTCCGTTTAGCGCATAGCCAAGTGGTCGCAACGACCAAATATTAATTGGTCGCTGCGACCACTTTTTTTTTACAAAATACACATAGTCGCAACGACCAAATAAAATATGGTCGCAACGACCAAATGAAATATGGTCGCAACGACCAAATCCAATTAAGTCGCAACGACCAGCTGCCATTCCCCATGTCCTTCCATTTCTATCTCTCCACCACCCAGCACCGAACTCGAAAAAAACCATGTGCGACGACGTCAAATTCAGCGTAATGAGTAGTCTCTTCAGCTGGATGCAACGGAGCAAGTCGTCGGCGCAAAAGCGCTCCAAATTCCGCAAGTTCCTCGACCATTTCTGCAAGCCCAGGGACTACTTCGCCGCCATTCGCCTCCTTCTACCTTGGCTTGACAGGTTCGTTTTCTCTTTCTCTTTTATTTCCCCCAAGGATTTCATGTGAATTTGAAATTTGGGGGTTTTCACGAGAGGGCTGCGTGAGAGAGATTGTGAGATGGGGGTGGGGATGGGTAGGGGTAGTTTAAGTAATTTTGTTTATTTTAAGGGGTATTTTGGTCATGCTCTGAAAGGTAATTTTACCTTGTTCTAAAAAGTAGTCCCCTAAGAAATTGATGTTAGTCTCAAACCCAACTAAAATTTTATTAACCCGGATCCTTTTTTAACCATTGCAGCCCATACTTTGCATTTGTTTGACCACATCAGTACCATACGGCAATTAGGATGACGACAGTACTTGAGAGGCACAGCTCGAGATCGGGAGCGGCAGAAGATTCAAGGTAGGTTGGAGCAATTTCTTTTCGGTATGAGTCACTGGAATTTATCCCCTTTTCATTTGATTTGTTACAGGATTGCCCATGAACTGGGTTCAAGTTTGACACGAATTGAACAAGTTAATCGGATTTTTTTTTTCTTTATTTGGTTTGTCTCTGAGATTTATCTGTTGAAACGCTTTGGACTGCCATTTGATTTTTGCAAAGCTGTGCATCCGACTTCCCTAACCCATACAGTGAATTGATTCAAGGCTCCTGGATAAATTTTGGGCTTTGTAAGAGGGGGTTCAGGGGATCGAATTTCTGCAACAATTGGATTCTTGTAGGCAAAATTCAGCAGCATTTTCCTCTCAATTTAGGGCGATTCCAAAACCCAAACCCTTACTTAAAGCCATGCTATGCTTTGTAAGAGGGGGTATCGGAAGCCATTAAAGCTACCTTGTTGTCAACTGCAATGGAGAGATGTAACTTCCCAATCCAGTTTCAACCTAAATTGGGCCTATTTGAAGTGGGCTTGTAATGGAATTCTTTTACACTCATTTTGGATTTGTAAATCTTATCTTTAATTTAATTAATGTGCTGATTTGAAATCATGAATCTAAAGAAATAAAATTCATGAAATTTTACCCTCAAAAAGTGGTTATTTATATTGGTTGTACTAACCAACTAAAAATAGTTCTGAATATGTCATAACCCATATTCCATGTACTTCTTAAGAGTACAAATGTTTAAAATAAGATCTTATATATACTCTTCTAGAGTTTGAAATTAGAGTCTTCAAATTCTTATGCAAATTTTGATGAAAACTCACAATCTTTTGGATTGTTTACAAATGGTATTGAGACTTTGAACTCTCAGCGAGATAAGTGTCACAATCTACTGGACCATTGAGTTTATGAACTTCAAGTCCACAAAATAGGTGTTGAAAAACTCACAATATAATGGATCAAGGTAATAATAATAATAATAAAACTATGTAAAAGATAATACTAAATAGCAAATTATGTTAAAAAAAAACATGTATATCAAAAACAATAATCTTAAATAAATCAATAAAATTAATGTCAACTTCGAGTGACAAGAAAATTTAACATAGATATTTGAGACCTTTTATCACCTACGTCAGGAGGTGGTATTTTGAATGCAATTTTATCGTTTACTGCGAGAAACTGATGGAGAAACATTAAGGATCATAGTTGATTTGTTTCTTAATACAGAGTACACAGTTGCCAGCTGAGGAAGAAGGAAGAAGGGATGCCAGCTCAGCAATCCAAAGTGGAAGTCAACCGTTCAATCTGGATCGTTCGTTGTTATGTGGAATGGACGATCATGATCATGGTTAGGAATGTAACAGAATTTCAGTTTTGTTATTCTTTCTGTTAGCAACATATAAATGAGATTAAGATCTCATAATCGTAATGTAATGAAGTTTTCAGTTGCATATTGAGAAATAAAGCCATCACCATTGATGGTCCCCAAATCAAGCTTGTCATTTCCAGTTTTCATTTCATCTTCTCAATTCAACTTCTCGTGTCTTTGATCTTCCATTTCAATTGATTCTCTGAATTGTAACATGGTATCAGAGCTATGAGTAGTTCAACCGAAATTCCTCGCGATTCTCAGATAACGGAAGATGTTGATAGCTTCGGAATCGATTGCAACAATCCGTTGTTCCTTCATCATTCGGACCATCCGAATTATGTTCTGTCCACGCAGTTGCTGACTGATCGGAATTATTATCCATGGAGGAGATCAGTGGAGGTCTCTCTCCGAGCGAAGAACAAGATCGGTTTTGTCACCGGCAAGTGTAAGCGACCACCGGATGATTCGCCTCTCCTTGATCAATGGGAACGGTGCAACAGCATGGTGATCGCCTGGCTTACACACTCTGTGGATAAGGACATCGCCGAATCTCTGCTCTACTTTGATTCTGCTGAGAGCATATGGTTGGATCTGCAGATGAGGTATGCTTTTCCGAATTTTACTCGGATTTTTCAAGTACAGAAGGAATTGTTTACTCTCAATCAAGGAAATCTTGCAATCAGTGCATATTTTACTAAGTTCAAACGTCTTTGGGACGAATTTGTCATGTTGATTGAGATCGAAAATTGTGGATCCTGTGGCGCTGCTGGCATGTTCCCCAAATTCTTGCTCAAATTGCAGATTGTTCAATTTTTAGTGGGACTTAATGATTCTTACAACATGATGCGAGCTAATATGTTGATGATGAAGCCTATACTTGGCATCGCTGATGTCTATCGCATGTGTTTGGATGAGGAGAAACAAAGGGAGTTACGATCCACTCCAAGTATGGGAATTGATTCCACTGCACTGAATTCATTTCAGAAAGGATCAACCTCCAATTCCAATTCCAATTCTCAGAACAGCAAGAGTAACAGTCAGGGAGGATCATCCTCACAGCAGTGGAGCAACAACTCATCCAAGAACGGTGGGAGTTCTATGTCTAACTCCAACAATCAGTCGTCTGGGACTTCAACTGGTAGAAAGTCGAAGTACTTCTGTGATTTTTGCAAAAGAGAGGGCCAGAGTATGGAAAGATGTTTCAAACTTCATGGTTTTCCTAAGGGGGATAAGGACAAACCACAACAAAAGAGCTATGCTAACAGCTCTTCTTCGGATGTAGCCACTGGTGGTGATCGAGATACTGGAGATCAACCACCTGTCTTCATAAGGGATCAGTACAACCAGTTGCTTGCCATGCTCAGCAAACACTCAGTCAATGATCATGCCACTGCTTCAGGAATGATGGCAGGTGAGGTTTTTTGTTTTCTTATTAATGGTCAAGATCATCGGTGGATTATAGATAGTGGTGCTACACATCATATAACACCTAACCTGTCCTTGTTTCATTCCATTTCTAAAGCTCCACCAAACTCCTTAATTACCAAACTTGATAAAACTCAGTCTCCAATTGATCATATTTGATCAATTAGGTTGAGCAATGGTATTACCTTGACTGATGTTTTACATGTCCCAACCTTTGCTTATAACCTTCTATCTGTCCGACAGTTGACTAGATCATTACACAAGAATGTGTTATTTACCCCATCCCATTGTTTGTTGCTTCAGGACCTTTCCATGAGCACGTCTCTGGTTCTTGGTGAGGAGCATGATGGTTTATATCTCACCAATTCTTCCAGTTGTCCTGCAAATTCATTTTCTTCACCAATGTCTGTTCTTCAATCTGCAGATGTTGCTTCCTGCAACCTTTCTTTACAAACCTGGCATCTTCGTCTAGGACATGTGCCTTATGGTCAGATGCATTTGTTTCCCTTTCTTAAACACATTGATAGCAATAAATCTTGTTTGTGTGAAGTTTGCTCCAAAGCAAGACATTGTAGAGACTCATTTCCTGTGAGTTCAATCAAATCTGTGTATCCTTTTGAATTGTTACATGTGGATATTTGGGGGCCTTATAGCACCCACACCTACAATCCTATTTGCTGGAAATCTAAGAAACAGGCAACTGTTTCCAAGAGTTCTTCAGAGGCTGAGTATAGAGCCATGTCCCAGGCTGCTTTTGAAGTCACCTGGTTGGTGGGTCTACTTCGTGAGTTTGGTCTTGACAACCTCACTCCTGTTACGCTGCATTGTGACAATAAGTCGGCTCTTCACATCGCCCGTAACCCAGTCTTCCACGAGCGAACCAAACACATCGAGATCGACTGTCACTTTACCCGGGAGAAGGTGATTGAAGGTCTTCTGCAGCTTTCGTTTCTTCCCACTCATAACCAGTTGGCAGACGTCTTGACGAAGATTTTGCCTTCTCATCAGCATCGTAATCTTCTCTCCAAGCTGGGCATGTTCATTGGCCCTGCTCCAGCTTGCGGGGGGTAATACAGAGTACACAGTTGCCACTGAGGAAGAAGGAAGAAGGGATGCCAGCTCAGCAATCCAAAGTGGAAGTCAACCGTTCAATCTGGATCGTTCGTTGTTATGTGGAATGGACGATCATGATCATGGTTAGGAATGTAACAGAATTTCAGTTTTGTTATTCTTTTTGTTAGCAACATATAAATGAGATTAAGATCTCATAATCGTAATGTAATGAAGTTTTCAGTTGCATATTGAGAAATAAAGCCATCACCATTGATGGTCCCCAAATCAAGCTTGTCATTTCCAGTTTTCATTTCATCTTCTCAATTCAACTTCTCGTGTCTTTGATCTTCCATTTCAATCGATTCTCTGAATTGTAACATTTCTTTGGCAGTACGAATCATCACTATAAGGATGACATTTACCGGTTCATTCCTATGAGGGTGAATTTATCGTTCATCTACTTCAGGAGATGTTCACTCATCTATTTCAAAAGATGTAAGTGTTTTTTTTATCTACTTCAATAGATATATCTATTCATCTACTTCGATCAAGAGATGAAAAAAAAATACAAATAAAACAAAACAAAAGGATAACCATTGATGCATCACTATAGGGATGAAAATATTTGGTTCATCACTCAAGGGATGAAATTAATCGGTCTATCTCAAAGATACGATTTGTTCGTTTATCTACTTCGGTAGATGTGCTCGTTCACCTACTCGGAGAGAAGTTCATCACTATAGGGATGATTTTCTTGGTATACTCATTCTCTTTGGGTGATGAGATTGAATTAATTATTTACTTCATCTCTGATGGTTAAGCATAAATGAAACATCACAATGAAACGGCAAATGGATTATGGTTACAAGCAAATGGAAAAAACATATAAAATCCTATGCAGGTGGAAGCAATAGATGATCATTAATCGGCAAATGGATTATGGTTACAAGCAAATGGAAAAAACATATAAAATCCTATGCAGGTGGAAGCAATAGATGATCATTAATTTTTGGGGAAAAACAAGCATATGGAATACCAACAATGAAACGGCAAATATGACCGAAAATTGGTTATAAATTTAATGAAGTAGCATCTGGATGGGCACAATTCATTTGTTTAATGCCATTAGTAATGCAATGCAATTAATTAAGTGAAAACTTTTGATTTCCTTTTCATTTCATGTGCAGGAATGCAATTAATTAGTAATAAGAAATGCACACTGGATGGGCACCAGGGCATGTTTATATTGCCGGCATTTTCATTTCATGTGCATGAATGCAATTAATTATGCATTTGATAATGTGAAAACCTTTTCATCTCCATGAGCACCTGGATGGGCATGGCGCAAGGTGCCAACGACAGAAGGCGCGTCCCGCAGTCTGCGAATATGGCAGCTGGTGCGGAGGAAAACGTAGGGGGTTGGCAAAAGACTTCCAAGAGGGTGGTGGCCATCATGATCAAGACGGCCAACGCGGCTATCGACGACGTCGTCATCTCGGGGGCGAGTGGAGGAAGAGCCATGTTAATATTGAATCCGAGTGGAGGAAAACTTGTGTATAACGACTAGAAACGACGACTGTGATTTGATCCTACCCCCACTTTTATAGTAAAAAATAGACAATTTTTGTTTTCACTTCTAGTTTTACTCAAATGTTTTCTTCATGATGGTTTTTAAACTTATTCCTCCACCGATCCCTAAATAAATTAAGCTATATATATATATATAGTGATGACATGGTTAAAGCAACCCAATTTTTCCCTCCCTTTTCCCCAAATAGCCGTTATACATACAACGGATTCATCAGACGTTTCCGGCCAACGGTAGGAGTCAAATCGTTACAACCTAAGCAAGGGATTCGAATTGAGCAAGACGGCAAAGCGGAGGCTAGGGTTTCATCTGAAAAGGGCGAAATCGCAAGACCAGGCGCGGACAAGCAGTTGGATCTGAATAAGGAGAAGGGGAAAGAGAAGAAGGTTGATGGCGAGTCTGTGGAGCAGATCAAAGGGAGCGCCGGTGGGTCGAAACAGCGAGGCCCCTTCGATCTGGAAGAGGATTTTCCGGAATTAATAGCAGTTGAGCCTTCGATCTAGAAGAGGATTTTCCGGAATTAATAGCAGTTGAGCAATCGCTTGAGAGGAAGGAACGTAAAGCGGATGAGTTCCGGTCGTTATCTAGCTTGTTCCGTGAGAATCGAAATATTCAGAAATTAAGCTGAAAAATTGAGCTTTGTGCCGGAGATGGAGAAGGGTAAATTAACGATCCTTAAAGAAGTTGTCGAAGAAGCACAACAAGAGTGGAGCGCCACGCTAATTGGGGTTATTACTGGGCAGATTCCTTCATTTCAGGCGGTGCGAAGCTTCTGTGGAGAGAAATTGGACGACTGAGACACCGAGAATCTTCCTGAAGGACAGTGGGGTGTTCCTCTTTCGGTTCAAGACGAAAGCTGATAGGGACTGGGTTGTTGAACATGGGCAATGGCACTTGGAAGGAACACGACCTGTTTTGTTGAAGAAGTTGGCACCCAGGGAAGCCGGTTTCGTGGGAGGTCTTTGATCGGGTTCCACCGTGGGTGTGTCTACCGGATTTAGATCCATTACATTTCAGCAATACCATCCTGAGTAAGCTAGGGAGTGCGATTGGACAAGCTATCTGTATCAGTATGGACGAGTGTACAGCTGAACGGAAGCGTATCTCCTATGCTAGAAGCTTTTTTTAATGAGGTGACTCCGGAAGAAACAAAGATCACCGATGAGAAAGGGAGAGTTGGAAAGCAGCGGCGGTTACCATGGGCATGTTTGAAGTGCAAAAAGTTTGGCCATGTAGAAGGCAGGTGCGGAGTTGAACATAAGGGAGGCGATGACAGGAGATGAGTTTGGCTCCCTAAGAGCAGTCAGCTCGCCAAAGGAGTTGAGGTAGATGAGCGAGGTTCCCCGAAAGCACTGGCCCCAACCCCACCCAATCAGAGAACGACTAGCACAGTGAAAGACCTGATAAGAAGGGAAAGGGAATAATAGCAAATGAGTCAAATGCTTCCCAGGAAGAGATGGTTAGGAGAACTAATGTAAGGGTCTGACCATGGAAAGACAGCTAGGAAGAAGAATGATGGTAATGGATGGGTAGATGTGTTGTCCAAATCAGCTAGCAAACACGGGGAGGGGAAAGTAGAACTGCTGAGAATGGCTTCAAGCTGAGCACTAGCAACAGATTTGATGGAGTGGATAAGGGTAACAAATCTGAGGAAAGAAAGAGTTCTGGCCAGAGGCCTGGAGAGCGTGAATATGCTCACCAAATGATTGAGCTAAGGGAGATGAATCAGGTGGTAGCAGCCTGATTGGAAGTGGAACATGACGAGCCTAAAGCTAGGAGCCTGGAATGTCAGGGGATTGAATGACCCTGAGAAACATATGATTGATGGTACATAATTATAATTAAAAGCAACTCTATAAGTATGATAGCTGGGATTGAAACGAAGATGACAGTGAAAGGGGGAGAAAGAGGCAATGCCAAGAGAATGTTATCAACCGATTTGAGTGGAGAAAAAGGTCGTATTTGGCTATGGTGGGATCCTTGGAATGTGGATGTGAGTATAATCTCTCAGCTCAACAAGCAAAGCTTCACTGGCTCACACAGGGAGAGGAGACGTCAAGTATGTTCTTTAGGCAAATGAAAATCAGGAGAGGCAACAACTCAATCTTATACTTGACAGATGGAAGGGGACATCGAATAGAGGACAAGGATGACCTGATAGAGCACCTTTTTTGGGGTTCTACAAGGAGAAGGAGCTGCTGGCTTCTCCTTCAGCAGTAAAAGAGGAGTTTGTGTTCCCACTTCCCAGTAGGTCGGGTGCTTATGCAGGAGGAGATAACAACCATGGCTGAGAAGCCGACCATGAGTCAGATAAAAGGGGCTGTTTGGGGAATTGGTGAGAACAAATCTCCAGTGTGTTTGGACAAGATGGGCTAAGGTGAACCTCCTCAAGGGCAGAGTGTACAACTTCTGAGTTGTACCGAGCAGCAGCTTAGTGGACGTATTATTCGACAAAGCTGATATCGAACGAGGAAAATACCGAGCAGCTTAAGAAGATGTGCAAGTGTCAAAAGGCAACCATATGCCGAACAAAACAGCAAGGAGGGGACTTTTGTAACTTTTCAGTTTTCCAGTTACAATAACTAGCACAAGATTGAAGAGTTGCAATTCAACAAAGGAATTTCTTATGTACGTTTCAAAAACAACTTAACAAAAAGCTTCCATGTAATGCCTTTTCCGGTTTTAACTATTACATTTCTTCATCAGTCTACCTAGTTGCAAACATGAACTAGAATTTACAGTGGCATCAGCACAAAGCAGGAACGAAAATGAATCCTAAAGGGTCACGTCAATCAACATTTCTAGGTCGACTCAGCTTCTTCTCATGAAAATAACAATAAGGGCACTTGTACGGTTTGACAACCCGAGCTTTGGCAGGTGACATCTTCACACACTGCCCATGGTACCATTTCTTACAAAAGTGGCAGCTGATCCAGAAAAAAGTAGGAGTGTAGTCCTCACCACAATCACTGCAGAAGACTCTATCAACCTCTACTCCTTCCGCTTGATCATCCAACATTCGAACTCTTGTCTCATGCGTCACTTCCCTTCCAGTTTTGGGAAAACGCCTTCCACACCGCGGTCTATTTGTCCAATCGCACAATCACCCCCTCTCTCAAGTTCAAATCACCATTCGAACTCCTATACAATAAAACACCTAACTTTGATCTTCTCAAAACCTTCGGATGTCTTTGTTTCCCATATTTACGGCCCTACAATTCCACAAAATTTTCATATCGTTCCTCCCCTTGCACTTTCATCGGTTACAATACCAAACATAAAGGGTACTTGTGCCTGGATCACAAGACGGGTCGTATTTATATCTCTGTTCATGTTGTCTTTGATGAGAGTTCATTCCCATACTCTCAACAGCTCCCTCCGTCTCAGCCTGGACCTCCACCAGTATCTCGGCCATCCCTCTCTACTGGTCTCCTACGGACAGCAGCCCTCCACCCCTCTCCACCCGATCCCAGCAGCCAGTCCAGTCCTCAATCAACGCTCCCTGACGACGGTTCAGCCGCTGCAACAGCCCCCATTCCCGTCCGCCCATCCTATTTCCGCGCTTCCGACGTCTCCTCACACACCATGGCTACACGTGCTCGTACTGGAGACCTCAAACCCAAGTCCCTTCATGTCGCTCGTCATCCCGGCCCCAAACAGTCTTCCCTTCCCAATGAACCATCGACATTTGCTGCTGCAAGCAAGGAGTCTGAATGGTGGCTCGCAATGCAGTCAGAAATCAATGCTCTTCACCTCAACAAAACTTGGAGCCTTGTTCCCCGTCCGCCTCACTCCAATGTCGTTGGCAACAAATGGGTTTACAGAATCAAACGTCGAGCCGATGGGAGTATCGAACGATACAAAGCCAGACTAGTTGCTAAAGGCTTTCATCAAGAGGAAGGAGTTGATTACTCCGACACGTTCAGCCCGGTGGTTAAACCCACTACTATTAGGTTGATTCTGTCGATCGCTTTGTCACACGATTGGCCTATCAGACAGCTTGACATCAACAATGCTTTCTTGAATGGTGATCTGCAAGAGATCGTCTATATAGAGCAACCAAAAGGGTTTGTGGATTCCGATCACCCTGAGTATGTGTGCAAGCTCACGAAAGCCCTCTACGGCCTCAAGCAGGCGCCTCGTGCTTGGTTCACCAAGCTGAAAATGCATCTGTTGCGTCTTGGCTTTCGGTCTTGTTACTCTGTCACCTCTTTGTTTATTCGTCACCGTGGGTCTGAAATCATCTATATATTGGTTTATGTCGACGACATTATCGTTACAGGCACGAACATGGCCGCCATTGACTCATTTGTTCGATGTCTGCATTCCGCTTTTGCCTTGAAAGACCTTGGTCCGCTGTCATACTTCTTAGGTATTGAGGTTTCTTACTCCAAGAACCGACTGTTTCTATCACAGTACAAGTACATCTGCGACTTGCTTGACCGGTGTGGCATGTCTGAGGCGAAACCCATTTCGTCTCCTGCTGGTGCTCCCCACAAATCTGAACCCTCTTCCGACTTGCTTCCAGATCCTCGGGTATACCGACAAGCTGTCGGCAGTCTTCAATATGCCACAATTACCCGTCCAGAAATCAGCTTCGCAGTCAACAAAGCGTGTCAGCATATGCACCAGCCTCGTCAATCCCATTGGCGTGACGTCAAACGCATCTTGCGCTACCTCAAGGGTACTCCTCACTTTGGCTTACAACTCACCAAGTCTCCCAATCATGAGCTCGTCGCCTATTCTGATGCCGGTTGGATGTCAGATCCCTCCGACCTACTCTCTCAACATGGGTTTGCCATATTCTACGGAGGTAACCTTGTCAGTTGGGCCTCCAAGAAACAACGTGTTGTCGCTCGATCAAGCACCGAGTCAGAGTATCGTGCAATTGCTTTTGCTACCACTGAGCTTGTCTGGCTTGAACAGCTGCTGCGTGAGATTCGTGCTCCCCTCCGATCACCACCTACACTGCTATGTGATAATTTGTCTGCCACATTCTTAGCTGCCAATCCTGTTGTCACTACTCGCACCAAGCACATCCGGCTGGACTACTTCTTTGTCCGGGAAAAAGTGGAGGCAGGGGACCTTACCGTGTGTCATATTCCAGCAACGCAGCAGCGCGCCGACATCTTTACCAAGCCGCTCACCGGCCATGTGTTCACCAAACTGCGCTCCAATCTTCATGTCTTTCCCCGACCTTCAGATTGCCGGGGGTATTAGATAAACTAAAATGATTTGTTAAGATTTGTTTTTATCCTATTGTGATTTGGTTTGATATGTAATTATCCTTTAGGATCCCTTCCTTATTGTAATCTATATAACCGGTTGTAAGTCCTTTGTAATCATACATACAATCAATACAGTCTTTCATTCTTCCCCTACGGATTGATAATCTCTTCTTCTGAGTTCTGACCTAGGTGAATTGAATCGAATCGAATCCCCTCTCTTTGACCTAATTTGTGTCTGTGTTCATTGTCCAATCCATTAGTCGTTATGGCTTCGACAGAAGTTCATCGCTTCCGCGTATTCCCTCACTAAATCCTTCTCCGATTGGCGAATGTGGTGAAGAGAGGTCCCGTCATTGTGCACTTGCTGCCTTAGCAACCTTGAATGAGAAGGTGATAAACCAGGCCCGTTTAAATTCAAATAGATTTTTTGAAACAAAAATCAAAATCATCCTCTACATCATGTGAATTCTTGATATCCTTAACCCTAACTTCGACTGTCATCAGTTTGAGCTTGTCAAGCCACTGGGTTGTGTCCAGGTCCGCCACTCGGGTCTCTTTCATTGCAATTTCATTGCTAGGCCCATAGGTGGAAGCAAAGCCGATGATAAGCTCTTCTTTGCGGAGGTGAAGGTGGATTTATGGAAGGAGTTGGAGGAGTTGAGGGCTGCAGAGGATGAGGGTAAAGAAGCTATACTCACTACTACCAAGTGCGTTGTCGCCTCCATCTTAGGCCCCCCTGGTACCACTACTTCCAGTATGTATCCCTCTCTCTCATTCCAACTCTGTTTGTACATTAATGTAGTGCCCTGTGCAAACTCGTCGGAGAAGTCGGTATTTATAGATTTCCAACTTCATCTTGCAGAGACGGGTCTCAATGGCTGCACAAGCATGTGTACTAGGTCCAAAGGTTACATTCAGCATCCTAAAGGTGTCCCCTTTGCAAAATGATGATTGAAACCGCCTTACTTTGATCCCTTGAGGTGGATTCCTGGTGAGCTTTTGGTTATCTTTGATCCCTTATTTATGTTGCTGTTCCTATTAGCTTTAGTTTTTGGTGTTCTGTGCTGTTCTGACTCTCTAATAGAAAAAGTTCCGTTTACACTGCATTCTGATGTGGCATTCTAGTGTATAAGAAACTTGAAGAGTCAGTTACGCATTGCTGATGACTCTGTTAAGCATCGCAATGCAATGCACTGCCGTGAGCAATATAAGGCGAAAAAAGGGCAATCAAGTACTATCAATGAAATGAGCTTGCTAGAAAGTAAACCATCATGTTACAACAGCAGCAATGCCAATCAATTTTATGCAATTTTCTTGTTCTAAAGCAAAAACAACCCTATTAAGCATATTATGCAGAATACAACTCTTGTTCTGTGTTTTTTTTTTTTTACTTGAAGGTCCCTTTATGTTCAACTCAACGAGTAACTTTTTATCACTTGTGGAAAAGGAAAGAACACATCACATGAATTTCCAGTGTATGGAAAAACCAGAAGATGTGGATGCCTTTTATAGCATATCTCAAGTCTCAACCTGTCAGATAAAATGAAACAAGACAGGTAACCGTATTTATGAATTATTTGAAGTGAAAATCGACCCTAACACCTTAAGCTTGGTTTAGGAAGCTTCCGAGTGTCATTGTCGACATCGAGATTCGAGAATATGGTGGTGTTATTCCGTATGCACTATTTTGTGTTGAGTGTTGTAATGTCACTTGTGATACAAAAGCATTACGATATGGTGGTGTTATTCCATGTGCACATACTATTTTTTGTTGAGTGTTGTAATGTCACTTGTGAAACAAAAGCATTACGATATTGAAAGAAAAAAAAAACACAATGCTTTTGTTAACCAAAACATCACATAAAGTATAGTACAATTCATGTGTATATAATCACATAAAGTTTTTTTTTAAAAAAAAAAATTAATACTGGTTTCCCCTTCGGACAACAAGGCCCTCGGATACCGTTCCTATCATTTGCAGACGATATTATTATTTTCTCCAAAGGTAATTTATCAGCTTGCCAAAAAGTTAAAGACATTGTAGACTCATATTGTCTTATGTCCGGTAAAAAAGTAAACTATCATAAATCAGCTTTCCATATCACAGCTGGAATACCAAGAACAAGAGTCCTAGCGATTTGTTTAAATATCTCAAAAGAAATTAACCTTGACAAATATTTGTGATGTCCAATCATAAATGGTAGAGTTAATAAATCCACCTTTGAAGACCTAGTCATTAAATCTTCAAATCAACTAACAAAATGGAGAACCGACTCCCTATCACAGCAAGGCAGAACTACACTAATTATGTCTAACCTATCATCCAAACCTCTATATACAATGCAGAACTTTATGCTTCCGGCCCACATTCACCACATATTTGATCAAATCAATAGATCTTTCTTCTGGAATAAGGACTTAAGCTATAAGCCGCTCATTGGGACAAAGTCTGTAGACAAAAACAACATGGAGGCGTGGGGCTTAGAAAGTCTAAACACATGAATGAGGCTCTACAACTCAAACTCCTATGGAAAACTATGGCAGAACCAGGCAATACTTGGGTCAAAATTATTCAGTATAAATACCTCAAAAATGAAAATCTGCTCAACTATAACAAAAATACAAGTTCGTCTTGGCAATGGTCCAAACTCCGATCTCTTATCCCGGAATTCGAGAGGGGTCTGACATGGCTAGTTGGTAACGGCAGAACCATCAATATATCTTTTTTTTTAAACTTGAAGGTCCCTTTATGTTCAACTCAACGAGTAACTTTTTATCACTTGTGGAAAAGGAAAGAACACATCACATGAATTTCCAGTGTATGGAAAAACCAGAAGATGTGCATGCCTTTTATAGCATCAGACTGACATCTCAAGTCTCAACCTGTCAGATAAAATGAAACAAGACAGGTAACCAAATAAACACTTGCAAAAAGATGAAAAATATGAATTTTGACTGCAAGCAACGGTACAAGGAGTCCTTATTCAAAAGCAACAACGAAAAACCATCCAAATAAAATAGGAGGGCATAACACAACTTCACAAGCCAGGAGTGACCTGGGTTTCGACACAGATTTGGGATACAGAGGTTCGGAAATACAACTAAAGCTGGCCAAGACAGCAAGCCATGAGTCATCATGGAACAACATCCGCCAAAGTGATGAATAAGCATTACAGAGCTTCAATCTAATAGACTTCTACGACTTTGCCACTGTAGGATTAGTTGTGAAGTAGTTTCCTCACTGGGTGAGCAGCTTTGAATCACATGCCACTATCTTAACCCGGCCAACGTTTTCCTGGCACTCCTCGTTTTTTAACATAGCATCTTGTAAGATGAAGGTCCAGACATTGTCACAGAATCTGTAGGTGTGCAAATGCCCCTGCATAAAAAGATACATGAATCCAGAACCGTGCAACTGAATATAAATATTTTGGAAACTAAATTCGAATAAAGAGATGCTACAGGCAAAAAAAAATAAAAAATTGAAATGAAAGAGATATTTCATAGAAGGACAATGATCACACAAACAAACAAACTGAAAAGTGTGCCAACTGCCAAGGTCCAAGAACAGTGCCATCAACCTCAGGGATAGAGTTCTGCGGAAATAATTGCATGATCTTGAAGAATTTATATCACTAATGATGAACACCCATCAGATATTTGAATTATCTCGAAGAATTTATATGGATGACTGGCAATAAATATGTGATTCCAAATCCTTAAACTTCTTTACTTGTAGAGATACTTGAATTACTTCATTTGCTTGAGGAGAAAATACAATAAATTATACTATATGCTTAGATAATTTAAAAAAGAGAAGAAGAATAGTTTCATTTATGATTTCATTTTGTTCACAGACAATTCAGTGAAATTATGATATATGCTTGCAAAAGTGATGTCTTGGAGAATGTGGAGAAGGTATACACATCTACATACTATGCCATGAAGCAGGCTGTTTTTGAACAACTCCAAATCCAAAGAAAAAGGCAACTAATGCTACATCCCATTTCATGACATTGCAATCCTAAAACAGGATTGTGCAATTATGGTAGTTTTGTACATTTGTCATAATCTCTTGGAAGATAGAAGTTAATATATCAATGAAACTGAAGCATTCGGCAGAACGTCAAACACAAAACACGTTGCAGTACTTAAAGTGTGTCATCTACATAATTTATACAATTCCTTTATCCTTCACCCGATGCCTCTCTCTTTGCATCCACAAAAATGTTGCGAGAAATAAGCCCATTTACGAAATATAGGCAAGGAGTTTGGTGCAGTAATGAGGCGGTTAGCCACAATAGTTGTTTGTAAAACTCTCACTCAAAGTAAACCAAAGTTACATCTACGACTAAGTGGAACTTGGGACTATCCAGGCCCAATACTTTACTGTCAGAAGGATTTCCCTGTCAACCCCTCCTAACTCAACACAGAAGGGCATATTTGATAATAGGCAAGGAACTCACAAGTCAACCCCTCCTAACTCATAATAAAAATCAGTGTTAATTTTACTATTACCATTCGGTCCAAAGACCGTCGCTTAGTAAGGTACAAAAGACAAGTACTCACCACTTGATTCTACCAAGAACCCAGACAGAATCCAAATTTCCCTTCATTTTGATCCATCAATATATCCAACAAAATATGAAAAAGACTAAGTACTTAAAAACTGGGGATACTGGAGCTGAACTTCCTATTTCCCTGATATATACCCATATATAGAATAGCACAAAATCAGCAAGTCCTAACCCAAGTTGTACATTGATGCACTATGTCCCTTGATTTAGGATTCCATGCCTAAAACATATCTCCAGATCTGAAGATGAACTACTGATTGATTTAGAATCACTCCCACTAAGTATGTTCTTCCAACTCCCATTACATAGAAATAACAGATATAAACCTGCCCTATAATCAAACAACTAACCATGTCAAAATTTCACATACACTGCCCAAGAACACAAATCTTACCTTGATGGTAACCTTACTCTTGACTTGACTCTCAAGTGCCTCAGTCATAGACTGCAACAAATGAAAAGCCAAAATTAGTGACATGGACAGCCTCATTATAACTATTAAACCTCAGGGAAGGGAAAAACTGCACTCTACAAGAAATATAGCCAAATTAATTTCATCCTTGCCTTGTCAAATTGAACAAGGACTTGAATGGCAACCTCCGGACTGAGCGTACCATTCTGAACCATCTCATCCAACGTCTCAGTCAAGCACATTCCAATTGTGGATCTCCGGTAAAGCTCAAAAGTCGCCATCTTTGGTCCTCAGATAAAGTAATCTGATCCAAAGATCACAGATTCAAAGCCAATCAAACAATTTTTCGATTAACCTAAATGCCGAAGTTAATAATCTCCAACCAAGAAACCCTAGATTCTGCTCCAGGTAGATCTGGCCAGCTCACCATATCCTCAAAAGTGAATTAAATGCTAATATATCGCAGAAATTGAAGCATTCGACAGTGGCAAACGACACAAATCATACGCACATGTAGAGATCGAAAGCAATATCAAAACTATCAAATTACCACACAGTACACATATACAGATGTGAAATTGAAAGCGGAGAAGAAGATAAGGGATTGAGAGATACGATTTTGATGCTTGGCTTCAGAGCTTCTCGTTGCTTTGCCTCTCCGCTCCTTCCTCCTCGCCTGATTCGAAAATTCGTTTGAGCGGAGAAATTAGGTTTTTATACCAAAGTTTCTCGGCTCTGAGTATATATAGCGCTGGTGATATAATTTCGTTGTGCCGAATTTGCCCTTCTGATTTCCTTCTATTTTCTTTTGTGCCTTTTGAGTAATTTTCTATTTTCTTTTACTTTTTCCTGTATTATTTGTAGCAATTTTTTTCCCTAATGCAATAACGCATAGAAAAAAAAAATGATGCATCATATTTTTTTACATGTAAACATTTTATTAAAGAAAAAAAATAAATATATAGGCCATGCTTTTGTCTATAAAAAAAATAAGTTTTGCACAAGTAATTAATATTTTTTTATAACATTCTACGGAATATATATGTGATGCAGGTTTTGTTTTTGTTTTTTTTGCAACTAATAAGTATTTTTCATTTGCAGCTAATAAATATTTTATTGTAAAATCGAATTGTTTTAAGAAAACGTTATTGAATGACACTATAACATAGTTTTAATTTGACTCAAATTACTGAAATACTGAACAAGGTATCTAAAACCGAAGGAAAAATTTAGAAACTCAAGTTTGGAAACAACCTCAAAAGTAAAAAGCCCATGAAGAAAAATGACCCTTTTAATTCATTTGATTTTTCTAAGTTTGATTAGAAATGATTTTTCTAAATTAAATTATTTGAGCTTTTTAAAAATATTATATTTTTTTAGATTTAATACTTTATTTTATTTGGTAAGGAATCTTTCTCAATTAGACTTTTTAATCTATATTTTAGAATATTCAATTTAAGTAATAATATTGCATTTTGTATGGATATATCGCAGCAGAAATCAAACAAAAGAGAGGTAATGAATATGCAAAATCACAGACAGGGCGCAGAGGGAGACCGTCCCTCCCTCCGACAGAGGAAAAATGTAGATTTTTTTAAAAAAAAAATAAGGTAAAAATATTAAAAAAGAACACATATATTATTTAGGGTAGTTGGTAAAAAAAAAAAGGAAGCATAATTAGTGCAAGAGGTCATGGTTTCAAACCTCATTGTTTGCTTTTTATTCCTATTATAAATGTCATATTTAAATCAAATTTTATAGTTTTTTAAAAATATTTATCATAAGAATACTCGTTATGTTACACATATATTTTAAAAAACTCTTCTAATTTTTATTCAAAGAAATATTTTTCATAAGAATATTCATTATGTTACACATATATTTTAAAAAAAATTTCTAATTTTTATTCCTTTGAATTTTCTTTACTATCAGTGTCATATTTAAACCATGTGGATTTTTTCCCACGCTTTCCATTCCTATCAATTTTTTTTCTATTTACAAATGACATATTTTTTAAAAAATTTATAATTTTCTTTCAATATTTTTCAAAAAAGTATTCATCATACTCTACACACACCTATGTTAAATTTCATTGTATGATTTTTTGTAATAAAATATCATATTTATAGCAAATTTATGGTTTTCTTTCAATATTTTTTTTTAAAAATTTCTTCATTGTATATATACTAAGAAAAAAATCCAAAAAAAATAATTTCGCATCCCCTCTAGCAAATCCTGCAGCCACCAGGCGCCACTAATCACATGTAAGAACAAAATGGAAAATATGTGAGAGAGTTGTTGTGTACAACTTTTTGTAAAGTTGAGAAAATAACAATAATTGAGATTTAAATTAATTTAGTTTTTCTTTAGTTTTTTTTAGGGTTAATATATAGATAGTTTCATATTAAATAATCCACCAGCTTCATCAAGTTCAACTTTATAGAATCAAAACTCCTAACCCATAACTTACAACATTCAACACTAAAGCTTTTCTAGTTACCCATTAACCAAATCAAAACTACAAAAACAAGCAAAAAAAAAACCAACAACAATAGAAAGCACAAGAGAATAATCAATAGCAAATAAAACCTTATCTAACTAATTTACAAGTAGAGCTGAGAACCTAGCTTGTCTTGCTAAAATGGCAAGCAAAATTCACCCTAAAATTTTCTCGTAATCGAAGATCAAAATCTATACGAAGCCAAGGGGTTCGTTTCGTATGGCTTTCGCTTGTCATTTGGGAGCAGTACCCGAAGGGGCCTCTAGTCGAAGGTAGTCGTATAAGATACCTTGGAAAGGGCTGCTAGACTTCGTCTGCGTAAGATATAGGACATTCTCGCCTACCTTAAGCTTTTTACCGGGTATTTCTGCGTTGAACAGCCAGTAGAGGCCATGGATCCCGTGCCTGGCGATGGCATTGTCGCTCCCCATATTGGTTACTACTAGTATAGGTGGGCTAGGCTGCTCATTCACTCGTACCTGAGGGATATCCGGAGTTTAAAACAACTAACACATCGTTGATCAAAACACGAGGATCGGAAATTTTATGCAAGATATGTTTTTTTTTGTTACCTCTAAGTGAGCATTTGACGCGCCTGCGATTGACACCCTTAGTCGGTAGATTCCTTCTTCGTCTACTTTGTCGAGATTGAATTTTATTTGCCACGTCGTTCCCTCGTATCCATTGTTCACCTTCCTATATAATTAACACAACTTATAAGAACTTTTGTACACTATTGATGCATTTTTCGTGTTAAGACAAGTTTTCATTTCGATAGGAAGTTACCTGGTTACTTGAGCATAGAACCAATCCTTGCGATAATCACTAGAATTTACGACGTAAATCAAGTCTTCCTTAGGGTAGAGTTCGGAATACTTCTCCCACAATCCGTATTGGCGGAATTTGTCAGGGTGATTCATGTAGAGCTTGTTGACATACTTAGGGTCAGGATCGGGCACGAAGAACTCCTTTGCAGTACGTTCAGCTTCACCGATTTCCCACAATGTTGGTCCATCCCTTGGAGGTTCATACACAATGTCTCCCAACTCTATGTTATGACCTAGTTAAAAGTCCAAAGGGTAAAATCTCTTAACCTATTTCTTACAGAATAAGAGGTATAGATCAAAATGTCAATCGGATTGGGTAAGATACCGATGTTGACATTGATAGAAACATTGTATTTATAATCTCCTATGAATCCCGGGACCCAACCGTAGAGACTATAGTTTCCCGCGCGCACATTTTCAATGGTGAAGCTACCATCTTGGTTGGTTGTTGTCCAGAATTGGTAGCCCTGCAACACATAAGCCAGTGAGGTTCCATCCTGTAAAAAAAACATCAATTGGCAATAGGTGAAGTAACCCATCTCAACTGCATTACCTTGCATTCAATTTGCCAGGATCCAGCTTCTCCCGGTGTGGCCAAGCCAACAAATGATCCATTTGCTGGTGTATTATTAGGATTAACGAATCTAGATCAACGGAAACCGTAAGTATCAACAAGTAAAATCAATGAGTTGAAGCAAATTATGATCAACAAATGCTTTATGCCTCAGTAGTGTTCGATCATGATAACCCTTTCGACATAGTTGAGAAAGTACTACTCACGTGTCGTGGACAAACAATCTGCCTGAGACATTAGCGCGTTGCTTCACATTGGGGAAGTCCTCCGAAAATGCAAAGCTATATGGCCAGGCATCAGCTTCTTCCAACATCTACAAATCATATACAATTACCTTCTTTAGTACTTTTCGTATCGAATGCAACAACTTATCAAAAAATAGATTTTTTCACTTAAATTTCCAACCTTGCTCTTAGCATCATCCCAAAGGGACTTGGGATTTTGCCCTTTGTCAACTCGGTTAACGTACATGAACACCGGTCCTAGGACCTTCGTCCATGGCTCTCCATCTTCGAACTTGGGAATCACGTTCTCTCCCGAGTAATGAGCACTTACAAACATCTAAAAACACCAAACAAACAAAGTACATTTTCATGACCCTATAAGACATAAGAGACTAAAGGCTCTATAAGATCCACTTACTGCGAGTACTGATGGACCGACATGAGACGTTAGGAACTGTTTGTTGGGTCCTCCAGTCCGGAACTCGTAGCTAGGTGTAATTTGCCAGAATCCCATAGGTGGGTCATCAGATATCCATCCATGAACTCGGATATCATGGCTTTCATCCGAGTACTGATACTTGTCATCCACCTACGCATAAACCGATAAATCAAGTGCACTAGATAACATAATTGTTAACTGGTTCAGTTATGATCAATCTACCTCTCCTTTGAATTCAGCATCCATAGGATTGTTGAGTTTAACCGCCTCCGGATAGGCCAGGATTTGTCCTCTACCTTTCATCCGATCCTCTGGGCGAGGCATCTTCCTTTGCCTGTTATCAGTTACTACTATATGCCTAAACCTGTTCATCAGTCACAGCTTACAACATTTATAAGTGGTTTTACAGTACTATTCGATTCATACAATGAAAGCGATTTTTTCCATACATTGGTCTAGACAGCTTGAAGGCGAGTCTAGCATTCGCTATGTTGCAACCAGGCCACTTTTGTCGCTTGAGGATGTTGTACGAATAGATGCCAGATTCACCGCGAAGCATGATGTACCTAGATTTTAAGAAAACAAAAGGTTCTTACAAAAACAAGTTACATAACTAAGCTGTAAAATGAAATTTAAAACCATACAACTATAATGAAAGTAACCGGACCTCATATCTATGTCGAGTGGAACGTCTTTACCTGCCATAGCAGGATCATATGTTCTCGAAAACGAAATCTCAACAAGATCTTGACTATCTGTTATCACTTGGAAAACTGTACATTTGAGCCTGAATTAATGCAAGTAAATGAATAAGTTGCAAGTGAAGGATTAGTCTACCATATAATATCACTGCAGTAAATAATATATATAACCAAACTCTGTTAGCTGATGTATCTTTTTACTTTTGTTATGAATAAGCAAACCTTATCATTTACACATTTAGAATACACACCATAATTAATCACTAATAAGGTGAATATATATACGTTTTGTCTATTGTAGGCCCTAATAGCATCTTCCCCCGTAAGCCATAACAGTTAGAATATTCTCTTTTGGTTTATTATACGGTTTTACTATTCCCACCGTAGGCCAATTTTGGCAGGCTAAATTTTCTATAAATACTAATATAATTTAGAACTTTCACATCTCATTTCCGTCATTTGATTCTTTCTTTATCCTTTCGATTTGAATCAACAATGAATTCTTCTCAAATATCATCATCATCTCACTCTTCAAATGAAACTACTGAAAATTATGACTATGGTAACTTTCGAACGAGCAATGAAAACTATAAAAATGAAGATGATCAAAGTGGTGGCTTCGGGAAATGGTTATGAAGAGAGTAATGCAGATCTACCAGATTATTAGATGTGATCATGATTCAATAGTTGGTAGTTTCATTTGGTACTTGTTTTTTCTTCTTTAGTACTTTAAGCAACTTAGTTTTTATTTTTTTATTATAATTTTGATGAATCTATCATAAAAAAATATTAATGTTGTTTTCTAAAAATAGTATTTATGCAATGATAATTCAAATATGTCAAATATTATAGTCATATTGAAGAACTCTTGAATATCCTTACAATAGAACAACTTTTATTTTTAATTAAAAATCATAACTATAAAATATATAGGTTTATAATTGTATTATTTGTAGATTTAAATAAATATTAAACACTTAAAAATATATTAATAAATAAATAAATAGCATTTGGCCTTACAAAAGAGAAAACCAAATTTGACCTTTCTTTTAGAAATAGGCAAAAAATAAAAAGACTAAAATGAGTTTTGATCTAGGGTGGGAGCAAAATTAGGCCAAAACACATTTTTTGGCTTACCATGGGAGATGGCCTAAGGACATATGATAATAATACTTTATTAGGAAAGAAAATCCTAAGAAAATGGGAGAACCCTATAATCTAATTTAAAAATGGTTAAACCGGGTATATCTAGAAAAAAATATTTTGCAATTTGACTTCTTATACTATATCCTTGAGACATAAGATAGAAAATCCGATATATATACCTGTCAAACTTTCCTTTTGTAGCTTTTTTTCCCTTTCCTTTTATAGGAGGTGCCCACACAACATCCCAGTACCTGCGCGGGATAGTTTTCACGAGTATAAGGTCAGGATCCACGATCTAATGTACACAAGCTTAGCCTAATGTGTAGAGATTTACCCTCACTTATAAAATATCATATCAAACCTCCCAACACGCCCCATTAAGTAATACTCATGTGAATGAGAATGAAGTATTACCCTCTATCGTCTTCTGGATTAGCCTCGTCGAGAATGTTGGCCACGCCATTGTATTTGATCCCGGTGACAAACCCATCGGGCTTCGTTATTGTAGCTGCGAGAATGCCATTATCCAATATCACCTGCAACCAATTCAAGAGATACTTCATATGAAGTTTCATTGACGATCGATGAGATAGTAATACAACAACAACAACAATAAGAATCCCAGTTTCATTAACAATCAACTAAGTCAAGAAGATGTTTCTGAGTGACCCAAAAAAAATACAGTAACAAAACAAAAAGATCGATACATACACTCTTATCCTTGACAAAGAGTTGTACAGGAGGTGCATTCGGGTTCTGCTTTGAAGCCGGTACACTATGCGTTTGGGATGTTGGTGATGGCGCTCCTGTCGGAGACATTGCAGGTCCTTCGGATGGCGTTGCCCCTGAAGACACTGGAAGAGGCATTGTCCTACACAACCAAACCATACAGACTTGCTTACATTGGATCATACTATCTATCTATACAGATATAGATATAAATATAGAATATAGATATGCCAAAATATCGAGTTCATGGTTTCTTACGTTTGTGGTCGATTCGTATTGATCCTGGACAGCTTCAACGAAAATGCGATGATCAATTTCCCCGGCAGCAATACACGATTAATCATCAAATATGATTTGATTGTAGCATAGAGTGGAACGAAAACAAGACAATACAACAAAAATGGATGAGATTCAAAATAACTCAAACCAAATTAAATTCACTCATTATATATATATATATATATATATATATATATATATATATATATATATATATATATATATATATATATATATATATAGCTAGGGCTACTTTTTAGTTTTTAAAAACGAATACACATTTTCCCTCCAAAATTATCCAAGTTTTTCATTTCTTTGTGACTCATTGATCATGATGAATCACATTACTTACTGAACAATAAAAATAAAAATTGCTATGGATTGTAATTATTAAAGGGGAATATTATGATAAATCACTCATAATTTAGGTTATTTTGTCAGAAAATAATTTTTCCCCAATAAATAACTGATCAAGTTTTTAATAGCTATTGTTCAAGGGTACCTTTAAGTTTTTTAAGATAGGAAAAAAAAATCCAAAAAATTACCCATTAATTGTCCTCTTTTGCTAAAAAAATAGACCCTTTATATTTAAAATTGTCCAAAATTAAGCACAAGAGACTACCCTGAATTTAGTAATAGTGTTACAAAACTAGTTGCACACAGAGTTGTTTTGTGGTGTATCGAGTAAAAATTTAACGCACTCAGAAGAAATCGAAAGGCTTAATATATATACGTACGTACTTTTCAGAGTAAATGATGGAGCCACAAACGGAGTCACGAGAGGTGGTGGAGACGTTGTGGCAGGTGACCATGAAGGGGTAGGTCTTGGTGTTGAAGGCACCATAGACGAAAACGACGTCGCCGCTAAGGGAGACGTCGAGTCTCATCTCGTCGACGGTCAGCGTCTTCTTCTTGATCTCGGTCTCACCGTGGGTGTCGATTTTGAGCACGTTCTTGGTGCTGGCATCCTGCGCGATGGCGCTCACGTGGGTCTCCCCGAGGCTCGCTCCGTACTCGTCCCACCGCACCTGCATTATCATGCTTTGCAGCTTCGTCCCAACCATGTTGTTGAAGTTCACCGTCTCCAAGTAAAAGCTCATATCCACTGCTAACACCACCTGTTATATCATGTATCTCGTTTTTTTTAATTCGGGTAAAATTCATTTATAGTCCCTGAACTTTACAGAAAGTTACTTACGAGTTAGACTTTGTTTTAGTTCTTTATAGTCCTTAAATTTAAGGATCAAAACGGGAACGTAGGCTCTGTTTGGCCCACTAAGTAGCTTTTCGGTGCTTGTGGTTTTGATATTATATAGTTTTAAATGAAATAAATATAAGATCTTAGTTTAATTAGCTTTTGAAATCATAACTTTTCATTACTACTTACCTAAGTTTTTCGGAGCTTATGAATTTTTTTATTCACAAGTATCAATTGACTACCCTAACAGCTAGGTTTCTCAAATATCATATTAATTTATTAATTTATATTTAACCCAAATAATCCACGAGCATCAGTTACCCAAGCCACTTCAGCTACTCTTTTACTAAACCTAATCTATTTTCTAGTTCAAAGTTACAAATGAACTATGAGATTTTTTTTTGTAATTTATTTAGACAAAACCCAATTTTAAGATATAATCATATTAGGGCTGTTATTCAAGCCAAATGAATTAAACATTGGTTGCTCAGGTAAATTTGAACCCGATCTTAAAAATGTGTTCATATCTAACTCATTTAGTAAATGAACGAACACGGGTCAATCTTTTTCCGAGTCGAGCCTGAGTCCAACACGAGCTACTCGGCTCATAGAGTAGCCCTAGCCACTTGCTCATGGCATAGTAAACTAGAGGCTATTTTCGAGACTTAATTTGAAATCAAGCTTAGTTAAAAATGTGCTCTTACTTCGTTGGTTTAATTAATATGCAAGCTAAAATCAGGCTTTTTTCGAGCGGATCCCGAGCGACTTGGCTCCCCTAGACCATAACTAGAGGTTTTAAATTCGAATAAGTTCGGAGTATTTTGTTTCGAGTGTTCTCTTTTGCTATCGAGTTTTCTCGATCCCTCGAAGATAATAAAATCGACGGTGGAAGAGACGGAAAAGAACCTTGTCATCGGTGAAGTTGTTGTCGACCTTGAAGGTGGGGACGGCGAGGCGCTGGACCTTGAAGGTGGGAGAATTCGCCTTCTTAAACGCCAGCCAGACGGCAATGCCGCCGATGATGAACACCAGCAGCAACACTATCACAACCACCAAACACCCCTTCTTGCTCCCGTTTCGCCTTGCCTCGTCCTCGTCCATTGCATCGATCGCTCTTTGTTCAATTCAACAAGACGATCGATGAATATGATATAACTAGCTAGTTTATATATATAATCTATGTATATATGTATATAGATTATGATATTGGTAATGATATAACAACGATATATAATAAGTCGATTTTTTCGTTTTTGTTTTTGTTTTTGTTTTTGTTTGCAAAACAATTGATTCGAAAATCAATTGTTTGGAGGTTTTGGTGTTTGGGGAATTTCAATTCGATCGGCCTGGTGATTTGATTTGAATTGATACTCTATGGAATGAAGTTGGAAGAGATGCAAGGAAATGTGAGTTTTGATGGAAGGTAATTAATTGGGGATTTTGGTTTAGTGGTGGAGATTAGAGAAAGGGTGTTCTGTAATTAATTAGCTAGTGTTAATTACAGTGTCTATAATTTGGATGGATTTAACTTGTGATTTCTTATGGAGGTTGATTTCTTTGTGTTTGCTGATTTTGTGGGAGTAGAACTTGTGATCTACATAGAATGCAAACCGATTTTATGTTCAATAATGCATGCATGGTGTAGGAATGGGTATGAAATTATTATTATTATTATCAAGTAATCATTTTGTTTTGAAAAATATATCCTTTATTATTTATGTACATTTTTTGAACGAGCTAAAAAAAATATAATTTTTTTAATATAATTTCGTACTTATTAATGTAATGTATTAATACGTATGAAATTATTTTTAAAAATTCATTAAAAAAGTTGATATTTCATATAGTTTTTAGTATTCTAAAAAAACTTGTATAAATAGTAAATAGCATGTGAATTACTATCCGATGAAAATTTCATCAAATACATGTTGTTTGTTATGGTTTTCAAAACTGTGACAAAATTTGTTGTCACAATTTTCAAAACCATGGGAATAGTGTGGTCCAATGCATTGAAATGGGCTAAGTTTCTCGCGATACGGTTTTCAAAATCATAACATCGGATACTTTTATGGTTTTGAAAACTGTAATCAGCTAGAATTCTGATTGTTTTTGAAACCGTGATCGGTACCGTGTATATGGCAAAATTTTCATCATACGTTTAGGCGACCCATTTTTTTTTACTTCATTTTTGTAATTATATATATATATATATATATATATATATATATATATATATATATATATATATATATATATATATATATAATTAATATTTTTTATAGTTTTCATCCTCCTACAAAAACGTGCATAAATAAGTAAATGAATGCTTTTAAGTAACGGATGAAGTATATTGATAAAGGATTTTCGGAAAAGTAATACTTCATGCTAGATTTGTTTGAATTAGATTGATTATACATTTTGGAAAGAAATGACTTCTAATTTATAAACGAGATTACTTTGAAACTTTGCTAAATTGCGAATTCTTAATGGCAACTCCTGTATGTCTTCAATAGGCTCTTAATTCTTATGAACTTCTTATGGATGCAAGTAATTTCATATGACTATAAATAAATTCACTAAAAGCAATCACACATATGTCATGCCAACCGAACTTTTAGCGTGACTTGTTGACAAACTATGTATCATCGACTTTCGGTTTTGTACGTACACTTATATGTAGGCTGTTATATGAGCTGAATAGCTCGAGCTCGGCTCGGGATGGGCTTGAAAAAAGCTCGACTCGAGCTCGTTCACTTACCTAAATAGACTGAGCTTGAACATCATTTTAAGCTTGGTTGGAAGCTCGGCTCATTCGATTTAGGCTCGAATAGCTTGAATTTTATGAAATTTCTAAAATTTCATTTAAGTTAATTTGAGTGTTTATATTGTAGTTATCGGTAAATGACCCAACAGTACAAAATACAATAGAGGATGGTATTTAAATGAACTTCATACATTATTGGTAAATTGTTTACAAGAGTGTAGGATCAAATTTCCTGTCTAGCTACTTGAAAATTAACAATGGAGTAAAACAATTGAAGATTTCTATGATAAAGAATGATCAATCAAGGATGGTCGATTTAGTCGTGTAACATGAATTTAAACTTACAGCGATCTCGATTCAGGCTGAGTGTCGGACCTCTAGTCGACATCTCGGTGGCGCTTCTAGTCGGATATAGTCATACAATATCCCTTGAAACGGACCGTTGTTCCTTGGTTGTGTGAAAAATAGGGTGTTTTGGCCTTGTACAAGCATTGAACCGTTTATGTCCACAGTGTAAAGCCAGTAGAGGCCGTGGATTCCATGCCTTGCAATCGAATTGTCTCTTCCTATCAACCCGGTTGTGAAGATGGGTCGATTTGTTGTTGGATCGTTCACTCGTACCTGCAAACACATTTTTCGTATGCATGAAACAACCACATGGATAGAGAAGTAAAGCCAAGTACAAGTCCAAATTGTCCAATACCTGTAACTCAGCTAATGTTGCAGACGCGATAGCCACTCTGAGCTTATAGATTCCGTTTGCATCTACATTGTCGATATTGAACTTGATTTGCCATGTAGTGCCTTGATACCCGTTGTCTGTTTTCCTGAAAAGCAAAAGACGGGCACTCGTTTTAGGTTGAACAGGCATTTTAAATGTACTGAATGAAATGCTTCCTTAGATTGATGTATGTACCTGGTAACTTGCACAAAAAACCAATCCGTTCTATAATCACTTTCACCGATGGTGTACACCAGATCTTCGTTTGGATATAACTCTGTGTATCTCTCCCATAGCCCATACTGCCTGAATCTAAAGATCACAAAGATTACAAGAGATTTAAAATAGTTATATGTACATTCTTAACAATTGATTGCATATTAAGGATATTCATGTACCTGTCAGGATGATTAATGTAGAGTCTGTTGACATAATTAGGATTAGGATCTGGAACGTAGAACTCCGCAGCAGAGCGATCAGGTATTCCTATCTCCCACAATGTAGGTCCGTCTCTAGGAGGTTCATAAACAATGTCACCCATTTCAACACTACAACCTGCATCATTTCAAAAATTCCAAAAAACCTATTGATAGTTGTATGTTTACATCTAGTTGCAACAGAACATTTGAAATGCAATGAAATATTTAAGCCTGCCTGAAGTAATAGTGATTGTAATGTCGGATTTGTAGTCCCCGATGAAATTAGGAACCCAAGCGTAAAGATTATAGTTCCCTTCACGAATGTTGTTTATTGAGAAGTAACCATTATCGTCTGCTTTGATCCAGAATTGGTATCCCTGCATATACACACCAGATCATAAACATACATTGTTTAATTAGGGTTAGTTGATGGAAAAGGAAAAAAACTTGGTAATAGAAGGGATGTATATGTTGATTACTTTGCTTTCTCTTTGCCATGATCCAACATCTCCTGGGAGAGCTAGCCCTACGAAGGCTCCACCCGCAGGTATATAATCATCACTCATGTATCTGGAAAATATAACTGAATTAACAAGAGGAGCAACAACTTGAATCAAAATGGTAAAAGTATTGGTAGATGTATAATTGCAGTTTTGTAAAGCAATGCTATTTCAGAGATGGACTTTGAAGATTACATGACTAATATATTAGTTTGATGGTTATAAACATGAATGCTGAAATAACCTGTCTTTGACTAGTAATCTGCCACTGACATTACCCCTTTGATCCGAAGAAGGAAAATCATCTGATGCAGGGAAGCTATAAGGCCAGCTCTGCACTTCAGCCAACGACTGTGGACCAAATTCTACAACATTATTATTGAATATAACAAACTTATCTAAAATTAAGTAACATAAAGCACACTACATATTAAAGAAAATCAGAAATCAGGGAAAACATAATGACATTATAGTGAATAAAAATGCTTCATCTATATCAAATTCTCACAAGGGCAATCAGTATCTCAAAGTTTTGACAGAAAGATTTAATATGTACTTGTACTTTCTTAACATAAATCTGGCAAAGGTTAGGGATTTCAGAAATTTTACCACCGGTTATCCAGTACAATTCACTCAATTTATCAGAAGATCACAGGGTTACATTTTTAAATGTAAGCAAACAAACAAATATAAAACCATTTTTTTTAATGTATAAAGGAGGTAAACGTGAGTAGTATTTGACCTGCAATTTGGCATCTTGCCATAGCATGTGGGAGTCCTCACCAGGAAGCATGGAATTACAGTAGATGAAAACTGGGCCAAAAACTTTCTTCCACGGCTCCCCGTCTACAAAATTGGGTACCAGATCCTGGCCTGTATAGTGAGCGCTTTGAAATACCTAAAATCAATAGCCCATTTTTAGTTATACCTCAGAATTTTTTATTCAGAACTCTAAACATTGAATTCTGATTTTCATGGTTCAAATAAATATCTTGGAACTTTAGGTTAAAAACGCTCCAACTCGAAAAGACAATTATAACCTCATAATCAACTTACAGTGAGACATGTAGGGCCAACATGAGAGGTTAAATTTTGCTTGACAGGCCCTCCTGATCTATACTCAAAGCTGGGTGTGATATGCCAAAACCCAGTAGGCGGGTCGGAGCAGATCCAACCATGGACCAAAATGTCCTTGTTGTCACATGAATATTGGTATTTATCATCCACCTACCCCAAACATCAAATAAATAGCAAGCATTAATTTCCATAATGTAACATGCCATAGAGAAAATGGACTGAAAACATACAAATGAGAAGGGTAAAATAGTCATTTTCTTACCTCTCCTCTCAATTGTTCCTCCACAGGATTTGTCAGCAAAACAGCTTCAGGGTATGCCAGCACTTGACACCTTGGTGGCATCCTATCTTCTGGCAATGGCATTTCCCTTTGTCTATCATCTGCTATCGCCATATAGTGAAACCTTTGTGTGCACATCAGCAAACCAACTCAACCCTCCTTCAACAATGGTGTATTCAAAGATATACTAGTCACATTATACATCCCCATAGATGCTCAATTTACCTGTCCTTGCTAACCTTGAAAGTAATTCGAGTCTCACCAATGTTGAATCCCGGCCACTCAGGCAAGTGCTCGTAGATTCCGTACGTGTAAAATCCAGATGAACCTCGGAGCATCACAAACCTGAAGTATACATATGATCCCTTTCTTCATCAGTTGCTGATAACCACACTACGGAATATAAGCAGATTATGAAGAAGAGCAAAAACCTAGAACAGGAACAGGACCTTTTATCTATGTTCAAAGGGACTAGCTTGCCCTTTAGGGAAGGGTCCCATGTCCTAGTGAAGGACACCTCCACTTGGTCATCAGTTTCCACTATCACACTAAAAGTTGTGCCTCTTATCCTACATGTAACATGGACCAAACCCTTAGTTGAAACATTTGATAATTCATCCTGATAAATTGAAGATGAATATCACCAATGATCTTGTAAATTATCTGACTCTGATTTTGTAAATAAGAAGTTATTTTAAAACAGGAAAGAAGAGAAATTAGAGGGACGAACACATCAAACGTTCCAGGCGTTGCAGGATCACCCCAAACCAGGTCCCAGTACCTACAGCACACAAATCATCCCAAATGAAAGCATGAATACGATCGAGTAAGTGAACAAAATTTGAATTGAAAAGCGAAATCGGAGCAGAATATGACATGCTTACCCTCGATTGTCTTCCTTATTCCGATACTCAAGCAAATTGTCGACGCCGTTGTATCGTATTCCAGTTACGAGGCCGTCCGGTTTGGTGAGGGTAACTTGGAGAATTCCATTGTCCATCACCACCTGTGAGTGAGAAAAATCCATTGGCGAAGATTAATACAAGACAGAAATCACAATGTACAGCACTACTGTTTATGAAGCTCCTCGTAACTAACTCCGACAGTAATCGAAAACGAAAATCAAATTAAACAAAAAACTTGAGATCGAGAGATTGAAGTTACATAGCGATCCAGGATCTGTAATCGAACAGCTTGAGAGTCCATCGTTGATCACCAATTTCCCCAAATCGCGGTTGCTAGAAGTAGAACTTGGAGTTTCCCCAATTTCTCAGGAGGCAAGAAAAATATGAACAAAAATGGAGTGTGGATTTCAGGCTTTTTATCAACTGGTGAAGGCGGTTGACTTCATGTGTAATTAAAGATGATTCCTTTTATTTTACTTTTTTTATTTTAATGACCCTAAAATTGTATTAAATTACATTTTGGGGTCGGATCTTTACTTAGTCGCAACCTCTGATTTGGTGATTTGGGAGGCTTGTTTGGCCTTACAATCCAAGACTTCCAAGTTTCAAATACAGACTAATGCATGTGTGTATGTATTTGTATATTTGTATATTTAAAAAACGAACTTGCTATATGCACAGCTGCATATTGCCATTGACACGGTGTCGGACCTGTGCTCCGGAGTCGATGATCAGTTTGTCGACGTCAGAAGCTAGAGTTGGTAGTCCAGTTACCGACACCAGAAGCTAGAGCCGGTAAAATAATATTTTCCTCGAACATTCCTATAAATAGGTGACAGAAGCGACTTGCCAGCTCCGGAGGTCGGTGTCGGTTGCGGGTTTTAAGTTGCCCTCCCGCAGGCCCACATCTCGCAGGCAAATTTTGTGACACCACAGATTTTGCCGGCTTCCAGAGTCTGGGTTCGGCATGGTGCTAGCCGGCTTCGGTCATTGGGATCAGCGCCGTGTGTTTGGCGAGATGAAGGTCGTGCGAATAACGGCCACCTTAAAAAAATGATAGTTTAGCCTATAAATACTTAAATAGTCCTTTATATAGCCTATAAGTCGTTTTTAGATACGCATTAGACATCCCAAAAAGAAAAGATACCCTAGTTTCAATGGGTCGACCCTATATAGTAATAATGCATTGAAACTAAGAAAAAACATTTTTTTAAAGTGAATCTTTCTTAAATGCGTGTTTAGAGACACATTAAAAAAAATCCTTCAACCTTTATACTAGCTTATAATTACCCTTTTAGATGTTAAAGCAATATAACAAATAAACTTTCTTATCAAGTGTGAATTTAGCTAAAATATCAACTTTTTGAGATGGGAAGTACGAATTAAGATAACCTTTCTTAATAGATTGTTGCCTTGAAAAAAAGGAGTGTTGGGCATGAATATGGAAGCAATTTCTAATAGTTAGTGATGGATGTTGGCTTTGCATTCTATGCATCATCCCTCTGAACATACACAACAGACACACTAATAGGCAATAGAGCACATAACAAACTGGCCGATTTTCGAGCGAAGATGAAAAGCACTGAAAGAAACCGGAAGCTAATCAGTTTCACGTCGTTACACGGGCCATATAGACGAAGAACTAGCGAAAACAAGCAGCAGCTGTACCATCTTCATGTTATGAATTTCAGTTTCACAAAGTGCTGCCATATGTACTCTTTAAGGAAACAGTGAAAGCCTGGCCGTTAATGAAGAACTTAATAGGAGCTCAGAACTGCAAAGAGTTTTGCTGTGAAGCAAGTCATCTAAATTTAGAAACATAAATTACACATATATAATCCTTCGGAAGCAGACTTCAGACGCACCCTTTATTGTTGAAGAATTCCCCGCTGCTACTGCAACTCAGTGCTCTCTATTTTTTTCTGAAAGAAGAAGGATCCCAAGACGAATGCGATGCCTGTTATTGCAATGGTAAACAGTAAGTGTCGCTTTTCCACCATGTTCCGTGGCCTTCCTTGTGGGGGTCGATGTGGTCTCTCTCTTGCTGGTGGCATCACATCTCTTTTGGATGATTCACCGGAGAAGGAAGAAAGAAACAGTACTAGTATCAGGAAACAACTCAAATAATTGAACAAGGAAATGCTTTAAAAAAACATTTCTATGATATGGTTGAACAAAGACAAGATATGTAGATGTGTCTGAAGCAAAGGGGGACCACAATAGCCTATAACTCTAATCCTCTACCCGAGGAAACAAATTCTGAAGGAATTAAGCTGTGTCCATATCAACACTTGAAGCTAAAATACTTGTCTATGAGATGATGTTATTTGAAGCTAAAAAGGATTGTCTATGATTAACCCGAGTCTAGGTCCTCTAGGTGCATTTCAATGCAAAAAAACATGATCAAGTAGTCGTCAAGTACCAAGACCAAGACAAACAGGACCAAATAAACCTAATGTGCCTTTGAGGGAAGAAATAAATAACCATCCATGATAATAAATAAATAAATAAATAAATTAGTTGAGATACATTCGGGAAAAAAGAAGAAAAAAGTTGGCATGAATGTCTTAAAAGACTAACTCTAGCAACAGCAGAACAAATGCCAAAGCCTCAGAGGCTTCCCAATTGCCAATATATAAAATAAAAATAAGAAGATTATCTTGTACCTAGAAGGCCCAGCCCGAGCAACATCATTTTGGATGCCAGTGCATGTTGTTTCATGGACAACTCTATCACGCAATCTTACATACTTCCGACATATATCACAGCTTTCTGTCCGGTTACCACAAACTTCCTGAAAGTAAAGAGGAGCACATATTATGCTGACAAGTGACAAAGGCAACAAAATGTCAACACTTATTTTTGCAGTTCAGCCACTCAACAAATACCTGATGTTCAAATAAATCAATTGCCGGAAGAGGGAACTCGCAGTATTCACAAGTAGCAATCCTCTGGGGACAGTTTTCACCTGTATGGACATCTAAATTCTCACGCGCCACTGTTTCATTGCATAGAGAACAAGCTACCTGTGGAATAGGGCATCATTTACGTTTTAAGTAATTTCTACTGATTAACAGTTATGACTCATGATTATGACAAACCATCTACTAATCAAAAGATTGTGACACAAACAAAACTTTGGTGGGTCTCGTTCCTATTTTCTCCTTAGAACAGAAGCAACCTAATCAGTGCAAATCCATCCCCCTTCCACCAAAAATCTTGAGTTCCCAAAAGTCTAAAATATGACAGCAACGAAAATCCCATCACAGAGTCAGTCACACTTTCTCCAAGCCAATACTTGAAATCAGGTTCCCGTATACAAACCGATTTGTATTTCATTTTTCAAATCTATTTTCAGGCTTGCTAGTTTACCGAAAAAACAAGGGAAATCTTAGCAAGCAAAAACAGATAAATGGAATTTTGCAGTTAGATATTTATAATCATACACAGGTAATCACTTACTGGAGCATGGGTGTTGACATAATGATCCTCAGCCTGCTTTTTTGGAACCATATCACCACAGATTTTACACTTCTCGAGATTTCGTGCACAGTGAGCATAATGCAGATCAATATTTAAAGAAGGGATAGTTCTTCCACTGTAAAACATAACAACTTCGTCAATTGTTAACTCTCCCTTCCCCAAACAGCAAATTGGATATCAGGAAAAATAAGGTCTTATTATGATTTGATAAATTGAAATCAATCCTCGCTCCTCAGAAATTGTTTCCTCTCTCCTGCTACTAATTTAGCACTCAATTCAATACATGGACCACCAAAATTTCAGGCCACCCCTTCTAAATCACAGCTCAACATAAAACCTAATTCGATCATGCAAAATCAAAACCTAATCATCTAAATCCAAACGAGAGTTCCAATTTAGGAGACAGAATTCCAATAATCTAAACTAATAATCCATCAAACCCCACAATCGAAAGATCTTCTCAACAAGTAATCAAAATCCGCATTAAAAAAACTCCACAACTCAATTGTGTACGAAAGAGAACGAGACAGGGAATCACCAGTGGCTACAGATGCTTGGGGCTTCGTCCGATGCCATCGCCATGTATCCGAATCCCTAGATCAACAACGAGCTGAACTCTTCCTCGGATCAAATCCAATCACCTTCAACGAATAATGTTGCAGAATATAAATTCACGAAAAATCAAAAGAAAAAGAGATAGAGATAGAGATAGAGATAGAGATAGAGATAGAGATTTCGAGACGAGTACGAAAGATTATCGCAATTCGCAACCTACAAGAGAGAGAAATTTCAATTACCGATGGATTTATTTTTCGTAAACCTTGCGAAGTTGGCTTCGAGAGGAAGCTTTTTTTCGATGGTTTTAATGGAAAGAAAAATACCGAAGAGACTATCATCGAGTCCGCGAGTGTTTTCGCCCCCAATCTATTACTAGATCTACCGTCGGTAGTCCACGCGCAACTAGGGCGGTGTTGAATACGCGCTCAGGGATGCTATCTTTACTTGGGATCTAGGGGGTGTCCGGTTAGATGACCACTCTCTATTTACCAAAATCAAGGATATAAGGGGTGTGGACATGAGACAGGACGAGCAGGGATTAAGGTCATCCCACATAACGTATGTCCCACCACACGCAAATTTTATGGGACCGCGACAAGATTAAGATTTGCGGGATTTATATTCACCCCTAGGCTTTGTTTGAAAATACTAGTACTAGAGATAACAATTTTACCCGCATTCGACTCGAATTCGAATCACCCAACCCAAAAAAGTGGGTGAAAACTCGAAAAAAAAAAGGTGGAAACTGGGTGGTGGGTGGGTGGGTGGGTGATGGATCGAGTTTGATGTGGGTGGTGATTTTTTCCACCCGAGCCATCATTCATCACTGCTACCATCTATAACTCATTTACGATATAATATATATTTTTTTATTATTATTATGATTTATGAATAAAATATAGAAATTTATTTTTTTTTCCTTTTCTAACATTGAATTTGGTAAATAGAGAGCGGTCAGCCGGAGTTTGAACCGGGGACCTTTATGTACTACTTGCAAGTCCTTTCCGGTTGAACCATTCCGGAATGGTTTTTCCTAGTCTAACCCTAAATCTCTAATATTACATACTATTCAGTATCGAAACTCGAGTGAAATAATAATTGTAATATAATGTTCTACAAGTAATTCTGTTTATAATGTTAAAGATATATTACATATCTTCTAATATTGATTTTTATGAATGTTATAAGATACAATGTTATTTAAGACTTATATTTTTATAGCATTTTTTTTTATTATAGTTGTATGTTGTATATATGACAATTTATCTTTTGGATTATACGGAAATAAACATAGTTAAATGGGAAAAAAATCACTCATATTTCACCCATCTCCCCCGCTTACCCGATGGGTGGTGGGTGAAACGAATATGAGTGTAGTGGATATGGATGGTGGGTTGGGTGGGGTGATGGTCCACCCATGATGGATCGGGTAAAATGAGAGTCCATCCATCCACTACCCGGCCCGTTGCCATTCCTATATAATACAGGTAGTTTTTTTTAGAGCTTTTGATTTTAACATTTTATAGTTTTAAATAATTTAAATATAAGGTTTTAGTTTAATTAGTTTTTGAAATTGAATTTTCAATAGCTATTCGCCCAAGTTTTTCAGAAATCTTTTTTTATATTTACAAATCTATTCATTTTCTCCTATCTCATCAACTAGTTTGTATTAATTACTCTATCAGTTGGGTTACCAAATATCTTACTAACTTATAAACACTCTAATTTAACGCACAAGCATATTTAACACACTTAATCCATTAACTTCGGTTATTTTATCAGTTTCAACTACCCGATCAATTACATGTTATCAAACAGACCCCTAGTCTTGTCATCTTGGGCAGTTGAAGATCATGTTTGGTTAAGATTTTTTAGGGTGATTTAGAAAAAAAAATGTTCATCTAGAAAAAAACTTAGTATTTGACATTTGGTGATTATGGTTATAAGTGTGATTTTAAAGCTTTAAACCCATCCTTTTTTAATCTTGCGCTTCAAAGTTCATGGTTTTAGAGTGTGTTTATGGGTATGACTTTTTTTTTTAACAGAAAAGAAATTAGGGAACTTGAGTATCCTTACAGATGAGAAACTTGTGTACGTAGTTTCATGCCAAAGTGAAAGTTGACGATAGAGGTTGACTCAAGTGGATCAATCGATCAACTATACAATTTATCTCTCTAAAAACATGCAAAATGTGGACATTACTAAATTTCAGTAAGTCTAGTGAGGAATCTGAGATAATCATCTCGATCTCCCATAGGCATCTTCAAATGTCTTAGAGTGTGTTAATAACGCATAAATTATAACATTCGATTTCAATATGGTGGATATCAAGATTAACAACCTCTCGTAATCCAACTCTTAGTGCAAAGGCTTCAGCTCTCCTCTAAGAACTGACCCACTAAGACATCAACTATCATTCAGATTTCAGACTAATCACGTGTGCTTGGTGATCTTTAATCAAGAATAAAAAAGATGAATCTCCGAGCAATAAACCATCGAAATTGAGTTTAAAGTAATTGTCATTTGGTTTAATCCATATTACTTTTTTTCCCTATGTTGGTTATATAGGTTTGTTGTATTACGTTGGTATTCTGATCCAGTGTACATTGTCATCGTCATCACTCATTTTAGCGTTATTCTATAGTTAGATATTTGAGATTTAGTATTCAATGATTATTTATTTTACTCGCATTATAGTTGAAAATAGGTGTTGTAGATCTTCATGAAGATGACTGGAAAAAAATAATATTTCATAAGTGGCTTATCACAACTGTTATCCTTGAAGTGCTTGTCGCATAAAAAGATCTAACTAGTTAGATCCTGCATCGATGGATTATTATAAACCTTTTATAATAATCCATCGATGCAGGATGTAACTTGTTAACATGATAAATGGACTCCCCATTGTATTTGAAATTGTGTTTGATACATGGAGAAAGTGAGAGAAGGAGAATGCTTCAGGTTCAAATAACATAAGAAGCAAATCTCAAAGTTGAGGTCTAGAAAGGGTAACCAAACAAATGCTTCTTGCTACTAGTGCTAGTATCTCATTCGACTTATCCCTTTCGATAAAATGTGAACTTTATTTTTCGCATGTGATGACCAAATAAAACCAGCAATTCGAACCCAAGGGGGAAAAGCCTAAAAAGGTGGATGATCGATTCATATTTCATAGCTAAGGATCGAGAGGATGGTAGGGTCTTGTGCAATGGTTGTGGTGAGAACTACAATTCCTCTAATTTGTTCTAGGGCTAGCATAAGTTAGATATATGCCATTGTTATTTCGATCTAGCTCATGTCGCTAACATGGTACCAAGAATGTAAAATCTCATTGATCAAGTTTACATTGTTAATCGATAATATATGACTTTTGACTTTTAACATATCACCCATTTATATCTATATATATATATATATATATATTAATTAAAACCAAAGCACCTACGCCAAGTGTCGTCCCCTCATGCAAAGTTATTTTTGTAAGGTATTATTTACACTATCATTTAATTATGGTAATCTATATCTATATATTAATTAATTAAAACCAAAGCACCTATGCCACGTGTCGTCCCCTCACGCAAAGTTATTTTTGTAAGGTATTATTTACACAATATCATTTAATTATGGTAATTAAACTATCTAATATTATTTACACATTATTAACATAATATCATCTCATAATATATTTTTAACCAATCTATATATTAATTAAAACCAAAGCACCTATGCCACGTGTCGTCCCCTCACGCAAAGTTATTTTTGTAAGATATTATTTACACAATATCATTTAATTATGGTAATTAAACTATCTAATATTATTTACACATTATTAACATAATATCATCTCATAATATATTTTTAACCAATGGGATTAATTCAAAACTTTTTTTTAGTAAAGGTAATATTAACTATATGAACTATATAGTATTATTTCATTATATTAATTACATGATATATATTATAGTAATTAAAATATCTAATATTTTTTTTAATGCAATCTAATGCCTACTATTAATCTATATGTAAATCTTTATATCTATACCTATATCTATATATTTATTCTTAAAACATAAGAGTTTTAGCCTATGTTATCCTTTCCGTGTTTTTAATTAGCTATTTAAACCAATCAAATATTTTTTCCTTTAATTATTTCTTCTTCTTTCATTTATCTCTTTAAATTAATTTTTTTCTTTTATTTTTAACACATTTACTAACTATCCATATATATTCTTAATACCAAATTTACAATGATATTTTTTTTTAAAAGTTACAATGTTTTTATTATTTTTCTAACCAATAAGAGTGATTTAAAATTTCTATAAATTTTTATATTTGCTAATTTAAATGAGTTTTTTTTAAAAAATATATAAAATTATTTTCGTGATACTTTTATGGTAATTATTTTTATGATTTTTATCCTAACTTTTATTAATATTTTATAATATTAATTTTTTTATATTTTTTTACAAAATCGCGCCATGGCGCGGGTACTGTACTAGTATTAATTAAAACCAAAGCACCTACGCCACGTGTCGTCACCTCACGCAAAGTTATTTTTGTAAGGTATTATTTACACAATATCATTTAATTATGGTAATTAAACTATCTAATATTATTTACATAACATCATTTCTTAATATATTTTTAACCATCTATATATTAATTAAAACCAAAGCACATACGCCACGTGTCGTCCCCTCACGCAAAGTTATTTTTGCAAGGTATTATTTATAAAATATCATTTAATTATCTATATATATATATATATATTAATTAAAACCAAAGCAACTACGCCGCCACGTGTCGTCACCTCACGCAAAGTTATTTTTGTAAGGTATTATTTACACAATATTATTTAATTATGGTAATTAAACTATCTAATCTATATCTATATATTAATTAAAACCAAAGCACCTACGCCACGTGTCGTCATCTCACGCAAAGTTATTTTTGTAAGGTATTATTTACACAATATCATTTAATTATGGTAATTAAACTATCTAATATTATTTACATAACATCATTTCTTAATATATTTTTAATCTTATACTTACAGAATTTTATTTTTATTTTTTTTTAAAAACGCGCCATGGCGCCGGGATTGTACTAGTTTATATTTATATATATATATAATAAAGGAGAAGTCGCTTGAGACACATGGTGGCTTCTCCTTAATCGTAGTCGTATGAACCAATCATAAATTTTTGAATTAATCAATATATGCATAAGTTAAAATTTTATTTTTACTCTATTTAATCAATATATCTATATATGCCTAAGATAAAATTTGACCAAATTTGATTAAATATGGATATATATATATATATATTTTTAGAAGATATTAACTAATTTAAAAATATATGCATAAGATAAATTTTTATTCTAACTCTATTTAATCAATATATCTATATATGCATAAGATAAAATTTGACCCATTTGATTAGATACGGATATATTTTTAGAAGATACTCCGTATTAACTAATTTTAAAGACTATTATATAAGATAAGATTTTACCTATTTTCGCTATATATGGAAGAAATCAGAAGTATGAAAGAAATTAATTAATTGAATAAACGAGTTTTACTATTAAATTTATTTAAATTAAAAAAAACGCACACAGTGCGAGTACTGAACTAGTTTTCTCATAATAATAAAAGACATGTAAATTTTTTATTTATTAATTTTGTATATTTTTGATCGAAAGAAGTAGAGTACTATTTAATTCCCTAGTGCAATGCTTATTAAAATATTTCCCTAACTACTTGGCCTACTCGGTACTTCCTCTAAGTATCCGTGCATTCCTATTGCTTAGGAGTTTATCTATGATTCTCTTTGTTGAAAATTGAAATGGTCCACTGATTTTTTTTTTTTAATTTTATCATTTCTGAATGAAAACTCAAGAGCACACTTTTTAAACACTTCACACTGTCTCCAATGCCCTTATATTAGTACCTCTATGCCTTTCCACGGGTCGGACCCGGTGGGTCACGGGTCAAAAACTCATGACTTGCACCCGGACCCATGGGGAGGTGGGTCGACAGGTCCAGGTGATCTGATGGGTTACAGGTCGGCCTTCTGAGTCACAGATCGACCCGTTTTTTTTAAATCGATTTTAAAAAAATTTATCCCCTAAAATAGTCTTTTTTTAAAAAAAAAGAATTTGTCGACCCGGTGGGTCATTTTCACAAAAATCTCGACCCTAATCCGAACTCGTGACCTGCCACGACCCTTGACCCGTCTGACCCGAACCCACCGAATCCATGACCCGCCAAACCCACCGGGTCACGGGTTGACCCGTAGACATGCCTAAGTACCTTCTTCCTTTTATTTTTAACAGTTTTTTTACTATTTATAAAGGTTTTTGAAATGATAAAAAAACACTCTATAAAATATTTATTTTTTTAATAATTTTTTTAAAAAATATTATACTTATTACTAAAAATATTAAAAATATTAAATTATTAAAAAAATTTAATTAAAAAATAATATTTCATATAGTTTTTATCATTATAAGAAAACGTATATAAATAGTCTACTGCAAATAAAAATGGAAGGAGTATAGGAGTATAAAAAATTGAAATTCCGGTCTATTTTACTCCGTATGTTATAACCAAGAGTCCAAGACAATCTATATGTACTATAATACTTTCTAATTTATCGAACTTAAAAACAATTTACAAGTTGGCATTTGCACTTGCAACTTGAAAAACTTCGTACGAGAATAAAGATGACATCTTTTGATGCCCTAAAAAAAGATATTCCCAAATTAAAATAAATAAAAAAAAACCTAAAAGCATGGAGTCTTATTTAAAAACTGCCGGAAATTGCCTTCTTTGGTAACCTCAATCAATCCTCAAAAGAGTGCTTTTGCTTTGGCTTTTCAATCCACACGTAGGGCAATGACACGTGGTTCGCAATCACCCTTAATTACATTTAAATTTGAGCTGATAATGGTGACGACATTTTCATTTTATTGGGCTTGCAATTGAGATCCCCTACAACACATACATACTCCCTTATCTACTCCATAAAAATATTTTAACATTTATTTTATCTTAAAAATAATTATAAAAATTATATTGATATTACTAACATCTATTTTAATATATTTATAAAATTTTATTTTAAAAATCACGTTTTAAAATTTTTAATAATTGTATTTTCTTATATATTGCCTTTTTAATTTTTAAAAATGGTAAAATATGATTTTTCAAAATAAAATTTTATAAATATATCAAAATATATGTTAGTAATATAAATATAAATTTTTTATTTTTTTTAAGATAGAAAAAAATGTGAAAATATTTTTGTGATATAGGGAGGGGTGTAGGAGGTAGAGTAGAAGATCACCACCACAGTCAGGGGTGCTTGGCCCTGGCCAGAAAAAAAAATACAAAAAAAAAATTTAAAACAATTTTTTTTTTTGCATATATACGGAGTATTAAAATACAAATTTTTTTTTGCATATACTCCGTATTTAGTATTATTAAGGTAATATAACATCTATAAATAAATTTTAAAACACTAGTGTTATTTAGCTCAAGTGGTAAAGGAAGGAAGGAGAATCAGAAGGTATTGGGTTAAAATCGTAACTCCTTCATTTTTAATTTGTTTTAATATATCATTAATTCTTCTACATTTCTCTATATATATTTTGTTCCTATCAACTATTTCGTTTAAAAATAGTTGAGAGTGTCATATTTATGTTTAAAATCATTCTCAACTAGTTAAATACAAAAAAAATCATTAAAAAAATCACAATTTTAGTGTTTTTTAAATATTTTTTTAAATCTTCTTAATAAGTATACAACAAAACAAAATATTTCACGAAATTTTTTTTACGCACCCCCTCACATAAAACCTGGCTCCGCCACTGTGTACGATTTCAAAGAAATTCACAACCAAGCTCACTTTTTTTTTTGATACAGGCAATAGTTTGGGTGAGGTCAGACCCTGTTAGATCACCATCCGAGAACGTTCTTTCGGACGAAAACACAAAGTTCTGGATGAGTCGCTAATCTAATCGCGTCCACTGAATGCCGGAGATGAACCACCTTATCAGCAATCAAGTTGACTTCTCAGAAGATGTGCTCACATGAGGTTGAAGTAAAATCCCATAGCAACAGAAGAACGTCAAAAATGTCAATCTCCACCTCCCAGGCACACTTCTACGCACCTATGATAGAGTTGATAATGGCAAGACTATCACCTTCAATTTCAAAGTGATGCAAGCAAATGGATTTTGCAGCCAAGAGACCCAACCAAGCTCACTATTGGGTCGTGAAGCGTTTTTTTTTTTAAATAATCAATTTTGAATTATATGTATTTTTTAAAATGTAATTTCTCATTATAAATAAAAACATAATTTCTTTTTACTAAAACATTCACTTGTTTTGTTTTTTGGAAATCATCAACCAAACATTCCTTAAATCTACTTCAATGTGGCCCCCTTAAATCTACTTCAATGTGGCTCCCGTATTTTTAGGCAACTGTGAATCAACCCAAACCTTTTTCTTAATAATCAGTCTTCTAAAAAATCACAAGGGAGAGTGACTGAAACTGAAATATTTGTTAATAAGCTAGTATGATATTTGACAGACTTAGTTGTTAGAGACGTTGATGGAAATTTGTGAATGAAAAAACCTAAAATTCTAAAAAAAATTGGGTGACTAACGATTGAAATGCTCTTATTTTAAAAGCCAATGAAACTAAAATCTTATATTTAATTCATTAAAACTATATAATACGGAGTATCAAACAAAAGCTCCGAAAAGTTAACTAACTGTGCACAGTTTTGTGCCAAACCTGACCTTAATTACATTGAGGTGCGTCATTTAGTACAACAATGAACACAATTTGGAAAGCACAGCAGTCGGAACGGCCAGGTATTTATACGGATCTAAGACCAAAAAAAAATGACAATCAACAACCAATAACATTCACAGTATTGTGAATCTCCAAACACTTGTGTTCCGCCTATACGCTACAGACATTTTATGCGAATCCAGATTCCAAGCCACCACCACAAAGAGCAAGCTTCCGATTGTAATAGTCATAGTAAGTGAGCCCCTTAGACCCTTACACTCTATCAGCAAGTTTTCAAGTGGTTCCATCTTGTAATTTTTTCGTCGAATTTTCTTGTTTGCATAGGGTATATTTTGGAATTCGATTGGTGTTTGGTTTTGACCTGAACCTCTGTGTGAATCATCTCTTTGAAAAGGTTGATCGGATTCGAGTTTTGCGAAATGGGAAGGGGGAAGATCATAATTAGGAGGATCGACAATTCGACGAGCAGGCAAGTGACCTTCTCCAAGCGCAGGAATGGGCTGTTGAAGAAGGCCAAGGAGCTGGCTGTTCTTTGTGATGCAGAGATTGGGGTTATTGTTTTCTCCAGCACTGGCAAGCTCTACGAATTCGCAAACTCCAGGTCAATTTGCTCAAATTCGAGTGCTGCTTATTTCCATGAGCTTAAGATTAGACTTTTAAACTGCTTCAAGATTTGCTGATCAATGGTTAGGTTCATCCAAAAGATGCCCTACAGTAGGAGTTATATTTCAAGAACTTTGTTTTATATTTTCTGTTCACGGTTTAGCTTCGTGTTCCATTTTAAGATCGGATTACAACTAGTCCTTGAAGGTTGGAGAAACTGATGAGACTAAGGTTGCTGTTGATCTAAGCTCCAAGCAAGTTGTCATGAAAGAAATGTTTCTGATAGGGGTTAGATTAGCCTAGATCTAGCTTGTTCACATATGTGAAATAACTAGTTTCTATAAGGTGGAATAAGCATGTCACGTAATGTGTTTTAGAAAGATACTGACATCTATCAACATTCTAACAGAGTGGAGGATCAAAATCAGCATTTTTGGATGAGGAGAGATATAACTCTTATGGACCTATGGGTGTAGAATAGGGTTAGTCTGACGCACTCGACAACTATCTTCTAGTACAGAGATATAAGGTGGAATAAGCATGTCACATAATGTGATTTAGAAAGATACTGACATCTATCAACATTCTAACAGAGTGGAGGATCATAATCAGCATTTTCGGATAATTAGAGATATAACTCTTATGGACCTATGGGTGTAGAATAGACTGTTAGTCTGACACACTCGACAACTATCTTCTAGTACAGAGAAAGACATGCTAGTGATTCTCTGTTAACAAATGTAGTACTATGAATATGGCCTTTCATAGGGGTGAGTTTAGCTAAAGAAAGAGAGAGTATGAAGGGTGGACATGTGACCACAAACCACAAGTATGTCAACCAACCATAACTTACGGCATCCACTTAAACAGGGTGTGGTGAGGATCAGAGGTAAATATACCCTTGACATTGCAATCATAGAGAGTATTCCTGAAACCTGAAGTTAAGAATTCTAAGAAAATCTAGAATGAAGAACGGTGAGTCATGGCTTTTGAATGGAAGATGTGATGCAGTAGCGGAACATTCCAAAGAAAGTTTAAAAAAAATGCTAGGTCACAATACCTGTCTAGTGAATCCTGCACAAAGGTCTGTAGCCATAAGGTATCATTCTGGGAAGGAAAGGCAGTTTAGAGTTTCCCTAAATGTTGAAAAATGGAAGGCATACATAAGTACATAACTAGCATTACCATTCATTAAATTTATACTAGAAATAGTGACAAGTGAGTGGATGATGAATGAACTCAATTAGGTAACTTGCTAACATCAAGGAATTTTTTTTCGAAATGGTAACAGTAGGAAATTTTGTTGAGAAATGAAATAGAAAGGGAGCAGATATTATTTTGAAGGCAGACAAATTGACCTGATAATCCTAGCACTCACGATGTTCAATGATGCTGTTCCATAGACCGTTCAGTTAAAAATTCTAGCACTCCAACTTCAGAGCAACCCACCTGTAAAAGATAAAGAAATAAGCCTTATTCACACTAAAATAATATAGTTCCTGTGTTGAATAGTAAATGTAACCAAACTAATCTGCCTGATACTGAAGCGAACTGTCTGATGTTAAAGGTCCATGATTTGTATAGCTGACACAACCCTACTATAATATTTCCATAACCAGCATGAAGTCTATAATTGAACGCTTCAACAATGCAAAAGAAGACGATCCTGCTCAGGTCAATGCAATTGCTGAGATGAAGGTATGTTTCAGTTATCAAGTTTCTTGGAATTACATAAGAAGCATAGGCCTGATTAAATTGCACACAAGAGATGCCTGCTCACTTCTTTTAGCGATAAGCCGACCATAAAATAATACTGACTTACATCTCTCACTTCCTGATCTCTTCAAGAGTGCATCCTAGTTTTGATATATATCCTATATTCCTATTAATCATGTGCTTTGGTCATTATTTATGGATGAATAATGCAAGAGAACATAAAACATGCAGTTTATCCCTTCAAACCAAGCCGAATATACATCAGATGAATTTAGAAATGAAAAGCACTACATAAAAATACACTACACTCTCCCAAAAGAAATATTCACTTCGGTTTTTTAAGTTTCAAGCTAGAAATGTATTGAACTACATCCAGAAACATGTTAATCCAAGATGTTACCAAATAAACCCTATCATTTAAAAAACAAAAATTAAGTTGTTTGTTAAACATTTTATACGAAGATCCAGTGAAGTATACTTTTGTCCATCCTTTCAAGTTAAGGGGAAAGAAGAATGATCCGAAACCAAAGGATGACCTTTAATCAAAGGATCACTTTCATTTTAGTTTTGTGTTTCAAGAAGAATAGGAGCTCAATAATCTATCTGTATTTTAAGAAAAATAAAGTTATAACAGAAATTACTCAGAAGCACACTTGCATTCTTGTTTCCAGGTGATTCAACATGTTACTCACTCATTGACTTCACAGAATGTATTATTATGTTTGTGATTGATCTTGATAGTTCTGGCAAAGGGAAGCAACAATGCTACAACAACAACTGCAGTGCTTGCAACAAAGCCTCCGGTAATACTGCTTTACTTTTTAAATGATTTTCCAACACGAATCCCTGATGACAAGAATATAATTATATAAAAGTTAAATACACAAAGAAATCACGAAATGCAATATCTAGGAGATTCAATGTCCTAGCAATAGCATGTGTTGTGGACAAAGCAATGAAAAGGTTTGTAGAAAGAAGATAGGGGCTTGAACTAACCATTATATGTGAATATGTGATGGCTCACGGAATTCATTGTACAGCAAATCAGTTTACTGCAGCCAAATAATTATGAGAAGGATATAACTTATAAGGCATCATGAGTAGGTTTAATAGGATCAGCATCTTTATCAATATCTTGATTACTTGAGCCTCTTTATTTTTACACAGAAGACAGACACCTTTTTTAATGTTACTTGTATCATCTAGTTTAAACATAATCTCAAAACAGTGAGAAACTGAAGGTAGGAGAGCTAAGCAAAGATCAGAAAAGTCAAATAACTGTTGTTTGTTTCATTTTCTTTATCATAGGAATATAATGGGTGAGGAGCTCACTGGCTTGAGTGTCAAAGAGTTGCAAAATCTTGAGAATCAACTGGAAAACAGTCTAAGAGGAGTCCGTGGGAAGAAGGTGTGGCAACTAGAATCTGGACTGAATTCAGGTGATAAGTTGATTTATTCTATTATGTGGATGCTGGCTAATGTGAAATTTCGATTAAACAGGACCAGCTTCTATTTGATGAGATCCAAGGTCTACATCAGAAGGTCAATCTCGTATCATCATGAATAAATCTTCTCTTTCTCTCTTGAGTTATCTCTTCATGAATACAACTTCTCTTTTTCACGAGTTCTCTATGCTAACTTAATCTGACATTTTTAACAGGGTAATGTCATCCATCAAGAAAATGTTGAACTCTACAAGAAGGTAACCTGTGCTAATTTGTCAAAAACTTGAAATTCTTAAAGAAGGTATCTGGTGGTCACTGATATAACTTCCTATATATTACCCTTCTCAAATTTCTAAGGTATATGGAAACAAATATTCAAACCAAGGTAACATAGATTCCCTGATCAGCCATCAAGTACATGCTGCAGAAGGATCAAATGCTCATGTCCACCTTCAGCTTTGCCAGCCAAATCAAAACTCTGGAATACCAGAAAGAGCTTTCAATTTTGGGTAATGAGTACACAGTACTGATTCAGACATTCCTCAAAGAATGCTTTATTACCGCACACTTATCCCCTTTTGTTGATTTATGCAGACAATAATGACAGCATAGAAGGCATTGAAGTAATAAACCACTTGAAGTCCTGCCTGTCACTAGACCCACCGCTCCTACAAGGTTATGAAGTTCTGCTACTATTATTCCATTATGGTGCATAACACAGACTATTGGGACAATATATGTGTTTGGCTTCAGCATGGAATCAAACTCTGACATTTGCAAAACAATGAACTGAAATGTGTGATGTAAGATTGAAATGTAATATAATAAGAAAAATGGAAGACGATGAATGTGTATTGTGTTTTTAAGCATCAAAGACTGATAATGCATATCCTCTGGATTTTGATTGGAAAAAAGATAATAATATTTAAGATTTAGTTATTATTAAAAAAAAGTTTAAGCACTTACTGAGTTGTTTTGAACTCTTTGGCGATACATTAAAAAAAATGCAGAAACGCCCTGACCATACTTCCTAGGTTGATATAGAGGCAACAAAACTGATATTTCTCATAATTCAGCTATAGAATGGAAAACCATAAAAGCACAAATTTCGAGTACTGATCATCATCATACTAAATGGCCACAATTCATCTTTTATAAGAATATAAACAAAGTAACTGAGAGGAATATAAACAATACTTAGGCTTCCTTAATTTGGTGCATGCCACTCACAAATCACAAGTTGACACATAAGTTGTTAAATCCACAGAATCAGATGATTTATTATTAGCCATATAAGCTAACTTATAGGTACAAGCATTCGTGCCATAAGAACCCTCAATAGAAAATAGAAATCAAGAAGAGAGAGAGTAACTAACATGGAGTATATAAATCTACAGTTGACTGCAGTGCATAACCAAAGAGTAGATAATATTCAATCTAGGGTTCTTCCGTCAAGCCCTCATCAAGGAAAGTGCAAATGTTGCCAAGAAGCTCAAGTATCTAAGATAGGAATATATACTCATTATCTCCAAACAAATCGTAGAACAGGTCAAATGATGAATCCTTACCATGCATTGTAAACAAAAAAACTTACCCTTGCATTGATAGTGAAAACATAAAATTCATGAAAAGCAACAATTGCAGGAATATACACTTGCTGTGCTTTGGATTACAGGTAAGGGTCAATGGCTGGAATCAGGAACAAGGAATGTAAGTGCCCACTATAATTCCACACAAAGACAAAAACAACAGGTGGTACGAGCATGCCATGTCTGAAGTGTTGTGGTTGTTTTTTTATTGTCTTTTTTACTTCCTTTCCTTTTCTGTAAATGAGAAACTATTTGCAGCCTAGATTGGCAATAAAGAACTTGTAGAGTGATTTAATAAGATTTGTCTCTAAACCATATTTTCCTTTTCACCTGTCTCCATAACTCTGTTGCTTAGCTTTTCCCTTCTGGTTTTGTGATATAAGCAACAATTACATCAATTGCAATATGTTAACGTTTAACATTTGCTGATACTGCTAGTCTTGCTAATTCACAATATTTTTTGAAGGGAGATCAATACAATGAACTTATAGCGAAAATAGTTCCTTCCACAAACAGATAATATCCAGCTCCACTTGAAGTAGAAAGCAAATAATCTAAACAGATAATAGAGTTCATGGAGAAAACTTCAAACTTAAGAGTGTCTATCAGTTAGAGTAGCATTACTCTAGCAGAAATAGAAGGATCCCAAATGTATATAAAAGTTCAAAATCTTTACTCCAAAATCAGACAAACCAGATTGTTTAGTCACAGATAAACTATTGTTTGAAGCAATATCTCAAATCTTTACAAACAAAAGAATCTCTTCAGTATAAACCATATTTGTCCAATCTCTGAAGGTAAGAAAATGCAACTCTTGAATCTAGATAAAAAAAAAGGTACATAATATTTTGTTTATTCCATGGAGGGAATTTATTTATTTATTTTTTGCATTGAAAACCATTCTACATCAAGGTTGACTAAAACTTTACGAGCCTTATCCTTTCTTGTTTGCAATTAAACCAAGCAAGTCCTGAAATTTTCTCCTTTCTTACTCTAGAGGGCATCTATTGACCGTTTATGTACATGATAAAGTTGATATTAAAATTTACCTTTTACCTAAAAACCGAGACAAAGTTATGATCATAAAATTTTAATGATAGGTTTTGGTTTCAGCTGAATCTAACTTTATTATAAGCAAGGGTTAGTTTCTTTTAAATGTTGAGAAAATAGTCAAATGACACCCTTTTCTCACTTTTCTTCTTAACTCCGAACAAATTGATTTAAGTGTGATCATATGGTGTTTGAGGAAATTGAAGGATGTAGAATCTCATATTTACAATCATCAAACAAATAAATTATTTTGCCTCATTAATGATAGGAGAGTTTGAGTCGTTTGACATTACACTCTCAAGACATGATTTCTGTTTACCCCTCCAAATTGACTTTTTCTATTTGGGTGCTCTTCATTGTAACTCTTTGCAGGTGGTTTTGCTTATTTTTCTTTTCCTTAGAAGACATGTACTTCCTTATTCTTGATTAAAAATATAGTCCTAAAATGAAATTTAAGAGCAAGAAATAAGTAAAGGGTCACTAAATTCGATGTAGCAAAAATCCCAAGTTATTGGTTTTTTTTTTCAGTGCATGGGTGATGTCATTGGGAGAATCGGAAAGAGGAATATCTTTGGAATATTTTCAAATATGTACTGACCAAGAACATCATTGTTGATAAAAGAAAACCAACTACATAGTGTTTGTTTAGCCATATCATACTTCTTCACTATAAGTCCCTTAAGTGCAAAAATAAGAACTTTAGTACAAATAAGTACCTTATCTACCATGAACACATAGGGCCAACCAAACCCAAGTAAACTAAAAAGGAACAATGTAAAAGCCATTTTTTGCTAGAATGGACTTAGAGCAGAAGCTATAGGAACTTTGGTAGTGATAATGTTAATGTTCTTAGTAGAGCAGAAGCTATGTAAAATCAATCATATGAACTGTTAATGTTCTTCAATCCAAGTCCATTCATTCAAGACTTGGTATTTTGGTAGTGATAATTAATAACAAAGATCCAGGAAGATAATCCTGAAAATAAGTCTAATGATTAACTTAGAAAAACACCTCACTTAGATTTAGACTATCATAACAAGGATCAATCTAAATATTATATAAGTTTTCACACTCTTATTAAAAAGAGCCAAAAATACAAGTCATTCTATACGCCATAAATTACTCAGATGAGTGGGGGCTATAAGATTTACCTCTTGTTTTTTAATTCATCATCTCAGCAGAATCACGCCAAAGAAAGCACCGCAAAGAACTGAGCACTCTCTCCAGAATTGACTAGATTCAACTGAAACTTTCAACACCTGTAGAAAAAGGTATGCTCATGGATAACTGATATCTAACATTCTGGGAGAACACTACTCTATAACTAAGTTTTTGTAAGTGTTCTTGCAGATTACCACAACTAATGCTGCCCGGAGGCATTTAAGGCCTTATAATGGTTTCTGCTAAATAATGTACACACAAATTTACCACATAAATGTCAATCTCCATATGAAACAATGCAAATCAAGTAATTGATGATGATACGTCGGAATATGATGAGATTTTAACAGGATTTGAAGCGTCTAGTACAACCGGGGCGCACAGAACAGGAACATCGATGAAACCTAAATGCATAACTGAAAACCAATTGCTGATTATCGACAAACAAACGCCTAATCGATTTACTTCAAAAAACACAGAAATAGCTATTATATGCATAATCGATGCATAACAGAACTACAACTCAAACATAAGTCTCACATTATAATCCAGCGCAAGCGATCGATCGCACTAAAAACTTCTCCAAAATTGGAATATGCACAAACTCATCGGAACAAAGCAGTCGATGCGATCATCGTGCATAAGAAGCAAAAAAAAAAAGACGAAGATTCTTTGAGCAATCAAACACGCGCGACGATCAAACTTTGGAAACCTAATCAATCGCAGAACGAACCTGGAAAATGTTGAAGACGCCGAGAAGGTACCAGAACAATCCGAAGGAGCGATCGCCGGCGAGGGAGAAAGGAACGGTTTCCGGGAGGGAGACAGTGATAGCGAGAGAAGATAAAGTGGAAGGCGGTAGATTGGGCGGTCGGAGGTTTCTATGCGGTTATCCTTTAGAGGGGGTCGTCACGTCATACGAGGGTATTTAACACATTTCTCACTTTTTTGCCTGTACTTTTTTACTCTTTAATTCTTAGTTAATTCATATTTGTATAAAATAATGTTATTTTATGGTGTTTTTTTTGGTGAATTTTTATGGTGTATTTTGTACGTAGTATACAAAAATCAATATTAAGTTGTATATTTTATCTTTATTTTATACAAACATGCTTGTCAAGAAAGTAAAAATTAATGTGAAGTATAAAAAATGATAATCGACCTTCTCGCACGTATTTTAATATATTAAAAAATTGTATAAAATATTATTTTTAAAAAATAATAATAATAAATTAATATTTTATATAATTTTTAATTTATTAAAATACGTGTTGAAAAGTAAAAAATCTTATATTATGGATTAGTAATTAAATTTATTCATTTTCAAAAAAAAAATGCTAGAAAGGTTAAGAATTACTATTTTAAGGAATAAGGTTGAATGGGTGATAGTTTAAATACATGTTCATGAATTATTAAAAAAAAAACTAATCTATGAGCATTTTTAATAATAAATCAATTTTCTTAAGATATTATTTTAATGTGAATCACTCATGTATTTTTCGGGTGTTTAAAATCTATTTTAAATCCACTAGCAGTTGTTAAAAAATACGGAGTAATGTTTTAACTAAATCATAGGTATTAAAAATCGTTTCAAAAATAAATATATGACGCAATCGAATTTATATAACTTGTAAACAATTTGTCTCATGAATTTAAAAGTTTTCATTGTTTTTTTAAAGTGACTTTAAAACATACAATGCAAGTTAGTTTAGGGAAAAAACTAACTTGCATTGTAGTAAGATAAGCCTCGCACCTAAGTTTATGGATAAGAATCATATATAAGATGAACACATACATTAAGTGTAAATATTTAAGTAGTCTAATAATAATAATAAACAAGTAGTCTAATTTTGCACTTAAGTTATCAATGGCCATCTCTATAAAATATTTAAAAAATCACATTTATATAGGATTGTAATTTAAAAAAAACTCTATGGGGAGATAAAAAAAAAAAGTTTGACCAGGTCGTTGGCATGCAATTAAGGAAAAGTATGTTGGTTCCTAGGGGCAATTAAAAAGATGCTAATGATATTGGAGATAGATATTTCCGGTGCAGCCAAGATATTTTGCAATGCAAAACCGTAGATATTTCCGTGCATGCATATGTTGGTGAAGATATTTTGGCAACTTGGCTAATATATATTTTTTTTTAATACGGTATTGATTCTTAAAAGAACATCTGGGGATTCCGATCCTTTTCGCTAATTTTTTATGTTCTACTTTGTACAATATGTCCGAAACCGATTGAAATAGTTACACATCGAACACATTAAATGGATCTTTTTACACTAAACTGGACGGGGTCATCTCACCTGTAACTTTCACTTAGCTGTCAATATTCCAAAAACAAATGTGGCAACAATAGTTGGACCACCCCAACGGACATCGATTGTGTAGATCGACTTAATGGTTAAGGAGAAAGTAAAATACAGATGGAGATTCCTCGACGGAGCTAAAGTTGTTTCTGGTTTTGTTGCTTTGGAGTTTGTCATTCGGAATTGTTTGGGTGATGTATTTTCTTGTGGGACTCAGAGACTCGGGTCGAGTTCTGCCTTGCAAGCGGAGTGTTTAGGCCTTCAAGTTGGGCTTCGGAATGCTGCATCGAGGGGATTCTCGCATTTGGAGGTGGAGGGGGGCTGCCTGACGGTAATCAATGCCATTTAGGGCATTTGAAAGGTGTCGTGGGAGGTCGAGATGGTGATTTCGGACATCCTTGGGCTATGCAGATCCTTCGTCGGTGTCTCATTTTCCCACATTTTCAGGGAGTGGAAGTTGCTGATCGACTGACGCACTTCGCTCTCTCCACATCGATGCTTGTTGATTGCCCATTGTCGAGATTGAGTTCATCGTTCGTCAGAACGCTCTTGGACGTTGGTTCAACCACGGTTGATCAACCCCAAATCCTTGCCTTATATAAAAAAAAGATTCCGGCCAGTCGGGGTGGTCCAGTGGTGTGAAGCAAAGGGGGAGAGTAAGGAGGTCTCAGGTTTGATCTCTGCATTCGCCCCTTTCTTTGGGTGAAAATCCAATATTTGTCTTGATATGCGATTCTTATTGGCTAAATCACATGCCTAGGGTTTGCCACCAAAGGTGAATTTACTCGTCATAAAAAAATACAGATAGAGATCGAACTCATTACCTTCCAACATCCTCCTTATCTCTTGTTATTGGACCACCCCAACGGAGCTAATTTGTTATTTTTCTTGATACAACTTTTGAAAGTTTTATTCAAAATTAGTATAAACTTTTTTGTGTGTGAAATATTACCCTCAAGAATGTGGACTAAATATGCATCGAATTACATTGATCTTTCATTATAATTTTTTACGATTAGAAACTAGGCGGGATTCCTTGTATAATACAAAAGCATAAAGCGTAGTGTAGAGATTAGAGAGTCATTAATTCTTCCTTAATTATAATTCATCATTTTTACTCTTTTTTAAGAGACACTTTCTATGCCAAAGATGAAAACCATGCGTATCAATGGTGATTATTATTATTGTTAGTATAAGAAGCCCGTCTGCACTTGAATGGATATCTCAAAATCAACCCATGAAATAAAGCCTCACCCTCACAAAACAATACACCAAAACCCTCTACCTAATCAACCCTTTGGGGATATTATAAGTTTATAACCCTTGATAATTTAGGTGTTTTGAATGTACACTTGTCCATTTTTTTTATACAAGGTAAAAGTTTGGGGATGGTCAACCTCGGTTGAACCACTGCCCAATGACGTTCTTACGGATTAGATTCTCAATCTCAATTGGACACTTCTCAACTGAGAAAGAGGAGGTCAAACCAGTGTGAGCCAATCTGTCGGCGACCTAGTTATCTTCCCGTAACGTCTTAGAGAAGTTAATGGCCTAGGAGTTCTTCTAACATCTTTCCTATTTTTAGTATTTTAGATCTAAAATCTTCAAAATAGGAAATACAATATAGAAATGAGAGAGATTTTCTTAAATTTGTATTATTTTTTTTGAAACTAAACGATTATCTAACTTTTTGAAATGGAAAAGCTATTAGAGTTGGAATAATATTTTTTTGTAGAATATGTTTTTTTAATCATTTTGGAGAAATTGTAGATAAATTATTGGAGATATTCTAATAACTTTTGAGTTCAATTATAACAAGTATATATACACTATATTGGATTTTTTTCTTTGATAAGTTAACTAACGGTCTAACGGGGCAGCCTTTATACAAGCCCAATTTCTGACAGTAGGGATCTTCTACTCCACCTCCTACACCCCTCCCTACATCATAAAAATATTTTCATATTTTTTTCTATCTTAAAAAAATTTACAAAAATTATATTTATATTACTAACATATATTTTGATATATTTATAAAATTTTATTTTGAAAAATCATATTTTACCATTTTTAAAAATTAAAAAGGCAATATTTAAGAAAATACAATTATTAAAAATTTTAAAACGTGATTTTTTAAAATAAAATTTTATAAATATATTAAAATAGATGTTAGTAATATCAATATAATTTTTATAATTATTTTTAAGATAAAATAAATGTTAAAATATTTTTGTGGAGTAGGGAGGGGAGTATGTATGTGTTGTAGGGGATATCAACTGAATATGCATCTAGTATGTATAAATGAATATGTCCAAATTCCAATCCCTCAAAAAGGGTATATTTGTCATTTACAATATTTTTAAAAAAATCTTGATATAATTCTATCATGAGTGATGATTTCATAACAAATTGTATTTAATAAGGGATTTTGTGTAATTTCTAATTTAATGAGTGGTTAAGTGAAAATCTTAATATTTAGTGGGTGATTTTCAGTAATTTACCCTTATATTTATTTCAATCCGTTCATTAACCCAGAGCAAATTGTGAGACCATGTCCAAATTCATGGGCTGAGTTAAGACTTAAGAGTATATATATATACATGCCAATTTTAGCTCAATAGAAGATTTAGTTACCCTCTATAGTTGTATAATAAGTTATGTTACATACATATATACTGTATCTAATTTTCACATACATATATATAATATAAAAATACCAAAACCAGTGTATAAAATATAGACATAACTTGGATTTATATATTAATTTATATCCAAAATAATTGAATATTTATTTGAAATTTAAAGTAATTTGAGCTGCCCCCCTTTAAAAATAATAAATCCAATTAATAGGTACGTACATTTGTTTATTATCTTAGTTTCAAGAATAAGAAAGGGAAAACACTGTCAAGAAGAAGAAAAACACTTAGCGAAGGAGTGTTATGGAGAGGCCTCCAAATCCGAGTAGTTCGAGGGGTAAAAGTAAAACCGTACAAAGGCCGGTGTCCGTGGCGTGTGGCGACGGTCTTAAGCTGACGCTCCCTTGGACGACGAAACGAAACAACAACAACAACAGAAGCCGCTACGTCGCTAAGCGCAGAGGCTCGGCGTCAATCTGCGACGCTACGGCGCCGTTTTGCCCGCAAGTCGCTAAGCACCCGAGGCCCGCCCGCGTCGGCCTGTTCAAGTACGACGCGATTAGCTACGCTCGGAACTTCGACGACGGCGCGTTGGACGGCGAGGGTGAGGAGTGTTTCTCCCACGGATTCTCGTCGAGATACGCTGCTCCTGCTTCCAAATCGTCGTCATCTTCTTCCTCTTCCTCTTCCTCTTCCTCCCGTGGTTGATTTTCAATGTACGTTAGGGAATAAGCGTATGCAAGTAAATTGAGGGTTTGATGGAGGGTATTTTGGTCTTTTTAAGATGCTGTTGTTTCCTAATGCAAAATTCGTAGCAATAATATGGATTGAAATTGACTATACGGGCAGAAAAGGAGAGGAATCTCCATTTTTTGATCGATCATCATTAGTTTGGCATCTTCTATTTCCTTATCTCCTCACCCCTCATATTTATTTGTCCAAGCACAAAAAAATAAAAATAAACGACCTTCCTATCCCATTTCCTTAAAATATCAACTCTAGTAATTTTATTAAAAGAATGATAAGTTAAGGTAATTAAATTTTAAAATATAATTCTAAATTGGATCTCTTATCCTATGTGATTGATTCGATTTTTTTACTTTTAAGAAAAAAAATTTGGATTCTTGAAAGAAAAATCTCACAAAAACGGGAGACTTAGTACTCTCTCCAAATCTGATCAACAATAATTATCGTTTTAGTTTCAAACACAAAAGCATGAGTTTTAATTAAAAAAAATCTTATAACCAATCTATATAAAATACTAAAACAGAGGCCTGAGGCCTGAAACGGGCTCTGGTGCGATCTCGCGTCCACGGAATTTTCTGGATTAAAGCGGGTTTATTTTTGCTTACGTGGCATTTTCTGGATTAAAGTGGTATTATATTTCTGGCCCACATCAATTAATAAACGAATATAGTTAGCTAAAAACTTATCTTTTTAGATCAATAATCTATCCAATATAACTTGAATTAGTTGTTATACATATTTATTATTTTCATGCTTTTGTTAATAAACTATATTATTTAATATTTTAAAAGATGAAGAAGGAATATTTGGTGCGTTATTCTACCTTTTAGATCAAATTGAATATAATATATTTATATATGGTTTTATTTTTGTGAGCCACATCAATTTGATTTTATTTTTTTAAGCCACGTCAATTAATTAACTAATATAATATTTTAATATAATTAAAATAATAAAATATAATTTATTAACAAAACGCGCAACCGCACGGGTAACGAATACTAGTAAAATACTAAAACAGAGGCCTAAAACGGGTTCTGGTGCGATCTCGCGTCCACGGAATTTTCTGGATTAAAGCGGGATTATTTTTGCTTACGTGACATTTTCTGGATTAAAGTGGTATTATATTTCTAGCCCACATCAATTAATAAACGAATATAGTTAGCTAAAAACTTATCTTTTTAGATTAATAATCTATCCAATATAACTTGAATTAGTAGTTATACATATTATTATTTTCATGCTTTTGTTAATAAACTATATTATTTATTATTTTAAAAGATGAAAATGGAATATTTGGTGCATTATTCTACCTTTTAGATCAAATTGAATATAATATATTTATATATGGTTTTATTTTTGTGAGCCACATCAATTTGATTTTATTTTTTAAGCCACGTCAATTAATTATCTAATATAATATTTTAATATAATTAATATAATATTTAAATATAATTAATATAATAAAATATAATTTATTAACAAAACGCGCAACCGCGCGGGTAACGAATACTAGTGTTAGTTATTTGTCTGAGAAATCTAAAATCACATTTAGATTTGGTCAAATTTTATAACCTAAAACGACATCTAAAGTTGATCAAAGGGAGTATTATATTAACGAAGGGAGTATTATATTAACGTACATATCATATTATCATCCTAAAGGATACCAACTATATCTTTAATTCTCTATTTATATCATACATTAAGAGCTTGTTTGGTATAAGATTGTGTAAGGTAAATGGAATGAAAATTAATTTTGTATGTGAAAATATATTTTTTATAAGTTTTGTGAGTTTATATGAGAGAAAAATGCTATTTTTTATATGAAAAATAAGATAAGAGGGGGTAATGATTAGAGAAGTACATGAGATATAGTTACCCTCTATTCAAAATTTCAAAGGGTGAAATTTTGTGACTCAAGAGGCCTAGCATGACCTTGCCGAAATGGTTCATGTAATCGGCGAATGCGAATCGATCGGCCATTATCATGAGATATCGACCTCTTTGAGATTACGAAAATGAAATGTAATTTGACGGGATGATAATGAAATGAAATGAATTAGGGAGAGGGGCGTCTATTTATAGGCTCAAGCAGCTCGACCCTATTCTATAGCCATTGACAACAGCTACAATTAAAAAAAATACCTATGAAGTGGGGTTCACATCCAACGGTTGGTTTTACAAAAATATGTCGACCCGTCGGGTCAAACCTGCTGGATCATTGGATTCACTTACCCCCAACCCTAACCCTAACCCGCAACCCGCTCCGACCCTTGGACCCAAAGACCCAGACCCTCCGGATCACCGACCCGCAGAATCACGGGTTAACCCGTGGCCACGCCTAGTACCGCTGGGCAACGACACGCTGCTTGGTGGTGCTTGGCGTCGGTTCTTAGTCTACGTTGTCCCCAACGTATTTGAGTTTGATTCGCTTGTTCTCCCGAGATTGTGTGTCTACCACCATTGTATTGCACCCTTTTCTTTTTCTTGTATTATATGTTTTGACGGTTCACCATCTGCCGGCTTTGTCGACCTCTCGAGGTGTCAAATCTGTCTGACCCTCAAATTATTTCCTAATAAATAAAAGCATAACAAGTCTTACATAAGTAGAGGTGCACAAGTAGAAAAGTATTTGATTAGCTAGTCCATTATATTCAGTCATGCCAAATGGGAAATCCCTTTCTTCCCATATTGTCAAAAACGAAATTGTGGCAAATATCGCTCTTGATATAGACCACAACTTGTACTTTCAAACAAAGATAAAAAGAGGTGTCCCAAAAGATCAAACTAACACATATAGAATATAGACCAATATTATCTTTGCCCTTTGCCTATCTATCTCCACAAACGTACAATATGCATCTCTTCTTGCTTCCTTTTCTTGCAGTCCTTGTAACTTCCTTGGTGTTTGTCATCCGAGAACGAGAACGCAAGAAAGATGGGACAAACCCACCAGGGCCATCGGGGATTCCGATCATCGGAAACCTCCACCAGTATGTATCCTCTTGCCCTCACCTCTACTTTTACCAGCTCTCCAAGACCTATGGTCCCTTGGTGTCTTTGAAACTCGGGTTCGTACCAACCCTTGTTGTCTCCTCCGCGAAGATGGCGAAGGAAGTGATGAAAACCCATGACCACATCTTTTGTAGCAGGCCAAAGTTTGCAAATCAACAAAGGATATCTTACAATGGCTTGGCTATATCTCTGGCCCCTTATGGAGATTACTGGAGGGATATTAGGAAAGTTAGTGTAGTTCATCTCTTGAGCTCCAAAAAGGTGCAGTCGTTTTCTTTCATCCGAGAAGAGGAGGTTTATCGGATGACACAGAAGATCTCAGGTCTTTCAGATGGAAATAGGCTGATAAACTTAAGTGAAATGATGTTGTGTCTCACCAACACTATAATAAGTAGAGTTGCTTTTGGGAGGAGGAACGATTGCGATAACGCTAGATATAGAAGTAGTTTTGAGGATATGCTTAGGGAAGGACAAGAAATATCGGTTGGTTTTTGCTTTTCGGATTACTTTCCCTTTATGGGTTGGGTAGACAAGCTCAGAGGGTTGTCGAAAAAACTCGATAAAGTCTTTATGGAGATGGATAGTCTTCTTGAGGAGATTATTAAGGAACATGTTGAAATAATTAGGGCTAAATCTGATGTAGAGGACATCGTCGATGTGTTGCTTGGTCTTCGAAAAGAGAATTCTTTTGGAGTCGAAATCACCCATGATCACATCAAAGCAATCCTCATGGTAATATATATATATACAAGTAGAGCTTAATTTTGCAATAGCTAGCTAGATGCATGGATTTCTTAAGCAGGTGTTGATTTCATATTTTGTTTATTTATAGGAGGTATTCGTAGCGGGAACAGATACAAGTGCAGCGACGGTCGTTATGGCAATGACCGAGCTTATGAAGAACTCGGAGGCTATGAAGAGAGTGCAAGAAGAGGTGAGAAATTCGACAAGGAACGCGACCAAAGGAATGATCAAAGAAGAAGAAGTTGGAGAGCTAGTGTATCTAAAGGCGGTGGTGAAGGAAACATTGAGATTGCACCCAGTTGCACCATTGCTAGTTCCGCGGATAGCCACTCAAAAGTGCAACATTGAAGGGTATGAAATCGAAGATAAAACCCTAGTTTTTGTGAATGCATGGGCAATAGGAAGGGATCCGGAATCATGGAAAGACCCGGAAGAGTTCAAACCCGAAAGGTTTATGTGCGACAAGCCGGTTGATTTTAAAGGCCAAGATTTTGAGCTGATCCCCTTCGGGTCTGGGAGGAGAATCTGCCCTGGTATGCACATGGGTGTAGCTATGGTGGAGCTCGCGCTCGCAAACCTAGTTTACTTGTTCGACTGGACTGTGCCTGTGGGTATGGATGAAGATGTTCTCGACACGAGTGTTTTGCCCGGTATTACTACACATAAGAAGATCCAACTATGTCTTCTAGCTAAAACTGTTGGCTTCTAGCAAACTAGTTGATCACCGTATGTGAAAATGTAATTTAAAGGGCCTTATGAAAAATAATGATGCACACTTGCATGTTGCTTTGATCTTCAAGTGATTGAACCATGTAACCTACATATATTCTATTGCTTGAAACTTGAAAGAATATTAATATGCTGGTAAAAGAGTAGCTGAAGCTGAAAAGGTAGTTGAAGTTGGTGAATTATTGCTTGAAACTTGAAAGAATATTAATATGCTGGTAAAAGAGTAGCTGAAGCTGAAAAGGTAGTTGAAGTTGGTGAATTATTTGTGTTAAATATATATGTTAACAAACTAGTATGATGTTTGATAAATCTAGTTATTAGGGTAGCTAATAGGAATTTATGAGAGTATCCTCATTCGTGAGTCCGGACCCGAGCCCTTAACTTATTTTTTCTTTGGCACATCAGCTTAAAGGTCTCATTCCAGTTTTTTATTATTTGCACCTTCATTCGTGAGTCCGACTCTTGTGCCCTTTTTTTTTTGTGCCCTTAAGTTACTTTTTACTATTTATCTTTTTCAATTACTTAATCATTGTGGCCTTATTTACAGGGGAAATAGTTAGGAGAATTGGCTTCTTATATGGCAAAAATAATAGTATATGGGTATTATTGGCATAATTTAAAAAAAACATATGAAAAATGGGTGTCTATGAGTAGATAAAATTCATTCACACTTTGAAAATGATTTTTTTTTTTACAAAAAATGCCTAAAAAATGATTTAAAAGGATGAAATTCCAGGCGCTGACACATAGCGCATAGAGAGTGAGCCGCGTATCGAAACTGAGAATTTTTACCCGAGCTTTTGTCGAAACTGATACAATCCGGGAAACGTCAAATTGGCCAACAACGAGACAGTTGAGATTTATTCAAGGATTCGAAGTGATGAAGATTAATAATGATCCATGATTGTATTATATACTTTTAGTCTATCCTATTATTTAATAAGTTTGAATATTAATAAGTATTAGTTTTTATATTATTTGAGTTTTTATTGAACAATATTATATTGGTGATGGACTTTAGGAATTTGTTAGAAAAGTCTATTAGGGGGGGGGGGGGTTTAAGGTTATTAGGCATTTTTAGCCCATTAGGTTTTTTAATGTGTCGCTATTTAAGTATTTTTTATGATTAATGAAAGGGGACACGCTGAATTGTTATTTCCCCAAAACAAGTTTTTTTTAGAAATCCTAATGGACATGAGAAACGTTCATCTTCTTCGTGAGATTCGAAGAAACTAAGGACCGTGAGAAGCAGTGTTGAGTGATTGATATTTACTTGTGAGATTCAAGTAGATTGAGACCTCATCGGTCTAAAGGAGAATTCGTGAGATTCGAGTTTTTCCGAAAAATCTAATTTGACTACCTATTCGAAGCGATCGGGCACCCTTAGGCGTGAGATTCGCCATAAAAAACGCGGCGTTTGGTGCTCTTTTTAGCCCGAATGACGTCGTTTTGTGGTATGATGGTTAGAGAACGCATCACGTGCTAGGGATGCCTCCTCGTTTCAGCTGCTATGGGCTTTGTAACCCGGGCTCTTTTCCCGAGGTGGCAGGTTTAAGGGCTTTGGGGCTCACCGGTGAGCTTGCTCTGAATAGAAAACCAAAAACTGTGAAAAGTTCGGGTGAATAGTTGTTGAAAAACTCTGATTTTAAAAACTAATTAAACTAAAAATCTTATATTTATTTCATTTAAAACTCTATAATATTAAAACTAAAAGTTTCAAAAAGCTATCAGATGTACTCAAATATGGCCACATCGTGCTTTATCTAGTTTAGGGCGTTTGTACCTAGTTAGGCCCCCAAACATGATATTATTTATACTTGACTTAAAATAAATAACATCATGTTAATATTCATACACAACAATATTCATATATTTATATACATCTACATAATATTCATACAAGTGTAATACAATATTAATTCGTTTCATCATCACACCATATATTTTCAGTTTCACTACAACATTTACCTACATGCATTATAAGTTTGATGAGCTAAATCTATAAAATAGTCTAAACAGAAGTTGGATATGTATTCGATTATAATGCTTGGACGATCCACTGCCGAGTAATCTTTGATTGGTTCGGATGATTTTGTAGATAGGCATGCCATTGCCGTGATCTAACTGAAAACGATTGATGCAATTGCATCCAATCAGCGAGTTATTTGTCTATACGAAAAAAGTTAATGATAATTGTATAGTAGCACCGAATAATTTTATTTGAATTAATAATCATTCAATACTACTAAATAATTATAAATTATTTTTAATATTATTTATTAATTTTCTTAATTTAATTATCTAAATTTTTTTTTACAATAGGCAAAGATTAAGATACTAGCAGTATATATCCATGATCATCTAGAATGATGATGTTCTGGAATTCGCAACTATAATCTAAAAGAGAATTACAACTCAGGCTCGATTTTGCGATGAAATCGGCTGCACTATTCGCTTCTATGTAGCAATGCTGGAATTTGATAAATTCAAAGTCCTTACTTAGGGCTTGTATTTCTTCCACTATTTGTATAATCTCCCATGGTGTGTTGTTTATCCGGTTGATGGCATTGGTGATGGTTGTAGAGTCGCTTTCAATAATCGTCCTCTGTATTCCAAGTTCCGCTGCCAGTCTTATACCTGCAAGTACTGCAAAAGCATTCCGTTTGGAGGACAGAATCTGTTTTACCATTACATTTGTGTATTCGGATTATTTTGCCTTGATTATTTCTAATAATACAGCCAATTTGAGATTGGATCCCAGTTTTTACAGAAGCATCTACATTTATTTTAACGATGTTTTTTGGAGGGTATTTCCAGGTTGTTTTCTCACGGGGCCTGGTGTGTTTAGGTATAATAGTATTATTTTGTTCTTTATTCCAACATAAGATTTTATCTATTGTTAGGGTCAGTGGCGGAGCCAGGATTTATTTCTGGGGGGTGCTAAAAAAAATTTCGTGAAATATTTTTTTGGTGTATACTTATTAAGAACATTTTTTGTAAGAAAATATTGAAAAAACACTAAAATTGTGATTTTTTAAATTTAAATATAAATATGACATTTTTTTCAATGAAATAATTGATAGAAACAAAAAAATACAGAGAGAAATCAAGAAGAATATTTAATGAAATAGTAAAACATAAATATGACTTTTTAATGAAAAAACACTAAAATTGTGATTTTCTTAATGTAAATATAAATATGATATTTTTTTAATGAAATAGTCGATAGAAACAAAAAAAATAGAGAGAGAAATCAAAAAGAATTAATGATATAGTAAAACATAAATATGATATTTTTTAATGAAATAGTTGATAGAAACAAAAAAAAATATAGATAGAAATGAAGAAGAATTAATGAAATATTAAAAGAAATAAAAAGTGAAGCATTTGGGATTTGAACCCAAGAGCTTTTGGTTCTCCTTCTTTCCTTTACCACTTGAGCTAGACAACACTAATGTTTCAAATATCCTTTAAAAATGTTATATTACCTTAAAAATACTAAATATATGTAAAAAAAATTATTTTTTTTTGTATTTTTTTCCGGGCCAGGGGGTGCTCGAGCACCCCCTAGCTCCACCCCTGGTTAGGGTTAAAGTGTTGGTTATATTGTTATTTGAGTTTTTTTGGAAAATGATTTTATTTCGAAGTTCCCAAATAGAGTGTCATAAATGGCATAAGTTAGTAAAGTGTGTGTTTAGAGCTTTAGTATTAATGATGTTTTCTGAGATATTACTGGTTGAGTTAGGAATAGTGAATGATTTGTTTAGCTTGATACCTAAGTTTTAGATAAGTAATCTGGTGATCTGACAGTTAAAAAATAGGCGATTTGCATCTTCTATTTCATAATTACAAAGAGAGCAGGTGCTAGGAACTCTATTTATATATCTATTTAAGCGTGCAGCAGTAGGTAAAATATCTAATGTAGTTTTCCAAATGAAATTTTTAATGTTTGGGGCGATATTAAGTTTCCAAATCCAATCTGCTGAGATTTTATTTGTATTTCTAGTATTAAAGAGATAAGAAGTAGATTTGACAGTAAAAATACCGTTTTTATTGTAGATCCAGATTAGTCAATCTGGGATATCAATTTTTGGGATGTAGATATTAGTAATCATTTGAGCAATGTGAGGGGGAAAGATAATATAAATTTGATCAGTATCCCAAGTCTTGGAATTTGTGAATAGATCACAAACTTTTAAGATAGGATTACGATCATTTCTTAAATTTTCGAGGTATTGTGCATTTACCCAGATATCAGGCCAGACATTGATAGTTTTACCATTACCTACAAGCCAAAGCAAGCCTTTGGAGAAGAGATCTCTAAGGTTGAGAAGTCGTCCAAATTGCCATGAAGTTTTCGTTTTTCCTCTTCCATCAAAGTTTCCTTTGAGAGATATTTTTCGGTGATTACCTTTGACCAAATATTATTTGGATTTGCTATTATTCTCCAAAGTAATTTCTGTAAGACCCGGGGTCTTAAGAGGCGTCAACCCATGCCACCTAGCCCTCTCAGGTTCGTTGTCCTCACTTGGAGCCTGAAAAGGAAGAGCTCTTGTAACATGGGTAGGGCTTGAATCACTCACTCCCAACATCCTTATGATATCCGATGTGGGACGGGGGTATTACAATCTCCCCCACTTAAAGCACTGACGACCCCGTCAGGCCCAAGGGACTGCCCTCCGGGAGGAGCATACCCGAGCATACTGTCGGAGTACCTCCGGGCCCAGAGTCGGCTCTGATACCATCTGTAAGACCCGGGGTCTTAAGAGGCGCCAGCCCATGCCACCTAGCCCTCTCAGGTCCGTTGTCCTCACTTGGAGCCTGAAAAGGAAGAGCTCTTGTAACATGGGTAGGGCTTGAATCACTTATAAATCACTCCCAACATCCTTATGATATCCGATGTGGGACGGGGGTATTACAATTTCATCTACATGCCTATGTTGGTTTGTTCAGCTGATTTGAAGCCCAATCCACCATCCCTTTTAGGGGTTCATAGACGTTCCCAACTTATTAAGGGATGATAATTATCAGATTGGAGTTTATTCCAGAAGAAATTTTTGTTAATTTGATCAATTTTATCTAGAATGCCTTTAGGAAGAAGAAAAGATTGCATTAAGTAATTTGTTTTAGAATTAAGGTTTGCCTGAATGAGGACAGATCTACCTGCTTGGGACAGGGTATTCGATTTCCATTTTGATAGTTGTTTTTTTAGGCTTATGATTGCCTCATCGAATAAGCTATTGTCAACTCTACCACTTATAAGTGGTATCCCTAAATATTTTTCCATTGTTTTGGTAACAAGAATATTTAATTGTTGAGCAAGGCTATGAGCTTTTTGAATTGAAATGTTTTTGGAGACTTGTAAAGAACTTTTGTTATAATTTATAGAAAGACCTGATATATTACAAAAGTTGTTTAAGAGATTTTTGATTGTATGAAGACTTAATTCGTTGGCATTTCCAAAAATGAGTGTATCATCTGCAAACGAGAGAAAAGGTATATGATCACTATTATTTGTGAGTTTGATTCCAACTAATGGTTCGTATTCTAATTATTCTTGTTGTATCATTCTGCCTAATAGTTCCATAACTATAACAAAAATATATGGAGCAAGAGGATCACCTTGTCGTATACCTCGAGAAGTTTGAAAAGTCTTACCAGGCAAGTTATTAACTAAAACTGAAAAGTTAGTTTTAGTAAGGCAGATCATGACCCAGTTTATCCATTTATGGTGAAAACCAAATCTGTTTAGTATGGTACGTATAAAATTTCAATTTATTTTGTCATAGGCCTTCTCCATATCAAGTTTTATTGCCATCCATCCACTTTTTCCTTTTTTGTTATGGAAGGAGTGAAAAACCTCATGAGCTATTAAGATGTTGCCTTGAATATTTCTACTTTGTACAAAGGCTCCTTGAAATGGATTAATAATACGGGGTAAGATAGGTTTTAGACGATTGGCTAATATTTTAGAGATAGTTTTATAAATAGTGTTGCAAAGACTAATCGGACGATAATGGTTAATATTAGTAGGTTTATCAATTTTAGGAATAAGAGCTATAAATGTAGTGTTAACTTTGTTAAGAAGAATGCCTGAATGAAAGAATGATTTGATAGCTTTGCATAGAAGGCTTCCTACAATGTTCCAGTATTTTTTATATAATTCGGGTGGGAAGCCATCAGGACCTGGAGATTTATCTTCTGTCATTGAGAAAAGAGTGTCTTTAATTTCTTTATCTGTGATAGGTTGAGTTAGAGCTAAGTTTTCAGAATCAATAATGGTATGATTTATTAAGTTTAGGAAATATGAGTTATTGTTTATTGGTTCAATGTTTGATATAAATCTTTCAGCTAATTCATTTGTAATTTCATCTCTAATTTGTTTCTCATCTTCGATTACTAGACCACTTTTATTTGTAAAACTACGTGTGATGTTTTTTGAGTTTCTAATTTTTGTTATTGATTGGTAATATTTTGTGTTTCTGTCTCCAAATTTAAGGAAGTTAGATTTAGCCCTTTGTTTCCAAAAAGCATTGTTAAAATTCATGAGTATTTCACGTTTATTTAATAATCTGTATCTTTTATTGTTTATATTATTATTAGAGTTTCCAGTGACTTGTTGTGTTTGTAGTAATAAGAGTTGATCTTCTATGTCTTTTAATTGTCTAAAGTTGTTGTTTGGATGTGATTTACACCATATTTTTGTGTTTTTTTAATCAGTTTTTGTTTTTGCAGTAGTGTAAACATGAATAATCCATGAAGCTTGTTAAGTTAGGGAATTGGTTTGAGATATATGTGTGGATCATGACTCTATCTAGTCTTTTGTAGATATTGTTAGTAGGATTTTGTCTTTTTCTCCAGGTAACTGAACTTTCAGTATAGGGAACAGTATGGATATCTAGTTCTTCCTTAATTTGTTGGATACGAATGAATCTATTGTTTTGTGGATTTGTTCCACCAATTTTATCATTTATGGATTCTATTTCATTAAAGTCTCCCATTATTAGAGACGGAAAATTATATTGTCGAGTTACTGTAATTATCTCATTCCAGAAATTATTTTTGTCTATTTGATTGGAAGGTGCATAAATAAAGTTAATAATAAATCTGAAGTTATTAATGTTAACTAAATACATTACATAGTTATTGGATATAATTAATTGTTGGGTTGAATCTGTGAAGTCGGAGGTTTTAAAGAGGATCCAAAGTCCGCCTTTTGTCCCATTTGAAGCAATGTGATGGACTTTATTAAACCCTGATTTTTTGTATAGGTTTTCATTAGGTGGTTCTGTTGTTTTTGTTTCCGCTAATTATAGGATATCTAAATTGTTTCTTTTTTGGATATAGGCTTAGTCTTGCCATAGATTGGGTTTTCTCACACCTCTTATATTCCAGTAAGCTATGTTTGTCATTTAATAATCTTTTTTTGTGAAACTGCTTTTTAAGCATTTTTAATATATAATAATAATCTTTTTTGAAAATTTTGATAATATTTAAGTAGTTAGTAATAGTATTTATTTTATAAGCTGTTTCTTTTAATGATTTTAATAGTTGTAATTTTATAGTGTAGGTATTATCAATATTTTTAGTATTGAGGTCTTTTGATAGATTTATTTTATTTTTTGATACTAAAATGTTATAAATATTTATGGATTTATTTTTTGTATTATAGTTTCTTTTGTATAGTGACTTTGTGTAGATTAATTTATTTATCAATTTTATAATTTTATGGATTTCCTTTTTTCTTTTAATTTTGTGGGTATAAGAATTAAAAGTGGGTGTTATCTCAAAGGAAATTTTTTTCTTTTTCTGTAATATGTTTTTTATGATAAATTTCGGTTTTATAATTATTTCTTGAGATAATATACCCAATTTTTAGGTATTTGAAGGTGTGATCTAAATGATGAGCAAAGATATTTACAAAGTCCCTACCTTTAAGGTATAAGTGAATCTTGAATATTTTGATAATATTTAAGTAGTTAATAATAGTATTTATTTTATGAGTTGTTTCTTTTAATGATTTTAATAGTTGTAATTTTATGGTGTAGTTATTATCGATATTTTTAATATTGAAATATTTTGATAGATTTATTGTCGTAATAAATTTATATTTTGGTACTAAAATGTTATAAGTATTTTCGGATTTATTTTTTGTATTATAGTTTTTTTTCTATGTCCGGGGGCCACCGCGTATCGTTTTTTTTTGGTAGTCAAGATGAGAGGCTAGCTCTCAATATAATAACAAAATGAAACGGGCTACACAGACAAAAGACGGGGAGTAGCCCTTCCCCTAATATTCTCATCAATGAGTAAACCAACATCTAAAGGGGAGGTAAGCAAAACATGAAAGCCAATCGGAAACGACAAAGCTAGAGACGCGAGGGAGTCCGCAACGAAATTTGCTTCCCTGAAGACATGCCGTAACTGGACTTCCCAGTCACGGGATAAGAAGCTATGGCACTGATGTACCAGGCTAGACAAGGGATGAACACCATCGACCCCTTTCGTAACAAGAGTGGCGACGAGCTTGGAATCAGTCTCCATAATCACCTTCCTATGCCCTCTCTCCCAGGCTAGGCGTAAGCCGTCAAGCAAACCCCACAGCTCCGCAGAAGGCATAGTACAGCAACCTATGCGCCGAACATATCCGACCATCCACCGCCCTCTCTGGTCCGCCCCCCGCCCCAGCAGCCCTGTCTCCAGCAACCGACCCATCGGAGTTGATTTTCACCCACCCCTCTGGCGGCTTCTCCCAACTAACATCCATCGGGCGCTTCTCCTTCGTAGTGTTGCTGCTACTAGTAGTGCTCCACGCCTTAGTATACTCCACCGCCCTAGCTCGGATGAAACGAGCTTGATCCACGGTGTAGTCCTTCTGATTGAAAACCCGATCGTTACGCCACCTCCAAATCCACCAGATCGCCATCGCAAAAGGGCTTGCCCAGCCTACCTCGTCAACTTGGACAACCTTGGAAAGGAGATTGGTCCGGACCCATGTCGCAAAAGGAGCAACAAAGAAATCAGGGACCCCAATAGCACCCATGTCCGTCCATAGCCCTCCGACCATTCTGCAGTCCCTAAAGAGATGAGCAAGCGATTCAGTTTGCCCCGGGCATACCCCACAACAAGAGTCAGTCGAAATGTGGCGCCTGAACCTCTCCTCATTGGTAAGGACAACCCCTCGGATAACAAGCCACATAAAGCATCGCACTCTCTCGGGAACCTGTAAACTCCAAATCATTTTGAAGGTTTGAGAGTCATTAGAACACACTTCCAGCGTACCCCGGAGGAGCTCATACGTAGACTTTATAGAGTAATTTCCATTGGTCGTGGGACGCCAACTTAGCCGATCCTCCTCGGCGTCCGATTCGTCCACCCCAATCAAGGCTAATCTGAGCAACATCTCGGTCGGGAGGAGGCCTTGGATAGCCTCCCAATCCCAACCCCTGTGCTCCAACCAATAAGACCGAACAGTCCGGCCTAACGAGCCCTCATCAAGGGCCACACGCGCAACATCCCGCAGCGGGTTCTCCCCAATCCATTGATCCATCCAAAAGCGAACGAGCCTCCCATTACCAATGATCCATCTCACTCCAATCGAGACCACCGCAGTCGAGCTTTGGAGCATACTAGACCACACGTGAGACGTACCATTCACCCCACTCGCCATAGAGCGCGTATATTTTTCCCGAAGGATATCGCTCCAAATCTGACCCTCTTTACTGATGAGGAATCTCCATATCAACTTCCCGGTAGTAGCCAAGTTGATGTCCTTCATCCCGCGAACACCTAGGCCGCCCAACTCCTTCGGGCTGCAGACCACATCCCAGCTCACAAGGTGCATACGTCTCCTATCCTCGCTGCTGCCCCATATGAAATTCCTGCAAATTTTGTCAATTTTATTACACGTATCAGCGGGTAGAATAACCGAGGCCATGGAATACACGGGAATAGCTGACAAAACAGTTTTAGTGAGCCTAATCCTCCCTGCTAGGCTAAGGTATTTTCCCTTCCAACTGGCAAGTCTGGAACCGATCTTGTCGATCAGCGGGGCGAAGGTGTCCTTATTGATGCGCCTATGGAGGACCGACATCCCAAGGTAACTCCCGAGATCGTCCGTCACATCAAAGCCACACTCTCTTCGAAGGTCAGCCACCACCTCTCGCCCCACGTTCGGAGAGACGAACAGCTTGGACTTAGCAATGTTCACCCTTTGTCCCGAGGAAGCACAAAATCGTTCTAGAATGCCTTGCACCACCCGGAGTTGTCCTATCGAGGCCTCAGCGACAAGCACGATGTCATCTGCAAACAGAACATGGGAGATGTTAGACCCGTTCCTAGTTAGCCTAGCCGGGATCCAATCCCCATTGTCGACTGCCATAAAAATGGCCTGGCTGAGTCGTTCAAGGCAAAGAATGAATAAGTAGGGAGATATAGGATCTCCCTGACGCAAGCCCCTCGATGGCTTGAACTCCTCGGTCATCTCTCCGTTCACAAGGACCCTAGTGGTGACCGTAGCAATGCATGCCTCGATCTAGTGTAACCAGCACACCGGAAAGCCTGCCTCCCGCATCGTATCCAGCACAAAGTCCCACCGAAGACGATCGTACGCCTTCTCGAGATCAATCTTGAGGACCATCCAACCTTTCCTCCCCCTCTTCTTCCGCATTGAGTGCACTAGCTCCTGCATAACAACAATATTGTCAGTTATGAGTCTCCCGGGAATAAAACTACCTTGCATAGGACTAATAAGAGAAGAAAGGAGGGGCCTCATCTTGTTCACTAAAACCTTCGTAATGGTTTTATATAACACATTACAAAGGCTAATGGGTCAGAATTGCGTAATCGCTTCCGGCTTCGCCACCTTAGCCAACAACACTATGAGCGTGTTATTCAGTCCCTCTGGCATCGTCGACGAAGCAAAGAACTCACGAACACATCCTCTAACCGAAGCACTGACCACCCCCCAACATTTCTGAAAAAAGATCGCCTGAAACCCATCCAATCCTGGAGCTTTGAGAGACCCCATCTCATGGATTGCCCGATTAATCTCTTCATCAGTAACCGGCGCAGCTAAACCCCTCCACTCGATCTCAGCAAGCGTCGGAAAGTTGCCCGGAGCTAAAGTGCACGGCGTCACCTCCTCCCTAGGAATCGTATAGAGGTTGCGATAGAACTCAGTGACAACCCCTTCAATGGAATTGATGCCCCTGATTTCCTCACCATTACTACCCCTAAGGATCTCAATCCTATTCTTCTGCCTTCGCACCACGGTAGAGAGATGGAAGAACGTTGTGTTACGGTCGCCCGCACACAACCATTGCTCTCTCGACTTCTGAAGCCAGAGAATCTCCTCCTGCTCTAGAGTCCTCGCAAGTTCGGCCTGAGTCTCCTCCTCGCTCTGCAGCAGCTCGGGCGTCACATGATTAGCCAAACTCTCCTGAATCCTGCTCAGTTGCGACTCAAGACGAGTCTTCCTCTCAAATATGTTCCCAAACTCTTCTTTGTTCCATCTAAGTAAGTGATTCCGAAGCTTCAACAGAGCCACAGGAGCCGAGTTATCCTTATCCCAAGCCCCGCGAACTAACTCCTGAAAGTGCGGGTGGGTAATCCAGGCGGCTTGAAAGCGGAACGGCCGTCTCTTCTTATTCACCTTTCTCCCAAGATTAAGCTCGAGAAGAACCGGGCAGTGATCAGAACTGAACTTGGGGAGGTCTCTAACAGCAGCATCCGGCCAGCCCAGCCTCCCGTGCACATTCGTGAAGACCCGATCGATCCTACTAGCCTTGTAAGTGGTCGGATTCCTACCCCTACTCCACGTGAACGGTTGCCCCGAGAAGCCCATGTCGATCATCTCGGCTCTCTCCGTCTAGTCTCGGAACCGATCCGAATCAGGGGACAAGCTCCCATCATCCGTGTTCTTTTCCCAGCCATGGAGCACACAATTGAAATCACCCCCGACAAACAACGGACTCACAAAATCACTCGTAGCATCTTCAATATCCACCCAAAACTGTCTTCGATCACGCTCATTAGGGTGAGCGTAGATGACCACCAAGGTAAAAGTGCGGGGACCCACAGTAACCTCAGCAACAATGAACCTCTCATTAGTCCGAATGACTGACAGCTCAACTCTATCTCTTTTCCACAAGAGCCAGACACCTCCCCGGAATCCCACGGCCTCAACGATCTCTTTATCCGAGTACCCCAGCCGTTCCCAAACCTTCTTCGCAGTCTCCCCGGAGATTTTAGGTTCAAGAATGGCCAAAACATCAACCCTATGGCGACGACTCATATACTTGACAGCCCTGCGGAACCCGTCGCTACTTGCCCCGCAACAATTCCATATGATGCAATTCATAAGGACGAGGGAAGAGGGTTTGTCGAGTCAGGATCGACACGTATAACCCCGTTGGCTCCATCAACCATCTGTGCCTCTCCCCCGGCCAGGTCTCTTCCCATACTATCGGCACCAGTCTGTTACATAGGTTCAGAATCACCACACGGTTGGCCGACGACATCACTATCTTGAGGAGTATGGCCCACAGTATCAACCAGAACGTTCCGTCCATCGTTCGCAGACCCCCCATCCTGACTAATAGTATTCGTGGCCTTCTCTTTCCATATTAGAATGGGCTCCTCACACCTTCTTCTCTTCATCGGGCCCAAAGCCCTATTTCCAATCAACCCACTCCCACCTTTCGGCCCACTCCCTTTAGGCCCATCCTTCCTATTAATTTTTTTGGTGGTCTTCTTAGCACCATTGGCATGACTCTCTGATGTTCCGGCCTTGAAAGTAATTGTTGACTCATGATATCTAACTTCCCCCTTATCTTTCGGGTTTCCTTCCCCACTAGCCGAATCCACCTCCTTTCCTTTCCTCATTCTCATAGCCACGTCATCCTCCGCGGTATTCCCGCCATCCATTCCGGGCTCCACTTCCAAAGCATGAAAACTGTTTCCACCGTTACCCTTCGACTTTCCATAACTGTCACCCTCACCGGCGTTGACCCTGTCACTCCCGACGTCATTCCCAGTGACCTTGCCCTTAGCTTTGACATTCCTTCGACGGCGTGGAACATCCATCCAAGGGCCGTAGCAACCAGTGTTTTGACTCTCCCTAACTTCCATCGAACTATCTGTTGTCTCCACAGGAGCACCCTGTGAGTTAGCTTCCGGGATGGCCTGATCGGTAGACCCTTGAAACCTAATCTCGACCTTCTCCCTCTGATCACCCTTTGGACACTGCATCGCAATGTGACCATAACGACCGCACTTGAAACAGATTTTGTGAAGACCTTCGTACTCCAGGAAGTACCGACGTTCATTGATAGTCACAGTGCCCTTAAGCGGTTTGAGGAGATCAACTTCCACGCATATTCGGGCGTATCGACCCCGACTGGAGAACAAAGTTCTAGTATCAACCTTGATTGGCATCCCGATGCCTGAGGCGATCTTCCACAACACATCCTCTTCATAAAGCATTATAGGAAGCTTTGAAATACGCACCCACGCCGGCGACGTGGTGATTGAATCCTTTTCCGGATCGAAATCGGGGCTCCAGGCTTTGGTGATCAAATAATGGCCGAAAATCATCCAAGGTCCCCCTGTGAGAGCATTTGCATAGTCGTAATCATTGTCGAAGCGCAACACATAATAACCATTCGGCAGGTCCGCCAAGAAAATTCTCCCCGTTGGCCTCCATAACTCCTTCAACTTCCTTTCCATCGCATCGTAGGACACAAACCCCCCAACAGTTTCACGATCACCGAAGATCTCCATGCCGACGCTAGGACATCCATGACCTCCCTGCCAATTTCAATCACCGGATCTCCCTCCTCGCCATCAGGGAAAGAGACCGACATCTTCTGTTCGAGGAGATCCGGCTCCAACACCACCTTCCGTTGCTGACTGTCTCTCATAACTGTGTCTCTCCAAGATTTGGCTCCGTCCGGGGGTTCTCCGGGCGGCCGGAGTCTACCCTTGTTTATGGCGGCCGAAGCCGGCAAGGGCGGAGGGTTTTCGCTTGGAGCGCTCATCTTCTCTCTTATCAAAAACGCCACCGCGTATCGTTTATTATGTATATATAGTGACTTTGTGTAGATTAATTTATTTATTAATTTTATGAATTATTCTCCAAATATAACCCTCTCCTGTTTTTTCCAATGAAATCAACCTCTAGCAGCCTACCTAGATTAGATAGATAGATACTCCAATTGTGTGATTCAGTGTCAACAGTTGGATATTTAAGATCAAAGTCTCCAATTGCGACTGCTCGCACAATTTTACAAGATTGAACAAGATAGGGTGTACATATAATCGAGTAGGTTCAACTCATTTCATATCAAGTCATTTTCAATTGATGTATATATCTCAAGTCTTAGGTGCTGCCTAATATTAAAACTATTTATGATGATTTTTTTAGCAATAAATATATACTCCATCCGTTTACAAATATAAGTCTTTTGATTTTTTTTACGTTTTTTAAGGAGCTAAAAACTATACGAAGTATAAAATATTAATATTTTTATTAAAATTTTAAAATAATATTATACTTAATATTAATAAATATAATATTATTTTTAAAAAATAATAAAAAATTAATATTTTATATAGTTTTTACCTTTTTAAAAAATGTGCCAGAAAATCAAACGGAGGGAGTACTTCACTTGTCACGGGCGCATACACACACATATAAAACAATAATCTTACATGTATGCATGTGTATATAACATCTCAAGCACAAAAGAAGAGTAAGCTATATAGATATTTTTTTATAAGGTATGAATTTAGTTATTTAGGTACAATCAATAAAAAAAATATCTCATTAATATCATTTTTTTTAATTACCTGAGGTAAGGTGAGATTTAAATTACCTCAAATTTGTTAATATACTATAAGAGTTGTCTATATTATCTATATATATACGAGACTCGGGTGGAAAGAAAATATATAAAAAAAAAAATTGTGCATATTTTTTTTGAAAATTACACAAAATTTAGGACTATAACAGTACAAATAATAAACCATAAAGTTTAATTGACTTATTTTTTTTTTATACAAGTAAGGTTTTATGGGATTAGTCCCTGAACCACCACACAAGAAAAAAAAATTATGTTATATGTTTATGATAAAAAAAAATTGTGTAATTTTCAAAAAAAAAAACATAAAATTAATGTTTATGATCACATATATTTTATAATTTTTTTATGAAAAACATATTTTAAAAATATATGTGATTAGTTATTTGTAGCATAAATACATTTTTTTATTATAAATAATTAACCTAATTAATTTTGTATAAGGAGGGTTGTAGCTTGTATTGTAGGTGATTTGGCCTCCCAACCATCAATGTAATGGGAGATCCACAAAGAAAACGATATGGTCGGCCACCGGCCTACTGAAAACGTTTCTTCTTTTTTTTTGGGGGGTGAAAACTGAAAAAGATTCATGAATGTTACCCCCAACCATCAATTCAAGCACTCAACAAATTACAATTTGCATCTCACACATAAAACAAAACATGAGTATTCCAATTAATAAGTAACATTATCATCAGTTTTTGCTATAAACCAGAGATCGAGACCCAAAAAAAACAGCAAAAAATATGCATCTCTTCTTCAAGCTTGTTCTTGGAGCCCTTGCAAGCTCCCTTGTGTTTCTCATCCTAACAATCAAGAAACATAGGAGAGATCCACCAGGGCCGCCGCGGTTTCCGATAATCGGAAACCTCCACCAGCTCTATGAATCCCCATGCCCTCACCTTTGCTTCTACAAGCTCTCCAAGACCTATGGTCCCTTGATGTCTCTGAGGCTCGGGTTCGTCCCAGCCCTTGTCGTCTCCTCCGCGAAGATGGCGAAGGAGGTGATGAAGACCCATGACCACATCTTCTGCAGCAGGCCAAGATTGACCAACCAACAAAAGATATCTTACAATGGGTTAGCTATGACTTTCGCGCCCTACGGCGAGTACTGGAGGGCTATGAGGAAGCTGAGTGTAGTTCATCTCTTTAGCTCCAAGAAGGTGCAGTCCTTTACCTCAACTCGAGAAGAGGAGGTTCATCGGATGACACAGAAGATCTCGCTCCTTTCGACGACTCATCCAAATAGGCCTGTGAATTTGAGTGAATTGATGCTCTACTTCACCTACACTGTGATATGTAGAGCTGCCTTTGGGAGGCGACCGAAAGACGATAGTAGCTTTCGGGACATTCTTAGAGAAACACAAGGGATAGCTGTTAGTTTTTGCTTTTCGGATTATTTTCCGTTCACCGGTTGGCTTGATAGGCTTACAGGGTTGTCAGGTGAACTTGAGAGAGTCTTTATGAAGTTGGATGGCCTTCTTGAGGAGATTATTGAAGAGCATGGGAAAGCAATAAGCCCTAAATCCGACGACGATCAAGAGGATATCATTGATGTGCTTCTTGGTCTCCAAGAAGAGGATTCAGTTGGAGTCGAAATCACCCAAGATCACATCAAAGGCATTGTCCTGGTATACTTAGTCTTGAGTTTCATTACTTTCCGATGTGGGATATACAGTTTGTCCTTTCACATCTCAACAGGATATATTTTTGGTTATTATTGCAGGAGGTGTTTGCGGCAGGAACAGATACAAGTGCAGCGACAGTGGTTTTTGGAATGACGGAGCTTATGAAGAATCCGGAGGCTATGAAGAGAGTGCAAGAAGAGGTGAGAAATTCGACAAAGAACAAAAACAAGGACATGATCAAAGAAGAAGATCTTGAAGAGTTGGTGTATCTGAAGGCGGTGGTGAAGGAAACGATGAGATTGCACCCGGTTGCTCCATTGTTAGTCCCGCGGATAGCCACTCAAAAATGCAACATCGAAGGGTATGAAATCCAAGAGAACACCCTAGTGTTTGTGAATGCATGGGCAATAGGAAGGGACCCTGAATCATGGGATAACCCTGAAGAGTTCAAACCCGAGAGGTTTCTGTGTGAGAACCCGGTGGACTTTAGAGGCCAAGATTTCGAGCTGATTCCATTCGGATCAGGGAGAAGGATCTGTCCCGGGATGAACATGGGTGTAGCTATGGTGGAGCTTGCACTCGCCAACTTGATTTACCTATTCGATTGGACGGTCCCTGTGGGTCAAGAGGAAGATATTCTCGACACGAGTGTTTTACCCGGTGTTACGACACAAAAGAAGATACCATTGTGTCTTTTGGCTAAAAATGTTGGATGATGCATATGTTTGGATATATCAATTGGAATATAATACATCTTCTTCAAGTGATTCAAACAATAATGTATGTAATGTAACAGTATAGTGGAGTATTGGACTGCTTGTAAGAATGAGGTATTCAGCATTGCCTCAAAGATTAAATAAATAAATAAATAATCAAACTTGCAATCTTTGAATTTTCATACAAATGCTGGATTTTCATATTTTAGGGCCTATTAGTCAAACCTATACGTTTTGGACTATAGGTGAGATATTTTCTAGTTTCTACTGTCAAGTTTCAATTGCCATTAAAATATAATTGATGTGATAAGCCGGCATGGATTATTTGCGTATAAGTTAAAAAGTCTGAAAATTTGGTGTTTTTGGAGTGCTTGGTAAAAGAAATAAATAATTATTAAGACAATTTAGGTCAGTTGGGAAGGAGAAATATTTATTAGTTTTAGGGTATGAGTTCAAAAACCATTAACGTTACTTTTTATTGTAATTTTTATTTCTTTTGGTGTCACGAGTTCAAATATCATTACCCTCACTTTTTTTTTATAATTTTATTTCTCTTAATTTTCTTATACTAAAAATATCTAATTAAATAACAAGTTTAAGGTATATGTTAACAAAAAATATTCTTTTTCTATATATACATATAAAAAAATTTCTCATTTTCTTTAATTTTTTCTATAAAAATGAATATTTACATCACAAATTTAAAGTTTTTCCTAATATATTTTAACAAAAAAATTAGTCTTTCATACATACATGTAAAAAAAACAAATTATCAAATTTTTTTAGCCCCCTAAAAAATTCTAGATCCACAACTGATTAGGAAAATCTATTCAGGTCAATCAAATAAGAGGAGGTTCATTCGATAACATAGAAGAAGATCACGCGTTTGTCTGCTCGAAACCAGCTAACCAATTCAGACATGTAACCGGAAATTAAAATTTGAGAAGACTAAATATGCGAAATTATTCCTATAAGTATAATTTTCATTAAAAATGCCCTTAATTTAATAAATAAATCGAGACTTTTTATTAATTTTACTATATTTACCATGTGTTTTGAATCTTTTAATTATGAAACTTTTGCAAGTTTTAATTTCAAAAACTATATTTTTAATATAAAACCGATTTCCCGTTTGATATCGATTTCTACTTGAGTGCAACATATTTGTCATATTTACAGAAAGCAATTTATGAGCTTTGTGGAGCCTGATCGTATTCTTATTTAATCGACGTTTGACAACAATAAAATTCCAGAGTTTTTTGGTCACCTGTAATCTGAAAGTTGAGAAATTCCGCATAAGTGAAACGGTAATCATCTTAGAGGTATTTGTTTGAGCTGATCCCTAATCTTCTACAATGTTTTCGATTCGAATTTCACTTGTATGTCGAATTCGATCTGCTCATTTGGTTCGTATTCTGATCTTTTGGATTCTGAAAGTCATTTTGCTTGCCATCGGAAATACTAATTCAATGCTTCGAGTCCAAATGTGTGTTATCCCAATTAGAAACAGCCAAGTAAGATGCACAGAAGCTGTTCGATGAAATGCCCAGCTGAACATTTTGTGATGTTCGCAATTCTCACTCAGAGCAGGCAAGTAAAATCTTCATACAATTGCTGGATTTTAGGGGCTACTAATAAAGCTGTGATCTTTCTCCTGTTAATTGAGGAGTTGATGTGAATATGTCACAGATAAGCAACTTGAAGTCTTGGATCATATCATATGCACTTCAAAGGGTAAGTACATTGGATAAGAACTATGAAAAATTGCCTAAAAATTGGTGGGTCATATGCACCTTAAAGGGTCATATGCCGCCAAATTTTTTAACAAGACACAATGACTTTTGGTTAGACGACAAATGTGATATGACAGAAGTGTATGTCACATAAATTGCACTTCTGAATCAGGGAGAGAGATTATTATAACACAATTATCAGGCAAATCAAACTGCCTCAGAGCAATGAATTTCTTCTTGCAGCTTCTTCTTGCAATCCTTGCAAGTTACTTGTTATTTCTCATCCTAAAGAGCAGGAGAAATGGGAGAAAGCCTACTCAACCTCCAGGGCCACCTGGGCTTCCGCTCATCGGAAACCTCCATCAGTTTGCCTCTGCTCCCCTTCACCTCTACTTCCATGAATTATCCAAGACGTACGGTCCTTTGGCGTCTTTGAAACTCGGGTTCGTACCAGCCCTTGTTGTTTCCTCTGCAAAAATGGCTGAAGAAGTGATGAAAACCCATGACCACATCTTCTCTAGCCGGCCAAAATTTACAAATCAACAAAAGCTTTCTTATAATGGCTTAGGTTTAGTTTTAGTACCCTATGGGGATTACTGGAGGGGCATTAGGAAGATCTGTGCAATTCATCTCTTAAGTCCCAAAAAGGTGCAGTCTTTTTCCTTAATCCGAGAAGAGGAGGTTTATGGGATGATACAGAAGATTGAGCATCTTTCTGCTGAAAATAGGATAGTCAATCTGAGTGAAATGATTTTGCATCTTAGTAACACTGTAATATGTAGATCTGCTTTTGGGAGGAGGAACAGCGACGCTGATGTTGGATATAGAAGTAGTGTTCAAAGCTTACTTATGGAAATGGAAGAATTGGCCATGGGTTTTTGCTTTGCTGATTACTTTCCTTTCATGGGTTGGGCTGACAAGTTCACAGGATCGTCGGCGAAACTGCGTCGAGTTTTTACCGAGTTTGATGACCTCCTCAATGAAATTATTGATGATCATGTCGACACAACTAGGCCTCAATCCGAAGTAGAAGACATCGTTGATGTGCTACTGGGGCTCCAGATAGAGAATTCATTCGGAATCCACATCACTCGTGATCACATCAAAGCAATTCTCTTGGTAAGTTAATTCAATTGTTTGTTCCCATTGGCTGCCTTTTCCTGTTTTCTTTAGTGTCGTTATATGCTTTATTTAATTCCGCTCTTAGAGTTCACCACTGGATTGATGATGATGATGATGATGATGATGATGATGATGATGATGATGATGTTGTTGTTGTTGTATTGTAGGATTTGTTCGGAGCAGGAACAGAAACAAGTACAGCAATGGTGGTGATGGCAATGACAGAGCTAATGAAGAATCCGGAGGCTATGAGGCGAGTGCAAGAAGAGGCAAGAAGTTTGCCAAGGAAAAACAAGTTCAAGAACATGATCAAAGACGAAGATCTTGAAGAGCTAGTGTACCTAAAGGCGGTGGTGAAGGAAACGATGAGACTGCACCCAGCTGCACCATTGCTAGTTCCGCGGATAGCCACTCAAAACTGCAGCATGGAAGGGTATGAAATCCAAGAGAACACTATAGTGTTTGTGAATGCATGGGCAATAGGAAGGGACCCTGAATCATGGGAAGACCCGGATGAGTTTAAACCCGAGAGGTTTCTGTGTGATAAACCAGTTGATTATAGAGGCCAAGATTTCGAGCTGATCCCATTCGGATCAGGGAGAAGGATCTGTCCCGGGATGAACATGGGTGTAGCTTTGGTGGAGCTTGTGCTCGCCAACTTAGTTTACTTTTTCGATTGGGTTGTACCTTTGGGTATGGAGGAAGGTGTTCTTGACACAACTGTTTTACCTGGTATTGTTGCACAAAAGAAGATTCCTCTCTGTGTTCTTGCTAAAAATATGGGCTGATGCTTGTTTAGAGCTCTTGTGATGATCCTCTTTTAGTGGTTGAATCATAATGTAACCTAAATTAAGCTATAGTATAGCTTGTAAGAATCATGTTTTGATCAATTTTCATTGTGTGTTTTAAGCAATTGATCACCTTCAACTGCACTCTAAAACTGGATCCAGAACTCAGAAAATTCCGCGCCATCACTGAAAAGGTAATCACAAAAGTTGGTTGAATTGATCCTTAATCTTGTACAATGTAATCAGTTCGAAATGAACTTATCGGATTCCATTTAGCTCATTTAGTTCGTAGTCTGATGTTTTGGATTCTGGATGTCATTTTCCTTTGCCATGTGAGATGATAATTCAATGTTTCAGGGGGGAAATTGTAGAGTAGACTAAACTAGAAACAGCCAAGGAAGATGCACAGAAGCTGTTCGATGAAATGTCCAGGTGAACATGTTGTAGAATTTTCTTACAGTTGCTGTATTTTAGGGCCTATAGATAAAGTTGAGATCTTTTCTACTGTCAAGTTTTAGTAGTCATTAACATAATTGATGTGGTAGATAGGCAACTTGGATCATATGCTCCTTAAAGGGTAAGTGCATTGGATAAGAAGTCCGAAGAACATATGTGTCCCACCAGCTAACTGAGAACGATTGATGAATGTGAGTGAGTGAGTTGCTATACGAGGAAAGGGATTGATGAATGTGTACAACTTGGGTGTTTTTGGATGCACTATAAGTATGAAAGTAAGACTGCAAAAATCTTTAATAAGACACAGTGTGTAGGGTCAGATGACACATAAGATATGATAGAAGCGTATGTCGAATTACATATAACTTGCACTTCTAAAGATAAAGCTTTGCTAACCACAATTATCGAGCGAATCAAACTGCCTCAGAGTGATGCATTTCTTCTTGCAGCTTCTTCTTGCAGTCCTTGCAAGTTCCTTGTTATTTCTCATCCAAAAATTCAGGAAAAATGGGAGAAAAACTACACAACCTCCAGGACCACATGGGCTTCCGCTCATCGGAAACCTCCATCACTGTGCCTCCTCCTGCCTTCACCTCTACTTCCATGAACTATCCAAGACATACGGTCCCTTGGTGTCTTTGAAACTCGGGTTCGTACCAGCCCTTGTTGTTTCCTCCGCAAAAATGGCCAAAGAAGTGATGAAAACCCATGACCATGTCTTCTCTAGCCGACCAAAGTTTACAAACCAACAAAAACTTTCTTATAATGGCCTTGGTTTAGTTTTAGCACCCTATGGGGATTACTGGAGGGGCATTAGGAAGATCTGTGCAATTCATCTCTTAAGTCCCAAAAAGGTGCAGTCTTTTTCCTTAATCCGAGAAGAGGAGGTTTATCAGATGATACAGAAGATCGCGCATCTTTCTACTGAAAATAGGCTAGTCAATCTAAGTGAAGTGATGATGCATCTTAGTAACACTATAATATGTAGAGCTGCTTTCGGGAGGAAGAACGACGAAGCTGATGTTGCTTATAGAAGTAGTATTCGAAGTTTACTTATGGAAATCGAAGAATTGGCAGCTGGTTTTTGCTTTGCTGATTATTTTCCTTTCATGGGTTGGGTTGACAAACTCACAGGGGCATCAGCAAAGCTTCATGATGTTTTTATGAAGGTGGATCGCCTTCTTGAGGCAATTATCGACAATCATGTCAACACAGTTAGGCCTAAATCGAGCATAGAGGACATTGTTGATGTGCTACTCGGGCTCCAAAATGATATTTCATTTGGAATCGACATCACACGTGATCACATTAAAGCAATTCTCCTGGTAAGTTAACTCGTTAGGCCTATTTTATCTATGCGTCTATGCTTCTTTTCTGACTCTTAATTGCCTTATTGTTCTACCTGTTACCATTCTGTTCATTTTTCTGTTATTTTGGGTTTATTGGAAACACTCTCTCGACTAGTTCGAGGAAAGAGTGCAGACCCCGCTTAATCGCGGGATATATTGCGTTGTTGTTGTTGTTTGTAGCTGGCACAATGCATCACGGGTCTCACAGGAAACATCCTCTCGCCCTCTGGCGTGGAAAGGATGCTTATATCTTGACTTCCCAGACCTGCTTTACGCGATATTCCATAAGTCTTTGATTTTTTTGTATATTGCAGGATTTGTTCGGAGCAGGAACAAATCCAAGTGCAGGAACAATAGTTTGGGCAATGACAGAGCTTATGAAGAATCCGGAGGCTATGAAGCGAGTGCAAGACGAGGCAAGAAGTTCGACAGGGAACAAGATTAAGAGCATGATAAAAGAAGAAGATGTTGAAAAACTGGTGTACTTGAAGGCAGTGGTGAAGGAAACAATGAGATTGCACCCTATTGCGCCGTTACTAGTCCCCCGGGAATCCAATCAAAACTGCTGCATAGAAGGGTATGAAATCCAAGAGGAAACCTTAGTCTTTGTTAGTGCTTGGGCAATTGGGAGAGACCCTGAATCATGGGAAAACCCGGATGAGTTCAAACCCGGGAGGTTTCTTTGTGATCATAAACTGGTGGACTTCAAAGGCCATGATTTCGAGCTGATCCCCTTCGGCTCTGGGAGAAGAATTTGCCCAGGTATGAACATGAGTGTAGCTATGGTGGAGCTCGCCCTCGCCAACTTGATCTACTTGTTCGATTGGGCGGTCCCTTTGGGTATGGAGGAAGAGATTCTGGACACAGGTGTTTTACCTGGTATTACTACACACAAGAAGTTCCCACTATGCCTTCTGGCTGAAAATATGGCCTGATATATGATGCATCTTTAAAACACTTTTCTGATATCCTCTTTTATTGATTTGAATCATAATGTAAACTAAATTTATCTGCCTGCAGCTTTTAAGAATCATGTTTTAATGAACCTTCAAACATATTTGATTTGTTAGAAGTTTATAATATTTGATTTCTTAAAAAAAAAACACAGAAATCTATAAACCCTATCAAAATCCTTGTATATAAAAAAAATCAGCAAAATATAGTAGATTTTCCAAATGTAGATGTTTAACCTATGACAAAGTGTATCATTTGAATTTTTTATCTCTAAATTTATATTTTTAAAATTTGTTAAATATACATTCATATACTCCAATAGTCCAATTCAATTGATACGCTTAAACAAGAGGTATCAATCTTAATATTAAACGGATCAAAATTAAAAGACAATTTGTGTGTTGTTAGCGCATTGCAGGCGATTGAAATTAAAATTCCCCAGAATATTGAGATCATCATCTCGAATTCTCACTTAAACCTACTGAAATCTAATAACATCTACATTCAACATGTGTTTAGGGAAATCAATTGTGCAACGTAGTTTTCTTCCTTCTACTAAGGAAACTTAGTATTAAAACTTTCCTAATCACTTTTCTTTTTTAAAAAAATATATCTTTTATAATTTTTTTAATGAAATACCATTTAACTACTCTTCGCTTTAAAATTAATGACAACCACATCATCTTAAGAGTTTACATTTGATAACCCCTTCCTCTTTTTTTTTTTTTTTTGATGACGAGGAACCTACATTCGGTGGTAAACCCGAGCACGTGAACCAGTCACCAAGAACCACGTAATCGGTAAGGGTGGAGGTAGGTAAAGATCGAACTCGAGACCTCCTCATAACCCCTTGCTCCACACCATTAGACTAGCCCGGCTAGGGCAACTCTTCCTCTCTTTTCCCTTGCAATTGTAACGGAAAAGAGGGAAATGTGGTCAATTGTTAAAAAAAAAAAAAGAGAGAGATAATAATGAAATGAATATGTATTTTTTAAATAAAGGGCAAATTAATGAAAATTAGTATATCTAGGGTGCTAAAATGAAATTTGTCTAATCTATATATTAATTAAAACCAAAGCATCTATCCCACGTGTCGTCCTCTCACGCAAAGTTATTTTTGTAAGGTATTATTTACACAATATCATTTAATTAAGGTAATTAAACTATCTAATATTATTTACACATTATTAACATAATATCATCTCATAATATATTTTTAACCAATCTATCTATATATTAATTAAAACCAAAACACCTATGCCACGTGTCGTCCCCTCACGCAAAGTTATTTTTGTAAGTTATTATTTACACAATATCATTTAATCTATATATTAATTAAAACCAAAGCATCTATCCCACGTGTCGTCCTCTCACGCAAAGTTATTTTTGTAAGGTATTATTTACACAATATCATTTAATTAAGGTAATTAAACTATCTAATATTATTTACACATTATTAACATAATATCATCTCATAATATATTTTTAACCAATCTATCTATATATTAATTAAAACCAAAACACCTATGCCACGTGTCGTCCCCTCACGCAAAGTTATTTTTGTAAGTTATTATTTACACAATATCATTTAATTATGGTAATTAAACTATCTAATATTATTTACACATTATTAACATAATATCATCTCATAATATATTTTTAACCATCTATCTATATATTAATTAAAACCAAAGCACCTATGTCACGTGTCGTCCCCTCACGCAAAGTTATTTTTGTAAGGTATTATTTACACAATATCATTTAATTATGGTAATTAAACTATCTAATATCATTTACACATTATTAACAAAATATCATCTCATAATATATTTTTAACCAATGGGATTAATTCAAAACTTTTTTTAGTAAAGGTAATATTAACTATATGAACTATATAGTATTATTTCATTATATATTAATTACATGATATATATTATAGTAATTAAAATATCTAATATTTTTTTTGAATGCAATCTAATGCCTACTATTAATCTATATGTAAATCTTTATATCTATACCTATATCTATATATTTATTCTTAAAACATAAGAATTTAGCCTATGTTATCCTTGCCGTGTTTTTAATTAGCTATTTAAACCAATCAAATATTTTTTCCTTTAATTATTTCTTCTTCTTTCATTTATCTCTTTAAATTAATTTTTTTCTTTTATTTTTAACACATTTACTAACTATCCATATATATTCTTAATACCAAATGTACAATGATATTTTTTTTTAAAAGTTACAATGTTTTTATTATTTTTCTAACCAATAAGAGTGATTTAAAATTTCTATAAATTTTTATATATGCTAATTTAAATGAGTTTTTTTAAAAAAATATATAAAATTATTTCCGTGATACTTTTATGGTAATTATTTTTATGATTTTTATCCTAACTTTTATTAATATTTTATAATATTAATTTTTTATATTTTTTACAAAATCGCGCCATGGCGCGGGTATTGTACTAGTTAATACATTAGTTGGGAAACAATGATTGCCGAGGGCCAACGACAATCAACGAACCAAATTCAGTTTGAAGATGAGATAACATAACGATAACGTCCTTCTTTCTCCCACTAGCTGTGGTGGTCGACGCCCCATAGCTCTTCCCGAGCTTTCCATCTGAATCCATGGCGTCTCTAATTTCTATCAACGTCAACAGCACTCCAAAGCTCGATCCTGACCTCAGAAAATTCCCCGCCATCACTGAAAAGGTAATCATCTTTGTTGTTCGAATTGATTCTTTGTCTTCTCCAATTTCATCGATTCAGAGAAATTGATACTCTAGTTAAACGGAATCATGAATCTCGCACTCTAATTCGAAGCTTCGTGTGGAAAATTGCAGAGTTCGAATGTAAATTATCCCAAAAATCAGGGTTCGAATCAGCTAGAAACGGCCTCAGAGAAGAGGAAGTCGTTGGATTTCAGGGAAGCACTGTCTATGATCAAGGAAGGTGCGCAAGTTCAATCGCCCTTTTATGTCCCATTGTTGCAGGAATGTGTAGATAGGAACTCGAAATCCGATGCGCGAACTGTTCATGCGCACATTGTGAAAACGGGGAGCCATTTGGATGTATTTGTGATGACATCCCTTGTCAATGTGTATGCTAAGTGCGGACTCATGGAGGATGCACAGAAGCTGTTCGATGAATTGCCCAAGCGAAATGTTGTTACTTGGACAGCTTTGATGACTGGCTTTGTTCACAATTCACAGCCGGAGAAGGCGATTCGAGTATTCGTACAAATGCTGGAAGTTGGGGCCTATCCTTCAACCTATACATTTGGGACAATACTAAGTGCTTGTTCATCTCTGGTGCTTGTCAATCTCGGGAGACAAATCCATGGGTACATTGTGAAGTACGGTGTTGAGAACGAAACGAGCATTGGCAACAGCCTCTGTAGCTTTTATTCGAAATGTGGAGTCCTTGATTCCGTTTTGAATTTGTTTAAGAGGATAAAGGAGAAGAATGTGATATCATGGACAACGGTCATATCTGCTTGTGGTGATTATGGGAAGGCTCCAATGGGTTTGAGATACTTTACCCAGATGGTAACGGAAGGTGTTGAGATGAATGAGTTCACATTGACTAGTATACTGAGCTTGTGCTGTGGAATTCAGGCTTTAGAAGTCGGGACACAGATACATGCGATGAGCATCAAGCTTGGTTACCAATGGAGCTTACGCACAAAGAATTCGGTAATGTATTTGTACTTGAAATGTGGGTTTATTGAGGAAGCACGTAAACTGTTCGGTGGAATGGAGAACATCGGTTTGGTGACATGGAATGCGATGATATCAGGTCATGCCCAGGCAATGGGGCTTGCAAGGGATGATGTTTCAGCTTATCGCACTGGAAACAAGGCGTTGCACATCTATTCGAAGATGAACAGATCAGGCAATCAACCTGATTCGTTCACCTTGTCGAGTATATTCAGTTTATGTAGCAATTTGGTTGCCTTGGAACAGGGTGAACAGGTCCATTCTCAGGCGTTGAAAGGTGGGTTTCTATCAGATGTCGTGGTGGGTACTGCGTTAGTTGAAATGTATAACAAATGTGGGTGTGTCGAGAAAGCGACCAAAGCGTTCTTGGAGATGCCTACCAGGACTGTAATATCCTGGACTTCGATGATTTCCGCCTTTGCCCAGAATGGCAGACCTCACCAAGCAATTCAGCTGTTTGAAGACATGAGAGTGGCTGGAGAGAAACCGAACAAGATTACCTTTGTGGCCGTTCTTTCGGCTTGTAGCCACGCAGGGATGGTCGATGAGGCTCTTAGATACTTTCGGATCATGAAGGATCAGTCCAAGATCTGGCCGGTAACAGAGCACTATACATGCCTCGTCGACATGTACGTGAGGCTAGGCCGCCTAGAAGACGCTTTTGATCTTATCAAGACCATGGATCGCGATCCTAATGAATTTCTATGGTCAGTCCTGATTGCAGGATGTAGGAATCATGGCAAACTAGACCTGGGTTTCTACGCAGCCGAGGAGTTGCTCAAGCTCAAGCCAAGAGACACGGCCACTTATGTAATGATCTTGAACCTGTACCTCTCTGCCGAGAGATGGCAAGATGTTTCAAGAATCCGAAAGCTAATGAAAGAGGAGAATCTCGGAAAATTGCAGGATTGGAGTTGGATAAGCATCAAAGATAGAGTTTATTCCTTCAGGACCGATGATCGGATGCAACCTCCTGCGCCAGAGGTGGAGAGTTACCTAAATACTTTGCTACATGAAGCGAAGGCGATAGGTTACAGTGCACGGGATCCTACAATGGCTGATGAGGAGGGAGAGGTGGTGTCTTCTCTTCATCACAGCGAAAAAATGGCTGTTGCATTCGGGTTATTGCATACACCACAGCAAACAGTGCTTAGAGTTCTTAAGAGTACGAGTATTTGTGGCGACTGTCATGATTTCGTTAAGCTCGTCTCCAAGATGACCGATAGGGAGATAATCATTCGCGATAGCAAGCGACTTCATAGATTTATTCGTGGGCAATGCTCGTGTGGGGATTCAAGTAACCTCATATGAACAGCTCACTTTGTTTTGTAGTACTATCCAATTGACACTTTCAGTCAGCCAAGGTGACATTGTAACATTTGTGTAGATCAGTTAATTGAACAAGTTTTATACATACTGCAATTTTTTTCGCTTATAAAATTCCAGTTTATCAAAGATACATCGCCAACTTCACTTTTACGACACCACGAAACTATTCCGGAGTAACTCAGAAGACATTGCTAACTGATGGCTGCTAAGAAAGGCACTGAAAATCAACAGGCAACAAGCAGCTTATTCTAAAAGCTTATGCCAACTGCAGAGTACTCTATAAACAGAAGAATTTAAGAACACTTGTAACACATAACATTGTGTTACCTGCTTAAGAACCAAATTTACACTTGCAAGGAAGCCGATGAGGTTGAGCTAGAACCACTCTTCAAACCAATTACCCTTTATCGAGAGATCTCCAGAAGGAAGGTACAAGGAAGCCACTGGCTTTGTCTCAACTGCAAAGTCGTTGCCAGCAAGCCCCATGATCATTTATCATTCTCTGATTTGAATGACCATAGAATCTACTTGATTGTGACGTAACGGTTGGTCCCGTGCTTCGCCCAGTGATCTTTGAGATCAACAGCACCTGAGAGATCATGCCCTTCAGCAGCAAGTCGGCTCAGCAGCTTGCTGAATGCACTCCCACTCATCTTCCGTCCACCAACTCTGGCATGTCGCTTGTTGGGCACAGTTGGTAAAGGATACATTGAGATGGTGGTTGTGCAGCAGGCTGACTGCCATCCACCATTACCCCATTTGTAACATTGGCGGTAGACTCCAGTACATGAGCAAACAGGAGCAGGCATGGTTGATTCATCGAATGCTACTTGGTTCAGTCCGATATCCTGACCTTCCCAGTCAGGTTTTGGTGACACAGATAGCAACTGTTTATATTCGTCTCCCCCTCCCATTTCCTGCATACCTTTACATTCTTGTTGGGAATTGGCTGACACCATCTTATATGAATCATCCTCTTCCCTCTTAACCTTCTTTGAGGATTTGGAGGACCTTTTATTAGGAGACACTGGCTTCAATTCGTCAGCTCGTTTAACTTTCTGGGCTTTGAGATTCTCAGGTGCAAAACTAGTCAGTGGCACAGCATCGGCCACTGTAATCTCCCTTGGATCATAGGAGGCTTCACCATCCATATGTGAATGGTGTTGCAGGTGTGGCTGTGGATGGTGCACATGCTTTATGCCATGCCCAATCTGACATCCGGGAGGACAGGATGCATTATTATTATTATTCATGGCATTCTGCCGATATTGGAGAGCTGCTAGTGCATTGTCTCGCTCCAATATAGCCTCGTGTCTTTCCCGCATTGCAGTATCTCGCTGCATGATTGCTAAATCTCTCTCTTCCAAGGCCTTGTTTTTTTCATTCAGGGCCATATTTCTCTCTTGAATTGCAGCATCCCTTTCAGCCATTATAGACATTAGCTGTTTCATTGATGGCTGATGCTGCATCATCCACTTTAAAATGGAAAATAGGATTATATTTCAATAGTTTGTAAAGAAAGAATAAAGGCTGTGATATAAAATAAGACCAACAACAACAAAGTAGCCTACTAAAATACCTGACTTTGTGTCGATTTATATATATCTTGTTTCTGTCTTCCATTTTCATGATGCCCAGTGTCACCCATCTTATGCCCACAGAATCTATCAGCAGTGTGTTACCTTATGCTCTAATTGTCCCGTGACAAGAACAAATAAGGCTGAGAAACACCAATAGGTTATGTTACGAAAGATTCCTCACACATGAACAAATAAGAGGAAAGTAGCATTACGTTTGTAAAAAGGTAACTCTCATCTATGCAAAGAAGTGACGAAGCATAAATGCTACATTGTCCTACAAAAGTGCCATTTAGTTGAAGGGGTTTCGTTCAAAAGGCATCTAAATACTTCAATGCGAGCAGTAATAACCCCATCACCAAGCAGATAAAGCATCTGAGTTGTGAGCTACAATCCTTTTCCACAGACCCTTACATCAGTCTAAGAACTGCCTATTTATCGTAAATATGTGTCTGCACAAGTACTACATGCTTGGGCTGTCTGGTTACTGAGCTTAATAAGCAAATAACCTTTGCAAATTGCAATTCATGTCATGTATTTAAGTTCTATTATCAGATGTCTTTCACTGTCAGGAGTACCGCGCCTTCCACTTCAAATAAAAGCAAACTGATTTCCATCAGGTGCCTTAATGATACACACAGCCATCATATTGTTTGTTGAGTAAATTAAAATCAGCAATGGAAAACTCCTGCCAAGAGTTTGATCCTTCACACAACTCCAGGATCTGGATAACAACTTTTTTTTTTTTTGAGCAACAATGTTTTCTCCTATAGGTTATAACTAGAGTAACAAAAAAAATCATCTTGGAATTAACCTAAACCTAGTTCCAGTTTTAAGGGAAAACATTCACAAATTCCCAATTTGATTTCAAAGACCCAATAGTATCAAATAGGAAGACTTACTCCGGTGCTCCCACACGGATCAAATCAAATTTCTCCACAACTGATTTCTAACTTGTTTTCTCAGTTTCAACAGCTGAAGCACAAACCTATAGAGCAGTAAAAAGGCATCATATGTCACTACAACTAGGTTTCTCACTGATCACCTCCTGAGATACTACCGAACCAGATACAATCACAAATTTCCAGAACCAAAGCAGAAATCGGACTCAGAGCACCAAACCAAACAACCAAAATTGCAAAAGCCCCAAAGAGGCGACACAAGCAGAGCTCGAATTGAACAGATAAGATGAAATTCGAACAGAAAGCAAAAGCAGCACAACCTACACAAAATCAAGTAGGAACCAACCGGACACGTAATCGTCAAACAAAAGCGCAGACAGATCACTATCGAAACGGTAAACAGAGAGCATAAGCTGGAACCGAAGAATGAAGATCGAAGCTTACCGTGAACTGATGGAGGTTAGAGGAGTGGCGGGAGGAGGAAGAGAAACCCTAGAAATGAACAAGGCGTAAAGAGGAAGATTGGGATTTGGGGATGGTGAGAAACCGAGAGCTACAGTCATACAGAGAGGAGACTAGTAAACTTTGGTTAGTGCTGCAACTTGGATTGAAAGGAAGGAACTTACTTGGAAAATATCAATGCAAGAGTTTTTTTGTAAAAAAAAAAGGTAAAAATGTGTTTGGATTTAATCGCATTTTAGTTATAATGTAATTATTTTGATCTTAAAAACTGAAGTAAAATAGTATTCCGTAATTTTATTGAATAATCACATAAATTGAGATACCTACATTATAATTAATACATTGTGAAATTTAAATACACCTTTAATTTAAACATTTTAAAAATTGTGTTAACCAAACACCCCCTTATCTACTTTTATTATAAACATAATACAATTTGAATCCAAACACATGTAAAATTTCACTAATTTATCGAAGTACTCGCTCCGGGTTTTTTTAAATATTATGTTAAAAATTATATAAAATAATAATTTATATATATATATAATTTCATGTTTATTGGTAAAAAAATATGATTTTTTAAAAAAACTAATAAAAATATTAATATTTTTATATATTTTTTTTTATCATCTTTTAATGTAGCATACCTAGATCTTACATAAGAATTAAAAAAAAAAAAGAGGGAGTATAATTTAGGTAATTTTACTAGAGGTGCCAAGAGATTTAGGAAAAGTCTCGCTTACCTAAAAATATTGAGGTACTTGAAATTTGAATGTTTTTTTTGGTCTAGAGAAATTTGAATGTTAATTGCCTGTCGTATAATTTATTTCAGTTTGTACCACGAGATTTTGACTAATCAGTTAAAAAAAAATATTGTTTTATTTTATAGAAGAAATTTGGTCCAAAGGTCTTTTAAAAAAGGCCTATTTAGAAATTGTCCTAGGGTTTTACCTTTGCTAGTAAATGTCTAAAAATCTTTCATAATACCTAAACTACCCCCGTTTTAATTTTCCCACACCCGGCTTCATCCCTCCCTGTATTCAGATCTGATCTCAGAGAGAGCTCCATGGCTGCTCCTCCGTTCTCGCTCCTCCCTCTCTTCATCATGCGTACTGTATTGAGGATGGAAGCCGTGGCCCAGCTACAAGTGCCGTAGTCGCACTTATCAGGTGGCCACCAGTCAACGGTTGCGCAGACGAAGTCGTCGTCGATGTGGGCGGTGCCGTTTACGGTGGATGGGAGAGATTTGGGTGGTGCGACGGTTGAGGGAACTCTTCCAAGCTTTTAAATGCCTTGTCGATTGCAAAGGAATAACTGTTTGGAGAAGGGGGCGAGGTCTCCTCCATGCCTGCGCCCATTTCTGTGCCCTACTTTCTTCTTCTCTCTGTGTTAACAAATTTGGATAGTTGTAAATTGGGGTTTATCGCAGTGGATTTTTTTTAAGGAATATAGCAGTGAGGTTTTGATTGAAAAATGTGGGAGAACAAACAATTTGGTCTACACCTACCATTAATGTAAGTTATCTTGCCATTTCTTTGTATTTTTAGTTTATGATAGGCCATTGCCTTGGGCTGCTGGGGTTTGGAAACCATACTTACTGTGAAAGCTTTGAATACATTGCATTCTCTGTTGTGTAGAGCTTGTGAGTAGTGTATGGCCCTTTAAGCCATACTCCCTGTTTTAGTTTGGTGACTTTAACTTCTCTCCCCTATCACAATATTATATGCTAGTAGCATTTTTCTAGACCTTGTTGTTGTATCCCCTTCCGAGGGCTAGCTAACTCTTTTTTATATTTATATAATAAAAGACAGTAGCCTACATTCAAGATCAAAAAAGATAACATCCGGTTTCAACTTGCAAACTTTGGCCTCTTGAGTTCATTTGATTGACATATATAAATTTATACACGTAACTATACTTTATTGTTTTAGTTTGGTGACACGTGTTTTATTGAGGGTTTGTCGATGATACAATTTTAAAATTTATTAGTGTCATCAAATTTTTTTATAAAAAGGTTATCACAAAAAAAAGGAGTCATCATATGTGTTACCAACAGTGTTAAGTGTGGTGACAGTGACCTCGTAAAAAACACTCTAAAAACAAAGTTGTCACCAAAAAAAGTTGTGACCACATGTGTCACCAACACTGTGACCACTGATAAGGGTGGTGACAGTGATAATGGTGGTGACAGCGATAAGGGTGGTGACATTGACAAGGGCGGTGATAGTGATAAGGGTGATGACCCCATAAAAAAAAGTTGTCACCGTATGTTTTTATAGTGGTGACAGTGTCTATGGCCCTATTTTTATTTTGGTTACAGCGTCTATGACCTTGTTTTTATTTTGGTTATAGCGTCTATGACCATCTTACCCATTCATATATCAGAGGAGAATTGTCACCACATGTATTTTGCGTTCTCATTAGCCCCTATAGGGTTTGTGCTTCCCTTGTCCTAGGGTTTTCCTTTGGTTACAGTGTCTATGATCCTATAGGGTTTGTGCTTCCCTTGTCATAGGATTTTCCTTTGGTTACAGTGTCTATGACCTTGTTTTTATAGTGGTGACAGTGGTTATGACCCTATTTTTATTTTGGTTACAACGTCTATAGGGTTTTCCTTTGATTACGATGTCTATGACCCCCTTTTCCCATAGTGGTGACAGTGTCTATGACCCTGTTTTAATAGTGGTGACAGCGTCTATAGGGTTTTCCTTTGGTTACAGTGTCTATAACCATGTTTTTGTAGTGGTGACAGTGTCTATGATTCTGCTTTTATAGTGATGATAGTGTCTATGACCCTGTTTTTATTTTGGTTACAACGCCTTTTACCCTCTTAATCATTCATATAATAGCGGAGAACTGTCACCACATGTTTTTATAGGGTTTGTGCTTCCCTTGTCCTAGGGTTTTCCTTTGATTACAGTGTCTATGACCATGTTTTTGTAGTGGTGACAGTGTCTATGACCGTGTTTTTATTTTGGTTACAATGTCTATAACCCTGTTTTTATTTTGTTTACAGCGTCTATGACCCACTTACCCATTCGTATATTAGAGGAGAACTTGTGCTTCCATTGTCTTAGGGTTTTTCTTTGGTTATAGTGTCTATGACTTTGTTTTTATTTTGATTACAGTGTCTATGACCATGTTATTATAGTGGTGACAATGTCTTTTACCCTTGTTTTTTATAGTGGTGACACCCTGTTTTTATTTTGGTTACAGTGTCCATGACCCACTTATTCATTTATATATTAGAGGAGAACTTGTGCTTCCCTTGTCCTATGGTTTTCCTTTGGTTACGGTGTTTATGACTCTGTTTTTATTTTGGTTACAATGTCTATGACCATGTTATTATAGTGGTGACAATGTCTTTTACCCTTTTTTTTATAGTGGTGACACCCTGTTTTTATTTTGGTTACAAAGTCTATGACCATCTTACTCATTCATATATTAAAGGAGAACTGTCCCCACAGGGTTTTCCTTTAGTTACAGTGTCTATGACGCTGTTTTTATTTTGGTTACAGCTTATATGACCCTCTTATCCATTCATATATTGGAGGAGAACTATCCAACATATGTATTTTGACTTCTCATTAGCATTTTAGGGTTTGTGTTTCCCTTGTCCTAAGATTTTCCTTTGGTTACAGTGTCTATGACCCTGTTTTTATAGTGGTGACAGTGTCTATGACCATGTTTTTACTTTGGTTACAGTGTCTATGACCTGTTTTTATTTTGGTTACAGTGTCTATGACCGTCAAGATAGATGTAAACGACTCAAGATTACCTACATTCGAAGAAATTAATACCTCTCTAATTTTTATAGAGATTATAAAGTGATATGTGGATCATATAAAAAGTGGCCGGCATTACCTTAGTGGTAAAATGGAGAATAACATGGATAATGGATTGTAACACCACCATTTTTCTATACAATAGTCCGTACTTCTTAGTCCATAATTCATTAAAAACAAATAAACAACAATTACACACCCATAGTGGTAGTACATGTACATGTTCACATTACACATACACAGTACACCATCACCATGTCACCACCACACACCATTTTTACACCACCACTACCACAGTAACCACACATAATTTACACCACCATTTACACTCACATAGTGACAGTACATGGACATGTTCATCACCATGTTCACATTACACAGACAAAGGCCAACTGACATCAATTGAATCGTAGCATAAACCTTTGTGTTCAGCATCTTGGTTGCTTCCTGTGGCTCCCTCGTCTCTGGTTGCGCTGTAAGTCCTCGTCTTCCGACTCTCCTTTGTTGTTCTAAACTTGTTTCTTTGTGAATTGTGATTGATCATCACCTTCATTAGTTACTGTCATAATGTAGCATGTTATCCCACTTTAGAAATAAAATAAAAACAGCACACAAACCAATTATTGGTTTTTGCTACTTTTTTGGTAATACAAAATCAAATACGAAGCATATGAATTTAGATCTCATGGTGTAACCAAAGAAGCTGCTAGTCTCCCATGTTGACTTCACCAAACATGACCTTGTAATGTCAGCATCAAAATCGTCAGTCTTGTTTTGAAAATCAGATTACCCCCAATCTCCCCAAAATTCATACCTCAATCCCGATGAAACCCCGAGGAGGCGAGGTTGTTGCGATGATGCTCGGAGGCGTCGAAGTCGAGTTGCTAAGATCCGATTTAGGAGAAGGTCGCTGGCTTGGATTCACGTGGGAGTCTTCAATTGAACAAATTATGACGAAAGCATCACCGTCTCCACAACCGCCAATCAAATCGACGTCGAGTTCAATAGCGATAAAGGGAAGCAAATCGCTCTCTCCGGCACCGAATCCAATGCGGCTAAGTGAACTCGCTCTTTGATTCAGACTAGATGTCGAAGAACATCGGACACTCGAAAATTAGGGCTTGAAACGGGTTTGGCGATGCTAATTCGGGGCTAGGGCTCTCCTCGGAGGCGGAGTTGCCGCAGGCCGGTACGCGGGGGGTGACGGCGGGGGAGGACAGCCATGGTTGCTCGGTTGTAGAGAGGTCGTGGCGAAGGAAGGAGCGGTTGTAGGCCATGGTAGATTTAGGTTGAAACATTGATTTGGGATGAGCGTGAAAGGAAGAAATATAGAAGCAAGGGCAAAATTGTCCTTTTGGGACATTCACCCAATTTCACTCCACAAATGTCCTAGGAGCTAATTTTGGCCTATAATATGGACACATACCAAATTTTCCCTATTTTATATGATTTTATTTTAATTAGCGATTGAAGTATCAATCACAAGTTGGTGTAGTGGTTGTGGGGTTACATCCAATGCCAAGAAGTTCGAAGTTCAAATCCCCTTGGAAACATGGAGTCGCTTGTGAGTGGGAGGGTCAACCCCTTAAATGGGTCACACAGTACCCGATTCAGATGTAGAGCGACTGAGTCGATCGAACTGTGGACTAAGATAAAAAAAAAAGTAACGCGATTGAAGTAGAATAGAAAATGAACACGATTTTAAAATACGTGATCTCCACTAGTGAAATTTAACTTAGTATCTTGGTTTATAAACTTGTAGATATAACACCAAGTTATAAACTTTTATACCAAGGTTCACAACCTAGAGGTATCAACTTTGGTTAGAGAATGAACTTTGAAGTTAAACAATCTATATATCACTAAATTTAACTCCGTGGTATTCAATAAAATGTAATTACAACACTAGTTTCTACCTAAGAAGAGTGTTCTGCTTTTAAATTTTATAGTTTTCGTATGCTTTAAAACCGCATAATTAGGGACGGAGCCAGAAAGTTTTGAGCGGGGATCACCATAATAGTAGATAATAAGATCGAGAAAAAAGGCGTGAAACACATGTTCGATAGTACAAATTAGTTTCAAACGATAATACAAACTAGTGTGAAACAATATTATAAACTACTACAAAGATATAAAACAAAAATAAGGATATAAAACGCAATAAATAAACATTGTATTCTTAAGGAAAAACTAATTAAAATACCCTCACATTTGAGCGTATGGTAAAAATATATCTTTAACTTTAAAATGTAATAAAAATATCCCGACTTTTTAGGGTAGTGGTAATGTATTGCCACGAGTTTTCTCACAGATAAAAAATGCTAACAAGGCATCTTACTTTTTTTTTACAAGGGTTTTCTTTAACAGTTTCCTTAGGAAAAAATAAATAAAGAGTTAGACCGGGTTCTTACCCAACACCTTTTCCTCCCTCCTATCTCCTTCCATGGTCGTCTCTTGAACTGTCTTCCAAGTCTTCTAGGTAGCTCATAGTTCCTCTTCAATGGTAGTCTTCTTCTTTCGTGGTCGCCTATCTTGAGTTGTCTCCCTCACATCTTCTTCCTCTTTGATTCGTTCACGGACTTGGCTGAGTAAGTTTTGTTTTTTCCTTCCTTATTTGTTGTTGTTGTTGTTGTTGTTGTTGTCGGTTTAGTGTTGTTGTCGGTTTAGTGTTGTTGTCGGTTTGTTGTTAGGAATAGTCGTGTTGTGTTAATTTGAGAAAATTTTGACTGGATTAGTTGCTTGGTTGAATCAATTTCGTTTTTCGGGTATAATTTTGTTGTCGGTTTATTTTTTTGCTAAGGAAACCGTTCAAAAAAAAACCCAATTTTAGTGCTAATTTGTAAAAAGGCTTCCACACAGGCTGCCATGTAAAAAAAATCCACGTAGGCTGTTTTGTCAGCATTTTTTACCCGTGAGATTACCCGTGGTAATATATTATCACTACCCTCAAAGGTCGGGATATTTTTATTACATTTGAAAGTTGAGGATATATATTTTTACCAAACCCCCAAAGGTGGGGGTATTTTAATTAGTTTTCTCTATTCTTAACATGTAATAATGTATAACTAGATATAAAAAATTTAAACTTGCATAACTTCTTACCAAATTCTCAAAATAAATAATATAATATATAGTTTCGAAGCTCTCGAGATGAATTATAATACGTGAATATCAATTTAAGTAAAATATAAAAGTATTTATTGAAATAAAATTAAAGTGACTAAAACACCTATAATTTTCAAACATTCATAATTTTTTACTCAGATGTTGAATTAAGGCATATTATATATCAAAACGAAGTTATGGACGAGTAGAATACACCTAGGTAATTTTCCGGATGAGGGGAGGGTCACATGACCCCTAGGCCCCCTAGTTTTGCCTCTGCGCATAATCTTATGTTTTATTTTTCTTGCATACTGTGATGGATCTCGTATTTAGTACTGTAGTAAGATTGAAATATTTCAAATTACTGTATTTACTAAAATACTAGGAAGTACATGGTAGTAGCAGTTAGTACTAAGTATCATAAAAAAAAAAAAAAGTAACAAACTTGTGATTTGCACAATGCTTGTGGATTGATAAACAAACATGATGCTTGTGCATCGACAAAAGTAATAGATCGATCGATGGTGATTGGTGCACATTAAGATTATTTCTAATCTGATACTTCTATCCCTCTATTACCCGACTCATTTCATCTGTAACGAGGGTTTCATTCCTCTTCCGACTTATCTCGTTTTTGATACGGATAAGTCGGAGAAAAGTGCCCTAGTTGTGAGTTCAAATCATCTGTCACCGTCTTCGTACCCTTCTTTTGTCCTTCCTCACAATCTTTCTATTTTCTTTTTTTTTACTATTTAATTTTAATTTTAATTTGCTTTTATTTTTAAATTAGGTTGTGTGAGGGGGGCGAGGGCGGGGACAAGGAGTGGATACAGAGGATATGGATCCCTAAGTTTAACTAAAGCTCGATGGAAACACGATTCTAATTTTTGTATTTTCAGCTTAATAATGGTTTGTGAAATTTTGGTTCAAGGGTTCAACTCCCCTTAACTACACTATTTTAACCATTCCGAAATGAAAAGGACTTGTGGGTAGTAACCAAAGGTCCCCAGTTCGAACCCCGGATATGGCCGCTCTTTATTTACAAATTGAAGGTTTGTGAAATTTTGGGCCAGACTGCCACAGAGAGTAGTGATACGGCTTATAATGGGCTGGGTTAACTCTCTTAAGCCCATTATGGGACCACGAAGTACTCGCAGCCCTAAAAATACTTGTAAATCTTATTTTTTCAAACGGTAATCTATATCTATATTTCAAAGTATAAGTTAAGTTTCGACCAAAAATATGTTAAGTATATTTAAGTAAGAAATAAAATTCTAAATGAAAAGAGTGAATCCTATTTTTTGGTGTATAGGTTAGAAAAAAACTTTTTTTAATTACAATTTAACGCCTTCACATTAAGAAAATATAACAACATAAAGCCATTTTTGTCCAAGTTTTCTCAAAAACAATGAAGCCCTATATGATTCTTCTTCCTTTTTTTTATTAGGAAAAATTCAAAATATCATAAGTAAGTCTGGTAAATCGAGAGGGCACAAAAAGCGTCAGACGAACAACCTGTCATGATACAACTAATCAATACAACAAACCAAAATCTATTGATCGTTTTGCAAAACAAGGAAAATAACCCCAAAAAAACTAACCTTGATTCTTGATTCAAGTATGAATGTTAAATAGCATTTTAAATCTTCGACATTACTACCAAGCTTTTTTTAATGTACTTTTAGTGAGTGGGTAATATGTCGTTCCTTACCTTATTATGGATTTCTACTTTCTGTTTTTTTCCGGTAAGATATCATATTAGATTTGGCTATCCTATATTCTCATTATTCACATTCTCAATTGTCGTGTTGTTGTTTTGCTCGATCAAAAGGCTTTGAGTTTTCCCTTTGTTTTGTCTTTTTTGCTTTTCTTTTTTAATTTCATGATGGTCAGTCTATTACTCTATTTGATGATTTTTTTTTATTCTATTAATTTATCAAACATTTAAACAATGATTTATTTCATATTTTGGATTAAAAAATATATAATTCCTATATATAATAGGCGGACTCTTTCTATAAGGATTTTTTAATAATAAATAAAAAAATTATGTGATTTCAAACTTAATCCTCTACTGATTGAACACTATCTAACTTTGACAAAATCCCAAGGGATATATGTATCCACCCCCACATAATACAACTAGTTGGATTGGCCACTAAAACAAAAGTTCATTAATTTTTAATTTTGCAATTTAAACACCAACATTCATAAAACAACAAAGAGCTTTAATATAAGGACATGTGTTTTGCGTAGATGGTGAGTAATTAAATCAAAAGCTCGAAGAGGACAACCAAAGTTAGCTCTCGTGATTACTTTCAACTTGCAAGCTTCTCTCACCGGCCTTTTCAAGGGTCCCATCCGATGCATTACCATGTGACTAGCACACCTCACACCTCTGCCAAACGGGTTGATCGGATCTGGGTCACTTCCGATCGAGTTAATCGGATTTTAGATCAATCGGATTGTTTAGATTGTTTTGATCGGATGAGTTGATCCTGTCATCCCGACCTCTCAATACTATTATTGTTCTACGTATATTTTAACTTATAGCATTAGTAACATGATACTAATTAAAGTAATTAAGGTATCATCGACCGATAAATAAAGGTTGATCGATAATATTTATGTTCGAGTACGTTTCATCTTTTAATTAAATTTAATTTTTCATTAATACCAAAAATTAGAGATCAATATCTTAGACATGTATTGGATTCCCGTATTACCATCAAGATTAAGCTGGTCATTAAAAATGTAACTATTCCATACTTAGATGTATCATCTCATCTCACATTAGATATAATAAAATGAGTTTATAAGTTATTTAAGCCCTACATATATCATAAGTGTTTTTTATTTTCATATTTTAAGTTAAGATAACTTGATGATATACTGATCATCTTTATTATATCCGATGTGAGACGAGTCAAGTTCCATCACTAACTTCCTTTATACAATATATTATTATTGTTGTACGTTGATGTTGCATGTGATCGTGGGAAGTGCAATTTTTCAACGTCTATCAACAAACTATTTATAAGCAGCTTCTTTTATACTCGTAAGTAGTTTGATTAGTCCTTATATATAAAGGATCATTTTGTACTTGTTTAATAAATTGACCGATCGATTTTGCATTTACGTTCACGGATTTGCTAAATAATTGATACATACTATAGACATATATGTAATTGCATGAATGCACGTAATGTCCTTAATTTTATAATTGTAATATATATTATCTTTGTCAATCGGAATATATATATAGAGGATAGATCCTGTGTAAGCAAGCCTTACTGTGTAATTTGTGAGCAAATCTGGAGCGTCGGATTAAGAAGATCAAACGGATGAGATTAAAAGTAACTTGTAAACAGTGACATTATTCGTAGGTACCAAGTGATTATTCGTATGTACATACATATGAATAATCCTTTGTTGCATACAAATAATTACATTTGTTCATACATACGAATAATTACATTATTATACACGAATAAACGCTTGGTACCTACGAATAATTTTTCTGCTCACAAATTACACCGTAAGGGTTGCTTACACGGGATCCAACCTTTTATATATATATATATATATATATATATATATATATATATATATATATATATATATATATATATATATATATATATATATATATATATATATATATATATATATATATAAATCAATAGATACTCTTTGCCCAACTAAAATTAGAAAATGAATAAATTAGTATGATTGAATCTCTGTAGAATGAATGGCTACAAACCAGTAATTATCTCATTTTGGAATTAGACATTTAGATGTACGTAATGAGAAAGCTAGCTTGCTAATTAAGATATGCATTTTAATTTACTAAAGTCAATTAATGCTGAGCTAATTGCTTTGAAATTGTGTGGACCCAATATTCTTATTCACTCATACCAAATTCTATACATTCAACTTTCACACGGAAGTGTCATATTTAGAGCATCCAACAACATCTCTATTATAGAGAAAAGTAGAAATTTAGCAAAATATTGAGATTTTTTCCACCCAACAGCTCATCTATTTCTTTCTCTAAAATAGAGAATAGATGAGAGAGGATGAAAAAATCTCTATATTTGTAGCATTTGAGAAAATCTCTAAAATTAAATGCCCACTAACTCCCAAAACACCATCACACATACATTACAAAAAAGGAAAAGAAAAAAGAATAAAATGTGTTCCCTAATTCAAATTGAATCAATGAATAATCAAAATAATAAATGTAAAATCTGTAAAATAGAGTAACTGTTGGAGTTGTAAGGTAAAAATTATAGAGATTTTATAATTTTCTTCTCTATTTTAGAGATTTTTTACCAAATCTCTTGGGGATGCTCTTAGGGGTTTTAATTGAGACTGGTAATCAGTGGCGGATTCTGAACGATTTAGTAAATTTACTATATAGATTTTTAGAAAATTTTAAACATTGAAAATTTTATATACATATTCAAATATTTTATAGTAATACTTACCAAAAATATTAATAGATAAATATGTAATATTTAATAAGTGATATTTTATTTATATCTAGATTATTTTTTTGGTGGAAAGAATTTTTTATATCAAAATTAATTATTTAATAATTGGTATTTTAGTTATATCTATATTATTTTTTGAGGCCAAAATAATTTATTAAAATATTATGTAGCCATAATATGTAGTATAATCACTCCGTGCATAGATATTTTAGTAAAATAACGTAATAAATATATGCACTATATATTTATTAAAAAAGAATATTAAAATATTTTTAAAAATCATCTATCTATTAAATTACCCGAGATTCAATATATGATAGATTAAAAAAACCTTTTACCTTATAAATGTGAACTTTATTTATATTTTGAGCGATCTAAATAAAAGATATTTAGATTATACATAATCTGTTGAACTAATTTTATTTATATCTAAATTATTTTTTGAGGAAAAATGTTTCATATTTATATTTATTTATTAGAATCTATCTAAATTATTTATAATATTATATTAATATATTCTCGATCCAGGCACGAGGCGGAACCTACATTAGTTGTTTTATATTTTATATTTTAAGATCGAGATTTATGTTTTATTACAATAATTTAAACGATTAATTTAAAATTTCAACTTCTCTTACATATATTTAATTTATTCACTATTTTTACTCAACAATATGAAATCCCAACTACTACTTGGCTTCTTGGTTTACTTATTGTCAATGTTATCTTTGAAAATTATAAAGTTGATTTTTGTTCTTCACATAAGTTAAATGAACAATTGTTTTGTTTGTTTTTTTTTATATAAAAAATTCTGATCGATCGAAAAGGTGAAATGGTTCTTTACTATTCAATATTTGTCGCACATGTTTAGAGGTACTATGCTTTTCAGAAGGCATGGCATCTCATTCACCAATTTCTCAAATGATTAAAAATGATCTAATGTACTAAACGAAACCTATTTATGAATGAATCCAATGTTCCTACCCTACGTATTTTATTACAATATACGGCGTATATAATTGATAAACTATAATATAAAAATTATATAAAATATTTTTTAGATAATAAAAACTATTTAAAATATTTTTTTAATAATTTTATATTTATTAATATTAATTAAGAAATTATTTAAAATAATTAATATTTTATATAATTTTTATCCGAACATAAATTTAAACGGTTACAATATGTCTCCTTCGTAAAATGTATGATTGACCATATGTAAAATTAGTGTATATATATATCTCCACCCAACCTATAAAATCAAATATAAATTTAAAAGTTACCACACACAATTACTGAATTTGAACCCATACTCCCTCACTCGGTAAATCTTGATGGACCACGAACAGTAAATAATAACCCTTGGGTGCGAGATTCGCCGAATTTGGCGCCATCACCGAGACTTGGTAGACGGAGCCACCCAACGCCGTCACATTTCCGGCGGCGTTCAGCACCAGCAGCCTCTGGTTCATCGAAAACGAGTGCGTCGTAAACGGCGGCGCAAAAACCGTCACCTCCACCTTGCTCGTGTCCACCGTGTCCGCTACCCGAAACCGCACATCCAACACATCCCCGTACCCGATTTGCGATTGGCCGACCGGGTTCACGACGCTCGGCCGCAAGCCCGTGACGCTCGCGTCCAAATACGACGGCGAGTAGGCCTCGAGACGGAGCTCCGTCGGGTACTGCACGTGACTGAATTTGTAGCCCACGTGCGGGTTGCTCCCTCCCACGAGGACTCGCCCGTCCCTTAGCAAGATCGCGGCCGAGTGGTACATTCTTGGGATTGTGGACCCGGTCTGGTTTTCGAACCGCGAACCGGGTACCCCATCCGGGTTGTAAATTACAGGGGTCAGAACCGGGTTCTTCGCGTACTCCCAACCGGCCGAACCGGCGCTCGCCCCGTTGATTATTAAAATCCGGCGGTTCGGCAAAATTAGCATGTCGCCCATGACACGTGGCATCGGCATTGTTTCCATTTCCCAAACCGGGTTCGGGTCGTTTATTTTGATCCGCCCGCACGTGTTGAGGGCTCCGAGGAACACACCTTGGGCTGCCTGCGGGTACGCGTACTTCGGCGCGCCGCCGCAGACTATGACCTCCGCTTCGATCGAACCGGATTCGAGGTTTTTCAGCGGTAGTAAAACCGCTGAACCGGTGCTTGGATAGCACCTCGGGGCCGAACCGGGGATGTTCGGATACGTCCGAACGACGGCGTTTCGGGTGTAATTGAAGAGGATAGACTGCGTATTGGCGAAGATAAACAGATTACCGTCCACATTTAGGAAGACGAACGGGTAGAGGTTGTTTTCGATTTTTCGGTCGTTGGTTTGGACGAGAAACCGGAGGCTGTAGAGGTTTCCAGAAGATTCCGATTTCGGGTAAAACTCGTAGTTGAAGGAGCGGCGGCCGCCGATGACAATGACGTCACCGCCGGGGAGGATGTGGTTGGTAGCGTACCACCGGCGGGAAAGGAGTTGGTCCCCGAGCTCCTTCCAATCGCACGACGTCGTATTGCACGGGGAGTATATACGAACGACGCGCTCGCCGTCATTGAAGCCGCCGGTCTGGACGAGAGAACCATCCGGGGAGACGGCGCCAGAGGAGCACCAGACGTCAGTGAGGACTTCGAGTGGCCGGAAGGAGTTGGCGGCGACGTCGTACTCGACCGAGTGGGCGGTGCAGTCGGTGGTGAGGGCGCGGTCGTGGGGGTCGACGCGGCAGGAGCCGGCGGGGAGGGAGAGGTTGGAGGAGCCGAAATCGGTGCGGTCGAAGACGACGACGCGGTCGGTGTGGAGGAGCTGCATGTGCATGGCGACGATGCCGAGGTTTTGCTGGAGGAGCTGCCATCGGCCGCCGGACGACAGGAGGGCGGCGTTGGCGGCGGGGAGGAGGAGGAGGAGGAGGAAGAGGAATGTGAGGCATAGATAGGATGAGTGAAAGCACATGGCGATTTAATTAGGAATATTGGATTTATTGATAATAATGTAGATGGAAATTAAATGTTAAGGAACAAAAAATGTATGTAATGTAAGAAGTTAATTTAATTTGTTGGGTATGAAGGTAGTTTAGTAAGGGGTAGGGACATGTTTGGGACCAACTTGAATTGGGGAGCAACTTCAAAAAAAAATAAAAAATGATGATGAGTGGGAGAATATGTGTGTACTAGCTTGCATGTGAAGGCCTCAGTTTTAGATTGATTTGAAGAGTTTTGTTTGTATATAGCATCATATATGGGCGGATCTTTTAAGGTGTCGGAGGTAGCTATGATCTAATATGAAAATAAAATTTGAGATCTCAACTTTTGCTTTCAAAGGATTTCGTGTGTTATCTCTATCAACTGTCAAAAGAAATGACTCACATTGTCACGGTTCCAACTTTGTTTGCCTTTGTTGGTTTCGAATTTGGTTCTCTAGTTTGTTTGTGGTGGTTTTGTCTTTGTTGATTTGTCTGTATTTTTGGTTCTTTCAGAATGGTTTGTCCGTTGTCGTTCTTTCGGCCTTTCGTCTCACCGGATATGTCCGGTGAGTCGAATCATTTCCAGTTAAGAAAAATAAAAAAATGAAAAAAAATAGTAATATTCGATTATTTTTAATTAATTTTTTTATTATTCATGTATTTTAAAAATGATAAAACTATTTAAAATATGATTTTTGATAATTTTATTTTATTTTTATTTATTAAGAAAGATTTCGGATGAGGAAATTCTACCCAAAAACATCCTTACGGATGAGAGGCCGTATGAAAAATGTGTCATATTATAAGATGTAATTCGAAATAAACATAAACCAACCACTTGACAGGCATGCATCTCAATGGTGAACTAGTAAACACTCTAAAAGTGTGCTCATTTCTATGTAAAAAACCCAAAAAACGCTAATAGAACGCGCCTACCCAAATATGTCATGCGCCCCCAATTTCAGCATCTCCTCCTCCTCAATTCTCTTCAGCTTCAACAACAACTCTAAATCTCTCCTAACCACCGTAAACGCCGATCTCGCATCCATCATCTTTTTGCTTCTGATCACCCAACCTAACAAAAACCTCTACATAATAAAAAGGCATAGGAAAGAGGTCCAAACATCTAGTTCTAAGCCTCTTAGCTTATTGGTTACATAATCGAATCCACCTCTTCCCATGGCCCTTCCCTCCATTCGTTGGAAGAAGCTACCCTCACTAAACTCCCAATGCCCCACCATGGGAGATTGCGGTTCTGTTCGGATGACATCTAACAATAGAGTCTATAAGGAGAAAAAGAAGAAAATGAAAGTGTTCGACTCAAACTCCATCATTCTCGGCCTCTTCTGTGCTCGGGAGTGCTCGACTCAAGCTCAATCTTCTGCTATTCATAAATTAACTCTATTACCGCTAAGGTTAAACAAAAGCTACAACACACTCATAAGGAGTGTTATGTTGAACACCACCCTTCAAACCAAAACCCATCAAGCCCACCTAAAGAGAAGCATAAATGCGACACCCACTTAAACCAAACTTTCTCCAAATCATCTAAGGTTGATTCGGATAAAGGGAAGCTAGATACCATACTTTTTTACCTTCACCCTCCAGACAAATTGGTCCCAAACATGTGAGTTCCACCCGAGCCCCGTGAGCTGACAAGGGACAAACCTCGGGGATGAGGGCACCGTAACCCATGTCAAATTAACCCATTTATATGGGAGAGAACGTAATCGGTGGAGCAACGGCACCAGGCCAGGAGCAGGCCCGATCACCGCGTCTGCGTGGAAGAGGGTGCGGTCGCGGGCGAGACCCAAACGTCTCCGCATATGTGGTGCGTGATGACGAGGCGGCTTCCAATGTGGCTGACGCAGATGCCCCTCTTACCGTACCAGTTGTGCAATCGCATTTCCTTCGGACAGACGATGACATTGACCCATTTATGTCAATCTTCATCTCCAGAGTGAACAACGTCGGCGCAGATGACCGTTGTGGTTATCAAGCACTTGCTGATCGAGCTCCTTGGTATGTCGGAGGACCAATGGAAGAATGTTTGACTCGGCCTCGCCCAGAAGATGACGGAGCATCGACAAGTTTATCAGCACAAAGAACGATTAGACGACTACATATTCAACTACACCTTCCTCGGCCTGACAATTGAGCACCGATGCTGGATGGAGTGTCCTATGATGGGTTTCGTATTCACCACCAGATTCTAGGTGCCATTGGTGGTACTCACCATGAACTATCCGATGCTTTTACTCCCTCTCATTGCATGCAGCTCTACTACTCCCCCACAGAAGGCAAATTTGACAGTCTGTCTCGTCAACAACAGAGCACCTTAGGTGGCGGTTAGCTCCAAATTTACACGTTTTTCTCCCTCCTTGACACGCACACATTGACACATACTCTCTGCTACAATTTACTCTTTCCACATGCAAGATTGTGTGACGACTGCCCGCTCCCACCCATTTATCCCGAGGGGTACCAGTTCAGACAACCAAGCATATTTGGATGGGATCAGCCCTTTACAAGACAAATCAACCAATACCGTCCGTAACGGCTTCGAGATGGACCCCCCTTTTCTACTTGTGATTTTCCTATGCTTAACTCGTGATAATCTCTCATATGTCCACAACTATACTTCCAACACTTATTAGTGCTTTTCTATGTTTCATTTGTGATGACACTACGCTTTGCTGTCATTTTTCGACGTTTCCTTTTATTTTCAGTTGCATTTTGATTTCTATTTTTGGTTTTCGTCACGTTCTTATCTAATTCTAATATCATTACCCTCCTTTCTTATCATTATCTACCTTTTCCGCGACAAGTAGCACAGAGTTGGTTCGCTACATGTTGCAGATGTATGATAGATTCCTACCCTGGCCTGTTTGGCACATGCCCACTGCAGTCCGCCACATGATGCAGACTACTTTTTCAAAGAAGGCTCTTTGGCACATCGCCCAACCAAGTCCGCAACTTGATGCGGACCACTTTCCCCCAATTACGCTGTTTGGCACAGCGACCGAAGCGCTCCGCAACCTCTTGCGACTAAGTTCCACAACAAGTCGCGCAGATCAACTGTATATCAAGTAATTAAAAATTACCAGTGTATTTATAAATCCCAAAAAAACACCGAGGAAGAAAGGTACTACTCCTATAGATTTATTTATAGAATTATTTAAATTTAATAAATATAATATTATTTTTAAAAAATTAATATTTTATAGAATTTTTAGTTTTTTAAAAAATGTGTAATAAAATTAGGAGTAGTTTTTATTTATTTATTTAAGTCAGATTAATTACTTGTGATACACAATTACAAACATATATAATCCAATGTGATTGTTGTGGTTGATGGAGGGTTGTTCGTTATTCAATAATATCCCTTAAACTTTTATTTATTATACGCAATATATGACAAAGATTAGACTGAATAATCTCATAAGCCATGTTATTTAAAGAGAATGAAAATGATGAAAAAAGATAATCCCCTGACGCGGACTAGTCCGTGGGTGTGTGACATTGCAAGCACTACTAGAAAAACGCTGTATACCCTCAAAGTTTTTTGCTACTAATTATTTCGGGGTACCATTATAGGCACTACCCTCGAATTTAGACTCGAAAAAAATATTTAGAGCCTAAATACATTGAAACAAAATCATTAAAATTTTTTCCATAAAAAAGCAAGAGAACATGTTTATAGAAGTAGACAAAATATCATGAGTAGCGCGCTAAGTTTAGTGTGATTTACACGTGTCAAAACACAACCCAAACCAGATAATTCGATTCGTACATGTGATAAATTCTTGATTAAGATTCGGTTTTTTCGATCTGGTATTTTTTCAACCCGAATCCAAAGTTTCTGGTAATTTTTTGGATCATCTGGATTTAGATCCAGTGACCCGATAATTTTGATCCGATTGACCGGTGACCCGATTGATTTATAATTATATATAATTAATATTTTTTTATGGGGATTCCAATTAATTACATTTTATAATTACAATCACTTGATCTTTCATTTTCAAATCAATTTTTATATTTATTTGTATTGTGTAATACTCCCTCCGATCTTTTATTTAATTTATAATTATATATAATTAATTTTTTATGGAGATTCCAATTTATTACATTTTATAATTACAATCACTTGATCTTTCATTTTCAAATCAATTTTTATATTTATTTGTATTGTGTAATACTCCCTCCGATCTTTCATTTGATTTTTGATTTTTTATCACATTTTTTAGGAAGATAAAAACTCTAAAAAATACTCCGTATTAAACAATTCTATGCTTATTACCGATTGCATGAAATTATTTTTAAAAAATTATTTAAAAATTAGACATTTTATATATTTTTAAATTTATTAAAAATTATGAGAAATAATAAAAATCAAATATTTTAGATCAAATATAGTATATAATTACAAGCATTAGAACTTATGAACTACGTCTTTAATTTTAGCATTTTAAAATTATCGCAAAATTACCAAATCATGATTTTTTTAATTTAAAAAAACAAAAAAATTGACAAACCCGAAATCGACCCGATTTGACCCAAAATCGGGTCAAAACATATCAACCCATATCTACCCGGGACTCGTTTTATTCGGAACCCGTTTTACCCGGAACCCGAAATGATCCGACCAGAACCCGACCCGAATGACAGGTCTAGTGATATATATAGGGTGTGGTTCGGGTGTACACACCTCTTAAGGTGTACCTTGTTCACAAATATTATTCGGTGAAATGTAAAACATTATTCGGTGAAATTTGAAGCATTATTCGGTGAAATGTGAAGCATTCTACCGAATACTGTTATGTTTTCTTTTTCCGTTCAGTTCAGATGAAAACTTCCCAATTCCACTGAATAATTTGTAACATTCTACCGAATAATGTTTAGTTTTTTTATTCATCTATTTCAAATAAAAGAAACCTCAATTCCCTAAACAATACTTACAATTTATACAAAAAAAATGCTTCAAATTTCACCAAATAATGTTTCTCATTCCCCTAAACAATACTCATATTTCACCGAATAATGCTTCAAATTTCACCGAATAATGTTTCACATTTCACCGAATAATATTTGTGAACAAGATAAACCTTAAGGCTTGTGTACAAATGATCTATACTATGTATATATTTATGGTAGTTGTTGCTTTATTGTATACATATAGGATTGGGTGTATATTGTTTAATTATTAGAGATGGACAAAAATTTTGTGTTGGATGTACGTGGGAGCATATGAAATGGACAAGATAATTAAAAAAAATTATGTCATTTGGGACAAAGTTAGAGTGATCAATATAAAGGATAATATAGGAACTAGTACTATTTATGTTTTATTGGTTTGAGCTAACGATGCAGAGGAGGCCAACTACAATGTATGCCTATGCTAATGTGTAAGAATTTCGTGACGCTCTTAGAAAAGATATGTATGGCTATAGATTGAGACTATTGGAAGAGTTACATTCCAATTGTACTTTTTTTTAAAAGGAAAGAATTCGAGATTCCAGACGATAATAGAATCTAGGAAATCGAGAGGCCGAGGAAAATCGGCTAACGGACCAACCGTCATAAAACAACTCAAAATAAGCAAATATAAGAAAAACCCAAAAACAAAGATCAAAACAACCAAGACCAGAAGAGAGACAGTCGAAGGACACCAGTGGATGACAGCGAATGTCGAGAACATAGGAAAGTCGAGGGACAAACACGACGTCTCGATGCCGGGGAGACAGAGGCAGAAACCCATCAGCGGAAAAGGCGTCTCTTGGGGAAGTGTGGATCAACGACGTTCCCCCCACCTGGATGAGGGATCTTCGAGAATCACGAACACTGCCACGGTCAACTCGAACAGCAGGGCGCCTGAGACTGCAACTTCAGCCGGAACTAAACGAAGCCGAACACAAGAAACGACTCCACTCAAATGGACCAATTAAACCAAGATCAATGAAAAGGGTTAAAAGGGATAAAAGCGATAGAACATTCCAATTGTACTTTCATATATGTTATGTTTTTCGTGTATTATTATTATTATTATTATTATTATTATTATTATTATTATTATTATTATTATTATTATTATTATTATTATTATTATAAAAACATATTACAAGAAATAAGTGAGCAACCGAGATATACTGGACACCCACATATTATTATTATTATAAAAACATATTATTATTATTATTATTATTATTATTATTATTATTATTATTATTATTATTATTTTGGCTTTGCTTTCTTATGTGTAAAGCTAGGCATTGTGATGCCTGTCTTGTTTTTACCCATATTTGTATTGTTTGTACTCTAATGTTATTTCCTTTTTTGTGTTCTATTGCTTTAAGGTCTTTCAGACGCATCTTTTTAAACTAGTTTAGAAAAATTGGTGCATACAATTTATGGTGGTGATCTCAGTAACGCCTTAACCAAGCTCTATTGAGCTCAATTCAAAATTAAACCAATTGATAATACTGTAATTAAGTAAATCTCCTCATATGTTAATTAAGCTTGTGCAGTTGTGCTTTTTTTTTTTCTGGGGTGAGTCCATGGGGCAAATAAACTCCCGTTTGTTTTGAAATTTATTTGTCTTTATCATTAATTTTTAAAGTTTCTTCTCCCATTGATGGGGTTATGACTGTTCGGAGTCGGGACAAACTGGTGTAGTGGTAGTGTGTATTGAGCCGTCTCATTTTTTCCGGAAGACTGTTTCCTTAGAGGATTGTCTTCACTGCCCACAGGTGACTCCTGATATACCACTGACCTGCAGTGTTGCTTCAGGGTAGTGCTTAACTTCATTTGTCGTCTACATCCTCATTTCGTTTGGTTTAATTAGTTGTGTTTGGTTTCGCTATTATAGAGTGCTTTTGCCTTTTGTCTTTATTTTGCACCATTTTTTTTCCTCACACCCACCTTTTAACTTTTTTCATTTTTTTTTCTGACATTTTCTATTAATTCAAAGATAATCACAAGACGCCCACAATATATGCATTGTTGTGGGTGCTCTAATGCAGTCCTTACCCAGCAGGATTTTGAATTGCCCCTGCATCCACAACTAGCTAGCTTAGCTTGTTAGCTAGCTGGCATGGCTGATCGATGAGTATTTGGATGTACTAAAGTTAATCTCTAAATATATTAAATTATATCGCTTAATTAATCAATTAATTCTCGCATGTGAAAATCCTTTAGAATAAGGACAATATTATACATGAATCCAAAATTAATTAAAGATGATTGTAACTCATATCACATGTACGGGTGATCTATGGATATTAAATAAATGTAACTTGCTAGCTTAGCTAGCTTAGCTTGGTGAGTGGTCATTAAGCTGATACTTGTATGTGCAAACTGGTGGTTTTGGTTTGTTACATAAGAGCCTCATATTTTGCTTAATTACAACAACATCCCTTATATTCATAACTTCACATTATATACTCATTACCCCTTCAAGTTGGAGATGAGGTGTCAAACACCATGCCTAACTTGAGACTTAAGAATCTGTGCTGATGCTCACCCAATGCCTTAGTCATCGATCAGGTCTGCAAGTTGAAGAGTAAACCTCTCATGCTGCCTCTCTCTGATGAAGAGACAGTCAATCCTCAGGTGCTTCGTCCTCTTGTGGAATACTGGGTTTGCTGCAAGATGTTGAGCCGCTTTATTGCCGCAATACAAAGGAATTGGATGTGGTAGTTGAACCTGAAGATCATGGAACAGACCATCAAGCCAAACCATCTCACTTGATGCATATGACATTGCTCTATACTTTGACTCAGCAGATGACTTTGACACTATCTTCTGCTTCTTCGTTTTCCAAGATATCAGGGAAGAGCCAATTCAAGGAGCATACAATATCTAGATAATGATCTTGCAGAAAACAAACAAGCTCCCCAATCTGCGTATGTGAAAGCTAATAATTTCATTGATGAAGATGATGAATAGAACATACCAGCATTTAGAGTCCCTCTCAGATACCTCAGAACATGTATAACAACTTGATAGTGTTGGAGTTTAGGAGCATTGATGAACTGAAATAAGTGTTGAATTGCATAAGAGATGTCAGGTCTTGTGAGATTGAGGAAGAGCAACCTGCCCACCAATCTTCTATAAGTCTATGGATCTTGCAAAGGCTCTCCTTCTTCTGGTGCTAACTTGAGTCCATGAGGCAAAGTAAACTTGGCTTTGTATCCATCGTGTTGGTATCTCGAAGGAGATCAATAATATACCTTCTTTGATGGATCATCATGCCCGCAGGAGATCTTGCTATCTCCATTTCCAAAAAATACCTTGCTTGTCCAAGATCTTTGATTGTGAACTTTGAATGCAGCTGCTCTTTTGTATTGATAATCACAGACTCATCATCACCTGACAAAAGCAAATTAATCATCTACATAGACCAAAGCTGTAACAGTACCGTTAGAAACATGCTTAATAAATAATGAGTAATCTTGTTTAGACTGTGTATAACCAAGAGATACAAGGAATTTAGTTAATTCAAAATTCCATTCTCTACTTGCTTGTTTTAGCTCATATACTGACCTTTTCAATAAACAAACTTGACCTGACAATGCCTTTTTATAACCATCAGGAGCCTTCATATAAATTCCTCATCCAAATTACCATGTAAAAATGCATTATTAATATCAAGTTGATGTATGAGCCACTGTTTTATAGTAGCTAAAGCAAGCAAGCATATAACTATAGTAAACTTAGCAACAGGAGAAAAAGTGTGTTTGAAATCCTTATCCTTCACCTGACTGTAGCCTTTTGCTACCAAACGAGCTTTATACCTTTCTATGGACCCATCTGACTCCTCCCCCTCTGCCGACTGCTTCGCCCTCGTCTCTCTCCTAGATCTCTGCCCTCTATCGGCCGTTGTTGATAGCCCTCCTCGGTATGTTCGTCTGGCTTACCCTCCTGATGTTAGATTAGGCGTGCAAGATCTTACTCTCTCTTTCACACCATGTTTACCCCCCCCCCCAAAAATCACATATATTTACCCTCTTTTTTATTAAACAACGAAATTTATTTATATTTTTACCCAATATAAAAATTTATCTGTATATATGTATATATTTATTTATGCCGACGTAAATCTTTTCAACTAACTCATTCGCTTTTAACCCTATTTACCCATTTCTTTGATCTTTGTTTTATTTGTCCTTCTGAGAGGAGACGTTTCTTGGGTGCGGCTACGTTTGGTTCCGAATGAAGTTGCAGTCTTGGGTGCCCTGTTGTTCGAGTTAACTGTGACAGTGTTCGTGATTATCAAAGATCTCTCATCTAGTTGGGGGAACGTCGTTGATCCACACTTTTCCAGGAGATGCCTTTTTCGTTGATGAGTTTCTGTCTCTGTCTGCCCGGCGTCGAGATGTCGTGTCAGTCCATCAACTTTCCCATGTTCTCGGCATTCACAAGTTTCACTTGGCGTCTTTCGACTGTTTGTCTGCCGGTCTTCTTTGCTGATCGAGATCTATTGTATTCGGGTTTTTCTTTTTGTATTAAGCTTATTTCTGGTCATATCATGACAGTTAGCCCGTCTGTCGATTCTCTTCGACCTCTTTTTTTCAAAAATAGATTTTTGTTTTCATTTGAGATTTTGAATTATTTCCTTTAAAAAAAACGCTTGTACTTGAAAGTCTACCAAACAAAATTTAATGTTAAAGAACAAATTAGTGACGGCAAAAATTGTGGTAAAAAACCACCGCAAGTCTTGCGATGGCATTCAATATTCCCTTGCAAAGGAGCTTGTAACACCACTATTAGCAATGAATGTTATGCATGTTATCGTCGCAAAAGAGTCTAGTGACGATAAAATCACTTCCGCAACGACAATATATGTGCCTAGCTATCATTTTTCTTCTGAATTTTCACTACCAATATAACGATCTTTATGGGGGTTAGAGATATTATAATCCTTCATACATGCTCGATCTATATACCTTTTAGTGATGATCGATTGATTGGAGTGTCACTCACCCAATTTTTTCATTTTTTTTTATCTATAAAGGAAAGATTCTTTCTTGTTTTCTTGACATTCGCTCTGCATCTCCGGCTCTTCCCTAGCTTTTACACTTGTTGATCTGATTGTTGTAGTTGTGTTCGTGACTTTCTTTTTGTTTGACATTTCTTTGTTGTTGTCATAACGGTAGATCTGTCTGTCGTACGTATGTTTGACCTCTCGACAAAGGTCTGATAATTCAAACTATTTCTTTATTGAGATAGAATATCATCCCACATTGGGTTGGAATGAAAAAAAAAATACAAAATATAAGGAAGCGATAAATCCCTACACAAAACATACTTTTTTGCTAGAAGGGTGGATCTCGATCGACCTTATAACCAAAAACAAAATAAATTCAACATATGACTTGCATTTTCATACGACCCGACAGGAATTTCTCGTAATTTCACACTTGTATATATATATATAGGGATTGACTCCGGTGAAAACCTCAAATTGTGGTAAAAACCCGTGAGGACTACTTTATATCTTGGTTTTTTTGAAACCCGTGCTAAAAACCTCAATCACACGGTGACTTTATAACTCGGTTCAACCTAAAAACCGTGCTAAAAACTCCAGTTTTAAAATAACACATGACTTTATAGTTCGGTCAAACCGAAAAATCGTGCTAAAAAGCTAATGTTTTAAAATTACACTAGTTCAGTACCCGCACCGTGTGCGGTTTTTTTAATTTAAATAAATTTAATAATAAAACATGTTTATTTAATTAATTAATTTCTTCCATACTTCTGATTTCTCAAATATGAATGAATTTATATTTAATTAGTATAAAAGCTAATTTCTCCTTACTCCGGTCTTACTCCTTAATCCTTGCTAGTTAGTGCATATTAGTGGAAACAACATATGAAAAACTATAATTTTTTAAATCTGAATGAATTTATACTTTATTGACAATATATGAAACAACATGTGAAAAGCTAGTAAATATTAGTGGAAACAACAAAATAACATACCTTGTAACCATTCATCACATTATTTCGAAAAGCTTACAAAGGAAATCGTAAACAAGCTCGTAAATAACCTACAATAACAACACCAAAAGGAAGGGAAAAGATGTCAACGTTTGTGAAATAACATTAACAATTTAAACTATATATAAGTCAAAATCTAAAAATCTATCCATAATTATATATGTATAAAATCCAAAAATATATCTCATAAATATATCAATACCTTCAAGATATATAGGGAAATTTTATTTCTTATTGAATTCCATAAGTTGATAACTTTTACACGGCTAAGTATTATTTTTTCAATTTACCTAAAACCTTTTATCTTCTTCATATTGATAAAGTTATTGATAAATTTATTTAATTATTATGACCATACTAAGTATTATTTCAATTTCGTCAAAATTTTTTATCTTCTAAAAATATTTTGATATTGATGAAGTTATCTTCTAAAAATATGTTCATATATAGTGAAAATAGGTAAAATCTTATCTTATGTAATAGTCTTTAAAATTAGTTAATACGGAGTATCTTCTAAAAATATATCCATATCTAATCAAATTGGGTCAAATTTTATCTTATGCATATATAGATATATTGATTAAATAGAGTTAGAATAAAAATTTATCTTATGCATATATTTTAAAATTAGCTAATATCTTCTAGTGAAAATAGGTAAAATCTTATCTTATACTGTATAATAGTCTTTAAAATTAGTTAATACGGAGTATCTTCTAAAAATATATCCATATCTAATCAAATTAGGTCAAATTTTATATTATGCATATATAGATATATTGATTAAATAGAGTTACGATAAAAATTTATCTTATGCATATATTTTAAAATTAGTTACTATCTTAAAAAAATATATCCATATTTAATCAAATTGGATCAAATTTTATCTTAGGCATAGATAGATATATTGATTAAATAGAGTAAGAATAAAATTTTATCTTAGGCATATATTGATTAATTAAAAAATTTGTGATTGGTTCCTACGACTACGATTAAGGAGAAGTCGACATGTGTCTCAGGCGACTTCTCCTTTATTATATATAATAATTGATAGTGACTTATAGCTCGGTTTTATTCAAAACCGGGCTAAAATTTATGACTTTATAGATCGGTTCTATTCATAACCGGGCTATAAAACAAGTGAACCGGGCTAAAAAGCCGGTCCTTACGGAGCGCATCCCTATATATATATATATATATAAACATATACACTGTATTTTACATGCTGGACTATAAGTTAAATAAGTACTTAGCTTGCTTTTTATTAATTTATGTAACAACTTGTCGACTGAACCATCCATGAAGTTAAGAATATCAACTTTCCAGAGGAAAGGTTATAAGAGTATCAACAGTTTATATATTCATATTGGCTACTTTTAATTTGGCAAAGTAGCTAGAACATGAAACTCATGATCCTGCGGGAAATTTGTGATTGTTATCTTGCTCTCTGGGCTATTACATCCACCCAAAAGTATGCAAAATCGCTTTCACTAATTAAATCACATCCATATATTTAATTATATCATTTTGCAATTCAGATTAAAAAGAAATAAAAATCACATCCATATATTTAATTATATCATTTTGCAATTCAGATTAAAAAGAAATAAAAGGATGAATTGAACCGTGATCTTAATTCAGTACCATCCTTGATTTTAGGTAAATAGAGAGCGGCTATATCCGAGAGATGAACCGAAAACGTTCGAGTATTACTATGAGATTCTTTCCGATTCGACCACCCCGACATGGTTTTAATTCAGTACAATCATTTTCATTTAAGAAAACAGATTTCCTCTCTTCTTTCTTTTTCTCCAATCTGATCGTATTCGATCTTCCGTTCTTTCAGATCGATATATGATATCAGAATCGATTAGGGTTGTAAAAAAACCCAATAAATCCAATACGACTCGTGTTTTTTTTATGACCGACTTCATTGATTCCCGAAATTTAACATGTTATCCAAGCAAAAATTCTGTTACACATACAAATTGGTTTGAATTGAAGATAGCTAATAAATCCATCACAAAGCAATCTTGAGAGTGCAAACTTGAAAGCACCCCAATTAAAGAGCAACAAGTAACATTACTGTTACATTTCAGCAGCTTATTAATTAATGAACTAATCAAATATCGTAATTCACCACTCAATAAACTCCCAAACAAATTCACAGTTAGAAATAAAAAAAAAAAATAGGAGTATTAAACCAAATCAAATCCACAAATCAATCACTGAATTTTTACCCAAATTCCAGGACTCGGTACGTGCTGATGCACCACGAACATCATATAGTAACCGGGCATCGCAAGAACCGCTGTGCCGGGCGCCTTCACCGCGATTTCGTACTTCATATTCCCGACCTTCGTCACGCGCCCATCGCGCGTGAGCTCCAACATCCTCTGCCCCTGCGAGAACGAGTGCGTGTTAAACGCCGGCGCCACCATCGTCACCTTCACCTTATCCTTGTCGCCGACGATCCCTCCTTCCACTGAAAACGCCACCGTCACCGTCTCCCCGTACTTCACCACCGACTTCGAAGCCGGCGACGATATCTCTGGACGGAGATTCGCCGCCTTCTTGTCCAAATACGACGGAGAAAATGCCTCTAGGCTGAGGTCCGTTGGGAAAAGGACGCCGGTGAAGTTGTACGCGCTGTTGGTGTTGCTGCCGCCGACCAAAACACGGCCGTCTTGTAGAAGGACGGCCGTGGAGTGGTACACGCGCGGAGTCTCCGTCGCTCTCTGGAGCTTGAACCGAGACCCCGTGGGGCCCTCCGGGTGGTAGATGACAGGTGTCAGGACAGCGTTCCTCCCTAGGTCCCACCCGGCGGACCCGGACCCGGCTCCGTTAACGATCAGGACCTGGCCGTTGGGGAGCAAGACCATGTCGCTCATGACCCGGGCCATCGGCATGGTCTCCATCTCCCAAACCGGGTTCGGGTCGGTTATTTTGATCCGCGCGCAAGTGTCGAGCGCGTCGACGAATTTCCCCTTCAGCGCGTCCTCGTACGCGCCCTTAGGCGCGCCACCGCACACTAAGACTTCGGCTTCGGGATTCTTCGAATCGATCTTCTTTAGAGGAAGCAGCACCGCGGAGCCGGTGCTCGGGTAGGATCTCGGTTCGTTATCCGGGATGGTCGGGTAGGTCCGAACGACGACGTTTTTGGTGTAGTCTAGGAGGATGGCGCGGTTGTTGGCGAAGATGAAGAGGTTACCGTCGACATTGAGGAAGACGAAAGGATAAAGATTGTTTTCGACGCCATTTTCGTTGGTATCGGACAAGAAAGGGAGGTCTTGGAGGGTTTTGGTGGCGGCGGTTTTCGGGTAGAATTCGTAGTTGAATTGCGCGCGGCCACCGACGATGATCGTCCGGCCGTCGGGTAGGCGGTGGTTGGAGGCGTACCACCGAGGGACGAGGAGCTTCTCGTGGAGCTCCTCCCAGTCGCAGGAGGACGGAGCTTTGCAATTGGTGTCGAAGATGCGGAGGGTCCTCTCGCCTTCGAACGAGCCGCCGGATTGGGCGAGGCGGCCGTCGGGGAGGAGGGAGCCCGAGGAGCACCATGTGTCGGTGAGGATGGTGAGGGGGCGGAAGGTGTTGGAGGCGACGTCGTATTCGACCGAGTGGGCGGTGCAGTCGGGGTCGAGGACGAGGTCATTGGTGCGGCACTTGGAGGGCTTGGAGAGGGAGATGTTGGAGGGGCCGAAGTTGGTGCGGTCGAAGAGGATGACACGGTCGGTGGGGAGGAGCTGCATGTGCATGGCGGAGACGCCGACACTGCGTTGGAGGAGCTGCCATGAGCTGGAGGCGGCGTTGGAGGCGGTGGCGGCGAAGAAGAGGAGGAGAAGGAGGAGGAGTGTGAGTGTTGTGAAGGAGAGGAGGGAGGAGTTCGACATGTTAGGCTTTTGGAGTACAGTGGAGGGTTTAGTTTTGTGTGGATGTTTATATAGCTTGCGATGGGACTATATGTCAAACGCGTCGTTTCAACCCCCAACAGCTGTATTTAATATTTCAAACGACGTCGTTAAGTGATCGGATATTCGCTAATAAGGGCCTTTTCCACACACATTTGTGTTAATTAATTAGGAGTACTTGATATAGTAGGAAGTCACGAGACTTTGACGATAGAGAGTTTATAGGCGTTGAAACCCCTTGATAATATAGGGTTCGCAAACTTCAAAATCTTAGAAAATATGTCTCGAATTCACCGGAAAAGTACCTCCAAACTTTTAAGATATAAATAATGATTATCAGATTATGTAGGAAACATATGCTAAATATATAGAAAAGAATCATAGGAAATAAAAATATGAAAAGTCGGAATTGTCCTAAAAATACTAAAAAAAAATAAAAACCCTAATTCGACCAATGAAACGACCTTAAACCACCAAAATGATTCCTATTTAGAAAGGTATCATAATAAGCAATCAGACAAAATTGACGAATTGAGAATGTTATTGCAGCGAGCATAAATCTTTCTGCATCAGTCCCCTCCACCCCTAAAGAACTCGACCCTAATTAAGTTCATTGCATCAGTATTAGTTCATCTCCTTGTTGTTGAATATTCTATCATTCCTCCATCGCCACACGTTCACTAGAGAGACATAGCAAACTAGCTGCCCCAATCCAACCCACTGTTCAGAACATCACTTCTCGTCAAATTGTCCCTTAGTCATTCTCCAAAAGGTGCAGGAAACAAATTAGGCGAGTGCATAATTCTCTGTGGGGAAGACGACAAGTGAATCGAGGGCTTTGATCACAACATCAGCCTGCACACCATGTCGATGGCTAAACTATGGGAATTACTAAATGGGCTTTGTCTAGCTTGGGAAAGAGGTTTTTGAAAAGTGATGATCGAGACTGATTCGTTGCTTGTGGCAACACTAGTCAAAGGCAAGATCAATTAGGGACACACTCTCTGGTACTCTAATGTCAAGGCTTTGTCACCTGGAATTGAGACAATCAATTTTGATATGTCTTTAGGGAAGTGATCGGTTGTTGAATCCTCGCAGATCTTGTTTCTTCCCTCCCTTCCAGACTTCATTTATTTTTCAATCCGCCTTAGGACCTTTTTTTAAAGAATTAAGATACTAGCGAAAGAGCTACTACCCGCCTCACCTGTTTGTAGCTCCATTGACTCGCGCTGACTGTGAGTCCTGCTCTCGTTTTCATTACCAAAAAATAGAAAAAAAAAGAGTAGTAGTTCATTGCAAGGACTTGGACTAAATTAAATACCGTAATAAAGAAAGACCAAACAAAGGCTTAACCTAGCAACATATATAATCAATCACTTATAATAGTCCGAATTTTCTTCATTCTCCAATATCTAAACAACTTCCAAGTTTTAAACAAACATTATAAATCACATTCATTTTTCTATTTATTTATTTGTAATGTTAATTTCAATTATTTTTAACCAAGGATTTGATGGTCTCAGGTTCGAGCTCAATAATAATAACGTTTGGGTTCATTAGAATCAACCTCTTACTTCCATATGTAAGATTGCATACATTCACACCTCCCCCTCGTAATTGAACTGACAATCCCTATAATAAATTACTATTATTTTTGTTATTTTCAACATATATATATAACTTATCTTTAATAAATTCTGGCCTACCAATATATATATTATATGAGTTTTCATTTCAAAATCTCAATTATTAAAAAAAAATATTAATGCCACATACGCCGGCTAACTAACTAGACCAGGAATCCAAACCACACCGCACCCAGCTGAACCCGGCTCTGATACCATATTAAATAACGGTGGGTCATATGACGTGGGGAGGCTACGCACGCCCAAGCGCCAACCAAGCTGAACACACAAGCCGAGCGAGGTTTCATCTTAAAACCAACTGATTTTAGGTGAGGTAGCCCACCGACTTGTATATAAGACTTGGATTCGTCATTTTATCAATGTGAAATACTATCTCATTTCATATTCTCAACACATACTAATAATTTATATTTCAATATGTTTCACATGTGTGTACACAATCTGTAGATCTACTTTCACATCTTTAGCACTTTGGTCGATCATTTATATTTATCATTTTCTATTTCCACTAATTTATCATTTTGAACACATACAAGTTTAATTTAAAGGAAATTTTGTCTGATAGCCACAAGGTTTGACTCTTTTCGCATGGTGTCCAAATTTTTCAAAAATTTCGCATGGTAACCATGAGGTTTCGACCAATTTTGTGTGGTAGCCACGAGGTTTGGGCAAATTTCTTATGTTAATCAAATTGGTTAAAAATCTTTTAGAATATAGGTAAAATCACAAAATAATCATAAAATAAATTTTTTCACACAACAACCCAATTTTGGTTTTTTATTTTAAAAAAGTTAACTAAAACCATTTAAAAAATTTATAGTGCTATACATTAATACCACGATAAATGAATAAATTATACAAAAAAATAATGGTAGTTTTTTTTAAAAAAAAACTTTTAAATTTGAAAAAGTATACATAATTACCCAATGTAGTTGGTTGTTTTCAAAGAGTCATTAATAACCTTTCTAATGTTTCAAAAAGATTACATATTAGATATATAATACAAAGTTTATTTTATCCAAAATATTTTATTTAGTTTAAACAAATATGAATTAATGGTAATTTAAAATATATACTTAATTTATGGATTTGAAAAGAAATTAAGTACATATTTTAAATAATTTACTCATTTTTTATGTACTTATTTTCTTTTAATTTTAGGTGATTTTTTTATAATTTACTCATTCTTTGGGTAAATAATTTAATCTCCTTAAATATTAAAAGGGTTGTTGAGGGTTTTTTAAAAGTAAAACACCAAAAATGAGTGATTAAGTGAGTGAATTATAATATATTTATCATTTTATATGATTTTTATATGATTTTTAATAAGTTTGGTTATCATACGAAATTTATCAAAACCTCATGGTTATCATGCGAAATTCTTAAAATATTTGGGTACCATGCGAAAAAGACCAAATCTCGTGGCTACCAAGCGAAATTTCCCTTAATTTAATTTGGTCGGGCTGCTTTTTAAAAGAAGTCGAAATCGAGAAAATGGGCACATGGTTAACCTGGAGATGACATATTCGAATATTATGTGAAAAAAGTAAGAGCAATATACATAAGTTTCTTTTGTACAAATTGTACTCCACGTACAGCCCAAGACACCTTAGCATTCAAATATGTTCTTTGTAGCTAATCAAAGTAGAAAAAAATAAGCCCCAGTCGGGGTGGCTCACTGGTGGGGAGCAAGGGGGATGTCAGGAGGTCTCGGGTTCGATCCCTACCTCTGCCCCTTTCCTTGGATTAAAATCCAAGGTTTGCTTTGCTCCTTTTCAGTGGGTCGAGCCGGCCGGCACAAGCCGGCTTACCTGGTGCGTGGCTCTTGCCGGCTGGGTCACGTGTCCGAGGTTTGCCACCGAAGGTGGGTTCCTCGTCATCAAAAAAAAAAAAGTAGAAAAAAATATGCTCCGATCCAGTCGCTAGTGGTTACAAGGAGGTTTTGGGTTCGATTCCTATCTCCGTCTTTTTCTTTAGATGAAAATCCAAGGTTTGTCTTCCTCCTACTACTGGGTTAAGTCGATCGACGCAAACCGATTTACCTGGTGCAAGGCTCCGGTCCGGGTGGAGCAAGGAGGTGGTAATTAGCTAGGAGGTTTCGGGTTCGATCAATGACTTGTTAATTACAACTTAAAACCATCTTCCGAGTTAGAAATATTAGATTTTATTTTAACAAGTCATTGAGCATCACGTACACCCTTTTTTTTTCGGTTATCCAATATATATGTTGTGAAATATCCGACAGGCTGTTAACGGTAGACAAACATGTGTCGGGTTACATTGATTTATTATTATTACTTTTGCGATTATAAGGTCGGGATCCACCAACTTATAATGCAAAAACTTAAGTTATTGGGTAGAGTTTCATCTTTCCTTAATTACAACTCATCATTTTTAGTCTTTTATAATCAATGTGGGAGGGGCACTCTCATACCAAACCTCTCAACATATGTGATTGCGACGGAAGAGATGAAAAATTAACTTAAACAATGCTCGATTAGGGTTTGAATGATCGCGTTGCAAAAGTTTCGGATCTTGGTGATACCCAGATCCGAATTACGTACGGCCATTGTATGAATACACTCAAGACAATCAAGAGGGAAAAAAAAGTTCGAAAAAGTTAAAAAAAAATAATGTAACGGAAGATTTGAAACCGTACCTTTATGCAAAGCCTTTTATTCTTGGCGTTGGCAGTGCAAACGACTATATATTGTGTAAAGGGAAAGCATATATGTATAGGAAAGAATGGTGTATTGGCCTTTGAAAGTATATATTCTGTGTGATCGATAACAAAATGGTGCACAACCTGTAACAGTCTCTTTTCTAAAAGAAAATCTGGTCCCGTTGGATCCTCTTTTGGTGTTCGCCCAGTTGCTAATATATATATACGCACATTATATTCATATATGGGTAATCGAATTCTTGTGGGTTGTTGTATTATAACGGTCTGTCTGTTTAGTGTTCATTGATCCCTCTCAATTTACCAGATTTTTTTTATGAGGTAAAATTCGAGCTTACACAAGCCTGAAACTCGAGTGGCCGAAGAATTATAACCCAAAGAACCCATATAAGCCATTAGTCAGCGGAGGAATCGAGGGAGATTCAAGGCGAGCCACGAATGTCGAGAACACAGGAGAGTGTAACGACTCACACATTTTCTCGACGTCGAGACGCCGTGTAAGATTTGCAAGAATTTTGTACGGTATTTCGAATTCTTACTTATTTTTTTTAAAAAAAATATATGGGTAAGTGACATCAAATAAAGATAAAATATCAAAATATAAGGGAGGATGAAAACCTTACACGATGACTTAAGCATGTGTAGGGACTAGGGAGTGTAACAATAAAAGATAAATGTTGGGAATAAAAGACCCATCTAACATTGGGTGGAGGGGCAAATAAAATATCAATATTAAAATAAATCTAACATGACTTTTATTCTTATACGGATCGACCGAGATTTTTCGAAAATTACTTGGTATCAGAGCTGGTTCGGTTCATGCAAGTTTGTTTCTCTGGTTTTAGGCTAGCTATTAAGAAACTGTTATGTCCGTCACCGAGATTAGAAAGATAGAAAGTAAGGATAGAGAGAGATAGGTAAGAGAAAGAGAGATAGGAATTCTGATTCAATATTCGATGCCCCCTTCTGTTACAGACAATAGGCATTTTATAGCCTTGTTATGGGCCTTCGGCCCAATACTTGCTCAGCCCATTCCCATTACAATTGTCCCCTTCTTAAAGAGCTTGTCCTCAAGCTCTAGGTAAAGTCAGGAAATTGTCTAATAATATGCCCAGCAGCTTCCCAAGTGGATTCCTCTCTCGGCAAGTTCTTCCATTGTATGAGCCATTCAGTCACTGGCTCCCCGTTCTGAAGGTAACTCAGCCTGGTTTCCAAAATGGCTTCCGGGAACACTTCGATTTCCCCCTCCGCCGAAGTTGTGGGAAGTGCTGGGTTTATAATCGGTGGGGTTCCAGCGCATCTCTTCAATTGAGAGACATGGAAGACAGGGTGAATGCGAGAGGACAGTGGTAACTCAAGCCGGTACGCCACTGCTCCGATCCGCTCGATAATTCGAAACGGTCCATAAAACTTGGAACTAAGCTTTAGGTTCCTGCGGATTGCGATTGATGTTTGTCGGTACGGTTGCAGCTTCAAATACACAAAGTCTCCCACGTCAAAGTATCTCTCTGTTCGCCTTTCGTCTGCAAAATGTTTCATTCGGTTCTGCGCCTGCTGCAAGTGTACTTTGAGTTGTTCTATCATCTCTCGCCGCTGCTCAATCCAGTCTTCTACTGCAGCGTTTGACCCTCCAAATGGAGTTACCCCTAGCTGGGAAGGTGCATAACCGTAAAGCGCCTGGAATGGGGTAGTATGCACAGTGGTATGAAAGGTCGTATTATACCACCACTCTGCAAGATACAACCAACGAACCCATTGCGAAGGTCGACTTGAAGTCATACAACGGAGATAGGTTTCCAAACATCTGTTCACTCTCTCCGTCTGTCCATCCGTTTGCGGATGATACGCGGTAGACATGTGCAGCGAAGTCCCTATCGCCTGAAACAGCTCCCTCCAAAAATTGCTCAGAAAAACTTTGTCTCGATCTGAAATAATGACTTCCGGTAGACCATGTAATCGATACACGTTTTCCATGAATAAATGAGCAATCTTTGCCGCAGTAAACGGATGTGAAAGAGGAATGAAATGGGCATACTTTGTTAGTCGATCGACAACTACCAGGATCACGTTTTTCCCTTGTGATGTTGGTAGCCCTTCTATGAAGTCCATGGACACACTTGTCCATGCTTGGTCGGGTATTGGTAGTGGCTGCAGAAGACCCGGATAAGCTACTTGCTCAGCCTTATTTCGTTGACAAGTATCGCATTCTTTCACCCATTTTTCTACCATAGTTTTCATCAAGGGCCAGTAGAACAAAGCCTTAAGCCTCTGATATGTGGCTTGTACCCCTGAATGCCCTCCAGGAGCTTCATCATGAAGAGCTTTGAACAATTTTCTTTGAATTTGCTCTTCAGCTCCTATGTACACTCGACCTTTATAACGGAGAACACCCTGGGTTACCGAGTAGTGTCCAGTGGAAGCAAGCAATGCCTCGGACAGCAATTCACGAGCCTTTTGATCATTCTCATAGCTTTTTACCACCTCCTTCATCCACATTGGTTGAACTGCACTTGTCATTGCACATTCTGCAGATTCTTCGAATTTCCTCGAAAGAGCATCAGCGCCTTTGTTTTCCTTTCCCTGTTTGTAGACTATCGAATATGATAGCCCCAACATCTTTCTGATTGCCTTTCGCTGAAGATGAGTAGACAATTTCTGCTCAGATAGATGCTTAAGAGACTGATGATCGGTGCGAATCACAAATTCCCCAATCTCCAAATAATGCCTCCATTTATCAATTGCAAGGAGGATAGCCAGCAACTCTTTCTCGTAGGTTGACAACAACAAATGTTGTCCGTGCAAAGCTTTGCTGATATATGCCAGTGGCCTGCCCTGTTGCATCAGCACTGCACCTATCCCCGTGTCACTCGCATCCGTTTCCAACTCAAAGGGTAATTCGAAATCCGGTAGGCCTAACACAGGAGGATTGGCCAGTGCCTCCTTCAAGTGGTGAAAGGCCTGGTTTGCATCTGCTGACCACTTGAAATATCCCTTTTTGAGGAGTTCTGTTAACGGCCTACAGATGATGCCATACCCTTTAATAAACTTCCTGTAGTACCCGGTCAGACCCAAGAAGCCCCGTAAGCCTTTCACAGACTTTGGAGTAGGCCAATCTAGCATATCCCGCACCTTACTTGGGTCCGTGGCTACCCCCTCCCCCGAGATAATATGACCGAGGTATTCCACCTGGTTTTGTGCAAACGCACACTTGCTTTTTTTTGCAAATAGTTGATGTTTGACAAACAACTCTAATACCTGCTTCAATTGTTCCTTGTGTTCTATCATTGATCGGCTGTATACCAAAATGTCGTCAAAGAAGACTAAGACGAACTTCCGCAGAAAAGGCCCAAATACATCGTTCATCATTGCTTGGAACGTTGCAGGCGCATTTGTCAAGCCAAAGGGCATGACCTTGAACTCGAAATGGCCATGGTGAGTTCGGAACGCAGTCTTAGCTACGTCTTCTCTTGCCATCCGTACTTGGTGATATCCTGCCCGCAAATCCAGCTTTGAGAACACCACTGCTCCCTTCAATTCATCCAAAAGGTCCTCGATATGGGGAATCGGAAATCGATCCTTGATGGTCATGTCGTTCAACTGCCTGTAATCCACGCAGAATCGCCACGATCCATCTTTTTTTTTGACCAGCAGTGTCGGGGATGCAAACGGACTCTGGCTGGCCTGAATGGTACCTTGTTTCAGCATCTCCGTCACCTGCTTCTCAATTTCTGTCTTTTGAAAATAGGGGTACCGATATGGTTTTGCACATACCGGATTCATGTCTGGTTTCAAGGGAATTGAGTGTTCATGACCCCGTTCAGGAGGTAGGCTGGTAGGCTCTCGAAAGACCTCCTCAAACTGGTCGAGTAGCTTCGCAATCTCTATTGGCATCTCCGGAGTCTTCGCTTCCATATTACAGACTCGAGCCACCTGAGATATAAAACAGGGAGTCCCTTTCCTTAGCCATTTCTGCAGCTTATGACCTGTGATCATTTTTAAAGAAGCTTGCTCCTTAATCCCTTGGAGCACAATCTCTTGTCCTTTGTGCTTGAAGGAGATCACCCTTTTCTTGAAATCGAACGTAACCGGACTCAAATCTGTCATCCAATCCACCCCTAAAATCATATCACAGCCCCCTAGCTTCAGTGTCCTGATATCGCAAGCATATGTATGCCCTTGCATTTCCCATCGAAATTTCTTGCATACGTGCTGGCTGAAGGTTTGACTGTCGTCGGCCACATGCACTTCCATCAAGCCTACTTCGGTCAGCTCACATTTCAGCTCCCTCGCCTTCCTTGTGTCCAAGAAGCTGTGGGTACTGCCACTATCTAGCAGAACAGTGAAGGTTTGCCCACTGCACACACCGAGCACTTTGATGGTAGTCTTTGGACTACTTCCTTCTAAGGCGTGCACATAGATCTCAGGTTCACCATCCTCTTCCAGCTTCACATCTTCCTCTATTTCTGCATCCACTTCTGCAGCCACAAGGCTATGTAACGAGTGGGTCTTGCACCGATGTCCAATGAAGTATCGGTCCCCACACTTGTAGCAAAGGCCTGGACTCTTCCTCTGCACTACACTCGGATTCGAGTTCTTGAACCCCGTTTCCGTATTCCCAGTTTTAGTACTTGCTTCTTGCTGTTTGCTTATAGAAGGAACACTACTCAGCCCATTCCTTCCATTTCCAAGACTATAACCCCCTTTCCACGGTGGTTTGCTAAGCTGGATGATGGCTTGAACCGCCCCCTGGTGCAATCTTGCCTGCTCGTAAGCCATAGCCAATGAATCCGGCCTGCTCAACTTGACCAGCGACTTGATTTCAGCTTTCAGCCCACTTATGAAACTGGCCACAAAGTATGATTCTGAAAGATTCGGGTTATACGCTAACATACAAGCCCTTAACTCATCAAACTTCTCCGTGTAATCCTCAATGTCGCCAGTTTGTTCTAACTTGTTGAAGTCTTCGACCACTTCGACGCCCTGTTTCTCTCCGAACCGCACACAAATAGCGGTACCCAATTCTTGCCATTTAACTCGTGGATTCTGTATCATGAACCCCTGCATCCACGTATCCGCCTTATCCATCATATACATGGAAGCGATCTCTACCTTCTGGTCTTCAGCAATGTTGAAAACTCTAAAGAATTTCTCACACTTCCGGATCCAGCACCTCGGTTTCTCTCCGTCGAACGCCGGAAAGTCGATCTTTGGTGTTCGGTTGAATCCAATCCTCCCATCCGAACCTCCAAACGATCCCGATCCACTACTCCGAGATCCATTGCTTCCCGTCGGATTCGGTGGTGGCGGTGGCGTTTCTTGCTGTCGTTCTTCCGATCTTGGACCTACGTCACCAGATCGAGTTCCGCCATCCCTTGAAGTCTGCGAATTCTCATCTCGACCTCGCATAAACTCCATAAAAGCGTCAAATTTGCTGTCAAGCTTCTTCGTAAACTCCGCTCCTATGTCCGTCTTCAGCTTGTCAATTCTCTGATCTGTCAGATGCCGCTGTTCGTTGATTTGTCGCTGCGTGTCCAAGATGAACTGATGATGTTCGTCACGGAACTGCTGGAATTGCGCCTCGAGCGCTTTGTACCTAGTTCCGTCCGCCATAGTTGCAAGATCGTCTTGCTCTGATACCAATTGTTATGTCCGTCACCGAGATTAGAAAGATAGAAAGTAAGGATAGAGAGAGATAGGTAAGAGAAAGAGAGATAGGAATTCTGATTCAATATTCGATGCCCCCTTCTGTTACAGACAATAGGCATTTTATAGCCTTGTTATGGGCCTTCGGCCCAATACTTGCTCAGCCCATTCCCATTACAGAAACTAAGATGCTAGATCCGTCTTTTGACAAGTTATAAGAGAATGAGATGAGTGACCTGTCTTTGAGCAAGTTATAAAGAAATTGAAATGCTTAGATCGTTTCAAGTGTTAACCAGGCTAGACTAGTTCAACTTGATGAGGCACGTTGGGAATAAAAGGCCCATCCCACATTGGTTTGGGGGGCAAATGAGATACCAAGATATAAGGATGGTGAAAACTCCTGTACAATGGTTTAAATTTTTTAGTTAGCATGGTGGATTCCAACCTTATAATAAAAAAAACTCTATACAATGGCTAAGTTTTTTTTAATTTAAAATGGTGGATCCCGACCTTATAATAAAAAAAAAACCTCTTTTTGAACTAGAAGAGTAGATCTCGACTTTATAATAAAAAAAAAATAAAAATAAATTCTATACTACTCCCGTTTCTCATAGCCCGACCGTCGATTCCCAAAGTTTGACAACAAGATTCAAAGGTAGACATCCCTTCATTAGTATAGTTGTCATATACTCCATCCGATCGGAAATATTTGATGTTTTAGGAGATAAAATTCAACAATATTTGATGTCTTAAAAGTAATAATTACACTCTTTTTTACTTTTGCACTAATATCAATATAAATTACTTTTTTTTTTCTTAATCAATTACATTTGTGCATAATAAATATGATAAGGGAGTAAAAATTATTTGATGGGGTATTTAAAAGTAAAAGTAACATTTTTAATCTCCGTACATTTCTCTAAAATATCAAATATTTCCGATCAGATGCAGTATATATATATGATCAAATTAAAGATCGGAGTATATATCGAAGGTTACATGGAAAGGAATAGATGCACTACACCAGTTTACCATTCAGGTGACGGACACTTCAGAGGATGAACTGCCGTCGCCTAAAGTGTGGTCCGGTTGAGATGATTTAAAACGACATAGAAAAGTACAAACTAGCTTTTAAGTTAAAACATACCAACAAATTGTCACAGATCGAGGGCCTTTTTGAAGGAATCCGAACATATAGTCAAAGCCCATTTTCACCCAATTAAGGATAGCTTGAAATCAGAAAGCTTTGCTTAGGAGTCGGCTAGGGTTATTAATATTCGACCTGAATGAGTCGAATATGAATTAATTACCTGATCATATTCAGTTCGTTTATTAACAGACATGTTATTAATTGACACGGTTGTATATTGCCGATTGCACGGTGTCGTTTCTGATTGTCGAAGTCGGTGAACGTTCTACCGATCTCGGACTCAAGGTCGCTCTTAATTTCATAATTGGATTCATTAATTAGTGTTGACGGATCACCACACCACAAATGCACCACACCCGGAAGTCACCGAACCCGTAAGTCGGTGGCGGCAAAAGAATTGTGTCATGATGATAGAATTTCTTTATTTGATGTGTCTGCAGCTGAATCTTTGCTGAGCCAGAGGGTCTTCAACCTTTTGCCGACTTCGGAAGTCGGTGGTGGCGGTTTTGACGATATATTGCCCGTCCGAATAACAACCCACTTTATTAAACTCGAGCGCCTAAAATCCAAAAAAGTGTTTGTATTACCTCAGGATCGATTCACATAGTAAATGAAGTCGAGCTCTTTTTTTTTTAACTAAGCTAGATCTATTTGAATCATGCATAGAAAAAGGTATAGTATAGAACTCATTTGAAGCTATTCAAGTCTAAATCGAGTTGAATCTCAATTTGAATGGAGTTTATATTATCAACTCGTTGAATAAGTTTATGAGCACAAGTCGATATTTTTTTTATTTGAGTTCGAGTCAAGCTTGAGCTATACTTAATCCAACCAAACCATATACTGTTCTGATAGAAAAAGCCAACTAGTTGTACCCAATCGAAATGTACATAAGAAAATTTAAAAGGGGGAATTGTGCTATAGGCCATAATTAGGGCCTTTATTAGGAAAATGTCCACCCTTCCCCCCAAATTGGCAAAATGTCCACCTTCCTTCCCTTGCCCCCTTTGCCCCCCCACGCGCGCCCCCTGTGCCCCCCCTCCTGTTTCAGCACATTTGGTTTCAGCAAACCCTATTTCAGCGTTTTTTTTTTCCGCGTGTTGCTGAAACCGAAGTTGCTGAAACCAAAATTGCTGAAACCGAAGTTGCCGAAATTAGTTTTTTTTTTTTCGCGCGTTGCTGAAACCGAAGTTGCTGAAACCAAAGTTGTTGAAATTGCTGAAATTAGTTTTTTTTTTCGCGCTTTGCTGAAACCTAAGTTGCTGAAATCGGAGTTGCTGAAACCAGGGTTGCTGAAACCGGAGTTGCTTAAATCGGAGTTGCTGAAACCAGGGTTGCTGAAACCGGAGTTGCTTAAATTGTTGTTGCAATTGCTGAAATTAGTTTTTTTATTTTTTTTGCGTCAGCGCTTCGACATCGGAGTTGCTGAAACCGTGTTGCTGAAACCGGAGTTGCTTTTTTTCTTTCTTTTTTTTTTCGCGTCACCACTTCGACACCGGGTTTGCTGAAATCGGAGTTGCTGAAATTAAGAGATTTCAGCAAAAGTGAAAGGCAAGAGATTTCAGCAAATTCACCATTTCACATGGACTCATCACAAATCGAGTCCAACCCATAGTGATCAGTGATGATCTTGCAAATTCACCATTTCTCTCTAATTCACCATTTCTCTCTAATTCACCCCGGTTTCGGTATTTCATCATTGACAGGATTTAAGCATTTCAGATCACACAAAAAATCAAGAAGCTAACAAGCTCTCGAAAGGTTTCAGCAAGACAAAAAAAATTGCTGAAATTGCCAATATCCAAACTCTCAACAAATTAACTGTTTGCTACCAACAAAAATGCTTAAACACAAATTGTATTTTCAACGAAAATGCTTAAAACAAATTGTATTTTCAGCATTTCAGGATTGCACAGTTGCTGAAATCAAACCAATATATCTTTATTTAATCTTCCTCTCAATCTCTCTCTTTCTTGTTCGAAACAACTCAATTCCATACAAAAGAAATTGTATTTTCAACTTTTTAGCATTTCAGGATTGCACAGTTGCTGAAATCAAACCAAACAAGAGAAACAAAATGCATTACAAAAAAGGCGCATAAATTGAAATAGGGAAAGAAAAACGAAGGAAAAATTACCAAATTCGATCGATGAGAAACAGGCAGGCATGGGTTTATAGGAAGGTGCGGAATAGAGGCATGGAAGCCATGAATGGAAGCATCGATTGGCCATCGAAGCCGTTTCAGCAGATCTGGATGCATCGAAGCCGTTTCAACAAATCTGGATGCAGGTGGTAGTGAGGATGGCAGCCATCGGGGCCAGAAAGAGGATCGGTCTACCTATGGAAATCAAAGAGAGGAAGGGGACGACGCCAGTACAACACTGGTCGGAGAGATCGAAGAGATCGGAGGGAGGCGGCGGTGGCGGAGGGAGGGACCTGAGATCGACCGGAGAGGGCAGCGAGGTTGCCGGAGTTGCTGGGCAAGAGCGCCGAACTTCCATGGCTTTCAGATCTGGAGGGATCTGGACGATGAAGGAGGACAACCGACGGAGGAGGCAGAGCGAGAAAGGGCAAGAGAGGCAAGCGAGCAGGTTCCGATGGATTCCGATGTTTCGTATGAGGAACTGAAATCGTCGGCGATTCCATGGCTATGGAAGCAATAGTCGGCGATGAATTCCTCTGGCCATGAAATCGTCGGTGAGGAAGAGAGCGTGAGATTAGGTTTACATCTCATGAGGGCAATTTTGTCCATAAAATTTCAGGTGGACAAAACCTCAATTTACCACACTTGGTGGACACTCCCCCAATAAAGACTCAAAAAATGGCCTGTTGGGCAAATTTTTTCAAATTAAAATACAAATAATAGAATTAACAAAATGGTCAAGTGTGTACGGTTTAATTTTTTAAAATTAATGTTTGAAAGTATGCAGTTTCGTTTAATATTGATATTTCCATTAATATATATATATATATATATATATATATATATATATATATATATATATATATATATATATATATATATACTCCATAGTAATCAATTACACTGTATTAATATCATTTTTCTTTTCTTGTGGGGATTCTACACTTGTTTAAATAAATTTTCCAGTATGATTATTATCGTTGTTTAATAATCACTTTGTTTCTACAAGGTATGTTAGAGTCTATCAAATCGACACGCAACAATGCACAAATAAATAATGTTAATACTAGTACAATTCCTTTCAAACTAAAATCTTAATAATATAAAAAAATTAATATTATAAAATGTTAATCAAAGTTAAAAACAAAAATAATAAAAATATTTACCATAAATATATTTTTAGAAATCTTTCAAAAAATTTAAATTTTTAAATAAAATGAGTAGCATATATAGATATAGATATTTTAAATCACTCAATAAAAATAATAATAATATCATTGTAATTGTTTATAATGTGATGTGGCATAATCGATATCTAATAAATGCTTATATATTAAGTAGTATATATAGATTATATATTAATAATATAAATATTTACATGTAGATTAATAGTAAGCATCAGAATATATTAAATTCAATATTCTGAATTAAGCCTAAGAGTTAGTAAGTATGTTAAAAATAAAAAATGTGATTGGTTTAAAGGGATAAAGGGAAGAAGAAGGAAAACTAAAGGGAAAAAATTAGATTTATTTAAAGAGCTAAAAAAGGCATAGATGTTAGTATGTCACGTAGACTAAAACTCTTATGTTTTAAGAATATGTATAGTTAGTAAATGTAAATAAAAGAAAAACTATGACTGGTTTAAAAAGATAAAGGGAAGAAGAAAAATCATAGCGGCTTTGGACAAGATCCCAAAATGGCTTTTGTCAAGATAATTTCAAATAAATTGCAAGCATGTCCTTTTCATTTCTTCCAAAAAATTGCAAAATGGTCCAAAACTTTCTCTTCTACGAATCGAAACCTAAATATGTTGAACGAACTATTGTGATCGAAAACAGACTAAAATCGATGAAATTAGTCAATGTATCAATTGACCGAGACTCGAATAGGTATATCGATCGTCTTAGATGATTATCGAATGACATTTGATGATTATTTATGACATTCGTTCGAAAAAATTATCGAAGTTTGCAAAGGACGAGCTAAATAAGGGACCTCGGCAAAAGATGTCTAAGGTACGCAGGAGTCTCATCAAACGTTGTCGAGGGTATGCAGGAGCCTCATCAAACGTTTTCGAGGTTACGCGGGAGCCTCATCAAACGTTGACGAGGGTACGCAGGACCCTCATATCGATCGTCTTAGATGATTAACGAATGACATTTGATGATTATTTATGACCTTCGTTCGAAAAAATTATTGAAGTTTGCAAAGGACGAGCTAAATAAGGGACCTCGGCAAAAGGTGTCTAGGGTACGCAGGAGTCTCATCAAACGTTGTCGAGGGTATGCAGGAGCCTCATCAAACGTTGTCGAGGTTACGCGGGAGCTTCATCAAAAGTTGTTGAGGGTACGCAGGACCCTCATAAAATATTACCGAGGTCCCTTATTTAGCTCGTCATCTGCGAACCTCGACATTTTTTTCGAACGACGGCCACAAATAATCATCGAATGTCATTCGATAATCATCTAAGACGATTGATATACCAATTCGAGTATTGATCAATTAATACCTTGACTAATTTCATCGATTTTAGCCTGTTTTCGATCACAATAGTTCGTTCAACATATTTAGGTTCCGATTCGTAGAAGAGAGAGTATTGGAACGTTTTGCAATTTGTTTGGAAAAAATGAAAAGGATTTTCGTGTAATTTACTTGAAATTATCTCGACAAAAGCCGTTTTGGTATCTTGTCTAAAGCTTCACTCAAGAAAAATAGTAAATAAAGGAAATTTTTTTGCTTGATTTAGCCTACTAATATACTCATATATTAGATTGAATTTAATATTTTGAATTAAGCCCAATAGTTAGTAAATATGTTAAAAATAAAAGAAAAATGTGACCGGTTTAAAGAGATAAATGAAAGAATAAAAAAATTAAGGGAAATAAATAATTAAATAATGGCGAAAAAAACTTGATTGGTGAAAAGGGATTAAGGAGAGACTAATGCATAGGCAGAGTATCTATATAAACTAGTGTAAGTCTTATCCCGTGAACGGAGAATGCGTTAAGACAATATTATAAATAATCCAGATAGATTCAAATAAATAAAAAATAATAATCTAAATATCAATCATTTTTTCCACCAAAACTAATATAGATGTGAATAAAATTAGTTCGATAGATTATATATAATCTAAATATCTTTTATTTAGATTCTCTCAAAATATAAATAAAATTCACATTTATAAGGTAAACAGTTTTTTTAATCTATCATTAATTAAATCTCATGTAATTTAATATAGCTGATTTTTAAAAATATTTTAATATTATTTTTTATTAAATATTTAGTATATATTTATTATGTTAGTTTGCTAAAATATCTATGCACGGATGGATTGTAGCTATATATTATGGCTACGTAATATTTTAATATTTTATTTTGGCCTCAAAAAATAATATAGATATAAATAAAATAACAATTATTAAATAATTAATTTTGATATAAACAATTCTTTTCACCAAAACATAATCTAGATATAATTATATAAATAAAACCACACCTATCAAATAGTACATATTTATCTAGTAATACTTTTTGGTAAGTATGACTATGAAATATTTTTTATTTATATTTTTTTAACTAACTATAATATATATAGATAGATTGTGACTTATATAACTTTATATAAATTATGACAATATATTATTTTATTAATTTTTTTTTTCCTAAAATCAACCACAACGCGTCAAATAGCACGCTATGTATATATGTATATAGATAGATAATGTCTTTTTAATATGAAAAACAAATATTATATTCGGGTTTGATAATATTTCTTAAGTGTCAACTTACTTTAACAGGATTTTTTTATAGGCTTTACATCTGTATCATCGATCGATCGAGTTCTAAAAAAGACAGGACCCATGTCCGGTAGATGAACTAAATCAAACTCTGTAAGTAAGAATAACGTGTTAAGAAAGTATTGGGTATATATGTATATAGGGGCATATTATGTAATTTAGAAAGTTTGGGCTCAAACTGTAAAGCCAGCTGGCTATATATGTCTTCTTCTTCTTTCTGTTGTAACTATAAAGTGTATATATGGTGGAACGCTACATTCATACATAAGTTTAAGAATGTGAATCACGGCCTTAAAAATCAAGATAAATTAATACTTTGCAATACTATATATAGAGGATATATCTTGTGTAACCAGCCCTTACGATATAATTTGTGAGCAAATCTTGAGTGTCAGATTAAGAAAATCAAACAGCTGAGATTAAAATATATAACTTGTTAACAGTGACATTATTCGTAGGTACCATGTGATTATTCGTATGTATATACATACGAATAATCCTTTGATATCTACGAATAATTACACTTATTTGGTATCTACGAATAATTTCATTGCTAACAAATTACACCGTAAGGGCTGCTTTTATATATATATATATATATATATATATATATATATATATATATATATATATATATGGTAATTTGTCGATTTCTTTTGCAACCGCTCTCACAAGCTTTAAATTAGCTTAGTATATTCGTAGTACTTAGTTAGAGTAACCCCAACAAATTCTCCGATCTATTTTCAATTTTTGAACAATATTGAAATTGTTTTTTGTCCAACAATTTCCTTATTAAATTTTTCAAAATAGAGAATGGGAAGAAAAAATGGAGACTATTCCCTGAATTCGGAGAAAACTCTATATATTTTAGGGTAAATTTTATAATGGAAAACTGTTGAAATTTAAAAAAAAAAATTAGAATAGGTGATTTATAATTCTCCATTTTAAATAATGTAATGGGAAAAATATTGAACATGATCTTACTGAAATTTCAGATTCTCTAATTATGAAAGACTAGTTTTTTTTTAAATAAAAAAATTAAATCCTGATCTCTAATGGGTTATGAAAATACATTATTCAATTATCAGAGTCATTTTCTATTATTATTACGTATAATCTATCACTATCACTTATGAAATTAATTGTTAATCTTTATGTGCAAATTGATGATATAATCCTTAGCAAATTAACTCATTAATAAATCATGTACAATAAGAAAGCTGCATATATTTTAATCATGTACATTCGAAAGCAAGCTAACATGAAAGGAATCAAACGCTGCATCATGCGTTCTATATATATATAATACTCAGTAAATAAAAAGTTTTCCAATTGGAACATCAATTTAAATTTTTTTTTATCAGCCATTTGGAACGTCAATTAATTATTTAAAATTGATCTTTCTACCAAAAATATTATCGACTATTTGGAAACCAATTTTTTTTAAATGGTAAAATAATTTAATTTTGGAAAAAAAATCAATCAAACTTCTTATCTTATACCCTTAGATTATAGAATAGAAAAACCGGGGTAGACACAAATCCCGCAAATCTCGAGTCCGTCCCGATTTCGGTAGAATTTAAAAAAAAAATAGTGAATTCTGTCCCGATCTCATCCCGCAAAAATTCTATGGGACAATCCCATCTCGTCCTATATATATATATATATATATGTGTGTGTGTGTGTGTGTGTGTGTGTGTTATGTCTTTGAAAACCACAAAATATATATGGAAATTTTAGATATTTTTATAATTTTTTTTATTTGAGGGAAAACAGCCATACCGCGAGGAACAAGGCTCATGCGACAATAAAAAAAATAGAAAATTATGTCTCGATCCCATACAAGCGGGGAGAGGAGAAAGAGTATATGATTTTTTGTTGGCTACTCCCATTGAGGGCCTTGCTCAGACCATGTCATCTTGGCAGTTGCCTTGCTCAGACCATATCGATCATCTCGGCGGTTTCATTCTCTCCTCCAATACCATCTCTCAATCCCTATGTTTAGTGGCTATCCTACTTGTCCCGGTTGTGAACTTGACAGGATGGACCCATTTGGACATCACGCTCTACATTGCAGTCGAGGCATCAGGACTAAGCACCAACACAACATGGTCCGAGATGTTTTGGCAGACATTTGTTACAAAGCGGGCATCGCAATTCAGAAGGAAGCGCATACAGGTATGAGCAGTGCTGATGGTGTTGAGCTGCGGCCAGGCGATTTGTTGGTTTATGGGTGGGATAAGGGTAGAGACACCTGTGTTGATGTGGTGGGGGCTTCGTCGTTCACAACTAGGGCCAATGACTCCTTTATACCCGGCAAGGCAGTTTCCCAGGCCACTGATAGAAAGGAAAAGAAGTATGCAGATTTTACACAACTAAAGGGTACGGTATTGCTTCACGACGTTTGCATTTCTACTTTTTGGGAATTAGGAGATGATGCTATTGGTTTTATGAAACGGGTTCAACTAGTTACGAAAAGTCATCGAAAATGGTCTGATAATGGAGATTTCATTTTTCATAGAGTTGGTTTTACTATTCAAAAAGGGGTTGGAGCTCAATTTGTTACGAGGCTTCCAACTAACTTTATGTAAGTCATTTTATTATTAATAATAATAATAATAATAATAATCACTAAAATAATAATAATAAATTTAAATATAATATATATAAGATCGACATACTACTCCTTTTATCCTTTTACTAGTTCGGTACCGAACTGTGTGCGGTTTTTTTAATTTAAATAAATTTAATAATAAAACCTGTTTATTCAATTAATTAATTTCTTCCATACTTCTGATTTCTCAAATCTGAATGAATTTATACTTAATTATTATAAAAACTAATTTCTCCTTACTCCGGTCTTACTCCTTAATCCTTGCTAGTTAGTGCATATTAGTGGAAACAACATATGAAAAGCTATAATTTCTCAAATCTGAATGAATCATACTTTATTGACAATATATGAAACAACATGTGAAAAGCTAGTAAATATTAGTGGAAACAACAAAATAACATACCTTGTAACCAATCAACACATTATTTCGAAAAGCTTACAAAGAAAATCGTAAACAAAGTCGTAAATAACCTGCAATAACAACACCAAAAGAAGGGAAAAGACGTCAACGTTTGTGAAATAACATTAACAATCTAAACTATATATAGGTCAAAATCTAAAAATCTATCCATAATTATATATGTATAAAATCCAAAAATATATCTCATAAATATATCAATACCTTCAAGATATATAGGAAAATTTTATTTCTTATTGAATTCCATAAATTGATAACTTTTACACGACTAAGTATTATTTTTTCAATTTACCCAAAACCTTTTATCTGCTTCATATTGATAAAGTTATTGATAAATTTATTTAATTATTATGACCATACTAAGTATTATTTCAATTTCGTCAAAACTTTTTATCTTCTGGTGCGATCTCGCGTCCACGGAATTTTCTGGATTAAAACGGGATTATTTTTGCTTACGTGTCATTTTCTGGATTAAATTGGTATTATATTTTTGGGCCACACCAATTAATAAGTCAATATAGTTAGGTAAAAAACTTACCTTTCTAGATACATAATCTATCCAATATAACCTATATTTTAATTAGATAAATCTATCAATTAGTTTGCATACGTAGTATAATTATTAACCCTAATGATATCCTTATATTTTTACACTGATTTTATACTATTAGCGAGGGGAAATATATATAAATTCTTTTTTTTATCTTCCTGTATAAAATTAGTATAAAAAGCTACGTAATCATTTACTATACCAAACTACACCCTAGGTTAAATTCACACGCTTCACAATTAGAATAGTGGGTTGGATTTGAGATTTTATTTATATTTAATTATTATTATTATTATTATTATTATTATTATTATTATTATTATTATTATTATTATTATTATTATTATTATTATTATTATATTACTCAATAAACTTACCATTTGACATTAATTTTTAAATGATAATAACAAATTCTATCTTCCATTAAAATTCTATCCTTTTAATGAAATATTAAATAAATTAAAAATATATAAACTATTGACTATAAATTAGGATTTTCTTAAAATAGTTTACATGGAATTGTTGTTAATTATTTTATCTTGATAATCAATTAATTACTACGTAGTTTACATGGAATCGGAAGGTATTTAAGATATTACAAATTTTTAATTACTTTACTATAAATTAGGATTAATATGGTGTTATTTTATCCGTTCGTTGTGCGGTTTCTTAATAAACAATATGATGATTAATTTATATTTTTTTCTGAAATTTGAAGGTTATATCTATTCAAATTAAACGTAAGATTTTTTAAAATATAACCCACTTATTTTAATAAATATCCAACTTTAAACGGAGTGGTAATTTATATTAATTTAAAGATGTTTTATATAATAATATTATAGGATTATATAATATGACACGTAAGATTTAATAGTATTATAGTATTTTATTTGATGATATATAGTATATGTGAATTTTGAATGTACGTATATTAATTCAAATATTATATATTCATATGGAGTAGTAATTTATATTAATTCAAAGATGGTTTATATAATAAAATTTGTTAACAAATCGCGCAACGGGCGATTAATAAAACTAGTATATTGATAAAGTCATTATCTTCTAAAAATATGTTCATATATAGTGAAAATAGGTAAAATCTTATCTTATATAATAGTCTTTAAAATTAGTTAATACGGAGTATCTTCTAAAAATATATCCATATCTAATCAAATTGGGTCAAATTTTATCTTATGCATGCATAGATATATTGATTAAATAGAGTTAGAATAAAAATTTATCTTATGCATATATTTTAAAATTAGTTAATATCTTCTAAAAATATATTCATATTTAATCAAATTGGGTCAAATTTTATCTTAGGCATATATAGATATATTGATTAAATAGAGTAAGAATAAAATTTTATCTTATTTATATATTGATTAATGATTAATTAAAAAATTTGTGATTGGTTCATACGACTACGATTAAGGAGAATCTGTCATGTGTTTCAGATGACTTCTCCTTTATTGTATATAATTGATGATTGATTGATATAATTGATGATTGTAGATCATTGAAATGTCAAAATAATTATTTCTTGCCACCTCGAAGATTGAACAAGATATACACTGTTAACATATATAATAAGGATTATAAGCTAAGCTTACAAGTAAGAGGAAGGGTGATAAAAAGTTGCTTTCAAAGCCTATTAGATTATTGTTAACAAAACCGTTACGTATATCTTTAAAAAGAATTGGAATTATCAGCACGTACTGAATATTTTATTCCCAATTAAATTCATTGCTTCACTATGGGTTCTCTTCCTATATTTATACACATCATCCATCCAATTTAATTATAATTTTGCTAAAGATCGAACTAATAATAATTGTCAACGGAAAGTGGAACCCCCTAAAAGGTCATTTTTTTTCTATAGTTATAATGGCGACTCCGGTAGGAGAAAGGCTTATTCAAATATTAATATTCTATATCCATATATATATATATATATATATATATATATATATATATATATATAGGGATTGATTCCGGTGAAAACCTCAAATTGCGGTAAAAACCGTGAGTACTACTTTATAGCTTGGTTTATTTGAAACCCGTGTTAAAAACCTCAATTACATAGTGACTTTACAACTCAGTTCAACCTAAAAACCGTGCTAAAAACTCCAGTTTTAAAATAACACATTACTTTATATATCGATTAAACCTAAAAACCGTGCTGAAAACTCATGTTTTAAAATTACATTAGTGACTTTATAGCTCGGTTTTATTCAGAATCGGGCTAAAATATGTGACCTTATAGATCGGTTCTATTTATAACCGGGCTATAAAGCTAATGAACGGGGCTAAAAAGCCAGTCCTCACAGATTTTTACCGCAATTTTGGTTTTTACCGGAGCGCAACCCTATATATATACATACACATATATATATATACACTAAAATTAATACATATATAGCGTTTTATGTGTCGTGTTCTGATTGATTCTAGAGAAAAATTATTAAAATAATATGTTGACTACAATCTATCTATAAATTAATATATATATATATATATATATTAGTTAATTGATAAAAATATAAATCAAAACTATTTAATAGTCATACTTACCAAAAATAATAATAGTTATCATAAGCAACAATCTATCAATATATATTTATTTATTTTATTTAATGGAATCTATCTAGATTATTTATAATATTGTATCGGATTTTCTATCCTATGCCCTTGAGGCATAGGATAACAACCTCAATCGGGAAAGATTCCCTAATTTTAAATCATTTTAGCTTTTTGTAATATTTCTTTCCTAGGGTCACTTCTTTTTGTTAGGGAATCTTTCCCGATTAAGGTTCTTATCCTATGCCCTGGGGCATAGGATAGAAAGACCGATATTGTATTAATGTATTCTTTGTGTATGAGATGAGATCTACACTAGTACATATATTAAAATCGATGCATATCACCCTATATGTTGCATTGTCGTTGATTTTCAAAATAATTTAATAAAATAATATATTGTCATAGATTATAGAGAGTTATATAAGTCATAATCTCTATATATATTTTAGTTAATAGACAAAAATATAAATAAAAATATTTCATAGTCATACTTAAAAAAATATGAATAGATAAATATGTAGTATTTAATAGGTGCTATTTTATTTATATGTAGATTATTTTTTTGTAAAATAATTATTTATATAAAAATTAATTATTTAATAATTGTTATTTATTTATATCTATATTATTTTTTGAGGCAAAAATAAATCACTAAAATATTATGTAGCCACAAACCATTCGTGCATAGAAATTTTAGTAAAGTAAAGAAATAAATATGCTACATATTTAATACATAAAAAATATTAAAATATTTTTAAAAATTAGCTATATATTAAATTACATGAGATTTAATTAATAGTAGATTAGAAAAAAAACCTTTTACCTTATAAATGTGAATTTTATTTATATTTTGAAAGGATCTAAATAAAAGATATTTATAATGTATCCAACCAATTTTATTTATATCTCTTTTATTTTTTGGTGAAAAAACTATTTATGTTTATATTATTATTTTTTTTATTGAAATCTATCTAGATTATTTATAATATTGTATTGACGTATTTTTCGTGCACGGAATGGGACCTACACTAGTTTAAAATATTCATATAAATAAATCTTGTAATTATATTTTTATAAAATATTAAACAACTAAATATAAGAAGAAAAAAATCAAATGAAAAATTGTAAACTATATAAAAGTTAGAAAATTCTAAAATATTATTCGCATATTTGGACTTTGAACTTCGTGGGTGGCTTAATTAATCACACCTTAGAATATTATATTCATTTTGTTTTGAAAGTGAAATAAGATTAATTGTGATAATCCACTGGCAATTAAGTTTAATTGAAACAAGAGAGTACTCTTTCATCTATATCTATCTATATCTATATCTATATTATACTTTAAATGAGAAGCAATTTTGCCACATGTCATTATTTTATGCCAAGTTATTTTAGGTAAGTGTATTTCCATAATAATCTAATTAATTAGGGTAAATCAATTAACCTATTTATTATTTATCCATATATCTCAATCTTTCCATATATCTATAATTTATTATAGGTTATTCTATTTAATTTTAGACAATATTCTTAAGGCATAATTGGATATATATTCATATACCCATTAAATTTTATTAGTTCAAAATATTGAATTAATAAGTAATCGATACCTATATGTAATTGTTTATATACTATATTTTAAATTAAAAGCACGAGAACATATCTTATAAATTCTCTCTTTCATCTAAGAGATTTTCGTAAAATTATCTTTAGTTAAATCTTTTATATAATATTATAGTGATAGTAATTTTTTTCTTTCTAATAAGATTATTTTAAAATATCTATATCTATATACTTCTTTAAGTGAGAAACATTTTTAATGAGGTGTTACCATTACATTTAATTATAGTTTTTTGAATTTACATGGGTATCCGGGGCTACTAGCACCCAACTGATCCCATGGGCCCTGAAGTTAACAACTAGGTAAACCCTTCAATGGCCACCCGGGGCGGGATTCGAACCGGGGACCTTTGGTACTCCCCGCAGGTCCTTTCTACCTGAAACAACCCAAAATGATTTATATTAATTGTAGTTTTTTCAACCAATAAAATTATACATTTTAAATTTTATACTAGCTTTTATTAAAATTTTACAATATTAATTTATCATATTATTATAATTTAAAAAATAAATCGCGCAATGGCGCGGGAACTGTACTAGTTTATTTTTATTTGACATTTTCTACGCATACACATTGTATTAGCCCACGACCTCCAAATCCAATAAATAAAAAATTAATTTAGAAACAAAAATTAATTGCTTTATTTATTTGGAAGCAATGAAAACAATTATAAAAAGAAAATAGGCATCGTGTTGAACGTGCGTCTTCTTTCTAGAGCGTCCTTTCAGATAATAACATGTAGTTTTGGATCGATCTCTAGACTTCAACTGTAAGCAAGAGAGCGATCCTGTCTGCAATAACATTAGACTCCTTTAAAATATGACAAACAACAACATAAGAAAAATCACAAAGATCCAGTCTCGTATCTGAAAGTAAAAGCTCTATGTTCTAAGGACACTTCCGGTCTCATAAGATTACTTTTACGACCACTAGCCCCCTCAATGAGAAGGTATTTTATACCCAGCTGCTTAGCCCGTAGGACACCATTCCGAAGGCCCAAGGCCTTCGCAAAGGTGATAGAAACGCCAAAGCAAGTGCCCCTTCCGAGGGAGATAATGCTTACTATAGTATCACGTATGACAAACACATAAGTTGAATTGCCTCACCCGACAGGCGTTTCAATCCATCAAAATTTAGTTTAGCAAAACTGATCGGAGGCTTATCCCAATTCTCGATGTGTATGTCTTTCCGATTTTGCTGCGCTATGCTTGGAGCGTGTGTCTCCTCCTATGGAAGAGTATGATCGAGTGCCAGAACTTATGTGATCATCGCCTAAACTAAACCTACATGCTTCAGTTCACAACCGGGATATGTAAAGAGAATAATCTTAATGACACTTACCGTAAATGTTGTAATATGGCCGAATGTTAACTGGTTTCTAAAAAACCATATTGCCCACCAGTAGTATGCAATGTTAGCCATCTGCTTTTGTCCTACCACCTTATAAATCTCATTCAACGTCACGTATTGTTTATAACCATTAAAGAAATTCAGAAACGCGAGTAGCAGAGAGATGCCTATCTCGATCGAGAATCTGTTTTGTTACACAACAATTTAGTAACAAGTGTTCTATAGTTTCTTGTATAGTGTCGCAAAAGACACAACTCATTTAAATAGATGCGATTTGTGCAGCCGTTCTTTCGTGGCAAGGCCATCTCTAGAAATCTTAAATCAATTGCATTATGTTTTAGAATATAGCTTGAGGTTTCAATATATTCTTGAATTAAGTGTTCCCCTCCAAATTAGTTATAGGTTTCTTCATACAAAATAGATTAATAATAGATAAAAGGATTAATTAGGCAATTAATTTAATACAAGGATCATTTTCATGTATTTGTATTAGACCTTACATGACCTGATTCAAAAATCCGATTCGAACGCTTGAAATTTTTTTGGGTTTAGCCGTTTAGACTCAGTGTTTAAACCCGAGACTCGAAAATCACCCAAATTCAAATGATCTAGGGAATTTCAGGGTCAAGACCCGATGACCTGTTGGGTCAAAGTCGATCCGGTGAGTCGGCACCATGTAGACGCCACACATGCACCACATAGACTCCACACAGATTTGTCATGCAATTATATTCGTTAATGTCACTCATAAGTTAATTAAATAACGCATATGTTTTATAATTATAGTATATTTGGAAGACTTTTTTATATAAATATGATTTTATGCTTATAACATTTATATATATTAATAATATTTATAAATTTAATAATACTAATATTTAATTTAATTTAACATATTGATATTATAATTTAATTTTAATAATATTTTTATATTATTTAAAAGTCTTTAAAAAGTTCGAGTTTTTTATCTGGTCGGTCAACCCGAAATTGGAATGAACCTGATTTGACTTGACCTGAAATAATATGTGATCTGATTGATCTATAGCCCGATCTATTCGGGTCTCAAATGATCTGAATCCGAACCTGATCCAAATGACTCGATATATTGACCGAACTAATATGTACGAAACAATCAGTGATTTTAATTAATTTGCTTGTTTAGAGTTATAATAACTCATGACCTTTTTTTTAGTATATCGAAACTCTTTCGAAGCACGCTATATTCGTGTGTACATAACAAATCTTAAATCTATTCTTGATTTTACTCTGTACACATTAATAGTACTGAAAACCCCCAATATGTATTCAATAAACTAATTAATTAATTACTAATCCTCATATATACATATATATAATTTTTTTTCGAAATATTCATAGAAAAATAAATATTTACGTAAATATTCAATGGTTTAAACTAATTACAAAAATATTCATTTTTTGCAGAAAAACGCGGACCCAGTACGCGTTTTATGTACAAAACTCGAAAGAGAATTGGCGCCGGGGTTGTCTTTTGAATGTTACAAAAGAAACGCGGTCTGAGGCCGCGTTTCTATTAAAAAATAAAATGAAATTGTACGTATATTTACAGCTGCTGAGATGGCACTAGAAACGCGGCCTCAGGCCGCGTTTCTCCTTTGAAATTGGGCCCCACCTGCTGACTGGATGGGACGGCATGCAAAAACGCGGCCTGGGCCGCGTTTCTATATAATTTCAGAAAAAAAAGATGGTCAAAGCGCAATTACTGCAGTTGGTGGCAGTTACACCAAAAACGCGGCCTAGGGCCGCGTTTTTAGTGCTTTTAACCCTAAACACCAGACGGCCTCCTTCTCCACTTCATCTTCTTCATTCTTCTTCATTCGTTTCTTCTTCATTCGTTTCTGCGGCCTTCCTCTTGCTCGTTCAGCCTTCGTCGTCCCCTCCTCGTTCACCTTCATCATCCCATCGTCATTCATCTCTTCTTCGGTCATCGGAAAATCGCCAGTTGAAGGTAAGTTTTTTTTTTTTGAACGAATATGGATGGTGATAGATTGATTTTGGTCGGAATGGACGAGGGTTTGGTGATATTTGTATGTTTGTTATTGTTGATTAGTGATTATTACATATAGTTGAAATTGTGTGATAGTTGTAGATCGATTAAATCCAAAATTTAGAAAGTTGTATTTGATGATAGTTGTATGTTTTGATAGATGATAAAAAATTTTGATATTTGTATGTTTGTTTGAACAAATATAGATTAGTGATTATTATAGATCCGAAATCGTGTGATGTTTGTCATATAGAAAATATTGTATGATTATTAGAAGAGAAAACATTTTAGGAGTCATGAAATAATAGAAAATTAGATTTTGATTGCGTATATATATACTTGAAAGATTGTATTATATAATAGTAGAATAGATTTAGAAAACATTATTGATTGCATAAAATAATAGTAGAAGAAAAAATTATAGAAGTTTAGAATTGAATTAGGGGAAAAAAAAAAAAAAAGGAGAAGAACATTTAAAAGATTTTGATTGCTAAGGATGGTAGGATAAGTACTTTTGAATTGTATAAATACAAAATTAAGATTCAGAATTTCATTAAGTCATTCTGCACAAATTATGTGTTCTGTCTTAGGTTACAAATGGCCATGCAATTGAATCCCGGTCCGCTGGTGAATGAGGTGCTCCACAGGCAACATCTCCATAGGTCAACTGATGTCTGGAATCGCGAAGAATATGTAAGTACATGTTGTTATCGTGAAGAATATGTAAGTATATGTTACAAATAGATCAAATACTAATGTTTGTTTGCGTTATATTTATAGACGAATGGCGTGATCCAACATAGACTACACTTGCGCAAGATTGGGCGAGACCTAGCTCCAGACCAGAGAGTCATGCAATACATAAAGGATGCAGGATTCGAATGCATCTACAAGCTTGGGTCTGGGTTCGAGCTAGACAATGAGTTGATTACCACGTTGATAGAGAGATGGAGACCTGAGACCCACACCTTCCACTTCAACGTAGGGGAGGCCACAATCACACTCCAAGATGTTTCAGTTTTATTGGGGCTACGTGTTGACGGTCTTGTAGTTACTGGAACTGCATTCTACGATTGGGCAACCGTAGCTGAAACACTACTTGGGCAAAGACCCCCGCCAAATCAGATAAGGGGTTCGTCGGTGAAAGTGGCCTGGCTACGACAGCTACTGGTGCCCTTACCAGAAGATGTGGAGGAACATGTAGTACAGTGTCAGGCTAGGGCGTACATTCTCTTGCTAATGGGAAGTGTAATGTTTGCGGACAGTAGTGGCGGTCAAGTGCAACTGTTGTACCTCCCACTGTTAGCGGATTTGGAGGCTGCTAGCCAGTACAGTTGGGGCAGTGCGACATTGGCCTTCCTCTATCGACAGCTTTGTAGAGCTACAGAAAGAGAGAAAGTTGAGATCGTTGGGCCAGTCATCTTACTACAGGTACGGTAATTATTTCATTTCATACATCTACAATCAATGAGCTTGTGAACTTATTACCTTTACAATAATACTAGTTGTGGGCCTGGGAGCGTATCCCCATTGGACGACCACGTTGCATTATCCCACTTGGTGAAGGTGATGACCATAATGCAGTTCGGAGGGCTAGAAGACAGGAGAAAAGGAAGAAGACAGGTTATGGTTCACAACCTCCCCAATTCAGTGCTCGATTTGTAGATGGGGAGGATTCACTAGCTATGAGATGGTTGAATTGCTCGTACTCCTATGGAACTACCCTGAAGACCTTGATGTACTATCGAGATGCATTAGATCGCCAAACTTCAGATCAGGTTAGTCAGTTTTATTGTCACTTCTCATCCTTGTATATTGTAGAAGTAAGAACTATTGTAGTCACATGCATTACTTTACAACACAGTTTGTCTGGGAGCCCTACTCGAGCGACGTACTAGCTCGCCTTGCTCCCATCTGTCGAGAAGGTGCGACCTCTCCAACACAATTGGATGCATGAGGCCCACTGTAATTGACGACCGTCAACATATCAACAGTTCGATCAACACGACGAGCAGATAATCGCCATGTGCATCCACAACTGTCCTTCCTATCACAAACAACTGTGTACCAATCTGGACTCGCCTTCTTTGTCCTGTATGGCTTACTCAAACGCACAAAATACTCGGTCAAATCACATTTCAACTCCTCCAGCGAGTTGAACATTTGTCCGCGAAAAAACTGTCTTCCATCATCTAATTGGACAAGTGGATTGAACCCTTGCCATGAAGTTGTTATCATTGGATCAACTTCAACAATATTCCAGTTGGGATTAGAGGTCTCGGCCCTAATCGCCGCCTCCCTAGTAGCATCATCGTCCTCTTCAGAATTATCCAAGTCGTCTTCGTGATCAACACCAAGAGCATCAACATAGATCTCATTCACTTGTTCGATCCCTTGCTGAGATGTGTTGTTATACTCATTCATCCTATAATATAATTAACTGTAAGTTAGTTTATCATAAATATTAAACGTTTTCACGAATTAATTACAATGAAAACTACGTACTCCTACATAATCCTACAAGTTAAACAAGTATTTCAATCTATTTCATCAACAAATATTACCTAAATAATCCTACAAGTTAAACAAGTTAATCACGATAATAAGTACAAGTTCATATAACAAAATTATATTCTCGACCAAAAAAATGAAAATCAACAACATAACTACATAATCCTACATCATAATCATGATAGTAACTACATCATAATTAAAGATTCAAAACTCATAGAAGATTATTAAGGATTTCAAGCCTCTTACTCATTCAAATAAAAGTGAAAAACTTAAATAAGAGTGCAAAACTAACCTTAGCCAAGCCTTGATCAAATATGAGACAATATGTAATTTGAAGAAGAAGCAAATAAGATGATATGAAGAAGAAGAAGGAAATGCAAATAAGATGATATGAAGACGAAGGAAATACAATAGAAAGAGGATACGAAGAAGAACGCTTTGTTGATTTGAGGTAATGAATAAAACGCGGCCCCAAGCCGCGTTTTATGTATACCACACTCAAAGAATAAGAATCTTTGACTGTGGGTTTCTGAAACACTGAAAAACGCGGCCCCAGGCCGCGTTTTTGTCTTCCGTCCCATCTTGTCAGCAAGTGGGGCCCAATTTCAAAGGAGAAACGCGGCCTGAGGCCGCGTTTCTTTTGTAACATTCATACCACAACCCCGGCGCCAATTCTCTTTCGAGTTTTGTACATAAAACGCGTATTGGGTCCGCGTTTTTCTGCAAAACCTGCAAAAAAATAAATATTTTTGTAATTAGTTTAAACCATTGAATATTTACATAAATATTTATTTTTCTATGAATATTTCGAAAAAAAATTCACATATATACCTCACAATATGTAAATAATATTTATCCATGCACGCAAACTAGTCTATATACTTATAAGTTATAACACTCCACAAGTTAATTGTTTTGTCATTTTTTAGGCCACAATTTTTTTCGCAATTATAATATTTTTAGTTGTTGTTTTCAATTAAGTATAAAAATAAAGTCATATATATATATATATTTCAATCTGTCTTTTTCATAATAATATAATTAAGCAGATTATAAACACAATGATTATTATTATTATTGATTGGCGAAAATCGAATACACATTACCAAAAAAACTCATACAAGTCTTAATAAACCCTCTAATAATTTAAGTACATTTTAATCCACCCTCCATATAGTCGTCATAGTCACGTGTACGTTCCCAACACTAACCACACACCATATATACCTCTCTATTTAAACCCTCCAACTAATTCACCAACACAATTAATTACACCTTCCCCAAAGAAAAAAAGCCCTAAAATAAAATATAATAATCCCAAAATATGACAACCATTTCAAACTTCCTACTCCTCTTACTAACAACCTTCCTCTTCAACGGCGCCGCCACCGTCGCCGCCCCGGGGCGGTGGCAGCTCCTCCAGTCGAGCATCGGCGTCTCCGCCATGCACATGCAACTCCTCCCCTCCGACCGCGTCGTGATCCTCGACCGCACCAACTTCGGCCCCTCCAATCTCTCCCTCCCCGCCAACAAGTGCCGTAAGAACCCTAACGACCTCGTCCTCAAAGTAGACTGCACGGCCCACTCGGTCGAGTACAACACGGCAACCAATACGTTCCGTGCCCTCGACATCTTCTCCGACACGTGGTGCTCCTCCGGCGCCCTCCTCCCTGACGGCAGCCTCGCCCAGAGCGGCGGATGGAACGAAGGAGATCGCGTGGTTCGCACGTTTGTTCCGTGTAAAGATAGTTCTTGCGACTGGACCGAGTTGGGAAGGCTGCTCCTCGCCCGCCGGTGGTACGCCTCCAACCACCGCCTCCCTAACGGTCAAATGATCATCGTCGGTGGCCGGAGGCAGTTCAATTACGAGTTTTACCCTAAGACTTCCGCCACCAACGACCTCCGAAACCTCCCGTTCTTGTCCCAAACTAACGACGCCGGCGTCGAGAACAATCTCTACCCGTTCGTCTTCCTTAACGTCGACGGTAACCTCTTCGTTTTCGCCAACAATCGAGCCATACTCCTCAACTACGCTACAAACACCGTCGTCCAAACTTACCCGACCATACCCGGTGGCGACCCGAGAACATACCCGAGCACCGGATCTGCCGTCATGCTTCCGTTAAAGAACATAGATTCGAGTACTATAGAGGTCCAAATTCTTATATGCGGTGGAGCCCCTAAGGGGTCTTACCAAAATGCGGTGAAGAAGAATTTCATGGCCGCGCTCAACACTTGCGCTCGGATCAAGATAACCGACCCGAGCCCGAAATGGGCCATGGAGACCATGCCCATGGCCCGAGCCATGGGCGACATGGTGTTGCTACCCACGGGCCGGGTCTTGATAGTCAACGGTGTCGGAGCGGGGACGGCAGGGTGGGAGTTAGGGCGTAACGCCGTCCTAACGCCCGTCGTGTACGACCCCGAGGGGGCCGTCGGATCACGGTTCGAGGTCCAAACGGGGACCGACATTCCGAGGGTGTACCACTCGACCGCGATCCTACTGAGCGACGCGCGCGTGTTGGTGGGAGGGAGCGACCCGCATAGCACGTACAAATTCGCCAACGTCCTCTACCCGACGGAGCTGAGCCTCGAGGCGTTTTCGCCCTCGTATCTCGACGTCGGTAAGGCAAGCCTGAGGCCGCAGATCACCGCACCGGCATCGTCGAGTGCGGTGGGGTATGGTAAGGAGGTGACGATCGGGTTTTCGGTGGCAGGGGCGGTTGTGGGTAAGGCGGTGGAGGTGACGATGATAGCGCCGCCGTTCAACACGCACTCGTTCTCGCAGGGGCAGAGGATGCTGGTGTTAACGCCGGTGGGCGGCGTGGAGGTTTTGGGTGGCGGGAAGTATCAATTGGTGGTTAAGGCGCCGAGTAATAAGAATTTGGCAATGCCCGGTTATTACATGCTGTTTGTGGTTCATCAAGATATACCAAGTGTTGGTATTTGGATAAATATGCAGTGATCGATCTCGTGGGTTTTTTTTTTGACATAAACTGATGCATTTTTTAAAGTTGGGTATAATATTTTTTTTTTATTAAAACTCTACCAACTTTAAAAATTGCCTCATTTTCGTTATAAAAGTGCATTGTTTACTGTTTTCATATATAAAAATATGTTTTCTTAATTATATATTGGTCCGTCCATTTTTATGTTACTTTTATGAATTAAATGATTTTGGTTTTAATCAAAAAAATAAATCGATCAATTATATTGGGATGGAATGGAGAGAATTTAAATAATTCCCTCCCTTTTTTCTTTGTAAATCTACTTCTAATTCTATAAGGTTGTCGTGGGTATAATTACAAGTGTAAATGTAAATGTTCTTGAAAGAAAGTGTAAATAATATTGTTTTTTTTTATGTATATATACATAGCTTGTGTAATATAAGTTACTAAATAAAGTGGAAATTTTGTATTTAAGAAGTTACTAAAAATTCTATTTTGTAGTTAATAAAATTCTATTTTGTTGCTTTTATAAGAAGCTAATAAAGTGACATGATTTGTGAGACAAATGTAGTATTTTTTTTAACAGGAAGGCTCTAACATAATTTTATTAATAATAAAAGCGCTAAATTAATATGATACAATAATTTTGTATCGGGAGAACATTTAATTAGGTTTCCGCACGTGTGGAAATTCATAAATAAACAAATATTTGAGTTGGGATAAATTCAAGTTAGGCGAATTAAGGACGGACAAATAATTAATTAATGAATTTGAAATCCGCAAGCAATCTAGTAAATGAAATTACACCATATATGCATATACATATACATATTTATAGAAGAAACTGCATTTTGAATATATAATATAAGTCGCTTGCAATTAATCCCCTCCTGAATAACAGAGACAGTAGATCGAATCGATCATCAACGTGATGAAATAATGATTGAAATTGAACCAAGGTTGTGAATTTAATATTTGGATATCATCTGAAAACAGCAACTTTGATCAAATTGAAACCACCAACATGATGAAATCATTAAATTAAATATATAGCAACACACAAAAAAAAAGCCATAAATTTATGTGAAAAAATAAAAGATGGCAAAACCGGCCGTTCAATTACCTTTCAAGTCCTAACGTCCAAACTTCAAGTACTCGTTCGTAGGGCTGTTATATGAACTGAAAAGCTCGTTCTCGGCTCGAAAAATGCTCGACACGATCAAACTCATTAACTTATCTAAACAAGCCATCGTTCAATTTAAACTCAAATAGCTCAAATTTTATGTAATTTTTAAAATTTTCTTTAAGTTAACATGTGACCAGTAGACATGTTAAAGCTCAAAAAAAGCTCGGTTCGATCTTGTTCATTTCCTATATAAGCCAAGCTTAATAAAAAAAATAAGCTCGATGAAAAATTGGGCTCGGTTCGGATTAAGCTCGTTTAACAAATAAACTAAGGTTGAACATGTCAAGTTCTCCTCGTTCGACTCGAAGAACACCCCTAAGTCTGCATAGTTTATACTTATATGTTTGAACCGGATCAGCACATACTCTTCAAAATTAAAAATCCAAACCGGTTCATCAAAAAATCCAAACCGATTTGGTCGTTGACCGAACCGCAGATTAACATGCTGAATTCTCCGAAAATAAATAGTCGTAATCCGTATATTATCTAAAATTTGTCCCGCTCACCTTTTTTTTTTGGGTCAGACTCTCACGTTTTATTTGGGTTTCAATCTACCGCAACTTTAACGACGGAGTGGATCGAACTGCACAAAAAAAAAAGTTAAACAATAAAATGATCCGTTTCACTCTAGTTTTTCAAAACTAACTAAAATAATCGGTTGTTAAAAAAATCTCCATATTTAGCCAATAAGAAAAATAATTTAATCTTTGAGAGAGGTGATAACAAAGTATCTTAATTTTTTTTTTACCATAAATCTGGGCAAAACGATTTACGATATTAAGATTTTGATGAATGTTGGACGATATTGACTTATTTTAATAAAAATAATACCATTTTATCGATTTCATATTATTACTTTTGCCCAATTTATTGTAGAAAAACTGACTCGGGTACTTAATTTATTACCACATCTCCTAAAAGTGGAGTTATGTTTGTTACACTTGAAAGATAATATTTTTTTAACACTCTAACAAAAATTGAAATATTTTATTAGTTTCGCCCAACTTTTTTAATACAAAAAATTGAAATATTTTATTAGTTTCGCCCAACTTTTTTAATACAAAAATTTAAATCAATAGTTGTGAATGATTATTGAAATTCCATCTCCAAAACCATCCACAACTAAAATCTCAAATCAATTCAAAGTCACATGTACATGTAAAACTCCCTTAGCATGCATTTTGATGGGTTCATAAGTTCATTATCTATTTTTCCTTCTTTTTTTTTCCAGTTTTTAATTGATCGATCAGAAATTCAGAAGCGCATATTGTCCTATATGTGATTTGGATTCGATCAACACATAGTTTCATAATCAGCATGTAAATTTGTATTATGAAATTATTCAACCCGAAATTGATTACACACGATAACTGAATACCATCCCTTTACAAATTACAATCATAGATGAAGATCATAAACGAAAAATCACTGCATCTGCACCCAAATTCCCACACTTGGTATATCTTGATGAACCACAAACAGCATGTAGTATCCCGGCATTGCCAGAATCGCAGAACTCGGCGCCTTAACCGCCAATTGAAACCTCCCCGGATTCACAACCGTCACATTTCCGACTTGCGTCAGCACCAGCATCCTCTGCCCCTGTGAGAACGAGTGCGTGTTGAACGCCGGCGCTATCATCGTCACCTTCACTTTGCTTGCATCCATGACCCCCTTCACCCGAAACTGGATCTTCACTTCATCCCTGTATCCAACCGTGCTCGGAGAGGCCGGGGAGTTGATCACCGGCCTCAAGTCCTTCCTATTGATGTCGAAATAGGTCGGTGAGAACGCCTCCAAGCTAAGCTCCGTTGGGTAGAGGACATTTGCGAAATCGTACGCGAAGTGTGTGTTGCTTCCGGCCACCAAGACCCGCGCGTCCCTCAATAGGATCGCGGTCGAGTGGTACACCCTCGGTATCCTTGATGCCGTTTGAACAACGAATCGCGACCCGGTTGGGGCTTCCGGGTCGTAGACTACGGGTGCCCGTACAGCGTTCCTTCCAAGGTCCCAACCCGCCGTGCCGGAAGCAATTCCGTTGACGATCAAGACGCGGCCAGTTGGTAGCAAAACCATGTCGCCCAAGGCTCGCGCCATGGGCATGGTCTCCATGGTCCATTGCGGGTCCGAGTCGGTTATCTTGATCCGAGCGCAAGTGTTGAGGGCGGTTACGAATACGCCCTTCGATGCATTCTCGAATGATCCTTTGGGAGCACCACCGCATATCAAGACCTCGGCTTCTAGCACGCCCGAATCAAGATTCTTCAATGGAAGCATAACCGCAGAACCGGTGCTCGGGTAGCTCCTCGGGTCACCTCCAGGTATGGTCGGGTAGGTTCGGACGACGGTGTTAGTCGTGTAGTCCAGTAGAATGGCCCGGTTGTTGGCGAATACGAAGAGATTGCCGTCGACATTAAGGAACACGAATGGGTAGAGATTGTTCTCAGTGTTGGCATCGCTCGTCTCCGACAAGAACGCGAGGTTTTGGAGAGTGTTAGTGGAGCTAGTCTTCGGGTAAAACTCGTAATTGAACTGCTTCCGACCCCCAACGATGATGATTTGACCGTTGGGGAGGCGGTGGTTGGAGGCGTACCAACGGCCAACGATTAGGAGCCTCCCCATCTCCGTCCAATCGCAAGAGGCGTCTTGACAAGGGGTGATCGTCCGAACAATCCGCTGCCCTTCGAAGGCACCACCGGTCTGAGCCAGGCGACCATCAGGGAGGAGGGCACCGGAGGAGCACCAAGTGTCGGTAAAGATACTGAGAGGGCGGAAGGTGTTGGCTAGGGCATTGTACTCAGCCGAGTGGGCGGTGCAATCGACCTTGAGGACGCGGTCAGCTGAGTTGTTCCGGCATTGTCCGTTTGGGAGGGAGAGATTCGAGGGACCGAAGTTGGTTCGATCGAATATCACGACGCGGTCGGTGGGGAGGAGCTGCATGTGCATGGCGGAGACGCCGATGCTCGACTGGAGGAGCTTCCATCGGCCATCGGCGGCATGGGTGGTGGCGACGGCGAATAGGAGGAAGTGGAGGGCAAAGGTAGTGAACAAGAGTGAAAATCTTGACATGTTTGGGACTCCTTAATTATATTTTTTAGTAAAATAAGCTTTGGAGGCTATTGAGCAATAGAGAGTGAAATTGAAGGGTGTTTGGTGATGGAGGGAGGTTTGGGGGAGAGGGGTTTAAATAGGGTTTGGGATTAGTTTGGTAATTTGATTCCAATAATATTTAATTTAATATATTAATTAATTGTACAAGGGAATGTATGTGATCAAATTGGATGCATATTTGGTTGGTGTACGTACGTAGTCATATAGCTAGCTAGATGAAGAGTTTGTAGCTAATTAATTAATTAGTATAACGATTTTTCTATCCTATGCCCCTATAAGACACTAAATTGGGAAATTTTTTTAAACTTTTAATTAGTTTAGCCAAATTTTAATTAGATTTTTTAGGATCGCTTGCCTTTTTTTTAGGGAATCTTTCCCAATTTAGTGTTTTATCCTATACCCCAAGGTATAGGATAGAAAAACCGTTAATATAATAGCTAGTTTCATTTATCCGGAAATTCAATTATTAATATTGAGTTTGACTATGAGAATTTGAATAAAATACTTTAATTGTAAATTATATTTAGGGTTAAGAGGCACAAGGAAAACCTGAATAATATAATCGTGCGAAAGCGATACATGGTGGTTGATGTTTATAGCTTTGGAGTGCAAGTGTTCAATATGTATTTTTTTTTGTTTTGTCAATCCTCCAACAAATTCCTCATTGGATATGTTGGAATTTTGTGAGAATTTGAAGTCGTTTATTGGTCTATCAGATTTTTAATCTCATTAATTCTCTAGCAAGAAAAAAAAATAGAGAAACGTTTTTAAATTTGCAGCATTTTATAAAATAATTCATTCTCCAAATCTTAGAAACGAGGAAGTTGTTGGAGATTAAAAAAAATAATTTGAAAAACATGTATTTTATTTTTCTATTTTGAAGAAATTTTAATGAAGTTGTTGGAGATAATTGTAAAGAACATCTACGTTCATAATTGTGAAGAACTTGAAATTGAAAACTGTTTTCATAAATTAAGATTAAACAATCTAGGCAGTTAGACATAGGCTCTGTTTGGCAAAAGTAAGTAGATTTTCGAAACTTATGGTTTTGAATAGTATTAAATAAAATAAACATAAGATTGTCTACTTTACTCAAATAACTATCCAATGTCAACATAGTGCATTTTCCATAGATTTTATCAAAACATGTGTCCGCTTAATTGAAAGCATAACCCAAACCGTAAACTATAAATTGTTTGTTATCACATAGGTATAAATTGTTGGATTTTATTTTGCCTAAATTTATCTTTGTAGGGTGTGCTTTCTTTCCCTTATTGTACTCTATGTTTTCGGTTTTAAATTGTATGTTTTGATGGTTGACCGACATCGAGATTCATGTATATCTGATCTCGAATTTTTACTTAATTAAAAAAACATAGATATAAATTCCTTTTTCCTACCTATGTCTTTAATAAGAACATTGGAAAGATTCATGCTCTTATCTTAGAAAAGTAATTTTTAAAAAATGCTAAAATAATCTGAATTTTAAAAAATTTACCTAGTTAAAGACAAACATTTGGTATCGGAGAATAAGTTAGAAAACCCATTTATGAAACGGAGATAAATCGTTTTCTTTTATACCGAGGAATAAAATATATATTAGGAAACTTCCCCTTTCCTTATTATTCTATAGTACTGTCTATCTATAGATAATATCCCTTGATTATCTCTAGACCGTTAGGAAATATTATCCTTCCATATTATGTATATCATTTTACAAGTCATTACTCATCATTAGCCTCTAATTTAGTATTTATAAATAAATAAATATATATATATATATATATATATATATATATATATATAAACACCATTTGTATGTTTGATTAATAGATAAGATATACAAAATAACATTTTTGTTCATCTGTTTGCTCATTCAATACTTAATATGGTATTAGAGTGGGTTTTCAAGTTAGCTAACAAGATAATGAGATGCTACCCATTACTACTTATCCAAGTGTCAACTAGATGAGACAATTCTAGTTGCACTTGCGAGGGCGTGTTGAGATGTGAAAGGTTGACAAAAATTATCCCACATCGAAAGTTTGAACAAATCAAGCCTAGTATATAAGTCGGTGAACTACTCTTCCTATTGCCAATTGGTTTTAGAATGGAACCTTACCGTCTTATATAATATAATAAGTAACACTGAAAAGTGAAGCAATCTGTATTGAGAAAAAGAGAAAAAGAGAAAAAGTCATGACATCTACTAACTGGAAAGCTGACAAGGGCTTTAGTCATGACATCTGCTAACTGGAAAACTGACAATCAAATCCAATGGCTTTAGTCATGACATCTCCTAACTGGAAAGCTGACAATCAAAACGCATATGCTTTGTCCTTTCGTGGAAGACTGGATTAAGCTGACAATCAAAACGCAAATGCTTTGTCCTTTCGTGGAAGACTAGATTGGCAGCAAGATGTTGGAAAACTTTGTTATCGTAGTGCAGTGGTATGGGATGGTGTTGCTGTTCTCCAAGGGCTTTAGTAATGACATCTACTAACTGGAAAGCTGACAATCAAAACACAGATGCTTTGTCCTTTCGTGGAAGACTCGATTAAGCTGACAATCAAAACGCTAATGCTTTGTCCTTTCATGGAAGATTGGATTGGCAGCAAGATGTTGGGCAACTTTGTTATCGTAGTGCAATGGTATGGGATGTGGTAAGAGTACCTGAAGGTCTTTAAACAATCCATCTAACCAAACCATCTCACTGGAGGCATAAGACATTGCCTTGTACTCAGATTTAGCAGACAATCAAAACGCAGATGCTTTGTCCTTTCGTGGAAGACTGGATTGGCAGCAAGATGTTGGGCAACTTTGTTATCGTAGTGAAATGGTATGGGATGTGGTAAAAGTACCTGAAGATCTTTAAACAATCCATCTAACCAAACCATCTCACTGGAGGCATAAGACATTGCCCTGTACTCAGATTCAGCAGACGATTTTGACATTGTTTATTGCTTCTTCGTTTTCCAAGACACTAGAGATTTCCTTAGCAACATACAATATCAAGAAAGAGACCTAGCAGAGAAAGTGTAAGCTTCTCAATCTGCATCTGTGAAAGCCGAAAGCTACAATACAGAGTCAACATAGTAAAACAATCCTGCACTCAATGTGCCTTTGAGATATCTCAGGACATGTAAAGCAGCCTGATAGTGAGGTTCTCGAGGATTGATGACGAACTGAGACAAATGTTGAATAGCATACGATATATCTGGCCATGTGAGGTTGAGAAAGAGAAGTCTCCCAACCAGATTTCTGTATATTTCAGGATCTTGTATAAATTCTCCTTCTTCACTAGATAAACGAAGTCCCCTAGGTAAAGGAAACTTTGCCTCCTTGGAATCCAACATTTGAGTGTCTCGAAGAAGATCTAGGATGTACTTCCTTTGATGGATGAGCATTCAAGTGGATGATCTAGCTATCTCCATGCCAAGGAAATATCTGACCTGGCCAAGATCCTTGATAGTCAACTTCTGATGCAAGGGCTTCTTTGTATGGATGATGATTGACTCATCATCACCAAATATCAGCAAATCATCCACGTATACTAATGCAATGATAATACCCTTAGGCACATGCTTAATAAATAGTGAATAATCCTGCTTAGACTGCACAAAACCAAAAGACACTAGAAACTTTGTGAGCTCAACATTCCATTGTCTACTTGCTTGTTTCAATCCATAAAGAGATCTTTTTAGCAAACAAACTTGACCTGGTAATGCCTTTCTATAACCATCAGGAGGTTTATCTCTTCGTCAAGATATCCATGAAGAAATGCATTATTAATGTCAAGTTGATGGATTGGCCACTGTTTAATAGTAACTAAAGCAAGTAAACATCTAACAGTAGTAACCTTAGCCACTGTAGAAAAAGTATGCTTATAATCCTTATTTTTAACTTGATTATAACCTTTAGCAACTAAACGAGCTTTATACCTTTCAATGGTTCCATATATTTGGGTGTGCTTGAGCTTAAACACCCATTTGGAACCTATGTGAATCTTACTTGGAGGTAAGGTAGTGAGTTGCCTAAACCTAAACCCTAAACCCCGTTTGGTTTTTCTCCAGAGCGTCAAGTTCTTTGTCCATTGCCTCAATCCAATTGTTGTCTTTGTTAGCTTGTGCAAAAGTATGAGGTTCAAGAACCTGAACAAGACTCACAAAGGACTTAACAAATTCATTAGAATATGAATAAGAGTCCCCCAATGCTACAGATAAAAATGATTGAGATATAGACCCATTCGTAGGTATTGAAGGACACACGAAATCTTTTAATTTAGTGGGAGGTTGATGCACCCTATTAGATCTTCTAGGTTGCATGTCAGACATTCTTTCATCAGGAATCATGTTATTGGATGTAGAAGTGTCAAAGACAGACTCAGAGACAGAATCTACAACCATATTATCACCTTGATTATGTATTGAGTCAGAATCATGAATATGATTTTGTTCAAAACTAATATCATTATTGATAGACCCATAATCCTGTACTAAATATGGAACTGGAATCAAATCAGAAGAATCTGAAGGACTTACCAAAGGAAATTTAAGTAAACCAGACCCATCTGTCTTACCCTTTTGAACATTATCCTTGAAAGGGAATTGTGATTCAAAAAACTTGACATCTCTGCTCACAATATATTTGTGAGTATCCAAACAATACAATTTATAAGCCTTCTGAGCAAAAGGATACCCAATCAGGATACATCTTCTTGCCTTAGGTCCTAACTTGTTCTTCTTAAAATGGGGATTCAATGCAAAACACAAACAACCAATAGTTCTAAATTCATCTAGAGAAGGCGGCTTACCAAACAATACTTCATGTGGAGACTTCCAATTTAAAACTGCAATTGGAAGTTTATTAATGATATGTGTAGCTGCAAGCACACAATCTGCCCAAAATCTAGAAGGCAAACCAACATGTATTTTGATAGCACGAGCAGTCTCTTATTGTTTTCTTTCAACCTTACCATTTTGTTGAGGAGTGTAGGGAGCACTTCTCTGATGAACGGTACCAAACTTAGAAAATAACTGAGTGGAAGCAGATTGGACAAATTCTGTCCCATTATCACTTCTAAAATATTTAATAACAGTTGTTGAAGGGTAAATTTTCGTGAATTGATTGAATTCATGATTTGGTAAAAATATCATCACATTTTCTTATATGTTAAGAATGTGATATATTTTCTTCATTTAAGCATAAAGCTTAATATTAAGATAAATTGGACCTTTCAAGTTAAAAGGAAGGTGAGGCCCAAATACAAGCCCAACAAAAAAAAAGCCCAATACATATCATAAAATCTGAGCAGTCTTTTGATTACAGTTAAAAAAAAAATAATACTCCATCAAAAGGCAAAAGCAGTTCAAAAAAAAAAACTGTACGTGGAATTGTGCAAAGTGGAGAAGTGGGTGGTTATCAAATAACTACTCCCAATTCACCCTATAAAAGCTATTGATGCAATCTGTACAGGGGCTTTTCCTTTCTTCCTTTTGGGTCGGCTATTCAACTGCAAAACAAAAGAAGCAGTTGTTGCTCCTTCCTGGCTTCTTCTTCTTGTTCCTGGTTCCTCCTCCTATTAGGTGTGAACCTGCAAATACCCACACAAATAAAAAATTCAGTAGCAGCAGCAGGAGAAGCATCAAACAAGGTAGATTTCATGGCTCTCGAAACCCCCCCTTACAAAGCATGGGCTTTAAGTAAGGGTTTGGGTTTCGGAATCATCAAAATACCCTAAATCCAGGGAAAATGCTGCTGAATTTTCCCCAAAAGAACCTCATGGCTACAGAAATTCGATCCTCAGAACCCCCTCTTACAAAGCGTGGGCTTTAAGTAAGGGTTTGGGTTTCGGGATTATCAAATTGACCTAACCATAGGCGAAATGCTGCCAAAATTTTACCAGAATTCAATCAATAAGAATTCAATTAACAAATGCAGACAAGTTCAAGACTTCACTGCTTAATTGAGAAACGTCATGTATTCTGGACAAAGAAACCGTTGTCTACTCAAAACAGCCATAAAGGCAAAACAAACATGAATTGGAGATCTATAAACTCTATCAGGAGCATAGAAAAAAAATGCAGGCAATAATTGGGTATTAAAAGAAAAATCAGAAGCAACTAAAGGGCAAACTGACTAATCCCAAAATTCATATGCCAAATCCTAAGTCAGCATATACTTAGGATCAATTGATGTATCAATTCAGGTGAAGTGGAGGACGAAAGGGAAAAATTAAACCTGTAAGCCAATTCGGAAGCCAAAGTCAGGGATGCCTTCGACGTCGCAGGGTCGCACCCGAGGATTCAAGCGAGTCCTTGCTGCATAGCCTTGCTCAAGGTCGGGACTCCCCGAGCATCGGATCAGCTTCCCTTGTAGGCTCTTTCGACTGTCCCAAACCCGGAATCCCCAAATTGCAAATTAAAATCAGCCCTAACTTTTCCAAGACCCAAATCCTCCGAATCAGAGGGAAATTGAAGGAAAAATAGGAAGACAAACCTGTTCTTCTCCTCTTTGCAAGAGCTTTCGGTTCCGATCGACGACAAATTGATCCGGATCTCTGCTCTCCGAAAGCCCTCCCGTTTTTCTATCGGCCTTCGAGTCTAGCTCAGGAAGAGCACTTGATTCCAAGCCCCCTCGATGTGACTCAGAAATTGGCTTCTTCTCCCAAGCAAGCTTCGTGCGGATATGGCGGTGTGCCATCTCTGCGTGACTGCGTCGAAGCCAAAAAAACGCAAAGCACAAGATAGGAAAGTGAAGGCGTTGCTGGCACATCAGCTAAATTTTTTTTTGGGCTAAGGAAGGAGAATGGGGTTGGATTAATTACATAAAAGGGATTGGAGTTAATTAAAATAAAATTGATTTGGGTTCAGCCTGTTGGCTTGTGCCAAACAAAAGCCAGCTTTTGGCTTTACAAAGAAGAAGTTGTCACACACGTGCAATCATTTGAAAGAGATTTCATTTAATTGCGAAATCGACCCACTAAAATATAAAAATTATAATTGACACACATTAATAATTCGAGTCTGTAAATTTTGACTTATAAAATTCTTTGTCAATTAATTCTAGTGGCTCAATCTCAAATCGGCTCTTAAATAAAAAAAACGGAGTCAAAATCTTAAACCGGATTTTTCCAAATTAAAATTGGTTTCGATTAAGAACTACGTAATGACTTGATACTCTTTTATGAGTTACGTAGGAAATCCGATATCAAATTCAATATATATCGGATTCAGTCGCTCACCTCTAAATTCCCTTTAAATGAATATGAGGTCAAAACCAAACAAATTAAATTGGTTTCGATTAAGAACTACGTAATGACTTGATACTCTTTTATGAGTTACGTAGGAAATCCGATATCAAATTCAATATATATCGGATTCAGTCGCTCACCTCTAAATTCCCTTTAAATGAATATGAGGTCAAAACCAAACAAATTAAATTGGTTTCGATAAAGAACTACGTAAAGACTTGATACTCTTTTACGAGTTACGTAGGAAATTCGGTATCAAATTTGATATATATCGGATTCAGTCGTCCTTCCCAAATTAAATCAAATTTCCTCAAATTCAAATTAATTCCATGTTGAACTACGGATGATTTGATCCCATTCAAACGGGTACGTAGGTAGCTCGACATAAAACTTAAGCTCGTCGGGTACAATCGCCAATCCAAAAAGTCAAATTGGTTTTCCGTTAGAACTACGATGACTTGATTCCACCAAACAAATGGATACATAGGAAACCCGGTGTAAATCAAATTCTCACCGAGTCCAGTCACATCCAAACTTTCAATCAAATCTCCTCAAATTTATTCTTCGACCCTAAGTCATCTCAAATATCAAATTTTCTATCAAACCAAAGTGTCCATCGAACTCGAAACAAAGCTTCCGCTTGTTGAGTTCGGTCACCAAAAATCCAAATCAAATTCTCATCAGATTCAAAGTGTCTCCTCTGACTCGATACAAAGCTTCCACTCGTCGAGTTCGATCACGGCCAAAAATTCAAAAACCTAAGTACCACATTCAAATTTGTCATGATCAAGAACTACGTGTGATTTGATCCCTTCCAAAAGGGGTACGTAGGAAACTCACAAACGAGTTCAATCACAACCCCCAATTTGACCTTTTAGTCAAAACAAATCAAATTAAATCAAACTCCACAACAAAGCCAAATTGTTTTCTATGCAAATGATAGGCGGGTTACTTGAGTTACCCTTCCGAGAAGGTGGACTCAAGTTACTCGAGCAGAGTGTTGTTCGAGCTACCCTTCGTAGAAGGAGGGTTTGAACTTCATCCTATGATGCATACAAGAAAGCGAAACCAAATCCAAACCAAACACAAATTCTAAACACTTTGAACTACGTGAGGCTTGATTCTCTTCTAAGAGATACGTAGGCAACCCGTTAAATTTCGGGTGCAGCCCAAATCACCAAAACCATTCAAGTCTTGGTGTCGATACAACTTCGAATCAAGAGGATAACCAAAAGGGGTCGAACTTAAATATTAAAAAATTAAATAAAATGTGTTGTATAATTATTTGCGCATTTTTATTCAACAACAGTACCAAACTATTTGAAACATAAGATATGAATGAAGACAAAGTAGAACAAACAAGCATTTTATTATTCAACAAAAATGTCCATGTGACTCTACTCTTATCATCCACAACAGTAAGGAAGTAAGAAGCACCAGAAATATTAGGGGTTTTATAAGGACCCCAAAGATCAAGATGAATCACATCAAAACAATTCGCCAAAACAATGTTACTAGAGGGAAAAGGCAACCTATGCATCTTTGCCAAGACACGCGTCTCACAAGGTGGCAATGATCTATGACAAACTAACTCCAAGTGTACCATTTTGCTGATGGAAGCATGTCCCAACCTCACATGAAGCTGTTGCACTTGGTCCTTAGAACTAAAAACACTAGAATTACTGAAAACATTTTTACAAACATTAGAAACAATAATGCTCTTATTGATCTCAAAAGGTAAAGCACCAGGTGGAACATTATCAGCTTGTAGCATGTAAAGTCCATGTTGCTTCACCCCTGATCTAATGAACTGGCTAGTTCCAAGGTCTTGAAAAAACCATTGTTTTGAAGTAAATATAGCGACAAAATTATTACCAAACGAGGCAAGAAAGTAGATTATGTTTAAATGTAGGAACCAACAACACATTATGCAACACAATGTTATTAGTGAGACACAAATCACCTGTTTCAGATACCAAGGCAAAATTACCATCAAGCATACCAACCTTTATAGCCTTACTCAACACCCTTTTGTCAACCAAAACGTGTTCATAGGTTGTCGATCATGTGATCTGTCGCACCTGTATCTATGATCCAATCTGTATCTTTCGACATTTTAGCAAGCATAGGAAATGGAGTTACCTCCCATGTTAGTGACTGTTGCACAATTCACCTGATTGTTGCCTTGCATAGCTTTAAGCACCTCCTGGCACACAACATTAATCAGGGATTGATCAAACTTCCCACTTGAGGATTTCTCACCATCAAATCCTTGAGTTTGATCCAAATTTTCCAGAGGATTATCCATGTCATCCCCTGAGGTATCAAAGGCATTATGAGCAGATGATTTTCCATCCTTCTTGAACCAATCTGGATATCCATGGAGCTTGAAACAATTCTCCATGATATGCCCCTTTCCACGACAGTGATAGCAGATCTTGTCTTTGTCTCTGCGATCTGGAACCTTCTCAGACCTAAAATCTTTCCTTCCACCTTGAGAACCATATCTTCTAGCAGCCAAAGCCATGTTATTAGACTGAGTATCCCCGGTCCCAGATGAGATCCCCTTTCCCCCTTCCACTTGAGAGACCAGATAATACTCTCTGTTAATGGTAGGCAAAGGATTAGTAGATAGAATACTATGAACCACAACTTCATATCCATCCCCTATACCCATCAAGAACTGCATCACACGATTCCTTGACTCCGCATCTGCCACTTTTTTGGCCAATTGACATACACACGTCGCCATAGCCTCATAAGAACACTGATAAAACCCTTCTATACTTTGTAATTCATCTCATACCTTCTTTAATTTTGCAAAATACTCAGCAATTGATTTACCATCTCTCGTAATCTGACCCAATTCCCTCTTTCATTAGAAAAATTAAAGGAACATTGGATTGCCCATACCTTTCCAACAATTCTTCCCATAAATTCTTGGTCGATTCCGCATACATAAAACTTTCTGAAATCGTAGCCAACATGGAATTGAGAAGCTAGCACCTTACCATGTAGTCAGCATGCAACCACCTGCAAATCCACCGACCCTAGTGCTGGTTTAGGGCAAGACCCATCGATAAACCCCAACTTGTTCTTCGCTCCAAGTGCTAAGCGAATTCCCCTACTCCAACCCAAGTAATTCAAACCAGAAAATTGGACGGCGATCAACTGAGCCCCTAGGTTATCAGAATTTTCAAGCGCCAAGGGATCATTAGCTACACCTTGCGCACCTTGATCCACACCAAAACAGAAAACACCACCATCACCCATCCCGAATCACCAAGATTCTTCAAAAAACTTTGATTGATCACCTAGATCGAACACACACAGCTAACACTCCTCCAAAAAACTTCGCCGGAAATAAACCCTACGACCAGACCTTACACCTTTCGCTCTAATACCATGAAAACTGAAGAAATCTGTATTGAGAATCAAGAGAGAAAGAGAGTTTACAGATCAGGAAAAGAAGTTGTTAGGAGCAACCAACGACTATTTATAGCCCCTTTCCCCCCTTATTTCTCTAATTACATAAACTACCCTCCTTTCTCTATTTCTTCAATATGTGCCCATCTCTTAAGGTGTATCGTGTTAATAGATCCTAACTGTTAATTGAGTGAAATCTAAATGCTGAGATTAATCAGTAGTTTTGATTAATTGAAAAAAAATGGAAAACCCATAGGTTCGATCTCCAAACCCTAAACGCCAAATTCCACTTTTTCACCAATTGAGGAGAGAGAAAAAGAAGTGGGCGATTGGCGAACTAGAAGGGCGAGGACGAGGGCGATTCATGAGCTTGGCAATCCGGCGAGGTTGGCGACGATTATCCCTTTTGGCGGTTGGATGCGAGTGCGAAGTTGCCGATCTGAAGGAGTTTGAAGCCAGTGACGGAGATTTGAAGGAGTTTTCGCATGCAAAACAGAGAATAGGACACACCGAAGCATCCCACTGCTTCAAATCGTCGTTAGTTTGAACCCTATGTGCTTAGGTGTGTGGTCCATAGTGATTCCTGAAATGGCACATCAGCCAACACAAATGTGATCGTCATCCCAAACGTATCAATCTACCATCACCGATTTCCTTTGATTTCTCACTCACCACGCTCTCGCTGCATGTCGTCGTTGTCGTTGTTCTACTTATTCATCCAGTGAGTTCCTTTCTCTGCTTTGTATTCATTCTCTAAAATCGGTTACATTTTGGTTTTACTTGGAATTTGATGCGATTGGATGTATTTGAATGGATTCAATTCACCTGAGTTCTTGCATTGGATGTTTCTAATTTGTTAATCTTAAGTAGATTTTAGGATTTTTGTTTATCAGGAGTGGAAATTTGATGTAATTGGACTTGGTGCTCATCGATCATTTTTGGAGCCATGATTGGTTGATTTGTAGTTGGTTTTCCATTGGATTAGAGTAATAAATTTGCATTCCAATTGCTTCAGATCGATTTTAATTTTGAATTATTTCCAACAAAGAATGAAATATCAATCCTTCATATTTCTGTCCCACTGGGTTTGAATGACTGTCTGTTTCTCACTAAATGTAGATTTATGGGTGTGCCATAAAGGAGAGAGAAACGATAAGAGGGGCGATTGTCGAAGGAAAAAGGGCGAGGAGAAGGGCCGGCGACGAAGATTGCAACTCGACGACGAAGATTTCAAACAGGAAGCGATAATTCCAACCCAACGGCAATGACTGCAACCCGGAGGAAGAGTAAGCGGAGAAGCGAGCATAGTTGTGGGCGGAGACGGAGATTTATTCGTGCTGGTCCTACGTTAACGTCATTTTCCCATGTTCAGATCGAGCTTGAAGACGATGTTCAGATCGACCATGTTCAGATCACGATGACTACAAACGGACGACTCCGACGACGAGCATGAGCGAGTGCCGCCACCACGCCAGTGCCCTCCAACCATGGGTAAGTTGTTTTGTTGTTTTTGACAAGGGATGTGATTTTTGGATTTGTTAGGGTTAAGGTTAATCGATAAATTTGGGGTAAGGGCTCAAGTTTCATGTTGATTAAATGAATTAAGGGGGATTGAGACCAAATTGTCAAATATGAATGGTCGATTTTGTGTGTTTTCATGGGATTGAAGAGGTATGCTAGGGAAAAGACAAATTATTTATATGTATGGACCGATTTTGTGCTTCATGAGATGGTTTTTTTTATGTTGGCGCGCGGTCATATGAATGAAAAATGTATCGATACCATCGAATAATCTTGTGATACCATCGAATAATCTAGCGATACTGTCGAATAATTTTTAGTTATTTGTTAAATGACATAAGTAACCGAATAATACTTTAACAACATCGAATAAACAAGCGATATCATCGAATAATCAAGTGATACCATCAAATAATTTTTAGTTAAAAGTTCAAAGCGTTTTCAGGGTGCTAGCCTATTAGAATAATTCATCGATACTATCGCATAATCCAATAATACGATATAATAATCCAGTGATATTATCGAATAATCTTATTGAAAAAAACTAGGCCTCACAAAATCCTAAACAAACCCAAATCCACTTCTGCCATAATTTTCACAACCATACACACCCCAGAAGAGAGCCAGTAAAGCGGAATTATTGATGGACCTCGCTATTTTTTATTTTAAAAAAATAAAATTGTCTATTAATTTAAGACACTCATTTCATTCAATCAACGATCAATCAATGATCCTGATTTATTAACACGATACACGTTAAGTGGTGTGTACATCGGAACTAATTTATACTCCATCTGTCAATTAAAACTTGACGTTTTACTATTCACGCACGCTTTTTGAGGTGTTAAAAACTATATAAAATATTAACTTTTTTAACATATTTTTTAAATAATTTCATACTTGTTAATATTAATTATAAATTTATAAAAACAAATTTAAAAAAATGTTAATATTTCATATAGTTTTTATCATTCTAAAAAGAAGAAATTTGGCCCTTTAGGCCAAATAAAAAATGTCCCAAGGATTGAGCCTTGCTAGTAAATGTCCAAAATATTTTCATAATACCCCTTTTGCCCCTGTTTTCATTTAAACCCTTCCCCTCCTACCGTCTTCCTCATCTGATGAAATCGACCGATTCTTTGCCTTCTACGATGCCTGCCGCCGCCGGATGGAGAGCCTAGCACCAGTGAGCGTCCTTAGATCGGATCTGAGGAGGAAGAACCGGTCCTCCGTCTCCGTCATCTTCTGCGTCCTCGTCGCCTCCCTCATTCCTATCCAGATCGGCCGGAGAATGGATCTGAGGAGGAAGAACTCTTAATGGATCTGAGAAATTGAGGATTTTCGACGACGCCGACATCAACTGATCCCCCTGGAGCTTCCTAATTGATCCCGGTTCGCCTGGTTCTGTTTTCGGGCATGAATATAGCGAGATTGATTCCGTTTTCTTTTGCGATGAATTTCATGAAAATTAGAGCAATTGGTGACAACCGTTGACTGGTGATTTGGAGCTTTTATATAAAAGCTCTTGATTCTATATAATTTCTATGTAGTGGCATTATCTTGCAGTTTTGTGTTTCTTTTCTATTACAATTGAAAACTTGCTTACTCCAAATATCACTAACTGGTAAATGGCGCTGGAGTTTAATTATCCATTTGCATTATTTAATGATAGGACTGGGATGAATGTTTAAGTAATCCTCTATTCATAATTTCACAGTCAAGAGGAGAGAGATGGAGTTGGTGAGAGAAAGCAAAGTGGATTACATCCTTTGCAAATTGCATTATTTGTTTTTAGAGTGTTTTTTTAGGGTGGTGACAGCAATAAGGGTGGTGACTTTGTAAAAAAAATTTATCACCATATCTTTTTTTATAGCGATGACAGTGTCTATGACCCTGTTTTTATTTTGGTTACAACGTCTATGACCCTCTTAATCATTCATATATTAGAGGAGATCTGTCACCACATGTTTTCGTAGGGTTTGTGTTTCCCTTGTCCTAGGGTTTTCCTTCGATTACAGTGTCTATGACCCTGTTTTTTTAGTGGTGACAGTATCTATGACCCTATTTTTATTTTGGTTACAACGTCTATAGGGTTTTCCTTTGATTACAGTGTCTGTAACCCTTTTTTATAGTGATGACAGTGTCTATAACCCTGTTTTTATTTTGGTTACAACGTTTATAGGGTTTCCTTTGATTACGGTGTCTATGACCTTTTTTTCATAATGGTGACAGTGTTTATGACCCGGTTTTTATAGTGGTGACAATGTCTATTATCCTGTTTTCATAGTGGTAACAGTGTCTATAACTCTCTTACCCATTCATATATTGAAGGAGAACTGTCCACCAAATGTCTTTTGGCTTCTCATTAGCCCCTTTAGGGTTTGTGCTTACCTTTTCCTAGGGTTTTCCATTTGGTGACAGTAATCATCTCTTAACGACGTACTGTACTTAACATTTTAGGGTTTAGGGTTTAGGGTCTTGGCCCTAAACCCTAAAGACTTAACCATAAACCTTAAACCATACTGTACATCACATGTTCTTTTGGCTTCTCATTAGTCCCTTTAGGGTTTGTGCTTCCCTAATCATAGGGTTTTCCTTTTGATTAAAAGTGTCTATGACCTTATTTTAATAGTGGTTACAATGTTTTGTCCCTTTTTTTATAGTGATTACAGGGTATATGACCCTGTTTGAACAGTGGTTACAGCATCTATGTCCATTTTACCCATTCATATAATAGAGGAGAACTGTCACCACATGAATATCGGCTTCTTATTAGCCCCTATAGGGTTTGTGCTTCCCTTTTCCTAGGGTTTTTCTTTGATTACAGTGTCTATGACCCTTTTTCATAGTGGTGACAGTGTCTATAAAGCTGTTTTTATTTTGGTTACAACATCTATAGGTTTTTTCTTTTGATTACAGTGTCTATGACTTTGTTTTTATAGTGGTGATAGTGGTTATGACACTGTTTTTATTTTGATTACAGCGCCTATGACCCTCTTACTCATTCATGTATTAGAGGAGAACTGTCACCGTATTTATTTTGGCTTCTCATTAGCCCCCATATGGTTTGTGCTTCCCTTATCATATAATTTCCATTTGATTACAGTGTCTATGACCATGTTTTTATAGTGGTGACAATATCTATAACTTTATTTTTATAGTGGTTACAACAGTAGTTACATTTTTAATTTTTTAACGGAGATTACACGAGTTAGAACAACATCTAAAACTGCGGGATAATTTCTGAAATTTTAGAAACTAACACAGGGGCATATTTTATAAAAACAGAAAGTCTGGGAGGATTGGCGTAATTACTTTTCTTCTTCCCCCATCTCGACAGCAATTCGCGAGCAACTTCAACAGTGATTTTCGGCGATCTTCCAACGACTCGTTCTCCTTACACAGAGCTCCGTTTGACGCGTATGACCTATCAAACTGACGAGTGCAATCTCTACTTCAGCATCGTTGTGTTGATTTAGTCGAAGGATGATCTGACACACCGAGACGAGTGCTTGAACAATGGCTGCTAAGCGGCTGTTTCACGAAGATCCAAGGTGTCCGACAATGGCGGTTAGCGGTTTTGTATAAATTTGAGAGGGGTTTTTGCACGAAAACCATCCTTGAGAGATGTAGAACGTGATCGATTCCGTTCAGATCGAAATGGATCGCACTCGTCATCCCGTCCCCGCTCTCGCTCTCTCCCCGATTAGCGTAAGGAGGCTCGGAAGAGGAGGCCCCGGATAGCGAGATCGGAACCTGGTAGAGCGGGAGTTCTCGCTGCTAATCTCCATAGACAGATGTGGAACCACTGCCGCCATGGTTGCTCGATCGACTGCAGGGAGGCCGCGACGGAAGGAGCGTGTAATTGTGGGGAAATAGGGGCAGGGGCAAAATTGGAAATTTTGGACACTCTCCTAATTTATCCCCTCTTTTGTCCTAGGTCTTAATTTTTACCCAAATTATGGACACTTACCAAAAAAACCCTTCTAAAAAAGCGTGCATGAATAGTAAACGACAAGTTTTAATTAACAGAGGGCGTACTATATATTATCTTCCACAATATTCTGTGCCTAATTAATTTTTGTTTAGGTGCAATTATTCTGGAATGGCCTTAATGCTGCTAGAAAACTCAACATAACCAACTTGACAATAGAAGAGGACAACCTGACCATTATCAACAGCCTTAAGGGCTGCGGGAATCCCTCTGGGGATTCTGAAATGATTGTCTCAAACAGTCTAGTCTTCCTAGGATTCTTTCACTCAATTGAGATTCGTCATGTGTTTAGAGAGGCAAATCGAGTTGCTGACCGTCTTTCGCACCTCAATTTCGCCTTCTCTGGCAATTCTTTACCTGACGACTCGGTGCTTCGTAATTTCGTCCGTCTGGACGCCCTTGGCATTTAAGGCCCCCTTAATGCCAAATTATTTCCGGTTAAAAAAAAAGAGTTTTTATACGTTGACACGTTGTGTATTTGATGGATTGATGTTGGTGAAAGTTAATTCGAAAATATTTAATTTCCCATGTTTACTTAATTAATATATTAAGAGGTGTCCCTTTCCATAGTCTAGGTTGAAGTGATGATTTTATTTTTTGTTTTATTTTTATATTTATCTATATTAGTCTAGTTTGAATCTAGTAACAAACTAATGTATGGATTTGGTGGGCATTGGCGTACTTTGGAAATCACAACTACTTACACATGAAATTATCTCTCTAGACAAACAAAGACCAAGGCATATTACAATCGCTTATAAAAACACCAACTCAAATTTTGAGTGCAAAATAATTTTTATCTACGCCCCTCCGATGGAGAGGGATAAGGATGAATTTTGGATTGAAGTAGAGACTACAATAGAAGAATCAGATATTCCATGTATCATTATTGGGGATATGAATGACATTGTCTCTAGTGAAGATAAATTAGGAGGAGCAAAGACCAACCTGAATCGATTCACAAGGCTACTAGATCTTAAAAACAAGCTAGACTTAATAGACATTCCATTTAGTGGAAACCGCTTTACTTGGAGAAAGAAATTTTCAGAAAACGAATACATTTATGAAAAACTCGATAGGGTTTTTGTTCAAAGCCAAATTATCAATGAATACCCAAATTTGCAAATAATTCATCATGCTATCTCAACATCTGACCATTGTCCAATCTCCCTTGAACTTCACAATGGTGTGCCCTTCAGGGCTACACCATTCAAATTCGAGAATATATGGCTGCAAAGAAAAGATTTTAAAAATATTGTCAAGCAAACATGGAGAGCCAACTGTCTTGGCTCAGCTATGTTCCAACTCGTCTTTAAAACAAAATTACTCAAGGCCAAGGCTAAGGAATGGAACAAAAAGACCTTTGGAAATATCTTTAGGCAACTTAAACTATTAGAGGAGGAACTAATAAAAACCCAGTGTTTAGACATGCAACGACAAGGGCATAACCTTTCAGTTAAGCAGATGAACTTACTAAAGAAAAAGGAGGCTTTGCTGAATTATCACAAAATTTATTGGAATCAACGAGCTAAGACAAAACATATTAAACTTGCATATACCAATTCTGGTTATTTTCACAAAATAGCTTCGGGAAGAAGAAATATGAAAATTATAAGGCAAATCACCTCTGGGGAAGGAACTCTCATCGTAGGAGAAGAAGATGACCCAAATTATTGGGTTTGGAAAGTAAACACTCTTCCAAAAGTCAAAAACTTCATTTGGAAAGTTAGTCAAAAAGGACTTCCTACAAAGGAGAGATTGACTAACAGATGCGTCCCTATCCCGAATGGTTGTCCCTTTTGTGATGTATCAGTGGAAGACGAATCACATCTTTTCATCAAGTGTGCATTCATTAAAAACTCTTGCCTTCACTCTCAGAAAGTGGAGGACATTGCAAATCCCGTTTTATAGACAACAAGAGATATTAAGGAAATCATGAGTGTCTTGGGGGAAAAACTTAACAAAGATGAGAAGGAACAAATGGCGGTAAACTGGTGGCTAACATGGTTTTTCAGAAATCAAATAATATTCAAGGATGGTAAAATCCCTTCACTACAAGAAATTGAAAGAAGAGTAAAAGCTACACGTGAAAACTGGCTCAAAGCAATCCAAAGTGAAGATGATAAAGACTCTAATTGTTTACACACAACAAAAATGCAGAAAATTAGTAGAAAAAATATTAAATGGAGGAAACCGGATCATGGGTTCATGAAATTAAACTTTGATGGAGCTGTCTCTCAAGAAGGTGTGAGTAGCGGGGGTTACATCATTCGGGACTGTGGTGGTAACCGAATCAATCTTGGATACAAAAGATTTGGAAAATTAACTCCTATCATGGCGGAGGCTTTGGCTTTGAGGGAAGGTCTACTACAGGCAATCCAACTAAATATCCACAACTTGGTCATTGAAGGAGACTCCCTTATAATTATTCGAAATTTAAAACAATTGGGTAACTGTCCTTGGGAAATAGAGCTTTTAATGGAGGACATTAAATGGATAATCAAATCTTTCCATAGAACAACCTTTTCTCATGTGCCCCGGGAAGGAAACAGAGTGGCAGATAAGGTTGCACACCTTAGCCACTCTTATTCTGGGATTGCACTAGAATTAAACAAAGATCTCATTGATCTCATTCGAAAGGATGCTATCGGCTAGGTCATACCAGCCGAATTCTTACTCTATCAAAAAAAAATGTATGGAGTTGGTTAATGTAGTATAAATTTTAATTCTAATTCTAAAAAATCAAATACTTTTATAATATATGAGAGAATACTTTTTTAATTTTCATTTATCCATTTATTAAATCTATTCGATAAATTGGACGTATGACAAAAAAAAACAATGATTTATTTTAAAAACAAAACGAATATATTCAAACCATTTTATTCTTAATCCTTTCTTAATTATTATATTGTTTTTATTAGGTGCGAGTGTATTTCTTAATATTAAAAATTTTCCTTCAATACGTGAATTTATTACTAACTTATATAGCCACCCAATAAGAAAAAATTATCTATATGTCGGTACTAAAAATTTTAGTTTATATAGCCGTTGCACCAATGGATTTTTTTTTTTTTTGGTGGGTTGCACCAAAGGATATTATATTAGGTCAATTTATATATGCAGAGAACGAGTCTTGTTCATTTAATTGTTAGTCCGTAATTAATAAAATAATAATACAAATGATTAATTGGTCGTTCAAGCGATCGAGCTAGATAAAATGATGGAGTTTTATGGTTTGTGGAGACAAATCTGAATTCTACAGGGATTTGTCTGGTTTCATTTCTCAACTACCCAATCATTCTCAAATCTCACTACATTATACTTATATATAAGGGAGTACATTTTAACCTAATTTCCATCTACATATTAATTAATTAATACTTGGGCAATTCAGACCCAAAAAAAATCACTTGGGCAATTAACATGAAGTACCAACGTTAGACCATCTTTATTAATCCATAGTGAATTTGGACATGGATCTTGTTGGTTGTAAAACCAAGTTGCTAACAACCTATCCGAGTTCAAACCAAGATCGAATTGAAAACGAAAAAACAGTAAGAACACAAGAAGTTGGTAACGCAGTTTGGTTGTCCTACTTTACGGGGTCTCAGGAGGGGACACTCGGTCCCGAGAAAACCATTAACTTGAACAATGATACAAGATCTGGTTACGCGTACAAGTATGGATTTCGGACGAGAAACACCTATGTACTACGTACCACACAAATCACATAAACGTAAAAGGTAAGGGGTCAAAGAAATCGAAAGGGCAAGAGTCCCCCTTCATAGCTCTTCAATTTGGGTGTGCTAGATGCAGACTCTGAGGAACAGGAATCAAGCCCCCATGGATGAGATGAAGCTCTCTCTTCTTCTTTCTCTCCTTACTGTCTATCTGGATTAGGGTTTGTGTCGTTGGGAGCGTCTCTCTCATCTCTATCTCGAGTGAACAAGAGTATATATAGAGAGGAGTGTGAGGCTAGGGTTACAACGTCTCTGAGATACCTGAATCAAGTGAGCAAGCCTTTGGGCTGGATCACATTCTCAGCTGAGAATGTTATCCAGGTTTGGACCATCCCATGACCCACAAAGCATATAAATCAGTAATAACCAAATATAACACACACATCATTGGTTAGTCTTCAAGGAACTTGATGCACCTAGAGTCCGAACCAAGGTGACCTTAGGGGTCCTTTAGGTGTATCTAAAGACCCGAGACCACCCTATGAACCTGGCTAATCTATGGGTGTCTCTTCGAGTCCTTTAATCCAAACTTATCATCCTAGTTCTATAAGTACAAAAACAAACTTAGGATTACAATGTTATGTGATTTTGGAGTGAAATTAATAAATAAGGTAATTGCATCTATCATCCCTAAACTTCCACTATTGTTTCATTTAAGTCCCTAAGCTTTACCTTGTTCTAATGTGGTCCTCAAACTTTGGCTTAGTTTACAATTAGGGTCCTTCTGTCAAATTGGACGTTAATTACCATTAAATGGTAAGTGTTAATTTCGTTTTTTTAATATAGGAGTGTTAATTTGGTTTTGGGATGTGGTAACTGATAAGTGTTTGTGTAATGCAAATGACATATTATTATATTGTTAATACTATTTTATCATTTCATTAAAATTATATATATTAAAGAAAAAAATACTGATACATGTTCTTAAATCATATATAGTTTAAGAACTTTAATTCCCCATCGAAATCTAGAGAGAGAAAAATTAGAAAGAGTTTTGTAAATTAAAAAGAGAAGTAGAAGATTTTGAATCGCGAGCATGGTTCCAGCGATTTTGAGGCTCCTAAGAAAAATTAGAAAGAGTCTTCAATTAAGATTTTGAGGCTCCTAAGAAAGGTATACAGGCTTCGCAAATCTTTGTATGGACTGAAACAGGCCTCACGAGCATGGTTCCAACGATTTGCCTCGTTTCTTCTTCACATTGGCTTCATCAGCTCTCGTAGTGACTCCTCGCTTTTTGTCTATAAGCAAGGCACAGGTATGGCCTACCTACTTTTATATGTTGATGACATTGTTCTCACTACTTCATCTGATCTTCTTCGCTGCCAGCTAGCTCATTGCCGCCATCTCTGCTGAGTTTGCTATGACAGATTTGGGGCCCTTGCACTACTTTCTTGGCATTTCAGTTTGCCAAACCTTGTCTGGCCTCTTTCTTTCCCAGTCGAAGTATGTAGACGAGATCATTGCATGGGCCGGCTAACATGACTCAATGTAAACCGTGGTCACTCATGTGGATACAAATGCCAAGCTTAGTGCCTCTGCGGGTTCTCCGATGATGGATCCTACCGTATATCGTAGTCTAGCTGGAGCATTATAGTACCTGACCTTCACTCGCCCTAATATCAACTATATAGTTCAGCAGGTCTGCCTCTTCATGCATGATCCACGCAACCTCGTTTCAACGCTGTTAAGCGTATTTTGAGTTACCTTTAGGGCACCCTTCACCTTGGCATGCAGTTGACAGCCGCTCCTAATTTTGGGCTTGTGGTATATACAAATGCCGATTGGGTAGGTGTCCAGACACCCGTCGGTCTACTTTTGGGTATTGTGTGTTCTTTAATGACTCTCTGGTTGCATGGTCCTCCAAGCGACAACCTGCGTTGTCTCGTTCTAGTGTTGAAGCTGAATATCGAGGAGTTGCCAACGTTGTTTTTGAGTGCTGCTTTCTGTGCAATCTTCTTCTTGAGTTGCATTGTCCATTGTTGCATGCCTCCATCGTCTACACAAACAATGTCAGTGCAATATATCTTGCTATAATAATCTTGTTCAGCATCAACGCACCAAGCACATTGAGATAGATATTCACTTTGTTCGGGAGAAGGTGGCCATCGGTGCTATCAGGGTCCTCCATATACTCTCGACGTATTAGTATGCTATCATTTTTACTAAGGGTTTGCCTCGTCAGTTGTTTCTTGACTTCAAGGACAGTCTGACCGTCCGACCTCCTCCCGCTTCGATTGCGGAGGTCTATTAATAGATACAATAGAATAATAGTATTTATGTAAATCATATCTTTCCATATCTTTGCATTTCTTGGAGCCCAAACTCTATGTAATCTATATATATATATATTGTATCTAATGAAAGGCGAACCCCAAGGGAGAATTTTCCTAAACCTAAGAATTAGCCATGTTCATATAGGGTGATCTCGGGTCTTTAGATAAACCTACAGGACCCCAAGGTCACCTTGGTTCGGACTCTAGGTGCATCAAGTTCTTTGAAGACTACCTTATGATGTGTGTGTGTGTGTGTTATATTTGGTTATTGCTGATCTGTATGCTATGTGGATCGTGGGTCGGCCCAAATATGGATAACTGTAGCCTAAAGGCCTGCTCACTTGATTCAAGTATCTCATTGTAACCCTAGTCTCACACTCCTCTCTATATATACTCTTGTTCACCGGAGAGAGAGAGAGAGAGAGAGAGAGAGAGAGAGAGAGAGAGAGAGTTGCTCCTAGCAGCACAAACCCTAATCCGGATAGAGAGTAAGAAGAGAAAGAAAGAGAGAGCTTCATCTCATCCATGGGGGCTCGATTCCTTTTCCTTGGAGTTTGCATCTAGCTCACCCGGATTGAAGAGTTGTAAAAGGGTACCCTTGCCCTTTTTATTTCTTTGAACCCTTACCTTTTACGTTTATGTGATTTGTGTGCTAGTTCATAGGTGTTTCTCGTCTGAAATCCAAGCTTGTAACCAGATCTTGTGTCCTTGTTCAAGTTAGTGGTTTTCTCGGGACCATGTCTTACCTTTTTAGACTCCGCGGAGTAGGGGCGTGCAACCGAAACGCGCTAACAACTCCTCGTGTTCTTATTGTTTTTTCGTTTTCGATCTTAGTTTGAACTCGTAAAGTTGTTAATGACTTGGGTTTTACAACCAACAAGATCCATATCCAAATTCACTATGGATTAATAAGGATGGTCTAAAGTTGGTACTTCATGTTAATTGCCCAAGTGGTTTTTTTTTTGGTCTGAATTGCTCAAGTATTAATACGTAGATGGAAATTAGGTTAAAATGTACTCACTTGTATAAGTATAATAATGTAGTGAAATTTGAGAATGATTGGGTAGTTGAGAAATCAGACAAATCCCTGTAGAATTCAGATTTGTCTCCACAAACCATAAAACTCCATCATTTTATCTAGCTCGATCGCTTGAACGACCAATTAATCATTTGTATTACTATATTATTAATTACGGACTATCAATTAAATGAACAAGACTATATATAATAAAAATTCACTTATTGAAGGAAATTTTTTAATATTCAAGAAATATACTCGTACGTAATAAAAACAATATAATAATTAAGAAAGGATTAAGAATAAGGGCTCGTTTGGTTTGATGTGAGAATTGAAATTCGCGGGAACTTACTTCATGGGAATTGAATTCCTATAAAGTTTAATTCATGGGAATCGTTAAAATATGTTTGGTGGGTTTTTTATTCTAAGATATTAAATGTAGGAATTGAAAATTTCCAAGTTAAAAAGGCTGGAAGTTGAACTTACCTAGGGTGGACTAGGTAAGTGAACTTTCTCCAAATTGAAGGAATTTAATTACATACCATAAAGTTGAGTTCCTGGGTTTTTGGAATTTAAAAATATCAACCAAACACATATTTTTTCCCTACTTCTTCAGATTTTCCTGAGATTTTCTTCTTCCTGGGTTTTTTTACTTATTAACCAAACAAGGCCTAAAGTGGTTTGAATATATTGGTTTTGTTTTTAAAATAAAACATTTTTTTAATTAAAGCATCACATACACTGTTCAGCAGCTTAGTCAGTTCGTGTCTCAGTCACGGATTCCTCACATGAATGTCGCTTTGTATCTGTTGAGGTGTCTCAAAGGGACATTCAATTTAGCTTTGTTCTACCCCTTTTAGTTTGATTTCCACCTTCGGGCCTATAGTACTGATGTTGATTGGGGAAGTTGTGCCTATACAACTCGATCATTAACAGGGTACTGCGTTTTTCTTGGCAGCTCTGTGGTTTCATGGAAATAAAAAAAACAGAAAACTGTGTCGAAGTCTACAGCTGAGAGTGAGTATTGTAGCATGTCAATCGTGGCTAGTGAGCCGGTTTGGCTTCATAACATCTATTAATCTATTAATATTACTAATTCTGTTAGTATTTTGCTGACGTGTCACGTCCACAATTAAGTTGAATTTTTTATTCAAATGATATTTTCTTATTGGTCAATATTATTGTTGAAATTATTTGTTTCCTATTTGAGATATATTGGTTTCCTATTTTTCATACGAATATTTTTTAAATTGATATGGCTATATCAATTTGTGATCTATTTTAAATATATTTATTTCCTTTTTTCATAGAAAAGACTATGTACATTGATACGTCGGACCACAATTTTGGATATTATCATTCTATGTGGTCTTTTATATCATTATTTCATTAATATCATGACTTTCTTTATAAATTTCATTCATATCAATAATATTATATATTTATTATGACCACAATTTTGGATACTATCATTCCGAATGTCGGGTCGGGTTGAGAGTCGAATCGGTTTGGGTCGGGCCGGTTTTGTCTGTGTTCGGGTCTATTTCGAGTCGAGCCAGATTCAGGTCAGGCTTGGTCTCGGATTCGGGTTACGGATGACTCCGAATTTTCGGGTTTCGGTCGGGTTTGGGTTCGGTTGAGTCGGTCGGGTTTCTCAGGTCGGGTCAGATTTTGCCAGCTATAACCATGATGATCAAAACCCATATATTAATTGGTCCACATATTTATACAAGTCTTATCCATGATTTGTTATGTTACCCTTTTTTAAAAAAATTAATTAGAATATCTAAATATAAAAAATATCTTTGAAATACCAAATGTTTACTTAATCTTATATTTATATATGTATATAACTAAATTGACTAATATATTTTGAAATGTGATAACTCAAGAATTAATAAGAATATTCAATTCAAATGTCAAAATAAAAATTAACTATAAAAAAATGATTGTCAAAATAATATTTCTTTTTAAAATTTATATTTATTATACAATATAGACATCTTAAATTTTTATTGAAATTTTTTTAAATATTTTTGGAGATAGAAGCAAAACGTCATTAATTTTTAGAAGAAATTATTTTTGCACCTATTAACCTTCAAAAATTGAGGAAAATAATTATCCAAAATGAATATTTTAAATCTATACTTACTCTGCACATTCTACATGACATCTATATATATTTTTAACAAAAGATTTTTTAGAGATAAATTACATTTATTTTAAACATCTTAAATGACTATTTGGAATACAAAAAATAATATTTTAAGATCTACTAACAAAAATTGAAGAATTTTGAGAAAAGAAAATGTGAAATTTGCATATATTATCATTTAAAAATAAACTAGTATAGTGCCCGCGCGATGCGCGGAGTCGAATATTTTATATGGTACAATAGTTAGTTGATAGAGGTTAGATGATATAATATAGCACTGAAACAAACCCTCCATAACGAAATAATGAAGTTCGACGTGGAGAGTCGGCGTAGAATAAAAAGAGATCGAAGATCAAAATTGTAAGTTTAAATTAAAAAATTAAAGGCTAATAACTAAATGAAAAAATATAGTCGAAGTTTCTTGGTAAACAATTCACATGGTAAACAATTTACAGTTTAGAGAATACCTAGTTATGTCAAATTCTGAAATACTTCTTTATAGACGACATTAGTTGTAGTGTTCAATGGTTGACCTTCCTTATCACATGACAAAATCTTCAAGCCGGATTTGCTCTTAACCCTTGAGATTGCAACATACAATTTCCCATGAGTAAACACTGGCTTCCTGAGGTACAACCCAACTTGAGACAAAGATTTTCCTTGGCTCTTGTTAATCGTCATTGCAAAACAAACCGCCAATGGAAATTGGCGTCTTTGAAACTTGAACGGTAAAGTTGTGTTGGAAGGGGACATGACCATGCGAGGGATGAACACTTGATCTCCAACAGTTCTGCCTGAGATAACCTTTGCCTCAATGATGTGGTTACCTAACCGAGTGGTTATCAACCTCGTTCCATTACACAAGCCAGCAGATTGGTCTATATTTCTCATTAAAATAATAGGAACACCAACCTTAAGTCTCAAAACATGATTTGGGATGCCAGAACTTTTTATGCCGTTCAGAAAATCCGTAGAATATAAAGGTTGGCCAGCATGTAAATATCCATCGGTCTTGCAGATACTATCAGAACTGTAATAAACCTTTTCATCACCAGGGATTAAAGACAGAAGATAGTCATTAACAGCATCTACAAACTCATGTGTAGGAGATAGTATGGCTCTTTCCTGAAAATAAATGACATCCGCGATGTGCTGCAGAATAGAAGGGTATGTAGATTCAACGATTGCTGAAACAGGGTCACCTGTGTAGGTAAGCAGCAGATCAGGAGGTATCTCAATGGTAGACTCGCCACAACCATGCTCTCCCAATGTACCATCTCCCACATTAAGGATCCATTGAGAAAACTCTCTTAGCTCTTGGAGATCAGGACTGGCAGAATCAACACTTAGCCTCATGTTTTTGGTGAGGGTAAGCACCTTACAGGATTTCCACAAATAAGAAGAATTTATTGTTGCTAAAACAATATCATATCGAGTTCCACGGGGAATGACCGGTAGGATCTGTCTAAAGTCACCACCAAACACAACTACCTTCCCCCCAAATGGTTGGTGTAAGCTCTGCGGATTAGAGAATCTAAGCACATCTCTTAAAGTTCGGTCCAGTGCTTCAAAACAGAACCTCTGCATGACAGGCGCTTCATCCCAAATAATGAGCTTCGCTTTACACAAAAGTTCTGCCAATGGAGTTCCGGGTTTGATATAGCATGTTGAATGCTCATCGATGTCAATAGGTATTGCAAATCGAGAATGAGCCATTCTACCTCCTGGAATAAGAAGAGCGGCAATACCACTTGAAGCAACGGTAAGAACAACATCCCCTTTAGAACGTAAACCAGCAGAAAGAGCTCTCCATATGAACGTCTTACCCGTTCCACCATATCCATAAACAAAGAAAACACCACCTCTATCTCTCGAAACAGCCGTCATAATCTCTTCATAAACTATCGTTTGTTCATCAGTAAAGCTGGCCATTAAGGTACAATGCTCTGCAGATAACTTATATCTATCATAACAGAGTTCATCTTGAATGAGCCGATTACACCCTTCTGTGATAAGGATGTCATCTGGAAGAGGCATAGGAGGGTAATTTCTGAGAGAACTTCCATTACGCTGCATAAGTTTCTCAATTTCAGCAAGTGCATAGTTTTTCAGCTGTAAATCTGAATACATAAAACATTATAATTAATCAAAAAGTAAGATATCATTAAATGATAGAAAAATGATAAAATATAAGGCAAAATATCATGTTTAGGCTTTCATTCAACTGTAAATCTGAATACATAAAACATTATAATTACTCAAAAAGTAAGCAGCCTCCCAAGCAACGGAACTAACAGCCCTTCAGAATTCATGGAAATGATAGCAACTGAACAGCAAGCACAATGACAGCAGCCAACAAAAACAGCAGCAGTACCATTTCATGTGAGATATTGACAAAGAAACTGCAATTTTCTAGTACATCAGACATATGTTCATTTTCCTTGTTCAGAAACAAAATAAGACATTTTCTCAAATACTCCAAGTGTTATTCCAGTCTGAAAGTTACAAAGTTTACAGAGATTTAAACTTCAAACTTTGTTCATACGAAACACCAGCAACATCTCCAAAAGGGAAAAAATGTAAATGACTAAGATGCCAACAAATAAAGAGCACATACGTGTTTTCTTATATGTGACAAATATGGGCTGTTCTTTTTTTTTTAATGATATAAAAATGAAAATATACAATTGATAATGTATGACCACAATAGATTAATGAATGGAAAAAGAATATAAGAAATTAATATAGATTTACAAACCTTTCCTACGAAGTATCTTTCTTTGACGGTGAAGTATGTCATCCGTTAGGAGCTGCCATGTTTGAGACCAAACAAATTCCGGTCTAGAGACACTTTCAGACAATAATAGAATAGCAAAAAGTCTCCTCAAGTAAGACGGATGTGCTGAAAATCCAGCTTCGACTATAGCATCAATGTACTCTTTATCATCATCCAGCAAACCCAAGGAATAACATGCTTCTTTAAAAGTAGAGTACACCACACCATTAACCGTCCGAATATCTTCATAGGACTTAGCCCCTTTAGCTTGATTCAGCAATATCCTTAGATAATATAACTCTTTGGCGGCAGGAGTGAGATGAAACATCCGTCCAATAGCAAAACCACGTATTCTAGGAGCCCATTCTTTTTGTTGCTGTTTCCAGACAAATTTGGTAGGAAACTCAGAATAGGTCAATCCTCTAGCTTCTTCATACTTTTTATTAGCCTCCATCCAAGCCAAGAACATCGATTTCTGATTCCCTGGTCGATTGACCACATCATCAATGGCATCGTGATCAGAAAACACTACATTTTGTTGGTTAGGCAAATGAAAATTCAATCTTTCAACATTTGGAACCCTATAGTGTATAGGAAAACCAAAAATTCTCCACATTGCTTCAATTGGAGAGATGTACCTGATGAGAAAGAAATGAGGGAGTATAAATAATGAAAATAAGGAAATTTAAGTTTTAATCCTAATAACATAGTATATAGGAACGAATAAATGATATGCAAATCATATGTGGTATGGAAAATGACGGGTTGTAAAATATATATTGGAATGAAAGTTGTACCTTGCATCATAGAACCTTTGAATTTCATCAACATCTTCATCTTTCTCATCGTCATGAGATATAGTCGCCATGATTCGATCATTCCCCTTGCTTATGTACTTGAACAAATATTTGACTGACCTAGACTGGTTGCAGAATTCGACATTGATATGTGTCTGATACTTTAGCAATAGCTTTGGGTTGTACGGTACAACAAACCTACTGTCTAGCTCATCCTTACCTTTAGTCACGGTAAGTCCATTGTTGGTTCTTCTATATAACGGATATCCATCATCATCAAAAGTCGTTTTCTCAACGTATCCTTTTGGAAAATATTTTGAGCAAGCCCCTTGTTGCATGCAAGGAGATCTAGGATTAGATTTCCCACAAGGTCCATGCATCATGAAGTCCTTTACTGCTTGGTACAGAGTAGGATTTACGGATGGATCGTGAATATCCGCACAGATGACTCTGTGTATGTCTTCAACCGTAGTCAACTTATCATCACGATCGAGAAACAACACAATGTGAGCATGCGGTAGACCACGCTTTTGGAACTCAATGGTGTACACAACTACAAAACATGAAGAGTAGGTATGAGTAAAAAAAAGGAATAGAATAGGGTGTAACGATGATAATAAGTCGTTTGACAACTTATTTATGTATTTCAAACTCTGTGCTTATGATTTTTTTTAAATTATTATATGACAACTTATTTTTTTCTTTTTAGTTTTATCCTAATGATAATAATTATATATGTATTTCAAACTATATATAATAGGTGGTGTGTTTGAGTTTTATTACTACTTTACCTTATTAAATTATTTAAAAAATTATATTGTACCTCTTTTCAACTAATTTATAAATTAAAAAAATAATTTATACATATTATTTTTGTTGTTAACAAATATATATTAATATAGTATTATATAGATATATAGAATGATGTTCAAATTGAAATGAATCAAAATTCCGTGCCTTAGTACTTACTGATATGTTAGTCCATGTTCCTCTTCCCGGCCATCACTCTGTATTGTGATAACAAAGCTGCCCTCCAACTTGCTGTAAATCTCGTTCTTTATAGTAGTGTAAGTAATACATCTAATTTATCGGATAGATTTAATAAATGGATAAATAAAAAAAAGTATTCTCTCACATATTTTAAAAGTATTTGATTTTTTAGGATTAGAATGAAAATTTATAGTATACATCATTAGTGCATCTATTATATACATAGCTCGACTATGCCACATTAACCAACTCCATGCATGAATCCATGATTATACACATTAGTTTGTTACTAGATTCAACCTACACTATTGTAGAAAAATATAAAAATAAAACAAAAAATGATCATCACTTCAACCTAGATTATGGAAAGGGACACCTCTTAATATATTAATTAAGTAGTAAACATGGAAAATTAAGATTTTTGAATTAACGTACTTTCACCAACATCAATCCATCGAATACACAAACGTGTCAACGTTTAAAAACTCTTCGATAGATAAGACAAACTTGGCAAAATACTCTTCAATCTAGTTTAATCCGAAGTTGTGAGATTAATTGCACCTAAACAAAAATTAATTAGGAACGGAATATTAATATATTATATATATAGTCCGTAACAGTGTTATTGCTAATTGGTTTTCTCTAAGCCTAACATATATAAAAACATTATACAATACTAGTTTAAGTTGAATCAATTTTCATCAAAAAAAAGTTATAATCCATTATAAGATATTGTATGTATTTTCAAAAAAAAATTCTATAACAAATTTTTAAAAAAAAAATTAAAAATTTTATTTTTTATAATAACGGTAAATTAGGTTCATTTAGGTTCAAAACCTTAAATGCAACTAAATAAACCGAAACGAACTTTTAAGGTGTTAGGTTCAATTTTCAATTTATAATTTTTAAAAATTGGATTTTAGATTCGATTCAATTAGGTTCAACCCAATTTGGGTCGGTTTTGAACCTACGTACGAACAACCCTAGCTACCAACAAACGCCTTAAAATTCTCGCAAAATTCCAAAATATCCAATAAAGAATTTGTTGGAGGATTGACAAAACAACATAAATACATATTGAACACTTGCACTCCAAAGCTATAAACATCAACCACCATGTATCGCTTTCGCAACGATTATATTATTCAGGTTTTCCTTGTGCCTCTTAATCCTAAAAATAATTTATAATTAAAGTATTTTATTCAAATTCTCATAGTCAAACTCAATATTAATAATTGAATTTTCGGATAAATGAAACTACCTGTTATATTAATTAATTAGCTACAAACTCTTCATCTAGCTCTATATGACTACGTACGTACACCAACCAAATATGCATCCAATTTGATCACATACATTCCCTTATACAATTAATTAAAATATTAAATTAAATATTACGAGACTAATCTTATTAATATATTGGAATCAAATTACGAAACTAATCCCAAACCCTATTTAAACCCCTCTCCCCCCCAAACCCCATCACCAAACACACTTCAATTCACTCTCTATTCCCCAATAGCCTCTAAAGCTAATTTTACCACAAAATTAAAAGAGTCCCAAACATGTCAAGATTTTCACTCTTGTTCACTACCTTTGCCCTCCACTCCCTCCTCTTTGCCGTCGCCACCACCCACGCCGCCGATGGCCGGTGGAGGCTCCTCCAGCCGAGCATCGGCGTCTCCGCCATGCACATGCAGCTCCTCCCAACCGACCGCGTCGTGATATTCGATCGAACCAACTTCGGACCCTCAAATCTCTCCCTCCCAAACGGACAATGCCGGAACAACTCAGCTGACCGCGTCCTCAAGGTCGATTGCACCGCCCACTCGGCTGAGTACAATGCGCTCGCCAACACCTTCCGCCCTCTCAGTATCTTTACTGACACGTGGTGCTCCTCCGGTGCCCTCCTCCCTGACGGCCGCTTGGCTCAGACTGGAGGTGCCTTCGAAGGGCAACGGATTGTTCGAATGATCACCCCTTGTCAAGACGCCTCTTGCGATTGGACGGAGATGGGGAGGCTCCTAATCGTTGGCCGTTGGTACGCCTCCAACCACCGCCTCCCCAATGGTCAAATCATCATCGTTGGGGGTCGAAAGCAGTTCAATTACGAGTTTTACCCGAAGACTAGCTCCACCAACACTCTCCAAAACCTCGCGTTCTTGTCGGAGACGAGCGATGCCAACACTGAGAACAATCTCTACCCATTCGTGTTCCTTAATGTCGACGGCAATCTCTTCGTATTCGCCAACAACCGGGCCATTCTATTGGACTACACGACTAACACCGTCGTCCGAACCTACCCGACCATACCTGGAGGTGACCCAAGGAGCTACCCGAGCACCGGGTCTGCGGTTATGCTTCCATTGAAGAATCTTGATTCGGGTGCGCTAGAAGCCGAGGTCTTGATATGCGGTGGCGCGCCCAAGGGATCATACGAGAACGCGTTGAAGGGCGTCTTTGTAACAGCCCTCAACACTTGCGCTCGAATCAAGATAACTGACTCTGACCCGCAATGGACCATGGAGACCATGCCCATGGCTCGCGCGATGGGCGACATGGTTTTGCTACCAACTGGCCGCGTCTTGATCGTCAACGGAATCGCTTCCGGGACGGCGGGGTGGGACCTTGGAAGGAATGCTGTACGGACACCCGTAGTCTACGACCCGGAAGCCCCAACCGGGTCGCGATTCGTTGTTCAAACGGCGTCAAGGATACCGAGGGTGTACCACTCGACCGCGATCCTACTCAGAGACGCGCGGGTCTTGGTGGCCGGAGGCAACCCGCACTTCGCGTACGATTTCACAAATGTCCTCTACCCAACGGAGCTTAGCTTGGAGGCGTTCTCACCGACCTATTTCGACATCAATAGGAAGGACTTGAGGCCGGTGATCAACTCCCCGGCCTCTCCGAGCACGGTTGGATACGGGGATGAAGTGAAGATCCAGTTTCGGGTGAAGGGGGTGATGGATGCAAGCAACGTGAAGGTGACGATGATAGCACCGGCGTTCAACACGCACTCGTTCTCGCAGGGGCAGAGGATGCTGGTGCTGGCCCAAGTCGGAAATGTGACGGTTGTGAATCCGGGGAGGTTTCAATTGGCGGTTAAGGCGCCGAGTTCTGCGATTCTGGCAATGCCGGGATACTACATGCTGTTTGTGGTTCATCAAGATATACCAAGTGTGGGAATTTGGGTGCAGATGCAGTGATTTTTCGATTATGATCTTCATCTATGATTGTAATTTGTAAAGGGTTGGTATTCAGTTATCGTGTGTAAACAATTTCGGATTGAATAATTTCAGAATACACATTTACACGCTGCTTATGAAACTATATATGTGTTGATCGAATCCAAATTGACATGCTAATTTCATAATACAAATTTATATGTTGATTTTGAAACTATATTTTTTGGATAGATGGATCATCCTTGTAACTTGTTAATAATATTTACCTTTATTATACATTGTGTGAATTATATATATTTTGTATAAAGTAGCCATTTTTGTCACTTTTAAAAAGACCGACAAAAACAACAAATGATAGCAAAGGGTGTAATGAAGATTTTGTCACGAAGAACCATAGGGCGAAAAAAAATGTGATTTTGTCGCCCAGCATAGAGTGATGGAAAAAAATTTGTCGCCAATTCATAGGGCAAGGAAAATATGGCTTTGTTGCCCAAATCATAGGGTGACGATAAGCTGATATTGTCGCCCTAACAGAATTCGTCACGGAAAGTACTTCTAGGCCAAGGAAAAAAATACTCATCGCCCAAACCTCGGGCGACGGTGCTATGGCAACGAAATATGCTCTAGGACTCCCGTCCTTTCTGAGTTGATTATAAGTTTTGTCATTGTAATTTAATCGTTAGCTCTTTCGATCAAATAGTAGCTTCAATTATTTATGTCTGATTTATATCTAATTTTGGTTGAAACTTTAACATTTTAGTTGTATCCCTAGTTTCTTATTTGAATATTTGACAAAGATGATCTCATGGCAAGGGCATACTTGCGTCCAATGAGAGAGATCTCCAAGAGGTTCTTTTCACCTCTCTTGCCCGCTCTAGCCTAACTCAGTGAAGTACCACCCTACCAGAAAGGGCAAGGCTTGCCGATTATTGTCACATCGTGTTCAAGCTTAGCGCAACCGAGCCATCATAGTTTATCGTCAATCAGAAAGTCAATGGTATGACTCGCTACGTAGGTAAGCATTTGCCTCTGAAGCATGAAGAAGTTTCTAAATAGGGATCGAGAAAGAGTCTACTTCATGCTTCAGGGGCAAATACTCCGTACTCTTTCTATAATTCTATAATTAAAGAAAGAGTCTTGAATCCCGATCCATATCTAGAAACTTCTTAACTCCACAACAAGTAGCGGAACCACTCAGGCTCGGCTTGTTTAGGTAAGTAAACGAGCTCGAGTTGAGCTTTTTTCAAAGCCAATCCCAAGATGTTCAGTTTATATAATAACCCAATTTACAATAAGTTAACCTGTGCTAATTTGTCCAAAACTTGAAATTCTTAAAGAAGGTATCCGGTGGTCACTGATTCAACTTCATATATATTACCCTAATGGAAACAAATATTCACGGGGATGCAGAGAGACAAGGGAAGAAACCGATTCCATCGTAAACCCTCTGTGGTACCGTTCGACCTCGTGGGATGCAGTCAGGAAGCTTAGACCACTCTCGGCTGACCACATCATACGCGAAAACCCCGTCGACATGAGCCGTCCTCTGTTTGTACCGGTTCGCAAGAAGCGAGATCACGAGCAATCTCCTAGTGCACAGACACTTGAAAAACACGGGGCCATACCTAAACTCCGAGCAATACGAGCTTGGCATCCTATCGACCTCTATCCAGCTGCGCTTCTGCGCATCGAGCTCCCAAATGCAAACAGAAAGACATGGTCCACAGATCTTATTCTCACCTGCATTGTCATTGTCATTATCACACTTGACCCAACCGATTAGCAAAATTCGCGACCCCTCGCCCTCTGCGAGAGTAATGTTATACGAGTAGGGTGGATGCGGGATCAGGAGTTGCTCCCATGCCCCACTCACGATGTCGTAAGACAGTATTCCACCCGGATCACGGTGTAGGAAGTAAACGACACTGCCAATGGCCAAACCACTAGCACCGATAGGGCAAGGCGGCTCGATGTTAGTGGGAACTCTCCCTTGCTTAGTGGTACACCTGTCCGAGGAATAGTCCTGAACTCCGTATTCGCCTCCCCATTCTAGCCATACGATTTTGTATCCACCGGCCCCGGGTGGATAGTCCACCAACCCCACTACACAGGTTTCGTATTTGAGACTCACCCGAGTGGTCGCACGCCACGAAAATACCTTCGAAGTCTGCGTAAGATGGTTGATTACGCGGAAGGAAGCACTGCCAAAATCAGGATAACAGACAAGCCCCCCACCAGATACTTGTTTACTATACCACCAGTAATACGGTGGGGTTTGGGTGCTATAGTACCATTTCTTCGCCGAAGGGTCATACAGAGCTCCAAATCCTTTAACCGAAACATCTGCCTCAACTACTGCATAGAGCCAAGGTAGCTCTTGTGGCGCGCACCGTTGCAGAAAGGGCATGGAGTTCCATTTTTGACAAACCAACCGAAACCGGATGACAGTGGCAATGGGAACCCTTGCAACGACACTCTCCAGTAAATCCTTGGGGAATTCTTTCCATATGCACTCATCCATCTCTACAATAGCCTCCTCCTCAACAGCTGATTCACGAGCTGTCCTCTCTTTACGGGATTTCTTAGCCACAGAGGGCTCACCGGGTTCCTTGGCTTTCAAATTCCTGACTCCCATTTAACTTGTTGTGTTTCTTCTTCTGCCAGATTAGATTAAACAGGTCAATCAAACTACATCTGGTGACAGCAACCGATCAAATTGAATTGTATAAATAGATGTGATCAGCTAAGCATAATAATAGTCGAGCACCCGGTTAAGAATGATTGGTCAGCGGGAATTTGAAAGAGACCGAGTTGGTGAGAATTACGAATCTATGGAGGATATGGATAGATCCATATTCTAACATGAAACTAGAAACACAAAAACAAATGAAACTAATGTGTCTGGGGATGCAAAAATCAAATCTTTTATCTCAAAGAAGAAGAATTTAACCAACAGAAAAACACAAATAATATGTCTGATTTTTCAAAACAAATAAAATGCTCAAAAATCAGATTAGACATATTGAAAATGCTCAAACAACAACTGCTTATGAATCATGGGTTAAGAATGAATAGTCTGTGGAAGCAGGGAATTTGAAGGAGACCGAATTGGTGAACGTTTTATCATGGGATTACAAATAGATGCAGAAGTTACCTATATCATGTATATAACAAATGCATAGATAAACAACAATCCCTAAAAACCCCCAATTCAGAACAAACCATCCATAAACCCTAAATTCCCAAATCCAAATCCGAAGAATAATTCAACCATCAGAAAGGAAAATTTCTGCAGAAAAAATCATATCTTTCATCCAAACAACAATTTAACCAACAGAAAAACACACTATTGAAACACTTTCTAAGCTCTAGAGCATGTGTTTTGAATTTTTAATCGAAAAATAAGGTTAGAATTTAGGGGTAGAATAACAATCAATCAATTCTTGGCCAATTCATACCTGCGAATTGGGGATAAGGAGGAGCGTCGATGCGGCTGGTGATAGCAGCAAGGAAAACTGCCCGGCGAAGGTGGTGGTTGTTCAGAAAATTGGGGATTTGGAGTCGGTCTGGGCGATGGACACCGTCTACACCCTTGTGATTTGTGAACACTAGCTGGGACCTCCCAGTATTTGTTACTCGTTTGGTTAATAAATACGTAATAAACTAGCTTAGTGCCCGCGCCATGACGCCGGTTTTTTTAAAAAACTTAATAATAAAAAATTTATTATTATATAATTAAATAAATGATTAGCGAAGGTAGTATCGACTTATAAATGTAGGGAGTTGATAAAGTAAAAAAATATAAAAATCATAAAATGAAGGTGGTTATGACACATTAGCAAAAATAATCTCATTTCATTAATGATTAAATATAGATAGATTGTAAAAAATGTATACATTTTCAACTAATAACAATTTATGAGATCATAACATCAAAATGTAATAATTTAATTTCTATAAATATCTTGTTCTAAGGTTGTAACAACTGGCAAAAATGCTTCCGTTTTAATATATTATATAGATGATTAAAAATATAGAATATGTTAATAACATGAATAAATAAATAAAATGATTCTCTTAATAGTTATTCTTTAATATAGAATGTAACTTTATTGAAACATAGTTTTGAATTAATCTCATTACTTAAAACATAAGAAGTAGTTTAACATACTATACAGATAAATTATAATAAAATTATATAAGAAGACAATATTATTATATAAAGTATATAAATAATAATAAGAAGAAGAAGAATAAGTTGACATAATTAAGATGATACATTGATATATTAAAGGATATATTAAGGGAAATTTCGTCTGGTAGTCACAAAGTTTGACTTTTTTCGCATGGTGCCCAAACTTTTAAAAAATTTCGCATGGTAACCACGAGGTTTCGACCAATTTTGTGTGGTAGCCACGAGGTTTGAGCAAATTTCTTATGTTAATCAAATTGGTTAAAAATCATTTAGAATATAGGTAAAATCACAAAATAATCATAAAATATATTTTTTCACACAACAACCCAATTTTGGTTTTTTATTTTTAAAAAGTTCACTAAAACCATTTAAAAAATTTATAGTGCTATACATTAATTCCACGATAAATGAATAAATTATACAAAAAAAAATAAAGGTAGTTTTTTTTAAAAAAAAAAGACTTTTAAATTTGAAAAAGTATACATAATTACCCAATGTAGTTGGTTGTTTTCAAAGAGTCATTAATAACCTTTCTAATGTTTTAAAAAGATTACATATTAGATATATAATACAAAGTTTATTTTATCCAAAATATTTTATTTAGTTTAAACAAATATGAATGAATGGTAATTTAAAATATGTACTTAATTATGGATTTGAAAATAAATTAAGTACATATTTTAAATAATTTACTCATTTTTTATGTACTTATTTTTTTAATTTTAGGTGATTTTTTTATAATTTACTCATTCTTTGGGTAAATAATTTAATCTCCTTAAATATTAAAAAAGTTGTTGACGTTTTTTTAAAAGTAAAACACCAAAAATGATTGATTAAGTGAGTGAATTATAATATATTTATCGTTTTATAGAATTTCTATATGATTTTTAATAAGTTTGGTTATCACACGAAATTTATCAAAACCTCATGGTTACCATGCGAAATTCTTGAAATGTTTGGGTACCATGCGAAAAAGACCAAACCTCGTGGCTGCCAAGCGAAATTTCCCATATATTAATTAGCTGACTAAAATAAATTGATTATGTAATAATTTAACTTCTATAAATATCTTGTTCTAAGGTTGTGACACGTGGCAAAAATGCTTCTGTTTTAATATATTATATATAGATGTAGATTACTTAAAACATAAGAAGTAGTTTAACATACTGTATAGATAAATTATAATAAAATTATATAAGAAGACAATATTATTATATAAAGTATATAAATAATAATAATAAGAAGAAGAATAAGTTGACATAATTAAGATGATACATTGATATATTAAAGGATATATTAATTAGCTTACTAAAATAAATTGATTCTGTAATAATTTAACTTCTATAAATATCTTGTTCTAAGGTTGTGACACATGGAAAAAATGCTTCTCTTTTAATATATTATATAGATCATACTCTCGTTAATTAAAACTTAACGTTTTAATATGCATATACGCTTTGTTAAGTGTTAAAAACCATACAAAATATTACTTTTCTTTTTAATAATTTCACACTTATATAACAAATGTAAATTAAAAAAAGTTAATATTTATATAGTTTTTATTATTTTAGAAAAAGCATGATAAATATTTTTTAACCAATGGGATTTATTTATTCTTACTATTAAATGATAAATATTCTTTCTTAGATGTCATAATCACCTTAATTTTACGATTTTCTCCTAATCAACTGTGTTAAGCTCATTTCTTAGCCTATGTATGTAATTCTAAGTGTTATTTGGATAAATATGTGTATAGGTTATCCGATTGAATTGGAGTTGGGCCTTTAACCCAAACTCTGATCTCAGAGGCCCATGGACTTCAAGCTCACTCGGTTACACATTATTTGGCTCTCCCATTAGTTGACGACGTCGTTTAGCTTATGCCTCTGATATATAAGGGTGTGAAACCCTGAATCAGTGAGAGAGCTGCTATGGTTTACTATTACTCCGTTCTTGTCTCATATGGCAATTTCTAGGGTTTGAACACTCTAGCTGCCTTGTGAGCATAGATCGAGCTCTCTTCCATCCAAAACACTGAGTGAAGACACATAGATGAGAGATTCGTAGCCACTTTGTCTTTCTGGTTCTAGCCTAGCTTGGTGACTGGTGTCCTAGTTGAGGCTAATCAATCGTCGCTTTACTTTCTCTGTCATTTTTTTTTATGACGTGGAGGTTCCGAGGTTATCGACTAATCCTCCACGGGTCGAGCACTAGCCTGCAAAGCACTCGAGTCAGGTAAGCCAGCGGCAAGCCGCAAAACAGGCTCACCCATGCCAAGGTAAACCAAGGCATTAGTACCCACTATAGCACAAATTGCTCCTAGTGGGATTTGAACCCTTGACCTCATGGTAGTGAGGCACAAGGAAGCACCTCACTCTTACCACTAGGGCAAGAGGTCATTGGTTATTCGATTTGGTTGTAAAACACTTCCTTGTTTCGAATACTTGAGCTCTGCTTTGTTTTCTTGATCTCGTGTTTGTAATCCCACTTCAAACTGAACCTAGTGAAAAAAGAATCCAACTATTCAAATTTGGACAAGTTTCTTTAATTAATCTATCTATATCTAAGTAATAAATTGTAAGCATTTTTTATTAGGTGTTATAACTATAAGCACCTTTCTTAATATTTAAGGATTTTCATTCAACCAACCTATTCTACTTGAATCTTAATCTCATGTAATTTTTACACATGTTTCATAAATATTATTTTTTTCACTTACTTTATCAAATCTATTTTTTTCTATTTTATGTTAATGTATGGTAATAGTTTATTTCATTTTATAGTGATAATTTTTTATACTTACAAAATATTATTATTTTTTTTTAAAAGAAAAATACACGCCATAGCGGGGACTGTACTAGTCTTTTTAAAAGAAAAATACCTCTTAAGGCCACCGGATCTTACAGATGATATAGAGTCGAGTTCGGGCCCAGAGCTACTCCGACAGTATGCTCGGGCCTGATGGGGTCGTCAATGCTTTAAGTGGGGGAGATTGTAACATCCCCAACACACATCGGATATCATAAGAATGTACGGAATGATTTATAAGTGATTGAACCCTTAAGAGTGGGGAACGAACCCTTGTCATTCACATGGTGATCTCTAATTTTCTCTATAATTTGATAGAAAACATTGATCATTGTCTCACCCACTTTCCTTCCATCACCAATCTCCTATCTTATATCATTCAACCAATCATCAAAGTGGAGACAATGCTCGTTGTACAAAACACAGAATAAATCAGGCCCTTCCTGCCTAACCCATCCACTAATAAAGGGTTTGAGGTCGATCTTTTCGCGTTGAGAACACTCTGTTTTAGCTTCCACCTTTGTCAGATATTTCATTGCATGTGCAACTTCACGGACATCAACAACCTCATGACTAAAGTAAATAAACTTCGAGTGATTTTCCACTTTGAAACCCCATGGTAAATAATCTTTGTCAATTGACTTGTCCATTAAGTCGTTGTCGAGAGAAAAGCATGAATTCTCCATCCTGAAATACAAATACCAACACATTTTACACACAGTAGCGACAAATGATATCAGAGCCGACTTTGGGCCCGGAGCTACTCCGACAATATGTTCAGGCTTGACGGGGTCGTCAGTGCTTTAAGTGGGGGAGATTGTAACATCCCCGACCCACATCGGATATGATAAGGATGTACGGAGTGATTTATAAGTGATTCAAACCATACTCATGTCACAAGAGTCTTTCCTTTTCAGGCTCCAAGTGAGGACAATGGACATGAGAGGGCTAGGTGGCATAAGTTGGCACCTCTTAAGATCATCGGGTTTTACATCTTCAAGTTTGTCACTTTCTTCTAAAAACAACTCTATAAACGACTTCTTCTATTAGCTTGAAAGCTATCTTACCAATTTTCTCTTGAGGGCTTCCAAATCGGCCTTTAAATCTGAATTTGAATATGAAGTTGTGGTCCTGTACTTCCAATTCCAAACCAACATAGCAGCAGATCTTAGGGGTGGGCATGGGACGGGACATGATTGAGGTAATCCCGCCTCCCGTCCCGCGTATTTTTTATGGGACGGGATTAAAATATTTTTTTTAATCCCACCGAGTCTTATCCCTTGCGGGATAGGACGGGACTTGTCCCTAGTTCTTATTATTATTATTATTATTATTATTATTATTATTATTATTATTATTATTATTATTATTATTTCAAGAATGGTTCATTTCGATAGCATACGAAACAACCGACTCCAGTAATGAGTCATTACGATTTTTTGATTCCATTCCGATTCCGATTCCCATTCTGAATCCAACACTCTTACCAAACGGATTCAAAGTCAATGCTTAAAAAAAGGTATCTAATATGATTATTTATTGGAAACCAAGTAGGTTCTCAACTGTTAGCACCCTTGAGCTTATCACTAAAACACGCAAAAACAACACCGACACATTTTATTGGATTTGGAAATTAGACTGCCCAACCAAAGTTAAAAACTTCCTATGGAAAAGCCTTCTCGATGGCGCACCTACAAAAATAAGACTACAAAATAAAGAAATAGACGTACTGTTAGGGTGTACACTTTGCAACCATAAAGATGAAAATGCAACTCATATATTTACCGAGTGCCAAACAACCTTCACGATCCTGGGAAAAATGGACTAGCGGATACAAAGTATACTACGAAGCACAAATAAGACCAATAGATCATATAAGGAAATCACAATTGACATATTTTCACAACTTACTCCAGAACAGAATCCAGTGACGGCCGCAGGAGTTTTTGAAAGGTGGGGCGACATTTCAGACTTGTAAATTTATAGTCCTCAATACAAAAATCATAACATTACCAATTCATCAATCAAAGGAGTAGGAATTGAATTCTCCATATTAGCATTATCCAACATTTGTAACTACATTGCACTTGATATTTTGTTGATTCGAGCAAAAAATTACCCATAGCGGAATCCCTAATTATAATTTATAAACAATGAAATGAACAAACAAATGAACAAAATCCCTAATTTCACACTTCAAAACTCAACTTAGGTTAGCCTCTTAGCTTGTTGTGTATTGTATTTTCCCACTTATATTTTCATTCTTGTTGTTTTCCCACTTATATTTTGTGTATTATTTCATACTTGTTTATAACAGTCCCAATATATGATAAATTACCTGTTTGAAAAATAGCAATCACTATCACAAATGGGGCCATTAGTTTATTACAGTGATTGGGCCATATATTTGGGTCTTTATTTGTTAGCCTCATTTATAAATAGGTCTGTACAAAATAGATCTTTCTCCTTCCTCAAGCTCCCGCCGCCTCCAGCTATGGAGTTTTCTGTTTCGCCTCTTTCCATTACCGCTCAACCAAATCATCAATTCACAAGATAACACCTCTCACTTTGGCCGAAGGGTGTGGCGGCCGCCTAGGCACACGTAGGCGGCCGCCACACCCTTCGGCCAAAGCGACTGTCTTATGATGATAAACGTCCTTAAGAGGCGCTGGAAGTGTCTATGGGAAATCGAAATTCTGACATCTTCGCTTTCTACCATGTGTTTGAAATCATCTCTTTCTCCCACATTTGTAGGGAGGGTAACCGAGTTGTTGGTCACTTTACCCCTTGATTTAGAGTCGAACTTCATATATAGATTGAAAATCCAATATTGTAATTGAAAACCTCGTTCAAAAAGACGCTATTGATTAGAGACCAACTGATGATGGGTTATTGTTAAAGCTACTAATGAATTAGTTTATCCAATTGTAGTAGGCACTCTTGGTTGCTTGAGACTCCTACTCCTGAAAATCAAACACTTTTAAAATATACGAGAGAATATTTTTTCCATTAGATAAATTGGATGTATTACATACACTAATGATGATTAAAAAAATGTTTTATTTTTAAAACAAAACCAAATATAGTCAAACCATTTTATTCCTAATTCTTTCTTAATTATTATATTGTTTAAAAAATTTCGTTCAATACATGAATTTATTATAACTTATATAGCCACCCATGTACAATAAGAAAGAAGTTTATCTATATGTCGGTAGTACTAATGGATATTAGGTCAATTTATATATTCAGAGAGTGAGTCTCTTTAATTAATTTAAGTAATTACTCCGTTATTAATATAATAAAATACAAATGATTAATTGGTCGTTCAAGCGATCGAAAACAAAATGATTTGAGTTTTTTAGTTGTGGAGACAAATCTGATTTCTACAGGGATTTGTCTAGTTTCATTTCTCAACACCCCAATCATTCTCACACTACGCCAGATTTACATTCGGGCGACAAACATATTCCGTCGCCCCAAACGAAGTCTGGTCCCATGCACATTCGGGCGACGATTTGTTCGTCGCTTAAGAGTCGTCGCTTCAACGCCGTCCAGCCAATATTGAAGTGACGAACTTCATGATTTCGTCGCTTCAAACCTCTTCAGGCGACGGATTTTGGTCTTGGTCGCTAGATGTTGTTGTCAGTAGTCATATGAATTAGGGCGACGGCAATGCTCGTCGCTGGAGATCTGAGGCGACGGTATAATGCACTTGTAGCCGTCGCTTGAAGGTGTTTGTATTTCTGTGATCAAAGCTCAGGCGACGGTATCTAGTTATGTTGGTCGCCCCAAGTTGCCCCGCTTTTTTTTTTGGACTTGTGGAGACTAGGTCTTTCATTTTGTTCGTCTCTTGAGTAGGTTTTAATTAAAAAAATATTATATATGCAATTGTCGTAGCTCCCTGTTTTTGCCACTTTTCGAAAACAATTCACCAATGCCACTTTTCGAAAACAATTCACCAATCAAAACATTCAGAACCTGTTTCTTTTCACACATTTCATTTCACACAACAACCAATTCATTCATCAGACACAAACCAATTCATTAAAAAGACAAACAAGTTTTGATCATTACATAACCAACTATACTAGTTCGCAATGGTTGCCAATTTCACAATTACAAACAACCCAAAAGCCAACCCAAAAGCCAACATGCAGGTAACCTATTTAGTCTCAAAACAACCTGCAAATCAATTTAGATATGCATACCATTTCGCAATCTAACTTGCGAGAAACCTACACAAACTTTACCAAAAACCTGCACAATCCATACCAATTCACAATTTAGAATGTTCTAGGGATGAGATGAAGCATCTTATACATGAGACAAAGGCTACGAAATAGACTTGGAGGGCATAAAAAATGTCATGGCCTTCTCAAGAACAGCCATACGGTTCATAATCTCTTCATTTTTCTTCTCAGACTTGTCAATGGCTTCCTGTGATTTTTGGGTTGCTACTTGTGCTTCCTGTTTGGCCTGTTGCGCCTCCTATTTGGCCTGTTGCGCCTCCTCTTTGGCCTGTTCAGCCTCCTCTTTAGCCTTTTGCACCTCCTCCTCAGCTTTTTTGGCCCGCTCCTCCAATTCTCTACGCCTCTCAGCAGCCTCGCCAGTTCCTGGCCCTCTGATAGCATGCATTTAGATGGTCATAATAGGTTTCATTTAGCTTAGTTAAGATGCATATCATGCATGGTTTAAGCACAATTTGCATATTTGCTCTCTATGTTAGTGAAGTCGGAATCTACACGTTTTTATTGATTATTTCAGGTAATTGTGGATCCGAGGAGGCTCATGGATTAAGGAAGAGTCAAGAAGAGGAAGCTACAAGAAGAGAATGGGAGCGGAATTGAAGTTCGAGAGCCTAAGTGAAGAACAAGTCAACAAAAGTTGTCGCCCGACAAGCTGAACTTGTATCACACTTTCTGGAGGCCTCAGTGGTCCGATTGACTATTATAAGCATGCGTTGGAAAGCTCTTTTCGAGAGCTACAACTTTTATGTTGATGTCAAGACCAAATTCATAACGGAAGAATTGCTAAAGACTGGAAAATCCGCGCCCGCGGCTCAAGAGGCCGCACCCGCGGCCAGAACCTGGGCAGCCGACATCATATTCTGTAATGGCCGCACCCGCGGCTTGGGAGGCAGCGCCCGTGGTTTTCCTGGGCCGGTTCAGCGCCGATTTTTATATCTTTCCTAAGTTGGGTTTATCTTTGGAAAACACTTTCTAGGGTTTTATGACGGTTCTTAGACCTATTTAAAGGCTTGTTTTAGGTTGTTTTAGGGATCTCATCCAATCTTTTGACTTTTGAAGAATTGAAGAACGACATTTAGGAGAATGAGCAACTAAACTCATTGTGTTTCGCTTACGATCAAGACTTGGTTCTTTCGAATTGTGAGTTTGAATTTCTAGTTTAATTCCATCATCTATTTCAATCTCTTTGTGCTTTCATTGTTGTGGATGTTTGTGAAACTATCTCTTAATTATTGATTCTCCTAACTTGTTAATATTTCTCATTCTCAACCACTTCAAACCCATCTTTTCTACAAATTGGTAAATACACTCTACATAGGAATACTTGATTCTCTGTGGGATCGACCTCTTACTTGCTCACTATACTAGTTTGTAGGTTTGAGTTTTATTTTGATAGGAAACACAACGATTTCGTCCTGTCAAATTTTGGCGCCGTTGCCGGGGAATCAGGTTTATTTCTTTGTTTTGTGTATTTATTAATTTTTGTGCATATATCTAACCCGTTGTGAACCTATCTTACGGTTCACGACACCTTTGCTACTAATTTTTTTAAAGATGAGATTAATGCAGCGTCAAGGGGAAAATTTTCACCATTATTTCACACGAGTGCATAATTTATTGGACGCTCGTTATGCACGGGGTTACCAAGATAGTTTGCAGGATATGGTTGTTTATGTACTTGAGGGCATGACTTCTGAGACCAAAGAACTTGCCGAGTCTATGAGTAACGGAGGCTTGGAGAGAGATACTATTTCACCAATCGACCTATGGAGAATGTGGTCAGAAATCCATCGAGTTTCGGCTTATCAGAGATGTGGGATTTTTTCTGCTACATGGGTCACCGGGTAGAGCAGGAAGAAGCTTTCACACACCAGGTTATGTTGGAGCAGATGCTTGAAAGGATGGAGCGACTTGAGAAACGATTGAACCAACTTACTCAACCGATGAGTGAGTTGGTAGGAGAACAACATTGTATTTCTCAAGTTGATGAAAGCCATGACATAAACAAGGATGTTTTGATTGAAGATGGAGGAGAGAACCCAATACTCCATTACATGGAGTCTCATGAGTGCACGCATGAGGATCCATGTATTTTGGCTCCTAATTCATCTGAAGATATCATCCCTGACTTGCCTATTAAGGAACCATGTCCAGAGCCGATTTCTGTGGCTCCCGAGAAAGGTATTGATATTTCTTACACTTTTGTGGATGTTGGTGAATATGCAGATCCTTGGGAGCATTATTTTGAGAAGCCACCAGCGGAACTGTGTTGGTGGGCATATTCCTTCAGGAGAGAGTCATGCTAGACTCTTTGATAAATTGAAAGGGTTTTTAACTTCAATATTTTATTCTTTCAATTTATTGTGATGTGATGTGCTATGTAAGATGTGTGCACATGAATATGACAGGCTACTGAGGGCCTTGATGATGTATGATAGGTAAGATCTTGATAATGAGAATAAGTCAGGCCAATGACATTAAAGAAAGGCGCTTCTCGAGAGGCAACCCGAGGTAAGTTTCTAATTTAGTTATTTCAATTCCTAGTTAGCTAGTTTTCTTTTCAATAAATTAGGTTTTCCATTAGGCATTGGATAGTTTTTGGATAGACTAACTTTTCAGGAAAAGTCGCCGGAATCAGCTGAAGCAAGGGCAGCGACGCCGCAGACAGGCAGCGGTCGCCGCAAGGCCCAGTTGAACCATTTGGTTGTCTATGAAAGTCCATGAGCCTAGTCGTCCACCACAACGTGAGTATTTCATTCATCTCTTCCTCTATGTTTTATTATTATTTTTGTTGTCTTTTATGTTTCATTGAGGACAATGAAAGGTTTAAGTGTGGGGGAGGGATTCCATTGCATATCGATAGAGTTTGCATATCATGTTTATTTATGTCTACATATTTAATTTTTATTCATATATTGCACTTGAAAAATAAATCCAAATATCATGCATATACATAGATTTCAATTACCCACCTTAGTTAGCGAAACTCTACATTCTTATGGCATGAACTTGTAAATCCTACGATAAATTTGAATTGCTTAGCCTAGCTAATCGCCTTGAAATATTTTCTTATGAAGCAGGATTTTGTGATGTAATTGAGCATGTATGATTGAGCTAAAGTATGATTGAAATCCTATAAACATGACCCTTGTGAGAATGTTTTTAGCCTTATTAGAATCATTCATAATTCCTTTGCTCAATTGTGTGATTTACTCTCCTTGTGTTGCTACCTCTTGGCATTGACTTCAGTATCTATTTTTCAAAATCGACTCACATGTTTGTTGCTTGCGGAGTTTATGTTTATATCTTGAGTCTTTGCTTTTAGTTTGTGCATATTTAGTGAAATAAGGTGGCAATGGTTGATACACTTAGTATCCGGGTCTACGCATGACACACATGGGTATGATTCGCGTAAAACGGTGTTGAAAACTACCCACTAAGAAAGGAAGATTGATCATTGAGTAACCGGGTTCATTCATGACACCCATGTTTGCAATTCGCGTCAAAAGATGTTCAAGCGGACTTTAATTAAGTAGGTTAAGGTGTTGATATATCGGGCTCATTCATGACACCCATGTTTGTGCCTCGCGTAAGGAAGATACCAAGACAAGAAAATAAATTGAAAAAGAAAAAAAAAAAAGAAGAAAAGAAACGAAAATGAAAAAAAAAAAGAATCAAATTATGCTTATTTTCTTTATTGTGTCCCGCAAGTAATGACATTTCGGTGGAGATTTGGTGATATTGTGGTCAATGTCTATGAGCTTAGTGCATTTTGGATTGAGTTGAGGGTTGAACCTTAAAGCCTAAACATGTGAGAGCATGACTGAAACACATACTCCTGGTGAGGTTGGATGATTTCTACTTCTATGCTTTGATCGCTAAATACATGCTATGATGTTTATTCACTTGGTCTTGTGTTCATTTAAAATTGATGTTTGCTTTTGATTTGGGCAAATGCATGAAGAAGAAAAGTGTAGGTATAGGTTGCTTTTATATTGTTCGCTCGAGGACTAGCGAAGCTTAAGTGTGGGGGAGTTTGATAGCATGCATTTAGATGGTCATAATAGGTTTCATTTAGCTTAGTTAAGATGCATATCATGCATGGTTTAAGCACAATTTGCATATTTGCTCTCTATGTTAGTGAAGTCGGAATCTATACGTTTTTATTGATTATTTCAGGTAACTGTGGATCCGAGGAGGCTCATGGATTAAGGAAGAGTCAAGAAGAGGAAGCTACAAGAAGAGAATGGGAGCGGAATTGAAGTTCGAGAGCCTAAGTGAAGAACAAGTCAACAAAAGTTGTCGTCCGACAAGCTGAACTTGTATCACACTTTCTGGAGGCCTCGATGGTCCGATTGACTATTATAAGCATGCGTTGGAAATCTCTTTTCGAGAGCTACAACTTTTATGTTGATGTCAAGACCAAATTCATAACGGAAAAATTACTAAAGACTGAAAAAGCCGGGCCCGCGGCTCAAGAGGCCGCACCCGCGACCAGAACCTGGGCAGCCGACATCATAGTCACTTGTATAATTGCCCAAGGATCAATTATACAAGTGACTAGTTAGTCCATTTTAATTAACCTAATTTCCATCTAATTGATCCTTGGGCAATTAACATTCACGAATAACTTTAGAAAATGTTTATTATTCCGTTCGACAAAATATATCATTTTTTAGCCAAGAAAATATATCATTATAGGTATTAATTAGTTACAAAATTTTTATAACTATATGTTACATTTTTATATTATGTATTATTACAATAACAATCTCGCCTTTAATTGAGTATTTAAAATTGAAAAAAGTAATGGGGCATCACATTATCCTCAAAGTTATTTTTTAAAAAATTACATTTGAGTATTTAATGATTTGGCATCACGTCATTAAGTTTTCGAACCTTTGGTTGCTACGTCAAAAAATTGGTTGGAAAGTTGGTCAAAATTTATCCCGTAATAAAATACATAGTAGTTTATAAACCTTTAATAATTTTCAAAATATGTATTGATATTAGTTCATAACTAATAATTTGTATGATGTTGAGTTTTGAGCTATTTTTCTTTAAAAATAAAAGTCAAATATTTAAAATGATTCAAAATTAAATACATAATATTTTGAAAGGAAAAAATAGATGAATCATCTATATATATATAAAAAAAACTAGTTTTCAAAGAGATTCAAACTAATGCACAACCTAAAAATGATTTTTTTATATAAAAATGACATTTTTAAAAATTAAAATTTCTAATTTCTAATATTAAAGTTATTACACGAACTTTTGTAAAATCTCATAATTATCAAACTAAAAAATTTGTGTATCATTGAGAACTTCAACAATTTTTTAGAGATCCCTTATGTAACTCGTCCTCTGCAAACTTCGACAATTTTTTCGAACGACGACCACAAATAATCATCGAATGTCATTCGGTAATCATCTAAGACAATCGATATACCAATTTGAGTCTCGATCAATTGATACCTTGACTAATTTCATCGATTTTAGACTGTTTTCGATCACAATAGTTCATTCAACATATTTGGATTTCGATTTGTAGAAGAGAGACTTTTGAACCATTTTGCAGTTTTTTTGAAAGAAATGAAAAGAATATGCGTGTAATTTATTTGAAATTATCTTAACAAAAGTCATTTTGAAATCTGGTCTAATCCTATGATTTACAAAATTTCGTCATAACCACGAATTTCCCTTTTGTTTATTGTACGTATGAGTATAAACCAATTAATCAAACGAAATCATAGTCAAACAAAATCATAATGTATTCAAAGAGCCCCTAATTAAGAACTTATAGTTAATCGATCTCCATACCTACCATATATGCTCAATATATTCATATACATTCCCCCATACATTTAATAATTTTGTGACTCCTACCGCCCTCTAATTAATTACTCCCCTGTTAATTAAAACTTGTCGTTTACTATTCATACACGCTTTTTTAAAATGATAAAAACTATATGAAATATTAACTTTTTTTTTAAATTTGTTTTTATAAATTCATACTTAATAGTAACAAGTATGAAATTATTAAAAAAATATATTAAAAAAGTTAATATTTTATATAGTTTTTAACACCTCAAAAAGCGTGCGTGAATAGTAAAACGTCAAGTTTTAATTAACGGAGGGAGTACTAATTAGTACTTAGACCTTTATATTTTCACGTAATTACCCGCCTAATCCCACACCTATTTAAACCCCAACCCCTTACCCATAAACCCCATCACAAACACACATCTCACTTGCTCTCTTATTTCTTAACCTAAAAAACAAAGCCCTAAACATGTCAAACGTTTCAACCATGGTCTCTACCTTTGCCATCTACCTCCTCCTCTTCGCCGTCTCCACCACCGACGCCGCCGATGGCCGGTGGAAGCTCCTCCAGTCGAGCGTCGGCGTCTCCGCCATGCACATGCAGCTCCTCCCCACCGACCGCGTCGTGATATTCGATCGAACCAACTTCGGTCCCTCGAATCTCTCCCTACCAAACGGACAATGCCGGAACAACTCGGCTGACCGCGTCCTGAAGGTCGACTGCACCGCCCACTCGGCCGAGTACAATGTGCTCGCCAACACCTTCCGCCCTCTTAGTATCTTCACCGACACGTGGTGCTCATCCGGCGCCCTCCTTCCCGACGGCCGCCTGGCTCAAACCGGTGGTGCCTTCGAAGGGCAGCGGATTGTTCGGATGTTCACCCCTTGTCAAGACGCCTCTTGCGATTGGAAGGAGTTGGGGAAGCTCCTAATCGTTGGCCGTTGGTACGCCTCCAACCACCGCCTCCCCAACGGTCAAATCATCGTCGTTGGGGGTCGGAAGCAGTTCAATTACGAGTTTTACCCGAAGACTAGCTCCACCAACACTCTCCAAAATCTCGCGTCCTTGTCGGAGACGAGCGATGCCAACACTGAGAACAATCTCTACCCGTTCGTGTTCCTTAATGTGGACGGCAATCTCTTCGTATTCGCCAACAACCGGGCCATTCTATTGGACTACACGACTAACACCGTCGTCCGAACCTACCCAACCATACCTGGAGGTGACCCGAGGAGCTACCCGAGCACCGCGTCTGCAGTTATGCTTCCATTGAAGAATCTTGATTCGGGTGTGCTAGAAGCCGAGGTCTTGATATGCGGTGGCGCTCCCAAGGGATCATACGAGAACGCGTTGAAGGGCGTCTTCGTAACCGCCCTCAACACTTGCGCTCGAATCAAGATAACTGACTCGGACCCGCAATGGACCATGGAGACCATGCCCATGGCTCGCGCCATGGGCGACATGGTTTTGCTACCAACCGGCCGCGTCTTGATCGTCAACGGGATCGCTTCCGGGACGGCAGGGTGGGATCTTGGAAGGAACGCTGTACGGACACCCGTAGTCTACGACCCGGAAGCCCCAACCGGGTCGCGATTCGTTGTTCAAACGGCGTCAAGGATACCGAGGGTGTACCACTCAACCGCGATCCTACTGAGAGACGCGCGGGTCTTGGTGGCCGGAGGCAACCCGCACTTCGCGTACAACTTCACAAACGTCCTCTACCCAACGGTGCTTAGCTTGGAGGCGTTCTCGCCGAGCTATTTCGACACCACCAAGAAGGATTTGAGGCCGGTGATCACCTCACCGGCCTCTCAAAGCGTGATTGGATACGGCAATGACGTGACAATCCAGTTTCTGGTGAAGGGGGTGATGGATGCAAGCAAAGTGAAGGCGACGATGATAGCACCGGCGTTCAACACGCACTCGTTCTCGCAGGGGCAGAGGATGCTGGTGCTGACGCAAGTCGGAAATTTGACGGTTGTGAATCCGGGGAGGTTTCAATTGGTGGTTAAGGCGCCGAGGTCTGCGATTCTGGCAATGCCGGGCTACTACATGCTGTTTGTGGTTCATCAAGATATACCAAGTGTTGGAATTTGGGTGCAGATGCAGTGATTCATCAACCGGCAACGGAGCAAGCTGTATATTGAGATGTACTCGTGTATAAACACTCTTTAAACATTTTCATTTTGCAAAAACTAATTAAAATACCTCAAATTTAGCGGTATGTAAAAATATATCCTCACATTTTAAATGTAATAAAAATATCCCGATCTTTAAGGGTAGTGATAATATATTGTCACTCATGAGCCAAAAATATTGATAATGTTTTTAAAAATAAAATACCGGACTATCCTTTTTTTTGTAATTAAATACTAGACTATCCTATTTATTAGTTTCTAGACTTGGGCAAACGCGGGCCGGGCTTGGGACGGGCTTTACCCGAAATTTTGTCCCGTTGTTGCGGGCGCGGGCCGGGCTAAGCCCGCTTAACGGGTTGGAAGTCGTGTCCAAGCCCGTCCGCAAATGCGGGTGCGGGTAGCCCGCGGGTACCCGCAAACCTAATCAATTTTTTCTTATTAAAGCTACAATAAGCCTATTGTAAATTTGTAATCAATTTTAATATATATATACATATATATAGCTACTGTTTTTATTTTTTTAAATGAAATTAATGAATGTTAATATTTATAACATATATGTAGCTACTGTTTTTATATATATCTGTGTATATATAAAGCTACTGTTTTTTATTGTAAATTTGTAATCAATTTCAAATGAATGTTAATATGAATGAATGTTACTATGAATACATACGTAGCTATATTTATTACATATATATCTACTATTTTTATTTTTTAAATGAATGTTAATATTGTCTATTACACATATATATACACACATATATTAATTGTAATGTCCAATCCCGCACCCACTGCGGGCGCGGACCAGGCCTAGCAGCCCGCGTGGGCTTTTCCTCATGTCCAAGCCCGCCCGCTCGGGCCGCCCCGCGTTTGCCCAGGTCTATTAGTTTCCTTCAAAATTGCAAGAATATTCTCTTAAATTAAAGTTTAAAAAATACCTATGATGAAAAGAAAAATTAAATAAAAAAATCAACATGTTTACAAATTAATACTAAAGTCCGGTATAATTTTTGGTTTCATGGGAAGAAAGAAAGTGAGGGGTTAGACCGGACAAAAAAAATAAAATTTCGGTTTTAATTATACCCAACCGGTTATTTTCACAAATAACCTGCAAAATTTGAACTCTAGCGATGTACTTGTTCTCTTTATCAATCTCCTTGAAACCCTTCTTTTTCACTTGAAACTCACAGTGATCGCCATTTAGAGGAAAGTGATGCTTGTTCAAATTAGCAAAATTTCGATTTAATAAAACCAAAATTTTTGTTTTGTTTGACTACTCTAACCCCTCATTTCTTTTTTTCCCTATGAAATCGGGAATTGTACTAGACGTTAGTACTAATTTGTAAAAAGGTTGTTTTTTTTTAAAAAAAAAACTTTTTATCTACGTTGTCAACATTTTTGGCTCGGAGAAAAACAGTGGTAATATGTTACCACTTTCCTAAAAGGTTGAGGTATTTTTCTTACATTTGAAAGATGATGATGTATTTTTACCATACTCCAAAAAGTGAGGGTATTTTAGTTAGCTTTTCCATTTATTTTTTGGAAGTTATTTTAATTGTTGTTTGATCTTTAATTTTTCTCTACTTATCTTTTTTTTTCCATAGATAGGCATTAGGTCTATGACAACACGGAGGAGGATTCGAATTTATGACCTACTAGTCACTACATGTTATTTTTCTAGTTATCTCTCTAATCTCCGGTATACAAGTATTATAATTTATAAACATTGTCAATTACAACATATTCGACAGAATTCAGGATAGAGTGATGTTTTGTTAATCGAATAATAACGAGTAATTTTTTATAATTTCAAAATTAAGGAGTGAACAGTGTAAAACAATACTCCCTCCGTTAATTAAAACTTGACGTTTTACTATTCATGCACGCTTTTTGAGGTGTTAAAAACTATATAAAATATTAACTTTTTTAATATATATTTTTAATAATTTCATATTTGTTACTATTAAGTATGAATTTATAAAAACATATTTTAAAAAAAGTTAATATTTCATATAGTTTTTATCATTCTAAAAAAGCGTGTATAAATAGTAAACGACAAGTTTTAATTAACAGAGGGAGTACTAAATAATAGGGGATTTTGTTATAACTTTAGAATAAGGGATGATTACATGAAAATAATAAAATATCTCATTTACTATTTTTTTAATGATAATAAAAAACTATACTCTATAAAATATCAATTTTTTTATTACTTCTTTTCGTTGCTAAAAAAATATATAAATTTTTATAAATTCATATTGAGTGTGAAATTACTTTAAACAATTAATGAAAAAATTGAAATTACTTATTTTTATAATTACAAAAATAAGTGGTAGTTAAATGAAAATAAAGTTAAATAGTGGGTGGCTAAATGTGAATCGTCCTATATAATCAGGGTCAGAGAGCGATCAGCGATCAAACCTATAAGCTCGAGTTCTCTGCGAAACACACAGTGAGTCCAATGGCTTCGACCTTCAATGGTGATGAAACGGCGCCCTTCTTTGGCTTCCTCGGCGCCGCTGCAGCCCTCGTCTTTTCCTGTAAATCCTCCGATTGTGAATTTTTTTTCCCTTTCGCGCCCGCGATTATCTCGATTTCGGATTTAGGGTTTCCAATTTGGGGGATGATTTTGATGTGTTTCGTTCGTGTTACAGGTATGGGGGCGGCATATGGGACGGCCAAGAGTGGAGTCGGAGTAGCGTCGATGGGAGTGATGAGGCCGGAATTGGTGATGAAATCGATTGTTCCGGTGGTTATGGCTGGTGTTTTGGGGATTTATGGCCTGATTATTGCTGTGATTATTAGTACCGGTATAAACCCCAAGGCCAAAGGCTATTTCCTCTTCGATGGTTATGCGCATCTCTCTTCCGGTCTTGCATGCGGTCTCGCTGGTCTTTCTGCTGGTATGGCCATCGGGATCGTCGGCGATGCTGGTGTCAGGTCTGTGTTGTTCCTGTTTCCGAATTTTTCTTGTTGTGATTTAACTGAAATCCTCCGGTTGTTTGGTAATTTTTTGCTTACTTCAAGTGGTTGCTTCGATTTGTTTGATTCTTAAATGTGCAAATAACTACCTTTGTTGATTTACTTCTGCATTTCATTGATTATGAGTTGAATTTGGATGTGACATTGGTTCAAGGTATTGCATAGAGCAAATGGTAGACTGGTTGAATTTGGAGCTTGCTGTGGGCCTGTGGCCAGTGAGGGTTTTTCTCTCGAGTTTGACCTTTGAGTATCTCCCATGTGGACGAGTACTATTTTTTTTTCTTTTTACTTGTTAAGTGCTATGTGAAAAATGCCCAATGATTATAAATCATTATATGAGAGCATACCAAGTTTCTTCATCACTTACTCCTACAATCTGCAATCTTCCATTGCATTAGAAAGATGGCGCCACCTCTTCTGTCTCAGCAGCAGCAGCAGCAGTAACAGCAATGATGATAATAATACTTATCACCCCCTTGTAATCCCCCTTAAAATAGGGTATTGGGGGGGCGAGAGAATGATGATGATGATGATGATGATGATGATAATAATAATAACAACAGTGATGATGTAGATGACGACGACGACGAATCTGTGATGGTGGTGACTGTTGATGAACATTTGAGGAATTGATGATGGTGGCAAGGAACTGACTTTCTATGCAGTGGTCAAGATAGGGCAGATTGTATGGAGTCTTTTGATGAAAGCTTGGAAGCTCCTACTTGTAAATCTGAGGGCTATCTTTATAACCAAATTATAGTACTTTACCCCTTTTGCTTAATGCATCCACGCTTTTGCTTTATACAAGATACTAGTTTTATTGCCCGCGATTTTCGCGGGTTGTTTTATATGACTTTTATTATTGATGCACAAATTGTATAAGATCATAAAAATTATATAAAATATTATTTTTTAACTTTTTAATTTCCTACTTATTATCAATTTATTATAAACGTTTGACTTTAATCACTAAAATATTATAAAAATACATACTTTCTCTTGCTTCACTTCATATATATATATGAATACTTAATGGTAAAATGTAATCTATAGGTCGGATTAAGGGTATTTAACTTCAAAATTGTATGATGTAATTTCATTATTCTTTTCCTATTTTTTTCATAAAACAAAACTATTTTATCGCTAAACAAAGCAATATATATAATGGATCTAAATTAATTGTTACATGAGCAATATTTGCATAAATTTGGTTTATAAATTAATTTTTGTTAAAGATAAACACTTATCGATTTGAAATATCTCTATTGGTTTTTTTGGTAATTAAGGAATCTAATGGAATATATATATATATATATATATATATGTATATGTATAATCTAATTCACTCTATATATAATTTAGTCAATTTTTGTCAGTGATAAAACTAATCTAACATTTTTTCATATAAATTAATCTAATCTAGATTTTTTTTCTAGATAAAACATTTATAAAATAACTTAAGATAAAATGATAAGATTTGTAATATATGAGGCTGAATATTTATGCTAAAAATTAATTAAAATGGACACATAAGATGACACATGTATAAATAGATGGGGTTATTGTCTAACATAACTTAAATTTATTGGATCATCATTAATTGACGTGGGAAAAAAACTCGGCCTAGATTGCACCAGAGAACGACATATAAGCGGATTCGACCAGAGCTCGCCACATATGATTTTCACGTCTTTGTTGTATAATATATAGTTTTACTACCTGCGCTCTTGCACGGTAGCTTAATTAATTATGTTTCGTTGTATCATTTAATTTTTCAATTATTTTTAATAATAAAATTATATCAATTATATTATGAAATTATGAAAAATAACATTTTCTATAGTTTTTAACTTCTTAAATATATACTGAAAAGTAAAATAACATCCTTTACTAAACCTAAAGAGTATTTAATTTTAGTTCACATTATTGAAAATGATTTTTGTATAATTTACCAACTTTAATTCTCATGATACTTTTGAAAATAAAAATTAAACTTTGATGGATTTGTGGGTGTTAATTTGAAAAGAAAACACTGAATTTATATGTTACTTTAGAACACTTTTTTAAAAAAAGCCAAAAATTGTCGCAAAAAATTCCATAAATTTGATGAGAGAGATTTTTAAATTTTAAATTATTAAGCAAAGTAATTCTAGTGATATATCAAGTATGTCTCTAGCACGACCACTTGATGAAATGTGGAGGGAAGTGGGGTAAATGGCCGATACTTCTGGAAGGATTCCACTTTGGTTAATAGGTACTATAGCCGACATTCTTGTGATCGATTTAGTAGGCATTTTCTTTTATGGTTTATATTCCGAATTGGGTTCATCCCTGTAGTAATCGGATGAACTACGGTATAGATATGAAAGCGTAAGAAATCAACGGAACCCTCCTTCGGTCCTTCCCCTTGAAATAGAGAAGGTACCCGCGAAATTCGTAATAATTAGAATATTTTATCGCATAAAAATAAATTCTAAAAATAGGTATATCAAATAGTACGAAAATTCTTTTTTTAGATGGATGAAAAAATTATTTTTTTTAGACAGGAAATCTTATGGATGAAAAAATAAAAAGTAAATTATGAAAATTATTTTTTTTATATAATTGAAAATTTATATTTACTTTTTCAAAAATAAAATAAAATTATTCAATTGATAATAAAATATATAACCATATGTACATAAAAGATTAGGTTAAATCGGTAATAAATAAATTACAAATCTCTTTAGTGGTTATTTTATGATAAAATAATTTAATCAAAATAAATATAACATAATTTTAAATTTTTTTAGTTAAATATGTATTAAATAATAAAATATTATCATTAGATTTAATGATCATCTATTATAACCAATGTTAATAACTAAAGATAAAATAACTTAGAGTATAATATTTATAAAATAACTAAATTAAAGGTAATATGATAGTTTTTATAACTACTTAATACATGTTGTTGAATATTTATATTAAAAATTAATTGTAGTTATCAATTAGTGTGACTTAAAAAAATTATATTATTATTAATGGACATATAAAAAATAATATATCAAATTACACTAAAAAATGACATATAAACAAATTCTATCAAAACCTAACCCAAAATCCATGAGATTTATACATACTCGGTTGAATCATTGATAGTGGTAATCACCAGTCCAATTTGTGATTGAATCGGTCACTCCGATTCATTATTGTAGGAGACATAGAGTTTGTGTGTATTTGATAAATCAATTCTCTCTTTGTTTATTATTTTTATTTTGGGTTTTAATTGATATGTAAAAACCCTCGATCAACAATTAAAAATACAAACTCCATCATGATATATATTCTAAAAAAATTGGAACGAATCATGATATATTTTTTAAAAAAGATCTAACAGGCTCAAAATCTTCATAAATGTTTTTTTTACCTACCCACATTTAACAATCTAACTAAATGATATATTAATAAAGTTATATGTTAAAAGATTTGATATAAATCTTTTAGGTAAACATTAATCAAAATATGGATAACTATATTTTAAATAATTTTCTATTAAAATTGTTTAATTGTAATTATCAATTAAGGTTGACACATAAGATGATATGAGGTTAAAAGAGGTGGAATCATTAATTGGCGTGGCTTAAATATATTGGTTCATCAATAATTGATGTGTCAAAAAATCTGGGCCAGATCGCACCAGAGACCGACACGTAAGCGAATTCGACCAGAGCCCGCCACATAGGATTTTCACGTCTCTGTTTTAGTATTATATATTGATTTTGCATAAATTTGATTTTTTTTTTATGTTTTAATTGGGACATGGAATTAGAACATAGAAAACCAAGATATTATCAAGATTTTTATCAGCTTTGAAAATTTGGATGCTTGAATTCTCTTTTTCAATTTGTCCATGGTCTTTTTTAGTCTTTGAGAAGTTGGTTTGATTTGATATTTTGGTGTTTTATATTTACTTCGTGGTGGCTTTTATTTGTTTGCTTCTTAAAATCATTGTGCCTGTTCTGAAATTTTCAAACATCAAACATTGGTCTTTGTTGAGTTAATACTGCAATTCATTGATGTTGAGTTGGATTTTTGTATGTAAAATTGCTTTAAGGAATTACATAGAGCAATACAGCAAACAGATGGTTTTTGTTTCTTGTTCTATTTTTTAATCTCTGTGTCTGTGATTCTGTGATTACTGTTTATTCTTTTCTTTTTACTTGTTATGGCTATCCAAAAGATGCCCAGTGATGAAAAACCTAGCATGTGAAGCATACCGAGTTTCTTCACCACTTGCTCTTACAATCTGCAATCTGCCATTGCATTTGAAATTTAGCGCCACCTCTTCTGTTGCAGCAGCAGCATTGAGAATAATAGTGATGATGATGATGATAACAACAACAATAATAATAATTACAACAATACCCTCTTGACTCATTCACTCTACACCTTGAACCCTCACATCCCGTTATGGCGGGACTATACAGGGATGTTGATGCTTGTGAATTGATGATTGTGGTGGTGGTGGTGGTTATGGTGGCTATGATGAGATTTGAGGATTTGATGGTGGTGGCAAGGAACCGGATTTTTGTGCAATGGTCAAGATAGGGCAGATTGTAATGAGTCTTTTGGTGAAGCTGGGAAGCTCCTGATTGTGCAAATCATGTCTCAATCTTTAGGGAATCTGAGGGGCTATCTTTATAACCAAGTTATACTCCTTAACCCCGTTTGTGTAGTGCATCCACAGTAATATTTTATACAAGTGATTTGTATATATATGATATTTTGATATTTTTAGTCAGGAGAAACGAACATCACCTAGCTTCCATGCTTTTAATACTTACAAACATAGAAACCTAAGCTAGTATTAAGATTTTTATCAGCTATGCACCCTTTTCTCCTTCAAGACTTCAAGAGATTTTTGACAAATCCTCTACTTGATTTAAAGCATTTTAAACATGTCTACTGAAGGTAGAAGTTCATACATTTGGATGATGTTTTCTTCGTAATCTTTCACATGTTCACTTGGGGATCAGCTGGCATTATAATTTTCAGATTGTTTCATTCCCCTTAAGGAGTTAGATTATCAATTTATCATGGGTTGCCATTCTTACTACTATAATGATTTCTTAATGTTTCGTTAATGATCTTTCTCATTATCCTTTCAGAGCTAATGCACAACAACCAAAGCTTTTCGTAGGGATGATCCTCATTCTCATTTTTGCTGAAGCTCTTGCTCTGTACGGGTTGATTGTTGGCATCATCCTCTCTTCACGAGCTGGCCAGTCAAGAGCTGAATGAGGTAGTCTCTCTCCATGGCTGCTTGATCATTGCGCAATCTTCAGACACGGTGTTTTCTCGTCTTGGCCGAAAATTGTTTGGATTTTGGATTGGTAATAAGAAACGGCTTCTGTTCAAGGAAGGCTACTGTCCTCCCCCCTGGTGCACCGATTACTGTTGAAATTGTAGAACTAGTGCTATATAGCCCTCCCTCCTAAATGATGTGATTATGTATCATCATTTTTCTGTACTTCAAACACTCACAAACTCTACTGCCTGTAACGAGACGACAAGAATTTTGATTGTCTCAAGTCTTTGCAAAAAGCCATTGAAGGGAAATTGCAAGTCTTGCAATGAAGATCATACCAAGATCTAGGAGTTTCGATTTTTTTTGTATCGGTTCACGTTATGGTTGATATGCGATCTGTGACTTGTTTTATTCAGATGGGTTTGATATGTGGGATTTGTGACTTGCTTTTGTGGGACTCATATGGGTTTGTAGTTGAGAACTTGAGAGAGAGATGAAAAGAAAATTAATGTCATTACATTGTGTGGTATGCAATTAATTTCTGTACACTTGAAGAGTTTTTCATGTACATTTTATTCAATTGATGCGGTTCTCAACTTCTCACCACATTCCTTATTCTGACGGATAATCCATGTGCTTCGATTTGATGATCTCTCTAATGCACTGAATCTTCAAATCTCTTTTTTTTTTATAAAAAAAAACGATGTATCAATCTAATTATATCTTGAATGATTAAGAACAAAATTCCGTTGTAGTCTAGGTGGTTAGGATACTCGGCTCTCACCCGAGAGACCCGGGTTCAAGTCCCGGCAACGGAATTCCTCTTGTTTTTTTCTTTGAAAAAAATCACAATTACTGAGGACGATGATAAAACGAAGACCATCATTATACTTTTTCAGCAAAGATCAATTAAACCTCGTGGAAAATCGGCCGAAAAGACAAATAGGTATATTAAATGACCCCCCTAAGACGTATTGGTATATTAAAAGACTCAAGGGACAAATAGGTATATTAAAAGTGCTCTTGTGGACAAATTGGTATATTAAAAAACTCTAAGAGACAAATAGCCCTTTTGCCTCATTTGGCTTCATGTCATTTGGTTTTTCTTAATAAAAACATTTTTATATTTTTTTAAATAATTAATTCTTTATTTAATTCTTATTCATTTGACTATATAATCATAAAAAAATGGATATATTTCTATCAAATTATAAAAATATATTTTTTGCCATATGTTTGTAACTAATAATTTTGTATCAAATATTATTACATAAAAAATTTATTGGTTTTTTGTATAAATTACAAAAAAAACACTCACTTAATAGTTGGTTTACAGATCGCAAGTTAAAACACTTATTGCTTATTTTTACAAAATAATTAATTAATTAATTAATTAATTAATAATAATAATAATAGCATATGAAATATAATTTTAACTTATTTCATCCTGCATGGTTTTATAAAAATTCTCCTATTTCATTTTTATTTTATTAAACATTTTTTGTGTAGTTTATAAACAAATACTAGCTCTTATTTTGTGGGACAATTTAATTTGTGCAATTTATATAAACAACCATTGTAATAAAGTATTTATTTAAAAAATGTATATAATATACATTATTAGTGACAAATAATGATAAAAATCCAATAGTTTTAAAATTTGATAGAAATATATACAACATTTAATTTTTTTTATGATTATATAACCAAATGGATAAGATTATATGAGTATGTAACCAATTAATCATTATAAAAATATATTAAAATAATTTTTGTAAAAAAACGAAAAAGGAAGTTCGATGATGTAAAATAAGGTTACTTGTCCACTAGAGTATTTTAATATACTAATTTGTCCACGAGAACTCTTTTAATATACCTATTTGTCCCTAAAGTCTTTTAATATACCAATTTGTCCACGAGAACACTTTTAATATACCTATTTGTCCCTAAAGTCTTTTAATATACCAATTTGTCTTTGAGGGGTCTTTTAATATACTCATTTGTCTTTTTGGCCGTGGAAAATCAGATACATATACAATTCTCAAACTCATCCACAAACTTAACGCTCCAAAAGAGATATATTCGCATTCGTTACTGTCATATCAAAACTCTAGCATCAGCTTAACGCTCCAAAGCCATATGTTCAAGATCCTCGGGCTTTACCATTGGTGTCACCCAACACCCCCTACCCGACACGATCAACTTCCAAATCTTTCGAGGAGATTGTAACACAATTAGGAATCCTCAACAATTGTTGAGTTACCGTGTAAGTTAGGCATCCATGATTTGGTTTCGAACTTCTAAGCATTAAGCAACGAGAACGAACCATATCAAGTGTTATAACAAAATCAACTGCAACATATTATATGATGCAAAAGGAAACCAAACTCGTAATTTCGGATTCAGAATGACATTACATTTATACAGAGAGGAGAATGTGTCTGACATATTAAATAATCTCATCACTGAAGTAGTACTAATACTATCAAAACTTGTGCCAATGTGAAGAAAGAAATGGTTGGTGAGAAGCACAGATCAAAGCTGAACCAGTGCAGCCAGAAGGGAACCTGTGAGAACAAAACGCGACATTTTGACTTCCGTAGAAGAAAATATGTATGTTGCCTTGGATCACCTAATCAGTGAGGTCATGCCATTGTTGGCACCGCCTAAACAACGATTCAAGGGTGATTGATTGTTGTCTCCGGAAGAAAATGGAAAACAAATACCTCTGCGCTCACACGAGGCGGTAGGATGCTGGACCCGATACAGAAGCAACCTTCTGTGCACGCTTAGCTTCATCTCTATAAAGTTCCTTGGTTTCCTTCTTCAAGCGCCGAGCCTCGCGCTTTTCTTCCTTTACAGCAGCCTGGTAACAAAACACATCATCAGCTAATTTTATCCTTGCTGCACGATGAAAGAATCTATAGCGAATTAAAGTCAAGGATAGTTGGGCTAATAAAAATCAGATGTCGGCAACATTCTTTAAGCTAAATTTCCTAGCAGCAACCTTTAGTTAAATACAGTACATTAGATTTTATAAACTTCAAGATGAGAAGCAATATATACCTTTCTTTCCTTCTTTTCCTCTTTGGACTCCTCTTGTCTCCTCTTTGGCGCCTCCGTTTTTGTAGCAATTTTCACCTTCTCCTTAGATGCAATTTTTCCATGTGGCAAATAGTCTACAGGCATTCTCTCCTTCCCGCGCAGTGTGATAACATTGTCGTTGTTGCGTTTGAGGGCATCAGAAATGGTTTCAGCTAGTCTCTTCTTCCTGGTATTTTCTGGAGCTGCAATTCTTCCAGGGTGATTATCAAGATTAGAGTACGTAGAAACAATAGTTTCACAATCCCAGGCCTCCGATTCATCACTACTTTCTTCGAAAATAACTTCACGGTCATCTTCATTGCCTTGCTCAAATTTCTCTGCAAGTTCTGCACAGCGTCGAAGAACATCAGCATCAGAACCAGCTGGGGTCTTGTAGTTCCCATCAAGTTCCAACTCAGCTATCTTACGATCCTTAAGAACATTACTAAGCTTCTTTTCCAACGGTACTTCCTCGTCATCCACAAAATCACCATATTCGTTATCACTGTCAGTAACATATTCTTGTGCTTCCAGCTGTCATACAAAAGCAAGTGTGTTAAATGACTTTTAGGGCAGAGGTATGAGTGATTTCATGTAAGAAAAAGGTTCAGAAATCATTAATATATTCGGTTACGCATTTGTAATTGTGGCCTCACATACAAGTAGAGTTTAGACTTCCTACTCTATATCCTAAATAACACGTACAGTCGAAGGCAAGTTTCAGAAGTCAATACCCTTTCACATATACTAGGGAAAAAAAACCACATAAGTTGGTATATTAACACAATCTAATTTTGTTGTCAGAGAAGAAAGAACCTCACCAAATCAAACTGCTCATCCAAAAGACGGCGACCCCTTGGATTCTCAGCAATGCTATCGTCCTTCATTTCATCAACAAAATCCCTTGTTTGATCTATATTTTCGCTCATGTGCAGGGAAGAAAAGTCATCGACCATAGGCTCCTCTGACTCATCAGCAAAAATACCATTTTCCTCACCAGATAAATCCGCATCTTCTTCAGGAAGATTAGCTTGAACAACGAAATCCTCCTCTAAATCCTCAACATCAGATCCGAATTGGGAATCGTTTTCATCAAGCAAGGCAATCACTTCTGGATCAACAGCTTTTTGAACTCGAACATTCCTAGTCTTCTTTGCAACAGTGTACATTATTTTTTTCTCATTTACTTCGACTTTTGTATCCTGTACTCGAACCTTTGAAGCATCATATGCCTGGCATACAATTTACGGATAAAAAAGCAACAATTAATACTTGAAAATTGCAAAAATGAGACCAAATTCCACATAAAATTATGAATAATCTGGAACTTCGCCAACAAATCTAACCTTCACATCAAGCGGAATCTGATCAAGGTTTGGCTTCGGGTTTTGATAGTACATCGATCCTCCACCAGTATTCTTAATTTCCCTCATATGGGTTAAATAATTGTAACCATCATCTGGAAAACCTAGCTCCAAGATCTCTCTCCTTATATGATCGGGTAATGGCTCCGATTGGGATTGCCTAGCTGATAGCCATGCCGGTTCTGCAATGACACTCGAATCTCCGTCTTCAGGAGCATCAGCAAATATGGAGTCCGGATCATCAGCTACGTCATCATAGTTTGAATCATTGTCATGACCTTCATCAAATCCATCAATCATAACTGGATTGTTATCCACGCGAACGAATACATGATCGCTATCTGGCCCACTGCTCTGCCCAGGTTCCACCGAGTCACGAGCAAGTAGATGGAAAGTTGCAGCCCTTCTCTTATCAATGAATTTCTTCCCCATCTACACAACGAAAAAGGGAAAATAACATGCCTTCAACAGCAATCACAGAACTAATACTGAGAATGCAATCAAATTTCAGATCAAACTACATAATCACAACTTCAATCCCCAGAAACTCAACATCACAATTTAAGGCACCGCCACAAAATTCAACATCGATAAAGATCAGATTTTTTTTTACCAATCCAGCTAAATTGATTCGCTATAAAGTTTCCGATCAAACTAAAAGAGAGATACGCACACAATTTAGGGTTTAGGGGTTACCTTGTGCTACCGGCGGTTGAAACAAAGTGCAGAGGTTGGGAGAGTAGCTGAACTCGTCGACCACGTTTCTTTAGGGTTTTGTTCTTCGGCCAAGCTATTTTTATTTTTGTTTTCCTTTTTATTTATTAATATCCAAAATTATTTGAATTGGGCCGGCCCAATGTAGCGGCCCAAATATGTCTGCACATCAATTTTCACCCCTTTCTCAATCATCGCTTCCTCTCTCAGTCACGTCATCCGCCGGAGACGCGCGGGGCTTCATCGGAGTTGATCGCCACAGCAAGGTTTTCCTTTCTTCCTTGACATCTTCTTCGCTCTCTCTTTGATGTGTGCCGTTCTTCTTGATTAACTGCGTATGCGACGAGCTACGCGCATTGGTGAAAGTTGTGATCGTTTCGATCTGTAATGTCCGCTTTGTTAACGCTTAGAGTTGATTATTTTGGTGAAATCGACCGTGATTTTTATCCATTTTTGTTGAAGTGTTTTTTATTGATCGGTAGTTATCTGAATCCCCTTTGTGCGTTAGGATTTTCGAGTGATTTTGAGAAATTTCAGTCTATGGCGACACGGTTCAGGTATAAATTAGTGTGTAACAATTATCTATAATCTTGCATGCTCTTGGGTTTTCCATTCAGTTTTATTCTCAAAATTGATCTGTAGTAATCAGTGCTTTTGTAGTGTTTGTTGATGCTCCTGAAGTGCTTCTTCCTTTCTCCATTTGAGGTGTTATGCTAGATTACTAGTTTGTTTTGAAATTTATGGCTTGGTAAAAAATAAATGGCATAGGTGGTATGGGATTTTTCTCTGAATTTCTGATTCCTTGTAGTTTCATTTCTAATTTTGTTAACTGTACTCTTCATTTGATATTTTGATGTACATTGTTTATCTAAACGAGTTCTTTCTTGGTTACTGAATAAAAGTTGTTACTGATTGATATGTGGCACCTTTAGTAGAGTGTAATTTGTCACTCAGTCTTGTTGATTCTCTTCACTAGCACTTTTGTCTCATTTGTTACTTTGGGTGCATTGTGCAAACATGCAGGTTGTACTAATTACTCTATGTAGCTACTTGTTAGCTACTTGTTATTCATCTCTTTTCTGACCCACTTAAAGTGGCACCCAACCACTTAAAAATTGCTAATGGAACTGGGATGAGAGTTTTTTCTGGAACTAGATCAATGGTTGTTTCTTTTTTTCTTTTCTTGTTTGTCTTAGACTTGAGCTCTTCTCATATTTAATATCAGGTGAAATAGAAATATGAATGTTGTTTATAAAAAGGACAATAAGCAGGAGAACAATCCTCTGTCAATATCTTATTTTGAAAGATCGTGCTATTTAAAACAATATAAAATAAGTAAGAAATAGTTATTCCTTATTCTTAATTTATGTAACTACTTGTTTAATCTCTGTTTCACGTTAATTAGCTTTTCTCGAATACTATTCATTTTTTGTTTGATTGATATTTACATTTAATATGATCTTTACTTTAGTTTTTCTAATTGCTAGTAGAAACATGCAATACTAGGATATGCCCCCTTGGTGACCCCCTTCTACGGATTTTGTTAGCCTTTCAAGTTTAAATGTGTCCTTATCCTATTTTATTATTGTAGAACAAGGGTCTAAAGTTGTTTAGGATGTGATCTTGATGAGAGATTAAATTTGGTGGTCCATTGTCCCAAACATGCTTGTTTGAACACCTACTGAAGCTGAAGTCTACACTGCACTAGAATAGTACTCGTGAGATCATATATTATTTCACCTAATTGAATGTTTAAAGAGCTGGTTGGTCGTGTCAAAACAGCAGATCACTTTTTGTGTATGCTTAATATGAGTAATTTGCTTGGACCTCCTCTTATATTTTTGGCATTATCTTTGTGTTTGGCTGCAAGCAATGAATCAGAGGACTCAGCTCCTGATGTTATTCATGAAGTGATGTGGCTGAATGAGTGGGGTGGTTTGTTGGATGTTTGGAGTTCTAAAACTTTGTTATACAGTCATTTGATTGGCCATTCATCGCATGATTTCCATGCAAGAGGTGTGCAGTATTCCATGAAAGCTATGTTGCTGAGGACCATTTTTTTTAGTGAGTGGGGATGGTATTTGGATTGCTAAAATCTGAAAATGTGTTTGGTGGTTTTTGTTGGACAAGGGACCTAATTGTTACAAAGAAATTTGGACAAAAGCAGGGATTATGCATGGCTTGATAGAATATTTTTTTACAGGAGGACGTTAGGTGCTGTTCTGGTGTGGTGACCTTGACGTTCATTTGGTGGTGGTGAAGAGGGAAAAAAAAAGTGTGAAGATGAGTTCTCACAGTAGAAGTAGAAGCATGAGCAGGAGTCGGAGTCGGAGTCGAAGTCGAAGTCCTAGAGATCGGAGAATGAGAAGTGAACGTTTCTCTTATCGTGATGCTCCTCATAGGAGAGACTTGCATCGGGGCTTCAGGTGGTTTGGATCTCCAATCACTTCCTATGCTTAGGGTTTTTTTATATATATATATTTATAAATGTACTAGTTATACCTATATCTCAAGTACGGCAATGGTGTTACTTGACTAGCTGACCACTGTCGGAGTAAAATCCGTCAGGGATTGGTTTTCCCTTTGATAGTACCCATCCACCGGCCCTGTTCTTTATCGGTGCGCATATTTTGAGGCCTTGGTGCAAGTCGTTGAGAAAGCATACTTCTGTACATTTGGCTCACCTTTTGCTGCACCACCGCATTCATGATGGCAGCTACTTATTTTGGATATCATGGGATAATTCTTATGTTTTATCAATTATGATCTCTGGATGTGTTAATGATCCAAATGTTGTCATGCATGTAATATACTAACATTCATTTCTTATCAGGCCAAGTGCTGATTATGATTTATGATGATTCTTTTTTTTTCCTGCAGTGGCCAAAGCAATTTGTGTAACAATTGCAGGCGGCCTGGTCATTTTGCAAGAGAATGCCCAAATGTTGGTGTGTGTAACAACTGTGGTCTTCCGGGGTAATTCGTCTCCCTCATGTCTGGTCTTTTGTAAAATACTAGGGCAATTGTTAAACTCTTGAGCTTTCATGTTTTGTTTGATTACCAAATTTGGTTTACAGGCACATTGCAGCTGAGTGCACGACGAAGTCACTTTGCTGGAACTGTAGGGAACCAGGGCACATGGCTAGCAGCTGTCCTAATGAAGGCATATGCCACTCTTGTGGAAAGACTGGTCACCGTGCCAAGGAATGCCCAAATCCTGAGGCGCCTCTAGGAGACATCAAACTCTGCAACAACTGCTACAAGCCTGGCCATATTGCATTGGATTGTACAAATGACAAGGCCTGCAAGAATTGTAGGAAGACGGGCCACCTGGCACGAGACTGCCAGAACGAGCCTGTTTGCAACCTTTGCAATGTCGGTGGGCATTTGGCAAGGCAGTGCCGAAAGGCTGACATCCTAAGGGACAATAGAGGCGGTAGTGGCCGCTACAGTGGAGGATATGGTGGTGGTCTGGGAGGATTTGCTAGTTTGGGCGGGGGATATGGTGGGAGGGGTGTGTACAGAGATGTCATGTGTCGCAGCTGCAACCAGTTCGGACATATGAGCCGAGAGTGCATGTTTTCGTCTATGCCTCTCATCTGTCGCAACTGCGGTGGTAGAGGGCACATGTCATATGAATGCCCATCAGCAAGAATGGACCGTGGTGGGCTTCGCAGGTACTGAATCGAATTGATGGATTTTGGTAGCACGTTTATCGGATTGCTGACACTTGCCTCCTAGAAGACTAAATGTGCTGCTGGTGCTAAATAAAAGACAGTTACCTGATTGGGGCATTTTTTTTGTGGTTGTTTTGAGTTGATTCTTCGGTTGGTCATGTTTTTTTTAGTACATGTTTGCTACCATAGTACCATGGTGGTAGTTGAAGAAGATAGATTTTTGGTTTCACTCAAATTTTGCTGGGTTTCTGGCTGCTAAGATTTTAGAGTCCTGGCTTTAGTTTTGATGCACAATTATGGGTAAGGATTTTTGTTGAGCTTAGTTAACAGAGAGGGATGTCTTTAGATTACTGATTTGCCATTCTGAATGAAATATTGATTATTTGATTATACCAGTTTTTGAAAATGTGGGTTGTTTTGATCAAATTTGTCTTGTGACAGTGGCGGATCGGAGGGGTTCAGGTGGCTGAAGGGCCCTTAGTAATTGGTTTTTTTTTTTAATAATTTTTACTAATTTTAGGAATAAAAAATACTAAAGAAGTAAGGAATCACAAAGACAACCATAGCGGCTTTAGACAAGATTCCAAAACGGCTTTTGTCAAGATTATTTCAAGTAAATTGCACGCATGTTCTTTTCATTTCTTTCAAAAAAAATTGCAAATTTTTCAACACAAAAGCCACATTTGCATTCAAGTCAAGTAAATTTAATACTCAAAATGTTACTTAAATTAGTCAATGATTCTATTTCAACCATACCTTACACTCCCATTCAATTGAAAATATTCAAATCTCAGGTCATATACTCCAAATGTGATTTCACAAGTAGCGGATTCATAAATTTTTTTAGGGGCTACAAAATTTGTTGAGAATTTTTTTTACATGTATGAAAAATATTTTTGGTTAAATATACTCCCTCCATATCATTATAATTGGCCTTTTGACCACTTTTTCATGTAATAAAATATTTATCTCTTTGAACAACATTAATGATATTTTTTTAATTTTGTCAATTCATCTCATTAATTAATTATATTTGATTTCGACAAAAAGGTTTTTTAATTGTATTTGATTTCCAAGATACTCTATTAATACTCCAACTTCTCATAATATTCTTTTTTTTCATTGGTCCTTTTTTTCACATTATTTATTTGCTCAAATTTTAGTTATTCTTCTTTTTATTTTTAGGTTTCTTAAAAGGTTGAAATTGGCCAAAAAAGCCAATTATACCGATACGGAGGGAGTATTAGAAAAAATAAATAAATTTATGATTTAAATAGACATTTTTAGTAGAATTTTTTAAAAAAAAAAATAAAAATGATAAAAACGTGAGAACATATATATAGAGAAAAGACTGTTTTTGTTTAAATATATTGGAGAAAATCTTAAACTTGTTATTTAATTAGATATTTTTACTAGAAGAAAACTAAGAAAAAATTACGAAAAAATAAGGCTAATGAAATTTCAACTCATGTACATTACACGCAAATCCTTTTCATTTTTCCAAACAAATTGCAAAACGGTCCAAAACTCTCTCTTCTACGAATCAAAACCTAAATATGTTGAAAGAACTATTGTGATCGAAAACAGGCTAAAATCGATGAAATTAGTCAAGGTATCAATTGATCGAGACTCGAATTAGTATATCGATCGTCTTAGATGATTATCGAAGGACATTCGATGACTATTTGTGGATTTCGTTCGAAAAAATCGTCGACGTTCGCACAAGCTAAATAAGGGACCTCGACAATGTTTGATGAGGGTCCTGCGTACCCTCAACAACGTTTGATGAGGCTCCTGTGTAACCTCGACAACGTTTGATGAGGCTCATGTGTACCCTCGACAACGTTTGATGAGGCTCTTGCATACCCTCGACATCTTTTGACGAGGTCCCTTATTTAGCTCATCCTCTGCGAACTTCGACAATTTTTTCGAACGACAGCCACAAATAGCTCATCCTTTAGAACGGAGGGAGTAGTATTAATCCAATACCATGTTTTTCCAAGTATTGAAGGTATTTATTATTAGGCTGACATAAAAAAACAATGCCTCGAAGAAATACACCATTTACTTCTCCCATTTACCAAAACAACCTATTTCTTTAATAATAACAATTGGACAAGTCAAGACTCAAGAGAGAGAATAATAAATCAAGATGCTTAAATGCAAGGTATCTATTGCCAAGAAGATGGTGACAATTCAAGTATCAAACACCCACCATACCCACCTTCAAGTACAAAGTGATAAATGCATGAAATCAACCTTTCCATAGACAAAATGAATACAAGAAAGAACATTAGCACATTGTGGGAATAACCTTAATGATGGATGGGAGCTAGATTGAATAAGACCTTGTCTCCAGGCACTATATATTAGCTCTTCAAATGGACAAATTAAACACATATCACCCACTTTTTTTGTACCTTTTTTTTTATTCTTTCCCTTAACCTACCATCATATTACCATAATAAGTATTAAGTCCTCATCTACATATTTCATCTTGCATCATGTAATGTCAAAATCTAACAAAAAGGGCAAAGTAATAGAGCCTCTTTCAAATAATGTCTACACTAGTTTCTTATTTTAGCTTTAAATTTGGTGGCCGGAGTAGGGTTCGTTTTGATACTCAATGTATTAATTTATATACTCCATCCGATCCAAAATAAGTGTCGCTTTAGCTCTTCATACAATTTTTAAGTAAAATATTAATTATTATTGGTTTTATACATTTTTTCTAAATCTTATCATTTATAAAATGCTTACCAATCTTTTCAACCAATAAGTGGAGAGTTTGAAAGAAAAATAGTCAATAAATACAATTTTCAATAATAATTTTCATTAATCAATCTATTAAATTGCCTAGAAAACGTAAAACGACACTTATTTTGGATCGAATTCAAAAGTCTAAAACGACACTTATTTTGGATCGGAGGGAGTATTATCTTAATTCAAAAACCTTTTTTTTATTCCTCTTTCCTTGGATGAATATCCAAGGTTTGTCTTGCTCCTTACCAGTTGGTCGAGCCGGTCGGCGCAAGCTGGTTTACTTAGTACGTGGCTCTTGCCAGCTAGGTTATGTGCTCGGGGCTTATCACCGAAGGTGGGTTTCGTCGTCATAAAAAAACATTTTTTTTATTATGCGTCAACACCACATATATTAATTGTAGGTTTTGCAACCAATCCCAATTTTTTCTTTTATTGTTTATTTATTTATCTTATTCTCTTTATCTTTATCTCTTTAAACCAATCACATTTTTTTCTTTTATTTTTAACCCATTAACTAACCAATGAGTTTAATTCAAAACATTGAATTAAATCTAATGTCTATTATTATTATTATTATTATTATTATTATTATTATTATTATTATATATTTGATTTTATATATATATTGTAGGAATAGAAGTTGTTCATCATGAATAATATTATATGTCTATTATTGTCTACACATTTAAGCCAAACAAGAATGGGAGGAACATTTCATGATTTGCCTCAAATTATGATTATCACTTAAATATTAATTTAAACAAATAAACTCTCCATGTACTTTATATTTTATGTAACATCATTTTCATAATAATATACACAAATCAAATCTATCAAACTTTATATATTTTCACAACAATTATCAAAATTCATATCTATATAACATCAAATTAGAGTTTTTTACTTTGAAGACTACAAACAAATCAAATTATCAAACGTTTTTTTAATATTTTTTTATCTCTATACTTAATGTGCTACATTATCACTGTTTTATTAAATTTTGGAAAAAAATGTGTCAAGGTGCGGGAACTATGCTAGTTATACTTATAATCATAAACACATCTGAAGTGTGCATTAAAATTTATGAGGTTTGTAAAATAATGTGAATTATTAGAAATAAAATAACAACAATACCACGACAACAAACCCAGTATTTCCTGCTCAATGCAGGGTCTGGAGAGTCATAATGCATGCTCCATTTTCTCGAGTAGGCCGAGATAAAGTTTCCAAAAGACACAAACCAATGGAAGCGTCGAACCTAAAACAGATAGATAAAAGAAAAAAAAAGATAAACTAGGTAGGAGCAGACAAACAAGAAAAATAAGAAATTAAGAAAAACCGGGAAACAAAACAAATCACAACAAACTAAAAGGATACGATCACAGTTGACTCTCACAGGTACCAACTAGACCTTGTCGATGCATGTGAGGGTCAACTGTGAATCTGTGATCGTATCCTTTTAGTTATGATTAATTTGTTTCATTTAAAATAAGATTTTTTAAAAAAATTATGTCAATCAATTACATTAAATTTAATAATGTAATTATAAACTTTATCGGATAGAGAGTAATTGAATTGATTGATACAATTTATAAAATATTTTTTAAAAATTTACCTTCTTTTAAACTCATTATATAAAATGTATACCAAACACTCAATTGCAAAGTGACTTGGAATCCAAACACACCCCAGATGCAGGATTTCACCTCATATTGAGGGCATGTTTGGTTGAACATTATAAAATTTAGTTTTGTTCTCTCCAATTTCATTCTTCAATTAAAGATTATTTCCATCACACCCTCCTCTAGATAATCTCGTGTACTCTAATAAATCAAATAGGAATGCATTTAAACAACAACATATATTAATTAACTCATTGTCAAACTCAAATTACATATACATATAGTATCTCAAAGCACAACATATTCTCAACAAAATTCACAAAAGTTATGAAGCACAAAGCCATACAATGATTCAAAGTCCAAACACAATACCAAAGGATATATGAGAGGTAAGGTAGATCAAATGATCAATGGAGGAATACAAGTTATAAAAATCTTCATCACAAGGAGGAGTTCTTGTTAGTACCAAAAATCCATTACCAAAAAGATAATTTAGATCTCTTTGAGGGTATTGATTATTGTGGATTTATCTGTGGCACAGTAAAGCCATCATCCATCATCTTTCTTGAAACTGATCTCTTGCTGATCAGTACTCCTCCCTTTGAAGCTTCAATTTCATTCACACCTAAAAGGCCTAAATTGAAAAGTGAAGGTTGCAGCAAAGTTGGTGCTTGTGGAACACTGAATCCATTATCATTCAACAGCAGCAATTCATCATTGAAACTGTTCTGCAACAAAAACATTCACAGATGATCATTAGATGTCAAATTAAAGCTTGTAAAACTAACATAAAATTAAGGAATTAAATCAGAAACATTAAAAAAAACCTAACTGGGTGATCTAATAAAGATGTGTCCAACAAACCCTGATCCACTTGCCATTCCGGCAACATCTCCATCGAATAGTACTCCGATATGGCACCAGTACTGTAACCACCACCACCTTCTCCGCTGCTCGGTTGATGGTTCACATCATGATGGGTTATGATAGCATTATCTGTTGGTAATGGGTAAAGTTCAACCTTTGCCAAATTGCTCATGGTCATGGTGGTGGTGGTGGTGGTGGTAGTCATGGGGGAGAGTAAAGAGAGCTTAGCTCCAGTTAATAGAAACCTGTTATGCTTCATAGTGAGCTCATTTGCTGTGTGTATTGACACATCACAATCTCTACACATAACAGCCCTATCTTGTTGACAAAACAACAAAGCTTTGCTTTCCTGCACAAAATAACACATAAATGGAGTTCACTGAACTATTATACCCTAATAGCAATTATTTAATATATTAACCCTAGGAAAAATTAAATTACAAAAAAAAGCTAAACAAATTCCAAATATGAACCATTAAATTTGGAAACCCTACCTTAAAGTTTCTCATTCTAAATTGGGGAGTATATTATGTTATCTTTAGTTATATACTTTTTTAAGTACGTGTTTGAGTCTTGTTATCTGCAAAAAATCAAAATTCGACTCCCAGATGTCCGCTCTCTATTTACCAAAATTATGAAAGAACAATCAAAGAAAGGAACCAATCAAAATAAAAAAAATACATGACTTTCTAGAGAAAAATTAACTGATGATGAAACAAGGACATAATTATGAAGAACTCTGCAATTATACTAAAAAAAAATTAATTTCACTTGTACCAATTAATTATACTAACAATTTCCATAAAATTAAAGGGGGGAAAAAATCATCCTTTCGTTGTTTTGTAATTTGATTGTAACGACGGACTACCGTCGCCGATTTCTTCGGTCTTTCGATCCACCGGGTCTGTCCGGTGTGTCGAATTTTTACCTAATAAAAAAAATATATAAAAAAAAATAGGAGAGCTAGCTGGAGAGAGGACCTGACAGATATCACAAAGAGGAAGATGGGATGAAGATGATGAGGGTTGGAGGAGAGAGAGGCGGTGGTGCTTGGAGGCAAGCTTGTTAGCTTGGTGGATTCTCACATCACAAACTTGGCATAGGGCAGCTTCATCTGCAGAGCAGAAAACACTGGCTTCTGTTTGGCTACAAGCATCACACCAGATCTTCATCTGGGTTTGATTCAATCGATCAGTTTCTTCAGCCTCTTCTTGATCTGGGTTTTTATTTCCCCTTAACCTTCCTTATAAAAAGGTGATAATATGTACAGTTTAAGCTAGAGAGGAGGAAAGAATTGAAGAGAGATGGAAGCTACAGCTACTGGATGGAAAAGAGTAGTACAACCACTTCATATATTTACTGTTTATATGTTTTAATTAAGGGTTTAAAATTAAAAAAAAATTATATAATATTTTAAATAAAATATATACCTATTGTGAAAAATATACAAATATATATTGACACATGTGTACGTTAAATTTATAATTAATTTAATGTAATTAATTGATAAATTTTATTATATTTTATGCAAAATTTATACTCCCTTTGTTAATTAAAACGTGTCGTTATAATATTTATTCACACTTTTTTATAATGATAAAAAAATATATAAAATATCAACTTTTTTACGCTTTTTTTTTATAAATTCATACTTATTAAAAAAGTTATACAAAAGTTAATATTTTATATAGTTTTTAACACCTAAAAATATATGTGAATATAGTAAAACGTCATATTTTAATTAATTAATAGAGAGAGTATTATTTTAAATAAATTGTAAAAAGTATTTATCAAATACTATTCTAATACTGTAATGAGTAATTAAAATACATTGTAAAAAGTAATCGCCCTTGCTATATACACCCCAAATCATACACGTCTTTAAGGACGTGCATGGTTAAAAGGGGTTAATTAATTTTTTTTAAATGTTAATTAGTTACAAGGCTTGCACGTCCTTAAAGACGTGCAAATCCTTAATCCGGATTTGCGGTGTATATATCAACACCCAAAGTAATAGAGAGAGTATTATATTATATTTTAAATGCTTCAAGTAAATAGGTGAGATGGCCTTATTTGACCTATTCTCTCTTCCTTGTCCCTCTGAGTTGGAAACAAATAGGCTAAGAGAAAATAATTGAAATGAAATGAAGATAAAAGATGGAAAATGATGAAAAGGATGGGAAGGGAAGAGGAAAGATGAGAATCTTAAAAATTGAAAATTTTCTTGTGTTTGATTTTTATGAGAGAAATAACAGGAAACATATTTTCTTTTAAATAGAGAGTGTACTAATTGAGACTTGAAATTTGATTTTCCCATCAAATTTTACCATTTTGGTGGGATTCATTTTCCTTCTCTTTCTCACCAATTATATGTCTATTTTTTTGAAATTTTTTTTGAAATATTCATTAAAAAATAAAAATTTACGGATAAATTCACAGGTTGAAACTATTTACACAAATATTTAAAATTTGCAGAAAAGTCAGAGAAACGCAGTTTGAGACCGCGCTTCATGTGTTAATTGGTATTTATCCTCGGATCTTGAAAAAAAAAATTAAATTTCTTATAAAAACGCGGTCTAAGACCGCGTTTTTCCCTTTTTTATTTCTTTATTTTGAAAACCCGCTATATATATATAGGTGTAAAACGCGGCCCGAGGCTGCGTTTTACTAAAAAAAAAAGCTTGAAGGCCGGAAAGGACAATGGCCATTGTGTGAGAAGTTAAGCGACGGATGCCTCGTGAACCTACGCCTCCTCCCTTGTCCACTCCGCCACCTCCGCCACCTCCCTTGTCCACTCCGGCACCATCTCCCGGGACCAGATCGATCAGGCCGCCGGAACTCTCGTCAGCGGCGGATGCCTCGCGAGCCCAACCCCCAAATCTTCCGGGTCGTCTCCGATCAAAGGCCGCTTCGTAGCGAGGCTCGCGATACCGCCCATCTTCGATCGAAGCCTGTGTCAGATCGAAGAGGAAGCCAAGGCCAAAGATCCGATCGACGCTCGCTTCCTCGGCCAAAGATCCGATCGACGCTCGCTTCCTCTCTCCTCCTCCGGTGGCGCTCGAGAGGTCGGAGGTTCATCCGGTGGCTGCCCGAAAATCACCTCCTCTCTCCTCCTTTCCAGCGACCTTCGGGTTTCTCTGACTTTTCTTCATTTTGAATATTTGTGTAAATAGTTTCAACCGGTGAATTTATCCGTAAATTTTTATTTTTTAATGAATATTTCAAAAAAAAATTCTATTTTTAATGGTTTCTAATCAAATCTTTCTATTTTATTTATCCAAACAAGGGAAATTCCTTCTATTCTCACTCATTAAAATCTCATGATTTTCCTCCAACCAAACACGATGTAAGTGGTACGATCGGGTGATACCTTCTAGCATCTATTTTAAGCAATTAAAAATATATTTAATATCAAAACAAAATTTAACTTTTTAAAATATGTGTAATAAAGTAAAAGAATTATATTTTAGATAGGAGGATAATATATATGGACATGAAACCGGCGTCACATTCACCAATCAGGATCTTTTAGTTCAATGGCAAGTGCAGAATTTTATAAAGGAGGGACAAAAGTCGATGTTTTAAAGAGAGAATATATATATTTTCTCTCTCTAAAACATCGACTTTTGCCCTTCCTTTTATAAAATTCTGCACCTGCCATTGAACTAAAAGATCTTGATTGGTGAATGTGAAGAGATTGATTATTCGTGTGTAACAACATAATTATTCATCTAATGCAATATAATTATTTGTGTGTAGCAACTCGATTATTCATATGAGTTATGTATAAGTATGTTGTTGTAGACGAATAATTATGTTATTCGAATTTTTCTTTAAATCACAACCATTAATCTTTTTAATCTAACGCTCCAGATTTGTTCATAGTTTACGTTGTAAGAGGTGTTTACATTGGATCCATCCCTATATATATGAAAATTATTTTTTTAAATCAAATGAAAACCATATCGTAAAATATTTTTGTTTAAATATATTTATTTTAGCTTTAAAAAATTAATAAAAAAAGAGAGAAATTGGTAGATCGAAAAAGCAAGTAGTGGGACTTGAAACTTTATCTTCTTAATCTAAAGCTTCATATTTGTTCACAGTTTACCTTGTAAGAGGTGTTTAAATTGGATCCATCTATATATATATATATATATGAAAAATATTTTTAAAAAAAAATAAATGAAAACCATATCATAAAATTTTGTTTAAATATATTTATTTTAACTTAAAAAAATAATAGAAAGATAAATTGGTAGAAAAAAAGCAAGTAGTGGGACTTGTACCCTTATCTATTTATTCATCATTTTCTAATATATAAGGTAAAGATTCAAAATAAGTATGTCTAGTGGATCGAGAGCCGAGGAAACCCCGAGAATTGAAAACACCTAAAGAAGAATAAAAGAAAGTCAAAATAATCGATCAAACTTGAAGAAAGTTGTCCAATGTGCAAGATAAGGAGGCTAAAACATGGATCTAGGGGCAGGCTGAGGTCCACTTCTACCCATCTTAATTTAAAAATAAATAAAATAACAGGTAAAAAATAATGAAAAATATCATTTTTTATTAATGGAAATTATGCGTATAAGAAAAATGTAACCTACTTAGATTCACTCCAATGGTTAATTGTGCAAATGTGCACATTTACAAAAAGAGTGCATAAATGTTATTCCATTGTACGGATCAAATGTTAACAACTCTTACGATGTTAAATGTTAACAAATTAATATTCGGCAAAATTTATCAAATATTCATCATAGTCACTCAATTATTCATCAAAGCTTTTCGACAACATTTAAGAGATTCATTTCAATTAATAATTATTGCCAATTAAAAAAAATTATCACCCAAAAAACTCAAACCCTTGCGCGTGTATCCACCCCCAATCCCGTAATTGTGTTACTGTGATGAATATTTCTTAAATGTTGCCGAATATTGATGAATATTTGGGAAATTGTGAATAATTGAGTGACTGTGATGAATATTTGAGTGACTGTGATAAATATTTGAGTGACTGTGGTGAATATTGATGAATATTCCGAATATTGATTTGTTAACATTTAACACCGTAAGAGTTGTTAACACATGACCCAACCTCTATAGATATATATATACTATTTTCTAACTTAATATGTTTAAATGTTACTCCCTGGTTAACGTGTATTTTATCAATTTCCAATAAAGATTATTGCTTTATTGAAAAGTGATAAAAGTTTTTGTACATGAGGAGGTGTTATGCTTTTTTATACAAGGTAAGAATTTTAGAGTTGTTAGACCCTGCTGACCACCACCTAATGACACCTTTTCGAACAAGGGAAATGAGCTTCGGGTGAGACATGAGTGCATCATAATCCATTGCATGTCGAAGCTAAGTCACCTTGTCAATCAATTGGTTGACTTCGCGAAAGACGTGCCTGCGAGTTGACCACTCAAAAAGCCATAGAATGTGCATGACGCCAGTGAAGATCATCTCGATCACCCACGAACATTTTTACTTGTCGTTGATGAAACTGATGATTGTAAGGTTGTCACCCTTGATATCAATGCGTCGGAGGCCTAACTCTCTGGTCGCCACATGACTAAAATGGAGCGCTAGCACTTCTACCATCAATGACAAGGAAGAGTCGCATCGAAGGCTTCCGGAGGACTAGATCAATCCGTTTGAATCCCGGATGACAAACCCCGTTGCAACAAGCCCTGTTTGAAGCCTGGAACCGTCGAAATTAATTTTAAAATGGTCAACCACAGGGTTTTTCCATCTCATATTTTTCTTTTTCTGGATGGGTTCTGTGGTTGGGAGTTTATTGTGGTGCATGGTTATATCTTCCTATAATATTTTTTTCTTTTTTTTTTATTAGGTAAAAAATTCGAGTTCAAGCAAACTTGAAACTCGATGGCCGATCAAGTCGGCAGACGGAAAACCGTCAATACAAATTGTACACAATAACACAAATCACTAGAGAAGAAAGAAAAACCCAAACAATCCATACAAGACGTCTGCCGGCATAAAAGTCGATGGAGAACCAAAATGCGCCACGAGTGCTAAAAGCATGGGAGAGTGTATATCTTCCCATAATATGGTCTTATAGTACTTAATCTATTTTAGGAGGTAATGTGTTTATATTTGAGCACTCAAAAGTAACTATTGGAGCATATTAAAATATACATATTTAAGTATTTGAAATATTGGAATTGATCTAACCAATCCAAATTTTAAATCTATGATTATGTGAGGAGCCTTCAACCAATTCAAGAGTGAACATGACCAAACATTGGCTAGTAATTAAGAACATAGTACCCTAGCATTCATATATAATGTAAGAAAAAGTTGCAGGGATTTGCTATTCCTTTTTTTTTTTTTTTTTGGTCATAAGGGATTTGCTATTCCTGATTTCCTTTTATGGGTAGAGACCAGAGACTGCTATTTTTGATTTCTTACTGTGTTGTATTATATAATACAGTATCTTATGGGCAATATATGGTTTTTTTTATTAAAAAAAAACTATTATTTCACTCCTGTGTGTGACTGTGTCATGGATGATGGATTTCTCTATTTATTTCTTCTGCACCTCATTATTGTGGTCCTATAGGTTGGTGAAATTCAATTGACATCTCAACTATTTCTCTTTAAAATCACAGTGAATAGTTAACCCTAACCCTAACTCCCTAACTCCCTTCCTTCTGTGTTATTACATTGGCTCCAAATAGAACTTCATTATTCCTGAATAATTCAATGGATTTGGTCCTTTTAAGTCTTTTTTCAGCTGTCACACTAGGATGGTGTCCCATAATCATAAGTGTTTTTTGACAAGTTTTTATATATTTACAATGGCAGCCTCTTTTGAAGAAAAATAAACTTCTACTATAGTGTTATTTTTCATTCTTTCGAATACCTTTATGCTTACTTTGAAATTGGGGTTCCAACTTGTTTTCATCCACATTTCCTATTAGGGGGTGACGATAACACCCAGTTAATTCAACCAAAAGGAGATTATACGATCTTAATAGATAATTAAATTCAGATTTCCCGTTATACAAATTAAACCAAAGGTCGACGCGGGCTCATCCCGTTGCTACAAACCCCGACTTCTGGAAGGAATTCGAATGCATTTATTAGATAAAAGATCGGTTCTTTATATTAGAAATGGGGTTTAGACCCTTTCGATAAGTTTTCGGTCTTTCTCCGAGCGGGATTTGTACCGAATTGCGTGAACCGAACCATGGAGAACCGGTAATCGATCGAGGGCGGACCGTGCGAAAAACCAGAACGCTTCAGGGGGAGCATAAATAATTGAACAACTTATGTTGTAAACTTTCTATTAGTGAACAATCTAAAGAGTATCTTGCATATAATTCGCGAATTAATGACACTATAATGAATCAAAAACACACTAACTATATGCTTGTTGGATTCTTCTCTTTACTGAGTTTGTCGCTCTTTACTCTCCCTCTCACAAATTCCTTTATTTTTTTTATTGTTTTAACGTATTTTTATTTTTATTTTTATTTTTATTTTTATTTTTATTTTTATTTTTATTTTTATTTTTATTTTTATTTTTATTTTTTTTAGTTAATGTTTGTGAGGGGAGAGGTTAGGGGACAAGATTGGGTTAGAGCGGTTTCTCAATAATGGGATGGAAAAAAAAGGGTAAGATTTTCATGCATGAAAATTGTACATTATTTTTTCCACTCCATTGAATTTCAGTCCTTACAAAATTGCAAACTTAATGAGCATCATAATTGAGAATATACGAGTTCTAGATCGAATTTTGGTTGTACAATTAACTCGACTTTGAATTGATCATGTTATAATTTATACTTTCTTTTTTCTTTCATTAATACGTTGTACATTTTCCTAAATAATATTTTATTTATTTAAAAATATAAGTTTATTGACTTCTCGTAATTGTACTGAAATGTATTAATTAAGATAACCTATTGTTTTTCATTCGGAAGATGGTGATGAGCATACACGAAACCAGAAATTAAAATTCAGGTAGGTTAAATTTTTCTTATACGCATAATTTTTATTAACAAAACATTTAATTTGATAAATAAATTGATAATTATTTTTATTAATTTGCCTTCATTGTTTACCTATTTTTTATAAAATTTTATAAAAAATAGGGTGGGGTTCCTGGTGGCCGGTAAGTGATGACTGATAAGTGTAAGTCAAATCAAAGCATATAATTGTTGTTGGCTTTCTAAATTTGCTTGCTTGATGTGGAATTTTTCTTTTTTTATTCTTTCTTTTTGTGGATCTTGATGTGGAATTTTAGGTGGAAAGAACAAATCCAAACAAATGCTGTAGCTTATGGATATGCACCCGAAGGAGGAATTCAAAGTCATGATCTATATCAATACAAATACATCTGAGTGGTCGCAGAACTCTCTGAAAGACGGGGCAAAACCTAATCTACAGGCGAACCTTTGCCTAAGCTATCCCATATAAGGGTCAGTTTGGTAACACGGAGCTGATGGGGCAGCTGAAGCTGATAGGGTAACTGAAGCTGATGGATTAAGTGTGTTAAATATATGTTAAATTGGAGTTTTCATAACCTAGTAAGGTGTTTGGTAACCCAGCTGATAGAGTAGCTGATACAAACTAGCTGATCAGATAGGAGAAGATGAATAGAATTCTGAAAAGTTTGCGGTTAGTAGCCGTTGAAAATCCAATTTCAAAAGCTAATTAAATTAAAATCTTATATTTAACTTATTTAAAACTATAATTTATTAAAACCAAAAGCTCCGAAAAGCTACATGCATTACCAAACGGACCCATAATCTCTTAAAAAGTGGATTTTCTATGGACAACCTTGGAGTGAGTCATGTGTTCCTAGTGCATACTAAGATATTGGCCTTAAACAAAGTCCTATACCTAAGTTATGATCGACTTTTATCTTAGCAATAGATTATAGAAAAGTATTTGCTTGATTGTTATGGTGGTGATTTCTCACCATTCATTGAAAATTCAGACATTCACCAAGAGATCTCCAGTATGCAAAAGAACAAAAAAAAACATGGAAAAATAGAAATATGACAACAAATGAATTTTATGACATTATATGAATTTTATGAAGTATATTGGAAAACTATTCCAACAACACCCCCTTGAATAACCCCAAAAAATAAGAACAAAAACAAAGCTAGGTACCATCCAAGGCAAAAATCAACAAGTGTTATATACAAGGCAAAAATCAACAAGTATTAACGGTAACATCCAAGGCAAAAAACAACAAGTTAAGTGTGTTTTTCAATTTTAAATCTCTTGAGGCGAAGATACTAAACAAACTTGCACTTGAAAATTCATTTAGAACTCTTGTCCTCTCTATCCCAAATCCAAGGGAAGGAAAAAACATGAAATTTGCGAATATATAGAAACATGACAAATCAAAAACGCATTTTCTAAGCATCAATAACGAATCTTCGTTTTGGAATCATAGAACTCACAGCAAAAATTAGATCCACAAATGGTGGAATCCAAATTTGATAATATATCACAACTAGTATTTTTAAATTTTCACATCTATATTAGTGTCATTTTTCACAAAGAGAAGGAAGTGCACAAAGAACTACAACATCATGTTGAAAATTCTGAGCACATGCATATCATGTGTAAAAAAAAAGAAAGCAAATTTTGTGTTAAAAAAAAGGTGGTAAGATAGGAATCAAAGCCCAACCTTCAGTCTCATTTCATTTTCTTTCCTTTCCATATACTTCCATATACGTAAGTGAGCTAAGTGAATTAGTTGATTTAATATCTATATATCCTAATTTTACTTTACAATAATATCATATATATAAATAAACTATTTCTTTCTCCAAACTTCCGGAGGCGCGTGGATCAAAGGATTTGGCAAACGCCCACGCGCAACACACCCTAGGGCTGCCACTTACATGTCTTTCTTTCTTTTGGTCAAAACATGTCTTTCTTATAATCTTAGTAAAATTTGACTTCATGTTTACATGAATTGATTTCGTTAATGTTTTTATGAGTCAATTTACCTACTTGTTGGTCTTATTATTTGCTATTGGAAGAATAATATTGATGACCAAATTATAAATCTAACTATTAAACTAGTATTTTCATCCTATGTTGCATCACCAAAAAAGCCTCCTTTCATCATGACAAAGTTTGAGACATTTCACATCAACTTACTTCTATATCAAAAAATAAACCAATAAAAAAAGCATTTACAATGTTAATTCATATCATCTCACCATATAACTAACTCTCTTTCTTTTTTTGATTCGAACCAACTCTCTTCCTAGCCTCCACAACCTCCATTAACCACCCCTTTGTTGTAACTCACTTTATTATTGTAATTGCTACAATAAGAAAATAACCACCTACCCCACTAATCTCCATACTCAAATATAAAATCATATATAGATTACTATGTTTTATAAATCATAAGATTTCATTTGATAGCCACGAGATTTGATTTTTTTCACGTGTTACCTAAACTTTTCAAGAATTTCGATTGATAACCATGAGATTTGCCTTTTTTCATCTAGTACCCAAATATGGGATGCACTGGTTTAAAATCATATAGAGTTTATGTAAAATAACAAAAATAATCCATATATTATAGTTTCTTCCCATAATCTCCAAATTTTGGTATTTTGTTTTTAAAAAGCCATCAACAAACAATAATGTTTAAAGAGAGGCAAACTTATTTGTACAAGAAATTGATAAATTAACAAAAAAAAACACCTATTATGTGAAGCCGTTTAAATTTAAGGTTTCGTTTTCAAAGAATCATCTTGACTCTTTCAATAGTTAAAATTGTTAGATAAACTACATAAATAATTAAGTTGGTAAATTATGCAAAATAATCCATAAATTATAAAAGTATTTTTATTAAATTATTAAAGTAGAAGAAAAAAGACAACATTTATGGCTACCAAGTGAAATTCTTCAAACGTTAGGGTACCAAGCAAAATTTCTCTTATGTTTATTTCTTATTTATCTCTTTATCTCTTTATTTCATTATTTTTTTATTTTTAAAATTATTTTTATATTCCTTTGTAGCTTTTAAATTTACGATATTAAATTTAAATGGATAAATTTTAATCATCCTTTATAAACGATCCTTGATTTCAAAATATGTCGTAAGATGCAGAGGCGGATCCCCTTTAGGAACAGTGGTGGCAGTCGCCCTCCCAATCGAAAATAAAATTTAACATATGTATTCCTCTCGTCGATAGCTTCGATTTGATATATTATAAGCTCAATTCCGATATCTGAGCAAAAAGTTATAATCGTTTCAACTTTCAGGACTGAATATATGTAAATTACTCCTACATCATTTCCCAAACTGATATACTTTTATCGTAATTATCATTTGTTAAACTTCATACCTTAATAATAATATTATACCCGAGAACTTCAAATTAGGAGGTTATATTGAAATATTTGAAAACCATGCAATAAAGCATGCACAATCTATATTTTTATTCTAGTTACACGTCCATAATATTGATGATTTTTTGGAACAAAAAAAAATTAGGGTTTAATTTTACAGACAATTTTTTATCGTAATTTTCTGACTCCTCAATCAATAGTTTCAGGATCCGCCACTGGTAAGATGGGACTCGGACAAAAAATAAATCGGACAAGAATAATGAATTAAAAATTAATGACTAGCACTAGAAGACAATTACGCCTTTTTTATAAAGTCTTTTATTTTATGTTCTCAACTTGGAAAGAAATATATGGTTACCACTTACCATTTTTTGGGAACCCTAATTTAGCAATTAATTTAATTGGATCATTCATACAACTATACAAGTAACGTTAAGTTACATTCTTATTAGTTACCAAAACACTAAACTTTTTTTAACTAGTAATTTTATACTGGTTTTTTTTATACTACTAGTATAGTGAAAAATACTTTCATTGGGTATGCAAATAAAGTCATTTAAAAAATAAGTTAAGGGTGTGTTTCACACTGAATTATTTTTTAGAAGATAGGGATTATTTTTTAAAATTATAAAAATAGAGATTATTTTTTTGAGATTATTGTGTGTGGAGAAAACTGAAATTATTTTTCAGAGATAATGTAATTTTGAAAGTATAATAAATCACACCTTGTTCCATTACCAAATCCTGCTAAATTATGACCGTATTGAAGTTGGGCGCTAATTTTCTATCCCCGAATTATTTTCTTTTTAATTAATGTTTGTGAGTCTCATCTCACAAATCTATTTTTTATTTTTATTTTCTTTTTAATTAATGTTTGTGAGGGAGACGAGAACCGATGTAAATCCATTGAAGTCCTCCTGTTCTTCACCAACGAAATTTCAGTGAACCAGAGGATAGGTATATACAAACACATAAGAACTTCGAATCCTATCGACTGGAAACACCAAATTCGAACGACGCCTTCGGTATGAACAGCCAGCGGAGAGATGAATGAATACAAGACACCAATGCTACTGAAATATACAGCTAACTTCAGAACAAGATAAACAAGGCTAGGCTCGTCGGTATACAGGAAACTAAGCCTACCAAGTTAGGAGTTAGGACTAGTGTTAAAGAGAGTCATAACCTAGATTAAGTTACAGACGAAAGGCGTTAATCCGAGACCCTATGCTTCATCGTTTTATTTACATCAAAGGAACCAGACCTTGTTTCATTTGGGTCGTGTTCAAATACTGCTTCACTCGCACTTTGTTTTGCTCGAATATGAAATGCATTTCCCGGACCTGGTAAACGCAAAAGGCAAACAGAATTGAGTAAAATGAAGTACAGCAAACCTTGTTTTTCACTAGTTTCGTTTTCGAACAGAAGATTGATCCAGACATATGGGCTCTGCGATGTAACTAGTCAATTGCGTACCTCAATCAAACAATTTGAGTGAAGAATCGAGGTCTGGCCTGGATACACCTCCTTGTTATCAACTAAAATTAGACACTTGCCCAAATTTCTTACATGAAACACCCCATCCTCATCCATCTTTATAACTGCCTGGAAACAGGAAGGCGAATGAATGCATGAGACAGTGCGATCTACGACATCATATGAGGCAAAAACAGAAAGTGGTTGATAAAATAAAAGTTAAAATTAGCTTCTAGAAAATATCTGATGCAATTAACAAAAGTATATTCTGATCTGTATTGGAGCTTCCAAAGTCTGAAATACCAAAGCAGCAAAGACTCACGAGTGACGACAACGAAAGGAAAATAAAATAATAGGGAGGATAATTGAGTATAACTTAAGCAACTACAAACTTACCTGCCGTCTTGATATTTTATTTGCTCGCCCTTCTTTGCCCAGGTCAATGTCAACAATTACATCTTCAGTTGCTCTCCCAATTAAAACCTAAGGAGTGAAGTGAGAGGGTAACTTAGAGAAGTTAACAGAGAACGGAGCAGAACAATGCATAACAACCAATATAAACCTCAACTAAGCAAGAAAGAGAGAACAAGAAAAACAATCGAGTATTATTACTAGGATGAAGAGAGGAAGATTATAAATGTATATCCCCATGTCTCCATGCGATGAAAATATCCAAGTGAATTCATATACCTCGGGTTTCTTAATGTAATGCTTTGAATGACGGCCATACAAAACTGCAAATGCTCCATGAGATGCTATGGCTCTTTGCATACAAGCATGAGCACCCTGCTCCAGCCTTATTATTGCCCTCTTTGCGTCTTCACTCTGATATATTGCAACTGCATCAAGAGAACAGTAGGAGCAAAACTTAAACGACAACATGACAATCTACTGAACTATCAAATGCTGATGCTTGTATAATAATCGAGAAAATCAAACATATTACTCTCTTCCAACTCCCTTCTTATTTTTTCCTTGTATATAGTTGAATCTAACCAAAGACTTCTGGTTATAATACAAAAATACACTGTTGGGCATTGATGTTTTGGGTTTTCAACCACCAATATTGAAATGCTAACAGCAAACCAAATCAGTGCCATAGATGTAGATATTGCATTAACTCAAGCATTAGATTCAGTTCTCAGAAACGTTCCGCCTAACGGTCCTAACCTATCATTTATCATTGGTTAATGTTGATTTAAGGACTCCATAATACGAGAAGAGAGAAGGTAAAAATTAAGTAGCGGAGACCATACCTTGCCTAGAAGAATATAAGTCAGGATCTTCGGGGCCCAAGTCCATATCAAGGATCTGCCAGAAAGAACATTAAAACTTACATATAACAATTGAAAAAAAAAAAGGAAAAAAAGAAACAGGTATATAGATCAAATATATAGTATGAGGAGATCCTGGAAGCGTACCATTGATTCAATATCTGAAAAATACGGTATATCAGCATCATCATCCTCAAAAGGATGCTCTTCTAAATCAGATAACAAGGGATCCATGATGCCTTCTGGGGCCATTTCATCTGCGGTTTCTGATTGCGTATTAACTTCCAATTTTTGAGCTGCAGGTAACACTTGCCCTGCCTGCTTCTTTGTAACCGCACCGATTTCAAAATTACTTTTCGAGCCACCTGAACTCTTTCTAGGTAACTTGGGTGTCTCAGGGCAAGATCGTTTTATAGATACAATTTCAGTAGAGACTGTCTTTAATACCACTGCGCTAGAACTGGCAGCTCCAGGATGCCTGGAGTTTTCATTAAAACTTTCACTTCTAGGAAGCTCAATTTTATCATCACGTTCACCTGCATGGTTAAGAACCTTTCTGGTTCCTCTTGCCTGCGAATCTGCATGTAATTCCCCAAATCTTTTCAACTCTCTGTTAACCAAACTAAAACCAGATTCACTTGCCTGCTTGTGTAAATTATCCTTACTAGATAAATATCGACAACCTACTTCATTATGACCTCTTCTCAAAGATGTAAGACGTGATTTACTAGGAAAAATGACATGTTCATTGAAAGGAACTTCTAGATCCTCTGTGTTCAATGTGCAGCAAATAACACCGTTGCAAAGTTCATCAAGTTGAGGGTTCAAATCAGAAGCAGATGACGGTTTTTGTTCCTCTAACACAGATACCAAACCACTAGAACTCAAATCATTTTCACCCTTCTCCAATTGTCCAGAAGAGGCACTGCTGCAAATGTGTACATCGGCTTCTTGTGCTACTGCTGTGTCCACTTGAGTAACATTCAGCATTTGATCTTCGTTCACCTCGGCAGGAGAATCTAACAAGAGATTGTTCAAGCCATATTTATCAATCTCTTTCCCGTCATCATCCATCAAAAGCATATCATCATCACTAAAATTCAAAAGAGTATCAGATAAAGCAACAAGGTCAAACTGTGCACAAGATGTTGAAGTCTCCAATTCGTCACATACAATATGGCTTTGGAAGTCAGTCTCCGGGTGGATGGCATCATAGTTTGAAGAATTTTTCCTCTCATCATCTGGCATCCCAAACGGGTCCCCTGTTTGCGGATTCTCACCTCTCAAATGAGAATCACCTGCCATTTCCATTGCTGATGTGCTGTCCATATTTCTCCAGACAGTTATGGAAGGAGGAGGAGATGAATGCCGCAATTGGTGAAAAGAAGCCTCGACATCCGAATCCAGTGTGTTGAAGACATGGCTCCCTTCCAAAACAGGGTACATGTTACTATGATTATTATCATCACTAATAAGCATGGGATTCATATCCATATTATCCTCAAAAGGATTCTGCACAGGTACTTCTTTTGAAGAATCTATTCCTCCAACTGCAGTAGAATTCCCACCCAAAGAAATTTTACGGTGACCAATTTCTTCACATTCATTTCCTTGCTCAGTGGGATGATTCTCAAGCTGGCCCTTGCCCTGAAGATCAAGTTTATGAGAAGCGCAATTGGTATTGTTTCTAATATCTTCAGGACAAACATGATGCACGCCATCAAAATTAGTATTTCCTGCATCAAAATGATTGCCCATTGGATCTTCAAGGATATTACGACGTCCATAGCAGTTTTCTACTGGCGGAACAAGGAAATTTAAATTGCTCCGGTTAACTGGGTCACTGCGAACTCGCTTTCGCATTGCATAATAAAATTTCCGAACAGATTCGTTGTCAACCTTCCTTTTCTGACCTTCTTTGCACTCTTTTGATGTTTCCACTCGACTAGACTTATTAGAGGTGAGAATGGAATTAGAGCGCTCTAGCTCGATGACCTCTGTCATACGTTCAGCAGCCGCAGCAGAGATGTCCGGATCATAGAGGAGAGAATACCACCTCTCTTGTAGTTCCCGAACTGTAAATCTTCGAGAAAACTGAACTGCACCTTTAGCGAGCGATTCCAAAGACGCCCCATCCTAAATTTGGAGGATATAACTATATATAAGCCAAATAATTCATTTGCGAAAATTTGCATCAAATCACTCATTTTTCCGAAAGAGAATTTAGTAATCAGCTCAGTTTTTTTTTCATCAACATACTTCCAGACTTGTAATTTTCAGAAGTTCACATCCTAAGGACCTAAGCATTAAGAAGAAAGAACAAATAATGTCCAATGCAATCACAAGTCACAACACCATTCCGTTCCTACTACCTTGCAATTGCAGCTTGTACACTGCAATCGAACCATAAACATTTTCCAAAACACCAATAAACATCTCCATTACCATCAAAACTAACTCACACCGCCCAACTAAAAGCCCTACCACCAGATTTATCAAAGAACCACCGGAAAAGCAGCTAAGCCAAAACGGAAGTTTTGCCCTAATTTCTAACAATCCACCAGAAATCAACTCAATTAAGCTCAAAAAATGAACAATTAGAGGGGAAAAGAGAAAAGAACAACACTTCAAACAAAATCACGGAAACGAATCTCCTCAAAACCCGACCAAAGCAACTCCTTAAAAAGTCCGAAATTGAAGCAAAGTACGGCTGATTTAGAAACCATACCTCGACTGATTTCTTAAGCAAGAGGTCGTCTTCGGGAGTCCATGGCGAAACAGGAGGCAGAGCCCCCATTTCTCTGCGATTCTTCAACCCTCTTTGTCGCTGTTGGAGAAAGTAGGGATTTCTCGGGCGAATTTGAACCAAAACCTAACGTGTCAGTAAACAGGGAACACTCAAAATCAACACTCACCTGTCAGCACCCAAAAGAGACATCAAGTGTGGAGATTTTGGTTTTGGAGTGGACGGAGTCGGAGAAGTTCCGGTGGGAAATGGGATTATCTGTGCACGGAATTCGCCATTCAGTGGTGCGATGCTTCGAACAAATAATATATCAAATAAATTAATTTCATAAATTCTCTTTTGGAGGAGATATTCTATTTTTTTTTTCGTTCAAATTTACGGTATATAATTCCTTTTTCTTTGGTGGAATTTTTTTTTTTTGATTAAGTGGAATTTATTTATTAATTTAATACTCGAGTGGATTAGGTGACTTGTGCCAAAAATATAGGCTAATAAACGTATCATATCGACATATTATTATAGTCTTATCAATCATCGCAAATGCATGAATGATAAAAAAAATTGAATTATCATAATAAAAATTATATAAAATATCAATTTTTTAATTATTTTTTAATAATATTATATTTATTAGTAATAAGTATTTTATCATTAAAAAAAATAATCAAAAAATATTTTATATAGTTTTTTACTATTATAAAAAAGCAAAAAGTTATTTATTTTCAAAGTATATTGTAAATTCCAGTTCCAAATTGATACATTTCATATACTCAGTATTCATTAGTGCGTAAAAAAAATAGTACTAGTATTAGTATAAAACATTGTCTTGATTTAAATAGCTTTATGTTAAACTAAAATAGTATTTTCTTATTTGTTTAAAGAGAAAATATATACAATAATAAGCCACAACATTTAATGACTAAAGTGTCATGCTTTTGTTCTATTTCTTCGAGTTGCATTTTTTACATAGCAAATTCAGTTTGTTTGCTCAAAAAGGACGGTAAACGTATGCTCGATTTCTAATATAGAAACATCGATTCTCAATAGTTTTCTTTATACACTTTATTCAGTTGATGCGCTCGCCATATTCCTCGACTCCAAATGCTTGACTCTAGTCTCGATTCACCATATATAGTTCCCACTAAAGTTCATTTTTATTGTTTTATCGTTTATTATTCTCACCGTTTCGTGATGGTTAGTTTGACAATACATCCAATCATGCACGAAACCATAAAATAAAATTTAGGTGGGTCAATAGACTGAAATTTTCATCTATTCATAATTTTGATTAACAAAACTTTTATTCTAATAAAAGTTTCCTTATTTTTTACCTATTTTTTAATTTTTTAAAAATGAGACATACGTACCAACGGTCAAACATATTCAAAATTATAATTAAATAGAGAAAATATCAAAATCCGTTGTAGTCTAGGTGGTTAGGATACTCGGCTCTCACCCGAGAGACCCGGGTTCAAGTCCCGGCAACGGAAAATTTTTTTTCCGCCCATGTACTTTCACTCACAACATAATTATTTATGACTGTCCTTAAGTGCATGTTTAGATTACACACAACTAACACAAGTGGCATATCTTAGTGGGGCTAGCTACATTGTCAAGAACAAGTTGGAAGAAATTAGCTTAATTAATACAGTTTCTATGCAGCAGTAGTTGAGATGAACAGCATACAACATGAGACATGCCACTGGAATACAATGAGCAACATCTACTCAAGGTATGTGAAGGTGGTGAGGCACGACCCGGGTGCACTCTGACCGTTAGGCTCGTCTTGAGTCAAGTGCAGGCCATGAACGCGAGATCTCAGTCCAAGCATATGGTTGTACCCGACAAAACCGTAGTGTGAATCCTCTCTCAATGCATCCTTGCATTACAAAAAAACACAATGTCATATTCTTATGCAAATTTGTTGTATGTTGAAATCAAAGGGCGTTTCATGCTTACATATGCTTGCACAAGGCTTCGGTTTATCCCTTCTCCGTTCCTCACCTACGTCGACGTTCATTGAGAGACACAGAGCGCAAATATCATAGGAACAGTTAGCCAGTTGAGTGTGATTTTTATTTAAGCAGCAACAAAATCAAAGAGTAAAAAAACTAAGGCTTACCTTCTTTTTAGTGTTTTCAATCTGGCTTCCAAGTGACTTGTACTGTCATGATTCAACAATCAGAGAGCTAGCTAATTAATTTTTAAGTACTTAATTGAATACAGTTGATTGCAAATGTGCAATGTTGAAGATCAAGAGAAAGCCAATTCAGCAAACTAGCAATTGACAAAGTAACCGCAAGAAAATCTCAAGACTTGTCAATGAAATATAAACGAATCAATCAATCTGCAGTGTGAATGTACGAAACAAACCAATCAATCTGTTTTTTCTAATTGTATTCATGTTACCTTGCGCTCACCAATTTTGGTGACAGCATGCTCGATGTCTTGTTGAAGAAGGACTAGTTCCTGCAAGCTCATATCCTCCATAGAGTATCCCATCCTCCGCCTGCGGTAAAATAATCGTCAATTTTACAATTAATCAGTCTGTTTTTCTACTTCAATTTTGAAATTTGGAACAACGTAAAGACCTGATCTCCTTCTGGAGATTCCGGTTGGCCTCCTTGAGCTTGTTCAGATCGTCCTGCATCTTCTGCAGAGCACACATTTCAAAATGTTAGGGTTCGAAATTTCGACCGAAGAACGAAGCAAAAGAGGAAATCAAATCAATTAGGCATCGATTAAGCACCGCATAGTGAGAGCTCCAGAGATCGATCCCCAAGGTCTGCTGGTATAAGTCGTACATCTGCTTCGTGCTGCGCGGAAACAGCACTCAATCGATCACCTCAAATATCAACAAATTAACTGGAAAACCAAAGTCGGAAAGATGAGAAGAAGCTAGATCTACGAACGAGGTGTTAGGAGTGATGAACTCGTGGAGCTTGTTGGTGGAGGACAGCATGAGAATGGAGACCCTAGCGTCGCAGAGAACGGTGAGCTCCTTCGCCTTCTTGAAGAGTCCGTTCCTCCGCTTCGAGTAGGTCACTTGCCTGTTCGTCGTGTTCTCGATCCTCTTTATCTGTATCTTCCCCCTCGCCATTTCCGATCTTCTTCGCACAATCTCTCCCTCTCTCTGTGTCTCGCTCTGGTTCTTCCTTGATGTAGCCAGGGGAGATGGTGGGAGAAGAAAAAAAGGAAGAGGAAGAGGTTACTACAAATGGAAAACAGAAAATGTAGGAATTTGGTGAGTCTCAAAACGGCGTCAAATGGGGTCGTTTGATTGATTGGACGGAACGCCGTTTGATGTTACTCACTGAATCACCGCCAAACGGCGGACGTCGACGTCGACAGTGACGGAAAACTGACACTTTGCTTTGGAGATACGCAATTGAAGCCTCCGGGAGGACTACCGTGCGTTTACTCCATGCAGTAGTACACGGGTCCGTTGTGGGAAACGAATCATTCATTGCAAGTTGTTAGCCATTTTTAATGGTAAGTTATTACTACCTCGTTAACTTTTTTTTAATACTCCTTTCGTTCGCGAAAACTTGTCACCTTAACTACGGGCACAATATTTAAACTACCTAAATTACTCATAATTTTATCTTAATTATCTCAAAGTAAAGTACAATCACATTTTTTAAGGTAAATTAAATTTTATATAAATGAGGGTAAATTGGAAAATATATGGATAAAATATCTAAAGTGACAAGTTTGTTTTTGAATAAAATCAAAAGTCTAAAATGATAAGTTTTCGCGAACGGAGGAGTACTTTTTTCTAGAAATTTAAAATTATATAAAATAATAGTTTTAAAAAAATAATTTTATACTAACAAAGACAGTTCAAAACTATCAAAATCCGACTCGTTAAGTTATTAAATTAGACTTATCAAAGTCGAATTTTTTTTTTTTTGTGATGGATTAGGTGAAAAAATGAGTCCACCCTTCCATCATCTAATCCATTTCCACCCTTAATTACAAGTGTGGATCTAGGTGTTATATTTGCAAATAAATTTGGTGACTTACCCAACGTTTAAATTGGAGGGAAAAATTGGCGCAAAAAAAAAAGAGATTACAACTACAGTTGAGGGGTTTGGCAGTTAAAAGGTAACTAGTACAATCCCCGCGCCATGGCGCGTATTTTTTTTAAAAAAAAATATAATATAAAATTTTGTAAGTTTAAAAAATGACTATTATAAAATTAAATAAACCATTGCCAAATGTTAATATAAAATAGAAAAAAGTAGATTTGATAAAGTAAGTAAAAAATAATAATATTTATGAAAAATGTGTAAATATTACATGTGTTTAAGATTTAAGTAGATTAGGTTGATTGGGTGAAAATCACAAAAAAAAATGGTTATAATACCTAATAAAATATTCTTATGATTTATTAGTTAGATATAGCTAGATTAATTAAAGAAGCTTGTACAAATGTCACTAGTTAGATTTTTTTCTAGGTTAAGTTGATTGGGAGAAAATCGTAAAATTAAGATGATTATGACTTCTAAGAAAAAATGTTTCTCATTTAATAGTTAGAATAGATAAATCCCATTGGTTAAAAATGTTTAAAAAATTTATCATTTGAAGTTTTATGTAAATTAGGTTGGTTGGGTGAAAATTCAAAACTTAAGGTTATTATAAAAACAAAAATAGTATTTATTATAAATATAGATTGGTTGCTCCAAAAAATCATATATTTGGAATTAACTATATATATTTTTTAAAAAAATGGTTTTGAATTCATCCCATTGTTTAAAAAAATAGATTGAAATGATATTGTGTAATTAATATAGAATGAAATAATAGTGTATAGTTAATATTGACTTTATTTTTTTTAAAAAAAGTTTTGAATTAATCTCATTGTTAAAAAAAATAAAAAGAAATTAATGAACATGATATAAATGGACATGATATATAAGAAAAATAAAAATGAATTGCCTAAAATAACTTCGCGCGAGAAGAAGACATGTGGCGGAAAGTGCTTTGGTTTTAATATATATAGATGATAGATGATATTTTTTTGATAGGAGGGAGTATTATTCAAGTTAAAAAAACAAAAAGTGTTAAAAAAATATCATTACCTTTTAACTGTTAAAAAAATATCATTACCTTTTAACTGTAAAAAAATCCAATTTTTACAGTTAAAAGGTAATGATATTTTTTAACACTTTTTGTTTTTTTAACTTGAATAATACTCCCTCCTATCAAATATGTTTGATTTTTTAATTTTCCCCACGTATTTTAATGTGTTAAAAAATTGTATATAATATTTTTTTATTAAATTTTTTTATAGTTTAATATTTATTAGTATTAAGTATTAGATTATAAAAAAAAATTTAAAATTAATATTTGATATAGTTTTTAGCTCATTGAAATACATGCTAAAAAGTAAAAAAATCTTACATTTTAGAAGTTAGATAGGAGGGAGTAACGACTTACAATAATCCGTTGTAGTCTAGGTGGTTAGGATACTCGGCTCTCACCCGAGAGACCCGGGTTCAAGTCCCGGCAACGGAATCCCCTTTTTTGTTTTCTTTCCCATGGACACTTCCTGAGCGGGCTCACGTATCATTTAATTGGGCTTTGCTTCAATTTGGGCATCCTATACGTTTATTGGGCCTTTGAAAATATATTTGGCAAAATTGCAGAAAACCACCCTTTAAATAGGGTGTTTTGCGAAAAACCACCCTTAAAATGAAAATTGCAGAAAATCACCCGTTAAAATAGTTTTCTTTGCAAAGAGTCACACCCATCACCCAATTTTCGTTAATTAAATGTTAAAGTGTGTGGAAATTCAATTATACCCCTTATTTTTATTATTAGTTTACTCAATTCAATTGGTATTACTTGATATTTAACTTTTTGACGTTTTTTCAAAAGAAAAAAACACTATAAAATATCAAAAAATATTTAAAAAATAATAATTTCATACTTACAAAAAAACCCTATAAAAATTTGATGTGTAATTTATGTTTTATACATATAAATAATGTAATACTAGGGCTACTTGAAGAAAATAAATATTTTAAAAAAATAATGTTTCATATAGTTTTTATTATTCTAAAAATGTATGTGGAATAGTGAACATATTTTTAGAATAATAAAAACTATATGAAATATCATTTTTTAAAATTTTATTTTCTTCGAGTATCCCTTTAGTAATATACACTTTTTAAAATATATAAAACATCAATTATATCTATTTTATAGTGTTTTTACTAATAAGTGTGAAATTGCATATAAAATATGATATTTTATATAAAAAAATTACTTTTGAAAAAACATGTTAAAAAGGTAAAAATAATTAATACCGATTGGATAAAGTAAAATAATAATAAAAACAATAGATATAATTTATTTTTCACGCACTTTAATATTCAATTAACGGAAATTTGGCGATGGGTGTGACTTTGCAAAGAAAACGGTTTTAAAAGGTGGTTTTCTGCAATTTTTGTTTTAAGAGGTGGTTTCACGCAAAACACCCTATTTAAAGGGTGGTTTTCTGCAATTTACCCAATATATTTCTCTAGTAAGTCAAAATACAGATGAAATACAATATTGTCAAACTCGTGATGGCAAAACCAACTATTAAATTTGAACATAAAAAAAAACTATTAAATATGAACAAAAAGTAATTCTAAGAAAAAAAAGACTAAAATAATATAAAATATCAACCTATACACCAAAATTAATACAAGTTTTAAAATCAACGAAAAATAATACAAATTATAAACTTTCGACTTAAAATAATAAAAACTTTTGAATTTGAATTAGGAGAATAATCAAAACAAAACTTTATTTTACTAAAAACATTCATAAATAGGCACACTTTGCACAAATCTACCACTTTATTTTTAAATCCACCAAAACCACTATTATTTGTCCGCTTTATTTAAAAACCACTTTTTATTTTGAAATTACATAAAATCACACCCAAATTATCCAAATAAATAGTGGTTTTGAAACCTAGAATTCATGTAATTTTGGTTAATTTAAAAAATTGGGGTTGTATTGCATAAGGTAGGACAAATAAATAGTGGTTTTGATTTATTTAAAATGTAAATGGTAGGTTTGTGATATGTATGACTAATTATGAATTGTTTTTTTAATTTTGATAAACAAAATTTTGTTTTGATCTTCCCCGAATCCAAATTTAAAAGTTTGTACTATTTTAAGTCGAAAGATAATAGTTTGTATCAATTTTGGTTGATTTTAAAGTTTGTGTTATTTTTGGTTTATAGGTTGATAGTTTATTATTTTGAAACTTTTTTTTATTTGTATTATTTTTGAATTCATATACGATAGTTGATATTATTTTAAGTCATTTTTCCATTATTCAATGAGCACCAACATATAAATACCATATGGTGTTGAACATAAATTATATACAAAGATCATATTAGTGTTTGTAGGCGGTTTGGGAGAGGAAAAACATTGCCATTAGAAATGAGAGTTAAAGAGGTGTTTAGCATTAAAGGCAGAGTACAAGTTTTTTAAACGGTCTTGCTATTTGCACGGGGGAATTTCACAATCCGCACGGTGTCGATCTCGGAGTTCGGCAACGGTAATATGCCGACTTGGGAACTCGGCATCGGCAGAGATGTCGACCTGATCCCGACTGTGATCTCCCACGCATTGAAGGGTTGTCGATCAGTGCAAGGCTGCCGACTCGGGAACTCGGCACCGTGTGAATGACGAAAAAATGGTCGTGTGAATAACAAAACCCTTTTTAAATCAGCATAAATAGTTAATTTTTTTTCCACACGTAAACACTTAAGTCGTGTTCTCGTGGAGTATTCAATTAACGGCCCTCAGCCTTGAGACAGGACTATTATATGAACTGAACAACTTGAACTCGACTCGGAATCTGTTCGAAAAAAGCTAGATTCGGGCTCGTTCACTTATCTAACACAAGTCGAGACTAAACATAATTTTAAATTCGATTGAAAGCTCGGATTATTCGATTTAAGCTCGAATTTTATGGAATTTCTAAAATTTTCTTTAAGGTAACATGTTAAAACCCAAGTAGAATTGTTTAAAGCTCGAAAAAGGCTCGGCTCGGACTCATTCATTTCCTAAACAAACCAAGCTTGATAAAAAAAGTTCGCTTAAAAATTGGATTTGGTTCGACTCGAACTCGTTTAACAAATGAACCAAGCTTGAACATTGCAAGCTCGACTCGTTCGGTTCGAATAACCCCCTACCTTGAGGACCGGTGATTTAAAAACCCGGTTCATAAGACATTTCGTTTAAAAACCCGGTTCATAATAAAAAATAAAAATAAAAACAAAACCCCTGCCTTCGAGTGCCGTCATTATTTCAATCCCTTGTCTCACCGAGCCACTGCCTTCCCTTCTTCGATCTGCACTGCACCAGCCACCGCCCACCGCCGAACGACGGCCATTCCGACCACCAACGAGCACCGGTCTGGTCAGTCTTCCTTCTCCTCTTCTCTCCCTATCTCGCTTCCTCTTTATCTCTATAATTTATTTTCAGATTTAGAGCAAACTTTGAATCTTTGATTTAATGATATGCACAGGCCAACTCAGACTCTCGAAGCGCTCACAAGTCACAAGCTTTCCGGCCACCTCCGAGCGTTGAGATTTCCGACCACCTGTAGGCGCTGGTTAGTCTTCCTTCTCCCCTTCTCTCCCCATCTCACTTCCTCTCTGTATTTCGATTTATTTTTCAGATTTAGGGTCACTTTGATAATGAATCTGATTTTAATTTATATGAGATTACTACCCGTAGACTATGTAGTTGATAGAAATTTATATGGGATTTATTTTCAGATTTAAGGTGGATTTTGATCGACAATCTGACTTCAACCTCTAGAAAACTAGAAAATCATACCAAAAAAAAATTGACTGGATCTAGATTCAAGCTTTACACTGGTAAGTTTTGGTTTAGATTGTGAGAATTTAATTCATTTGGTGTTGATGTGAAAGATTCATGCTTTACACTTGTATTGTGAGAATTCAACTTATTTGGTGTTGGTGGTGGTGTTGGTTTTGGTTTGAAAGATTCAGGATTTACACTTGTATGCTTTGGTTTAGCTTGTGAGAATTCAATTCATTTGGTGTTAGTGTAAAAGATTCAAGCTTTACACTTGCTTGTGAGAATAAATTCCAGATTGTCAGACTGGAGAATCTCCTCAGATAATAACTCGAAAATGGTTTTGAAAACCAGGGTATTCGTGAAATCCCTTGGCAAATTCACCCAAGCTTTCAGATCAAACATTTCCTCCAGCCTCCCCTCATTATAAAGCAACTGTGCAACAGCAGTTTTCCCAACTCCTGGCATGCCAACCATTGCAATTATGCGAATATCATAATTGTCAAACTCGGTCTTTTTCCTTTTCTGGCTCTGCTCTCCTTTCTGGTCAGCTCTTGTTAGCTGCTCATACTGCAAAAACCGAGTTACCTCCTCTATTTCTGAATCTCTTCAACGTACTGCATTGATTTATCCAACAAACTAGTTGTTGCTAGTTTCTTACCTCTTGAGGAACGTTCACAAGTGAGGCCAACTTGCAAGCCAAGAATACTGATTTGCTGTAAGAAACCATCTAATCTTTGAGACATATCTGAGATGGTAGAATCTAACTTTTCATGATCAGGTTGACGTAGAAAGGTGGAGATAGTGGATAGTACCCTTCAGTTCAGTTAGCAATTCAATCAGCCTTAGCTAATAAAGCGAATATCCTTCCGCTTCAACCCTCGAGAAACTACTTTCTGACGTGGCTTCGACTCCTTCAACGGTGGACTGCAAAGCTTGAGTAGCAATAGCATCCAAGAGGGTTTCAACATCATACATGGGATCCTTCAGCTCATCAAGCCAGAGCTTTACGGGCTCATTGTTGATGACCTTCTGCTCGGCATCAGAGACCACTGCACTGAGAGCTAGCATCGTCTGCTTCAACTGACCCAACCGATCACAGGTGGTTTTCCTTCCATCCAGGAACCGTTGAACTGGCTCTGATTGTATTTTTTTTAATCACAAGATTGAACACGGCAGATATGGCAAGGTTGAATGAGATAGTTATCGACAAAATCCATGATGAAGAGGTGGCACAGATGCAAGGAAACCCAAAGCAATGAATGAAAGGAAAAGTGTTTGGTATGGAGATTGGAAGGGTTTTCAGCATCCAGCTATTGCTACCCTTGTTTAGGTGCCGTATCAAGAATGTTTGCAAAGGGAGGAAAAGTCCATCACAGACTCAAAGTCTACTCACTAGTACAAATGGATGGTGCAAGGTTGGTTGGGGACAATAACTCTCCTTTCCCACATTGCTGTCAAACTTTAGGGTGGATTTTTTTTATTGGTGAACACAAAGCTTAATTTCTAAAAAATGCTCAACATTTCCCCTAAATTTAATCTACTTTAGATTTCCATAAAAAAAATTCATCTACATTATAATACAGTATTAAGTTAGATTAAATAGTGAACATGCCAAACAAACCCTAAATAGCCACTGATTTGATTTGACATCTCTCCTACATCCCCAAAATAAGGAACAAAACAAAAGGGAAAATTGATTCATTTGATGTTCAATAGAGAGACTGAGAGAGTACCTTCGGGCGTCTTAACCATAGCAGTGGGAAATGGCGGACAACACCGAAGCAGTGCAGAAACGGAAGCAAAGATTCAACACACCTTTTCACCTCAACCATATCTGATTTTAACACAATTAAAGAACGGTCAGCAATTAATCAGATAAACTCTGAACTGCAACATCTTACCTCAGAATGCGGAGGTTAAATTGAGGCTTTTGATCGAGGATGTGAATTGTACGGCGCGTGGAAAACGCTTTCGCCCAGAAATCGGTGGCAGTGCCGATTCTCGAAGCCGCCAATGAGGTGAAGGTGGGAGAGTAGTTTAGAAACCTTGCAGCAATGGCATATGCGGCCGCCATGGATTTTGCTTTCAGAGGTCGCCGGAGAAAGAGGGAAGCGGTGATCAAATTTCTTCCACTGCGCTGATTGAAAGCAGATGATATTGTTTGGTTGTTGAACTGGAGAGAGCTTGGACAAATGGACCCGGTTCATTCTGAACCGACTCATCTGATAGAACCAGGTCCAATCCTGATTCGGTGGTTCAGTAAACCGGACCCAATTTTGAAGGAACCGGGTTTAAGTTTTTCTCATGCTATTACGTAGGGAAAGGTCTCGGGTTCGATTCCCATTCATGCACTTTTATTTTCCCCTTCGCATCTATTATCTATTATTATTATATATAATAAAGGAGAAGTCGCCTGAGACACATGGCGACTTCTCCTTAAAAGTAGTCTTATGAGCCAATCACATATTTTGAATTTTTTTGGAAGAAATAATTAATATATTTATAAGATAAAACTAGACCCAATTTTTTGAAATTTGGTAATATAAAAAATGTAATCACAATTTTTATGATCACAATGTTTATGGATATAGATAGCCACGTCCACTTTACTCCAAATTCAAGTTTTGGTGGGAATATTTTAATAACAATTTTTTTAATATATTTTTCTCAAATTTTTTATAAGATAAAATTAGACCCAATTTGATTAAATATGGATATATTTCTGGAGAAAATTTTATTCTAACTCTATTTAATCAATATATCTATCAATATACCTATATACGTATAAGATAAAATTAGACCCAATCTAATTAGATATGGATATATTTTTAAAAGATATTAGCCAATTTTTAGATTTTGATAAAATTACGAATTTGTTAATTATAGGAGAATCAATTCCGTGAACTGGTTTATTATAGGAGAAAAATGGTGAAATTTGTTACTCGATCTAAGAATCTATTAATTCCAATTTCAAGTTTTGGGTATTCCAATCCTCTTGTTGCTCAGTCTCCCAAATGTTAGAATTGATGTGGTTCAATGTGATATTGTTGGAGATGATGTGAGGGTAGAATTTGCGTAAAAGGATGGGAGATTAGTATCTTAATGATTCTCTAGTTTGCTACATCGAGAGTGATATTTTTAAGACCATTGAGAATGAAGTTATTCTCAAACATTTTCAAAAAAATGAAAACTCGCAGGATGAGGGACTGAGTGCTGCTGATTAGGGCGGAGGGAAAGCTAGGAGGAGGGTTCAAGATTACTTAGCTAATTTTTCCGTTGATGTACTTAGTTGGGGACAAAGTGCCTACAACTCAACCCCCTCAATAAAGGAAATTGTGGTGCACAACAATCCATTACATTCTTTACCTTTCTCTATTGTCCCCTTTAATTACCCTCTACTCCTCCCTTCTCATAGTTTCAAATGTTCCTTCAGTTACATTGAAAGATCCATTTTTTGGGTCATTACAAGCTTCTGCCTCTCTTTTACTGTGCTTCACTAGTTGGTTCTCTTTGCGAGGCTAAAATCCTGCTAGTGCATGATATATGAACATCCTTGATGATTTTGGTTTCTAAGGGACAAGCTGGGTTTGTTGACCTATTCTAAAGACCTATAATATGCACAAAAAAAACAGCAGTCTCATTTCACAAGGAAACAGCTCTCTCACAACTCATTATCACATCTCTTCTCCCTTGGTGTTTCAATTTCTCAACTGTGTCAAAGCTTTGAATCTAACCTAACTCTCTAGTCTCTATCTTAGTTTTGATTTCGTACAATTTTCTGATAGAAACGTGCATACCTGATAGAGAGGAACCAAATCTAGGGGGTGAATCTCAGTTGACGCTTTTGTTTAAGCCTTAAGAATTATGTGGCTGTGTATCTGAATCTGTAACTGCAATGAATATCCTAACTGAATCTGAAATGTTTTGTTATTTCTCAATTGTGTCATCGAGTCTTAAAACTGTGTGCACTATTAGAGTATTAGCATATGTTCATATCTTGCTGCAATCTGAAATTTGGAATCAGCTAGTGTAAGTTGCACATTCAAAGCTCAAAATGTGAATCATTCACACATTATAATGAGATATAGTGAACTACGAGGATAAAAATGCACATGTCTGAATTTGGAGTACCCGACATTTTAAGGAGCTATTTCCAATGCAGTTCCTTTTATGTATAATTTGGTGATATATGTGCGATTCTTATTTGGATCTCTAAAACAACATATAATTTATATTTCCATTTCCAAATGTATCGTTTTCCTATAGTTTTTTGGGATGGACATTTCCATATTTTGTATTGTTTCATTAACATAGCTAAAAACTACAGCTTGCATACTATTGTATATGTTGATGAAAAAACATCCTTGTTTAATGTGTCAATTTTTGCTTCTCTTACGTGTTGAAAATGGAATGTAGCTCCATTGTGTAAAATATGTGTTCTAGGGATTTTAATGTCACCAATAAACAAAAACAGAGAAAAGAAGAATAAGCTTTTTACTGATCTGTGGGAGTTCTGCTAGGTTTGATTGCCGAAATCAACACAATGAATTTTGCAGCATCCTTCTGCAAAAGAGTGAATCTTCAAGAACTGCTAAAGACGGTTCCTGTATATAGCGGGGCAACTGGTAGGCCTATTACTCGATTCCTTTTATTTGTGCTTAGTATTCGATGAAAATCTGAGGCATCCATTGTAAGTTTGTAACATGTGTTGCTGCCAATTGTAGATGCATCTGTAGGAGGATTTGGATTGATAGCTAGAAGATGGGCTACCAAGAAAACAGGCGGATCCACGAAAAATGGAAGAGATTCGAATCCCAAATACCTTGGTGTGAAGAAATTCGGTGGAGAGGTAAGAGATTGACCAACTTTTATAGAGACCCATCTTGACCTGGGAAATAGAGAATTTGGCAACTGGTAACATATTCCGTTCTTATTGTCTCTGCTCACGTGATGCAGAGAGTTATTCCTGGTAACATCATTGTTCGCCAAAGGGGCACTCGTTTTCATCCAGGGGACTATGTTGGCATCGGAAGGGACCATACTTTGTTTGCACTGAAGGAAGGCAGGGTGAAGTTTGAAACTCACAAGTTGAGTGGAAGGAAGTGGGTCCATATTGAGCCCTTGAATGGTCATGTGATCCACCCGTTGTATGCTGCATCTGCCTCTAGCAATACTCAGATGAACGCGGCAGAGTGATAATCAAGTTGTGTGCCCCCTTGCAATAATTCTAAACATCAAGTTCTTCACTTTTTTTTATGAAAACTCTCAAGTACTGAACCATTACCCAAACCAGTTCTCAGGAACCATTTTCTACTGCTATAGTACCTATCTGAGTCTCTGGTTTAGCAACTAGTAATGTTTTGTTATTAACTGATAAAGCAGGGGAAATCGGGTTATTCAGATTGGATTGGTTCGATTTTAGATTGGGTTAATTTTAGATATTATGGAGGGTTTTTTTAATGACTTGAAGATTTCGAGGTTATCGATTAATCCCCTATGGATTGAGCACTAGCCTGGAAAGCTTTCGAGCTGAAGGAGCCAAGCAGCAAGCCACAAGCCACAAGATAGGCTCAACCTAAGCCAAGACTAGTCAAGGCATGAGTATGTACTCACTAGTGGGATTTGGACACTTGACAAGGAAGCATTTCACTCTTGTCAGTTGAGCAAAATGTCATTGGTTTACGTTGAGTCAATTGGGTGTCAACTAGGTTCGATTTACATCGAGTGCGGCTGTACAACCGATCCGGTCCAAAGTCGGTGAATCGGAATTTTGAAAACCTTATACCGTGGATCGAACTGGAACCGCAATGTACGGTCCTACAACACTTTGACCGCAATGTAAATTGCTTGGAATTCAGATCGTTTATGCTATTGTACATTGCCTTCCTTCATGTATTTAACTCTTTGACCCAAACTATTGTTTGTTTCAAAAAAAAAAAAAAAGAGAAGGGCTGAAGGGGCAACCAATATCTCCTATAACACTTTTCCTACTCCCCTCCCTACATTACAAAAATATTTAACACTTATTAAATCTTAAACTTTTTTTTAAAAATATATTTATATTCCTAGCATCTATTTTTATACATTTATAAAATTTTATTTTGAAAAACCATGTTGTACAATTTTTGAAAATGAAAAAGGCAATAGTTTACAACATACAACTATTAAAAATTTTAAAACATGATTTTTCAAAATAAAATTTTATAAAAATATAAAAACAAATGTTAGAAATCTATATATACATATACTAAAACCGATGCATAGCATCCTATGTGGCGCGCTGTGGTTGATTCTAGGATAAAAAATCCTTTGTGGCACGTTGTGGTTGATTTTAGGATAAAAATTAATAAAAAAAAAATATTGTCATAATTTATAGAAAGTTATATAAGTCACAATCTATTCATCTATATAATTTAGTTGATTGCTCGTCTGGCTTACTGCATCCCTGCCGACGGTAGCTTCTTTGCTGATATAGAACTGCATGTTCTCGTCCGCTCGGACGCTCTAGGAAAAAAGCCAGATCGTCGACGGCTGCTTTCCTAATCCTTATCTTGCTTCCAAAAAAAAAATTAATTTGATTGAAAAAAATATAAATAAAAAATATTTCATAGTCATACTTACCAAAAATATTAATAGATAATATGTAGTATTTAATAAGTGTTATTTTATTTATATCTAGATTATTTTTTGGTGAAAAATTTATTTATAAAAAAATTAATTATTTAATAATTATATCAAAATTAATAGATAGTATGTAGCATTTAATAAGTGCTATTTTATTTTATATAAAAATTAATTATTTAATAATTATATTGTTATTTTATTTATATCTATACTATTTTTTGAGCCTAAAATGATTTATAAAAATATTATGTAGCCACAATCCATCCATGCATAGCTATTTTAGTAAACTAACATAATAAATATATCATATATATTTAATAAAAAAGTATTAAAATATTATTAAAAATCTGTTATCTATTAAATTACATGAGATTCAATTGATGTTAGATAAGAAGAAAAATATTTACTTTATAAATGTGAATTTTGTTAATATTTTGAGAGAATCTAAATAAGAGATATTTAGATTATATATAATCTATCGAACTAATTTTATTTATATTTATACTATTTTTTAGTGGAAAAATTATTTATATTTAGATGATTATGATTATTTATTTATTGGAATCTATCTAACTTATTTATAATATTGTATTAATGTATTCTTCGTGCACGGGATGAGACCTATACTAGTACAAATATAATTTTTAAATTTTTTTAAGATTAAATAAATACTCCCCCTGTTTTCAAATAAGTGACTTTTTAAGTCAAACACGTACTTTTAGGAGAGTAAAAACAATATAAAATATTAAAATTTTAATTAATTTTTTTAACAATATTATACGGGTTGGCTATATGCACCCATGGCAGGTGCTATATGCACTCCATAGGATGGATTATAGATCCGTCCGTTACACATTTTTAAAAAAATAAACGGACGGATATAAAAAAAATAAAAAAAAATTACATAGGACAGATCTAGGATTCGTCCTATATAAATTATGCGGAGTATTAAAAAAAAAGAGGGCAAAAGCAAGCTGCTGTGCAGCAGCTTTTTGGAGGCAAAAGTAAGGATTCGTCCGTGTATTTTTTTTTGGCTATATGCACCCTTGTTCTCTCCTTTTTTTTGGAGTTTTATTTGTTTATATCCGTCCTGTGTATTTTTTTTTTGCTATATGCACCCTTGTGGCCTTGTTCTCTCCTTTTTTAAAAATTTACAACGGACGGATCATATATGAAGCACATATAGCACTTGTTGTGGGTGTATATAGCACAATCCATATTATACTTATTATTAATTAGTATGGGATTATCAAAATAAAATTTTTAAAAAATTAATATTTTATATTATTTTTATCACCTTAAAATACGTACATAAATATTATTTGAAAACGGTGGGAGTATCAAACAAATTGAGTGGAGTTAAGTGGCAGGGCAAATCCTCTGCGCCACAACCCCGTCCCACGAAATTATTTACCATTAAATTAGTATTAAAAATTCAAAAAAATATATTTAACTTCTGTATACTTATTATAATATATTTGAAAAAAAATCTTAAAAAATCGAATTGCAATTTTTTTTTAAAAAATGTATAGTAAAATCACATGTTTTAAAAATTTTTAAAAATATTTCTATCTCTTATAAATTATTATAATTTTTGTAAGTTGATTTTTTAAGATTTTGTTTTCCAAATATGTTATAATAAGTATGTAAAAGCTAAATATATATTTTTTTAATATTAATTTGATTTTTTTTTCCCTCTTATTCAGATTCTACGTAGTATTTGATTGTACTCCGTAGTTGTCAACGGTCAACCCTGCGCCAAACGTAGGGGAGAGAGAGACCACGCGCAGATCAAGGGACAGTCTTGGCCGCCAAGATCCAGCCACGGCGCGTCGGATCCAAGCACCGGTCGTCAGCCCATCCCCTCCGAAAGTTACTTTGGTGAGTTAATTGCTGTGTTTAAACCAAACCAAAACAAAACAAAACCCCTGCCTTCGCTTATTTATCTCACCGAGTCAGTGCCTTCCCTTCTTCGATCTGCACCAGCCACCGCCGAACGACGGCCATTCCGATCACCAACGAGCACCGGCCAACTCCGACTCTCGAAGCGCTCACAAGTCACAAGCTTTCCGGCCACCTCTGAGCGTTGAGATTTCCGACCACCTGTAGGCGCCGGTTAGTCTTCCTTCTCCCCTTCTCACTTCCTCTCTGTATTTCAATTTTTTTTTAAGATTTAGGGTCACTTTGATAATGAATCTGATTTTAATTTTTTTGAGATTACTACCCGTAGACTATGTAGTTGATAGAAATTTATATGGGATTTATTTTCAGATTTAAGGTGGATTTTGATCGACAATCTGATTTCAACCTCTAGAAAACTAGAAAATCATACCCAAAAAAAAAAAATTTACTGGATCTAGATTCAAGCTTTACACTGGTAAGTTTTGGTTTAGATTGTGAGAATTCAATTCATTTGGTGTTGGTGGTGGTGTGAAAGATTCATGCTTTACACTTGTATTGTGAGAATTCAACTCATTTGGTGTTGTTGTTGGTGTTGTTGGTGGTGTTGGTGTTGGTGTTGGTGTGAAAGATTCATGCTTTACACTTGTATGTTTTGGTTTAGCTTTGTGAGAATTCAATTCATTTGGTGTTGGTGTGAAAGATTCAAGCTTTACACTTGCATGTCTTGGTTTAGCTTGTTAAAATTCAATTCATCCCTCCCTCTTTGCTTCCTTTTTGTAATTGATATGCTCATTAATTATGTGTAAGATTTGTTCTCTTCATAGCTTCCCATTTGATTTCACATCCTTTATATAATTTTCGTCTCCTCTGTTTTCTTACTCTGCTGAATTCAGAAGAGCATATGTAGATCTAGTAATGGAGGAGGACAAAGCAGGGATATCATTGCCTCCGACTCCGAGGATTCTTCTCCCAGAGGTGTTGCTCCTAATATTTGAAAAACTCCCCATCCGTTGCGTCCTCCGATGCAAGGCGGTGTGCAAGGAATGGCATCGTCTCATCTCCGACCCCTTGTTCAAATCCACCTACAACACGAACAACCTGCCAGTAGCCCTTGTCCTTTTCCCACGCCCATTTACTCATCTCCCCCCCATGTCTTATGAGATGGACGGCATGGGCGATGGTGAGCTTGTTGGACAACCGTGGTCTCTTCCTAGCGGCCTCTGCCCGGAAACATGTACTCTCATCGGATCTTACAACGGCCTTGTTGCACTGCACAAAGGAGGTTTGGAATTTCACTCCTTCTACCTCTTCAATCCGTGTACCAAGGAGGAGAAGCTGGTGCGTGTGCCGGCTACGGATGAACTCGACGATGCATTGTCCTTTCGTTATTGTCTGAATCATCATCTCACTGGGCTTTGCCATGATCCCACAAGCAACGAGTACAAGCTTGTGGTTGCCCCAATGGATTTAGATGCTTTCCTTGTGGTGAGCTTCAAGAATGGTAATTGGAAGCTAATTAAGAAATCACCACCCAACATAATCGAGGGACACTCAAACATGACGTGTTCTGTAAAGTGTTATCTCGGGACGACCGCCCAAGGCACTCCACACTGGCTCGGCAACTGGATGGGTATACTCTGCTTTGATGGGTGTACCGAGGAGTTCAGAAGGGTGGATGGATTGCCTAAGGGTGTAGTATCCTACGGTGGCTCTGAGTTTGCAACGAAACCGGCAGCCGCTTGTGGTTTGGGAGCTTTGGACGGGCAGCTCACGGTGGCCCTCGATGCCAGGGTGGAGGGAGACAAACGGCGGCGGGAGGTGTGGGTGTTGAAGGAGTATGGGAACGAGGATTCATGGACGCTGTTGTTTGTGATGCGAGTCACGTGTTCCCTTTTCAGCATTGTGTCGTGGAGTAAGGATGAATGGGTAGCCTTCAGGGTTGAGGATGACCTCATTCGAGTAAGGGAACCCAAATTGATGGGTTATGATTTTAGGTTGCAACGCTCCCGACCACTGCAATTCGGTAGCCACATATTATCAAAGTATTGCAAGAGCCTAACTTATTTGCCAAGCCTGTGTTCTCCCAACACTTAACTTTAATCAGCGATGGTCATCTGTTTGCCCTTTTTCCTCGACTTCTCGACTTCTCCAGCCCCTCTGCGGGCTTCACCGCTGGCGCCTTTAGCTCCTCCAGCTCCTTCATTGGTGCATTTAGCTCCCCCTACCTCCTTTGGCGACTCCCGCTCCTCCACGAGCTCCTGTTTTATCCGTTTATCTTTTCTTTTTTGTTGCCGTTTGCTCTTTTTCCCCCGACTTTTGTGGGAGTTGTTGCTTTTCTCGGTTCTTCTTGCTTTTCTCGTTCATCTTCTTCTTCTATAAGTTCCTTTTCAAGGCGACGTCGCTTTTCAGCATTCATATGTGCTTCCCTCGATTTTGAGATAAATCTCAAGATCCGTTCCAAAAATTCTATCTCAAATTTTCTCCATCCAAGATTTCTAACAAATATTTCAACTTCATGAGACTCCTACATCAAATTAGGAGCAAATTAAAAGACAACTAAATTACCTTAGATTTGAAATTTGTTGAAAAGATCAATACCTGAAAAGTAGGGATACAAATTCTCGTCTCGATGCATCCCTTACCATATCAATGAGATTTCTTGGTACAATCACATTATCATCATCATCCACTGTAATAGACTGGGATTCAAAGAAAATAGGCAGGGATTCAAAGATCTCCGGGATCATATCTCTCAACAGTGATAACTCTTTGCTAGGATCTCGCAAGACCTTTTCAATAAAGTTCATAGAAGCTTTGAAGACCTGTTCTGACTCCCAAAAGTCACAAATCCTAAGAATATCAACGAAATTAATTAAAATCAAAATTCAAACATAATCAAAATCCAAACAAAGCAATATATACAGAGTAAGTTAAAAATGGTAAAATTAAATCATACCATAACCACAAGTCAGCATCTTGTATACATCTACTGAGTTTGTTTTGAGATGCTGTGATTTCATAAAGAAAAACCCTTTGAACAGGTTGCTCGTTACGGAGCAATAACTCTTTCTTGTAATCAGGAACGAGTGGGGACTTTACCGTGAATACCCTCTCTGGCATCCTGTAGTTCCACTCGTTTTTGAGGGAAATTAGTTTAATTTTAATAGCTAAAAGAGAAGCGATAGAAATGAAATATTTGTAATTTTACCTTATAAGTTGCATTTGGTATTGGATTGTTACAGGAAAAGCAAATGATCGTTCTATGGAACTTTCCCGATTTCGGCATGGCGAAGAAAATGAACATACAAAATCTGCATTTATATATTAGATATTTAAATATAAATCGAACATAATTAATAAACATAAATTAAAAACTGGAATTAATATAGTATACAAAATTAAACTAACCTTCCACCCAAATGACAGTCTCTCCAGGGCTTTCTTTTGTTGGGATAAAAAGATTAACATCCCACATTGATTGTGAGGTGGTATAGCAAACCAAAATATAAGGGGAGGTGAAGCCCTGCACAATGGCTTAAGCTTTTGTATAAAGTGGTGGATCCTGACCTTATAATAAAAAAAAAACAAAAATAAACCCCGACACGACTCTCGATTTGAGACGACCGGCTCGGGAAATCCGATTTCTCACATGGTATCAGAGCAGGTCCGGTTCGGGTCGGTTTCCCTGGCTTCGGGGTAGGCTAAAAGAGATTGAGATCCAGAACCCGTCGTAAAAACCAAAAACTGAGCGAGCTATAAAGAGATTGAGAGTCTCGACCCGGAAGAAGAAAAAAAAATTTGTTCAAGTGTCAACCCACATTGAAAAAAATTTGTTCAAGTGTCAACCCACATTGAAAGATGAGGTGAATACCAAACCAAAATATAAGGAAGGGGAAGCCCCTACACAATGGCTTAAGCTTTTGTATAAAGTGGTGGATCCCAACCTTATAATAAAAAAAAACAAAATTAAAACCCGACACGACTCCCGATTTCTAACGACCCGACCGGAGTTTCTCGGAATTTGACATCTTTCAGAGTAAGTAGCACCAAAAAAATCTCATCAACGAGGTAATCAGATCCCAAAGATATCTTAGCAAGTTCATCCTCAAAATCAACTTTGATAAACCAAGTCTTCCCAGCATGTATAAAGTGGATTGTTTTTGTTCCACGAGTGTCAACTATCCACTGTCCACTCTTATATATTGGTTCCATATATAAGAGTGGACAGTGTAGTAGAATGCTTCTAATTTGCAGAAACAATGCAACAGAATGCTTCTAATTCTTCCATTCATTCCAACTCAATAAGCAAGCAAACACATAACCCCAAGAAGGCAGCACGCCATGACACCAAAACACACAAACACACAATGGGGGTGGCATTAGGCACATGTAATGCAAAAAATGCATGATTTATTAAGCACCGCCAAAAGTTTCATTTAAAGTTTCAGAACATTAGTGCTTGTAAGCATGTTAGGACACTTTTGGGTTCATATTGTGAGTCCAATCACATTCGTTTTTCTAGATGTTAGGTGAGACATTACTATCAGACGTATTCACAACCATGTTACAGCACCTCAAGAAGCAACAAGGAACACCATAACTAAATTAGATGAACTACTAAAAGAAAACTTCATGTGAGGACAGACCACATGATGTTTAGTTGCAACTACTAGCTTGCTTAAACTAACAAGACTATACACATTAAGGTAATTTCCAACCACATAAATTACACAAATTCCAATCATTTAAGAGTCAAAGAGTATGATTCAAAAACAAGGCGGCATGCAATTGTGAAAGTATTTTAAATCTTGAGATCAATGTTACAACTTATTACGCCACTTCGCACACCGCGCATGTAATGTATGACTTGTGAAGTACCACCATAAGCTTCATATATATTAAGTGTCCGGACTTTGGGTCCTTCCACATGTCATCAATCCAACAACACACTTGCTTCAACAAACGAACAAGTGACATGTGTCCCCCATTCTTACTTTTGTGTCAGGGTTGGCAAAGCAAAAATATTACTCCGTATGCAAGTGTGTTTCATACGGAGTATTATTTTGGGGCTGGAACAATGATGTCGTTTTACTTGGAATCATCCATCACTCATTAGTCATCAATGAAGAGCGCCCTCCGAATCCCCAAGAAAATGCCAGAGTTGCTGGTGTTCAGCTTCTTCTTCTGGTTGCAAGTGTGGTTGATGTAGTGGTGGTTGCAAGGGCAATTGGTGGTGCTCGGTTTGTTCTTCTGGTTGCAAGTGCGATTGATGCAACGGTGGCTGCAACGGTGCCCTTAGGAGTGGATCCTGATCTCAAGCCTAGCTAAAAAAACTAATACCTATAGTTACTTCATGCATTTGGATTTTGGATGCATATATATATATAATATATATATATTATCGATTCCTAATAATTTTATATCGAAACTAATTAATATATATATATATATATATATATATATCGAAGTCATTAAACTAATACCTATAGTCCATGATCACATCATCATTATATCTCGGACTCACTTGGAGAGGGTCTAATTTAGAAATGAAAAGTGTAAAACTACCATATCCGAAAAACCTTTAGAACTCGTTCTTGATTACGGAGCAATAGCTCTTTCCTGTAATCAGGATTGGAGAGGGGCTGATTTAGAAATGAAAAGTGTAAAACTACCATCTCTGAAAAACCTTTAGAACTCGTTCTTGATTACGGAGCAATAGCTCTTTCCTGTAATCAGGAACGAGTGAGGACCCATTTACCGTGTCTACCATCTCCAACTTCCTGTAGTTTCAAATTCGTTTTGAAGCAAATTAGTTTAATTAATACTCCGTACAATTTAAAAATTGGATTAGCCAAATTTAAACAAAACCGTTTGCGTCCTTCCACATGTCACCAATCTAACAACACACTTGCTTCAACAAACGAACAAATGACATGTGTCCCCATTCTTACTTTTGTGTCAGGGTTGGCAAAGCAAAAATATTACTCCGTATGCAAGTGTGTTTCATACGGAGTATTATTTTGGGGCCGGAACAATGATGTCGTTTTACTTGGCATCATCCATCACTCATCACTCATCAATGAAGAGCGCCCTCCGAATCCCCAAGAAATGCCAGAGTTGCTGGTGTTCAGCTTCTTCTTCTAGTTGCAAGTGCGGTTGATGTAGTGGTGGTTGCAAGGGAAATTGGTGGTGCTCGGTTTGTTCTTCCGGTTGCAAGTGCGATTGATGCAACGGTGCCCTTAGGAGTGGATCCTGATCCCAAGCCTAGCTGAAAAAACTAATACCTAAAGTTACTTCATGCATTTGGATTTTGGATATATATATATATATATATATATGATCGATTCCTAATAATTTTATATCGAAACTAATTAAAATAACTCAATTTATACAGGAGTCTTAAAAGAATATATCTCCATCTTTCAACTGCAAGAAAAACAATCAAACCATTAGGGAAGTGGTAGCAAAGTATCCCAACTCATTTTTTCTACCATAATTAATTGGGTGACAACAATGATATGAAATTGATAAAATGGTATCATTCTCATTAAAACAACTCAATATCATCGAAAATTCACTAAAATCTTAATTTTGCTAGTTATATGTCATCATTTTCCCGGATTTATGGTTAGAAAAAAGAATCGAATACTTTGTTACCACCTCCCCAAAGATTGCGTTATTTTTTCTTACTATTAAAAAGTGAAGATATTTTTTTAATTAACACCCCTTCAAATGTGAGGTATTTTAATTAATTTTGCCTAATTTTATATCGAGTCTAATTAAATTCACGGTTTTCACAGCTATTGCCCATGAGTTTTCCTAATACACTTTATTCAGCTTATGTATTATGTTCTCACCACATTCCTTGACTTCAATTCTCTAGATAAGTCTAGAAAAATCGAGATATCGAACAAGCCGGTAGATAAACTAATCATCATGTACAACCAGAATCAAGTAACAAAAGAAAATATCGGTTCATTGTAAATCATATTTTCATTAGTGCTTCCCTTTATCCTTTGGTCATTTGTTGTTTCTTTATATTATCATGATTGATTTGTCAGCTTCGATTTCTAAATTCATTCGACTTGTCTAATCAATTATATATAATAAAGGAGAAGTCGCATGAGATAATCAATATATCTATATATCCTAAGATAAATTTTGACCCAATTTGATTAGATATGGATATATTTTTAGAAGATATTAACTAATTTTAAAATATATGCATAAAATAAATTTTATTTAACTCTATTTATCTCATAAATATATCAATACCTTCAAGATATATAGAAAATTTTTATTTCTTATTGAATTCCATAAGTTGATAACTTTTACATGGCTAAGTATTATTTTTTCAATTTACCCAAAACCTTTTATCTTCTTCATATTGATAAAGTTATTGATAAATTTATTTAATTATTATGACCATGCTAAGTATTATTTCAATTTCGTCAAAACTTTTTATCTTCTAAAAATATTTTCATATTGATGAGGTTATTGATAAAGTTATTTAATTAGTATGTCCATGTAATATATTGATAAAGTCATTATCTTCTAAAAATATGTTCATATATAGTGAAAATAGGTAAAATCTTATCTTATATAATACTCTTTAAAATTAGTTAATATCTTCTAATCAAATTGAGTCAAATTTTATCTTATGCATATATAGATATATTGATTAAATAGAGTTAGAATAAAAATTTATCTTATGCATATCTTTTAAAATTAGTTAATATCTTCTAAAAATATATACATATCTAATTAAATTGAGCCAAATTTTATCTTAAGATATATAGATATATTGATTAAATATAGTAAGAATAAAATTTTATCTTATGCATATATTGATTAATTCAAAAATTTGTGATTGATTTATACGACTACGATTAAGGAGAAGCCAATATAAAAGGTTTTAACGAAATTGAAATAATAATTAGCATGGTCATAATAATTAAATAAATTTATCAATAACTTTATCAATATGAAGAAGATAAAAGGTTTTGGGTAAATTGAAAAAATAATACTTAGTCGTGTAAAAGTTATCAACTTATGGAATTCAATAAGAAATAAAATTTTCTTATATATATTGAAGGTATTGATATATTTAGGACATATATTTTTTGATTTTACACATATATAATTAAGGATAGATTTTTAGATTTTGACCTATATATAGTTTAGATTGTTAATATTATTTCACAAACGTTGACGTCTTTTCCCTTCTTTTCAGTGTTTTTATTGCAGTTTATTTACGACTTTGTTTACGATTTCCTTGGTAAGTTTTTCAAAATAATGTGCCGATTGTTTACAAGGTATGTTATTTTATTGTTTCCACTAATATATACAAGCTTTTCGCATGTTGTTTCATATATTGTCAATAAAGTATAAATTCATTCAGATTTGAGAAATTATAGGTTTTCATATGTTGTTTCCACTAATATTCACTCGCAAGGATTAAAGAGTAAGACCGGAGTAAGGAGAAATTAGTTTTTATACTAATTAAGCATAAATTCATTCAGATTTGAGAAATCAGAAGTATAGAAGAAATTAATTAATTGAATAAATGGGTATTATTATTAAATTTATTTAAATTAAAAAAAACCGCACACAGTGCGGGTACTGAACTAGTTTATCGAATAATCAAATCTTTTGCATTTTACTTTGCCTACTGTAAAAAAAAAATCTTTTGCATTTTAAATTGTTTTTTTTAATAATTGAAAATACGTTAATGAAATAGTGAATATTAATAACAATCCGTTGTAGTCTAGGTGGTTAGGATACTCGGCTCTCACCCGAGAGACCCGGGTTCAAGTCCCGGCAACGGAATCTCAATTTTTTTTTCCATGGACACTTCCTGAGCGGGCCCAGGGATCATTTAATTGGGCTTTGTTTCAATTTGGGCCTTCTATAGTTTATTGGGCCTTTGAGAAAATGTTTCTCTTGTAAGTAAAATACAGATGAAATACAATATTGTCAAACTCGTGAGTCATCGTGATGGTAAAACCAACTTCAGTTTGAGATAAGACATTATAAGTTAGCTTATATACAACTGTTTATTCAACGAGGACAAACACATAAATACCATATGGCGTCGAACAAATAGTTAAATAAAGGCTTATGAAATAAGTTTTTTAAATCAACACAAATAGTTAAAGGCTTATGAATTATTGCCATTAGAAATAAAGGCGCATAAATTATAAGTTTTTTAAATCAACACAAATAGTTAATTTTTTTTCCATAAGTAATTAAATACTTAAATCATTACAATATGGGAGGGAAGATTCAGACTCGTGACTTATTGGCCATTTAAATTAGTAAGACTTGACATTTTGTGTAAACTAGTGGACCATGCCCGTGCGATGCACGGGACATGTATTTTAGTGAGCATGTTTAATCTAGTAAATATAATTTTATTTATATATAGTAGTTAATTTACATGCTGCTTATTTTAATTAATATTAAAAGTAATCAAACTTTTTAATATAAAAAATAATCAAACTTTTATCACACATGTGTTTTTTTAGGATTTAAATAATCAAACTTATTTTAAGTTATAATTTTATAATTTTCTCATAATTAATTTTTTTCCTATCTTTTTTATAGTTCTATTATGAACCAAAATAGTTTAAAATTATTTTATTCTCATTACTTTTAAATATATCGGTAGTGGTACATTATTTTATTCTCTTGGTTAAATATGTATCTAATACTCAATCAAATGTTTATTGGAATATAATTAAAAAAATGCATTTTTATCATATAACTTAAAATAAGTTTGATTATTTTAATGAAAATATTGTGTACTTATATCCTTTTCATAATGTGAGAGTGCACTTACTTTTATATTTATTATCAATTAAAAATATTTTTCCTTTATATAAAAGGCTATATATATTTTTAGAATTTTACACTAACTAATAACTCTTATATGTTGTTATTAAAAATAACTAATATTCAAAAGCCACCAAAAAAACAATAATCTAATTTTTTAAAAGCATAATGAACACATTTTATCATTTCACTCTCCTTTAGCTATTTTTGTTGCTATGAAGAAGCCGTGTACAATTAGACAAGAAATTTAGGTGAGTCCAAAAACTCTAGAGAGAGAAAAGATCTAGAGAGAGAATTACAAAGTCAACGCCTATTGCTGCTCGCCGGACGACCGGACCGTCGTCGGCAATGGACATCGATGTGGATAAGGAGATCGGGATCCCAAACCCACCTCAAAAGGAAGTAAGAGAGGACCAATCGGAGATGCAGATCGAGTCAGACAAACAGGATACGAACAAGGTGGAGGATACTCAAGTGGAAGCCAGTAAAGACCAATCTGATGTGCAGATCGAGGCAGGTAAACAAGGCGGGAACGGTTTGCCTGAAGGTACGCCAACATTTTTTGTGATTGGGACAAATGGTGAACAGATCAACAAAAGTGAGACCATGCCCAAGCAGGTTCAGAAAGCTTCGCTCAACACTGTGTCTGGGGATCAAAGATCATGGAAGGATGTTGCTAGTGTCGACAAGAGGGGGCAAAAACACAAGGAGGTCATAGACAGTAGGGGCTGGGAAGGGAAAATCACTACGACCTTCCCTGATGGCCCTGAAGGAGATCCAGTCGTCATTGTGGACAGGGAGATTGCTTCGGTTTTAGAGGAAGAATGGCGCAAAGCCGTGGTGTTCAAAGTCCTAGGGTTCCCAATTGCTTTCCCGGTGATGGAAAGAAAGCTAAGAGAGTTGTGGAAATTTGGAGATAGAATGCAGATCGTTGACTTACCGAATGGGTACTTCATGGCGCGTTTTGACAACGAAGGTGAACTCATGAATGTGCTAACAGGAGGGCCATGGGCGGTGTTTGGTAGATGTCTTATCATGAAACGCTGGTCTCCAGACTTCTCCCCCTCAGAAACTATCTCCTCGGCTCCCACTTGGATTAGAATCACAGATGTTCCTATGCAATGGTATGAAGAGAAAGTCATTTGGAGCATGGCGGCAGGGGTGGGAAAACCGGTTATGGTCGACCCGATTACGCTCCGTAGGAATAGAGGGAGATTCGCGAGGGTGTGTGTTGAAATCGATTTGGGTATGCCCCTAAAGAAAGCGGTCACTATAAACGGGAAGAGATGCCCGATTGAGTATGAGGGTCTTCAAACGATCTGCTATAAGTGTGGGCGCTACGGGCATTACGCTTCTCACTGCCAATTTGCTCCTAAGGGTAATAAGGCTGACAATCAGGAAGAACAAGGTAAACCTGACGAGGGTAGAGGAAATGCATGATCGAGAGAAAAGGGTAGCAATGAAGAGGGTGTGAGGACGGAAGAAAGAAAGTCAGAGAAGGGAGAAAGCAACCATAGTGTTGTCTACCATTTCGGGCCTGCGATGCATGCTAACAAGAGGACGACGACGGTGAAACAGATGTACTATGGGAAAGCCCAACATCAGAAAGGCGCCAACAGAAGTCCCAACATCAAGGCTGCTATCACTATGAGTAACGACAATAAAGGAAAAAGCCCCATGCAAGGAACCCTTAACAAACCCACTCAGACTGGGAATCGTTTCAACGTCCTGACTGTCGAAGAGGTTGGTGAAGAAAGTCAGGCTAAGGATCGAAGAGGTAGAGTCGCGAATGGGGAAATTAAAATTATTAGTAACGAACCTGTGGAGAAAGCTATCACAGATAGCAAGCTGGAAGCGAGCAGAAGCGGTAATAGAACGGAGAACACAGTGACAGCAGTGTTCAGCAGCAGTGACGACGGGAAGAAGGAGGAGGGGAGAGCTGCGGCTAACAGGAAAAGGAATACGATTAGGAGCCTGGCTAGGAAGAAAGCTCTGTCAACTATGGAGAAGAATGAAGAGAAGGAGAACAATAGCAACGAGAAAAGGAGGAGACACTCTGAAGACGGAGGGAGGGTCACAGGGAATGGTAACAAGGTCTTTGGGTATGAGAACACAGAGAAATGGCCGCCTCAAAGCTTGACCAACATGCCACAATCCGGAAATGACCCAGGGGGAACAGGGAATATTTATAGAATAGCTAGTCCAGAGGAGCAAAACGGGAAGGGAAGGCATAAGGACCATGAGGAACAGAATGTGATGCTTCCTGGGAATAGGGAATGCAGAACCGAAGCGGAAGCAGAAGATGGGGCACCCATGGAAGAAGGCAGACATTAACCGCGTGTTGGTCTGACTTGTTTTCTTTTCTCTTGCAGGTGTTCTCATGAATTGCATTTTTTGGAATTGTAACGGAGCCGATAAAGATGGGTTCCGTAGAGCTATGAGATCTTGGTGTCATAAACACAAAGTAGATGCCGCTGCAATTTTCGAGACGAAAATCTCAGGGGAGAGGGCGGATAAGGTCTGCGCCATGCTTCGCTTCGACAATTGCACCCGTGTCGAGGCTACAGGCAGGGCTGGAGGGATATGGATCCTCTGGAATGAAAATAGGCTTAATATGGTTGTCCTCAAGTCTAACAATAATCTTATTCATGTTAAGGTTGGGATTGGGCGTGAGAGGCTGCACATCATGGCGATCTATGCCCCGGCGACGCTTAACGACAGAAGAGAGTTTTGGAGAATGCTCGATGAGGAAATCGCCACTGTGAATGGCCCTTTAATGATAGGTGGCGATTTCAATTGCATCTTGGACTTGGATGAAAGAGAAGGAGGAAACGGAGGGCTACATGGAGACACGCCTGCCTTCCGCAGCCTTGTTAACAACAGAGAGCTCATTGACATGGGCTTCTCGGGGCCCAAGCACACATGGTCCAGAGGTAAGTCCGTTCAAACTCGTGTGTCGAAACGTCTGGATCGTATGTTTTGCAACAGGGAGGCGAGGTTACATTGGCCGGAGGCGACGGTAAGGCACCTTGCTAGGCTGTCTTCTGACCACAACCCCCTGCTGGTCACTCTCAAACCTATGCTGCCCCACAACATGGAAAAGAGGCCGTTTAGGTTCGAAGCGGCCTGGATAGCTCACCCTGATTTCATGAAGGAGGTCAAGAAACGGTGGAACCCCAACTGTAAGGTTAGTGATTCCCTCGCAACTCTTAAAGATGCTTTACTAACGTGGAATTGCGAGGTTTTTGGCAACATTTTTTTCAGGAAGAATAAATTGCTAGACAGCATTGAAAAGATTCAAAGGAACCCTTGTTTGAATGTTTCGAATATCCTCCTGGCGCAAGAGAGCGAGCTTCAATCCGAGCTGGAGAAGGTTCTTGAACAAGAGGAAACTTTGTGGTTTCAAAAATCGCGGGAGAATTGGCTAAGTCAAGGCGATCGCAATACGTCGTTCTTTCATCTATCCACGGCCATACGTAGAAGGAGAAATAGGATTGAAGGCCTCTTTGATGATAAGAGAAGATGGGTGGAAGATAATGACAAAATGAGAAATATAGCTGTGAAATTCTTTAAGAACCTTTACAACATGGATGATGTCTCTCCTATACCCAACTGTTCTATCAATATTGAGGGATTCCCTGATATCGATGGCATCCAAATGGAGGGGCTGCTGAAACCGTTCACCAGAGAGGATGTCTCCCGAGCTTTAAAAGATATGGGGCCTTTCAAGGCTCCTAGAATTGACGGCTTTCAACCGGTTTTCTACCAGAAATGTTGGGAGATTGTTGGAGACTCTGTGTCGAAAGAGATTCTGAAGTTTTTTAGTGAGAAACGGCTGCCAAAAGGGCTCAATGAAACCTTAATCGTTCTCCTTGCTAAAGTGGGAAAACCGGAGAACATTAAACATTTTAGGCCGATAGCTCTTTGCAATGTCATGTACAAAATCATCTCCAAGATGCTTGTGCTTAAAATGCAGGAAGTCATGGGGCATCTGATAGGGCCTACGCAAGGAAGTTTTTTACCGGGGAGATGGATTCAGGATAACATCGTTTTGGTCCAGGAAATCGTCCATTCTATGAGGAAGAAAAGGAATGGTAAGAGATGGATGATTCTGAAGCTTGATCTGGAGAAAGCGTACGACAGACTTAGATGGGATTTTATTGAGGAGACCCTCAAGGATGCTGGTTTCCCGCCTGTGTGGATCGATTGGATCTCGGAATGTGTGAGGTCCACCAGGATGCGAATCCTTTGGAACGGGGAAATATCGAATCGTTTCACTCCTGAAAGAGGTGTGCGACAGGGTAATCCGATCTCGCCGTATTTGTTCGTCCTTTGCATAGAGAGACTCAGCCATATCATTAATCATACGGTCGATTGTGGCGACTGGAAGCCCATTCGCTTGTCTAGTGGTGGTCCGCCCATCTCTCACGTGTTCTTTGCGGATGACATTGTCCTTTGTGCGGAGGCGTCGGAGAATCAAATGAGAGTTATTATGCAGGCTTTGGATCTGTTCTGCAACATATCGGGACAGCGCATCAATATAGAGAAATCCAGAATCTATACTTCTGCGAACGTCGGGGCTGAGCTGAAAGAGAAGTTGAAAGCTACGAGTGGAATGATGGTGACTAGCAACCTAGGTAACTACCTCGGAAAGCCGGTGCTCCACAAAAAAATATCCAAGGCTGACTTCAATCCTCTGCTCGAAAAAATCAAGAACAAACTCGCTGGCTGGAAGGGAAGAACCCTTAGCTTCGCTGGTCGCATTACTCTCACGAAATCTGTCTTGACTTCCATGCCGATCTACTCGATGGGAACAATATTACTCCCTAAAGGGGTTGTGAAGGATATTGATAAAACTTGCAGAAATTTCATCTGGGGAGATAGTGAGGGAACTCGTAAGATGCACATGGTGGCGTGGAAAGACATTTGCAAACCCAAAGCCATTGGCGGGCTCGGTATATGTTGTATGAACAACATGAACTTGGCGTTAGTGGGGAAACTTGCTTGGAGATTCCTCACGGACGAAAAGGCTCTTTGGGTGGATGTGTTTCGCTGCAAGTATGTGCGTGGATCAGGGGCGAGGGTGGCAAGGGCCTCTCATGTTTGGAAGAGCATCCGGGCAGGAGCGGAGAAAGTTATCAGGCAGGGCACCAGGTGGGCTATCGGCGATGGGAGGAGCGTGCGGTTCTGGCTGGAGACGTGGGCTACTGATTCGCCTCTCATAGAGGTTGCTACTAGGGACCTGCTGCCGGAGGAAAAACATCGGACGGCACTGGAATTGGGAAAGCTTGGATGACATTATTCCTAAGGGCATGCTTCTGCAGCTTTCTGCGTGGGATGTCGACACCGCTGGGGCTGAAGACGAGGCGTGCTGGGCGTACTCGGAATCGGGAGAGTATTCAGTGAAGTCGGCGTACAATCTGATCCATGGTTTTTTGAAGATCTGATTGAGATGATGCATAATGGAAAAAATTATTGAATTTTCAACTAACCATCAAATATATATTGTTGAGCAAAAATTATGATTTCTAAATCTTTAATATTTAATAAGATTGAGGATTTTATTTGATTATTTGTATTTAATTTAGTTACCTTTTATATAAACTAATTACTAATTAGATATAGCCTATGGGTAGATACACATTTGTGAAAAAAAAAATGCTACAAAGTAGTGCAAATTAGGAGGATTGAACCCTTAACCATATGTATAATAACTCTTTCTTTAACCATTATGTTACAATGACTTTTTGATTTACTATAGTAATATTGAATAAATATTAGGTTATTTGTTATAATTTAATTAGTGCATTTAATAGGGCTTTCACTCAACTTTATATATATAGTATAGATATAGATTGGATGAATTTGAAGAGACGAGATGATAAAAAAGGCAAACAAGAAAGAAAAAGGGAGCAAGGGAATATAATTAATAGTTTCAAGATAGTGTATGGATGGTGAAAACTAGGTCTGTCCACGGGTCGGACTCACGGGTCGAGAAGTCACGACTCAAATCCGAACCCGTGGGATAGACGAGTCGACGGGTCACAGGTCAACCCACCGGGTCATTTTTACAAAACCCTCGACCCTAATCCGAACTCGTGACCCGCCACGACCCTTGACTCGTCTGTCCTGAACCCGATGGATCTATGACCCGTCAAATCCGTCGAGTCATGGATTGACCCGTGACCCATGTACATGCCTAGTGAAAACCCAAACAAAAGATTGAAAATAATGAAGCAACTAAGCAAGCTATGTCAAATTGTCAATGGATGTATATATATGTGTATAAAACGCACACAAGAAGAGGCAATCCCATCACTGTTCACTGATTTTGATTTAAAGCTAAAGTCTGAATCCCTTTGTTTGCCTATGACACGTTAAATCAAACGCACTACAAATCTATTGAAACTTGATCAAATAAGGCGGATTGATATTGTCGCTAACTCTATACTCCCTCCGTTCAAATATGTAAGATCATTTACTTTTCGGCACGTAGTTTAAGGAGTTAAATACTATATAAAATATTGATTTTTTTAAAATTATTTTTTTTACATTTTAATACTTATTAATAAAAAGTGTTATATTGTAAAAAATTAATTTTAAAACGGAATTTTCGCCAAATGCCCCTGAGGTTAAGGCTAATTCGCGTGGTGTACAAAAGTTTGACATATTTCGCCAGGCGCCCCTGAGGTTTTTATTTTTTTCGCCAAATACCCCTGAGGTTTTCATTTTTTTCGCCAAATGCCCTTTTGTCGAATTTGTTAACATTTTGGTGGAAAACTAGTACAATCCTCACACCATAGTGCATAGTTTTCTTTTTAGACAATAAAAATAAAATTTTATAAGTATAAAAAATTACTATGATAAATTTAAATAAAATATTATCAAATATTAACATAAAATAGAAAAAATAGATAATTAAGTAAAAAATAATTAAATATTTATGAAAAATGTGTAAAAATTACACGAGTTTAAGATTTAAGTAGAATAGGTTGATTGGGTTAAAATTCTAAAATAAATGTGGTTATAACACCTAATAAAAATATATACTTATGATGTAATAGTTTGATATAGCTAGATTGATTAAAAAAACGTGTACAAATTTCATTAGTTTGATATTTTTTTCTAGATTTAGTTGATTGAGAGAAAATTGTAAAATTAAAATGATTATGTCATCTAAGCAAAAATATTTCTCATTTAATAGTTACAATAGGTAAATCTCATTGGTTAAAAATATTTAAAAATTTTATTATTTGAAAATTTATGTAGATTAGGTTGATTGGGTGAAAATCCAAAAATTAAGATTATTATATATAAAAAAATAGTTTTCATTATATATACACACATAGCTAGAGAGAGAGAGAGAGAGATTGGTTGCTTCGGAAAAAAAAAAGAATTCGTATATTTGGAACTATTTTTTTTAAAAAAAAGTTTTGAATTAATCTCATGGTTTTAAAAAAAATAGCATGAAATGATATCATGTAATAATGCATAATGAAATAATATTGTATAGTTATTATTAACTTTATTACATAAAAGTTTTGAATTAATCTCATTGGTTAAAAAATGTAGTATAAAATGATATTGTGCAAATAAAATTAGATAATTTAGTTACTATAATTAAATGATATTGTGCAAATAATGCCTTACAAAAATAATAATGAAATAATATTTTCTTTTCCTTTTATTTTCATCCAAAATGTTAACAATTCGACATAGGGGTATCTGGCGAAAAAAATGAAAACCTCAGGGGCATTTGGCGAAAATAATAAAAACCTCAGGGGCACCTGGCGAAATATGTCAAACTTTTGTACACCACACGAATTAGCCTTAACCTTAGGGGTATTTGGCGAAAATTCCGATTTTAAAAAAATTAATATTTTATATAGTATTTAGCTCCTTAACCTACGTGCCAAAAAGTAAAAGATCTTATATTTCCGAACGGAGAGAGTAATTTTGAAAGTCATGGGACAATTGGTTACTGTGGTTTTGAAAATCGTGAGAACTTACGTTGTCACGATTCTATAAAACACGAGAGAAGTCGATCAAAGATTAAGCTCGATGTGGTGATGGGATAAGTATATAGTGCTTGGCTCCAATAGTTTTGAAAACTATGGTGGATTTTTTGTTAAAAAAAACTCATGCATAGATTTTATGTCTTTTTTAAAATGTGGAAAGATTTCTGAAACCATAATCAGCTAAATCTTTCACGACCTTTAAAACAGTCGTCGTTACAATCTATTTGGTGATATTTTAGTCATCCCAATAATATCTCCTTTCGATTGGTGAAATAGTGTTTATAGTTTACCCTATAGTCGTCAGACATGTCTGGCTTTAGAATTCTTACCTTATAAAAAAAAATAGGGATGCAGCATTTTTGGTTATACTATATCATTTGCTATTTTGAATTATGAAGACCTAGAGGGAATGATACAAGCCCAATGGGCCCCTTGGGCCCACCCTCCTCACTCATTGTGCCTAGTTGCAACGTATATGTGTTCTTCCTCCCTCCTCGTCCGATCAAATTTATTCCACATAATCTACATCCGATCTTTTCTTATCTAAAGATGTTCAACTCGGATCACGGATCGAAGAACACAAGTTGCAAATAGTGAGGCCTTTTTTGAATAAACAATTTTTCTATCATATGCCCCAAAGACATAGGATAAGACCCTAAATTAGGAAATATTTTTTAAAATTTAATTGATTTAGCTTTTCTTTTAATTAGATTCCTAGGGTCGCTTGCCTTTTTGGTAGGGAATCTTTCCCAATTTAGGGTCTTATCATATGCCCTTAATTGGTAGGGAATCTTTCCCAATTTAGGGTCGGGGCATAGGATAGAAAAACCGTTAAATAAAATAGAATCAAAGAAACAAAATTATAACAATAATTATAATATAATAGATTTTATTGATAATTAGTTAGGTAACCATAATCTTATAGTTTTAATGACACTAATTTAAAATGCCTCAAAACATTTATCGTTTATTTTTTTTCGTAATTAAAAAAAATAAAAACTATATAAATATTTATTGTAATTCCTTTTTTTATAGTTTCACATTTATTACTACAAAAGATGATATTTTACATAATTTTTGGCTTATAAAAATATATATCGAAATAACTAACTAATTTTTTTTTTGAAATGGTCTTTCTAATCTCTATCCATTACATCACAGTTTATACAAACCATGTTGGGAAATATGATTTAGATTTGAATTCTTAATCCCTAGAAAAGCAATTAAAAATAATAAAATATAGCTAAAATGAGTTAAACTAGAAAAATATTTATAAATTTAGTCTCTTAACCGATGCTCAAATGTATAGATTCGAAAATCCATTAAAACTAATAGGACTGTTAAAAAAAATTCATGATGCATGGGCCAAAATACCAAATTTGTATTTAAAATGAACAACTATGGACGTCTGGGTATTTGCAAAAAAAAAAAAAAAAAAAAAACTCTGGTGTCATATGAGTATTTGAAAAACCTTTGACAGATATATAGGTATTTTTTTAGGATGGAATTCTAGTTTCAGGTACATGAATCAGATTTCAGGTAAAACAAAATGTATAATCCATCAGATATTTTTTAAATATTCAGATAACACCGATTTTTTTAAACGATTTTTCTATCCTATGCCCCAAGGGCATAGGATAAGACCCTAAATCGGAAAATGTTTTTTAAATTCTAATTAATTTAGCTTTTCTTTTAATTTAGATTCCTAGGGTCGCTTGCCTTTTTGGTAGGGAATCTTTCCCAATTTAGGGTCTTATCCTATGTCTTAGGGCATAGGATAGAAAAACCGTTTTTTAAAATACTCATATGTTTACAATTTTCTAATTTAAATACTCCCTCTATCTCAAAATATAGGAAATAAGTATAATATTATTTTAAAAAAATATTAAAAAGGTAATATTTTATATACTCTCTCCAATAAAAAATATTAAAAGTTTGACTTTTGAGCACGTATTTTATGGATCTAAAAGTTATATAAAATATTATTATTTAAAAAAAAACTAAATACTTGTTAGTAATAAATATTAAATTTATTTCAAAAAAATTAATAAAAACTTACCCCTCGTTTGTTTTTTGGTAGCGAAAGGTAATGATTACCCTTATGAATATAGTCCATATTTAAGTTAAGATTCATTGATCACTGTTCTAATCATTCCCCTTCTTCTCCCATTTTTCATACAAATTTGTTACCCTTCTATTCCCTAATTTGAAGGAGGGTAACTAATACCTTTAGGATGGGCTAATAATCCCCCCACCCTCTCCTTCAAGCTCACAAAAAATGATAATCATATACATTTTATATGTAAAATTTAATACCTTACCTTTCCATTCTCCTCTTATATAAACAAACGAGCCTTTAATGTTTTATATAATTTTTAACTTCTTAAAATACGTGTTAAATAGTAAGAAAATCCTATATTTTAGATAGGAGATATTAGTTTTTAGCTACTTAAAAATATGTTAAAAAAGTCAAACGACCTATATTTTGAGACGGACGCAGTACTATAGAGTAATTTGGCATTTTGTCGATGATAAAAGAGACAAAAAGCAAGAATCACCTCGGGCCCTTAAAACTTGGATTGCAATAATTGATTGGGTATGAATTTCTGTGCTCATATCTCATCTTTATATTTTTTACCCTTTTTATTTTATTAACAAAAAAAAAATAAAAATAAAAACCGTGTAGGTGTCACTTGCCGCCGGCGTAGACGGCCACGGCAGGACTCGTGCTTCCTTAATCACGTTTAAATGTTTAATTAACAACTAAAAAAATGAAACATTGCTTCTTTAATTAACAACTAATCCCTCAAAAATAAGTAAATGACCAAGGATTTGAGCTCATCACGTGCTTGCTTTATTAAATCAAACAAAGTTACAAAAGATGCCCAAAAAAGGTGATGTTTTTGCATTAAAGGGTTGCTTAATTCGTTGCTTCCGATCTATATTTTTTGTTTTTATTTAGGCTAGAAAAAGTAATTATAACAATAGCTATTTGTTCTTACAATCTTACAATCCTAGTCAGTTTCTGATCCAGATCATGGATAAATACTCGTTAATGCTAAGATCGGATTACGAAATCAGGAATACAATCTCAATGGCACAAAAAAAATCTTATCAAAAAGCGCTTGTGTTTTTTTCTTCCCACAATTACTATTTATCCAAAAAAAATTCAATCAATTAAACAAGCTATAGTGACTTTTGTTGTTATGCAACTACTTTTACAAATTATAATCTTACAATATATAAATTTTAAATTATTTATTTTCTTTAACTATGATAAGATAGGAATGAGTTGTATTAAGATCATATTACAGAGATTATATAGACTGTGCCAATTAAAGGTTTGATGATTTGGACATGTATATGACTATATATATGAGAGAGATATGAACGCGCCAGTAAACTGGTGTGACTGTCTTTCAATCGAGATGGTTTAGTTTAGGAAAGACATAAATGCACCAGCACGCAAGTGAGATATAATGAGTAACCATAAAACAATGGAAGAGTGCTACCGAAATTGAAGAGGGCTAACTAACGCTACACACAACATAGAGGTGCATTTTTTGTTTTTGAGGAGGTAAGTATTCAAGATCAGATATTGCTAAATCTCGATAGTCGACAGAAGGGAAACTGTCAAAACATATAACATAAAACAGGAAATGTACAATACAATATAGAGGTGTATTTTTTTAATTAAGTATAAATTCGAGCTCAGCCATACCTGAAACTCGAGAGATCGACAAGTCGGCAGATGGATAACCCGTCAAACATACAATATAAATCGAAAAAAAAGCGCAATCAACATGTGTCCTTCACTAACATCGAGGTGTATGTTAGTGCATCCGAGTACTTTGATCAATTTTTTTTTCTTCTATTTTTCTTCATAATGTATAATTAAAATGTTTGAAAGGGAACAAAAGAAAAGTGGTAGCTACGAATCAAATCTGAAAGCAAACATTGCCTAATTTTAGGCGGAAGCATTTAAAGTAAGGTACTCCTATAGTCAAACTCAATATTCAATCCCCATTATATATATGTGTACCAGATTGTGTGTATATATATAATTTGATACTGTAAAAGTATTTACAAAGAAACATATAATTATATCTCAAGCAATATCTAAGAGACTAATAATTAATTACGCCGTATATATATCATATTTTATGTACACAAATTTATGGCTTCTTTGAATTTTACCATTGATTCATACTTGTAGTTGCACCTTTAATTTGGATGATCATATACACTTATTTAATTTATTCGAAATTAGCAATTATTAAAAGGAATTATTTTTTTTGAGAACTTTTATTCAATTACTCAACCGCTCATACTTGCACTTTTTGTTCAACATATGACATTAATTAATATATATACTAATTAACCAAATCTTAATTATCAATTCTGTTGACTATATATATGTATAATATTAATAAATACAATTATTTCTCTAATTATTATATATGGATATATGAAGTACCTTGGTTTAAGTTAGGTACAAGCGCACGTATCATTTTCATTTTGATAAAATAATTATGAGCTAGATTACAGTGGATTAGGGGTGTGTTTGGATTTCACAATATATTATTTATAATGTAATTATATTATCTTAATTTCTGTGATTGTTTGGTTAAATCACTATTTTATCTTGGTTTTTATGAAATTTTTAGTTGTATAATCAAACATTCATGTAAAGTCGTAAACTGAAGTAAAATAATTGTATTGTAATTAATTCTCAAGAAGTTAAAGTCCAAGAAATTTAAATTTTATGCTAATTTTATTATAGTTTATAAAATTCACAGCTATAATTATCTTATTGAATGGAAAAAAAAAGCTTAGGTGAATAATGGATAAATTGGAGAAATTTATTAAAAAATATATATTAAAAATAAAAACCAAAATGCCAACCTTTACGATTAGGGAGATATATTATTACCAAGTAAAAGCTATTAATAATTATGAAAATCAAAATCACAAATATATAGATAAATATGTAGCATTATAATGTATATGTGACATATATAATATGATTGACAAAAAATTATAGAGGGAAAAAATTTAATTTGATGCCACATAATAGTCCAACTTACTAAAGTCTATTGGAACTCGAGATCGATAGTTGTGTGCACACGTGCATTCATGCGCTAATAGTCCAACATATAACCCGAGTGAGATTCTTCTAAATCAATCACCTCAAAATTGATAGGCTAGGGGTCATTCAGTACATCTTTGCTGATGATAAATAGCTACTAATTTATCAATCACATAAAAGATCTAGTTAGTAGTATAATTTCGACCAAGAAAAGTTATTAGTAGTATAATTATTCATACAAATAATTAAAATGAAGGAATTTATTAGTTTATGAAAACCGAATACTTATAATATACACCATGTTTTGATAAAGTACGAATGAATAATATACAGTAGATTGTTGGCAAACATGCAAATCTGAATATAGCTCTCGAATTTGTAAGTTTGCTGTTCTTTCCTTGACTTTGAAAAAAGAAGAATTTTTGTTACATACTCTACCTATACCTATACGTAGTTTTGATCGAGTCATTTGAAAATATTTTCTCGACATAGTCGGAAAAAGGATTCAAAAGCAGAATAAAAAGATGAAAAAAGACTAATTTTGTTAGTAGGTTTTTTGTCATAACATCCAAAATCCAAATAGATTACTCTCGTAAAATTCGTTAAATAACATATGTTAGTTTAAGATATTATTCTTGTCAAATAAAAAAAATATTATTTTATATATTTTGATATTTACTTTACATAATTCATTTTCAATTATTATTAATAATTAGGTTTAGTTTTTGATAGGTCTGATTTACGAGCCTTCGAGCTTGAGTACTTGATGTTCAAGCTCAATTTCTATTCGAGCATATATATATGTGCTCAAGCTCGGCTCGCGAGCAGTGTTTAGAACTCAAGCTCGGCTCGATGAGCTTGGTTGTCCTCGAGCCCAAACACGAGCTCGAGCTCGATAAGCTCGATTGGGCTCGTTACGAGCTCGAACTCGATGAGCTTGTTAGGGCATGAAAACAAAAACCCCCGGCCCCCTCTTTTGACAGATTCAATAGGGCATGCCAGATTAAAGAACAAAAACCGAAAGACTCAAATCAAATTCAATAGGACATGACAGATTGAAGAACAAAAATCGAAACCTAGGACATGACAGCAAACCGAAAGAATCAAATCACCTAAGTCGAAAATCAAAATACACTTACCAATGCAAGTACCAAGGGCGCTGTTTTGCACTGCACTGCACAACCAGAGAGAGGTTGCACCGTCGGAGAGAGGCTACACCTTCGACCGGAATGGGGCGCTTGACTGTGTGACGGGCGGCGACGGCGTCTGACTGTGCGAATGGGCCGCACCTTAGGGTTTCACCGTTTGGGAAATGGGAATGAGGATAGCCTAGATGAGTGGATGAAGCGGGATAAAAAAATCGACATGAAAAAAAATCTGAAACACACATACTACTCGAGGGGCAATTTTATCAATTCCATTGGGGGTACAAACTCGGCTCATATATACATTCGAGCGAGCCTGAGTTGAGCTTTTTTCCGAACTGAGCCCGAGCTACTCGGCTCATGTAACAAGCCTAGCTTTTGATAAACAAAAAAATAGAATATTAAATGAATAAGGCATAATGATATACTCCATATGTTAAATTAATAATCTTTTTTTTTGTGTTATATAAAACAATTTTTTGGGGGGTTTATGTAAAAAAAAATTTCCAATGACATTATTAGAATCAGGACATGATAAATTTCGGTGGGTCAAATAATAGTCCACACATTCCGAGCGGAACTTGTGCACTCAAATCGAGTACACAAGACCTGAATTTCCATTCTAAAACCAATTGATAATAGAAAGAGTGACCCATTGACTTATATATAAGACTCGAATTCTCGTGTTTTTCGATGTGGGACAACCGGACATGTATTATAAACCAATGAATCAAGAATCATTATAAATGTATTTACAGATCATTCACCAGCACTACCCTTTTCATCAACAGTAGTTAAAATCGATCGTAAAAATCTCTTTAGCGATCTTGAGTATGAAAATGAAATATCATTGCTAAAAAAGTAAAGATCGAAGGAGAGAATTGGAAAAAAAGAAAAGAAGTACAGTAGTAGTTGAACAAGAAATTCGTGGGGAATTAATAAAATTAAATAAAATAAAATAATGGAGGGCAGTATCCACTTTTAGAGTTATTTTTTTTGACGCTTTTCACGGGCTCTCTTCATATCTTTGATAATGACCTTTCGATTTGGAATTAGTTTCCCTGTTTTGCCTACTCCTCCACACCACCTTTAAGGCCTCGTTTGTTTGTCTAGCTACCATTACTGAGCACCAACTCACGTCAAACTTTACTAGCTTAGTTGGTAAAGATATATATGACACATAATGATCGATCAGTAGATTATGAGTTCAAATCCCCTCCCCCATTTTGTAATGTACCTATTACCTACTTATGAACCAAACAAAAACTAAGTATCAACTCAAACTTATATACATTGGGATATATTGTTGTTTTCCCTCAGCTTAAAAATCTTCTAATTTATTTGATATATTTTTTAAGAAACTAATATATTATATATAGATATATATATATATATATATATATAAATGTTAGCTCATTATTTTTCTATATATATATATATAATTTGATACTTATTAGTTATTACGTACTTATTACTTCTTACATTTTTTTTGAAGTATGATCTCACTAGTGTTATAAAATGGAGTGAGGAAAACAAAATACCCAAATCTTTAGGTGGAAAAATTTGACATTTTTGAGATATATATCTTACGTGTTGTCATTTCTCAAAATTTTATCATCAAGAAAGCCAATTTCCTTTTTAGCTTTTCTATCTTTGGACTCTATCCAAACACGACGTAAATCAATGATTATATATGTATGGCACAAATTTTTTTTTTTGGGTGAAAATGGCACAATTTTTTTAATACTTTTTATTTTCTCATTTGCAGAATGAATTGAAGCTCGCCCTATTGAGCATAATATATGTTAAGTAATACTCTCCTTATTACAAATAGCAATTAGTAGACATGTCTATTTTTTTTTTTGTTCTCTAAAAGAAAAATATCAATATTGTTTTAACCCACTTTGTTTTATAAAATTACGTAAAAACACTAATGTATAATTAATTATTTATATATTGAAACATAACATCTTAGAAATATCATGTATGACGCACACGAGTACTAAAATAGTTATATTGTTAAATTATTTTTCGTTTTTTTTTTAAATATCGTGTGACACACACGAGTATTGTTAAATTATTTTTCGTTTTTTTTTTAAATATCGTGTGACACACACGAGTACTGAATTAGTTATATTGTAAAATTACTTTTTAAGGATTTTTGTAAGTTAAAATTTTAGTTTTGTGTTCTTCTAATTTTGAAGTATTAGGGATCATTTGGTTGACAATTGAAAAAACCACGGAGTATAAAAATCCAAAAGCAAACAAAATATATGTTTTGGTTGAATTTTTTGTCATGGAAAAACCCTAGAAGGTTAAATTCACAAGAAGTTAAATTCTCATAAAGTTAAGCTCCTCCGTTTTAAAGGTTTATCTTACCTATTTCCACAAAGGTAAGTTGCAATTCCACATTTTACTGTTAAAATTTTTTATTTTTCTTATTTTAATTCATATATCTAAAAATCTACCAAACATATTTTTTTCAATTCTCGAAAAGTGTAATTCATGCGAATTTAATTCCCAAAAATTAATTTTTCCATATATATTAAACCAAATAAGTTTTACGTTAAAGTGATCGATTAATAATTTTTCATAACCAACGATAATTTATCATAATTGCGGTAAAGATCCCGTAGAATTGAACTCCGTGAGATCTAAAGTGCATAATTGGTATGACAGAAGGGCCAAATATCCTCGATCGCTTCTCTTTGGCCTGTACGTCACTCACTTGATAACTCATAAAATTATTTTATACCAAAATTATAACTAAAGGACATGTACGTAAAACATTATAAAATATAACATCGTTATATTTCATTATTTATACTCATAAAAAAAGTTCAAAACATCACAAGGGTGAATTTTTTAGAAAATAAATATGAGTGACAAATTAACAATATCTTAGTATAATTATTTTTAAACTATGATCTTTTATAATTTATTTTTTCACATATGTGAATGACTATAAATATAATTTTTTTTATAATTATTATAGATTTTTAATCAATAAATTTAACCTAACACTAACACAAAATATAACAATGTTATATTTCATTATTTATACAATTATACTCATAAAAAAAGTCCAAAACATCATAAGGGTAAATTTTTTTTTAAAAATAAATATGAGCGACAAATTAGCAATATTTTAGTCATAATTATTTGTAAACAATGATCTTTTAAAATTTATTTTTTCATGTATGTGAATGATTACAAATATAAAATTTTTATAATTATTATAGATTTTTAATCAATAAATTTAGCCTAACAACAGCACAAAATCGGCGATGATCACCGAGAGACGGGCCGGAGAGAGGCAAAAAAAAAAAAGGCAGATCGGGTTTTCCGGTGGAAAGGAGAACGAATAAGCAAAAGCAGGAGATGCGCCACGTGGCGAGATCACAACCGTTGGAAGATATTCCAACGGTTCAGATTGGTCTCTTCGCGTAAGACATTTGATTGCACTGGTAGAGTAACTGTAGACAAGTGTCAGTCGTTCGATCATACAACAATTAAGTCTCCGTCTTCCTCTTTCTCCTCTTCCTGCCCCAAATTGATTGCAGACGCAGAAACTATCTTAAATTCAGAGAGAGAGAGAGTGAGAGAGAGGAGGGAGGGAGATCAATCAGAATCAGATGATCAAGTTCAAGCTACCAAGCAGCTGGCCGGTTGTTTTCCGTGTCCATTGTCTTTAATACGAGTATTTCTCTGTGTTAATTTTGTGTGTCTGAAGAGAGAGAGGGAAACACACAGATCACCATGGCGGCGTTTGCAGAGCTGGAAAACTCAGTGCTGCAGCTGCAGAGTTGAATTTCTTTCAAAGGTTTTAGTTTACGAGTATTAAAGATCCACCAAGTTACAAGCTTTTTCCCCTTTCCCCCCTTTTTTCTTCCCTTTGCTGTTTGGAAAACCCTAAAATTCCATTTCCGCAACCAGATAAAGCTGCCACGGGTATTTACTCCTTCCAACTGTTCCAAGTTCCAAGCTTCCACCTTTCATCAACAAAAACACTAATCCAAGATCCAGAAAAGGGAAAAAAAAAGATCAATTAATTAATTAACCTCGCGGCCCTCGCAGAGGGATATGGATTTTTGGTCTGAGCTGGAATCAGGTTCAGATCATGGCCGGCTTTTTCTCACTCGGTAGCGGTAGCGATAGCGGAAACACACCGGAGAATCTGAACATCAACAGCAGCAACAATTCATGGGTGAATCCGGTGCCCGGTAACGGCGTGATCCTGTACCGGAACGAAGAGATCTACCAACAAAAGGGGTTCGAGATATGGCAGCAGTGCGTCCAAGTCCACCACCACCACCACCCACCTTATTCTCCCGTCCTTGTGGGCCCGACGGGTAGCGGCGGGAGCCGGTCATCGTCGTCGATGCTGAGAGGGCTAATCGGAGGAGGGATAAGCTGTCAGGATTGCGGGAACCAAGCTAAGAAGGATTGCGTCCACTCGAGGTGCAGAGCTTGTTGCAGGAGTAGAGGGTTCGACTGCCCCACTCACGTGAGGAGCACGTGGGTTCCCGCCGCTAAGAGGCGAGAGCGGCAGCAACAGCGTGCCACCGCTGCTGCCACCGCCCCCTCATCCTCTCAACCTCAACCTCAACCACAACCACAACAACAATCAGACATCATAAGCCATCAAAAGAGGCAAAGAGGTAAATCAAGTTCAGCTGCTTAGGTTTTCGAGTCGGGTCACGTTTTGATATCAGTAACACTATTATGTGTATATATATTCAATGTGTTCATAGAAACCATAGACTATATAATATTTGAGTGTTCATAATATAGCCAACTATTATCTAGTCTTCTCGATCCACTTTTTTTTTTTTGGAACTGTTTGGAAGTAAACCTGGACAAGAAGAACTGTGTTTGTACAGGCAAGGATTAATTAAGGTGTTAAATATGCATAGATCTGATTTTTTTTCCCACACAAAAATTAGGGTTAATCTCTTTCTTTTAATTAGGGTTTATTAATTCATTGAATTTATACAAAATCATGAATCTTATACCTAAATTGAAATTAATTTCTGTGTTATCATATGTTGAGACATACCCAATTAATTTCTTTGATGTTGAAGAATTAGGGTTAGAGTTGGGACAGCACTTCCCAGCAGAGCTAAGCTCTCCGGCGGTGTTCCGGTGCGTGCGGGTCCACTCGGCGGACAATGCAGACAACCAGCTGGCCTATCAGACGGCTGTCAACATCGGTGGCCGTATCTTCAAGGGCATTCTCTACGATCAAGGCCTCGATAGCCGCTACGCTCCGACGACACCGTCGGGTGGTGGTCGAGGAGCGGAAACGGCCAACTTCATGAATGCCATCGCTACCACCACCGCCACCGCTAACGTCCAGCAGCCGGAAAACCCGGATGTGGCCACATTGCTTGATGCTAACGCAATGTATTCGCCGCCGATTAGTGCATTCTTGGCCGGTACGCAATTCTTCCACGCCCCAAGATCTTGATCTTTGAATCTTTCATCTTTCATTTGAGATAATCATCAGTCATCAGTACTCCACATCAAATTTTAGCTAGTTAAATTAAACCCTAAATGTGCCATTTTAGTACATTGATTGTCAATGGGAGAGCTATATATCTTTAAAACAAAAAATGTGTCATTTTATCATATACATATATGATATATAATTATATATGATATGAGGCTTAATTTACTACTGTTTTCTTGGTTACATCAATGTAGTAGCAACTGTAACATCTTGATAATTATTCTTATTTCTCTCTTTTTGTTTGTTTATATTTTAAATTCAGTATCATTAAATTAAATTTAATTAGGGATTATACATTTATGTTAGATATATGAAAATATTGCGATATCCTGAACAACATATAAATTTATAGCGAACTACATACTTTCAATTGATTTTGAGATAGAATCCCGTTGGATTTATGAGTTGTTCGTACACGACCTCACTTCAGTTTGTTTTGACACAGTAGACTTTAACAATTTATGATTGGAATTGAATTGATCAAGCTATATAGCCATTGAGCTGGGATTTTTGGTTCTTGTATGCAAAAACTAATAATTATCCGAATTTTATTTCGTTTGTCGATTTTTCGACCATTCAATTTAATACTTCGAATCTTTTGAAGATAAAAAGAAAAAAGTTTTTTTTTTTTTACATTTCACCACTTTTCTAACATATATAGACAGATCTATGCATGAGGAACAATTAATTTGAATTTGGTGTTTCTTTACATCACATCTCCCTCAGGTTCTGATATATTGAATTTTCAATCTCTCTTTGGCCTGGTTTTTTGTGAACTCGAGGCTTACTTTCTCCACTTTATCCGTTTTCTTGCCGGACATGATCAATGCTACCAGCTACTACATTTTGGCACACTGTATCCATTTTTTCCCCATTGGAGTACAAAAAATTATACAGTATTTCGATCACATCCGTTCGATCCAGCAGAATCCGATCGGGCTGTTCAAGATATATAGAGTCGTATCGAATTTATTTTATTTTTACTCCGTATATTATAAAGTCGGAGAGTACCAAGGAATTATATTTTGTGGGAAAAATATATGCTTCTGAATTTCAGGAAATGCTCAGAGATTGAAGTAAATATTCTCTCCTACTTTCTCCAGAACGTCTTTTAATTTATCTGGGTATGACCTTTTACTGTTCTGAAAAAACACCTTGATCTTAGCCCAGAAATTTACCAAAAAAAAAGAGAGGGTTTTTAATAAAGTTGAAGAACTGTTTAACTAGGACGGTGAAAAATTAAATGAATGGAAAATTATTATAGTATTAAATTGAAGTTTGATTTGGACAAATGCATGGATGGTGATAGTCTAACTAGTTTCTAGATAAGAGGCTATAGGTACCGAGTACAGGTGCTATATGTATTCAAACGTATGGATTTTAGATTCGTTTTATCTTGTAAATGACATCTGCTCTATAATTATTACATTCAGGAAAAAAGTGTAACTAACGGATCTTGATCTGTTCAATATGATTTTTTTTGGAAAAAAAAACATGTTTAAAAAATTTTGAATTTTTTTTTAAAAATATTTACACGAATCGATAAAAAATCCATCTGTTATACACTTTTTTTTAGTTTCAACTATTTTTGTTTTTAAATTTTTACATGAATCCATAATTTATTTGTATTATTTTTTAAAATTGAGCAAATTTATGATCTGTTTATTTTATTTTTTAAAAATTTTGCAATGATTGTTAGACACATGTCAGCCCTTAAATCAAACGGATCTTAAATCCGCACATATAAGCTAGTGCATATATTTAGTGCATGCACTTGATGCATATAACAACCTTCTAGATTGAAGATTTATATAATTACAACTTTTTTTCACATAGGCCTCGTTTGGTTAGTCAGTTAAAAACTCAGAAAGTTTAAAAACTCAAGAAGTAAGATATATTCCTGTGTTTGGTTGACAAAAAGACACAGAAATTCAACTTCCCAGGAATTTCAATTCCTCCAAATTATAGGAAGTTCATTTACCTAGGGGACTAGATAAGTTCAACTTTCACCATTTTTAATGTAATTTTCTTTATTTTCCTATTTATATTTCTAAAACTCAAATTCAACCAAACAACTTTTTTCAATTCATGGAAATTGGGAAATACATTTTACGGGAATTCAATTCATGGGAAGTAAGTTCCCGGAAATTGTACTTCCCGTATTCAACCAATCGAGCCCTTTGTGTACATTACACACAATGCATTATTGATATAATTAATAATGTCACCAAAAAGTGTATTGGAATGTACGTACATAAGGTAAGACATTTAAATGATGGCAAATCCATTTAAATTTATGCATAGTACAGAACTGTTTTTTTTGGGGATGCTGGATTTGGTATTCTACATGTATAAATTGGATATGTATGGTGGTGTGGGTACATTTGCAAGAAATTTCCTAAACTTTGTCATCCTTTGCAAGGCATCAAAACTTTGTAACTATAGCTATGTAACGTTGTTGCTGCATTAGCTGAATATTTGAAAGAATATTGGGTTGTTATGGTCTTGTGAAAAGAGTCGAATATATATGTTGTTAAAACTTGCGAGTGAATATGGTCTTATTATCGTGATGGTTTGATGGATACACAGACACACAATAATTCAATCTATTTATGATAGAGAAATCCGTATAGGTAAAACCTCCTGTAAATAAAACTAGATATAGATAAAACTTGTTATAGATAAATTGACTTGGGCTATAATCCAGTTCGTCAACTATATATTCGCAAGTTACAAATAGAAGGTGACTCCCTAATTATCATAGACCATTTGCATAATTGGAAAAAATGCCCGTGAGAATCGAATTGATGCTGGCTGATATCAAAACCATGTTGTCGGAGATGGGAGAAGTTTCTTTCACCCGCATCCCCACTCGAGGAATAGAGTGGCGTATAAAGTTGCACACCTTAGCCACTCTACTGGGGGTCCGACATATACAATGACTCAGGTCGATGCTATCGAATATGGCTATCCCATTCGAACTCTTTCTTTATCTTCAAAAAAAAAAGACTTGGATCACAATCCAATTTATCTGTCTACTTAGGATAATTAATTGTCTCATACAACAGCATCGACAACCACAATGTCTCATATATAATGCCAATCTAGTTAATTAAAGTCGAATCGGAACGAGATTGAATATATATTTCCGTTTGGGTTTTAAAAGTTGAACATAAAGAAAACAAAGTTGCACACCTTAGCCACTCTACCGAAAGTCTGACATATACAATGACTCGGGTCGATGCTATCGGATAGGGCTATCCCATCCGAACTCTTTCTTTTATCTTAAAAAAAAAAGACTTGGACCACAATCCAATTTATCTGTCTACTTAGGATAATTAATTGTCTCATACAACAGCATCGACAGCCAGAATATCTCTTATATAATGCCAATCTAGTTAATTAAAGTCGAATCGGAACGAGATTGAATATATATTTCCGTTTGGGTTTTAAAAGTTGAAGATAAAAGAAAACAAAGTTGGGGATAATATATATCATGATCAAAAGGGAAAACACATTGGAAATTGGAAGGCTAGATCAAACACAAAAGAAAGCACAAATTGGTGAAGGAGTAGCTTCTTCTTTAAAGCAATATGGAGAACAAAAAGCAAGAAAATGGCAAATGGGCACATCATGCTAGCTGTCTTTGCTAACTGGGTTTGTATGTACGCTAGACTAAACCATATTCCTAAACTTTATAGGTGGTTGTCCTCCATCAGTGTTATATGTCACGAATCATATCTCTCCTACTTATGAAACAATTTTTATGTTATGATGTATATAGACTATAGAGTATGTCTGTTACAAAGTTGCACCATATCTTTTATTGGAAAATTCCATCATTGACAATTATCTTAACACAAAGTGCAATCAAATAAAATTGATGATATTTTTTAGTACATGCAAAGCATAGTCCCTGGCAGTGGCGGATCTGAGGTGGGCTTTGAGGGTGAGCGCTAGCCTATAAAATTAGTCATTTTAGGATTGTGAACAAGTTTTAATAAAACACTCATCTTTCAATTAACATCATTTCACTAACTTTTTTTTATAAATTTTATTATTTTTTAATACCCACTACATTTTTTAACAAATCAAAATCTTTTAAAAGATTTAACAACACACAAATCAACACAAATAATTAATACTATCATGTATATAACAAAAAGAAACGCTCTCTTTGAGCTTTCACCGTTGATAACATCGGCTTTAATGGCTGTCTTGGGCTGCCGCCGACAAGCCCATGCTCACCTCACCGGGCATCACCATCACCGCGACTGATACATCCGGCCAAATCTCTCTCTTAGGAGAGCCCAAATCTCTCCTCGGAGAGCCCCAAATCTCTCTTCGGAGAGCCCCAACTCCTCTCTTCGGAGAGTCTCGGTTCAATTGGTTGCTCAGCCTCTCCTCTGGTTGCTCCTCCTCGACGCCGTTGGCTCGGTTGATGTCCCTCAACCTTCGATTTGTCCATCTCTATGCTCTAAACCGTCGATGTTCTATCCCGTCGGCCAAGCTTCGAGCTTGCCCAACCCTTCCGCGGCTCCGCCTCCTTCCATCCCTCTGGTCCCAGGCGTGGTTCACCCCGGGGTTGGTTTCTCGACCCCCCTCCTCTGCACCGGCCTCCCGCAGGTCTCTCTCCTCGGTTCCGTTCTCCATCGCTCATCTTCGAGCCGCCCGTTTCGAACAAATTGATCAATTGTTTTGGGGCCTTGTTTGTTCCTTGGTTGTGGTGTTCGATTCTCCGTTCGCCCTCACCCAATTTGAACATTTTGCCTCAATTGTGGATTCCTCTCCCTCGGGCTCTTTGCGGTTCGAGTTGTCGTCAGCGGTGGTGCTTGGTTCACCGTCGGCTGGTCCGGCTTTGGTGCCTCTTTGCACTCCCGCGGTCTCCGGTGGCTTGTCATCTCTACTCTCTCCCGGGTGGTGGTGGCTGTCGCCGATTGCCTGGCCTCGGCTTCCTTGTCCCCGGTGCCCCTGGTTCCTGGCTTCCTTGCCTCAATTGTGTGGCCAGTAACTTTGGGCCCGTTTGTTGTCCTTTGGGCCCAAGGCTTTGCCTTGGGCCCAAAGTTGACCCGAAAAATTTATAAATAAATTAAAAGTAAAAATATAATAAATAATATTATAAATAAATAATAATTTTTAAATCCCTGGTCGGGTTTGATATTGTCCCGCTAGGGCTTTTGGTGCTTTCGGTTCAGGCGGTGTGGGTCTTTACGTTTGGCGTGACTGAACTTTCTTCTCTGATTGATGGGGTTCTGGCTGTTCGGAGTCGGGATAGGTTGGGGTCGTGGCAGTGTGTATCGAGGCGTCTCCTTTTCCCGGAAGGTTGTTTCCTTGGAGGTTCATCTTCACTGCCCACATGTGACTCCTGATGTACCGCTGGCCTGCGGTGCTGCTTCTGGGTAGCGCTTGGCTTCGTTCGTCGTCTACGTCCTCATCTTGTTTGGGTTAGATTGTTTAGTTTCGCTTTGTAGAGTGTTATTGCCTGTATTCTGCATCATCTTTGTATTTTTATTTGTTTATGACGGTTATCCGTCTGCCGACTTGTCGACCCTCGAGGTTCTGGTATGTCTGACCTTGAATTTTTACCTAATCAAAAAAAAAATTTAATGCTATCATGTACCTAGAAAACCTAAAATGACATATATTTTGATATAACTAAATTAGTCTAAAATGACTTAAATTTTGAGATGGATGGAGTACTAAACTTAGAAATAAAATAGTTTAAAAAGTTAAAAAAAAATAGTTTAGCTTAGCTTAGACAATAAAGAGGGGTATTTATTAATTGAGGTCATTTTTTTTTGAACCGGAAAGAATTTGGAAGATTGGCAACCCACCCAAGAGCATCCCTGAGGATGATACTACGAAAAACAGCATCAGTAGGGTAGGGGGAGTAGAGCAAGAGAAGATGTATCCTAGATGTGAAAGACGGTCCACTGCACGATTTCCTTCCCTAAAGATGTGGGAGAACTCAAATCCCGAGAAATGAAGGAGAGATAATGGAGAGTCAGATAAGAGCAATTCAATCTCGCCTAAACACGAAACACCAGTTTTAAGACTGTCAATTATACTGAGGTTGTCACCTTCTATGCAAATAAATTTGATATTAAGTTCAATGACCTTCAATAATCCTTTTCACAAGTTGAACCCTTCTGCGTCGATGACGGAATAGAGAGGTGAGATACCAGCTCCTGAAAAAAGGACTTGGCCTCTGTCATCGCGAATGAGGAACCCATAAGTTCCACAATTAGCATGGGATAATGCACCATCGAAATTTAGTTTGCACCACTCAGGTCTAGGCATAGACCATTTGCAGCGACGCCTTGCTTTTATTGTGGTAGTTGTGCTCGAGTTTGGAACCTCGGGAGTCTAGATCCTTGTCTAGATCTTTGGTAATTGAGGTCGTGGTTCAAATCTCTTTACCTTTCTTTTGTTTTTATATTTTTTTTTCTCTTAATTTTTTCTCTAAAATTAACTAATTAAATTTCCATTTCCATATATATACATTTTTTTAATCCCCTAAACAAAATCCGTGATCTGCCATTGTCCCGAGTAAAGATTGTACAATAATGTTGATCGGAGTTTGGCATGTTGCTGTGGTTGTTGATGGACCCCAAAACGCAGTGTTTAGGTGATGAAGCCATGGAGGGGCGTTTCCATAACACAGCAAGCAAAGGACCACAAATCCACAGTGCCATAGAAAGCTAAGAATAGCTATTTTGCTGGCTTACCTTCTCGGCAGTTAGCTAGATATTGATATTCTCATAGCTGCAATGAGGTCTACCTCTTCCCGTCTTTCCGGTTCTCGTCGAAAGCAAGGTAACTTAGATTATGTAGCTGTATCATGCTCACAGATCACACAACCATTTGTGTAATTTTGATTCATTATATGCTGCACTCTATGGACCAGAGCGCGCAGCGCTCAATCAACGTATTACAGAGCAAAAACATATGTTCGGAATCAAAGTTAAGCTAGAAACAGTCATCATATTACTTGAACTAGAATATATACATACCAATCCCATCTATAAGACTATATAACTTAGACAAAGATCTTATAATAGGCCAGGACAATGCAGTTTCATAAGATAGCTATTATTTTTAAGCATACATAACCACCAAGTTTTGATAATAAATGGTAAAATGGCAGGGAACAATAGTAAACAAGTGAGGCTAAGAGCGGTACTTGTATCAGATTCATGCTTCAGAGGCAGTGGTGTTGGCGAGTTTGACAGCAGCAACAGTTGAGACCATGGAGTCGACGCCACAAACATTCCTACCCCTGCAGATTTTATAGTAGCCATTCTCTCCCCAGTTCTCGCCCCACGAGTTCTTAATGATCCAGTAAGGCTTTTCCTTGAATCTAACAGGAGCATACCCAGCTGAACCGTACCCAACCAACAACACTCCGTGATCCAAATGCCTTGAGCAAATGTATGGGCACGAAACGCCCTTAACATATGTCTGCATATAGACTGCATTTATGGCCACTGCACCAAATGCATAGAAGGCAAACTCAGTTAAGAAAGAATTCGTCATTTGAACCTTATAAGATGGCATCAACAATGAAAGACTGAATACCTGCAAGTGGACCGTTCTTCACCAAATTCGCGGCAATTTGGACCTCATCAAGAGAAATGACACTGAAGTTGGCCACTGAGGCTGCAACTTTGCTCTTGTCGAACTTGCAAGTGTCACGGTCTTTCCCCGTGTAAGGATAATCCTCTTCTCTTTGGACTCCACCGGATTTGAGTATGTACTCAAAGGCGCTATTCATCAGCCCACCACTACACCCCGAGTCACACGAGTTGTATTCGTCAGGGTCACACTGCAAAGAACATCAGAATGATTCATCTCAAAAGTCCGATCAGCACATACATAAACCAGATTGATTAACAGGATAATAGCTGAATGAATTCAGAAAACACAAACCTCATGATCACACTCCACAAGCTGTTGCTCGCTCAAGCTCACGAGCTTACCAGTTGCAAGAAAGTTTGCACCTTCCAGGGCTCCAGTGGTGCTAAAAGCCCAACATGAACCGCAGGAACCCTAAAATTTTCCCACACACAGGCCACAAATAGTATAAGAACGGCTAATAGAAGACAAGACATCAGTTGTAAAACATACCTCAGTACCAACTTGAGTCTTATCAGAGATTTTTCAATTCCAAAAGCAATTAATTTCGATCAAATTCAATCAATTAAGGTTCGCTTCTATCCACAACCGGTAGATGGTCAATTGCTACAAATTATGTTACAACAAAGGGCTGAAGTTTGATAGATAAGTAATTGAAAAAGAAATCATAAAAATTGTACCTTCGTTGATTTATTATCACTTCTAATTCAACTAATATCAATAGATGAGATGGAATTCGATCAAGTTAAAACGGAATCGAAATGGTCAAATACCTGATTTTTGACTCCGGTGACGGCGCCGTGATCGCGCCAGTCAAATTCAGAAGGGAGATCGTTCGTCGGAAGGACCGGAGCCTGATGAGCATCCACCGGAAGGCCAACTCGCCGATCCGACTTCCGATTCAGCCCCAGGAAGCTCTGGCGGAACTCCCTGGGAGTGAGGTCGGAGAACTTGGTGACACCGTGAGCGGCGGTGGGATCGAGAAGCTGATTGCGCTTCGCGCGGCGCAGATTGGCCTTGAAGACGGAGAATCTGTAGTCGTGCTCCTCATTCGTGGCGTAGTTCTTGTTGAACTTCGACTTGAAGAGAGAGAAGTGGTGGTCGGCGTTCAAAAGAGGTTCATCGCCGTCGGCGCCGGAGACGACCTGGCGGATCAGCGCGTCGCCGGACTCATCGGAGGCAAGGGAGGGAGGAGTTGTGGAGAGTAAGAGGGAGGAGAGGAGGAGAAGGAGGAGAGAGAAAGAGATTGGCGCCATCACCATGGGAATTGGGAAGTGGGAGGATTGTCTGCAAAGGGTTCCCAGAAAATGGTAATCCGGGAGGAAGATGAGCGGCTAAGATCTTGCCACGTGTGCGATATTATTACCTTGTTTTTTTCTCCATTATTGTTGAAAGATTTTTTTGGATAACTACAGAAATCGCCCTTTAAAACTCTTATTTACGAAAATTCGCCCAATAAACATGAAAGTGTGAAAAACCGCCCTGATTTATCTCAAGTTAACAATAAACCACCCCTCCCTTTATTCTCTGTCATGTGTTCTGTCAATACGAGGAGTAATTAATCTGATTCTATATTTTACTTGATCAATCTCTCTTAATCGATGAACTAGTTAAAACTAATAGAGTAGGGCTCTGTTTGGTGAAAGGGATGAAGTAGCTGATGAATTATTTGTGTTAAATATATGTTAGTAAATTAGTATGGTGTTTGGCAAACCTAGCGGTCAAGGTAGGTGATGAAAACTTGTGAATAGAAAACCTAAATTAAGCTTCGAAAAAATTGTGTGAGTAACTGTTGAAAAGCTAATTAAACTAAAATCTTATAATAAGCTCCTAAAAGTTAGCATACATGCCAAACATATGTGTGTAAAAAATGTTAAATTAATAACAACGATAGGGTAGCTGATACAAATAGTGCTAAGATATACAATAAAAAATAAATTTGTGAATATAAAAAAAATTTAAAAATTTATTCATTCATTCATTTGCTTTATCTCCTTTAAAAACTATACAATATTAAAATCAGAAGATGAAAAATAAATAACTTTACCAAAACATTGGTATTTTAATTTGAAGAGTGTACCATTTTTAAGAAAGAAAAAGGAAAACTAATCAATAAAAAATTAAAGGGATTTATAGAAAGTGTACATTTTAAGAGGTTATATTGTATAATGGGAGAGAGAAGGTGAATTTAGAAGTGAATTAAATATAATTTTAAATATTGTCAAACAAGATCGTACTGTTTTGTGTGTGATGTAAACAATTAAGAGATCAAAAATTCATCTTTAAGATGACAATTTAAATATTGTCAAACAAGGTATATAATATAACGTACTATTTTGTGTGCGATATGTTGTAAATAATCAAGAGGACACATCGTTCCAATTAAGGTCGTTTTCGATTTATGACATCATTGATTATGTCATCGCTGTTATGGATGCTTGTTTGCTGTTGGTTAGTCAGCGAGAATAGCTTGCTAATTTTTTTATTTTTATTCAAAAGGATAACTTTTTTTACTTGAAAACGAACAAAAGGTGTGTGGTGCCGTGAGATAATTGAGCAAAGACATGGTATTTATATTTATTAATAAAAGAACAAAAAAGACATCTTATTCTTGATGGATCTATGAAATTTTTAAAAGATGAAATTGAAAAAGTTTGAATCCACCACCTTTGAAGTTTAAATATACACTTTATATCTGCTGTTTTTGTGATCAATTATTATTTTTAACCTTTTTAGTTTAACAATTAGTCAAATTTTTTTTAAAATTTAATATTTTTTTTTTCTCATTTTTTCTTCCAAATAAGGGAGTTTGAATGGCTCTAAATCACTTGTACTCGACGGAAAAGGCTACATATACATTTGTATACACCATTTTTTTTTTTCAAAATTTATTTTTCTAGGGTTCACCCTTTAAATTTTAGGGTATATTTAGTGATTATTGATATTTTTAGGGTTTATTTTTTATAATATGAGTATAATAGAGTGTTAAAGAAAATTTTCAGAGTTAATTTTTATAATTTTAAAAGCAGTGGATAAATTTTTTAAGGTAAATTATATAAAATTTCGATGTGAGTTTAATGATCCCTGGATTTTGGATGTAATGCTTGATCCACCATAACCATGGTTGACGATGGTTTGGTAAAGGTCTTGTGAGCCCATTGAGGCCCATTATAGGGAGCTCTTGACCCACTCCAAAGGTAAGTTGTCGGAATTTGGATTGCCTTTTTTTTTCTGGGTTAGTCTATCCTATTCCCAAGGCATAAGAAGCCAAATTGATTCTACCCGTCGAAGTCGAGACTGACTAGGGTCAAAGTCGTGTGTACGGGGCGACTCTGTGATTGGAAAGGAGCTTTTTGGAGATTCATCTTCACTAGGATTCCTGATGTACTACTGATCAGCAGTTCTCTTCCTGAATTATTCTTGGCTTCGTTCGTAGTCTACATCCCCAAAGACCCCAACGTGTTTGATTTAGTTTGCTTTAATTCATTTTCTGTAGAGTGCGTTTCTGCCGGTTTGTATTGCACCATTTTTTTTCCTGATTGTATGTTTTGACGTTTTACCATCTACCAGCTTATCGGCAATCGAGATTCGGGTATATCTGGTCTCGAATCTTTACTTAATAAAAAAAAGCCAAATTGAAAAACTGTTTTCTTAAATAAAGTGATTAAGCCCTAAAATTTGTTTTAAAACCGGTTAAAATGAGTATATAGATAAAATATTTTCCAAATCAGAACGCGTATCCTATGCCCTAGCAATCTTATGAACCCTACATTATATGAAACCCTTTCCCATGAAACCCTCCTTTTGAGTCCTTTCTCCCTGAGGGCCAATGTAATTTGGGGTTCATAAAATTGTTGCTTGTCTCTCACCATCAACCATGGCCATGGGACCAACCTGCAAGAAACCAACTATACAACACCCACAAAGCTTTATGTCACACTAAGCATCATTACCAGCACTCACATGCCAAGTGATACTATCACATCATCAGGATTTAAGGATTCCTCAAGTCCTTCTGGCTTTCTTGAGGAGCCCCCCATGTCGTTTGTTGGAGTAACACCTTTGTTATATAGTACTTAGTTATATACTTAATTACTTATATATGCCATCATCAATACTCAGCCTGATCTGATAAACTTGTACAAATCTGCATGACATGTACCTTGAAAGCAGCTCAATCTACGCAACTAGTGCAAGAAACCAGCGTAACTGAATGAATGAATGCAATGTACTATGCCTAGAGTTGATCCCTTAGAAAGCAACCGTGACAATGGATCTTGTCGCCCACTAGTTTCATGTTCAAGCATGCCTAGCCTGTGTGGGTGGTTGAGGTTCTTGAAAAAGATATACTTAGAATCTTCTTTTGATTTCATCTTTAGATCTTTTCTGATCCCTTTTAAGAAATTTTTTCGCCCCTTGTAAAGCTAGAGATTCCACTCTTATCATCTCAAGAAATGACCCATTCTGAAGGCAAACCGAAAAAGAAGATGGTGACCAAAGCTCTAACGCACTCAAGGTTCCTATTCATGATGTATATTTAAGCAATCAGCCATGTGCAGTGAAAGTGGAGAGTGGGACACGGGGATTCTGCTTGGGAAGGTAAGAGGTATGTCGAAATTGCACTGAAATGCCATTTGTGCATTCATATTATAGTAGTACCCAATTGAATAAAGTAAAATAAAGTGATCATACTGTATGGTTTCTTTCATATATCTGAGGGTTCTGAATACTCCTTGGATCCTCTCTGAAGTGACCAGTCGTCTGTTTTCATGCGAAGATGGTTCGTTTGACACACCTATGAAAATGAGTTTGTGTGACTCAAATCTTAAATAAACCAATATCTATTCGAAAGCTCAAAAGCTAGTATAAAACATCAATGGACAGCGAAACAAGAGCATAGATAAAAAGTAGGATCAATATATACATATGAGTACAAAATACCTGAATAAGTTCAGCTTATCTAACAGGCTTCTTGACAGATATCAACAATTTCCACACATAGTTAACTGTAATGCATTTTCTCCTGTAAATTAAGCACACAAGGATTCCAACATTGAGCAAATGACCTATAATGGTTTAGTACGATCACGCGGAAACAAAATCATAGTGTTCGTCGTAGAGCTTGGTCAGTGATGAGCTATACTTTTGATTATCAGAGAGAGAAGCACAAGTTTCTGTTCTATGAGTATTCTCTAGTTGAGAAGTGCATACTTAAATGGATATTGAAATACTAGACAAACTGATTAGCATTAAGCCTCTTTTTTGCATCAACTGTCCCCGACTCTCTTCCTCCTTCCGCGCTATTTAGCATTGTGTTTTAACCTTTTTCCTGTTGAGAAGCTAAATCTTTTGTTGTTCTTCACACATTAAGTTGAAATGTTGAGCTTCATAAAGTGACTTTGATAGTTGCATTCATTCAAAGGGCTTCCATGAAAGCACTATGAAATCAAATGATAAATACATGTATCACATATATTATGGATTCACGATTTCCTCTCTAGGTTGCTGGCCCTTACTGTATTGTAATAAAATTCAAAGTCTGAAGAGATTCTCCCGTGCAAATATAGCTGTCAGGTACTCAGAGAGGTTTATGCACTCATTTGAGAGTGTGAGTATGTAACCATATCCTGTGCCGGTTGGTGTTGGGTCATTCATTCCCCTACTTGTAGTGCTCAGGTGCTGTCCAAAAGTGAACATAAAAAGAAAACAAATTTCCTCTTTTCTTTTCCTTTATACAAACTCTGCATCACATTCACAATGTACTTTCTGTCAGTGAAATTAAAAATCACAGTTCTTTGAAGATGAAGGGCCAGTAACTGTAAATTAGAAAAAAAATATTCATCACTTCTTTGAGTTACTCCCTTTTTACATTTTATATTAGGGTGAGATTATGATCTTAAAGAGAGGTGGTGGAGAAAATGTCTGTTAAAGGAGAAGTAAATGGATGTCGATCACTATCCATATTCAAAAACACTTTTTAAGAGTGGAGATGCTAGTGGAAACACTTCACCAATCCTTGCCTAAGATGAGATTAACATCTAATCTTGCTTAAAGTGAGAAAAAGGGGTCCCTTGGTATATCATACAAGTGTAATAACCCCAAGTAGTTGTGAAAAATAGTCTAAACTTTCAAGGTTGTAGAAAATAACATCAACTTTGTAGTGACTTACTGAGTTACAACGTAGAAAATGTTCCTCGCCTGAGCTATTATTCAATTTATTGATAACTCACCCCATGATTAATGTCATTTTTCAACACTCTAAAATTCCGGGCTTCTCATAAGTTGAATTGCCCAAAGATGTATCACTAAACCATTCCAAGAAAGTTTCCACAGTAGCAAAAGATGTAAGAGGTGGTAGGAGTGAAATAAGCATGGTGTACCCACCCTCCCCTCGTGCCTCGTGCGTGCTCTCAATCGATGGCGGCTCGCCTTTTCTCTCTCCCTCTCCTCAATTAATCATCATTAATGGCATGCCTCCAAACAGAAACCTTTCTCAATTTAGTTCAGTGGCAGGTTAAGGTGGTTATGACTATGCCACAGGAACAAATTAAAGGTTTAAAGTGTAAAATAGGCAACTAGTACCATTATGCAGCAGGCGCAAAATTATTGCAATATTTCCTACAATTAACTTTGCTTCTATGGTAAGATCCTAGTCAATTTCCGTGGTCCACTTTGTAGTCCATTTATTCACTGTCTTTTTGCCCAATCAAAATAAGTGGACTAAGTGAATCATGAAAGTGGACTAGAGGATCGTCGCCGATATTTAACATCCTCTACAAAAAGAAGTGATTGGAATTGGCTACAAATCTAGATGTTATCATGCCTAACCAAAACCAAAATGGACACATAATGTTTTTGTTAGTATGATAGCATCCCTGCCATTTACCTCCTTCACACAGTTCAAGGCAGGGTCTACGAGGGCACTCGAATGGAGCGTTATCCAAAAGGGACCCAGGGCCTCCTATTCCTACCAACTATTTGGGCCATTTGGACCTTCATTCTGCTGTATTTAAACTCCAATCCTCTTGCCCACTTCCTCCAAATTATATCAACACATAGATCTTATTTCCAACCAAAATCATCCCACTACTTTTCACTAGATGGCAGATGCTAGTGCATCATCAGGAAAGAGAATGTGGTGCGCCGCAATGCCGGAGAAGCTCCAGCTGCACATGGCCATGCTGGCCTTGCAGTTCGGCTATGCTGGGTTTCATGTGGTTTCCAGAGCTGCCCTCAACATGGGCATAAGCAAGATTGTTTTCCCCGTCTACAGAAACATTGTTGCGCTAATCCTTCTCATTCCCTTTGCCTATTTCCTCGAAAAGTAACCATCCATTCATATCCATTGATCCCACTTCTGTCACACTAAAGACTAGGAAAACTAATATGTTCTTTCTGTTTCTTCTTCTACCAGGAAGGATAGGTCAGAACTTACGCTGTCGTTTCTTGTTCAGTTCTTCCTCTTAGTGACCATAGGGTACGATTGAAGTAGTTTACTACTTGTATAAACATAGAAAACGATCATTACTAATGGTGTTTTTGTCTCTCATCATGCAACAGAATCACAGCAAATCGAGGATTTTACTTGCTGGGACTAGACAACACATCTCCTACCTTTGCATCAACAATACAAAACTCCGTCCCAACCATCACGTTTCTCATGGCAGCAATCCTCAAGCAAAAAAAAAAACATAACTTCTCACACTTGATCAACATATCCTAGCCATTGTATCTCCAATTTAATCTACTTACAAGATCTTAAATAGATGGCAAATGAAGTTTAGTTTTCCTATTATATGCAGGATAAAGAAGGTGAGGTTGGACAGTAAAGATGGGATAGGGAAGGTAGCTGGCACAATACTCTGTGTAGCGGGCGCTTCGGTTATAACATTGTACAAGGGTCCAACCATGCCCAGCCCCACCACTTCAACAGTCTGATTCTTTGTTCCTCCCACTAGGCGATGCAAACGGAAAGAATTGGACCCTGGGCTGTATCTACCTAATTGGCCACTGCGTTTCATGGTCAGCATGGCTTGTTTTGCAAGCCCTGGTTCTAAAGAAGTACCCAGCTCGGCTTTCTGTTACGTCCTATACTTGCTTCTTTTGTGTTATACAGTTCTTGATCATTGCTGCATTTATGGAGAGAGATTTGGAAGTGTGGCGTGTGCACTCCGGTGGTGAACTGTTTACTGTCTTATATGCAGTAAGTTACTGGATCACTGATTTTTCATATGCTTACCTCTGCTGTGTGAACAATACCTCATTTCTCCTGGTTTTCATGTTATCTTGGGTATGAGACAATTGACAAAGGGCGGTCAACACCAAAACTGCAACTATTGAGCATGAAACAATATTTCATGTTCATGCACTAGAAAGAGAGGTTGTGTGAAAAAGACCTCCATCTTCCTCTAACAGTTTGCCGAATTTCATTTTCCAACGACTGCCTCCAATGACATGGAAATGACCGTCACATTTTAGCAGCTGCCTTTCGTTTTCATTTTCCAACATGAAACATATTGGTCCTTTGGTAGCTGAATGTCACACCTTTCCAGTTTCACCATCTTGAAAAAAGTACATCTCAAATTTTCTAGATTGTAATTTATTCACTTTAAGGGATACCGGGAACTTGAAACGTAGGAGTGAGGATATGATTGTATCCGGTAGGAATGAAGTTGCTTTCTGTATTCAGTCAGCTGACTTTATCTATCTTCTATGTTCCATGCATCTAAATTAAAAATATAGGAAATATGGTGAGTCTGTATTTGGTTCAATTATGTGAATGCAGGGTGTGGTAGCATCATGAATAGCATTTGATGTGCAAATATGGTGCATTGACAGAGGTGGTCCAGTGTTCGTCGCAGTTTATCAACCTGTCCAGACATTGGTTGTGGCACTCATGGCTTCCTTTGCTTTGGGAGAATAGTTCTACTTGGGAGGGTCAATTACTGGGCCTAATTTTACCTTATGTCTTCAACCCTACAATTCTTCCATTTCCTAACTCACTGTAGTTCTTTCCAGTTCATCTTTCACTATCTATACTATTAGTACAGACAACAATCAACCCTACCACCAAACTGGTCCAAGGTAAACATAAAAGGCAAAAAACATAGTAAATTCCACACCCTACACCCCAAACTGGTTCAAGGTAAACATAAAAGGCAAAGAACATTGTAAACTGAGGACCAATGACAAGTTCAATCATGAAAACTTAAGCTTGTGGCTATCGAACTCCTCAAACTACCATCCATTTCAGACTTCTAATTTCAATAGCTAATGTATCAAATGTATCAAGTAGACAATATTTTGCAAGATCTAAAAGCTGATTACACAAAAAATGTAACAAATAAGATGATTTTTTTGCAGAGTCATATTTAATAAGACACCTAAGGTTTCATATGTGCAGGATCATTGGAGCAGTACTAATCATTGCAGGATTGTACCTAGTTCTATGGGGAAAGAGTGAAGAGGCTAAATTTGCAAAGGCAGCACTCCCAGCGTCCACAATGGAGCAAGGGAGAAACAAAACAGCCCGCCACATCGAGTCCTCAGTTACTCAGCCACTACTTCCACCAATGACAGAAACCGTTTGATAACGTTTCTTGTACCTGATGCTCTTGTTTGGCTACAAACAATCTACTACCTGTCTACCTTTATCTTAAGATGTTTTATGTATGATGTATGAAGTAATTTTTTTCCGTCCTTGTTCCTTTAGATGAGTGCACCTATGGCCATCAGATTTCTATTGCTATAAACACTGAGGAGAACTAAAAGAAAGAGATATAAGGGGGATGCATCCAATCATTTATCTCTTAGATGCAACAGGATAAGTAAATCATCACTGCTTCTAAAAAAGACAAAGAAATTTAATTCAATTTAGCTATATATTATGGCGGCATGAACATTCAAGCCCCAATTTCTTATCATTAAACCTATTTACCACTGAAGATGGCCAAACATACTGATCCTGACAACCCCATTGTGTCTAAACTGAGGCATAGTTAACTTGTCTAATCATTTCTTGACCAAAATGGGTCAAGTTCATTGGATTTATTGAATTATTAGTTTAAGTACAAATTGTGATGAATTCCAAGCAGCGGGATACCACAACATATGCAAATCGCTCAAAAGTCGGATAATCTAGAATATAGTCCGTACTTAATGCAAATTAAACCTAACTGCAGAAGAAGCAGTGGAGGTCGAAATTGAGGGGAGATGAAGAAACTTCATCAGAATTAGCAGATTAAACCTAATCTAACGGAAAACGACAAGCAAGTGCTTCGAAATCAGAACAATCAACAAAGAGCACTAACGCATCGGTACGAAACAACTCAGAGTTACCTGGAATTGGAAGCCAATGATCAAAGAAGAGGACGTCGGCGCCGAATTCGAATCATGCGAAACCGATCATCCAGCAAACCCTAGCGATATCAAATCGAGCAGTGTCCCGTAACTAATGAGTGAAAATTAGGTCATCGAAAACAGAAAACGGAAATTAGAAAAACTGATAACGATCGAAAATCGGCTTACAGATTCAGATTTGGCAACAGGAAAAGCCGAAACGAGGGAGACGAGATTGGAATTTTGACTGTTAATTGCGCGCGGAGTTCCGGTCTGCCGCGTGAATGTGATGATGCATCACTACCGCTACCGCCTATATTTCAAAAAGATCGTCGTTGTTATATTTTAATATATTTGTTTTTTAGTGTCTTAACTTTTAAATTTTGGCATTTTAATCCTTCATCTTTTTTTTTTGAACCGAAAATAATTTGGTCATGTGAGAGGAACTCGCATGTCAAGAGCATCCAGAAGGATGAATGATGAAGCCACAGAATCGTCGGGGGAGTGACCAGAGAACGCAAAGTCGAGGTGCGAAAGGCGGTCAGCAGCTCGATTAGCTTTTTTGTAAACATGGCAAATTTGGAAGGACCTGAAACAACTCAAGGAGAAAAGAACGTCAAAGACGATCATTTCACAATCTTCGGAAGGAATCCAACAATTAAGGATGCTGATGATGGTGAGGTTGTCATCTTATATGATAAGGTTGTCAATTGCAAGTCGGATGCCGCATAGATTCCTTTCCAAAGGGCATACCCTTCAGCACCAATTGATTTCAAATAATATTCCCTAAATTTTCGCATTTTATTTTAGTATTATAATTCTTAAAACGCTACCCAAAAAAATGCGTTTAAGCTAATTAAATATAACTAAAAGTTTTATGGACTATGCTAAACAAAAAAGTTTTATGGACTACATGGAAATAGAATAAAATAAAGTTGAAAATCAAAATAAAAACACAACACAAACAAAAAGAGTTAGAAGACATTTTTAAATAATTGAAAAATTAGACGAAATATCAAACAAAAGAAGAGGTTTAGGACAACGGAGGAAAAGGAAAGAACGGTGGTGTAGGCCACGTATTGGAAGTTTTCTATAAAATTAATTTGATGTTTTTGTTCCTTATTCACAAAAAGTCGCAACTAGGTTTGTCATTCGAGACCATCTCGGCAATATGGTAGACTGCGGTCTGCGGAGGATCAAAGTGCGACTAAACCATGATTCTTATAGGTGAAGCCATCGCCCTTCACTTGGGTTTAAATAGATCAATCAAGCTCGAAATGTCTAGAGTCAAATTGGAGGGTGATTGTCTCAGTGTCATCAACATCATGATTGGCTCTTGGACCCCCCGTGGGAGATAAAAATTTTCATCATTGACTACCAGTTATTGCTTGCTCCATTCCTTTTTCGAGGCTGGCATGCTCCACAACCTACACGATACGAGGGCAACTTGGTGGCTGATTGGTTCAAGCTAATGGTGAAATCCCTTGTTGCTCGAATCCCCTTCCGCGAGATCTCATCTAAAAGGATGTCCTTAGAGGTTGATCTTTTTTATCTTCTCCAAATCGTTTTCTGTTATAAAAATAAAAAAATAAAAATGAGAGGTTGAGATAAAAAAACAATACACACAAAATGATAAATAAAAATAAGTTTTCAAATGAGTATTACTGTATTAGTATCATTGATTGAGATTATATATTTTATATGTAATATTTTATAATTTATGTGACTTGGAAATATACTTGCTTACTAGAAACATAACTCAATTTCAGAATTTCTTCTTCAGCTTACACTTTATTGTTCTCATCTTCTTATTTTTATTTGATTGTACCAATCCCTATAATAACAAATCATCCACACCATCCATTTAAAATTATCAACTCGACCCCTATAGTGAATAAAGGAAGATGAGAATTTAGGGAAATTTAAATCGGTTGAATACCAAAACTATTTATATAGAGACTGAAAATAGCCTTCAAATCCGTCGTTGTCTAATTTGCCCCTTCTTCTATCTCTCCCTCTCACAAAATCTAATTAAAAAGATAAGCAAAAACAAATTAAAAATACAAAATAGATTAAAAGAATAAAAAAAAATTAGATTATTTTTAATGAGAGGGGACGAGAGAAGGGATAGTACCAAGGGCAGATTTCTCTTTAACCATTTCTTTGGTTCTGTAAGCTTGTTGTTTACTGTGTAGAATGACATGTACTTTACTTTTGCATTTTTCTTTTCGTTATTTGCTTTTTTGTTATTACTTCTGTTATTTGATTCTTTTTTTTTTGGTGAGAGAAACTCGAGATGGAATCTCCAAGTGAGAGTAACTACAAAGAAACAAGGTGGGGCGTGGTCCGTCCCCGTATGTCCTCCGAGATCAAACATGAAGCAGCAGGGGGCGGCTCCGGGAGGATATGGAGCCCCGCTGGGAGGTAGTAGGGGTAGGCAGCAAGGAGTCGGCGAGTCTATTCGCTTCCATGAAGACGTGGCGGAATCGGCACTCCCAATCCCGAACAAAGAAGCCTTGGCATTGATTGACCAGGCTAAAGAGAGGATGGCTCCGAGCAACGCTATTTTCGATCATGGTAGTCGCGATCAACGAGTCCATCTCCACTTCCACTCGCCGATATCCTCTATATCCCAAGCGATACGAAGGCCGTCAAGTAATCCCCAGAGTTCCGCCATCGGAACCGTACATATCCCAATATTCTATTATTTGATTATGATTATACATGTTGGTTAGTATATCAAATGACTTATTCGGTTTTCTCAAGGCTTGTTGAATTTCTTTCCTTATATCAAAAAATAAAATAAAAAATAGGGGACAGCTTAATCAAATTTCAGCATTTAGGCCAAAAAAAAAAAACCACTGGCCGCCACCTTGGCCACCGGCGCCACCGCCTCATCGTTCTCTTCTTTGTGCTGGTTTGCCGCCAGCCTACTCACACCGCCTTGTCTTCGGTGTCTCCGTTCCTCGAACCAATCTCCAATCCGTTCTTCCGCCTCTCTGTCTTTTTTATTGTTGTTCATTTTCTCTCTTTCGACCCGTTTCATCCGCCTCTATTTTGATTACCTAGTGGTCGCTCACGATCTTGTTATCGTCCTTGAGGGTTTGGGATGGGTTTCGGGGTTTTAATGAACAATGGTTTGCTGGGAGTCGGGTTTACGGATTGGAGTGCAGTGCTGTTCTTGTTGTGTTGCAGGCTTCTTTTGGCAGTGTTTGATTTGTCATGTTCGATGACGTCGTGGACGTGCGTTAACATCTGATGGCTTCTTTGAGTCCACAATCTGAGGTGTCCGCTGGTGTTCCCCAGGGTTCTCTGTGTGAGTTGTCCCTTTGACTGATCGTTTCGCTTGCCTCTAGCTTGTGATTTCGGTGTAGGATGGCTTGTACGTTTATTTTGCTATTTTACTTATGTCATTTGCTTCTGTAATTTCATTTCTGTCATTTGCTTCAGTCATTTACTTCTGTAATTTTCTTTCAGTTGTACATGATGGTTAGTCCATCTACCGGCTTGTCCGGTCTCTCGGTTTCTCTAGGCTTGTCTAGAGAATCGAATTCTTATCTTGCTTCAAAAAAAAAAAGCATTTAGGCCAAAACAAGGGTAAAGTACAACGGTCAACATCTTGATCAAACAACTTATCACACAGATGACAGATCCCTTCCAATTGATCACCTCCGATCTTCTGTGTGAAAGGGATCCGATGGTGTTCTTTTATTGAAACTGAAACCCATGGATCAACAAATACTCCCCCACCTAAGATTTTTGCTGCTTCAACTAACAAAGAAGATGAACTCTGACTCACAGTTGAGTGTCAGAACTCAGAAACCAGCAACGATGATTGAATAATCCCAATTCCGACCCACAATCGCTTGCTGTCGAGTTCGAACACGTCAATATCTGCCCGTAACTCGAATCCCACAAGGCATATTCCCCTTTTCCAGAGCCTTCGGGATTTCCCCCCTTTTTAACTAGATGGTGGTTTCTTTGAACAATTATTGGGAGTTCAGAACCGATCACACTGATCAGCCCAGAAATGTTCCGTCTTTGCTTGCCTCTCGTGTTCGCGTGCGTTCTATTGAGCGTCTCAGAGCTCTGCAATGGAGGGTTTACAAGCGATTTCGCGCGGGGAAATAATATCTCAGCTGATATGCCTCTAGACAGTGATGTTTTCCGGGTTCCTCCTGGTTACAACGCTCCTCAGCAGGTAAACCCTAATTTCAATTTCCATCAATTCTTGAAAGGTTTTTTTTTGTAATTGAACGGTGAATTAGCAAGTCCTGAGATGGAATTGATTGTGCTGTGATGGAAGGTTCATATTACACAAGGGGATCTTGATGGGAAGGGAGTGATTGTATCTTGGATTACTGATGAGGAACCTGGTTCAAATGAAGTGGTTTACTGGGCTGAGAACAGTACAGTGAAAAGCAGTTCTGAAGGTGTTCTTACTACTTACAAGTACTTCAATTATACATCTGGGTTTATACACCACTGTACCATTACAGGCTTGGAGGTATGATCTATTGATTTGAGAGTTGTAGTTTGCTTGTTAGTTCCAATTTGATGTTCAACAAGTTTTGTGTGTTCAAATTGCAGTTTGATACCAAGTACTACTACGAGGTCGGAATTGGCAATACCACAAGGCAGTTTTGGTTCATCACACCTCCTGAATCTGGCCCAGATGTTCCTTACACTTTTGGCCTCATAGGTATCGCTTTCTTTCTCGCTCTTCTCGTGTTCGGATGGATTGGAGATATATGTATAGGAATTCTAGGATAGACCAAAAACACTACTAGGTGGAGATATATGTATGGGAATTCTAGAATTGGAGGATGGATTCCGAACTTACACGCGTACAAATGATGATTTTGAGCAGGGGATCTTGGTCAAACTTATGATTCCAATAGAACGCTCACACACTATGAGCTAAGCCCAACAAAAGGGAAGACAGTCTTGTATGTCGGGGACCTCTCATATGCGGATGACTACCCGTTTCATGATAATACCAGATGGGATACATGGGGGAGGTTTGTAGAGAGAAATGCTGCTTATCAGCCTTGGATTTGGACTGCTGGAAATCATGAGATTGACTTTGCGCCAAACCTCGTATGCATCTTTAGACTCATATTCCTTACCTTTGTTCAGAGACATATACTTTTTATAGTTATTACTTTAATCTGCATTGCTTGGCCTGATGCATATATTTAGCCACATTATCAATTCATATGGACTATCCATTTGTTTAATGTCTGTCATGAATTAATCTTAGCTGATCCCATACCTACTGGTAGTAACTAATGAAGTGTGTAGTGTAGTTAATGAAGTTCCTATTTAGGGATCATAACTGAGATCCCCGACAAACAACAATGTTTGTTTTATTTCCGTTCAGTGACTAGAAACATGATGAATTGATGATCAACTCTACAAACGATTCTGAGCGGGGAATCTTGGCCAAACTTATGATTCAAACAGAACACTAACTAATTATGAGCGGAACCCATCAAGAGAACATACATTGTTGTTTGTTGCCTTGTCGGGGATCTCTTGTAGAGAGAAATGCTGCTTATCAACCTTGGATTTGTACAGCCAGAAACCATGAAATTGACTTTCTTCCTAATATTGTATGCATCCGATTCCAAATTCTGAATACTTCCAAAAAAATGTCCGACTTTCATGTGTTTCTATGAGAATGTATTCCAGTGTTTACTTTCTCTGGTGTTTGTTGAATGTTCTTATACAAGTAGGAAATTCAGTGTTCATTTCATGAATAGCTCAATGTTTCATGCCACTTGTAGGGTGAGAGTGTTCCCTTCAAGCCATACACACATCGGTTTCACGTGCCATATCAAGCATCCGAGAGTACTGCTCCATTATGGTACTCCATTAAAAGGGCTTCAGCCTACATTATTGTCATGTCTTCGTATTCAGCTTACGGTAGGCATTTGGTACTTTGGGGGCATTTGAATAAATGAGATTTCTCCGGGATATATCTGAAGAACTTCCATCGGTTTTGTGCAGGAAAGTATACACCACAGTATAAGTGGCTCCTCAAAGAGTTGCCAAAAGTAAACAGGACCGAGACACCATGGCTTACCATTCTTATGCACAGCCCCCTGTACAATAGCTATGTGCATCACTATATGGAGGGAGAAACCATGCGGGTGATGTACGAACCGTACTTTGTCAAGTACAAGGTGGATGTCATCTTTGCTGGACATGTGCATGCCTACGAACGATCTGTAAGCATACTTTTTTCAGCCTGCAATTGCTGGGATTTCTTTGGATTCATAGACTATGATTTATGTCGACTTTTGGTTGAATAGGAACGAATATCCAACATTGCGTACAACATCACCAACGGTTTATGCGAGCCTATCAGCGACGAGTCAGCCCCAGTTTATATAACCATAGGAGACGGAGGCAATCAAGAAGGATTGGCGACCGAGTAAGCACTCCCTTCGACACTCATGATTCATGCTTGTTAATCTCTCCAGGCGTTGAAACGGATAATACAACTTTCAATTTTGCAGGATGACACAGCCACAGCCTGCCTACTCAGCTTATCGCGAAGCCAGCTTTGGCCATGGGATGCTCGACATCAAGAACCGAACTCATGCCTACTTCACTTGGAACCGCAACCAAGACGGGTATGCGGTTGAAGCTGATTCTCAATGGCTGCATAACAGATACTGGGACTCCAGCTACAAGTCCTCTGTAGCTTCAATGTGAGGGAATTTTGAACTGTTGATTCCCATTGTTTTTGAACTCTTTTTTAATCTATAGTTCCGTCCCATTTAAAATCAGCTGTTTGTTCACTTCATTGTAATATTGTATCCAATAAATGAAGGTTCAGCTGTTCAATGCTTGAGCATCTTCATCTGTTGAAGCAGATTACGAAATACTAGGGTTGCGATTAGAGCTAACAAGACCCGACCTGACCTAACCCGAGCTGGAGACATAAACCACGGATCATAGTCATCATACAGAACATTTAGATATCTCAGTGGCAAATTACAAAAGCTCAAAAAGTTGACATTTACTGAGCAATTTCACTAGTGAGAAGCCAGCATCCAAGACTGCATTTGCAAGGGACTTGAATCATTTCAATCATATGGCATTTGGATATATGCAGCATCGGATGCGAATGGAACATCAGCGTACATCCCGCAAAGCGCGCATCTTATGCACTCCAACACCGTAAACAAGTGAGCAAACGCCACAGTGGCCCAGAAGTGCATCCCAAGCTTGCCATAGTAGTATGATCTTGGGAGCCAGCGGCTAGCAGTCCCGAGTGCCTGGAGGAAAATCTCGAGCAACACACCCAAGATGACATGAAACCGAAAGAAATGAGGCCACTCCTTCCTCCGAACGATGAATAAATAAGCAACAACGGGGTATGCCATCAAAAACCATGGGGGTAGCTTGCTAATGCGCTCGAGAAATGGGGATGTGATGTGCTCAAATTCTGCGAGGAACGGATGGAGATTATACGCGGTTTCTGCGTACATCCAGGTATTGTGAAGAGGCAGTAGGTAAGGAATGCAAGCTAGAATCCTCCACCAGAGTTTCGGCTTCTTGGTCATCGGAGGAAACCGAAAACTAAAGGGTGTATCCTTGGATGCTCTAGGAGGTGTGAACTTGCTTTTTCGACAAGGCAACCGAGGAATGGCGGGTGAGAAACCACTCTTCTTCGTGCTTGTAACTGGAGTTATAGCATCAGGGCAGCTCAATGATAAACTCCCTGCAACAGAGATGTGTTCGAAAGAAGCTAAGAATCCATCAATTTCGGGTTTGGTTCATTGCAGGTCTTATCAAATTTTAAGCCAAATGAGCGTAAATGATCAAATTCACAATCAATTGAACTGTTAGAAAGGAGCCATGAATGAATGTATAACACATACCTCTGGGAGAGCACAGATTCAACTGATATGAAATTCGAGAACTCGGAAACGAAGCTAGATTTGGGGTTAGAAGAGAAGGTAAAGGACGAGGTGGACAAGCTCGCACAAGGCTAGGTATTCTAGAGTTCATAGTCATAGTCCCAGATTTCATGGCGCATCCACTAATCGTCATCTTTGAAAGCCTGAAACAAATCAACATCACAACGACGTTACTTGGAGCTACACAGATCGAACATCTGTATGCAAGAAATCCACAAACTTTACGAATTCCAGCAGGAAGCAATTGAAAAGGTTAAACCTTTAAGCAACACTCGGAGACATTGTTTCGAGCTACACAGATCGAACATGTAAACAAGAAATCCACAGCAAAGTATCGGAAACAAGGAAGCAATTGAAAAGGTTAAACCTTTAAGCAACGCTCAGCGAGTCAGCGACATTGTTTAGAGCTACACAGATCGAACTTGTACGCAAGAAACCCACAAAATTTACGAATTCAACAGCAAATTAGTATCGTCAACAACGAAGCAATTGATCGAAAAGGTTAAACCTTTAAGCAACACTCAGCGACATTGTTTAGAGCTACACAGAACGATTGAGCGAACATGTAAGCAATAAAGCCACAAATTTTACGAATTCCGCAGCAAAGTATCGCAAACAAGGAAGCAATTGAAAAGGTTAAACCTTTAAGCTAGCAACACTCAGCGAGCTTCGTTCGGTTCATTCAATCGGAGGTCTCACATATGACCGCCAATGCAGCCGAGAGAGTAGCTTGGGTAGGAAGATATGTTGACAACTCTGTGTAGCTCACCCAGAGGTTATACAGAGTATTAAGAGTGTGTTTGGTTTGCACAAAATAATGCATTATCTTGCATTATATTGTATTGCATTTTAGGGTTTCATGCAGGATAATGCCGCATAATGCATTATCTCTTGCGATCCAAATGCACTCTAGGGAGTCATCACACAAGGGTAATCACTAATCAGGCCCCTAAACATCATTAAAAATGTTAAATATGTCTTGAATCAATCGGATCTATATTCGGGCAAGAGAATAGTCCTTAGACACTAAAGAGTTCGATTCTTGGACATCAAGAAACTCTTGTAAATACTCTTCTTTAGTTCTAACCACATTACTTATGTGATACATCTTGTAATCCTCGTTCAGTTTCTCTGTAAACTTCTCAATAAAACCTAATCAATGTGACATAGACAATTTTGGTGACTCATGATAAATCTATGGATCAATCTTATTGCTTTAAATATATATGTTCAAAAAACCTATGAACAATGTCATCATTAACAAGTATTATGTAAAGAAATGCCATCACTCAAATGCAACTTAAGGGCGAAAACTATGAAGAATGGGCTCAAGCTTTCAGAACCCGCTTCAAACCAAGAAAAAATATGAGGTTGTTAATGGTGGCATTAATCAAACCCCTAAAGATTCAACTGATTATGAGATTGGTGGAACGTAAACTCCATGATCGTGTCATGGATTTTGAACACCGTGCAATGCAGACTACACTCGACTATTACATGACGAACAGACGGATGAACTTTGGGAAGATATCAAGCAATGATTTTCGACTTCTTATACATAAATTCCCGCAAGTACTTGGGGGAAACACAGATTCATTCAGTCCAGTTTCACATCTCTAGGAAAAAAAATCGCCATTTTCCAACATAGGGGAAGTGGATAGCATTTCTATCCTATAAGAGTACAAAAGCTCACAAAGTTGAGCAACATTTACCCGTCAGTTTCGCTAATATGAAGCAAGCATCCAAGATTGCAAGGATGTTCTTATCACCTTACTCATATGGCATTTGGATGTATGCAGCATCAGACACAAATGGAACATCGGCGTACATCCCACAAAGGGCGCATCTTATGCACTCCAACACTGTAAACAAGTGAGCAAACGCCATAGCGGCCCAGAAGTGCATCCCGAGCTTACCATAGTAGTATGATTTCGGCAGCCAGCGGCTTGCAGTCCCTAGTACCTGAAGGAAGATCTCAAGCAGCATACCCAATATGACATGAAACCTGAAGAAATGAGGCCACTCTTTCCTCCGGACGATGAATAAATAACCAACGAAGAAGTATGCCATCAGAAACCAGGTGGGAAGGCTGCCAATAAACCCGAGGAAAGGGTATGTGATGCGTTCAAAGTCCTCCAGGAACGGGTGGAGGTTATACGCCGTCTCTGCATACATCCAGGTCTCATGGAGAGGCATTAGGTAAGGAATGCAGGCTAAAATCCTCCACCAGAATTTCGGCTTCTTGGTCATAGGAGGAAACCGGAAACTAGATGGAATGTCCTTCGATGCTCTTGGAGGCGTGAACTTGCTTTTTCGAGTAGGCAGCCATGGAACGGGGAAACCATGTATCAAACCAGCAGGACAGCTCAATGATAAATTCCCTGCAAATGAGATTTCTTACAATGAAGGTCGAAAATTCAGCAACGCAACATAAACAGATTTACAAAATCATTCCGCATAAATCCTCAATCCACAAAGGGTTACACCATGATTTTCATCTGCTTTACTCAAATCCTACTTTGAACATTACTACAATTGAGGAATTCCAACATATATGATCAATAGAGTCTACTGAAATGTTTATGCAAAATATATAACTTCAAAATTAGCACAGAAGTTTACAATTTGTACCAATTAGATACAGAAGATGCGGTTACCAGCAGAGAGCTTGTACAATCACAATCAATCAAATTTCTAAAAGAGCTCAATCACATACCTCGCGGAGAACACAAATTCAAGCTATGGTGAGGTCCATACGAAACTCCAAAACTTGTCAGCGAAGCTTTTGGAGTCAAAAGAGACGGAGAAGGACGAGGGGGATTACGAAGCAAAATGCTAGGTGTTCTAAAGTTCATACACACAGTCTCAGACTTCATGGCGCATCCATTAATCATCATCCCTGAAAAACTAAAAACAAAATCCACAAATTTGACGAATTCAGAAGCAAATTATCGCAAACAAGGAAGACAATAGAAAATGCTAAACCTAATTGAGAGATCGTAAAATCGTAATAGACAATAGATTCAATCGCACCAGAACGAGCAGCAACCGTACCGGCAACAATAAAGTGAGCTTCGATGCTTTGAATCGAGGTAAGCGAGAGCGAAAATCAGACCACGCGACGCCCTCTGAGCGAGCCACAATCACAGGGCGAAGCAGAGAGAGAGAGAGGGAGAGGGAGAGGGAGAGGGAGACTGCTTAGAGTGATAAGGTCTGTAGGCTGACTTAATGGGCTTGTTGGGCCAATTAAAGAGAGGCCCATTCCCCTAGGTCCAAACGTTTTTCAACAAATTGGCCCAAAATGTTTTTTTTAAAAGGTTTTTAATGGTTTTTGGTTTGGTGAGTTTGATAACACATAGCTGATTGGATAGATAAAGTTGATGGATTAGATATGTTAAATATGTGTTCAATTCAACTGATAGCATAGTTGATACAAACTAGCTGATGAGATAGAAGAAAATGAATAGATTTGTGAATGGCAAAAGAGAAATTCTGAAAAGGTTGAGGTAAGTAGTTGTTGAAAATCCAATTCCAAAAGCTAATTTAACTAAAAATCTTATATTTACCTCATTTAAAACTTTATAATATTAAATTCAAAAGCTCATAAAAGCTATGTGAGATTAGGATACCTTATTTTTATTTGGTGTTTACTTCTTCTGAATTGATGTAATTTTCCCTTTTATTTAATTTCATGATAATTTGTCTATCGTCGATCTTTTCAACTCCTTCATTCACCGGGTTTGTCTCTAGTGCATCGAATTCTTTCCTTAAAAAAAAGTTTGGTCGAATCCATTTGAAATCAATAATAGTTTACTCTAAAGAGGTATTTACCAAATCACCTTACTCCAAATCTTGTATTTGCTCACAATCCATTAATATAAAAAAAAATTAATTTATATAATACTACGTGTTAGATTATGCTCATCGATCAGGTAAGGAACCTATGGGTTTAGAGGACTCTGTCCTCTTCCCAACCAAATCCCGAAAGGGCCCACATCCTCCTAGCGAGGCCAACAACAATCCTGATGCTACCTCTCTTCCGAGAGGGTGTAGTGGTCAGTCTGATGCAGGAAAAAAGAAGAAACAAAGGAGGCAAGCCCTCAATTTGGAGAAACTAAAAGGCGTTCTTAATGAAGTTCAAGACAACATCCTGAACCTTAGCCAGACTTCGGTTTTTGCTACTATCATCGGCGACCCTGTGTCGATCATTACAATCAGGAAGAAGATTTCGTTCGATTGGAAATTCTTGAATGGTGGGTTCCAGATTATTCCCATGAGGAACAACTGGATGGAAATCCGCTTTGATCTGGCGGAAGATTGCAAGAAAGTCTGGCAGGGAAGACCTTTTCATGTCAAGAAGCAAATGCTAGTTATCAGGCCTTGGCGAATCGATTTCGACCCTCTCACCGAGCCACTCACCAAGCTTGATGTCTGGATTCGCATTCCTGGGCTACCAGTGAAATACATCAGTGACAAAGTGTTGTCCGATCTTATTGAGGGCAATAAAATTGGTGAAGTCATAAGAGTCGCGGCATTTGGTAAGAATGGGGCTCAGTTCCGCTATCCGAGAGTGTGTGCTGCGGTAGATATTACTCGGATTCGGGAATTCCGAATTCAAGTTCTCAATGAGGCGGAGGAACTGGTCTCATATCCGATTTGGATTGAGGATATCTCTGTCGGGTGCGGGGCTTGCGGGTCTCCTGATCATGAGTTTGATGATTGCCCTATGCGGCTGGCGAATCTAGATTTTCTGCCGTCTGTACCGATTCCGGGTGATCAAGTTACCGAGGATGCTCCTCCGGCTATGGAGGGAACTGAGGGTGTTGGTGAATGGACTAGGGTCGCCTCGAAGAAGAAGGCTCCTACGCCAAGGTTTGGTCACTCAAAGGAGGCTCTGCTTGCTCTGTTTGGATCGAACGTGGACGACCCCTCTGATTCCTCTAACTCTTTGTCGTCCGACAGTCTTGGGGATTCCACTTCTGCTGCGCCAGACCATGCCTCTGCTCCTTCCAACATTGGTGTTCCCTCTGTTGTCGGAGTGGTTGCGCCACCTGCTGCAAGCGCTTCTCCTGCTCCCGCTGCGTCCTTGCCACCGAACGATCTCTCCCTGTTTCCAGGACCGGAGACTACAGTTCCCATGGTTCTTACGCACACTCCCCCTGCTCCTGGAACGTGTGCGCTGCCGCCAACTGCATCGGCCTCTGAGAACTATGCTTCTCCGGGCTATGAACCTGTGTTATCCGACTCCACCTTTTATGAGGTTTTCGACCTCGATATGGTCGATTATGATGAGGATCCGGCTACGATTCATGAGTGTGAGGCACTGCCAGCAGATTTTACTAATGACGCACTCGACAGAATGCTTGAAGAGTTCGATCCTTCGTCTGAGGTTCACCTTTTGGATGTTGTTCCTCAAAACCACACTTTGCTTGTTGCACCCTCTGTTGCTGCTTTGGCTGGTCCCTCGGATGGGGTGGTGCAGTCAGGCTCTGGCCCTATGTCAATGTCGAAATCATCCTCTTGCAAAAGGAAGTTACAGCTCGAAGAATCCGATACTGCTTGCTCCGACATGCCGGCAAGCAGCAACAAGCGCTTCCATGGTTAGTGTCCTGATCATGTTTCGGCCTTCTAACATATTTTGGTTAGGCTGGGTAATTACTTTTGGAGTGTTGAACTCGCCACCGATCAGACGCCTCTCACATTTTGGTTTCTCTTTTGGCATGCTGTCTTGGTTGCTCTCCGGTGGTATTTTCAAGATTTCGACTAAACAAATTAGGCTATTAGTGGTGATGTGTGAATTGCTATGTAATGAAATCTGGATCTTAGTTCTATCCTTTATGTACGTTTACTTTACTGCAAGTGTATGGTTACAGGGTCCACTGTGGAGGAGTTGGTCACTTTTTGGAAATTGTTTACGCCCCTGTAACTCATGCCTATTATATATTAATGCAAAATGGTTGGTGTATTTTAGTTATGGTTGTAATATGGAGAAATTACTTTTGAGTTGCTCAAAAAACAAAAAACCTTGGCTTGGAGTTCTGGCAGCTGTTGCGTTTTTGTTAATGTTTCAATCCAATGATTGTCTCCTTATGTTGGTTGGATTTGTTTCTCTCATCTCAACTTTCTGTTGGGACCTTGTGTTGGAATCCATGTCCGGCCCTGTTGGGTTCTGTTTACCTCAGGGATCTTTGTGTTTTAATGCCTTTTGGATGTGGTTTAGTATAACACTTTTTGAGCCTTATCTCCCTCGCCTTTTGAATGGCTTCTACTGTCAACTAACTTGCTTATCGGTCAAGTCTTTAAATCTTGCACATGTGCTATTACCTTGGCGTATCTCATTTGAACTTGCTATTGCCCTTGTACAATACAACACAGATCACCTATTGAAGAAACTTCATGCTCGGCTCCCGACTGACAGAAACTCCATTCCTCCCCGGGCGAATCGATCACTTCGCCATATTCGGAGTCATCACGCATTTTGGTATGTTTCTTGCCAATGGCTTAAGTGCAATTTGCAACATAAATCTAAACGATACATAACTTTAACCCATAGAAGCTGTAGAATCTTTTTTCGATACATAGTCATTAAAATTAATTGTCATAATAGCATGTTAACTATTGTGATCACTACTTTTCAAGCGGATTGGATTGGGAGCAATATAATACAAAGCGAGCTTAATAAATTCTTGGAAAAACAAATCACTAGTAATGTATATTCCCTTACCAAATTAAAAGAACAATTGCCCTTCGATATCATGTCAGAATTTATCCCCCCTAATAAAAATTATCTCCAACTCTATTTTTCGTTTCACCTTTTTGGTGTGAGGTCCCTTAAATCTTGGCCTCACACCCTTGACGGCTTTATATGAAAATCACGTATTGGAATTGCAGAGGCATTGGAAAAAACACATTTTGGACGGAAATCGATAGTAAGTGCAAAAACGAACATATTCAGTTAATAGCCTTAGCGGAAACTAAATCCGACTCCATTCCTGAAGACAAAATTTGGAAAATGGCTGGCTTTGATGAGGCTATCTGGTCACCAGCTACCGGTCGTTCGGGTGGTCTCGGTATCCTGTGGAAGTCATACCAGTTAACAAATGAAATTATTACGGTAGAAATTCACCTACCCAGAATTATTGGGCTTAGATACGAAAATATTAATGACAGATTCATGAATCTTCTGTTGTTTGTATACGCGCCGCCGGGCCCTCAAGAGAAAGACTCGTTTTGGGAAACTTTAACATCCATCGTGAGGGATTCGTCCATTCCTTGCATTGTTCTGGGTGACTTGAATGAAATTCTATGTAGTGAGGACAAGCTGGGTGGTGCTAACCTTCGTTCCGCTCGATTCACTAGACTCCTACAATTTAAAAATGACTGTGCTCTGCTGGATTTACCTACTTTCGGGAACCCATTCACTTGGAGAAAGAACCCAGATGACGAAAACACCATTCGCGAAAAACTTGACCGTGTGCTGGTTCATCACCAGATCATTCAGAAATTCCCTAACCTAATCACTCATAACGGAGCCTTCTCATCATCTGACCACTGCCCCATTTCAATATCTCTTGAGTGTGGCTTAGTCTTCAAAGCGCCTCCGTTCAAGTTTGAGAATGCTTGGCTTCAGCGGAGGGATTTCAGAAACATAGTTAAACAATCTTGGCGAGCGAATTGTCTGGGCTCGATTATGTATCAACTGATGTTCAAACATAGAATTTTAAAGAAAAAAGCTAAGGAATGGAATAAACGAACCTTCGGAAATATTTTCCGCCAATTAAATGAGGTGGAAACTGAACTTCTCAAGATTCAAGCTTCGGTTTCGGGAGGTAACAGGTTAACTAACAATAGAGAAAAACTTCTCATTACAAAAAAGGAAAAACTACTTCTTTACCAAAAAACGTTTTGGAACCAAAGAGCCAAGACAAAGCATCTTAAACTTTCTGATTCGAATACAACTTATTTTCATCGGGTTGCTTCGGGTCGGAGACATAGGAAACAAATCCGCAATATAACTTCTGCTGAAGGAACCTTGATAATAGGAGAAGAAAACATTAGAAATGAAATTAAGAGCGATTTTGAAAAAAGATTCAAAAAGGAACCGATTGATGATAGACTCCTACAAGAAATGTTAAATCTAATTCATCCTTCAATTACCCCTGACGAAAATAATTACCTTATTCGACACCCATCTAATAATGAAATTAAGGCTGCTGTTTTCAGCCTTGGCAACAACAAATCGCCAGGCCCAGATGGATTTACAGCCGAATTTTATAAGAAATACTGGGACATTGTTGGCTTATCTATCATTAGAGATGTAAAAAGTTTTTTCCAGTCTGGGAAAATTCTCAAACAAATAAACCATACATATCACTACTGCCAAAGCGGGATAACCCTACCAATACCAGTCACTACCGCCCAATCAGTTTATGTTCTATTTTATACAAAATCATTTCAAAAATATTGACAGAAAGAATCAAAACAATTATCGGTAAACTAATTCACCCACTACAAGGTGCCTTTGTGTCGGACAGGGCCATCCAAGACAATGTCCTAATAGCGCGCGAAATATTCCACTCCTTCAGATCGCGCAAGGGTCGGGAGGGATGGTTGGCAATAAAACTTGACATGGAGAAAGCGTACGATAGAGTTGATTGGAACTTCATAAGAAAGGTTTTAGAAAAATTTGGATTCCACCCCACTTTCATTACGTGGATTATGGAATGCGTAACGACTGTGTCCTTCTCTGTACTAGTCAACAATGGTCCTACTGATATGTTCTTCCCCTCTCGTGGCCTACGTCAAGGGGATCCGCTATCTCCTTTCTTGTTTATCTTAGGGGCAGAAATTTTAGCTCGAAAACTACCAGCAGAAACAAATGTGGAAAACAGTCCAATTGGATTTTCCTTCGGTAGGAGTGGACCTAGGGTCCCCTTCTTATCTTTTGCCGACGACATCATTATTTTTACAAGAGGCAGTGCTGCCGCAGGACAGAAAATTAGGGATATAATTGATTCCTACTGTAAAGTTTCTGGACAAAAAGTCAATTATCATAAATCTAGCTTCCTAGCCACAAAAGGCATTTCTAACTCTAGGATCTCAGAACTTAGCAGTTGCTTAAGTATTACACATGAAAACTCATTAGAAAGATACCTTGGATGCCCGATTATTAATGGTAGAGTAAACAAACACACTTTTGAAGACATCATATGTAAATCTAAAGAGCAACTAAGTAAATGGCGGGCTAATGCTCTATCACAACAGGGACGTGCAATCCTCATTAATACAAACTTATCGGCCAAACCGTTGTATACAATGCAGAACTTTTTGTTACCCTCATCAATACATAAAGAGCTTGACCATATTAACAGAATGTTCTTTTGGAATAAAGATCTACAACACCGCCCACTTATTAGCTGGGATAGGATTTGCAGACCGAAAAAATTTGGAGGACTTGGGCTTAGGAAATCGAAAGAGATGAATGAAGCCCTTCAAATGAAACTTCTTTGGAAAATACTGGCTGAACCAGAAAATGTCTGGGTGTCTCTCATAAAACACAAGTATCTTCGTTCGACTAACATCCTTGAATATGTGAAAAGTGGAGATTCTTCATGGCAATGGGCCAAACTGACAACTCTTATAGATAAATTTAAGACTTGCCTTATTTGGTCAGTAGGAAATGGTTCATCTATCAAATTTTGGACGGATAATTGGATTACAACAAGCTCTCTGCTATCTAGGGATGATTGCCCCCAAATTAACAATATAGAAGAAATTGTCAGTGACTATATTTTAGGTGGTAGATGGTGGACGGAAAAACTTAGCAATACATTACCAAATGACGTAGTCAAAGAAATCTTGGACATTCCACTTCCCGTTTCCCCCTTTCAGGATCGCTTATACTGGTGGCCTCATAGGGCTGGTTGGTTCACCACGTCAAGTGCATATAAGCTAATCACAGCTCAATCCTCATTGAGCATAGACAATAACGGCTGGATATGGAATTTGGATATTCCTCCTAAGATCAAAAATTTTCTATGGAAAGTTTGTCAGAACGGTCTCCCTACTGCCTCTAGGCTGGCTCTACGTGGGACTTCTATACCTTCCACCTGTCAACTGTGCAACTATGCAGTTGAAGATGATGTTCACTTCTTACTAGAATGTCAATATGTGCGCCCTCTCTTTCGCTTACCTACACACGTAAACTCAACTATATCCAGTATGATAAATCATTCCCGGGAAATAAAACCTATCCTTTCATTCATCGGAAACAAGCTTACATCCGTTGCCAAGGTGGAGCTTGCCTTTTCTTGGTGGACGGCTTGGTACATTCGAAACCAATTTGTTTTTAGACAGGTCCCCATACCTCATAGAGAAAGTTCAGTACGTATCATTAAAACCCATAAAGAAAATTGGAGTAAAACAGCTCACTTTGAGTACAGCTTGGATGAGGACTTCCCCTTACGCACACGAATCTCCACGCATCCAAGGACGAAAACAAAGCATGGTAACATTACTTGGCGAAAACCCCCTAGGGGTACTTTCAAGTTAAATTTTGATGGATCCACAATTTCAAACAATGATAGCTCGGCTGGAGCTGTAATCCGGGACTGGGAAGGACATCCGATACACATCTGTTATAAAAAACTTGGCAAACAAAGTCCGTTGAAAGCGGAAGCGCTTGCTCTTAAACTGGGAATCCAAAAGGCTCTACAACTCCGTATCAATAAACTACACATTGAAGGTGACTCCATGATAATCATAAACCACCTAAATAAAACATCTACCTGTCCTTGGGAAATCGAATTGATTTTATTCGATGTTAAATTTCTACTATCGACTTTGAAAGAAGTTTCCTTCTTTCATGTTCCCCGATTAGGCAATAGAGTGGCTGATAAGGTTGCACACCTTTGCCACTCTGCCTGGGGTGTCGATATTAACAACGATTCTGGTCTTCTAGACCTCATCCGTAAGGATGCCATCGGGTAGAGCTCGCTCACCCGAATTTTTTCCTAATCAAAAAAAAAAAAAAAAAAAAAGAAGAAACGGAGGGGTTTTATATGAGTGGGACATGGAAGGGGATCAAGATTTTGAGACAAAGGTATTGCCTCTTGATGTATTTCAGTATTTGTCACTTGTTAAAAATAAATTTTCATCAACAATGAAGATTGAATAAATCAATAAAATATTTTGGCGCTAAAAAACCTTTCTTTCTATGCCAAATCGGATTGGTTCGACTTCAAACCAATGTTTCTAACATATATAATTTGAGTAGTTAGCTAATGAGATGGGGTTATGCATGGTCAAAAAGGGTCATTTAGTAGTTATATATATCTTAAAAATAGGTTATTTGTCAAGAGTATAAAACTCTATACATTGTTTTTTTTCTATATTAGGTGGTAGATCTTGAATCTCAAATATTATTGGCTTAGTGTAACCATGAAACATATTACATTGCTTGCTTGTCATGTGACCTATTGACTAATTTGGATGAAAATGGGTCATTTATGCCACATATGGAAATGGTCCATGGCCAAGGTAGAGCATAAGAAACTTTCATTTTCATCCTATATCCAATTTTTTCTATTCTAGTTGGTATTTTTTTTCTAAAAAGAAAATTCGATGTATCAGACAAGTTGATAAATCGAGAAGTCGAAAAGATCAACAACGATCAAACTTGTCCAACATTGGAGAAAACATCAACTATATGCACACCCCTAAATTTACATAAATCACATGTTCATAAGATTTGTTTTTTGTTTTTTTTTGTTTTTGCTTTTAAAATCCAAAAAAGGGCATGAAGAAAAGTTAGAATTGGCCACATGATGCTTGGGGGCTTCTGTAATTAATTACATCTGTCTGTAGCCAATCAATACCTCCAAGGCTCCAATCGTTCCCCCAATCCCCGGTTTTCACAACACCCAATCAAATGCCCAATTCAGCCAAGATTCAAACACGCCCAAATCCAATGTCCAAGCTTTTGGTGTTCTTCATCATCCAATTCACTCTGATTTCCATTTCCCTGTCATCTTCATCCCCGTCGGATGCGTTCGATGCCTGGTGCGAGCAACACGGGAAGAAATACCCGTCGGAGGAGGAGAGGCAGTACAGGATTCGAGTGTTCAACGATAACCTCGCCTTCATCGCCCGCCACAACCATTTGGGGAACTCCTCTTACACTCTCGCGCCCAACGCCTTCGCCGATCTCACCCACCATGAATTCAGAGCTTCCATGCTCGGCCTCGCATCCCCGCCCGGCGGATTCGCGAGTAGGCCTAGCTTGAATCCGCCGTCTCCGGTTGCGGATTCTCCGATTCCGGATTCCATTGATTGGAGGAAGACTGGGGCTGTTACCAAGGTCAAAAATCAAGGCAGCTGTGGTATGAATTTCTGTTTGTTTTACTTTTACCTGATTTGATGATTACAGCAGCTGAAATCATCTTTCTTTTTTGGTCGAAACCAATAAAGATTCAATCTTTGCGTAGTTCAAACCTTGATTTGTGCATTTAAATAATGAACTTCCTGCTACAATTTGATGATAATAGCAGCTGAAATCATCTTTCTTTTTTGGTCGAAACCAATAAAGATTCAATCTTTGCGTAGCTCAAACCTTGATTTCTGCATTTTGAGTTATTTAATTGAGTGGACTTGGGTGCTTCATTGTCGAAACCGAACAAGCTTCAATCTTTGCTCAGTTCAAACCTTGATTAGTGCATTTTGAGTTCTTTAGTTGAGAGGATTTGGGGTGCTTCCTTGATGGTCCATTCGGATTCCGTGTTCATTGATGATGGTTGATCATTTAGCTCCTTCTTTGTGCATTACTACTAATTACTAATCATCTTATCAACTTCTAGTCTTAGATTAAACTTGAAAAGATTCATCATTGATGCATTGGATGATAAAATTCGAAGTGATATGTAGTTTATTGTGGTCTTTATGGACTTAAACCTTGATCAGTGCATTTTGAGTTAGTTGAGGATTTGGGGTCCATTGATGGTGGATTCGAGATCTGTGTTCATTGATGATGGTTGATCATTTAGCCCCTTCTTTGTGCATTACTACTGATCATCTTATGAAGTTCTACTCTAAGATTCAACTTGAAAAGATTCATCATGGATGCATTGGATGATAAAAGTCGAAGTGATTAGTAGTTTGCTGGGGTTTTGATGGGCTCAATTGTATTTTTATGTCCATGAATCGCGGTGAAGTAAACAATGATTCATCTCTTTGTAGGTGCTTGTTGGTCATTCTCTGCTACCGGAGCTATAGAAGGCATCAATAAGATCTTTACGGGGTCTCTTGTTAGCCTTTCGGAGCAGGAACTGATTGACTGCGATAGGGCCTACAACAGTGGCTGTGACGGTGGGCTCATGGACTACGCGTATCAGTTTGTCATTGCTAACCATGGGATTGACACCGAGGAAGATTACCCTTACGGAGCAAAGCAAAAGGCCTGCAATAAGGAGAAGGTTAGATGCCCTTTCTTCAATCTTACACTTCCTTGTATGTCCATGAAACACGAGTTGATGTGATATGTTGATTCTGTAGATGAAGCGGTCTGTTGTCACAATTGATGGTTATAAGGACGTGCCCTCGAATAACGAGAAAGCGTTACTAAGAGCTGTTGCGACGCAGCCTGTCAGCGTAGGCATCTGTGGAAGTGAACGCGCATTTCAGCTTTATTCCAAGGTTGGTTATAACAGTTTTGTTTGAAATGTTTCGTCTTAGATCGTGCATTTGAGAATCAAAGTCGCGTTTATTGCAGGGGATCTTTTCGGGTCCTTGCTCAACAGCTCTAGACCACGCCGTGCTGATCGTTGGCTACGGATCAGAAAATGGCTTAGATTATTGGATTGTTAAGAATTCGTGGGGAACAAACTGGGGGATGAATGGCTACATTCATATGCAGCGTAACACGGGGAATTCAAACGGGATTTGCGGCATAAACACGCTGGCCTCGTACCCTATCAAGACGAAGCCCAACCCGCCGTCACCACCCCATCCAGGTCCCAACAAGTGCGATATCTTCTCGTCCTGCCCGGAGGGTAACACATGCTGCTGTACATGGAGCGTCTTAGGGCTGTGCTTGCGGTGGAAGTGCTGTCAGCTGGATTCTGCAGTGTGCTGTAACGACGGTGTTCATTGTTGCCCGCGAGATTATCCAATCTGTGACACCAAGAGAAGTGCATGCCTTAAGGTTCGTAGAGCTATTTTCGCAGCTGTAGACGCCCTAAGTTGATTCATTTTCGTGCTTTTTTTTCGGTAATTTGAGGACTGACCTCTTCGAACTTCGAATTTGCAGGGCAATGGAAACTTTACCTCATTCAAAGAGCTTGAGAAGAAACAAGGCACTTATCAGACATTTGGTACCTGGAATCCATTGTTAGAGGCTTTGAATTTGTAAGACCAGTTCTGGGTTTCGGCTGTTCTTGTTTCATTGATCCACGGATCCTTCATCTTGTTTATGAAAGGTGAAATAGGAGTTGAGTTTTGATGTGTTCATCTCAGATTCTCAGATGATTTGCCTCATACTATAAGCATTTTTTTGTATATAGATGACAAGACAACCCCATAAACCCTAGTAATCGAGGGCTCGTTCAGTGCTGCATTTTGACAGGGTTGTTAAAAACTCATCTTTGCCAAACGAATATCATCTTCATGTACAATCAAATGGCAAAGCAGTTGTTGAGCTGGTACATCTAACATGCATTCAGCAATCAGGGAATGTTACATTTGAATGTGAACAAGCAAACATTAACTCCCTGGAAACCCTTTTTCCGTTACAATCTGATACGGTCGAAGCCTTTCTTAGCACATTTGATTAAGAATGTAATGTCTGATGACAATGAGAGCTCCAGGAAAGTTCACTGTTCACCTGTCGTTTATAGCTGCACATGACAACTGAATCAAAAGCACAGATTACATGATATATAATGACTCTTTGCGAAATCCTACACTACCAGCTAGTTCTTTTTCTACAGCTGAATAACAAACAATGTCAAAGAAACTTCAGCTTAAGATTTCAACTCCGACTCCTGGTAAATAATCTTCATCTATGGCAATTAGTCATCCTTTCCTAAAACAAATGGCACAACTGTGAAAGAGCACATAGCCACACAGCGGACGAGCAAAATCCATACTATAGCTATAGTTTAACACTTGAAAGCATTTACGATAATCAGTTGGCAACATTATCCTGAAATGTTAGGAGTAAGCTTCTTACAGAGCATAGCCAAAGAATATAACGACACCATCCATCACTGAGAGATTTAGAAAGCATGTGATTTCATAGAACATAATTAACATCATACATGCTTTATTTTGATCTTCCATCAAAGCCAATGAATACGAAGATGCAATGCCATAATAACTCAGGGAATCAATAAAATAGATGAAGCTTAACAAAATAAAGGTCACACCAAAGGGTAACAATTTTGATTGATTAGCTGCATAAAGGCCATAAACTGCATTTAACTTACTCCTGCCATACAGATTGGAGAAGAAACTGGATATCTGAAAATTTAGGAAGACAGCACAGAAGCAACAACCTTTATCCTGATCTTGCTAGCCAGATTCCATAACAGAAATTACACATCAATTGCAAAGATTATTCAGGATTCAGTTTCTGCAGTTAATGCATAAGATTACCAGAGCTGCCAAAAGCAGATAATTCATCCAACTAGTCACCATTTGCAACAAAAAGGAAGCAGTTACCAGCAATACCAGCACAGAAATTGTCAAATATTGGTAACACATTCAGACATTGAAGGGGAAAAAGCTTACTTTATGCATCAAAAATTTACATTTACAGATCCAAATAGATAATATCACAGTGTTGGAAAGTAAGCACAGGTTTGTTTGGTGTTTACCTATCTATTTCAAACACCAGCAATCCCTTGCAGGAGTATTACGAGGAAGGAAACACATCCTTCACTGCAGATGCAGCGCTCAGGTAATTGAGCGTGTTCCTCAGCGTCTCCTTCTCCCTCTTCAGCCTCGCCGCCGTGTCCTCCAGCTCTAGCAGCGCCTGTTGCTCCCTAGGCGCGCCTTCGAAGGTGCTCCCAACGAAGAAGGAAAACGGCGTGGGGAACAAATTCCTCCTCAGATCCCCAATCTCCTTCTCCGGCTTGCCATTGAGCCGATTGCTGAGCCGAATCACGTCCCTCATGTACCCCTCGACGTCACCGGCGAGCGCCTCCAGATCCTCCGGCGCGCCATCGCTCGACGGCTTGTCCTCGAGCCAGGACACCGCGGCCACCAGATACGGCTTCGTCCTCACAATCTGCGTGATCCGGAACCGCTCCTGGCCCTTGCAGATGAGGAAGAACCGATCGTCGACGAGGCGCTCGTGCTTAACGATCTCACCAACGCAGCCGACTTCGGCGGTGCCAGAGATGGAGTCCGTGTAGACGACGCCGAACCGCAGGTCGGTATGCAGAAGCGTGTGCATCATAATCCGGTACCGAAACTCGAAGATCTGGAGCGGGAGGATGGCGCCGGGAAAGAGAACGAGCGGAAGCGGGAACAGCGGCAGCTCGACGGTGTCGTCGCGGCGCGGCGAGTTCATGTTGTTGTGGTGCTTCTCCGGGAAGGAGGACGACGACGGCGAGGAGAACGACGATGAGCAGCGGAATCCGGCGGGCGATCTCCGGCGGGGGAGCGGCAGCGGGAGGTGGAGCAAGAACGGAGAGGCGGTGGCGGAGAGAGGCGAATTAGGGTTTTGGGATAAGGTGGATGGAGACGGGGAATGGAGGAGAGCCATGGCTGTGATTGATTCACCGAATTGGGAGGAAAAATTCGAAAAAAATGTGATTCAGAATCAAGAGGAAGTAATTAATTCATATGAATAATAAATTGATTGATTTGCATTATTTGGAATTTGGAATTGGGATTTTCTGGATGTGGTGGTGATGAAGAAATTGGGGAGGGAGTGGAGAGAGTGAAATGTGAAGAAGGGGGAGATTGGTGTGGTCTCAGAGAATGACACGTGGCGGGTGATGCTACTCCAATGTACTAATTTGGGAGTGGTTGTAGTTTATCTAAAAGTTTGATTAATTAGATATTTATGAACAATTTGTTTCAAGTCATGTTTTTAATCAATATAACTTGTTTTTTAGTGTGACTTGTGATTTATCTAGGTCATATGCAACCACCAAAAAAAAAATGTGGTAATGATTTGATTTTTTTTATTCCTTAACCTTAATACATGATTTTTTCAAAAGTTTTTAATATTTGTCAATATATATACATGTTAAAAAAACTTATTTACTTATAATAATTCATTCATAAGTTCAATGTGGCTTAATTAATGTATGGTTAAGATGTGTGAATTATATTTACTAAATTATATATCTAAAATATTAACGATACAATATCCTCGTTAAAAGAATTATGATAAGAAAAAATGACTAAAAATAATACTAATTATCAGTTATGAGTCAATATTAATACGAACTTTGAAAGCCATTAAACAGTATACAAACTATTTTATAACAAACCAATTTCAATACTAAAAAAAAATTCGGGCATTTTTTTGACGTGACAACCAAATTTACAAAAATTTAGTGACTGGCACTAAATTATTAAAAGTTCAATGTAAATTTCATTAAAAATATACAAATTTGAGTGTAAATTAGATTAGCAAATTAACCTTATAATCCAATTTGTACTGAAAATTAGTTTTTTTTTTCAAAAATTACATTTTTGGCATTAATGATGTAGCGCCACATCATTAAATTTTTGAACTTTAGTTTGCCACATCAAAAAATTGGTTGAACTATCAGTCTTTTCCGTATCGAAATTGGTTTAATGTGAAATACAAAGTAGTTTGCATACCTTCTAATAATTTTCAAAGTTTGTATGAATATTAGTTCATATCTTATAGTTTATACTCCCTCCATTCCAAAATACACGGATTTTTAGCCATTTGCATAAGTTTTAATAAAATATATAACTTTTAAAAAATATCATCATTCCACTGATTTTTTCATGAATTTTATTATTTTTTAATACTCACTACACATTTTAACTAATTAAATTTTTTAAAAATCAACAACACACAAATCAATATAAATCATTACAATTTCCTATCTTTAAAACATAAAAAGCCATTTATTTAGAAACAAAAATTATCATTTAAACTCATCTATTTTGAAAAGAAAGAAGTATTATTTTTAGTCATTTTTCTTTACCTTGATTATGTTAGTTAAGTTCCAAAGTTGCCTATGGAGTTTCAAAATATTCCAAGTAGACCATCTACTTAGAAAATCCGAAATTTGATCTGATAGTGACACATTTTTTAGAGTCCCTCTATACTAAATGTCTTGTTCAGGCACATTTTTTTTTTCTCTTTAATTTCTCTCTTTTCAAAACATGAAATGAACTACACCACTTATTTAGTAAAGCAAACTAAGTAGATTTATTTAATATCATATGCTAGGAAAAATATATAAATAAAAATTGGACTACAAAATCAAATTCTACAATGTCTTGCAACTTTTCTTACAATGTTACAACCATTGGAGTCACACAAGAACATAACACATACTACTAATATAGTTACACTTGAGCAATAACAAATTACACTACTATTTCTTTTCCCATCATCACAAAAAACTACAGTAAAACCCTAATTTCCCTTTTGGCATTGTTCTTTTTTTTTTAATACAATTAAATCATGGTACATTTGCTTGTGTGTATATCCCAGCTGAAGATCAAGAACAAACAGCTTCAACTGACAATTTCTTCAACACCTCAGGACATGGGTCACCTCCAAAATTGCTGTTTGCAATGGCAACTGAGCAGCTTTCAAGCCCCAAGCACAACTGCAAAAGCACACAACCAAAACACAAGAAAATCAGATAGATATTCGGTCGAATTCAGTTGCTTGTTATACATTTTGACAAGGTACAGTGTGATGAACTAGCCTTCTCAAGGACGGCCTGGGAGTTTTGCGAGTGGCAGGCCCCTGCGAGGAAGCTTCCGCAGGTGCCTGATGGGGTACCGAAGCTCGCAAACTTGATGGATGATATGGTTTGCCCTATGGAACAATGCAGATGGGCTTTGGCCCCTCTTTGGAGTGTGGTTGCTTCGCTGGTGCTCTCCAGATGCCAGTGTTCGATGGAGGGATGGTTTTCGTATACATCAGCACACACTCCGGCCACTGATCTCTTCACAAGAGCGATTTTTGATGCGTCCCCTCCAAGCTCTTCGAATAAAACCATCAGGTTTTGGTTCGGTTTTAGCCAGGATCTCGGTACATGGTACCTGATACAATGCCATGCCTTTTAAGTCTCCTAAATGCAAGCTCTTAAGTGGAGTTTTTTTGAAGGATTGGTTTATTACCATCTTTGAGTTGGCGCGCCACACCCAGACTGGCACTTCGCAGGGCGATATGTTCCTTTGTAGCTGCAAGAATTGCAGTCGCCTTTCGCAAAAGTTGTCCAGTATCTTCCTACACTGTGGCCATTGATCCATATCTGACCTTTCCCCATGCTTTGCATATCCAAAGCCAATGGATCATTCCCCTCTGGCGCGTCAAAGTATGCCTGAAAACTCGGAAACACACCTCATATCACACACTGCCTTGAGTAAAAACTCTAGCAACGCCAAGTTTCGTATATACGGTACCTTATGCCATGTAAGAGGCTGGCTGTTTTGAGCTGAGAGACCCTGCATCCATTCATTCGAAGAGGCTTGGTGCGGAGACTCCAAGCTCATTTCCTCTCCTTTTAAACCCGCCTGGTAGGACCACTTGTACCATGTCAAGTCTATCCTTCCCTGGTCGAGGCCACGCAGTACGACAGGGCCCAAGACTCCTGTGTTCCATGTCTCGAAATGCGGCCCTATATTCTTCAAGAAGACGGCGAAAAAGGTTTGTCCACAAGTGTGTTAGAATGTGAATCACGACCTTGTAAGATAAAAAAACGATATAAACTGCAAGAAGAGTTGAGGTATGGACTAACTGGTAAACCAACAGCTACACTTAGCAGTGCAACTCTGTTCATCCCTGCACGGAGACTGACCGGTCCATCGAATCTAAAGCGCCTGTTCTCCCTAGTTCCATAGCCAGATCCTGCAAATAAGATCATAGTACGAGATTCGATTCAGCAGTGGTGTCGTTCATGTGACTGCTCGAGGTTTCGAACCACTTGAGACGGACAAATTATAGTACCTGAAAGCTGTCCATTGATGAAAACATGCAGGGCATGCCCTGCTGAATCCACATACAGCGCAGGAGATTGTCCGCCATGTAAAAAGGACTCGGATGGGCTGATTTCGACGCTGAGGTAGAACAGAAATCAATAGTTCATCATTCATTCATTGACATCTGAAACTGCTTCTGCATCTAAGAGAAATTTATGCAATGGTTACCTAGTCATGTACCAGAGATAGTCACTGCTATCTCTAGTAACATTAACCTGCTCAAGGAGGCCGACTATGGACATCGACGAAGTGTCCTCTAACGAAGAAACATCTTCGTAATAACTCTCCCATGACAGCAGCTGAGAACTTGTGGGCAACATTTGCAACTGTGACACTTGCACTCCGACCTAGAGGCATGTAAATCGGTTTAGTGTTCTCTATGACACAACAGAAAAGCACACGAAGATGTCTACGTACCCTTGCAGTGTTGAACGCTACGTTCTTACAGTCAGGGAGTATGCTTATGGACCAGGCCGGTAAATCATAGTGCACGTTGTTGAACGTCACCCTTGCCTCTGCAGTCGGGTGGAAGTTCGAGAGGAAGGCTGCACATGCTCCTTGTCCAGAAGAAAATACAGAAGCCTGAGAAGTAATGATCATTGGTCAGGATCAGCTCGACGTGTTCAGGTTCAACCACCAAAGTACTTGGAGGAAATGACTGACCTGTTGGTAGCTTCCGAATTTAGTGACTGTCGGGTTTGAAGAAACGAGTGCTTTCTCGCAGAGCTTGATAGAGCGGTGAAGCTCCTTCAAGTGTCCGTACTTTGGCTGCCTTATGAAACCTATGGATAGCGGTTGATAGCCAAGAGTCAAGCCTACGCAACGTAACAACACATAGAAGATCACCTGATGTTATGTAACTTACCGTATTCATCGATTGGAGCATCATAGTCGTAACTCGTTGTGATAAATGGGCCTCCGGCTGTACGCCCAAAGTTGGTTCCACCATGATACTGTCATAGAAAAGCAAAACATCAGGAAAATAAGATCTAACAACAGATTTAACCACATGTTAATCCTATTTGTTATACATTTTTTCGGGGAAATTAGAGATGCTGTAGGAAGCATAAAAGCTAACCATGTAGTAGTTGAAGAATGAACCGCCGGCTTGAACAAAGCGAGCCACTGCAAAGGCTATATCTTCGACAGGTCGTTCATAGATTGGGCCTCCAAACTCTGTGAACCTTTGATTCCAAAGCTCAATTTTTAGAAAGACAAGATTGATTTGTGTCTTGACATATGCTACCATGGAAATGAAAATTTACCAGCCAGTCCAAGCTTCTGTCCACATCATGGGTTTGGATGGTTTGTTGGGCTTAAAAGCATCACAGTAGAAACCATTGCAAGTGTTTATCTAATGATCAAAAAGTAAATGAGAAACTGTTAACAGGATGAAACCTATAGTTGCAAATCAAACAAATGACAGATAAAAATGAAATTATACACAGCTGTAGCACCACAAGGATACTGGATTCCACAAAAAGGCAAATTAGCTGCAGCAAACAGCAATCAAACAAAGCATATCCATAAAGCTCGACGAATGGTATCAGGAGGTTCGTAGAAGCTCACCACAGGGTCAGGGGCGGTATCTTCCTTGCACATCACCCACGGGACGCCTGTATCCAGGCCAACAGCCATTTTTGCAGCCCAGTTTTCATATGCCTCCCCAGCAGCTCCATAAATCTGACGTTCTGGTCCGTATTCATTCTCAATCTATACATAAAAATCGAAAAATCACAGTACGAAATGGATATAGCTAATGGGGCAAGTTAAGTAATCAAAACAACACAACAACAATAGCAATTCCAGTTTGTCCAGCTTAAAGCACAGTCTGGGGTCGAGGTGTACGCATCCTTTCCCCAAATGACATACGCTCATACACAAACATAGACATACACATCCTTTCCTCGAATGAGTAATCAAAGTGGAGTTGATAATAATGAGATTTCAATTGCTAAAGACATACTTGAGAGATAATGATGGGGCCTCCTTGTGATGCAAATAAGCTTTCACTCTTCATCATCTCAACAATCTTCTGAGTGAATCCTTGCATCGCGCTCTTTACAACCGAAAAAAAAAAGATCCAACATGAAAGATCAATAAGTGATCTTTCTAGATAAAGACAATATGAGATCATCCAAGATCTAAAAGGAATATCTTTTTGTTCCCACTCCAAAACATGCTAAATTTTCCATTAGTGTGAAAATTAAAAAGAAAACACTGAGATGTAACAAACCTTGAATGGCTCATTGTCGGTGCGGAAGCTGATTCCGGGAACATACTTCAACCATACAGGAAAGCCACTGCACCAGATTAATGGATGTCAATATTCACAGAAGTTATTGCCCAACATTGGCAACATCCAATTACAATGAACAAAATGCACAGAATTTACAAGAAATGGAAATAAGTGACAGAAGAAGAAAGGGGGGAAAATCAACAGTTTTGAGTTCCTTTAATACCCAAAGTTCCACTCTGAACAAATGTAGGGACCAATCCGGAGATTAACATAAAGCCCAACTTTCTGAACTGTCTTTATGAACTCCACTAAATTGTAGCTTCCTTCAAAATCATACTGCAAAGTGAAAATTAAATTTCAAATCTTGCAAGTAAAATTGAAGGGACAGAAACAAGAGATCCAGTAATAGTACATTGCCAGGAGAAGGTTCATGAACATTCCAAAACACATAGGTATCAATACAATCCAAGCCTCCATCTTTAGCCTTGTTTATGAGATCTTCCCACATCTGCAACCACAAACCCCATGAAAAATCTCAAATACCCATTTCAATTTAGCCACATTGTGACATAAAGGAACATACTTTACAAAATGTAAGACACCAAACTCACATCAGGGGTGCTCCTAGGGTAATGGATGGAGCCAGAGATGAGGATTTTCCTTTCCCCATTGATGATTAAGCTCTTCCCATCATAAGTGATTGCAGATTTGACCAGATGAGAACAACCCAGAAGCAAAAAACCAAGGAAGAACAACAAAGATACCATCTTGGAAGGAAATGTGACAGCAATTGCCATCTCAATGCAAAGGGGGATCAGGGAATAAGAATCTGAATTTTAATTGAAGGTGATTTTGTGTAAATTGAAGTGGGCAGAAGTTGGTGAGTTCAGCAGCTGGGAAGGTAGTGGGGGGAGGAGGTGCTGCTGCTTCACTCTAATCTCACTGACAAACACACTTTTGGGTGTTTCCTCATTTAGCAGCTTTGCCAAAAATAATGTGAAAGCTTTCAATTAAAGTTCATCTCTCTTTTATAGAGGCTTTCTTTACACCGTTCACTATTTCACTATTTCACAGATTCACCATTTTCATTGCGGTGAAGGGGAAAAGGGGAGAAGGAGCATGAGGGAAAAGGGTTTCTTGCAAGTTTTCTGCTTTGCTCTTACTTGGAAAAAAGATATTCAAAAGAAACCCTTTCGATTTTGAATTTAGCGAAAGTAGAAAAAAGGGGCTTCCCAAAGGGAAAGGGAAAAAAAAAAAAAAAAAGCAAGTTTCAAGATCTACAAAGGGTAAATTCCAATGTGTATATAACTAGACAACTAGTACAGATTTTATAAACATGGACCTAGATTTGCTGTGAGTATATTTTTTTTATAAGGAAATAATAATTCGGAGGTCAGACAGACCCGGTAATTCGAGAGGCCGATCAGATCGGCAAACGTCGAACCGTCAAAGTATATAACATAGTAATAAACAAAAAGGTGCAGACGTAGTACAAACCGTGAAAAGCAAACAAATACAGTCGAAACAAAGATTTGTTGTGAGTATATTCTCATTTGTATTGATAATAAGCTGATAAATAATTTATTGTTAATTATGTCAAACATATAGGTCAAGATTTTGTAAATTTATATATTCTCATTTGCTAAATTGTATTTGACACAATCCATTGACGAATTAGACGGGTTAACTTGTATTTGTCCACATATCATCTAAATGGATTACTTTAAGATTGTGTATTGTAGATTGATTTAATTAAATTTATATTGAAAGGATTATTTACTTTAACATAAAGGTAAATTTAAAGACATGATATGCTACAATAAAATTTTGAAGTTACTGATTTCTAAAACCTCTTATTTTATTTTTCCGACACAGGCAAAAAAAAAAGCTTAGGGGTGTGTATGGATAATATTGTATGGGGAGCAATTTAAACTTGTTTTTTTTATTAAAATTTGTGTTTAAAAAAGCTATCCGTGATAGCTTTTTTTAGTGTTTTTAGTTTATTTAGTTTGAAATTATCATAATACCTCCAATAATAACCAAATAAACACCACTTTTTTACAAATAAGCTCTTTTATGCCTCATACGGAGTTTATATTATTTTATAATCTTTCAACCTTTATTTTACACAAATTTTTAATTTTAACTTGTTTATAATTTTAGTCATTTTTTTTACCTCGCCCCATACGTACTCTAGAACTCGTTTTTGTAAGTGCAGAAAATGCTTCTTAATAATTGCTCCGGTAGTAATTTAAAATTGGAGAATGTTTTAGGAGAATGCATTTGAAATTTTTAAGTAATTGAAAAATATTTGTTACTCGGATGAAAAGAAAAAATTTGTCATGGTTATCTTGTAAAGTTACTAGAAATTCCGTTAGTGTAGAATAGTGTATTGTTTTTATTTGTTCAGTTAGTTTTGTGATGAGATAAAAAAAATCAGACATATTACACTTGTAGATATACCGGTAACTTCGAAAATTAGATATACCGGTAAGAAAATATTAAAATACTCAAAATATTTGATCAAATACTTTACTACTAATTCGGTAAGAGGGACGAAAGGTATGAGAAAAAGGGTTAAAGTATGGTTGGTGGCGATGGCATGAATCGCTAGAGGGGGTAAAATTTTTGGTTTGAAATTTTTTTTTCGGTATATATAATAATTTAAATATATATATATTAAAAGAAAATCATAAATTGTGGTATAAATATGATATTTTATTATAAAAATTCATACAATAATTTAATAATTTATATATATGTGTGGCAGGATTAAGACTTTTTTTAAATATTGAAAGAAAATTATAAATTTTTTATAGAATTTCTCATTGGTAAATGAAAAAAAAAATTGATAGGATTGAAAAGTATAACCAAAAAACTCATAAATTGTGGTTTAAATATGACATTGATAGTACAAAATTTTCATAGGAATAAAAATTAGAAGAATTTTTTAAAATATATGTGTAACATAATGAATAATCTTATGAAAATATTAAAGAAAAATATAAAATTTGATTTAAATATGATCCACTCTAGCACAAATTGCTCCTAGTGAGATTTGAACCTTTGACCTCATGGTAGTGAGGCACAAGAAAATATATTTCTTTTATCATTAGAGTAAGAGGTCATTGGTTATAAAATAATTTATTTTATAGGTTATTTTCCTTGGCCAATTGACCTATAGTTACGAATGAAAATCTCCAGTTTATTACAACCATATGTCTTAAGAGACTCACTTTTTTAATTTGTTTTGAATTAAGCAAAGAGTGAAAAAAATCATTTTGTTGTCAAAATAATCAATGCTTAGGACTATATCCATTAAAAATATTCTAGAGAGAAGGTGTCTGCCTTCTCTCTAGAATTTGCCTACACCATAACCTCCAATTTAGCAAGGAGAAAGTATACATGTGAAGCCATCTCTTGGAAATCTTAAAGCCGCCGTACCAAATATATGTAATTCCCTTTGAGATTCTGTCTGTTCATCTCTTTATTCTTGCATCTTGGCTCTTTGGGTGAGCCGATGTCGACAAGTTTGGTATACCGCTGGCGCTTCCTGTCATATCATGTGGTTGGCTATCCCAAATCCAACTACCCTTCTTCCAATTTCGATTAATCCAAAATTATTTTGGGGATCCCTTTGATTTTGGGTTCTTGTCCCCAATTTCACTCTCCATGTTCAGCCTACCCTAGTTCGTCCTCCTTCAAGCCTTAGCTAACCTTGTCCTTTACTACTTGAGGTGTTGCCGAGGCTGTTCTCGTCTTGCCGCTTTCGATCTCCGTCGGCAGCCCTTACCTCCTCCCTCCTCCTAACCCTTTGTACCACCTTGCTTTGCTCGCCGCCGGTGTGCTCGACTTCCCCTGGGCTTGCGATCCCCTTGGCTCCTCCCTGTCCCAACCTTTGCACTTCCAATCCGGTTTCGTTCTCATCCTCGCCGCCTCTTTCTCCCTCATCGTGCTCACCCTGGGTTGCTGCTGGTCCGACGACTTTGTGGTGGATCCGATCATGTACTCCAAATCTGAAACCCCATTTCGGGCTCAATCGCCCCCCTTAGGTTTTGTCGACTTCCTCCATCGTCCTCCTGTTCTTCGTTGTTGGGTCGTCGTTGCTCCGGCTGCGGGTTGTTGTGGCCTGGTGGTGGCGCCCCCTTGTCCTGTCTCTTTTGCGTGTTGCCTTTGCCCCTTGGCGTGCAAGCTTCAACTTCAGCCTTGCACGCCAAGGACCCGCATTTCATTAATAAAAAATTAATCTGTTTTTATATATTTATACATGTTCCATTTATAAATATATAAAAACTAGGTTTCGAAAAGGGTTGATAAAAATACCCGAAAGGGTTTGTCTAAATCCCGCAAGGGCGTGACTATATTCTTATAGGTGAAATCTTGTTGGCGGTCTGTTCGAGCAGCTTGCGGCTCTGCTTCCGATGTTTCTAGGAGGTCTTTTGCTTGGATGGGGGCGTGGAGTCTGGAGTCGGGACTGGCTGGGGTCGTGGTGGTGCGCTCAGGGCGACTCCGTATCCGGGATAGAGCTTCCTTGGAGTTCGTCTGCACTACCCACAGGAGTTTGAGTCCTGCTGTACCGCTGGCCCGCGGTGCCACTGTCCGGTGGTGCTTGGCTTCGTTCTTCGGCGGCTTCTTCAGCTTTCTTGGGAGTCAGTCTTCTTGGATCATCTTGTTGTAGAGTTTTTTCTGTTTGTTTCATTTCGCTTGTTTCTTTATTTCTGTATTGTTAGGTTGTACGTTTGACGGTTCGCCGTCTACCGACTTTGTCGGTCTCTCGATGAGTCAGACCTTTCTGACCTTCGAATCCTTACCTAATCCAAAAAAAAAAACAATGCTTAGGACTCGAAACTTAATTGATAATTATAATTAAAGCATCACAACCGCTTCTCTATAAAATTTTAGAGTTATCAGATAATTTTAAATATTTTTTTCGACATATTCTTTATCTTATTTTTCAAAATGGAAAATCAATAAAAAAAAAAAAAACAAAGTAGCTAATTTTTGTAGCATTTTTTAAAAACTAAAGGATTCTTTAAATTTTAGAAATGGAAAAATAGTTAAAATTTGAGAAAAATAATTTTAAAATATATATTTGTTTTTCCATTTTGATTTTTTTTAAAATAAAGTCATTGGAGAGAATAGTTTGTTGTCGATCAAATTCGTTATTTTCATGGCCATTCGATCGATTAATCATTGTGTAATTTGTGTACGTGGTTTGGATATGCATATAGCTAGATATATATGTGCATGTAATAAGTGCACGACATATATCTAACTAATTATTTGATTAATTAATTAACTAATCAATCTAATCAAGCTTATAGGATATATATGCATATGAATTCTTTGCGTTTGGCATTGTGATTCATTCAATTTCGTGTCACGTACTAATCGATCACCTATAGCATGGTGAGTCATTTGAGATAGGGATCGATTATGTTGTTCTTGTCACCTTAATAACAACTTCTTCGACCCTATGCAATCAGTGTTAATCGTTTGCTTCAATACAGTGATGATCTCATTTGAATATATACATTATATTGTGTACTTGTGTTGTTGTGATCTTCGTACCTCTTTCTCTTTCTTTTAGATATATATGATAAACTACCTCCGATCCAAAATACACATGTCGTTTTACTTTTCAACACGTATTTTAAGGAGCTAAAAACTATATAATATATTAACTTTATTATTATTATTATTTTTAATACTTATTACCAACAAATATGAAGTTGTAAAAAAAAATTTAAAAAGTTGATATTTCATATAGTTTTTAGCTTCTTAAAATATGTGTAAAAAAGTCAAATCACATCTATTTTGGATCGAAGGGAGTATTGAAATCCAGTTATCCACCATAAGAAAATAGAAAATCTCTTAAATTTATGAATAATAAGATAATAATGTTCTCAAACCTACTTGCGATTATATAGAAAAGAAACTTTAAAGATAAAAGATAAAAACTAAAATTACATTTAAAAAACCCACAAAAATACTAAAACATCAAAAACATCAATTTAAGCAATGAAACGAGCTCAAACACTTCTCACAACAAAGCAATGAGTTTGATTCGTGAGCAAATTCCCTATCTGAAAAAATATTATAGAGCTCAATCAGACACCCGATGCCCGAGATCACTTCCAGTTAGGGGTGTTATTCGAGCCGAACGAGCCGAGTATCTTGATGCTCATGTTCAACTCGTTTTTTTATCGAGCTGAGTTCGAGCCGAGCCTGATTTTTTTTCGAGTTTAAAATTTTGTTTGTATTCGGCTCGCGAGCTGTATAACAAGCTCGAGCTCGAGCTCGTTTTGCTCGTTTTTGTTCGAGCCGAGCTCGTGAGCTCGTTCGAACTCGTTTTGCTCATTTTGAAGTTCCAAGCTTGTTTGTTGAAAGCTCGTTTTGAGCTCGTGGAAGTTGCAAATCAGTTTATCATTCAATTTCACTTGGCAATTTCACTTGGATTCAATTTCACTTGGATTTTGGAACAGCAACAATTGAATATATGAAGAACAAAACTGCAATTGGTAAAATAAAAGTGAACACACGATCTGAACAATGAAGCAAAGAGCACAGAAAAACAAAAATTAGTGAAGGGAGCACGAAACACAAATTGAACATACGAAACTAGTGAATAGAGCACAAAAACTAAACAACGTAACTAAACATAAATTGAACAAATGAGGAACAGAAATTGGTGAATGGAGCAAAGGAAAACGCATTGAACAACGAAACTAAAAGGGACAAGAAGTCAAGAACAGATCTGGCCATAAAACTGAAAGGGAGAGCCGAGAGCACAAGCGGGCAAGCGTTCGACAGAGACGACGTTGGCCGGAACAAGGGGGCAAGCGTTTCGCTGTGGATTCGGAGGAAGAAGGAAGACTGGAAAGTGAAGCACTTGGTGGATCTGGAGGAAGAAGGAAAGACTGGAGCCTAGAGGTGCAGGGTGCGGCGTCAACAAGGGATCACAGTTCAACAATTTTTACAAGGGTGAAATAAAACCCTAAGGGTAAAGCAGTAATTTTATACCTGTACCTGAGTTATACGAGCAAGCTCGTATAAAGCTCGAATTCGGCTCGAGCTCGAAACTTTGCTCATATTTGTTCGTTTTTAAATATGAACGAGCCCGAGTCGAGTTTTATACGAGCCAAACCCGAGCCGATCACGAGTAGCTTGTCTCGCACCCCTACTTCCAGTACACGCATTCCGATGATTGCGATATCTTCCTCTATCTCTATGCACGCAAATAACTCATCTTCATCATCTAGCTACTAAAATAAGGTGATAGAGATCTCTAATCAAGTAACATCATGAGTTTGCAACATTTTTATATTATTTTGATTATTTAATATCAATCCATCTTTTAATATATACATATATATATATATATATATATATTTGATAAAAGGCAAATATTTGGGAGTAGTCAACTGCGGTTGATCCACTGCCCAAGAACGTCATGACAGACTACGACATCGATCTTAGCTGGAGAGCACTCCTCAGCAAACGTCGAATAAACCAAGATGCGTCATCTTGTCAGCTACCCGATTCCTCTCTCTAAAGGTGTGTGAAAAGATGACTCTCTCGAAGGCTCGACAAAGACCGAGAGCATCCGCAGCTGCCATCTCGATCTCCCATAGGCACTGCCAAATCCTCTTCATGCATCACATTCAAACAGTTGTCATCCACTTCAAAACGAGAGAATCCCCTATTCGCAGCTTTAGGAGTCCAGCTTGAAGATAAAAATTTTAATTATTAAGTAAAGCTTCACCTAACCCGTATTTTTAATTTTCTTCATAATAAGAAGACACTCATATCCATTACAATAAAAGAAAATGGAATCGCTACATGTTATCCTTATTATTTAAGCTAATAAGGTTTTAGTTTTCTTTTATTTTTCCACAATCTATGTAGTATGTACAACTTCTTCACTATGAGTGTTATGTAATACTTAAAATGGTTAACATTTTTTTATGACACTCATTTTAACCTTTATCATTTTTATTAATTAAATAAGATAAGTGAAGCAAAAATTTCATGAGTAAATGATGGATATGCAATTTAATAATTCAACCCAAAATAAGGGCTTGTTTGTTTTGATGTAGGAATTGAAATTCCTCAAAACTTAATTACTTCATGTAAATTGAATTTTCATAAAGTGCAATTCATGAGAATTATGAAAATGTGTTTAGTTGACTTTTTATTCTAGATGAATAAGGAGAGGAATTGAAATTTTTTGAATTAAAAAGGATGGAAGTTAAACTTCCCTAAGAATAGATTAGGTAAGTGAATTTCTTTCAAATTGTAGGAATTTTAACTTCGCATAAAGTTGAATTACTGATACTTTTATCCTACTTCTTAAGATTTTCTTTCTTGGGGTTTTGAATTGTCAATCAAACAAGCCCTGCATAAATGATACAGTCGTTGACACCTTAATTGAGATAAGATTATAGACTTAGCTGGCATGAGATGCCCCCAACAAATTAGCTAATTGAGATGCATATGCATATATACCCATACTTGATATCTTATAGGTTACAAGAATACAAGGAAATAGGAATTATAAGCGTCCAAACCTATCCAACCCATTAATGGGGCACATTTCAATTCATATGTTGGGAGTTGGACGTTGCCCATAAGTAATATTTACCTTATGTTTAGGTTTGTTTTTGGGCCATGCATAAATATCTTGCAAAATGTGTCATGTCTAAACTATCATCTATATTTTTTAAATTGTTTTTTGTCCATCCACTCTTTCACACTATAGAACCTATAGTTGGAACAGTTCATATATAAATACCAATTACAAGTGAGTTTACTGGTTGTAGTGTTACTAAAATTCAAGTTCGAATCTTATAATTTTTTTTTTTTGGTGGGCGAATCTTATAATTTATTAATTTGTCTGAACAAGAGACTTTACTTTTTAATGAGTTGTGCATTAATTAATCCCCGGTTTAGATATAAAGCATAAAATAAAATTAACAAGAAAAACAAAGCTTGCAAATTTCAACTAACTAATTGTCTTGATCATTTGTTAGGCCGTTACTATATACATCGTAAATTATCGTCGAATCATACGTTGCAATATCCGATTCGACGTTGCAAAACCATGTCCGTAATGGAGTTATATGAGACATTATGCTTACAGTTTGGGGGAAAAATGGGCATTGCTATCAGCGAATACAGTGGGCCTCGATCGAGTCTGGCAAGGACCTACACGTCACATACGATGTTGGAAAACGTTGCACCAGACATTATCATACAATGTCAAATATGACGTTGTAGATGTACTTGATAATAAGGGGTCGTTCAGCAACCTGCCAAGGACATTGCAGGACAACGACATATTCGACGTTGCTCTTTGTAATTTGGCAAAAAAAAACCTATAGTAAGTTATGGATGGGTTTTTTAGACAAAAAAAGTTATGGATGATTTTTTTTAACATGTTAATAATTTAGCTGGTTGTAAACAATGACACTTAAAGAGCTGGGTATTGATCTCGTTCATATATTTCCCAATTCGTTCATTAACAAAACATGATGTAATATATGTAGGCTTGAGGGCCAACATAATTCTAAAGGAAGCATCGCACTTATCCACAAGTCAACTTTTCCGATATCCATCCCAATACGATCCAATTCGGGATCCAGTTCATGCATCAACATGGAGGAGTAACCCAAATGCACATGCGCTAATCAAGCCGAGCACACAAGCCGAATGAGGTTCAATCTTAATTAAAACCAACTGACATTAGAAAGAGTAGCGCGCCCACCCACTTAAGTACAAGACTTGAATTCACTATATTTTCCATGTGGTATACTATCCCACATCATATTCTCAACACACCCTTCAAGTGCAACTGTCTAACTACACATTATTTTCCAGTTGCACTTGATGACTCAATGTCTTAAGGCCGGTCAGCCAACTAGACCAGGAAGGCAGGAACTCAAACCGCACCGCACCCCGCTCTGATACCATGTGAAATTACGGTGGGTCATACAACGTGGGGGGCACATGTGAAATTATGGTGGGTCATACGACGTGGGGATCACACGCCCAAGCACATATGTGCTAACCAAGCCGAGCACACAAGCCGAATGAGATTTCATCCTAAAACCAATTGACATTATGAGGAGTAGCTCAACCACTTGTGTACAAACTTAAATACACTATATTTTCCATGTGATATAGACCCCTCATTGTCTGACCACGCTTTATTTGTCAACTGCACTTGTATATATATATATATATATATATATATATATATATATATATATATATATATATATATATAAAATAACGCTAAAACGTAATTTCTTAAATCTAGGGTTTCGTAGCGTGTGGGATCCGGCCTTTTCGATCAGTTGTGTTTGGATCTCTCCATCATAAATTCTACATATGAACACGATCAATTAAATTAATCCTCGGTGTTCTTGATTGATACAACACATAAATATTCACAAACTGCATTGATTAGTTCTGTAAACGATAATTAATTTTCTTCATTATGTCAAGAATAAATTAAACTACCTTTTACGATTAATATACTCGACAATTGTAATGTTTTACAACATATCTTAAAATTTGTGGCTATTTTTTTTAAAAAAATGACGAGGAAACTCATTTTTAGTGACAAATTCGGAGAACGTGATCCAGTCAGTAAGAGCCATGCATGCACCAGGTAAACCAGTTTACGCCGATTGATTGAGACCTACTACTCTACTAGTATAAAACAAGGCGAACCTTGGATTTTCACCCAAAGAAAGTGGCGAAGGCAGGGATTCAACCCGAGACCTTCTCAATCCCCTTACTTCACACCGGACTGGGGCTAGTTAATTGCATCTTCTAGTTCTACCCTCCTTTAATAACAATAAAATCAATCAAATAATACAAACAAATACACAAACCACATACATTTATATTTCATTTTCACTGACACGCATATATGAACAATGCTGTTTTTTGGTTTAATTCATCGTCCAAAAATAATCAATGAGTCAATCGATGTTATAAAATTAAATAAATCAAATGCACATGCCAACAAATTAAAGAGCTAACGACTACTTATATCTTATGTGGTCTGACTATATAATTTGGACCCTTCCATGTGATGTCTTAATTTACTAATTACTACCCACATCGTTGACTTCTCTCATTGCACCGTTGTGCTACAGCTACGCCTATATTTTTCAAATTTCCAAAACATAAACACTGGCCTCACTTACTATATAACGACTATATAATAACCCCACATATACTTTTAACAATAATACCCATGTAGAATTTTCAATATTCCGGGATGGTTAATATGTATAGGGTAAAATAGTACTTCCTTCATTCGGAAATAAATGATGTTTGACTTTTCTCCACGTAGTTTTAGGAGCTAAAAACTATATAAAATCTTATTTATTTTAATTAATTTTTTTCACAATTTAATACTTATTACTAATAGATATTAAACTATGAAAAAAATTAATTAAAATAAATAAGATTTTATATAATTTTTAAGCTCCTAAAACTACGTGTTCAAAAGTCAAACATCATTTATTTCCGAACGGAGGGAGTAAAAACTAAAAACATACATACATTTTAGGGTTTTTATACGAGTGTGCAAGGTGAGTGAATAGAGCGGGTTAATGGATGTACTATTAGAACGGGTAATGGGGGAAAAATCTTCACCATAATCCATCCATCACTCGCTTCACCTACACCCGCTTCACCCACTATATAATAAATAATAATAATATTTTATATAACTTTTAGCTCCTTAAAATACGTGTTGAAAAGTTAACCTTATTATATTTTTTATCGGTGAGAGTATGTGTGAAGCGGGTGGATCGAATCGGCTGTCGGCAATATAACAACAAAAGATTTTACAAGCCCAAATAATGAGCCCAATATATCGGCCCAATTAAACGAGTGGCCCATTGATAAAGAAGCCCAATTCAGGAAGAAAGACGAATCAGAGACTCTCAAATTACCTGCGAGCTCTTTCCGAAGCTAGACGGAGATCCAGTTGTCCGTGGAGTTGATAGTTCAGCCCTCGCACTACTCAAGAACCAGGCGCTAGGTTTTTGCTCGCTCTCCTTTCAATTCCTTCTGCTGTAATCAGCTGTTTGATTTCAATTTCTGTCCTGTCAAGCTTTAAATTTGTATTTTCGATTCATCTTTTCATTTGATCGGGAACTGTTCGATGAAATGCCATGTCGAATCGCGAATTTTCCATTCACTCTGACTAGGTTTTATGATGTTTAACTGGATAGATTTTGGAAGAGATAAAGCTTTGAAACCCTACGATGCCGTCCTTGCAAACAGCTTTGCCTCCCGAGCTCGCCAACAACGCCCTCAGAGTTAGTCTCCCTCTCCGTGCATTTTTTCTAATTGTGTTCGTGTCGTTACTGATGGCTAATTGAAGGTTTTGGATTGTGTCTCTTGAATCTGTAGCTCTATCGTGAATGTCTTCGACGGGCTAAGTATATTGGTTCAAAGGTGCGTACTTCATTGAGTTCATCCTGTGTTTTTTCACACTTTCACACTTTGTTTCCTTCTTTCAATGTTGATAGAAGATGCAATGCTTTGAGGATCATGAAATCGGAATTAGGATTTGCGAACTATATCTTCTATGGTTAGCCTTTTCAGGACATGATTTTAGGGGTAGCAATTGAAGTTAAAATTCCTTTGTTTTGTGTCACTGATTAGAAAGTCTTCAGGTTGAAGTAATGTTGATGAGCTCTGCTTGAGTTTTGGGAGGAAAACGAGTAGGATAAATTAGTTTTGTAAAATTCATCTATGGTCCCTGAACGAGTCATTGGTTTTTTTTTTTGGTCTATTTAAGTTCCTTAACCTTGGAAAAATGTCACAGACTTGTCCTTGATGGCTTGACCATATTTTTGTTCGATTGAATTCTCTGAACTTTGGAGAATGTTACAAATGACTCCCTAAAATTCCATGAAATATAAAAAAAAATCATCATTTATTTTAATTGAGGTACTATATCGGAATTCAGAAATGAATTCCATAGTTTATGGACTTTAAATAACCAAGGATCCACTTGTTACTTTCTCCAAAGTCTAGGGATTTCAGACTTTCAGTAGACCAAGAAAAAATACAGAAACTTGGTTGTACCTTTCACGGGAGTTTTTGGACCATAGATGTATATCACCATATTAAGGCTATTAAGCCATTACCATGCATCATGTAGTAAGTGTTTTGCCACAATGTACTATATAGACTTCCGATATGAATCACTCTACTATGGTTATTACCTGGCTCAGTTTAGAAGAGGTAAAGTTCTAACCTGTTGCTTATCTTTGAGATTTGGCTGGGAAGTGGGAAGTTCAGGGGATGGAATGTTTAGTGCTTACAGAATTGGTTGCTTCATACACTTTTGTTCTTGCTGATTAAAAACCATGCTTTGGTTTGGAAATTGTCTAAAGAAATGATAATTTATCTATATCTTGAAAGTATCTTGTGTAAATCTTTGGTAACCTCAATTGAAAATTTGGGTTACTACTTTTATATTGTATTACAAATGCAAAGACTTTTAGCAGTGTCTTGTTTCTAAATAAAAGTAAGTTTAAAACAAGATTTTTGAAATTATTCAGCAATTGCCTCCGGTGAAAATTCATTTATTTAGTAGGAAACCTGCATTTTCGTAGTATAGCTGACAGACAAGAAAGGAAAAACTCCTTCGTTTTGGATAAGAGTTTCAATGAAAATTTGATTTTGAATTTTTATGATTCTACAGCAACATAATACACCGCTTCTGATCGAGATGGTAAGACAGCAGTTTAAAAAAAACATGCACGAGACCGATCCAGAAAAGATTCAGAAGATGAAGGATGAGTAAGTAACCTCTTGCTCAACCTTATCTATCATTTTCAATTCGTATAAATGTCTGTGCTTGTGATGGAGAAGAACTTTATCGGTTCTTCCACTTTGTGATGTGCAGTGCTTCCGGTTTCTGATGTTTCTCCCGGATTTGCTTATTTTGCCCCGTACATTCTTTGGGGGATGATTGCTCTATCTATTTCTTGAAGTTACTCTGACTGACTATAGGCCTCTCCTTCATCCATTGTTCATCATGTGACTCATATTATTAGTCATATCCCTAATATTGTGCTTGATCTGAACAATTTTTCTATTGCAGTGCGGCAAGAGGACTAATAAACCACATGCTGTATGAGTCTGAGAAAACGACTGGTCGTAAGTTCAGCCAAAGCTCATAACTTTGACTTGCGTAAGATTCTTCATTAGTACATTGTTTCAACTATCAAAATTGTAATAAATGATAGGAGTTTTCATATTGCACGTTATATCCTATCGTATAACATTGTAGGAAAATATTGTCAACTGTCCTGAAACATCATTTTTATTTACTACATGCTGAACTCTTAATCTTTTGGAATTGATGCTTACAATGTAGTGGTATGAAGACACATTACAAAAGACAAAATGTTCTGAAACAGCATTTCTTGCTTAATATTGAAACTGACTTAAAAAAAGAAAACAACAGGAAAAAAAAACAGACGAAACATATTTTTTGCATGGAATAAAAATCTAAACTTATTTTTTGCATGCTGAAGGCAATAAGGTGTTTAAGCTCTTTTCTAGAGGAGGTATTGCAGGGCTGAATTCAGCTCATTGACAGCATTCTTTATGCTCATTCGCTCTCGTGGTAGCTCCAGGGAACATTGTACTCCAACCATGATCACTGATTTGATGCACTCGATTTCCTTGATATGAGCTCCGCTTCTTGAGGATAGCTCGTCGGCATTACCAAGCATGTTTTGATCAATGATTTCCATCACCCGATCAGGTAGAGCTGATTTTGCAAAGTCATGGAGGTTGAGACCATCATTGAACATTGGATCTGTTGGCTTCTTGGATGTCATCATCTCCAAAATTACGATCCCGAAGCTATAAATATCGCCTTCAGGTGATACCTTACTTCCGAGACCGTATTCTGTCAAATAAATTCAAGTTGTTAGATTGACAAAGAACGAATTTATTTAGAGCATTAATCTTCATATAATTACCCGGTGCTGCATATCCAATAGTTCCTCTCACTTGAGTTGTGCTAGTTGGGTTCACCATGCTTAAGGTTGAGGTGGTTGAAAGAACCTTGGTCAATCCGAAATCACCAACATGAGCAATCATATCATCGTCAAGCAAGATGTTGGATGGCTTCAAATCACAATGGATGATCGGAGTTGCACATCCAGTGTGGAGATATTCAAGTGCGCAACCCACATCAATGGCAGCACTTGCTCTTTGAAAGAGGCATAAGCTACATGATTGGTTATCGGAACGTTGTTCACCGGTCACAGGGTTTGAGTGCAACCAACTCTCAAGACTACCCTGTGGCATGAACTCGTAAACCAATGCTTTGAAGTCATTGCGCTGAGTATCAATACTTGAGCATGCTGTGATGATTCTCACAAGGTTTCTGTGACGGATGTTCCTCAAGGTTTTACACTCTGCAATGAAACTCTTGCAAGCTCCTTCACGTTGAAGGTTCAACACCTTAACTGCAACCGCCAATGCCATGCCATCTTGGTGCAAGATTCCCTTATAGACGGTACCAAAGCCTCCGACACCTATCAGATTTGAAGGAGAAAACCCATTTGCCGCCCTTGATAACAGTTGGTAAGACACTTTGAGAAAGGGTTTGATGTCGTCCAACCCCAATGATGCATCCTTCCTTTTCCTAGAAGGACACAACAAAAGGAGGCACAATGCTACTGATACGACAACGAGCAACACACAAGCAACGGAGATTATCATGATTGTCGCCAAGCTTCTCCTCTTTGATTTTCTCCGTGGTGGACAGCTTGGAAGATGGAGTGCGCGCACTCCTCCACAAAGCTTACTATTGCCGACAACAGACACAATCTTTGTGTTGACAAAAACACCATTTGTTGGAACTTCGCCCTCAAGGTTATTGAAAGACAAGTTCAGTCTTTGACACATCTTGCCAGGTAGAAAGGCTCCATGGAATTCCTCCAGATAGGTTGTTGCAAGAAAGGTCAAGTACTTGGATGCTCTCTAGAGGACTCAACGACTCGGGTATTGATCCAACAAAGAGGTTTCTACCCATGTCTAGCACAGTGAGACTTGTGCAGTTACCAAGAGTGCTTGGTATGTCACCGGAAAACCTATTTTGTGACACAACCAAGCTAACCAACTTCTTTAGCTTGACAACTTCATCCGGAAATGATCCTTGCAAGTTGTTTTGACTGATATCTAGATTAATCAAACTTGAAGAATGGAACAGTTCAGCTGGTAAACCTCCACTTAGCTTGTTAGAGTGAAGATACAAGCTTTGTAAATTCTGGCATTTCCCAAGACTCTTAGGTAATGAACCCTCAAGATTGTTGTATTGGAGCGACAATTCAGACACTCGATTCAAGTTTCCAAGAGAGGATGGGATTTCTCCCGAGAAGTTGTTATAGGAAAAGTCGAGGATTTCTATACTTTTAAGGTCACCAATATCAGTTGGGATCGGGCCAGTAAAATGGTTATTGCGAAAACTCAAGAGACTTAGGCTCGAAAACCTCCCTAGCCCTAACGGAAGCTGTCCCGATATGTGGTTGCTTGAAAGAGTCAAAACTTCAAGTGTGGTGGAAAGATTAAGTATAGAATGATATATAGATCCTGTGAAGGAATTACCATCTAATGTCAAGTGTTGTAATTTGGTGCAGTTACTAAAGGATTCCAAGAAGCTCAAATCTCTAGCTTCTCCTCCCAAGGAAAATGCATGTTCTACATGTAGGCAATCGAGATTCAGGTGATTCTTTCCATCCAAAGAAAACCTACCGACGAAATCATTGGAAGAAATCTCAAGGTATTGAAGCTCAGTAAGGTTGGATAATGAAGCTGGAAGTTCCCCAACTAGGGAGCAGTTTGCGAGGAAAAGACCATGAAGTTGGGGAAGTCGTAGGCCAAGATCTCGGGGAAGATGTCCATTGATTCTAGTACTACTTAAGTAGAGTGTTTGCAAGCTGGAAAGATTGTATATCGATTCTGGGATGGCACCTGAGAGTAGGTTAAAACCGAAAGAGAGATATTGAAGGCCTTTGAGCCTCGCAAAATCATCCGGAATGCTCCCTTGCAACTGATTATTATCCAAGTATAACTTTTGCAAGGAACTACTCATGTTTCCAATCCCAATGGCTTGAAGGTTACCACTAAAGTTGTTTTGACTCAAAACAAATTGTGTGAGATTAGGCAACATGGTAAGGTCGGTAGGAATCCTACCGACCAACCGGTTATGGCCAAGATTGAGTGTGGTGAGGTGCAAGCAGCTAGACAAATTCGACGGGATTTCTCCTTCAAAGGAGTTCTGCAAGAGGAATAGTACTCGTAGCCTAGACAAATGAGAAATTTGATGGGGAATGTTACCATGAAATATGTTGTTGGATAAGTCGAGTATGCGAAGGAAGCTCAAGTTACCAACAAAAGGAGACAATGTGCCAACCACATTACTGGAGGAAAGGTTCAAACTAACCACACGTCTGTGCCTACGACCACAAGTGACGCCTTCCCATCGACAGAAATGGACGGAGTTGTTGTTGCTCCAAGAGGCCAAGGCGAAATTAGGATCATCGGAAATTCGATCTTTGATGGCCAAGAGGGCTTCATAGTCACTCTCTTGTGCTCTAGTAGGGTGCTCAGTCGGAGTGGTGTTGGCCAAAAGAAGGCGTAAGTATGTGCTTAGGAACAATAGGAAGAAAAAGACGACGAAATCTCGAATTACTTGCATGTTTTATGAGTGGAAAAAGCTCTTGAAAATGTGGTGATGGCTTATGAGCTTTTGAGAAGAGTATTTATAGATGGTGCAATCAAAGTAAGTCCATACACGTACACCATGCTATAGCAAAATCAAGACTTACCTCTAGTTCGTTGGTGTAGGTAAGGAAAGGTAATTGTTAACGTATTTTTCGAATCCAGCTCATTTTTAAGTTAAAATTCATTGATCAATATTCTAACAATTATTTCGCTTCTCTCGTTTTCTATACAAAATTTATTTTCTTTTTCCAATTTGATTAACTAATTGAGTCTAAGGCAATCATATTCCTTATGATGCTCTGACTATTTTTTTGCCTCCTCTACACTCACAAAAAAAGCATGTTCATACAAATTTTACACATAAAATTTGATTAGTTTCCCCTACTATTTTCTCCTCATACAAATAATAAGACTTCAGTGTTCTTAAAACACTAATTACTCCCTCCGTTAATTAAAACTTGACGTTTTACTATTCATGCACGCTTTTTGAGGTGTTAAAAACTATATAAAATATTAATTTTTTAAATATATTTTGTTAATAATTTCATACTTGTTACTGTTAAATATGAATTTATAAAAATACATTTAAAAAAAATTAATTCATATAGTTTTTATCATTTTAAAAAAGTGTGCATAAATAGTAAATGACATATTTCAATTAACAGAGGGAGAGGGAGTATTATTCAACCAAAAAAAAACATGATGGATCATTGAACAGGGATTTGCCTATGAAAAAGGGTATATCACAGTCAAGTCACCACCACAGTTATCCATTTGACCTAGTACTTAGGCAAGACAAGACTAAGTCAAGCACCATATTTAGGGAAATCCATTTCATAATAACTCTATTTTTCAACTTTAACTATAATTTATAAGTGGGGACGGCTGGCTCTTTTACAATTTTTTTGAAATAAGCGATAATTTGAGTGTTGTCAAGCTCTATTGGACCACTATACTTAAGAGCGTTCTTTCGGATGAGAGCATGGAGTTCTGGATGAGACATTAGTCTATCCGCGTCCACTGAATGCCGAAAATGGACCATCTTATCAGCAATCGAATTGACTTCTCGGAAGATGTGCTCACAATATATTGAAGCAAAATCCTGAAGCAACAAGAGAATGTCAGAAATGACAATCTCTACCTCCCAAGAACACTTCCACACACTTTTGACAGAGTTGATAATGGTAAGGCTGTCGCCTTCAAGCTCAATGTGATGCATTATTAATAAGTAGAGCATATTAACTAAATTCAATTAGTTTTTTTATCACACAGATGAATTAATTTTTCTGTCAAACTTTTGTTATCTTTGAGTTCTAAACAGAAATCGTGATGGAATATTTGGCAGATAGTTAACGAAGGGAAATTATTATTATTATTATTATTATTATTATTATTATTATTATAAGATCGGATCTATTAACTTAACACAAAAGTTTAAGCTACTCCCTCCGTTCGGCAAAACTTGATGTTTTACTATTCACGCACGTTTTTTGAGGAGCTACAAACTATATAAAATATCTAGTTTTTTTAATAATTTTTTTAACAATTTTGTAGTTATTATTAATAAGTACAAACTTGTTAAAATTTTTTTTTAAAAAAATAAATATTTTATATAGTTTTTATCATTCTAAAAAAGCGTGCGTGAATAGTAAACGACAAGTTTTGCCGAACGGAGGGAGTATTATGTATCATTTCACTCTATCTCATAACCTATCATTTTTAATATTTTATAATTATTCTTAATGTTTTATAATCGATGTGAGAGAGACAATCTCGTACCAAACCTCTCAATAACATCAAAACTTTTTTCCCCATTTGTGATTTGATTCCTGCACACCCTATATTATATATGCTTATTTTTAGAAAACTAATTAAGAAAGAAAGATACGTAGATACTCTAAACACACCAATATGGAGGGTTATTTTGTTGGTTACCCAAGTGTATCCGTTTGGTTGCAAATTGTGTAAATAAAAAAAAAGCAAAGGAAATTGAGATAGTATATTTTGAACAACAACAGTGTGGAAAGATGTGAAATGACATCTTACATTGATAAAATTATGAATCCAAGCCTTAAATATAAGTCGATGAGCTACCTCACTTAATGTCAATTGGTTTTATGATGGAACTCTACTCGACTTGGACGTACAACATTGCAGGCCTAACTACCAATTTTAGGATGCAACTCTTGTCGAAGATAGTTTTGTGATATGCATGGTTTAATGAATCTCTCTTTTTTTTAGCAATGAATCTCTCATTTAATTTTGAAGTTTTTGGCGAATATGTGTAACAAAATCAATTTCCCTTTTTTGGACGGAAAATGAGAGAGCATGATTTTAAGCTAAAATTTGATTAATTAATAATAATTTGAAAATGAATAAAGTTGTTTCATTTCCTGACCTTTTAATTTATATAGTATTTAATCAAATAAACCATGAGTGTGTTTATTTGCATGATCATTGATTATGATTTATAATGCACATTATTGCATTATAATATATTACACTGCAATACAATTTTTTTTTTTGGTTTGAACACTGCAATACAATAATGTGTATTATAAGTCATAATTAATAGCTATGTAAACATAGCTTAAATAGTTTGGTCCACTAGACAATTATGTTCAACAAATTACAAATTGAGAGGTTGAAACAAACCTAACAATCAAACCAAATACCATGAAATAGATATATCTATCAAAGACCATAATTCATAAACAAGGAGTAGTATCAAGTGTCAATAGATAAGAGCATGAAACCCGACCAATAACCCGATTGAGAAGCATGAAGGGAAAGAAAGGTGACAAGGGCCCAAAACAGAAATGAGGAAGGCAAGAATTCTAAGGAAATATAAAATACCATGTAATAGTGAAATGAATGAATATTACGTTATATTAATATGGATATAGCGTTATATGGATATGAATATGTGAATATTATAGTGTGTGAATATTGAATACGATCTTATTCATGTTATGTTATGTAAATATAAATAATGTCATATTCATACATATATCGATATTTATATTTTATTCATATTCACACAACATAATATTCATATTTTCATATTTATATAATATAATACAATATTAATTGATTTTACTGTTATACCGTATTATCCGTTTCATTGGAACCCTATCCAATGAGGAAATATCGGTTAAAGAAATGTACAAAAAAGACTTCTAGAGAGCAGTAGTGAAAACCTTATATTTGGACTCATTAAGGAGTCATACGATTCAATCAAAATATACTCTCTTAGTTTACTCTTAATCGACTTTTATTATTTACACACGTTTTTTCAAATGTTAAAAACTATATAAATTTTTTATATAATTTTATACTTATTACTAATAAATATAAAATTATAAAAACAAAATTAATATTTTTAATTATTTTTTAGAAAAAGTATATAAATGATTAAAAAAATCAATAAAAAACGGAGGGGGTGTCAAAAAATGAAGGGCTAGCCCTTGGAAAACGAAGGGAAAAAATATCTAAAAATATATCACATCTGGACTTAATTTGAAAGTACAAAAAGTTGGAAATTGATAAAAAAGGGACAAGCTAAATATGTTTTTGTGTCCTCTTAGTTTCCACAATGTTCAACCAATTATACCTATCTAAAATAAATAATTGGGACGACTTGGGGTCAATAGTTTGTTTATTAGCCCTTGGAAAATTCAGTGACTATGCAAAAGATCAGCATCTAGATTTGTATTATATGTAAGTGTACAATCGCACAAAACTTTAATTTGGATAAGGGAAGCTTAATTTGAAGAATTGTCAAAACTCTAAAACTAGTTCCAACTCTCCCTTTTTAAAAACAGGAAAATATCTTTAGATTTTTATGATTATGCAGCAACATAATACAATATAGTTAGGGGTGAGCACAAATCCCGCAAATCTTGGACCCATACTCCCTATCCTGATGGGATTTCAAAAAAAAAATAGTGAATTTCACCCAGGTCCCGTCCCGCAAAATTTATGTGAGAAGGGATGCGGGACGACTCGTCCCAATCCTGCAAATCTCGTCCCGTCCCGCATATATATTTATATAATATAATACTATATATAAAATATATTGTATTATAAAGTATATTATATATAATATAGTGTGTGTATATATACACACTATAATGTATACATATTGTATAATATATGTATGTATATATCTTTATATACTGTAATATATGTATATACACGTATATTATATATGTATATATAAGAGAACCCGTAAAATATAACTTTTTTTAATAGATTTATATGTGTTACGTATTTGAAAATTGCAAAATATACGGGAAATTTTTTTATAATTTTTTTTATTTAAGGGATAAGACCCGTTCTCATCTGTCGAGAGACAAGCCTGTGTGAAATTAAAAAAAAAAGAGTAAATTTAGTCCCAGAAAAATTACGCGGGACGGGACACGTGACGACCTCCGTCATGTGCCCACCCCTACAATATACACCCTTTTTAACAATCTCTTAATCTCTAGATGTCTAAAGAAACGATCCATATGAAACGCTAAATGATTTTCTTGACTGATGTCGACCATGGATCATTAGGGTCCATCAAGGCCAGCTCCCTTGCATTTTTTCGGAGAATATCGTGTTATCTACACTTTCCTAAGATGTCACTTTCTTCTATGGAGGGTTTTCGGAATCCGTCTATCTAGTAGCGAGAGTGCAAGACACCACATTAACCCCAAAACATTCCCATCATTTCACCATACATATTTCAACCTCAAGCATTCCTCGACTAGTCGATTATATGGTTGCTATTGTGTTTAAATCGTCCTGGTTTTATTTGTTCCCCGATTTTTAGTGTTTTGTTTAAGACAACGGTTTTGTTTGGTATTACGAATAATTTTTTTTTTTGACATGTTAGGCCAATATATGCTTTAATTTTTACTCCTCTCTTGGAATTAGTGTGTAGTTCAACAATGATTTCCCTTTTTCTGTACTTGTGATTTGCATTGATCTTTCTACTGATTCATCCTTAATAATTTCACCTCTTGGATCAATACAAGAAAGCTCCATCAATTATGTACCAAGTGGAGATTGTAATCTTTACTCAAGGAGGCATTGCTGCATTGGTATTGGGCATTGGCCTAGTTGGACCCAAGTTGTAATATTGGGCTTTAAGCAATTTCATAGACCGGCCCATGTTTTAAATACTGTTTTCATGGGCAATCTAGTTGGTAAAGTTCTTTATATCCTATTCCTAGTTCCTATCTAAATTGACATTCCTATTTACACCCACAACATATCTTTTTTATTTAAATAGACTCTACGCATCTTAAGTCACAAACGTGTAACTCGAGAGATATAAGGGCTATTCAAAAAGGAAAAAAAACGAGATTTATAGTATAAATAGTAAAAAAGTGGGTGCAAATATCACTTCCGATGGATAATTTTAGACACACTCGTACATGTCATCAAGCATCCAAAGAGAATATCACTATTGTTTTTTTATATGCATTTTAGCTATATAGGTATGTCTTTTATCCTATTTTTCTTAGAGTACTATACATGTCCCCTCTTGTATTTGGTTTGCAAACCTTTCATGCAATCTTGTGACTTTATCTTGTCACTTTCCTCCCTAAAGTCCTCAAAGAAATCCTAATTAAGTTTGACTTCTATCAAAATATAGAACAGTGAAAACATAAAAATGGCTTATTTTAAGCGCACCAGGATTAATCTCATCGAACATTCTGAGTTTACCATTTTTGTTTGCAAGCAATGTGTGGATCAATTTATAGACTGCTTGCGAATGCAAACACACTTGAGTTTTTACGTATATATTCCACGCGCAAAAAATCAACATGGGGCCCTTTTTAAATAAATGCAATACCATTTCTTTTGCATTGTTTGCTTTGATTATCTTTCATGTAGCCAACTACTACAATGTTTCAATCATTGCACTGATTCCTCCAAGTAATTAATCAAAATACCAACCACCTTGTTTTGGGCTAACTGATCAACTGCTACCTGAAAACTTAGATTAATCTTTTTTTTAATCTTAGTTCAGTCGATCGACTCAGTCGTTCTACATCTGAATCGGGTACTATGTGGCTTATTTAAGGGGTTGTCTCTTCCACTCACAAACGACTCCATGTTTCCACGAGGATTCAAACATGTTACATCTTAAAACAAATTTTATTCCTATCGATGAATCGTTCTACTAGAATAAATCTTTGAAAAATGGAAATAAATCGAGGAATCTAAGTTGTGGTCATGGATATTTGATAGTGAAAGATTGAATGTTTTGTGGAGGCTCCTAGCTTGTTGCCAATTCAAGTGAGATACAACGTGAATGAAACTGAATTTTTTTTTAATAAATTTATTTATCAATTTTGTTGAGTGGTTCTCAATTAATGAGTCTAATTTTCCATTTTGTGGGCCACAAAAAATAAGTCCTGCATCCCTGCCCTTTGGGGCAAGTTGTGACTCAAATGAATCTCAAAATTTTGAGGTAGTCCTTTGACATCAATGCAGATCATGGGTCATACATCTTTCTCCATGTTTGTTGCATTTTTAGGTCTTGATGAGTAAAAGTTAATGTACCATCTCTTTCTCCATCCAACCAAGTGCAGGTGTAGACAATCTAAATGTAAGAGCTTACTTTTTGTCTATTTACTCTTTGTATGTTGGTGTCATCTTGTGCATATATTCGCGTCTACCATATTTCTCGGATGTGCTAGTATGAAAGGAGCCAGTAATGAGTTTCAATGCTGCGTTGTTCTATCGCATTGTTTAGCTTATGACACGAGAGCGTTTTCATGACGCTCATCTTCGACAATGTTGAAGCCTTAAGGAAAAAATGGATGTTGTGTTGATACATGTGTGTTAACATTGGTACCTTTAAAACTAACCAATGTGACTTGTAGTGTCTTTGTACATAGTTTTCAAAGGAACCTTTTTGCTGCATAGCCAAGCTAGGTGTGGGCCCTGTTTGGGTTCCAAATGTTAAAAAGGAGAATTAATAAAGCTTATCCATTACATTATAAGTTTACTAATAAACACATCCTCTCAAATTATTACCTTATCCTAAAAAGGCACATCTATATATTAATTAAAACCAAAGCATCTACGCCACGTGTCATCACCTCACGCAAAGTTATTTTTGTAAAGTATTATTTCCACAATATCATTTAATTATGGTAATTAAACTATCCAATATTATTTACATATCATCATTTCTTAATATATTTTTAACCATCTATATATTAATTAAAACCAAAGCATCTACGCCACGTGTCATCACCTCACGCAAAGTTATTTTTGTAAAGTATTATTTCCACAATATCATTTAATTATGGTAATTAAACTATCCAATATTATTTACATATCATCATTTCTTAATATATTTTTAACCAATGGGATTAATTTAAAGTTTTTTTAATAAAGATAATATTAACTATATAGTATCTATCTATATTATATCTATATCTATATAATACTTTATTTCAGAAGATTTTTTATGATGTGTCAACACCTCCTTAATTTAAAGTTTTTCAACTATATATAGATTTTCTCTTATTATTTCTTTTTATTTTTCTCTTAATCTCTTTTATACATTTACCTTTTTCCCCTTTTATTTTTTTAACCATTTATTAACCATCTATATAATACTTTATTTCAGAAGATTTTTGATGATATGTCAACACCTCCTTAATTTAAGGTTTTTCAACTATATATAGATTTTCTCTTATTATTTCTTTTTTATTTTTCTCTTAATCTCTTTCATACATTTACATTTTTCCCCTTTTATTTTTTTAACCATTTATTAACCATTGGGTTTAATTCAAAACATTGAATTAAATATAATATCTACTATATACACATAATAATAATAATAATAATAATAATAATAATAATAATAATAATAATAATAATAAGGGATACAACTTCATGGCATTTGCGTTCTCTACCTTTGGGGAGTTGGGGGGTGATGCTATCGGTTTCTTAAAGTGGGTTTAGTTGGTTATGAATAGTAATGACAGTGGGTCTGTTAAAGGGCGATTTTATCTTTCATAGAGTTGGTTTTACTATTCAGAAAGACGTTGAGCTCAATTTGTTACGAGACTTCCAACCAACTTTGTGTAATATGTTTTTACTATAATAATAATAATAATAATAATAATAATAATCTATATCAATATATAATATCTTAATTAAAAACCTTTTGATGAAGCCTAACTTTATGATAAATCTTTTTACCATTTTCTTACAGATTTCAAGTCTACTTTCATTATGTTATCCTAATTTTATTGATATTTTTGAAATACCCCAAATTATTTTTTGGGCTATTTCTTATTTTTATTTAATTAAATAAATCTATATTATATTAATCTATATTATATATATCTTGTGAATTTGGTCATTTAATAAATTCACCTAATATATAGGGTATGGATTAGAATAATTAAATTATTCTAAAGAGAAATAATATATGAGTTGATTTAATTTCATAAATCCTCTAAATACCCTTATTATTTAATTTACAGAGTTAAATTAAATAATATTCATCCCGCTATCTCCATCTTTATCCGTTTCTTTTATTTCTTTTTCTTAAATTCTATCCTCTACCCTTAATCCCTATTTTAATTGATTCTAAATCTAATAGAATCAAAGATTTATTTTTTATCTAACCTAATTCAGTATTATAGATACACGTCAAATGTTAGGGTTTCCCACAAACCACACCCGCCTCACCGTTCTCATCCTCCTCATCCTAATCTACTCCCATGAGCCACCTCCCGCAGCCGAAGGCCCCTGCCCGAGCCGCCGCAGTCACCACCTTCATCCTCCTCTCGACGTCCCCGTGAGCAGCAGTGCGCTGGACTCCCGCAGCCAGCCGCACCTCCCGTGTCGCCGAGACCCACTGCGGTGCACCATTGCCGAGCCACGAGCCACCACCGCACTCGCCTCCACCGGAACCGCAGGCCACCACTGCCGCTACCAAGGCCGAGCCCTCGCTGCACCCGCCTTCGGCCTTCGCCCCTGTTGCCGCGACCACCACCGAGCCGTCTCCGGTTGCCGCCGAGGCCCTTGCCGTCGTGTGCTGTTCGTGAAGGAGGCCGAGGAGCCTCGTCGTCGTTCGCTGTTCGTGAAGAAGACGCAACAGAGATTTCAATCTCTTTTGGTATAAATTACAAAAAGCTCCCTTGTTTTATATCATTTCCGTTTTTGGCCCTAAATTAATTACTTATTAAATTAAGCGGCCAATAATTCTGAACTTTTCCATTCTTGCCCGTTTCAGCGACGTCAGGAAATCTCGAAGCACCCACGCCGGATCCCGCTTCCCGAGGAATTCCTATTGGTATATAATATTTAACTTTATAAAATTAATTCAATTTTAAATTGAGTTAAGTAAAGTTAATAGTATAAAATATCAATATTAAATGTTCCTTTTTCCGTTGGATTCAATAGGTGCTAAGATCTCGTCTCGTTGCCATCAACCGATCAACGAAGGTTAAGGCAAGTGATTTCGTTCAATGCCCTTTGCATGTTTCGTGATTCTTTTGTGGTGCCTTTTAAATTCTTTCGTGTCGAATGCGGCCCTGCGGCCAATTTCCTTGCCAATTTCGATAATTTGCATACCCGTCTGCTTGATGTAATTTATCTTTTTAATCATAAATTGGCGTGATTTAAATAAATGGGCAATTATTATTAAAGTAATTATAGTGTTATAGTATTAAATGTGAATTGTTTGTTTATAACTCGGGATAAGTAAAGGTTGCCCATTTTCTTCTTCCTAAAGTGCATGATATTCTGCTTGTTCTTTCATGCAAACTAGTGGCATGTGATAGTAAGACCCTTTGAATTATCCATGCTTGTCCCTGTTGGATTTAATGTCGTTATTATGATCACCTAGTATAAATTGTTTATATATGATAAGATAGGCACCATGTGATGCTTAGTTGTGATATGTTAAAATGCGCACCACGTGATGCGAGTGGCTTTATGCCTTTAGCAAGTTATGCAGTAGACTGACTTGCAGGTTGTGGTTCGTTAAGCCACCGCCTTACAAGGTTTCATGAAACACCATCCCGGAATGCATTCTCTGTGGGATGATAAAACAACGATCTGATGCAGGTCGTGGTCCTTGGTAAAGGCCCGACTGGTACCACGTATTATTATTATTATTATCGTTATCATTATTGTGATTATTATCGACTGTTAAATAGGTGATCATTTCAGTTATTATACTTATCTGCCTCGAGTATAATTCCTCTTCTTATCTTATAATCGATCGTTATGATCATCCGAGTCATTGGTGAATTTTTACCCTTTTCATTAGGTTTCTACTATACATATTCGTGTCATTCCCTTAACCTAAGGTTAAAGTTTGAACATTTTCCTTATCATTTGCTAGTCTTAATTGTACTAACCATCCTATTTATTGGATGGCTGGTGTCCTTCGTTCTCACGAAACACCAGACCATATTCCACAGGTCTAGTGCCAACAGCGGAGCAGGAGAGAGTTGAAGAGCGGGCTATCAGTTATTGAATATTTTATTACAAGTTTTGAACCTCTAGAGTTTCCGCACCGCTACTTTAATTTTATCTATTTTGGAATTTATTCATACCCTATAGTTTTGGAATTTTTATGTTATTATGGTCAGATATTCTAAACTAATAAATTTTATTCACTTCCGCCTACTTGATTGTATTTAAATTATCATCTTGTTTATGGGAGCATGGTTGCATGTCCCTATAAGCCTCAGGTGAATTCAAAGACATTAAAGTCTGCGGATTTACTGGCGCTGTAACATTCCCTTGGGATAAAAAAGGGGTGTTACAATTTTATAATATTAATGTGTTGTATTATTAAATTTATTTATTAAAAAATCGCGACATGGCGCGGGGATTGTACTAGTTATCTCTTATAACGTTAGTCTGTTTGTCAATCTTTAGTCTCTGAATTTACCAGATATTTTAAATTTGTTCATGATAAAAGAAAGACACATTATCAATACCTTATAATCAATGTTTCCACTTATTTGGTTCAACTTGCATTTTTCACATCGTGATGTTATCGTAACTGACATTTTTTTATTAAGTAAAATTTTGAGCTCATACAAGATCGAAGTTCGAGAAGCTGACAAGTCGACAGATGACAAATTGTTAGACATACAACAAATACAGAAAAGGTGCAAAAGAATAGACATTACAAACAACGAAAGATGAGACACAGAAGACCTAAAACTAGCAGGTTGGGGACGTAGACTACGAACGAAGCCAAACACCATCGTGGAATAGCACAATTGGCCAACGATACTTCAAATATCCCTGTGGACAGTGAAGACAAACCTCCAAAGAATCTATCCGTTGACAGAGTCGTCCCGTACACACTACCGCGATCTCATCCAATCTCGTCTCTGATTGCCAGAACCCCAACAAAACAATAGACCATTGCGTCACACCGAGCGAAGCCGAACAACCCAAACAGAATGCACCTAGAAATTATTACTAACTTAATAATTTTTACTCAAACTCTTACGGGTTTTAAGGAGTTGTATATTCAAACTCTAACGATTCATTGATTTAACCCTTTCGAGAGTTTGTTTAAACTCTAATGTCTCATATAAACATGACTAAATTGGTGTGTATATGGCATCCCATGGATGGTGTGATGCTTCTCATAAACTCTTTTAACTTCATATAAACTTGCTGTAGATCAATGCATGTTGTTAATTTGACAAGTGCTTGGTAGACTATACAGTATATTATATAGCCCTGCTCTAATCCCTTTCAATCCATACCTTTGGTCAAAGTAGCTACTTGAAGGTCTTGTAAGAGGTGAATTATTAGGGCATCAGATTGCCTTTAAGCCTAATCATAAGGTGGTAGAGCCTCATAATTTCAACTTACACACCATAAATTTGAGAAATAAAGGAAACCATAGATAGATATAGGAGTCATTGGTCAATCATATAATGTATTTAATTTAAAGCCAACCCTACCCACCTACCTCCTTTATCAGCTAGTGCTGCCCTCTATCTTCTAGAGTTGATCCCTTTTTATTTTTACTTTTATTTTTCTAACAAGTGGTGATTCGATTTATAATTAATGTTAGAAAATTAAATTTATATAAATATGTTAGATAAAATGTATTATAAAACTTAGCAATAAGATAATATTTTTTTATTTTTTAATTAATTTTTTAAATTCTATATTTTGTAATTTTCTATCACAATTAAAAATAGAAACAATAAACTAATTTATATCATGATGATTAGTTTTTTGCGATTTTTTCTTAAAAGAAAAGGAGACATTTTGGAAATTCAAATGAATAAACAAGAATAATTTAATATATTTTTTTAAATGAATAAACAGTTTTTTGAAATGGAAAAAGAAAATTGGGATGTAATGAGACTCGAATATAGGTGGGATGCCCTTCAACTACGTACACCGCACCTACCATTGAGCTATTTTGAAAAATTGAAATATTTTGAAAGGCTTTATATATATCAAATGTAACTTTTATTGAGTTTCAAAATTTTAGAAATCCTGTTACGTTAGGTCACCTGAACAGTACAAAGTATGGAACTAATTATCATTTGACACTAAAACAAATCTAGTGACATATGGATTTTAGTTTTTATATTAAGTGTGGAGTTTCTTATACTACCAAAGGGACGACTTAAGTTAAGTTCCTATTTTATGTTAATGATGTTGTAAGGTGGTAACCACCATATATAAATATATACATACACACATACAACAACACTATATACTATATTGCCCCTTTTGTAAGTAATTTTCAAATTGTGCTTAATTAAAATTATCTACTTAAATTAATCAAATCTCCTTTGTTTACTTTGATTTTTTTAAAAAATTTTATTGGACTGTTCTATGCAACATTTTTAAGGCCTCCTCTTGGGCTGACGTGTTATGTTTGAACAATTAAAATAAAATTGAGATTTATGTAAGACGGCAAGAGGCACTCTTTGTTTTGTTGTTAGTAATAGTTGGTGATAGGAAGATTAGGACACGTAATTAGACTTTTCATATTTAATTAAGATTCCATTAGGATTAGGGGGTAACATTTCTTTATATATATATATATATATATAAATTTGGAGTATTAGTTTTTGCTTCTAATTAAGTTAATTATGCTTAAATCATTGTATGAATTAATTAATTTCTTCCCTATTAATGGATTTTAATATTGGAAAGTTGTGCCTACCAAGAATTATATGGAGTCGTTGACGGTGCTAAGCTTTGGGGAAAATCATAATTTCGGACAAATTTATACGGAGTATTAAATTTTGAAACAAAAATCACATTTAAGTTAATTTATATTTCTTGGTAAAAAAAAGATTCAACTATATAAAATAATATATTATTTTATTAATTTTTTTTATATAATTATATACTTATTAGTAATATATATAGACTATGTAAAAAAATTAATAAAAAAAAAATTATTTTCTATAGTTTTTAACTTTTTAAAAAACGTGTTAAAAAGTCAACCGACTTATATTTCCAAACGGAGGTGGTAAAAGATAATGCTAATTCACAAATATCGTAAAATAAACCTCTCAAATTCGAAATTTAATGTTAGCTTCAGGAGTAGAGATGAAAGTAAATTTTCAGAAAAAAAGATAAAAGGAAGTTAAAATATATGCGATATTACACTTATGTGTTATAAAAATATATTCTCAGGTTGATGTATGAGTTTTGGGATATGAATATATATATTTTTTTTGATAAAGTAAAAATTCGAGGGCCAGACAGACCTGGCTCCTCGAGAGGCCGATAAAGTCGGCAGATGGTGAACCGTCAATCATACAATCCTAAAAAAGAACGGTGCAATACAAAAAGTGACAAGTAAACCTATCTAAGCGAACAAACGAACCTAACCCTAAAACGTTTGGGATATATATATATATATATATATATATAGTATGTATACATTTAGGGTATTGCTTCCTTTTTTTTATTAATAGGGGATTGCTTCCTTTTACACAGTCTGCAGGTTTATTAAAACATTTTTGCTGGATTTAATTTCATCATTTGAAAATTGTGTGCAATATTACTCAAAACATTGAGTGTCATTCTTTTTCCGGGCATTCAGTAGGATGACCATATTTAATACTTTTATTAGTAAATTGTCAATCAATGTTTTAAAATTAGCAAAAAGTCCATTTCCCTTCCCCTGCGATCCTGCCCCCTTTGCCCCTGTGCCCCCCACATGCGCCCATGTGCCCCCTTCTGTTTCAGCATTTTTTTCGCCTCAGCACTTCGACACCGAAGTTGCTGAAATCGGAGTTAATGAAACCGTGTTACTGAAACCGGAGTTGTTTTTTTTTCCGCGTCAGCACTTCGACACCGGAGTTGCTGAAACCGGAGTTGCTTTTTTTTCACGTCAGCACTTCGAAACCGGAGTTGCTGAAAATGAAAATCCAAAATCTTAGTTTTTTGAATCAAAACTAAGAATCACTTTTGAATATTAGTATTTTAATATTCAAAAGTGAATATTAGTTTTGAATCAAAACTAATATTTTTTAATAGCAAAAAATATTAGTTTTTTAATCACTTTTGAATCAAAACAAATATTAGAGTTTTTCCAAAGGGGTTATTTCATGAAAAAAATCTCAAAATCTCAAAAAAAAATAAAAATCCAAAATCATTTTCTCTAGGCAAGATGTGATGCTATTTAGGCAATACGTCCACAAAACACCCACCCAGGATGTCAAAATAGCCTCGAAATGAGGGTAATGTACCTTACAATATATAGGCCTTACGGACACTTGCTCAGTATTTTTGGCAAAATGAGAGATGTGTTGGTTCGATCTAGGTATTTGAGCACTATTTGGAAAGCTAACTTTAAGAACTACGACTTTACTATGAACGTCTCCTGAGAAATCTTCCTCGAAAATGGCCAAAAAAAATCAGTTTTTCATCACTTTGGAATCTGAATAAATTTTAGAGTTTTTCCAAAGGGGTTAGTCCACGAAAAAAATCTAAAAATCTCAAAAAAATGAAAATCCAAAATCTTTTTCTCTATGCAAGGTGTGATGTTATTCAAGCAATACGTCCATAAAATACCGACCCGGGATATCTAAATAGCTCCAGAATGAGGGTAATGTGCCTTACAATAGGACTTACGGACACATTCTCAGTATTTTTAGCGAAATGAGAGGTGCCTTGGTCTGATCAGTATATTTGAGAAATCATTGGAAAGCTAACTTAAAGAGCTACGATTTTACTGAGGGCGTCTACTGAGAAATCCTCCTCAAAGATGGCAAAAAAAAATCAGTTTCCATCATTGTGGAATCCAAACAAATATTAGAGATTCTTCGAAGGGATTAGTCCACGAAAAAATCTCTGAAAAATAAAAATCCAAAATCCGTTGCTTTAGTGAAACTATGATGCTATTCATGCAATATGTCGACAAAACACCCACCCGGGATGTCAAAATAGCCTTGGATACGGACATATGCTCGGTATTTTTGGCAAAATGAGAGATGTCTTGGTCCGATCGGGGTTTTTTAGCACTCTTTGGAAAACCAACTTCAAGAGCTATGACTTTTATGAGGATGTCTCCTGAGAATTCCTCCTTGAAGATGACCAAACAAATCGGTTTTTCATCACTTTGGAATCCGAATAAATTTTAGAGTTATTCCAAAGGTGTTAGTCCACAAAAAAAATCTCAAAAAAATGAAAATCCAAAATCCTTTACTCTAGGTAAGATGTGTTGCTATTCGGGAAATACGTCCATAAAAATCCACCCGGGATGTCAAAATAGCATCGGAATAAGGGTAATGTGCCTTACAATAGGACTTACGGACCCATGCTCGGAATTTTTGGAGAAACGAGAGATGCGTTGGTCTGATTGGGGTATTTGGGTACTTATTGGAAAGCTAAATTCAAGAGCTACGACTTTACCAAGGATGTCTTCTGAGAAATCCTCCACAAAGATGGCCAAAAAAATCAATTTTTCATCACATTGGAATCTAAACAAATATTAGAGTTTTTCCAAAGGGGTTAGTCCACGAAAAAATCATTTTTCCATCACTTTGAATCCGAAGAAATTTTAGAGTTTTTTCAAATGGGTAGTCTATGAAAAAATCTCAAAATCTCAAAACATGAAAATCTAAAAGCGTTTGCTCTAGGCAAAGTGTGATGCTATTCAGCCAACATGCCCACAAAACACCCACACGGGATTTTAAAAATATCCTCAGAATGAGGGCAATGTGTCTTCCAATAGAACTTATGAACAATTGCTCGGTATTTTTGGCGAAATGAGGGGTTAGTCCCCGAAAAAATCTCAAAATCTCAAAAAATTTAAAATCCAAAATCCTTTGCTCTATCAAAGGTGTGATGCTATTCAGGCCATACGTCCACAAAACACCCACCCGGGATGTCAAAACAGGCCCGGAATGAGGGTAATGTGCCTTACAATAAGACTTACGGACACATGCTTGGTATTTTTGGCGAATTAAGAGATGCCTTGCTTCGATCAGGGTATTTGAGCACTCGTTATACAGCTAACCTCAAGAGATATGACTTTATGTCACCTGAGGAATCCTCCTCGAAGATGGCACAAAAAGTCACTTTTTCATCACTTTGGAACCTAAACAAATTTTAGAGTTTCTCCAAAAGGGCTAGTCTACGAAAAAATCTAAAAATCTCAAAAAAATGAAAATCTGAAATCTTTTGCTCTAGGAAAGGTTTGATGCTATTCAGGCAATATGTCCAAAAAACACCAACCCAAAATGTCAAAATAGCCCCGGAATGAGGGGTAATGTGCCTTATAATAGGACGACTTAAGGAGACATTCTCGGTATTTTTGATCAAACTAGAGATGCGTTGGTCTGATCGGGGCATTTGAACACTTGTTAGAAAAATAACTTCAAGAGCTATGAAACGTCCAAAAAACAACCACCGGAGATGTCAAAATAGACCTGAAATGAGGGCAATGTGCCTTACAATAGGACTTACGAACACATGCTCGGTATTTTTGGCGAAACTAGAGATGCATTGGTCTGATTGGGTCATTTGAGCACTCGTTGGAAAGCTAAATTCAAGAGCTACGACTTTACTTAGGATGTTTCCTGAGAAATCCTCCTCGTAGATGGCCAAAAAAATCAGTTTATTCTCACTTTGGAATCCGATAAATTTTAGAATTTTTTCCAAAGGGGTTAGTCCACGAAAAAATCCGAAAAAAAAAAAGAAAATATGAAATCCTTTACTCTAGGCAAGGTGTGATTCTATTCAGGTAATACATTTATAAAACACTCATCCGGAATGTCAAAATAGCATCGAAATGAGGGTAATGTGTCTTACAATAGGACTTACCGACACATGGTCGATATTTTTGGTGAAATGAGAGATGCCTTGGTCCGATTGGGGTATTTAAGTACTCGTTGTAAAGCTAACTTCGAGATCTAAGACTTTACTGGGGGTGTGTCCTGAGAAATCCTCCTCCAAGATGGAAAAAAAAATCAGTTTTTAATCACTTTGGAATCCAAACAAATTTTGAAGATTTTCCAAAGGGGTTAGTCCACGAAAAAAAAATCTAAAAATCTTAAAAAAATGAAAATTCAAAATCCTTTTGTTCTAGGCAAGGTGTGATGATAATCAGGCAATACATCCACAAAACACTCTCCCGGGATGTCAAAATAGCCTCGGAATGAGGGTAATGTGCCTTACAATAGGATTTACAGACACATGCTCTATAGTTTTGGCAAAATGAGAGATGCCTTGGTCCAATCGGGGTATTTGAGCAATCGTTAGAAAGCTAAATTCGAGAGCTACATCTTTACTGTGGACGTCTCTTGAGAAATCCTCTTCTAAGATGGCCAAAAAAATCATTTTTCTATCACTTTGGAATTCGGACAAATTTAAGAGTTTCTCTAAAGGGGTTAGTCCACGAAAAAATCTCAAAAAAATAAAAATCCATAATTCTTTTCTCTAGGCAAGGTGTGATGTTTTTCAGGAATTCGTCCATAAAACACCTACCCGAGATGTCAAAATAGCCCAGAATGAGGTTAATGTGCCTTACAATAGGACTTATGAACATATGCTCGGTATTTTTTGCAAAACAAGAGATGTCTTGGTTCGATCAGGGCATTTGAGCACTCGTTGGAAAGCTAACTTCAAGAACTACGACTTTACTGAGAACGTCTAATGAGAAATCCTCCTTGAAGATGGCAAAAAAATCATTTTTCCATTACTTTGCAATCCGAATAAATTTTAGAGTTTTTCCAAAGGGGTTAGTTCACGAAAAAAATCTAAAAATCTCAAGAAAATGAAAATCGGGAATTGTTTGCTCTAGTCAAGGTGTGATACTATTCAGATAATTCGTCCACAAAACACCCACCAGGGATTTCAAAATAGCTCTGGAATGAGGGTAATGTGTCTTACAGTAGGACTTATGGACACATGCTCGGTATGTTTGGGGAAACGAGAGATGCGTTAGTCCAATCGGGGCACTTGAGCACTAATTGGAAAGCTAACTTCAAGAACTATGACTTTATCCCTTAAAGGTGACCAAGAAAATCATTTTTCTATCACATTGGAATCCGGACAAATTTTATAGTTTTTTCAAAAGGGGTAAAATCCACGAAAAAATCTTAATATCTCAAAAAAAAATGAAAAATTCAAAATCATTTACTCTAGGCAATGTGTGATATTATTCAGATAATACGTCCACAAAACACCCACCCTAGGATGTCAAATAGCTCTAAAATGAGTGTAATGTGTCTTAAAATAGGACTTACAGACGTACACATTTACACATGCTCATAAGATTTAGCTTTAAATATATTTTTTTAACTTACACGTAGTTTAAAAAAAAAGACCAAAATTGTTTTGCTTAACTTTTACTGTAAAATCTATATTTATCTTAATTTGTGGGCAAAAATGCACAAAACCACCCTTTATTCATCTTTGTTTGCAATTAACCACCCCTTATTCAAACTTTTTCACTTAACCACCCTTTATTCATCTTTGTTTGCAATTAACCACCCCTTATTAAAAAAATTTCACTTAACCACCCCTTATAACAAATTATTTGCAAGTAACCACCCATCCTCCCATTTTTCTTTAAATTAAACTTCTATTAAATTCAACTTAAAAGTAAAAGACGAAAATGCACCCAAATTTGGTTTTATAGTTTTTATTTATTATTATTTATACAAAATTACCATTAATGTATGCAAGTTATGCCCACCTCTGCTAGTAGGTCAGATGTAGTCATACCTCTTTCGGTCATTGACGCTTTATTTGCACCCTCCTCTGGCAATGCTTGATAGTAGACCTGTCAGAACACGATCCGAACCGGTCGACCCGACCCGAACGACCCGAAATTTTTTGGTCATGAGCCCAAAATTTTGACCCAATTTTTTTTTCCTACCCGAACCCGAAAACCGGGTAATTTTCCGGGTCATCTGGGTTTAGACCCGGTGACCCGATTCACCCAGTAATTTTGACCCGATTGACCCAATTGATCCGGTGAACCGATTAACCCGATTGATTTATAATTATATATGATTAATTTTTTTCATGGAGATTCCAATTTATTACATTTTATAATTACAATCACTTGATCTTTCATTTTCAAATCAACTTTTATATTTATTTGTATTGTATAATACTCTCTCCGATCGAAAATATTTGATTTTTTATTTTTCATCACATTTTTAAGAAGATAAAAAAAAACTCTATAAAAACATTAAAATATTAAAACAATTCTATGCTTAATACTAATTGCATGAAATTATTTATTTTTAAAAAATTATTTAAAATTTTGATATTTTAGATATTTTTAAATTTTATTAAAAATTACAAGAAATAGTAAAAATCAAATATTTTAGATCAAATATAGTATATAATTACAAGCGCTAGAACTTAAGAACCACGTCTTTAATTTTAGCATTTTAAAATTATCACAAAATTATCAAATCGTGATTTTTTTAATTTAAAAAATAGAAATTGACAAACCCGAAATCGACCCAATTTGACCCGAAATCGGACCAAACTCGAGTTCAAGTCAACTCGGATCTACACGGGACCCGTTGTACACGAAACCCGAAATGACCAAATTTGGGGACATTTTCGTCTTTTACTTTTAATTTGAATTTAAAGAAAAATGGGAGGATGGGTGGTTAGTTGCAAACAATTTGTTATAAGGGGTGGTTAAGTGAAAAATTTTGAATAAGGGGTGGTTAATTGCAAACAAAGGTGAATAAAGGGTGATTTTATGCATTTTCGCCTAATTTGTGTGATAAAGCCATAATTAGATTCATTTTTTTGGGTTCGACCATAATTAGATTCTTAAAACTTCCATAGCTAAAGGTCAAAACTCATAATTATTAGGTTAAAATTTTGCATACTAGAAGATCGAAAAATGTCAAAGCAACAAGCTATTAGACAAATTTTGCGGAGTATATTATTGTTTACTTCAAATAAAAACTAGGTGTGTAAGAAATCATGCACACATGACATAAGACATAATGATAATAAATTCATTGATCATATACATAGACACATTTATTAATCACAAGTTGTCATACTCATAGATTGTAGAATAAGATCTCGTTAATTTGTCAATCAAATCCATTAAGCAAATTTCAATCGACGATTAAATTTGCCCCATTCTTCAAATTCCATCCCCCTCTTTTTTTTATTTTAATTAATTATTGTGGATAAAAAAAACTCTAAACTTATCGGTTTCATTGATAAATAAGAGCTCGTTTGGTTGGCATTCCAAAAACTCAGGAAGTAGAAATTCCTAGGAATTAGAGATAATATCAGCGTTTAGTTGGTTTTTTTGTTACAGAAAAACCCAGAAAGTTGAATTCATGAGAATTTAAATTCCCCCATTTTGAAGGAAGTGCACTTACCTAGTCCCCCCTAGGTAAGTTCCAATTCCACCTTTTTAATAGGAAAATTCTATTTTCTTATTTCAATTCTTATAATCCAAAATCCAAAACCAAACACAATTTGTCAATTCCCATGATTTTCAATTTACGGGAATTGAATTCCTAGGAAGTTAACTTCCCGGGAACTATACTTCCCACGTTTAACCAAACGAGCCCTAAATTCATTTATACTCCATAGAATCTAAACCTAAGGATGGTGAAAAGTTCAAAATCCAAAACATTTTAAAATTAATTATACACATGGATATATTCACCAAACACAAGTGTTATATGGACTCAACACGAACAGATCTAGAATTCGTTTGATGTACTCTCCGCTTGACACGTGTCTAGTATTAAATACGTTTGACATTAAAAAGTAGAAGACGAAATGGGAGAAAAAAAAAGCTCTCTCAGTTTTCTAGAGATAGAGAGTTGGAATCAACTGTGGAGAATCTCCGCCGTTCGCCGCCCCGTCAAACATCACTCGGTCTCCGCCCTGGCTTCTCAACCCCTCTTCGGAGGATGAAAATCACCTCTTCAGAGGTCAAAAGGCTGTCCCGACTGACTGTCATGCATCCAGTCCGTCGGGGCTCCTAACCCTCTTCAGCCTACCAGATCTGCTCGATCTTAGGAGCTATCGTCGTCTCAACCACATTTGAGCTCGCTGGCGACCCATTGCTAATAAACTACTCCTGCCAAACCCCTCCTACGGGAGGCCAAAGAACGCGTTGCACGACCCTGAAAATCCCCAATTCCAAACCCTAGGTTCGAATCCATTGGCCTCAATCATCTCCTCCTTCCTCTGATTAGGCTGGTTTTCAAGCTTTTTTCGGGAGTCAAGCTCCTACTCTGTCGACCTCGACCTCCAATTGGGGGTTTAGGCTCCATCTTCATCCTCTGGTTTCGGCCTTTAAACCCTTCTATTAGCAGTTGCGTCCGGCTGCGCTTCGGACTCGTCTTCAATCTTCGATTCCGATCGTGCTTCGTCTTCTAGCTGGGCTATCTGGTCTTGGGCTCCATCTCTTTGGCTTGGATCCGGCGTTCTCGCTTCAAGGCTGCCTCCTTCTGGTTCCCTGGTGTTTCCCTTTCGCTCGACTACACCGATTTGTTCTTGTGTGGTTGCCCGGCACGTCCGCTCCACTCCTAGCCATCGTCCTCCGCTCCGTGCCTCCATTCGCCGACGGGGCTGGTGGAGATCTGCTGCTTGTTGTCTCCTTTGATGCTGTGGGATGGCTTGTGTGAACACAAACCTCCTTTGGGCCCGATCCCTATTATTTGGGCCCAAGGCAAATCCTTGGGCCCAAAGGCAACCCGAAAATAAATAAATTAAAATAAAATAAAAATTAATATATATTTTCGTATTTACATTAATTTTTATTTTCAATGAAAATACATCTGTTTGATTAAAGCTTAACCTTAATTAAAAATTCTATAAATATATATAAATATAATTATATATATATATATATTTATTTATAAAATGCTTTAATTAAAATCCCGTAAGGCCTCGAAAAACCGCTTGAAAGAGCTTAGACTAAACCATGTTCATACATTGGCTTTTTCTGGTACGAAATGAGACCCTGTTTGGGCTTGACCGGTCCGTTCGAGCGGCGTGCGTCTCTACTTTGGTGCGGCTTGGGCGTTCTTCTTCTTTGTTGGGGGTTCTGGCAGTCGGAGTCGGGTCTGGTTGTGATTGAGGTTGTGTGTACGGGGCGACTCTGTGTACGGGAAGGAGCTTCCTGGAGGTTCGTCTTCACCAACCACAGGGATTCCTGATGTATCGTCGGCCAGCGGTGCTGTTGTAGGACGGTGCTTGGCTTTCGTCCATAGTCTACGTCCCCATCGTGTTAGATTTAGTTTTGCCTTGGCACGTTTCTTGTAGGGTGCGTTTCCACTTGTTGTATTGCATCGCCTTTTGTTTTTGTTTGTATATTTTGACGGGTTTCCGTCTGCCGACTTGTCGGCTATCGAGATTTAGGTATGTCCGATCTCAAATTATTACCTTATCAAAAAACATATATGTCTGACATTACCCGATCTAGATATAGAGCGGTTGAGTCGATCGAACTGAACTAAGATAAAAAAATACGTCTGACATTAAAAAAATAACAAAACTTGAAAAAAATATATAACGAATGGATCTTTGATCCATTTGGTACTTTTTTTAATGTTAGACATATTTAATATTAGATACGTATCAAGCTAAGAATTAAACGGATCTAGAATCCGTTCGTATTAAATATATAACATTTGTGTTCGATGCATATAGAAACCGCCTCGATTAAACTCAATTCAATCGAATTTTACCATCCTAGAGGATAGAGATGGAGTCCCACAAAAGGTACATTGAGCTGCGCCTAACCCTAACCCGGCCCCTTGGATTCAACACGTGTTGTTGTTTTCCATTATATAAAATGCAAATGATTCTTTAAATTAAACTAGTGTTGTTTAATTAGCTACTTCATCACCATACATACGTACAATCTATGCAACCTCGAACATCAAACAAGTAATCATTATGATAAGAACATCCACGAACCCACCTCACCCATTTATGGGTCCGATCCGTTTTGTTCCATGATCATCGATCATTCCTAATTGACCGATTTGACCCCATATGAATTAAATGTTCTTTGGGGTAACTTTTGATACTCATATGATATTATTAATTCTGTTTATATTTTTACTAATTATAAGGAAATTGATTTGAAATGTGTCATAATTTGACCACCAATTAATACGGAGTAGCATGCATACTTATGTGTTTGACAAGACGGAACCAGAAATTTTTTTCCATCTAAGATTTGTCTTTTTCCATGTAAGGTTTTTTTTTTTCATATTTGCTCTATCTTTCTGAAAATTATTTGTGTTTCACATACACATATACACACACATATATATATAGGACCATACCTATTCTATAACAATTATTTTCTCTTTGATTTTTCACCATCTATAATTGGTTGTTTTTTTCTCGTTCCAAACATATAATTGGTTTTTTTTTTCAATCCGAATATAATTGGTTGCTTGTCAAGTATATGATTGTACACCAAGTATAAGGCTTCATTCAATTCTTCATATATCTTCACCAACTGATTTCTAACAAATATTTCTTTCCCTATAACTAAAAGATAACACAATAAATTATTATCTCCATACAAAAAATAAATAAATAAATGTCGAAAAAAAGAAGAAACTAACCATTTTGATGACTCAATTAGTCGTTCTTGACACCAACCTACATTGTTAACGATGATCATAACAAGAGATAAATATCTGTTAAGTTATATTGATTTATTTTTTTTATTATAAAATCAAGATCCACCAAATTAACAAAAAAACATAAACTATTGTGTTGAGTTTCATCCTTCTTTATAACCTATCATTTTTAGTCTTTTATAATCAACTGTTTCATATCAAACCTTTTAACAGAACGTGAATATGCAGATGATATAAACAAATAAAAAAAATAATAATATAAATAATAAATACTTTATTAGTAACGTATATACTAGGGAATCATCTCATTTGTATAAAGCTTAAAACTTGTCTTTGTCTCTTTCAACTACTACTACGAATACAGCTATCAATAGCTACCTCCCTCCATTAATTTATTCCCCCTTATCACAAAAACCCCACAAGAAACCCCCCAAAAAACAACAAAAATTGTCAATTAATTCCTTGATACTCTTCCTCCTTTTCTCTTCACACCAGATACTGAAGAGAGAGAGAGCGCGCTGAAAGAAAGAAGCAATTGGGGGAATCAATCAGGGTTTCCCTTAGAATGAGGTTTAAGGCATAGTTTAGGTCTACCAACTGGTTGTTAGCTTCTTAAAAACCCCTTTGAAGCAATCAAACAAACCTCAGTAAACACCACCCAGCAACAGCAATAACCACACCACCACCCCTTTTTGGTTAGGGTTCATTTTCTTAAAGTTTCAATCTTTATTTTAAGCATTTTTTATTTCCTGGGTTTCTTGGAGAACATTCTAGCAAGATTGATAATTGATTCTGATTAATATATTGGAAGATATTGTTGGATTAACTATTCAAACCTCTTTTTTTCTTTTGTGGTATTAAATTAGTTGATTGTTATTTTATTGTGGGTTATAAAGTATGAAACTGTTAATGCTTTGTCATTGTTGATTGGGAAAGATTAGGTTTTTCTGGGTTATTGAAAATCCCTTTGGGATCAGTTTGTCTCTTTTGTTCTTGTGCTTTAATCTCGTGTTCCCCAATTGAGGCACATCCATCCTTATTGGTGTTCTTTAATTGAGAGGTACTTCATCAATTCAATTTCTCCTTTCCCCCCTTCATGTTTTTTGATCCCCTCTTTATCTTATCTATCCCCTTCATATGTGCTGTCATCTGTTATTGTGATGATTAATATATCATGCCTTGTTTTGCTGATTGATCCCGTTGTCCCTTTTTTTTCCATGTGGGTTTGACTTGATTCAGCTTTATATGACCACAGAGTCCATGAAATCAACACTAAATCTTGCTGTTCAATTGAATTCTTGTTTTAGCTATCTCAGATATTTGGTCTTTAGGGCTTTTGCATACTTGATTTCACTCAGTTGTTGACAATTTCTTGGTGAACAATTTGTTGTGGTGATGTTCTGTGCAGGTCCCTGAAGTGATCATAGGCTTATAACATATTTTCGAATAAGCGAAGCTGTTTATGTGAAATTCTCGGTCTGCGAAGGTGAATCAGAATCTCTTAGTTAAACAAAAAGATAGGAATGGCTACCTTTTACCCGGATTCAAGTGCTCAAATAGATGGAGTGCCAACTCAATACATCCATGACCAAAAATTCACCTCATACGCCGAGTCACCTATGATTCATGGCAACTTGATGATGTATCTTAATGAAGCTTCTTCGGCTGGGTCCTTCTCCGAGATTGGTCCTGCATCATCCATGTCAAATTGTGTCGAAATCCCATCCATGGTGGGGAGAAATGAAATGATGTTCATTCCGCCTACTGGTGATCAATTGGCTATGCAAACAATGAGTGATGCGATAACGCAGTCAGTTGACGGTGAAAGGAACTTGCACGGCCTTTCATTGAGTCTAAGCACGCAGCTCTCAACTGCGGTCCAACCACCGCCTTTCCAACACTTCACCAATGTGCTTAAAGTTGATGATGCATTCCAGAGCAAGGACTTGTCGAATTCTGCGTATGGGCCTTATGACTTTCATGGAGACGGGCAGACGAATATAAGATTTGGGGTTCCAAACAATCTACAATATATGTTAAATCCCAAAGGTGAAGACTATAATGCATTCCAATACGAGCAGATGGGAGCTGCAAGCAGTATTATGAAGTCCAAGTACCTTAAGGTGACACAGCAGTTGCTCGATGAGATTGTTAATGTTCGGGATGCTCTGAAACAGCATGAATCTGCTAAAGACCAGAACTTGGGTAAGGCTGAGGATAAGCCTACTGAGTCAAAAGAAAAGTCTGCTGCTGAATCGGATGCTAATGAATCGACATCTGCACCCTCCCAGGAGCTTTCAGCTACCGAACGCCAAGAGCTGCAGAACAAGTTGGATAAGCTTTTAACCATGTTAGATGAGGTAAAACCCTCTAATCTATTCTTCATAGTAGTTTCAATTCTATATGATCATGTCCTCAACCATAAGTATCAATTTTTCGGAAAATTGGAAGGGGGAAAAAGTACTGCCTAAGGAAATTCCTGATCATTTGTGATTTGTGCTTCTTTTGATTTTATCATTTAGCTTAGATTCTGAATTGAATGTTTAGGTAGACAGAAGATACAAACAATATTACCATCAGATGCAAATTATGGTGTCTTCTTTTGACTTGGTTGCTGGAAATGGAGCTGCTAAAGCATATACCACACTAGCAATGAAGACAATTTCGCGCCATTTCCGGTCCTTGAGGGATGCAATCAGTGTTCAGATTCAGACAGCGCGGAAAAGCCTTGGGGAGCAAGACTCCGGTCCTGGAGGAGTTATACCACGCCTTCGATTCGTAGACCAGCAACTCAGGCAGCAGAGAGCCCTCCAACAGTTTGGGATGATGAGGCATGCCTGGAGGCCACAGAGAGGGCTTCCAGAGAATGCAGTGACTGCTCTTCGTGCTTGGTTGTTCGAGCACTTCCTTCATCCGTATGTTAATTTCCTCATCACATTTGCTATGGATTCATTTCTTGAATAGATCATCAGTAGTACTCTTGCTGATTTAACTCTTTTTTTTTCCTCGCGGTTTTGTTGTTCGTGTGCCTGCCTCAGTTATCCAAAGGATTCGGAGAAAATCATGTTGGCAAGACAGACAGGATTGACAAGAAGCCAGGTTGCTAACTGGTTCATAAATGCAAGAGTGCGCCTTTGGAAGCCGATGATTGAGGATATGTACAAAGAAGAATTCGGAGAAGCTGATCTCAACTTGAGATCTTCGCCTGAAGATGCAACCAAGGCATCCGAAGACAGGGAAAGCACAAGACCGATAGCTGAAACAGCGCAACCAGGGTCAAGCCACGACGATTCCAAGACCATCATTGGACCAATGGATCACCAAAGTCTGACCAACCATGGATTTTACCCACATGATCAGAATGGCCTGATGTCATTCCAAGTCCCACAGCTAGGCAGCTATGGTGTAGACAACCAAGTGTCCCTTGCACTGGGCTTGCGTCGTGTTGATGGTGATGTCGGACACTTGGCTGACGAGACAGCTTTGAGGCCCGGTGCCTCTCCAGGGAATGCAATAGGATCCGGAACGAACGAGTATTCCTACTTTGGCCCCGTAAATCCGCAGCATAAATTTGGTAACTCTAACTTGTTAAATGATTTTGTAGTCTAAACAGCTTCATTTGCCTCAACAATTATCAGCAAACACCGCCTTCGGAAGATAAGAACTCCGAATGGTGTTCTGTATAAATATGGGATTGTGTTTTGTATAAATGATGATTCCTAGTTGTAATATAGTAGACATACATACATATATACTAGGTTGAAAAGGTTAGCTGCATATGTTTTGTAATTTGCATCACCATTGGATGAAGATAGCAAATCTGTACCACATATAGCTGAATAAGGATGATAATACAGATTTTTGGGTTTTTGGTTTTCCATGGTAAGGGTTTTTGTTCATAGTTTGGTGTATGACTCTATTGACATAATTGAATTTTTATTTTTGTTTTTGTAAAATTGTGTAATCTGTTGTGTGGTTTGTTTGATTGTATATATTCAAAGAGTGCTTTTGTAGATCGTTCCCTCAAAGACGGTAGATCATGCCCTTGGGAGATTGAAATCCTCATCACTGTGCGAGGTGATAGGTGTCTCCTATGTCTTTCAGGAGATCAACCACTGTGCGGACTGCATTGCTCATCTCTTTCGGACCGATGGCTCGACGTCGCCACTCCATGACAAGAATCTACACATCCGCATTAAGAAAGATATCATTGGTTGGTGGTTTAGCAGACCTAACCACCTCCAAATCATTACTAGTATCATTAAAATAAAAAGAGTGCTTTTGTTGTCTACCTTTAACATCGGGTAACCGCGTTTTGGTTTGGTTTTCGGTTAACCCAAACATAGTAAGCAAGAATTTCTATTTGATGACCTTGCTTCATCGCGGGATACACTGGGGCCGGTTAACCGAACCAAAAAAATCGATTTTTCTGGGTATCTTGGAAACTAGAAAAGAATGGAAATAGGAGAGGTACAAATGGCTGGAGAGGAAAAGAACCATTCAACAGGCAAAAAAATGAAGGTGTCTGAACTTTTTGGAAACACATTGTGATCAGTATCTTACAATTTGATGCCTTCAGAGCTCATATCAGATGCATAATTTGTGTATTGAGATTTGGGAAGAAAGCTGCTTTCTATTGCACTTGCAGGATCAGCCCCTCTTCCATGCCAAAAGATCTTACCAATCCAATTGCTTGATTGATTGATTCTCAGCTCTCTAGAGGGGTTACAGATTATGCAGGTACACACCCTCTAATGAAATCAGTTCAGGAATGGTGGGCCCTCAACCTATCAGAGTTTGACAGCTGGAGGCCGCCAAAGGAAGAAAAGCTGGTTTGATTTTTTTTTTTTACCCAACACAAAAGAAATCAGCCAGATTCAATCCCATCAGCCCACAAGAATCACCTCAGCCAATGAATCAATTTTTTTTTAATTATCTTGAATTCAAATTATATATGATAAAAAAAAATAGATGGAGATGGATGGATCCTCACATTTTTTTTTTAAAACGGAAATAGATTAGGATGGACTATAAACAATTCGTAGTCTATCCTAGAGCATCCTTTTGGATGAGAACTTGCAGTTCTAAATCTGTGTTAGAGTTGGTAGTAGTGGTTGAATGACCTAAGAGAGTCAGTCTGTCTGCTACGCTATTAATTTCTCTAAACACGTAATGAATGTGTACTCTCTGAAACCGATAGAAGTCTATCAGAGAATCGGAAATGATCATTTCGACTTTCCAAAGGCATTTCCAAGGGATGCATCCTCGCATTGAGTCTTCCTTCCTCGCACAACTGGACTTCCGTTTGGTTCATATCTTTCGGTTTTGTTTTCTTCGTTTGCTTGACTGTTTGGTCCATTTTGTTTGTAGGATGGTTTGTTTTTCAGCTGTATCGTGACGGTTTGCCCGTGTGACGCTCCTTGCGTCCCTCGATTTACTAGACCTTTGTCTGGTGTCTTGAATTTTTACCTATTTAAAAAAATTAGTTGGAGATGGATGCATTAACTATGTAATTTTATAGTAATATAGTATGTAGATGCACAGATTGGAAAAAAGAAAGAAAGGAAAAAAAAAAGCAGAAAGAAAAATCTGTTGTATTTCCTCCTCTAGTTCTGTTTTCTTTGTTTTGCTTTCTGTAGGTATGCATGTTTTGCATTGAAGGATTGTCTAATAACAGTGATCTATCAACATCCACCATGTATCATTGCATTACCTAACAGGAAAAAGTTAGATATTCCCATAAGGGTACAGACTCACAAGCAGACAATCTCAAAAACTGGGAGTGTTAATACATTACATTTATCTCCCTCCCTTCATTTCAAAAAAATGAATTAAAAAAAAAACTTAACAGTTTTCAACAGATGACACTGTTTGCAGAAAAATTGAATAGTTTCAAGGATTTGAGCAAAGAGCAAGCAAGGACATTGAACCAAATGGGTTCTTTTAGTTTTGGACTTTGGTGTGAATGGATGATAATCCCACATTGGATGCAATGTTCAATTCATTTATGTAAGTAAAAGGAGAGCTGGCAATATCTGTTCCGACTTAAGTTTATGAAAATAGAAATTCATAACCCGGGAATCGAATAGACTCAAACCAAGGTTCCCAAGACTGTGAAGAAAAGTCTAATCCATGAGTGAACTTGAATTGCCCCAATCTGAATCCGAACCGAATGACTAGATTATCACACATCTAGACTAAAGAAGTTAAAACTTTATTTTGTTGGCTTAAGTTCTTGTAGTCAGAGAGGAAAGAGTAGACTAACTGGATTGTACATGCTCGATGAGCCAAAAGACCTAATAGATCGACAACGGGCAAACTGTTGTGAAAACAAGCAATAACATAAGAAAAAATAAAACTTTTAACATAGACTCCAAATTTTCTTCTGACGGTTGATAGAGTCATCGTAGGAGATCTTTAGAAACTAATGTGAAAACCTTAAATTTGAACTCGATTGTAAACCTTTAACATAGCCTCCTAACAAGAAGAATTTGAAGTTTTGAACTCCTCATGGACTACAAATTTAGAATTACAAATGCAGGAGGATTGAAGCCATAGCATAGCTTTGTTTTGTTGTTTAGTACCCAGGGAAAAAGGGGGACCAAACTTTATCTGTCACTGTCTTCATTTTCACTTGGTTTATGTAGCTTTGCTTTGGGTGAGAACTTGCACAGGCCTATGTTTACTAGGTTCTATAGTAGCTCTTTTTTTCTTTATTTTTTTTCTGCTCCTACCTTACATGTTTCTCAGTGAGGGAGAGTTGTGAGGCACTAGGCATACACAGAGAGAGAAAAACACCTTTTGCTCTGCCCTTAGGAAATGTGTCATCAATCCAAAGGTACCCCAAAATCTCAAAAGCCCCTTGCTGAATGTGTGTACAAAATTGACTTGAAAAAATAGGTTTATGAGCTATAAAACATGGGGTGTTGAAGTTTGATGTGTTTTTTTTTTATTATTGATTGATCTTGCTATGGAGGGAGGGCTACCTCTTAGTCTCCTTGCACTTTGGCCTGAGTTTCTTTCAGATACCATTAATGGGTTTAAACTGAAGGGTGTACTTTCACCTAAGTTTGGGGCTTTGCCTTCATTGTTCCACTATTCCAACTGTCTGGTGTGCCTCCATGTGTTGTAGTCTCACCTCTCTCTAGTGCAGGTTTTTTAGTACTGTTCACTCATCTTCTTTCTTAAGTGGCCCAACCGACCCATCTTCATCATGTCCTTTTCAACCAACCCTATAGTTGCTAGATAGATTAGATGCTCTTTTCACATTTTGCTTTCATATCCTCCACCATATATGCACTTACCCAATTCATATCTTGATCCCTACATGATATGATTTTGATGGTTTTTGCTTGCATCCAGCCTCTATTTCCCCTTACTTTGATTTGCCCCTTTCTCATAGAATCTTGATGAGGTTGACATGTTGATGATGTTTATAGCAACCCTCACCTCCAAGCAATCCTAAAAATCATGGTTTCACAAGACACTACACCAAACCCTAACTCAAGCATCTTGCACCACTTCCTCATCTCATCAGATCCAACCAACACTCAAGCCCATTTTGAGACCCAAGGCTTCAATCCATATGGGTCCATTTTGAGACCAAACAATACATATGAAGAGTCATTAGGCATGTTCCCAATCCCAACCATCCAATCCCTTGGAGATAGGATCTCAAGGTCAGTCAGCCTTGTCCAAGGTGATGAGCCTGAGATGGGTCATGGCAATAGGCATGTCATGGACCTTTTCGGAGACGCTAACCGCCACACGAACGAGCTCTCGTTGTCGCTCGCAACCGAAGGGCTTGTCCCTCCACTCCCCTACACCAAGCAAGGCTACTTGGTCCATGGTAATGAGGATGAGACATGTTGTAGTGAAGGGATTGGATACATTGGTGGTGAGTGTTCCTACATGGGTAGCGCTACAAACACTTTCGGTCCATCCGAGGCCTCGATCAACCGCGCCACCTGCTTTCCTTCCTACTCAAGATACTTGAGGCCGGCCCAGGCGCTTCTCGAAGAAGTCGCAAACGTCGGTGGGAGAGCCGTCGAGTTATCCGAATTAAGGAGGCTGTTCCTCAGTGGAAGCAGGGGAGCCACCTCCTGTGAGCTCAAGGCTGAGCTGTTGAGCCTCACCGGCTCATCATCGACCGATAAACATGAGCTTCAGATCAAAATCTCAAGGCTCATTGCCTTATTGGAGCAAGTGGGTCACCTCAAAAACTGCTTAAAAACACTTAAATTTCTCATTGATCATGATCAAGTGGTCAACATTTGTTTACTCAATTCACTTTGATCCTCCAGGTTGAGTGCAGGTATGAGGACTACTGCAACCAAATGGGAGAGTTGGTGTCATCATTTGAAGTGATTGCAGGTGAGGGTGCAGCCAAGGCATACACTGCACTCGCATTGCAGGCCATGTGCAGGCACTTCAGGACCCTAAGGGAAGCCATTTTGGGCCAAATCAAGGTAGCCAGGAAGAAGCTTTGTCCAGACCCATCAAAGATCAGAACAGGTTTATCAAAGCTAAGCTTGTTTGACATGGAAGCAAGGCAGAACAGGCTTTCCCTGCAGCAACTTGGGCTAATGCAGCCCTGTCAAAGGCAAGCCTGGAGGCCCATTCGAGGCCTACCCGAGACCTCGGTTGCCATCCTTCGCGCTTGGCTCTTCGAGCACTTCCTCCATCCGTAAGCCTAACAAGACTTACCACTCACCTTGTTGTGAATTCGCCAAGCCTTTCGTAACTCGTTATCGATGCAAATGTAGGTACCCGAATGACTCGGAGAAGCTGATCTTGGCCTCACAAACCGGACTCACCAAGAACCAAGTAAGAAAAAGAAAACCTTACATTGCATAGTGATAGTTTAGTGTAAAGTTGAAGGTTTTATTGTTACATTTTTGGAATTGTGTTAGGTGTCAAATTGGTTTATAAATGCAAGAGTGAGGCTATGGAAGCCAATGATAGAAGAGATGTATAAAGAGGAGTTTGGAGAGTCATCTTCACCAGGGGATTCAGATGCTTTGTTCTCAACCAATTGCAGTTCCAGTATGGAAGCTCCCCCTGATCCTACCCCTGATGATCCATGAGTTCTACACCTACTGGTTCGGATTCGAATTCGCGATAATATTCGGAAAAAAAGGAAATTTAGTTTCTCTTGTTCCACCTGCAATAGATCATTGGTAGCAAAAGATGGTGATGAGAACTTGAGAAGTGTATTTTGATGTCAATTGATTATGAATCTTTTTGTTCTTAGCAGTTTCTTTTTAGCTTCTCTTGTTCCACTTCTTTTTCATGCATTAATTAAATGAACTTATTTATTTAATCAACGGAAAAAAAAAATTGGTGGTTTAATTGAATGAATTATATTATTTAATTGTTTTTTAATTAAAATTTTAAAAAAATTTAAATTTGTTTTGTTGAAAAAAAAAATTATATAAGGTACATTTTGAAAAAAAGTAATTTTTTTAATAGGTAAAAATTCGAGATACCAGACAAAGGTCTAGTCAATCGAGGTACAGCGGAAAAACGAACCAGTCTATACAAACAAAAACGGACTAAACTGTCAAGCAAAACAAAAAAACAAAAACAAAACTCAAAACTATGAACTATACGGAAGTTCAACTGTGCGAGAAAGGAAGAAGACTGGACACGAGGATGTGGATAGTGAGCGAGAAAGGAAGAAGACTGGACACGAGGATGTGGATAGTGAGCCTATGGAAAAATAAGGACATTTTTTGTAGGGTGTTTTAAAGATGTTTTATTAAAAATAATAAAATTTATGACCTTTATGAAACTGTATTAAATGTCACCTTCATTAAATCGTAATAAGTGTCCCATGTTGTACGGACATAACATTACATGCTTTCGCAGAACCGAACATGGGCTTGGACCGCATGGTTGTTTCCAATACGACGTCGTTTTCCTCCTTGAAGAACAGATTGTGTTCATGGATTCAAAGCCCATGAAGCATCGTTGAGATAACGATCCGATCCTACAAAATGGGCCATTGGCCCAATCCAACTGCGCTGATCGAACTTTGTATATGTAGACTTCTCTTTCTTCTTTGGCAGATTAGTGCTTTGCCGCGTTCCAAACTCAACTCATTCACACTTGTTGTGCATCTTTATTGATTGATAAAACCCTCACTCTTGTTAGTATCAGATGTAAACGGAACTGAATTGTTCTCTATAAATTTAATGCATGATTGTTTTTCAAAAGCTTCGGATAACTCATTTCTTAAGCATAAATAAATCGACCATCTAAAATGACCTAAGGTAGGCTAGCCCATGTGGTTCCTTGATCGAATTTCTGGCGTCTGAACAGGACCACAAAGATGAAGCTTGATTATATTTATTTCTGTCGTGTTAAGATCCGAGCGGTGCTTGTACTGAGACCTCGATACTTCTCTACACCCGGTTCCATACCCGTTACCAAAACGCATATCAGCCACCTGATTCCCTGATTCGAGAAAAAACATCCAAATCCAAAGTGAAATAGGCTTTATTTAATCAACAAAAGCTATCAGAACAAAATGGAGAAATTTGCCGCCAAATCCAAAATTCAATGGTAAATTTAAAGCATTTTAAGCTTCGAATTCTACCAAAATGCATTAGGTTGTTGAATATGTATTAAATTTTACCTAAATATGTGATTTGAGGACCAAGTGTGTATTTGTATGATTTGAGAGTTTTCAAGCTCTCCTCATCTTTGTAGAAAAATTAGATAAATTAACAATAATAAGTTACTAATGGCCTATTTTTTTCTTAATATAAGAGATTTTAATTTCGAACGGTTTATTCTCTTAATCGACAATCACTTGTTTAGACTTTAAAAAAAAAAAAGCAGATAAATTAAAAGTAGATTGTTGTAAATTATTACAAGGGTGTGTGTAAGTCATGGCTTCCGTCATTTGTAAGCCAGTGAACTTTCCTTAATTAACTCGTCACTCGACTTTAATTAAGTATCCTTTCTTATTTAAACCAAGGCATATATATAATAATTAGGAACTAAAGTAGTGTGTTATAACTGGAAATCCAGCTGTAATTGTCTTTCTGTGGACCTTAATTTCTTGTTTATTTCATGTTTTAATATGCTAATCACAACTTTAATTGCATTTCAGTCTCCCCTTCATGATGCTATATGATGTGCACGCCTAACATCTCACACCCACCATAACCCTTTTCATCACATATATATATATATAGAGAGAGATTGGATCCCGTATAAGCGCCTCTGTAATTTGTAAGTAGAGAAATTATTTGTAGGTAACAAGCGATTATTTATGTATAATAATGTAATTATTCGTATGTATATATATACGAATAATCACTTGATAACTACGATGTCGCTGTTCATAAGTTACTTTTAATATCAGCCATTTGATTTTCTTAATCCTGTACTCCAGATTTACTCACAAAATATAAGGCTTGATTACACTATCCTCTCTATATATATGTCGTTTATTTCTTGATCCATTTGATAATTAATCAGTAAACATTGTTGCGTCAAACACCGCTTTATCAATAAACTCAATGAAATTTCATCTAAAATCAAATTATAACATAAGTAATCAACAATCGACCTTATATAATATATTTTGACTATTTATTACAGTCGATATGGATCCCAAATTAATTAATTAACAAATATTGGTATTATTTTAATTATTAATTATTCCTTTAGTTTATCAATTGTCCATGACGCTCGATCGCCCAATATTTAAAAAAAACTACAAAAACTAAGCAACTGAACTATAATAATCAAATATAATAATTAAGTTAGTTGTTTTAAAATAAGAATTTATGTTTCCATCTCCATTGGACGGACAAAAAGGAAACGTAATGTACGTTGAGGATACATATTACACTACACAATGTTATTATTTGTTGCTTTATCAAACTGCTAGCACTACCTCATATTAAATATATTTTAATATATAAAAGTTGCTACATGCTATAACTTTTGCTCTTTATGTTACCAAAACTTTTTCCTAATTTTGATAAAAATCTAAATTTTATAACTTGTTGCTCGGTGCTCACACTTTTTTAAAAATTCCGTATAATTAATAAAGTAATTCATATATAAATTTTGCATGGTTGTAGCACAACAGTTTGCACCATAGACCAAAGTTAAGTTATTTTTTAAATTTTCATTGATGAATTGTTATGCATTGAAATTTGATTAAACATTTTTTCTCATTCCAAAAACTTAGAAAAAAAATAATAAAATTTGATACAAAAATAGGTCCATTTACAGGCGCAAATTAAAATTTCTCGATTATATTCTAAAAATGATCCATTACTAGCCAAATGTCGATTTTAAAATATGCAAATAGAGTTACTTTAGAAGCTTTGATAACTCTAGGCTCTCATCCTATGAGATGTTGCAGCTAACAACATTCAAACTTTTATCTTGTAAAAAGAAAATTAAAGGAAGTTTTAGGAGCTATTTTGAGCAATTTAGACCACCACTTGTTTTGGGGAGAAAATAAAAACAAAAAGGTTAATTACTCGTCTAATTAGTTTAATTAATTAATCAATGTGTGTTAGGTCAAGTGGTAATATATGGTAGGATTAATTTGTCAAAAACACACCAATTAAAAGTGCATTCATTGCTAATCTTTTCTTCTTGCTGAATATTAATTATTATATTTGAACCATTATCACCTTTGTTATTTTATTAATGGGGTAATTTGGGAAGATATGAATTAAGTATCACTAATTTACTAAGCAAAATTGATTTTAAAATAAAAATTAATTCAAACCCACAAACTTAATTAATAGTGCTCTATATACTAGTTGCTTATATGGATTATTAAAAATGTTAATTATGTGGTATTCAAACAAAAGAGTAGTGCTTGTATATAGTATAAATTACTGTATAAAGACGTAATTACAATAGTACTATTATATTTAATTAATTCTATGGTTCATGTGAACAATGGGAATATTTAAAAAGAATATAAAAAGGTTATGGGCTTCTGAAATTAAAATGATTATATTAATAAAAATGAGTTAGCTAAGCAACAACTTCAAATCAACCTTGTCAAAATCAAGTACTTGTATAATGAATTTAACTGTTTAGAAGGGCAATTAGCCTTTAAGTTCATTAAAGAGTCATGCATATATATTGATCTTCTGCACAACTATAATTACCAAATTATAATTGTTTTAATTAATTTGCGCAAGCTTAATTTATATGTTGACTAATACAACAAATATAACATGTATACGGGATGAAATAACATATATATAATATATGGATGTACGTGAACAAACAATTCAAATAGATCGATTCCAAGTCAAAATCTTGTTAGAATCTTCAATTAAAGGGCATGTTTCAAAGTGCTTAATTAAGCTTCCTATGGAGGACTCAACTTGCACTTTCTTATTGCTAATAAATAGGTGTTTGTCACTTTTCATGCATGACACTTCATGTCATATATCACTATAAGCATATACTATCTTAGATTTTAAAAGTTATTTATAAGTGAATGATTCAAATCCTATATATGTTACAAGATTTTTGTTTTTGTTCTTTTAGGTTTTAAGTGATAGGAGGATAATGGATTTGAAAGAGCTTGATGTAAGTTGAGTCGTTGACGTTTTAAAAACATTTCGAGTCTTACAGATACGATTAACAAATCTCAACAACCCATAGAATGAAGGATATAAAACATATATGTTGAGATTATGAAATATCCATGTAATACATCGAAATCAACCCTTAGTTGTTTAATCAACGACCTAAGTTTTTGTAATAAAACCTGAATTTTAAACTTAGTTATTGCACATGTTATAACATCACGTGCGCGGAATTTGGAGGTTTTTTATCCCATATCATATACATATGTGAAAAACATTAGATTGATTTCTAATTGCTTAAATCTCTATTTGTGTGTTAACAATAATTCTTAGCTAGTTTTCATGGTCCAAATGTGAACAACAAACCTAGCTAAATGAGGTTTGATTGAGACACACTATCTAGCATCTCCTAAAACCCCGAATCTTATAAACGGTATGGAGGTTTTTATTTTATCTTTGGAAAAGATTGCATATGGAGGAGATAAAAGCTTTTTCTTTAGATTGATAGTGTTTGCATGAGATGGACACATGCAATAAAAAAGAAAGCATAGGGAGCACCATCACGTATGTATGAGTAATTAGAAAGATGTATAACATCTTTAATCGGTCAGTACACTGTCACCTATTTTTTTACCAATTAATTATATATATATATAGACAATAGATCAAATGTACACAACTCTTATTGTGTATCATGTTAACAAATCTTGGCCATTGAATTAAGAAGATCAACAGATGAGATTAAAAGTAACTTCTGATTATTCGATTGTACGTATTGGAAGATTATTCGGTGGAATGAAATTATTCGGTGGTATTGGAAAATTATTCGTTAGAATAAAATGTACATTTTTTACACTCTTTTTACAGATGAATAATTATGTGAAAACAACCGAATAATCATGAACAAATAGACGAATAATTTCTTAGTACATGATACACGATAAGGGTTGTGTACACCGAAACTAATATATATATATATATATATATATATATATATATATTGATAAGTGGCGTAAGCCATTTCTTCATATGTTGGCTAATCGAAGCTGATTTCGGAAGAGCTACATCAATCTAGAAAGAAAGAGACCCTCCTTACACTTGTAATTAGGTAATTCATTAATTGGTCCACCTTTACCAATTCATATGACCTTAATTATATTTCATTTTTCTTGTACATTTGAATTAATTAACAACCTTTCACACAATGGAATCGCCATAATTAATCAATTCTTAATAAGAAGCTATTTTTCATACAAGAGTTTACATTGCAATTTATCGGTATAATTGGCATTTTGACCAAATTCACACTTATTAAGAAAGCTAAAAATAGAAAGAAAAATAGCTAAAATTTTAGCAAATAAACAATGTGAAAAAAAAATAAACCAATAAAAAAAAGTATTAATAGAGTATCTTGGAAATCAAATACAATTAATGAGATGAATTGACAAAACTAAAAAAATTTATCATTAATGCTATTCAAAGGAACAAATATTTTGTTATATAAAAAAATGGTCAAAAGGCCAATTATACTGATACGGAGTGAAATTAAATTACTAATTTTTTTTAAAAAATATAGCACTATGTAATTCACTTCATTACAATTCATTACTTAAATAGATAATTTTTTTAGTTGAGAGTTATGGGAATTAAGCATATTAAATTTCATTTCACTCCTTTAATTATTATTTCTTGAACATATATTGTGTAAAATCGGTCAATTATCCCTCACCTAATTTTAATTATATATATTTTGCCCATGTCACAACGTCTTAATTAAAATGTAGAAGTTATATATTTCCTTAGTTTTGTCATAGTACTATACCAGAGTATTATTTATTGAATCTATACAATATAAAATGAGCTGTTTTGTTTTATTTTATTTTTGGTTATTGTAATGGAAAATTTTAACTTCTTTAGTGACTAAAGCTAGCTATATACTGTGATGATTAATAATTAAATAGAGCAAATATCAATAATGGAACCCTTTAATTAATTAAGGAGAGAGATCATTAATTTACATTTTACATTCACTGCCCCACTAATACTTGGAGACCCCTTTATAATTAAAAACTAGAAAATAAAATAAAATAAAAAAGGAAAATCTCCAAATTAAACTCTCAAACCTTCTCTCCTTTTTTTTTTCTCACACCTTTACAAAAAAAAAAGAAAAAAAAGAAAGCACCATAAAATATCCTAAAAAAAAAAGCTCCAATCATTTCATCTTCTTGAATAGACAATTCAAATCCGAAGCTCCACAAATCAGCCTTTTCAATTGATCAATCTTTGATGATCGATCAGCAACCAAACAGATGGTAATCAGCAGACGCCATTAACGGCTGATTAAAACACCACTGATTCCCAAACAAACCATCAAATCCCACCACCGCATCCACCGCCGCCGCCGGCGCAGATCCTCCGGCGGCGCCGGAGGAGTTCACGTAGTCGAGGATCTCGGTGAGAGAGTCCAGCCTGGTGGTGAGCTCCACCAGCTGGGCCCTCAAAACGGAGTTCTCAGCCTCAACGATCAACGCCTGCTGGCTGGTCACATTAACGGCGTTCAAGATCTGGCCGTTGTCTCGCCGGAGAACCGCCACCTTCGCCGTTAGCTCGTCCAGGTGCTTCTGCTTCCTCACCCGAGACCTCCGCGCCGATTCGCGGTTCGATTGCATCCGCTTCCGCTTCCTCTCGTTCATCATCTGCTGCAAATCCTCGTCGGAGCTCGAGTTTTGAAGAGTTGCCGTTGTTATTGTTCCGGCCGAGTTTCCACTCGAAGACGCCATAGTAAAATAAAATAAAAAAGTTTTTTTTTTATTTTTAGGTTATGATTTTTAATTAGGGCACAGGATCACCTCTTGGAGATAAATAAAATTGAAATAGTAACTCTTTTTTTTTTAAAATTATTTTACTAAAAATACTATGTAAATAAGGCTAAAATTCAATGGAGGATGAAGGAAGATTTATGAGAAAACATAGAACCAGTAGAGGAAGACGACGGAGAAAGATTGAACGAGGTGGGTCCTGCGTCGGATAGAGGAATCGATCATAAAACCCGAACGAAGGATTTCACTAAGAACCGGAGACATTAAATTCAAACATTAAGAATTAATTGATCAAAATACAAAGATTATAGTATAGTATCGAATTGGATCCGATCCCTATAGTGAAGGAAAAGGAGAGGAGAAACGACGGAAGGAAGAAAATCGAAAGCTATAGGGAGAGGAGAAGGAGAGGAGGAAAGGGAATTGTGAGCATGGTGAGAAGGGCATTATATAGCCAAAAAGAAAGGAGGGGTGCACCACAAAGTGGGGGGTGAATTGTGCAAAAGAGAAAATAATGGGGTGTGAATAGTAAATTGATATTGTCAATTAACAAGACCTTGGAATGGAATTGATTCCACTTTTACCCCTTGTTTTTTCACAACTCAATGGGTTGTTGATTTGGCACAGTACAATGTGGGATGGTGTGTTACACTCATACCTTACAACATTCACATGCATGTGGAAGTAATCTATTGTCTCAATAATAATGTTTTCCTTGTTGATTTTTTTTCCTTTTAGTACAATTCCACCGAAGCTGATCTGTATTTGGATTAATATTATGTACTACCTATCGTTTACTATTCATACACACTTTTTAAAATGATAAAAACTATATGAAATATTAACATTTTTTAAATTTGTTTTTATAAATTCATAATTAATAGTAACAAGTATGAAATTATTTAAAAAATATGTTAAAAAAGTTAATATTTTATATAGTTTTTAACACTTCAAAAAACGTGCGTGAATAGTAAAACATCAAGTTTTAATTAACGGAGGGAGTATATAACACTATAATTTTACTGTTTTGAGATAAGATATTTTCACTTACAATATCTGAATTTTTGAGAAAGATTCAATATGAATATAAGCATATGGGATTTATAACAATTATTTTAATTTAATCCTGCACTTTTGTATATACTTTTTCTCTTTTTGTTAACTGGTTGTAAGACAATGTACACATAACCGAAATGTATTTACTGAAGTTCCATATCATCCTATATGTACGTATGTGCTATTTTATCTAACATGACCCCCACCACTTTAAATTCTCTTAAATTCACCCCCTAAATTTTATTTAATAATAATAAAAAAAAATCACTAGATGAGGTCTATGAATAATCAGAATAAGGGTAAGTGAAAATGCATGTGGGAAATTGAAACGATCATTACAGATATCCTTTACCTTCTCTGTTATTCTGAGTAGTCGATTTGTAACCACATCTTTCACAAAATCAATTAAGTGACAAACAAGTGGTTTAGCTGTGATATGCTATGGACCACGATACATTTATGTCCGAAATTGATATTTATACCCCTTTTTCTTACTATATACACCACATATTTCATTTTTTTAAATAGATCATACGTTTCTTGAATCACACGCCTATGACTCAAGAGAGGTACAATGTAATATATATATATAATAAAAAAATTGTGGATGTAAATAATAACACTCTTTTATGTGTCATCCGAAATTCATTTTCCTTACTTGAAAGTTGAAAAGATGTCACTGTATGGTGAATCAGCAAGACTCGATATCTTTCAATTTTTTTACCTTGTAGAAAGAAAGGGTAGGTGAGAGAGTGGCGGACCATGGTTCTCAAAGGGCAATGTTGCCCCGTTGGCGCCGGTGTATATTTAATTGACTTATATGCATATTGATCGAGGGTATTTCCGTCATTTAATAAATAGAGTGTTTACACTTTCAATTCAAGCTTCTTTTCAACTTCAAGTGTTCTGTATATCAATCATTGAAGGATCTATGATCTATCCTCAATAAGGATTATCTAATCGGCTTTTATGGTCAAATTAGTAATTCACTACCTTATTTTTATTTGGTAGATAATTCTTAAAATATATGAAAAAATATTATCACTTAATTGAAAACATGTTAAATAATTTTATTTTGTCTAAGTGAATCATAAAAATCGACCACTTGTTCCTTAGGCCCTACACTCCTATGCTTAAAAATGCCACTTTTAAAAAAAAATGTCACTTACCCTCACAATCACAAATTCATAATCATTTGCAATTTCTAAAAAGATTGATATATTCTCTTAATAACCAATCAATATAATATAAAGAAAAAAAATCAATAATTATCGTACATCAACACTTAAAATATGTAAAATAATTTATATATTCTTAAACGAAATTTAGAGGCTAGAAAAACCTATATTTTTTAAGAGCTTAAAAACAATTTTGGTGAATATATAGGTCACAATTTAGTGCATCTCCAACAGTTTCTCCATTTTGAGAATTTTAGAGTTTTTGAAGAATTTTAAAGTATTTTTGGTCCAACAGATTCTGCATCACATTCTCCATAATGGAGAAGCAGTAGAAAAAATAGAGAGGATTTCCTAAATTTGCAGGATTTTCCAAATTAAATGATTCTCCCAATCTTCGAAATAGAGAAATTGTTGGAGTTAAAACAAAAATAATTTGAAAAATATGTATTTTGGTTCCCCATTTTAGAGAAATTTCATGAAAGCTGTTGGAGATGGTGTTAGTCATTACTTACAACACTTTACAAGATATAAATGTTTTAAAAAATAATATATATATATATATATATATATATATATATATATATATATATTTGATTGATTTGTGACGCTCATGCCAATATATGTATATTTTGATTGCTATAAAAATATTAAATCATTTTAAAAAGTTTGGTCCTAACCACGATTGGAAGAAGGAGAGAACATGCACTTAGCAATATAATATACATCTATTTATATTACTTAAAAGATTTTTTTGTCACCGACAATTTGATTGGATGCCTAAACAAATTATGATAAATTACTTAATTATTCAAGCAATTATATATATACAAATAAAAATACCTTCTTTTTTTTTATTATTAACGAAACAAAAAATATTCCCCACAGATTCTGATTTCTGAATGCCACACCGCACGTGTAGATGCTTACATAAAGTGTCCGGAGAAAATAGCGCACAGGAGGCAACATGGGTGGTCTGCTCAATCCAGTCCGTCCGTTTTTTCCTTTTCCAAATTACTTCAAATCTGAACCGTTAAAAAATACTCAATTTTTTATGGAGGTAAATGGAAAATGGTCAGAAAATGTGGTTGCTCCTCATACCGTGGATTAACATTAAAGTAATAATTTAAAATATACTCCGTATAAAAAAAATTCATTTCGGAAAAAAACCTTAAAACCGTGGCAACTGGCAAAAAGGCATTTTGAGGTAGCAAAAGACATCTAGTTTCGGCTAAGCTACGGTAACTGAGGTGTGGCGGATTGTGGAGTGACAAAATTTGGTAGCTTTGACAAATAACCGTAGCAAGAAAGTTAGCGATGGCGAAGCGACCCCTGTAAAAGACATGCCACATTTGCCACGACAAGATGTCATAGCTAAAGTGTGAGTGGAAATAAATTAAAAACCCCTGTTTTTTAGCCCGGATTCTTCAACCCCGGGCTAAAACGTCCCTTATTTAAAAAATAATAATACACACAATTTACATAAATAATAAGATTTCATTAATTATACAAAATTTACATATATAATAAAATCTCAAAAACTATATTTTAACAAAAAAAAAGCCTCACAAAGAAATAGGTCTCTCAAGTCTGCACTCATCCTCATTACAATAAATATACATAATTATAAAATCTAATGAGTGATATATGAAACTCAATTTTGATGAAGATAAGGTTGACACTGGACTTGCTGCTTCTGAATTTGTCATTTGTAATGGTTAGGGAACAGTCCTTTTATGTGGACCACAAGGCCCCGGGAAGGTTTCCGCTTTATAAGCGGAGTGTCTTAGTCTTCAGGTTGGATTCCTGGAAGCTATGAAGAATGGTTTCTCTCGTCTTGAGGTGGTGCGCGATTGTTTGATTGTGATCAATGTCATGAAAAGGATTTGAAAGTGCCCGTGGGAGACCGAGATGGTAATTTCAAATGCTCTCGGTCTTTGTAATGCCTTCGAGAGAGTCATCTTCTCGTACACTTTTAGGGAGGAAAATCAGGTAGTTGACAGGATGACACATCTAGGACTCACTCCGACATTCACTGAGGAGCGCTCTCTAACTAAGATTGACGATGTCGTGCGTCAGGATGCTCTTGGGCGGTGGGTCAACTGCAGTTGACCATCCCCAAATATTTGCCTAGCTTGTATAAAAAAAATTAAAGTAATCGGGTGGGTTTGGATCCTATACCATACTAAAATAGAAGCTGATCTGTCACATGTCAGTTTTTGATTAATTTTTTTCCGGCCCATTTTTTTATCCACTATTTTTCTACCATGCGTAAATAATGTGTCACTGTTATCTATCATACCAATTTTTTTTTTTATCATATATCATTTTATGATGATTGACTCCGATTTTTAAGTTTTTAACATGTATTAGTATAGGACTATGTACAAAATGTTTTTTTTTATTCCATCTAATATTATTATACAATATTGCATGCTATTTATGAGATCCACTTTCCATATTTAAGTATTGGATATTTTTTTCCTTAAAGAATTATATTGATTGATTTTATCTATATTGGTGATTCTACTTAATAAATTATTTTCATTTTATTTATATACAAAGATCCCGTTAAATTAATATTATATTTTTCACTTACCTACATCTTAACTAAGAGATTTAAATTATATCCTAGAGATGGGCGCGAGACGGGATAGCCGGGAGTCATCTCGCGTCCCGTCCCGCATAATTTTTACGGGACGGGATCGGAACGAAATTCACTATTTTTTTCAATCCCATGCGGAGCGGGATGAAACCAGAACGAGACGGGTCATGTCCCTCAAATAAAATGCGACCTATATTTCTATTTCCGGGGGGAAATGATCATAAAATCCAAACTGAGGGCGAATTGATAGCAAAAGCCGGTGGTGTAAGAAGAGCAAACAGACCCGTGATTGTGAAAATTTTGGACTACCTTATAAAGTTGCCAAGCCAAGGTGCATGCCATTGCCACCCCTTCCAAGTGGCCCTTTTTACCTACATTAAGTCATTTATATCATCTTCACAATGCATATATGCACTCACTTTAGTCACTTATGTCAAAATATATAAGGTTGATAATTTTTTTAAATTGTCAATTGATTTAATTAGACTCAAGTGTATCAGTGCGTAGGTATGATAATTTTTGTATCAAGAATGTTAGATATAGTAAGGGACGTACGTTTGAAGAATAGGTGAAGCAAGATGATTAGACAAGACATACCTTGTCTTTTTTTTTTTAAGATCTTACAAAGGATATGGTGAAATCACTATTGATGTTGTGTTTGATATATTTAGTTATTTTCCCGTCTAATAACTCTCCATCTTCTTCGTTAAGTAAATAACCTGTTTCGTCTTTCGATATGTCTTTGGTTGTATTTTTGTTTTGTACGTTGCTAATTGTTCTTCTTGTCTTTTAGGTTAGTTTTGTTTGTTGCTTTTGAAAATACCCTCTCAACATGGTTAAGAAAAGATTGAGAATGTACTGTCGGAAGTAATGCTTATAATGGGGGTTTTCAACTTGGCTTTTGAAGGTCATTGTCCCACAACATTGATTACAAAAGGTATTTTAAGAGGTGGTTTTAAAGAGAAGTTTTAGAGTGAGTTATTGAGAGATGGGATAGGAGTTCAACACACGTGCACCACCACCGTTGTCGTTGGTCCGTGACACGTGTGCAGTGTTTTCTAATACGGTTGAAATAGGTTTGCTGATAACTCTTTTTATCCTTATCTTTTTGTTAAAACAGTTTTTATCTCCTCCAGATTTTCTGTGAAGTGGAGCGTCTGTTTTCTTTTAAAAACTGATATGGTTTTCAAATTGCATACACGCGTTCTAAATCTTCTTCTGAATAAAACTATTCTGAGTCTTGGGTGATTCCTTTGCTTCGACGGTGAGTGCACGTAGTCGAGTTTGTTGTGTAACCTTAGGGGGTGACGCTTATAGCCGACTTCCACCACGATGTCGGGGCGAATTTGCTTCTAAGGCAGTGGTCTCTCTTTATATCATGCCACAACACAAACACGGGTTTTCAAAATTTTCCTTTCGTCGGCTTTTCACATAAATTGGGGCCAAACAATTTACTTTCGCACTAACATGCATGTACATTGCGTGTCATGCTTTTATGTAGTTTCCTTGCATGAAATTAAGTATATATTAATTATTTTGCAGTTGTATGTACTCGTTCCAATGTTTTTACAAGTAACGTAGGTACTAAGTAATTTATATAACTTGAGCTTAAACTTTCCCATGTGTTAAAAACCGAATGCACATGAATATATTATATATGTAGAAGTTATATATTCAAGTTATTAAGAGTTGTAAGATGAAATACACATTTCAATATTGAATTGTAAGATGAAATACACATTTCAATATTGAAGCGATATAAATTATTTTTCACATCACTTACCAAATTAATATACTTCTATCATACTTATCACTTGTTAAACTTTGTAACTTAATACTATAATTAAACCCAAAAACTTCAAATATAATATTGATGGTTTTTTCGGAAAAAAAAAATTAGAGTTCAATTTTCCGTCTTCTCAACTAACTGGTTTAGGATCCGCCACTACCTAGTAATAATTTTTAATCACAAAAAAAATAGTTACCCCTAAAAAACTAGGGTCCGTTTGGATAGCCATATATGCAAAATATTGTATTATAATATTTATAATATATATATATATATATTATAATAAAATATATATTGTGCATTGTAAATCATCTATTTCAACCAATTATAGATTGTTGAATTATGGTTAATTAGATAAATTACCAGTGGTACGTTATATATTGGTTAGTGAGAATCTAGATCTACTTTCGGTCTGGGGGCCCGTTATAAAAACCCAATGAGGATATATATATCGCATAGTTTTGCTTTGCTTCAACTTGGTACGTAATATTTTTGTATCTTCGCCCATTCACAGCTCACAAGATTCCTAAAGCAAAATTAACTGTATATATAGCATTTTATTTACTTGCATGATGCGAATATTGCATATATACTTTGTACGTTGCATATATGACAAGTTAATTGATTTTAAATTATATTGAATGAGGAATAAAATTCCTTTTAATTACCACTTCCCGAAAGCTAAAATAAGTTAAATAACTAGCTAGTGGTTATGGTATTTGATTTCATATCCAAATTTTACCTTAATTCGACTTTTCTAATTTAGCTAGCGGGATGAAGTCGCCAATAGGATATCGATGATTAACCCTTTAATTGAGTAATACAACCCAACACAATACAAGACCGATGAGATTCCATTCTAAAATCAATTGACTTTAAGATAATAGCTCACCAGTCGATTTATATGTAAAGTTTGAATACACTATATTATCAATGTAGGATACCATTTCTCAACATATACAACATATAAATAATTGAATCCGATCGAATCAGCGACGATCACACAATTCACTTGCTAGGTGATCAAATATACACACCTAAGTAATGCAAAGTGGAGTGTAAATAAAAGTTGTTGGCAGAACTCTTTGGAGTCGGGAGGTGGCCATTCTACCGGACAGAAAAAATTTAATGTTATATGTAAAAATGTAAAATAATTGGTATTATTTTAATACTCCTTCTGTTAATTAAAACTTGTCGTTTATTATTCATGCACACTTTTTAGAATGATAAAAACTATATGAAATAATAACATTTTTTTAAATTTGTTTTTATAAATTCATAATTAATAGTAACAAGTATGAAATTATTTAAAAAATATGTTAAAAAAGTTAATATTTTATATGGTTTTTAACACCTCAAAAAGCATGCGTGAATAGTAAAACGTTAAGTTTTAATCAACGGAGGGAGCACTAACTAATTTCTCTATTGTAGTTGGAAAATGAGAATAATTTCAAAGTACAAATCAAGGGTTCAAATATCTATATTAACTTTTTGAAATAATATATTTAAAAATGGTTCTGAATGTGATATAAAAATAATAAAAAAAATCTAGAATATTTTATTGTCTCCCGGGTGTATAAATCAGATTCATCGTGTAAAAGTTACTCAATCCTCCGTTTTAGTGGACTAAACGAAGGATGGAGTAACTATTTTCTTTTGTAGTTTATAATTAATTAATTTATATTTAATTTGTGAACATTTTGACTGAACAAATTTATCACCCATATATTAATCCGTTCAAAAAGAGAAAAAGAAAGATCTGGTTTTGACTCATTGAGAATCATGATGGGCCTCATGCATATAATATATATGGCTGCTGCATGCTGTTTGATTACCTAAATTGATCTCCTGATTATCTTAAAACCTAATTTGTAACTTTGTAAGGATTTTTCAATTTTTTTTTAAAAAAATGAAAATTCAAGACTAGACCGGTGATTTGATTTTCGAGAGACCGTCGAGTCGACAGCCGAAAATCGCCTATACAGCGAACAAGTAGAAACGAACTCTACAACTTAAAAATTTGTCAATCTAATTCATTATATGTTAATTGTATTAAGAAAAAAAATAAAAAGGAATTCACTAGAAGCTGACAAAAGATTCCACACAAACTGTGCACTTTAATACTTTTGTATCAAAAAAACATAAAAAATAAAAACGTACACTATATGGACTCTCTAGTCTCAACCACTACTTTAATTCATACCCTAAGAAGCTAACACATACCCCTTTACCGGCTTTACGTACATCGATCTTCCATGGTGTTGTTTTGCCATCTACCTTCATACTTTACAATATAAAGTAATTAATGTACACATCTTTCCCCTAATACCATTTAGTTGTTTCATTTTGTTTATTATATAGTTTGAGGTGAGGTTCGGGTATATTTAGATGATCGGTTATTATAATATAAAATTATGCATTATAAATCATAATAACTGGTCATCCAAACGAACTACTAGTCGACAGTAGTTGAAATCGAACGAGATTTTGAGTACCTATGTGAAGAGATAAAAAAGAGTCTTATATTGATAATATGAACAAATAAACCTTAGTATATAGCAAAGTGGGCTACGTACTTCTTCTAATGTCAATTGGTTTTAGGATGAAAACCCGCTCAACTTATGTGCTAGACCTTAGCGCATGAACGCACGTGTGCACATGACCCTCGATTCCGAATCCCAACAGACTTCAGTAGTAGTATATTTTATTTAAAATTAGTTGAAGTTGAAAAATAAATTTTATCGTCGACGTGGGTATGGTGGTAGACCACACACACAAAAGAAGGAGAATAGCAAGTAGGGTGGGCTTGGTTGGAAGATCTTGAAAAAGAAGGAAGCCAATTCAATTGTTCATGGCAAGACCTCTTTGCACTTTGGGCAAACCTTTATTAATTATGATATACCAAAAATCATAGAAAAAGTGATTTGATAATGAAATATGAGTGTAAGAATTCATTTTAAAAAAGTTATTGTTTTTATATATAAAAAAAAAAGCAAGAGACCTATAATTTACCAATAAAGATCTTACTTTCTCTTTAGTTTATATGAGTGATATGTCATTTCATGGGTAATTCAATTTAACTACCATAGTGACACAATGTTTCATGCCACATCTATTTTTATTGGGGCTTCAAAATATGAGATTTTAGATTATTATATCTATATAATAATAATATTTTTCTTGGGTGGAAAAAATTGGGTGTGAGGCCAAATCTATGCAGCCTCTTGTTGAATGCCTTCCATGCTAAGATAAAAAAGGACAGCAGGTTGATTGTCCAAATTGTCTATTTGTCCATTTCTACTTTGTGTGAATTTCCACTAGGCTTCTTTCACGCCCGCTTTTACCTCGACACTAGCGATTTTATTCGAGTTAAATTAATCGAGTATTATTTATTTATATTTAACTCATTTAAAAATGAATTGATCTTGAGTGAAGTTTAAATTTAGACTCGAATTTAAATTGTACTAAAATGTGATTATACTCGACTCGTTTAAATGTTCCTTATTTAGTCTCAAACATATACTTTTGCTCATCCACGATCATTGGGTAATGGAACCATAGTTGGGGTTAGTCTCTTCTTCATTTTTACATAAACACAAGATGTCGTCCTTTTCAATGCTTGAGCTTGTTTCCAATTTGAAGTTGATCCTTAGCAACTAACCACACTAGAAACGACCATTTTGCCTCGAGGCCTAATCACTTTCTGCCGTTTTTCTTTTCTACTATTAACGAATTAGGGGATGATGTCATGGGACTTCTCAAGCGGGTGTGTGGGGTTACTAGGGGGCTACCCGGGTATAGTGGGGATGCTTGTCATGTTTTGACTAGAGTTGCTTTTAGCATTCAGAAGAGTTATGGAGCTCAACTTGTTAGTCGGCTCCCATCCAATTTCATATAATATCTAGTTGACATTTTTATAATAATAATAATAATAATAATAATAATAATAATTATTATTATTATTATTATATACAAGGACCATACATCAATAAATACGACATGAATGCTTAAAGATTTAACACATGTCCGACATATCACCGCCCAAAAAGTGCCTCAAGTACCCCAACTCGGACTTTCAATCTCCTGGGGTCGTTATGGGCCCGGATTTGAGCCCACATTAATCAGCATCAATAGGCCCACTATCCAACAACAACATTAGTCTATCCCATTCAAAACAAGGTCTTGCAAGCTCAAATGTATCGAGAAGGTGTTTCCGAGTGACCATTACACATTTACACATATGGAGAAAATGAAACGAGGAACAATTACATCATGAAAGGATTACAACATATAAAAAATACCTTTGCTACAACTTACATTAATACAAATAAGTAATCAACACATAGCGTCAAACAAAAGGTTTACACAAAGTACTTGAGTACCTATCCCTCATTTACAATCACTGCATCAACTAAAGGTTTACACAAAGTATGGCATATGAGAGCGAAATTAAGTAAGCTCGTCAGGTCCCAAGCAAATATGGGTCAACCCGTTCGGTCTGTCCAACTTGTCCGAAAAAATATACGGGCTTGGACAAAGTAGTTGACTCAAGCGAACCAACGACCCCGGCCCAGTAGGCTCAGAGGGTCGGGCTTGGGCAAAGGGTGAAGCCCAAGCGGGCCGACATGCCCGGTCCGGTTATATATTAATATTATACCTATAATTATAATTATATAAGTTATATATAATATTATATTATTAACATAATAAAATATATACATAATTTCTATAATTTATAAATATATTACATGTGTCATACTACTGCTAAGTGCTAACTATTCTCAATCCTAACGCTCTCATCCTCAAAATGTATACATAATTTTTATAATTATATGTATTGGTACAACTCTCTCTCATCTTCAAAATCAAATCCAGTTGAGAAGAACCCTAACTGCTCTCTCTCACATAGCTCGAGTGCCGCCTGAAAGTATGGGTACAATATAACATTGATTTTCATTTGTTAGTAAGCTAATATTGCCCATATTTGCCTCACATATGAAAGTATTGGTACAATGTTGTGATTTGCCTTTTTTTTAGTTCGATTTCGGTTAGAAAATGAATTTTTAACGCTAGGCCTGCTGGGTGGTTCGGCCCGGAAATGTGGGCATGCTTGAACGAGGCACTAGGCCCAAATATCGGCCCTACCCAAGTCCGACCCGGTGTAATGGGTTGAAAATTTGGTCAAGATCCGACCCAAGCCCACTCGGTCCGGCCCATACTCAATTCTAGGCCCAAGGACATTATTGTCTTTCCTACTGTAAAACCCTCAAACCCTAATTTCTATTATAAAACATGAGATAATGAGATATGCCTCCATGATAAGGGGGACGATCAAATAAAAAGATTGACTTGAGCGGAGGGTCTTTTAGGGGAGACAAGCCTTGCCCCGACTTTGTTTGTTCTTGCATTTCAAGTTGTATCATCATTGAGCTGTCGATCCCAACAACAATTATTGTGAGCAGATTTTTACACTCACAGCATACGTTTCTAAATGGTAACTAAAAAGATTGCACAAGGTGAGGTGGGATGAAGATGATCTCTTCGACCTTTGCATCAAATTCGAGTCTTGTGAATGTGTACTTTCTTAGTAATACATTGCTTCATGACCGAAATCACCAACAAATTAATTAAATCTCTCACCATTAAAGGATGAGTTCATATAAATTAAGCAAATACATAAAAATATTACAAATTCAACTCACATGTTTAATTTAATTTAAATCTAGATAAACACTATAAACTCAATGTGGTTTTCTTACAAGTGAGATGATCAAATTGATGAACAATTGGAGAGGTAAGAGTCCAAACGTACAATCCTATTGAATCACTCGTCCATCACCTACTCTCCGAAATGGTAGTCCAGTATGGGCTCATCTATGGCTCTGTGAATCCTAGCGATCGTCTCTACTCTTGTTGGCTTCATCGAGCCATATCGGTTCATGGCAACCGTCCCAGTTGATCTCAACGGGTCGAAGGCGATCAATCTCGAACGAACCTTGGGTTTGAACAAGGTGTTTGATTTCCTCAGGACAAGCTTATATGGTAAGGTATGTTCAAAGGTGGACTTAGAAACATAATATTGATATCTAATTCTCATCAACTATGCCTTTCAAATTGAATTATCCAAAAATTATATTGTCTTAATTAAATTTTGATTGACCAGACAAAAAAAATAAAAATATATATATATATATATATATATATATATATATATATATATATATATATATATATATACAAAATTTGATGTTCATCCTTGTATACAAGCAAAATAAAACTTTTGAAATAGTAGTATGTGTTGGAGGAAATGCTTGAAAGAGGTTTGTGGAAGTTGAAAGGTTTTAAATGTCCCACATTGATTTATTGGGACATGAAGAGATGATTTATAAGTGCTCTTTTCCATCCATTGTTTGAGAGATAGAATAGGAGACTCACATGAGTGCACCACCACCACCATTGGTTGTTTATGTTTGTGACATGTGTGCGGTGGGTCCATCTTTGGGGGGATTTATGTAACTTATCCTTTTGTTTTTCCCGATTTAATTTCTCGTCTCTATCTTTTTGTTGTAATTGTTCCGAGATTTCAGCCTGCACATTTAATCGAGAAGCGTTTTCTTTTCTTTTTAAACGGACGTCTCCTTCTGCAAAACACAGAAAAAACCCTTTATCTCTTCTTCTACATTCGTTCTGAGCATTCTGAGTGATTCCAAACCTTTGTTTTCGAGTGCACGATTACGAGGGTGGTTGTGTAACCTTGGGGGGAGAAGCCATTCACCGACTTGCACCTACGGTCGGGGCGAATTCGCTTCTAAGGCAGTGAGTTCGGCATATACCACGCCACAGCCTTTTCGGTTTTCATTCTCGCTGTTTTCCAACGGATTTTTTCAACTGGTTTTCAACGGCCCTACACAAATTGCACTAATAGTATGAAGTAGTTTTGAAAAAGTCAAAAATCTATATATTATCTAAACAATGTGAAAAATGATTTTTTTTTGGAATCTTAATCTGTGGTTGATTTGTTGAAAAATATTCCAAATAGATTATAGCCGCTAGAGCATCTACAACCCACAAACTCAAATGAGTTTCTTAATTTAAAAAAAAATGTCAAATGTCAGATTAAAGTACGTTTTTTGCAGTGAAAACTCGAAAGCCACTCACCTATCACATACATTTGTATTTTATTCTGACATATTTATTTTTATTTGAAATCTAAAGACACCACTAATATCTAGGTTATATATGCTCTTAGGGTTAGCTTTGAAATGAATCCCAAGCATACCAATTGGACTAATGAAGCTTCTCTATTATGGCTAAACTATCGAGAAGGTATTGGTTACTCCAATTGTAAGGCTTCGACATGTCCTTCTTTTTGGAACTTTTGGGACATTTCGGGTAAGGATTGCATGGACACCTTGCCCCTTGAATAAGATTACAGAACATCCAAAGTAAAGAATTTCCATTTTCATTTTTTTTAAGATTTTGAGAGATTTTTATGGACTACCCCTTTCAAAAAAGGTAAATAATCTGTCTAAAATTCAAATAACATTGAAAATGATTTTTTAAAGGAATTTTCAAGATGAGAAAAACCTTACTTTGTAGCTTCCCGAAGTCCAACTTGAAGACCAAGACACTCTGCTTGTAAAGCGAAGATCTTACCATGACCTTGCCCCCCGCACAAAAGAACTACACCTTGGCTATTACAAATGACAAAACCAATAGCGGCAAGGCCAGAGGCAACCTTAACTCCGTCAAAATTGAGTTTCACGAATCCCTATTTAGGCTTTTCCTATGTTATCCTTTTCTTTCGACTTGTCCTCTTTTGGTTGGTCTTCATTCTAATTGTAGTAATTTCATCTTCTAGATCCTTAATTTGCGTATTTCTCCAACTTACCCTATATTGTTTTATATGTTTCCCATTCTTCCATGTTTCTAATATCGTTGTTGTTAAACAAAATTTTATTTCTCATTGATCCAACTCTCCATAAGGAGAAGGCCAGAATTTATTTTGTTCCATTGATAACTTTGTGAAAATTTCAATGATTATTTCTTTATAAGGTTTTATGTTTTTATATGTGTTCATATTATTCTTTCTATCTTTTTTATTATTCTTCCAACAATGGTTAGTATTGTCTCGCATTCGGTAAATATGTGTGTTACACCTTCTTCATTGTCGATACAGAGTGGCCATTCCAAAGGTACGTGCACTCCTTTTTTTCCGCAATCTCATCTTCGTCGGTGTTCGTTTAGTAGGATTTCCGGAAATTTTTTATTTTGGCGGGCAATCAATATTCCAAATCCAGTCGAGTGGTTCTGTCCCTGTTCTTCTAGCTCTCGTGATGTGGTCCAGAACACTAGCTATTGAAAACCAACCGTTTCTGTTTGGTTTCCAGTATAATCGATTGTCGATTTCATTTCATTGGTATGTGAACTTCAAGTATCTTCTCCGCAAGAATTTTCACTCATTCATTTTGTGTCTCCGCAAGAATTTTTCATAGAAGTTTCATTTGCAGAGCCTTGTTCACGTCTTTTGTCTTATGTAATCCTAGTCCACCTTCATTCTTCAGTCTGCAACTTTGTCCCATCCAATCAGAGGTTTATATCTTGGGTCCTCATTCCAGAAGAAAATTTTGTTGATTCGATCGAGTTCAATATGCATACTTGCAGGGAGCATGAAGTTCTGCATAATATAGCTTAGTTTGGCTGCTAAATTTGTTTTGACTAGAATAGCTCTTCCTTGTTGCGTTAATTCATTTGCTATCCATTTTGTCAGTTGGTTCTTTGTTTTCACTAGGACGTCTTCAAATGTATTCTTTTTCACTCGACCGTTTATAATTGGACATCCAAGATATTTTTTCTAGAGCGACATTGGTTAGTAATTTGTAGACATGATTGAATTCTTTATTTTTGGTCATTTGATATCCCTCTTGTAGTTTGGAATGCAGATTTTTAAAATTTTACTTTTTGGCCAGATATCTCGCAATATTCATCTAATATAAATTTTACTGTTATACATACTTCCGGAGTCACTTTGACAAATGTCATTATGTCATCCGCAAATGACCAAAAAAAAAATGGACACCTTCAATATTATCAATTTAACAGGACTTAGCTAGGTCCTGAGTCTCATGACTGTCAAAATATAGATTAATCATCAGGAAGTAGAGAGATTTACAATGACAATGGTATATAATCTATTTATTGGTACCATACTTTATTTTGACGATACATAATTTAACAATGACTATAAGTTTTATAATCAATCTCACACACACACGTCTAGCAAAACTTTTTTTTTGTATACAAGTTTGAATTCTTACAAAACTAAAATAACCTATTTTTGCAAGGTGGAATTAAATAATAAGTTAGTTTACATTCGAAACCAATTTGTTTTTAGACAGGTCCCCATACCTCATAGAGAAAGTTCATTACGTATCATTAAAACCCATAAGGAAAATTGGAGTAAAACAGCTCACTTTGAGTATAACTTGGATGAGGACTTTCCCTTATGCACACGAATCTCCAAGCATCCAAGGACGAAAAGAAAGCATGGTAACATCACTTGGCGAAAACCCCCTAGGGGTACTTTCAAGTTAAATTTTGATGGATCCACAATTTCAAACAATGATAGCTCGGCTGGAGCCGTAATTCGAGACTAGGAAGGACATCTGATACACATCTGTTATAAAAAACTTGGCAAACAAAGTCCTTTGAAAGCGGAAACGCTTGCTCTTAAACTGGGAATCCAACAGGCTCTACAACTCCGTATCAATAAACTCCACATTGAAATTGAAGGTGACTCCATGATAATCATAAACCACCTAAATAAAACATCTACTTGTCCTTGGAAAATCGAACTGATTTTATCAGATGTAAAATTTCTACTATCAACTTTGAAAGAAGTTTCCTTCTTTCATGTTCCCCGATTAGGCAATAGAGTGGCTGATAAGGTTGCACACCTTTGCCACTCTGCCTGGGGTGTCGATATTAACAACGATTGGTAGAGCTCGCTCGCCCGAATTCTTTCCTAATAAAAAAAAAAAAAGTTAGTTTTGCAAATTTATCATAAAAAAAAAAGAGAATACTGATAAAAAAAAAATACGAGAGAATCCTTATCCAAGAAAGACACGTGGAAAATTCTGAAACCTCCACTTCAACCATAACCGTATGCCCATACCGCCAGCCTACAATACAGTGTTTGACGCCGGTGGCCAATAACAGTAAAAAGTCGAATATACCCTTTTACCCCCACAACATCAACGCAAATACGTCTGCCATTAAGAGAGCGCCTGAGGGCATATTGGTCTTTTCGTCCAAGTTATCTGAAAATAAAACCACCAGGAGCGGATGAATCGGAATCTCTATCCCCCATTTCCACTCCTCTTTATCCGATTCCTTATCGGTCTCGCTTGCATAATCTGATCTGGATCGTCCTTTGAATCTCCGTGACGAAGACCTCACGATTTTGATCCTGAATCTTACTCTCTATAAAGGAAAAGTTTGAATCCTATACCTCCTAGCTCCGATCCTTCAGGTAACTACTGATCGCTGATCGATTTGACGATGTTGAACTTACTGAAGAGATTTTATAGACTGATTGAACTAGTTTCGTCGATTTTTTCTTTTTCTGATGATGATAATGATGATTTGAGTTTTATGTGCTTGAAATTGCTTGATTAGTTGAGATGAGGTGAGTTTTGGGGCTTTTGAGCTCTGTGTACTACTGTGGATAAATTCGATTCAGACGCGTGCTGGTGGATTTGCGTTTGTGTGTTTTGTGGAATGGAATTTGTTCGGATGATTAGTTTCTGCACTGAATTGTAGAAAAGATTGTTGATCGCTCTTTTCGGCATCTCCGCTTCTGTTTGATCTCAAGTTTCTGAAAGTTTCAGTCTGATTTGAGTGTGATCATCCTGTTTGTGATATTAGAAATCCTGCATTCTCTTCTCGTATTATCGTTGTGTTCGAGTCATCTGGATGAAGAGTTGACTTTTGGAAAGAGTTTATTTTGATAATTGATAATGTTGAACATCACGTTTCAAAAAAGCTGAAAATCTTGGGATAAATTTGTTGTACTCCTATTTAATGATTAGCATCACAAAATAGTAACTATGCTGATGACAAGTTTAAGGATACTGTCATTATTGGAACCTCTTAGGACTAATATATATTAATGACATTAATGATGTCATGTAGATCATGCCATCTCTGTCATGTTATTTGCTAGATTAGCAAATATTTTTATATTTCTGGAAGTTGATCAGATTGGATCTTTCACTCTTTGATTCTTTAAAGTACACAAGATGGCAACTCTGCAAGGACCCGTTGTTTGCCCCACCATCCGTTCAAGACGAGCAGTTGCTTGCACGATGATGGCCAATGGGGCTTTTAGGAAGGCTACGCTTACAAGAAGTCAGTTCTGGGGATGTAATGGTATCCGTGGGTGGAAGGCTAGTATAGCTCGACGACATTGTGCCAAAAGGAGATTGACAGTACATTGTACTTTTAGTTCTTCATCAAATGACAATGGTAGCAAAGCTGAAAATTTCAATGAGAGCGACGAAGATTATGTCAACTCTAGCATCATTGAAGCTGGTATTTTACTCTATATCTCCATGATCACGCGAATGATTTACTTGAATATTATCAAGAAGCCATTTTCTTATATACTGATTTCCATCTCATAGGCTTCTGTTCAGTAATGTTAATATTTGGTTAAATCTTGTTAGCTAATCTGCTAAGGATGTTAATGTTTGGTTAGATATTGGAAAAGTCCAAGTTGGTTATTCTTGTATAGGAAGTGCTTTGCTTGGGTTCTCTCTTCCATAAAGGGGAAGCAATGATGATTATTTCCTTCTATTGGTTGCTTGCAGTCGAGGTCAAGAGTGGTTCTGATGGCTTCACTGTTAAGATGAGAGATGGTAGGCTCTTGAAATGTGTCCATAACAATCTACAAGGTGGGCATCTACCAGATTATGCTCCGCATCCTGCTATTGTGCTGAAGATGGAAGATGGAACAGGACTTCTTCTTCCCATAATTGTTTGTATGTCCATGAGCCTTTCTTTAAGCATATAAATACATACTTTTATGATTCGTTACCTGAGTTTGTGCTGCATCTTTAATTGCAGTGGAGACCCCAAGTGTGCTGCTCTTGGCAGCTCTCCGTGATGTGCATATAGTATGTTTATTTCTTCTCACTACACCAGCCATTTTAACACTGCTATTTTTTTGCTATAAAAGGAAACTCTTCTGGTTCCTTACCAATGTAAATGCTAATCTACAGGCTAGGCCAACTATGTATAATGTCGTAAAGGAGATGATTGAGAAGATGGGATATGTGGTAAGTTGTGTGTGGTTTTATACTCTGTAGTGTTGCTTAGATGATAGCATGTATGGGTTGCACTACATGGGCCAAAATGATCAGGCAAATTTATAGATTGTGCACTTGAAAATTTGAAATTATATATATTGGGAGTTCCTGGACAAGGGGCATCATTTCTTCCATGTTATGTTGAAGTAATGTAATTGAAGACATTCACAAGATGACAGATAGTAACACAGTATGAAGTATTTGCAACAGATGATGAAAATTAAAAGGCTTTCACTGTAATCGCGAGAAATATTGAGTTTATTCAAATAAAGTGAGAGGAATTCTGGAATGGATCAGAGTAGGAAAGGCCAAAAGAATTCCTACACTAAGCTAAATGGAAGGGTAACAAAAACAGATGGTAAATCATGTAGATCTTTTAGATCAATTTTGACCTTGTTTAGTCATGAATTTGTCTTTTGATCGTGTTCATGGGATGATATTTAATTAGAGGTGTCATTGTTATCTCCAGGTTAAACTCGTTAGGGTAACTCAGAGAGTGCACGAGGCTTATTTTGCTAAGATTTACCTCTCAAAGGTAAGGGTTACTACTGTCAGTTTTAATCTTGACACTAACATTGAAACCTGAATACTAGTGGTTATATAGTTTCTATTTTCACGGTGATAGGTTGATAACGAAGAAGAGTGCATCACCTTTGACCTTCGGCCTTCTGATGCCATTAACATTGCAGTAAGATGCCAGGTACTTCTGCTTGAACACTGTGTTGCCCTTCATTGATTAAGTGGCTATTTAAAGGAGCCTCATGTCATTCTCGACTTAAGCTGTCTCTTAGCTTTTTCCTATAGCTACATGTAGAAAAGATGCTTACATTACATTTTTCCTGTAGCTCCAAAGCTTTTGGTAAACTAAGAATTTGTATAATGTTGCAGGTGCCAGTACAGGTTAACAAGTATTTGGCTTACAGCGATGGGATGAGAGTGGTTGATGAAGCTGCAAAGCCATCAACTTGTGGTCCTGGATCAGATGGCTTTTTAATAACAGAGATGGATAGGTATGTGAATAGACCTTGACTAATTTTGTTGAACACTTGAACCTCCCCTTCACTCTTATTAAAAGGGTCACTCTAGGCCCATTCCTTCTAAATTTGTAGTCATTTGGCGAGTCTTGTGAGTAGCTGCTAATTCGCACATTTTTTCTTCTCGGTGCCTCTCAAGGATGATAGCATTTGCTGCTGCTGATTATCATATGATCATGAAGATCTATGTTTTCATTAAAAGAGTTCCAATGCTATTTCTGCTTGATGATTATAATTATCCAGCAAGGCATTCTAACAGGGCTCAACCCAGTTATCTGCACAAAACAATGTTTCTTCTGAAAAGCTTTTTGCATTAATAATTAATGGTGTCTGATAGAAAACTGTTATTGCTTGTGGATCTTTCCTGCCAAGGAATAGTGTGCCCTTGAAAAGTCATTTGCGGGGTAGTCCTGCTTAACTGAGATTAAGCAGGAAAATGGAGTTCTCTTTTCTTATTCGTGAGGGTGCTTTAATACTGACTGTTCCTACTTCAGGCCCAGTGGAAAGACGAGTGTTGAGACTGAGGAATTCAACTTGCTCCGTAACATGATGGAAGCTGCCAGCGAGGAACGCTATCAGGATGCAGGTACCCGTCAATCTAGTTAGTGATATAATCGGTCTGGTTACTCTAGTATAGCCCCCAAAAAAATATGATTACTCTCATTTACAACCACATGGATCTAAAAAATCCCATCTACATCACTTGATATGTTTTTGCAGCTAAATGGAGGAACGAACTTACAAGACTCCGGGCTAAGAGGAACTGGGCATGACAAGTAAGTACTCTTTGATTTGAACTCTAAAAACTCAATTCGATGATATTCAGAACACCTAACTTATATTGACTTTAATTTTTCATTTCCAGTTAAGTAGAACAAAGCAAACTGTATGCAGTCGAATCTCCTTTAAAGCCAATGACAGCGTTTCCTCGGGTATCTATGCCTGTCTACCTTTCCACCTCTCTACTTCTGTATAAACTTCTGTTATATGTATATAGTGTGTGTATATAACTGATTATAAAAGGACTGATCATGTCTCTGCATAACTTGGGTAACTGCTAACATTGTCATTTTGAGAAATCAGCTTTTAACTGCCTAAAATGTGAATATATATTTCTGCTACAACAATGATGCATCTTGATGTATTGTATTTCGACATCACCACTCTTCACCTTCTCCAGCAACCTGAGCTAACGAGTAAGTAATAGCGAACTTGTCAATGTGTAATCAGAATCTAATAATGATCCTAAATTCCTAGCTAACGAGTGCAGTAACTGACTTGGGTGGTAATTGTAAGATCATATCTTCCCCAGTTCTTCGCCCTTCGAATGCATAAACTCGATCAAGCCTTTCAGCGCAACGTCAACATCATCGCTCTTCATCAGCTCTCCAGCAACCGCAGCTGGTGTCACTCGAACCCGACCCAACAACTCGTCTATCTCTCTGTACATCTGATGCTCCTGAACTCCAAGATAGTTGGCTGCTAATACCTTGAATCCGCTGAAAGAGCAATAAGACATCTCAATGTGCACGTCCATTCGCCCCGGCCTCAACAATGCTGGATCCAGACGGTCTTTATGGTTCGTCGTGAAGATTATTATCCGTTCGTCTCCGCAACTCGACCATAGCCCATCCGTAAAGTTCAGCAATCCAGACAGACTCACCTGCAATCGGCAAATATGATGAACCATTACAATGTGGTTTCAATTTTCGTTGTAAAATGGGAAGAAATTGAACCTTGTCGTCGTTGATGGCGCATTCCTCTGCGTTTTCCCTGTTCTTCAAATCCATCGAGCAATCGATGTCTTCGATCACCAGGATCGACTTGCTAGCAGTTCCGACTAAAAGCCTCCGCAAATCCGAATTGCACATCACTTCCTGTAAATCGAGATCATACACATCGAACCTCAAGTAATTCGCTATGGCGGCGATCAAGCTTGATTTCCCCGTCCCTGGCGGTCCGTACAGCAGGTAGCCGCGTTTCCAGGCCTTTCCGACTCTCTTGTAGTAGTCCTTCCGGCTACGAAACCTGTCCAGATCTTCAATCAGTTCCTTCTTCCGATCCGGATCCATGGCGATCTTGTCTATTGTTGCAGGATGATCCAGATTCACGCAGCTCCAGTAATCAGTCCCGTTGTAATCGACGGTGTGGAGTTTGATCTCCTTCTTCTCCCGCTTGATCGACTTCGAAGCTTCGAGAACGTACGGTAAGTATCTCCTAAGCGCCATCTCCCTGTGCTTCCGATTGAATCTGAGCTCGTAGTATTTCAGCTCCGATTTCCACGAGGTTTTGAGTTTGTTGCTGTTTCCCTCTCGCGGAGTGCTGATCCGAGTATTGAGCAGAGTCCACTTCATCTTCACCCCTTCGTACCGATCGACGAACTCCTCCTTCTCGTCAATGGTGAACGCCAGCTCTTTCTCCTGATCCGATTTATTCGCCTTGATTCGGCGGATCGAAGGAGTGATTTCAGACCCGAGGTAAACGGTGGCGGCTTCGAAGAGCTCGTTTGGAGCGATGCCATTGAATTCCTCGACGACGACGGTGAACTCTGACGAGAGCTTCTTCGAGATGCTCCGAATTCGGGAGGAGAAGTAATCACCGAGATCCGCGGGAACGAGGTCGGCGGTGACGGTGCGTATGAGGACGGCGGTTGCGGCGACCGAAGCCGCCGTGGAGACGATTTGTTTCAGCGCCGGAAGGTTTAATCCTTCACTAGATGGAAACGAATTCATCGTTCTTGTGAATTAGCGCTTTCAATTCTGAAGATTCACTGATTCAGGTTAGAAATAATTTTTTTTTAATATAAAAAATAAAATATGGAGGTGATTTGGAGAGGAAGATAAAGAGGATGCGCTTTGAAGTATTGGGCTGGATTTCAGATAAGTCTCATAATTTTGAGCCGGTTGTTGGGCCGGCCCAGCCCAGACCAATTTGTTTTTCCACTTGCCCAAGATCTAATCCGATGTGGTGGTTCCAAACTTCTTGGAAATGGCAAAAGCACGTAGTTTTACACTTTTACTTTTACGGAACTTATAGTTTAATTAGCCTTTGAAATCTAACCTTTTTAACAACTACTCATCCAACCTTTTCGGAGCTTATGATTTTTTATTCACAAGTTTTCATCGGCTACCCTAACAGATAGGGTTATCAAACACTATACTAGCTTATTAATCTATATTTAACACAAATAATCCAACAACTTCAGTTGTCCCATCAGCTTAAGCTATTCAACAGCTACCATTTTGCCAAACACACCCATAGACTCATTTGTAAGTGGGAGCGACAATCTCGTAAATACGTCATACAACACCCGATTTAAGATATGGAGCGACCCACTCCAATCTAGCGGAGTAAGAAGGATTCTCGTGTAATGAGAGCTACACACAAGTCGTCCCCGCCTACTCGCCAAGTATCTTGGAATATTATAGGCATAGTAGCTAGCATGCTAGTTCGTACAAGGTGCTCATCTTTTGAATTTCGGATCTTCGATCATAATACATTCATACCTCTTATTGAAAAAAAAAATGACACATAAATGTATGGTTGATATACATTTAGAGCATGGTCACTTAATGTTTGGGACCATTTTGGTTTTAGGTTTTTTTAGCTCCTTCTGAACGCCGTAATTAATGACAATATTCTTTTCCTTGGTCGAAATTAATTAGTGGTACCAAAGCTAGAGTTCGATAAATCTTTCCAACGTTAATACCACCTAAAATGTCATATTTGGTATGTCTATATTTGTACCTAAACTATACCCATGTGGCTATGAACCATTCAAAATTTGCCAAATTTTTAGTCCGACAAATTGTGAGATAATATGATGTTTTTATATTATACGTAATGATAGATTTTTCTATAGTTTAGCGAATTAAAACTATGATATTTTAGATTAAACGATGATATTTTAGTTTAAAACATCGTTTTTTTAGTTCAAAACACAATGTTTTTTGTTGAAAACGGTGATGTTCTAGTTTAAAATTGTGGCATTAGTTGTTATATATTTTTTCTCTTTAAACGAAAAAATGACGTCGTTTAAATCTTTAACAACATTCTTTTCGTCTAAAAATATACCGTTTGAAACCTACAAAGTCAATATGCAACTTGTTGTTTTCTTAGCATGCAATAACATGTAACAAGATATACAAACTTTAAACCTACAAAGTCAATATGCAACGATGTCGTTGCATGAATTATCTTTTTTTATAAGTAAAAGTGAACCGACTTCCACCATGTTTTTTGTCATAAAAAAAATTTTCACCCAACTCATCACCCACCCGTCTAATGTTTCACCCATCACTCAATCCATCGGGTAAATTAGGTGGATCGGGTGATTAATCGAGTGAAGTAAATTAAAAGAAAATGAGTCACAAGACATACTTAAAAACCATTCATATTCGATAATTTTATAAACCACATCAACGTATTAATCTTACTAAATGAATAAAAAGCTTATGCATTATATTACTATCCTCAACTTACAAAATTAGTATTATAAGTTTAATATCAAACTATATGAGATGAATTTAACTCAGTTGCTAAACTCATAGTAAAAAAAATATAGAAAACTATGTCCTTAGAAACAGACCGAGATGTTCTTTCTTTAATTTATTTGCATGAAGAGAATTATTGTTACTAATATCTTGACAAACGTAAATGGGAAAATAGGATTTGGTCAATCATGGATTAATTAACACACTAACCGTTGATAAAGTCGTTGGAAAGAATCAAATTGTTTATACTCTAATAATATATGCAAAACAAATGAAAGAAATTTTAAAAAGATGTGGAGTTAAATAATACAAATTTATATTCTTTTAGATCTTTTTGAAGAAGAACAATCAGAAAATGGAAAACTAGAGGCGAAAAAGAAGAAATATGTTACTTATGTTAAATTATACTCCCTCCGTCCCACAATGGTTGTGTTTAACTATTCATGCACGTTTTCTTAAGAAGTTAAAAGCTATATAAAATATCAACATGTTATTAAATATTTTTAAATAATATCATACATATTACTAATAAGTATAGAATTATTTTAAAAAATTAATTAAAAAGTGGATATTTTATATAGTTTTTAACTCCTTAAAAAGCGTGCATAAATAGTCCAAAGACAACTATTGTGAGACGGATGGAGTATTATTTATATACTAACTTTTTTTAATAATCGGGTGCACTAACGATTGGGTCGGGTAATGGGTCAGGTGATGGGTCGGGTAACGGGTGAAAAACATATCACCCTTCCTATCACTCATTTCACCCGACTCATCACTTATTCGTCACCCGATTTTTTTCGAGTTTTCACTCGTATAATCGGGTCGGATGAGTCGGGTGATTTACAACCCTATATTTTACCAATAATTAAACTCCCTATATAAAGTAGCATAAATACCATTTCATAATCAACACACACCTAAGCAAAAATTAACAAAGGAGATCAATCATGGATGTCAACCAAGTGTTGCACATGAACGGTGGTGCCGGTGAGGATAGCTACGCCAAGAACTCCACCGTCCAGGTTTAAATCTGTTTATTTATTTTTTCCCCAAATTAACATACCCTAAATCCACCATTTTAAATTCAATAATTAATTAATTAATTAATTATGTTAATGCAGAATGATATATTATCCATCACAAAGCCCTACACGAAGCAAGCCCTAGAGGACTTCTTCAGAGGCCGGGCCACGGTGGAGGGAAAAATCGGGATAGCCGATCTCGGCTGCTCGTCGGGGCCGAACGCGCTAGCCGCCGTGTCGCACGTGCTGGAGGTGGTGCACGCGGTGTGGCGGAGGAAGGGAGGGGAGTCGCCGGAGGTGGCGGTGTACCTGAATGACTTGCCGGGGAATGACTTCAACAACGTGTTTGTGTCGCTGCCGGAGTTCTTTGGGAAGATGAGGGAGGAGAAAAGTCACGTGTTCGATCCCTGCCTCGTTTTCGGAGCTCCGGGATCGTTTCATGGGAGGTTGTTTCCGGCAGGAAGTCTGCACTTTGTGCACTCTTCCTCCAGCTTGCATTGGCTTTCTGAGGTAGTTAATTTGGTATTTTATGTACGGTCGCTAAGAAACAAATTCAAAGAAATTAAGGTTTATAAACTTTTTGAAAATTCTTTGTAAAAATTGATAAAATAATTATAATTAAATTCTAAAATCTTTCCTAATTTGGTGTCATAATCAATCCTTTTTTAATTAAGTTTATATATTCAATTTTTCAGCTGAGGTTAACGATTTTTAAATTTTTAATTATTTTAATCATTTTCCTTTTAAGAAAAATGTAAGTATATGAATTGATGTAATTTTTTTTTTTTTGATCCAAAAGGAGGCGTAAACCTCTAATTATTTATTAAGGTAGTAGTAGAGTTCATTATATTACACAACCCAGAGGAATATTGGGGAATAGAGTAAAAGGGGCTGAGCATGAGAAAGCTGATTTAGCCATAGTATCTGCCAAGTAATTTGTCTGACGTTTAACATGTAATTTTTTTTTAATTGTAGCTTCCTCAGGGGTTGGATCAGAAGACTAAGCCAACCCTAAATAAAGGGAAGATAAACATATCTAAGACGAGCTCAAAACGAGTTGTCGAAGCTTACACGAACCAATTTCAACACGATTTCTCGTCGTTTTTGGAATCTCGATCAAAGGAAGTGGTCGGAGGAGGCCGAATGGTGTTTTCGTTCATGGGGAGAGCTTCCATGGATCCGACGGAGGATGAAGATAGCTACCTTCAATGGGAACTCATTGCAAGCTCCCTAATGACCTTGGTTTCAGAGGTACCAATCCCGCCCTCAGTTTTTTTAATTATAATTCACAATTATATCACTTGGTATATATAATTAAATGTAGGCCCATTTGCAAAAATAACCCAAATACCCGGTTGCCTTTTCACCCCCTATCCCCTATCCAAATAAATTGCAAAAACTAACCATCTCCCCTCAAAATCTCCGGTTTCCCCACCTGCTACAACCAGTGGAGAGAGAAAGAAAAGTAACAGGGCATTTATTGCCCATCACTATCACACATCCAAAACTCTTTTTTTGTGCTCCGGTTGTTTCTTGTCTTGCGTGTTGTTCAATGTTTCCCTGGTTCTAGTGTCACCCTCCCCCCTAAGCCCAGACGGTAAAAAGAGAGAGGACAGAGGGGATAAGACAGAGACAGAGATAGAGGGGGAAAGAGTGACGGTAAGGGGGAATTAATATAATTTGAATTAAATCTTAAGTTTAAGAGAAAATCCATCGAAGCATTAATATAATTTGAATTAAATATTAAGTTTCAGAGAAAAACCATCGAAGAAGAAGCAAGTGGGCTGGGGTTTATTTGCAGTTTGACGTGTAAGCAGTTAGTTTTAACTGGACACCAAAAGCAAAACGACATGCCACCTATTGGAACCGACTGGACAAGAGTTATCGGAGAAATAGATTCACCAACGACTTTGGATAGAAAATGGGTAAGTTTGCTTTCGATAAAAAAATCAGAGAGAGAGAGCAAGAGAAAGTCTGCAGAGGAGAGAGAGGACAGGAGAGAGAGAAGTGAAAAAAGAAAAGTAAAGTTGCAGAGGAGAGAGAGGACATGAGAAAGAGAAGTGAAAAAGAAAAGTTGTAGAGGAGAGAGATGACAGGAGAAAGAGGAGTGAAAAAGAAAAGTAAAGTTGGAGAGGAGAGAGAGAGATTAGTGAGGATAGGACAGAGAGAGATGGAAGAGTCACAGTGAGGGAGCATTAATATAATTTGAATTAAATCTTAAGTTTCGGATAAAAACCATCGAAGAAGAAACAATTGGGTGTGGATTTATTTGCAGGTTGACATGTAATGAGTTAGTTTTAACTGGACACCCAAAGAAAAACGACATGACACATATTGGAATCGACTGGACATGAGTTATCAGAGAAACAGATTCACCATCGACTTCGGACATAAAATGGGTAAATTTGCTTCAGATTTGAGGGAGACACCTCTCGCATAACCTTTATCGAAAACAAACTTACCCATTTTCTATCCGATGTCGATGGTGAATCTGTTTCTCCGATAACTCTTGTCCAGTCGATTCCAATATGTGTCATGTCGTTTTGCTTTGTGTGTCGAGTTAAAACTAACTGCTTACACATTAACATGCAAATAAACCCCGCCCAATTGCTTCTTCTTCGAAGTGAAACAGCAACAGTAAAGTCGCAGAGGAGAGAGGACTCTTCCATCTCTCTGTCCTATCCTCACTGATCTCTCTCTCTCCTCTGCAACTTTATTTTTTTTTTCACTCCTCTCTCACTGATCTCTCTACCCTGCAACTTTCTTGTTGCTTTTTCACCATGTTCTCTCTCTCAATTCGTCCAGCTGTCGATCTCAGGAAGGCCAATCATCCCCCTCAATGACTTGCTACCGGCTCCCCCTTGCACTCCCCTATCCGGTTTTGACAAAAAAAATTTCGGATTGGGTTAGCCTTGCAAACATTCCGGATAGTTGGATTACTTACTAACATTCCCTCTAAGATTTAATTCAAATTATATTAATGCCCCCTCACTGTCACTCTTCCATCTCTCTTTGTCCTATCCTCACTAATTTCTCTCTCTCCTCTGCAACTTTACTTTTCTTTTTCACTCCTCTCTCTCCTGTCCTCTCTCTCCTCTACAACTTTACTTTTCTTTTTCGCCACTCTCTCTCTATGTTGTCCTCTCTCTCCTCTGCAACTTTACTTTTCTTTTTCACTCCTCTCTCTCTCCTGTCCTCTCTCTTCTCTGCAGACTTTCTCTTGCTTTCTCTCTCTCTCTCTCTTTGATTTTTTATCGAAAGCAAACTTACCCATTTTCTATCCGAAGTCGATGGTGAATCTGTTTCTCCGATAACTCTTGTCCAGTCGGTTCCAATAGGTGGCATGTCGTTTTGCATTTGGTGTCCAGTTAAAACTAACTGCTTACACGTCAAACTGCAAATAAACCCCAGCCCACTTGCTTCTTCTTCGATGGTTTTTCTCTAAAACTTAATATTTAATTCAAATTATATTATTGCTTCGATGGATTTTCTCTAAAACTTAAGATTTAATTCAAATTATATTAATTCTCCCTTACCGTCACTCTTCCCCCCTCTATCTCTGTCTCTGTCTTATCCCCTCTGTCCTCTCTTTTTACCGCTTGGGCTTAGGTGGGAGGGCGACACTAGAACCAGGGAAACATTGAACAACACGCAAGACAGGAAACAACCATAGGGTGTCCAGTAGAAAATCATTGGGTGTCCAGTAGAGTACCAAAGGGTGTCCAGTAACAAACCATAGAGTGGAAAGTTGCTATATTGTTCATTCTTCAATAAAAAAAAAGCGGTTCACCAAGCCTCTGCGAGAGCTCATCCACTTCGATTCCACATCCTCTACTCCAAATCCGGCCTCCACTCACCTCGAATTGACCTGGAAAAGCCATCACAACGAAGGTGAAGAACAAAGGCACCAAAGTGGTGCTCCGGCGGCGATTCACACCAGCGGCACTAGACGAATTCGAGCTCCCATGGAGATCTCGTCACCCTCGAATGCAGAGAGATAGAAGACATGAATCAAAAAATAAATAAACTCTTCAATGGAGCTCTTGAATGGAGAGGTGGAGAGAGGCATAGAGAGAAAGAGTTTTGGATGGGTGATAGTGATGGGCAATAAATGCCCTGTTACTTTTCTTTCTCTCTCTCCACTGGTTGTAGCTGGTGGGGAAACCGGAGATTTTGAGGGGGGAGGGTTAGGTTTTGCAATTTATTTGGATAGGGGATAGGAGTTGCAAAGGCAACCGGATTTTTGGGTTATTTTTGCAAATGAGCCTAAATCTTAAGCTTCGGATAAAAACCATCGAAGAAGAAGCAATTGGGTGGGGATTTATTTGCAGGTTGACATGTAAGCAGTTAGTTTTAACTGGACACCCAAAGCAAAACGACATGACACATATTGGAATTGACAGGACATGAGTTATCGGAGAAACAGATTCACCATCGACTTCAGACAGAAAATGAGTAAATTTGCTTTAGATTTGAGGGAGACACCTCTCGCATAACCTTTATCGAAAGCAAACTTACCCATTTTCTATCCGAAGTCGATGGTGGACCTGTTTCTCCGATAACTCTTGTCCAGTCGATTCCAATATGTGTCATGTCGTTTTGCTTTGGGTGTCCAGTGAAAACTAATTGCTTACATGTCAACCTGCAAATAAACCCCCGCCCAATTGCTTCTTCGAAGTGAAAGAGCAACAGTAAAGTCGCTGAGGGGAGAGGATTCTTCCATCTCTCTCTTTGTCCTATCCTCTCTGATCTCTCTCTCCTCTACAACTTTATTTTTCTTTTTTCACTCATCTCTCTCTCTTGTCCTCTCTCAATTGCTTTTTCTCTCTCTCTGTCTCTCTCCTCTGCAGATGGGACTTGCTTCCCCCCCTCTCTCTCTCTCTCCTTTTTCTGTCTCCGACATTCCCTCCCTCAGTCATACGCTGCCAGGTGTCGCACATTGCAAGGTTGCACCCCCCCTCCCTTACTTGCTACCGGTTGCAAGGGTTCCCCCAATATCCGGTTTCACCCAATTAAAAACCGGGTTGGGTTAACCTTGCGAACCTTTTGGAAATGTGGGTTAGTTACTAACAATCCCTCAAAAAAATTTGTCCCTAACGATTTTGGTTAAAATATACACATATGTAGAAGATGTACACGTAACTTTATTTTAGTAATTTGCTTCATTGATGAAATGTGTATATTTTACACACCATTCAATTGCAATTAATTTTAGACAAAAAAATCATAAAAAAATAAATCAATGAAATTGTCTTATTTTTTGTAAAACTTTAAACACATAGGAGAGGTGGTGTGCTCAAATTTACACATTACATACTTAAGTGTGTACATTTGCACACACTCAAAACAACGATTTAAACTAAAAAATGTTTAAAAATACACATCTATATAAAATCATTATATTATGGATGGTCTTAACTAGAGATTTTGGGTTCGAATAATGGGAATGAAGTATTGTAAGGGAGCACTTTAACCCCTTAAGATGGACTAAACCATTGATATCAACCAAAAAATATTTAGGCTTTATTTATATTGTTGGTGGATTAAGATTTTATATATTTGTTACAGATAAAATGTGTCATAAAACTTAGAAATAAGGTGACAACTTGCTATTTTTTAATTAATTTTTTTTGCATAAAAATGTTATAAATAATTATTGCAATACTCCTATATTGTGTAATTTACTATCACAATACAACAAAAATAGTAACAATCAAATAATTTACATAATGATGATTTTTTGTGAGTTTCTCCTAAAAAAAAAGAAAATGAGAAATTATTGAAATCCAAATGAGTAAATAATAATTGGACATTTTTTCCTTTAAAAAAATTGTTGGAAAGGTTAACAATATTGCAATAAGAGCAATCCCAACCCCAACCGTTATTGTAAAAATTCTCTAAAATAGAGATCAAAATACCAATATCTCTAAAAAATTTACACTCCAACTCCAAAAGTTTCTCTATTATACATATTTCTGCATTTACTATACATACACTATAATAAACATAGAAATTTATATTTTACTAAATGTATTTATTTCTACACTTATAAAAACTTCATTTAAACTTATTGCTAACGTAATTCATCTTCATTTTACTTGCCTCGCCTTATATGTCAAATAAGTTATTCTAATGTCAAATTTAATAACTTTAACTTTTAAAACTTGTAATAACGTACTTCACTTAATTTCTTATAAATATTGTCATACTCATATGTATATGTTATTATACTTCCTAATTTTCTCCCTCTCTTAAAAATCCCTTTTCATAAACTATCAATTGAAGTGCAACAAAACTCTACCAGTAGAGGCCGACAGATTAGTTTCTTCAGTCAAGCGAGGGTTGCAAATTGAAGTGTGAAGCAATAAATTTCTATGAGGAGGAGTGAAACATTTAACGGAAATTTCACGAGCTACCCCTGAGGTAAAGCGTAATTCATGCGGTGTACAATTGTTTGACATATTTCACCTGGTACCCCTGAGGTTTTGTTTTTTTTTTCCGCCAAATATCCTTCCATCTCAATTTGGAATTTTTGAAATTACCCTTGGAGGAGCTTACTTGTGAGATCGATAACTCCTAGCTCGGAACTTCGTTTGCTACGTTCGACCTATCAAACTAACGAGGAGATTGCATGCAAGAGCTTGGCATAGACGATGTGGTCGGAGGAAGCAAGGTGGCGTCGAAAAAGAGCCCACAAATACGTTGTAGAACAATTTAAAACCCGGAAAAAAAATACAAAGTATTCAATCGGGCATGAATTGGATTGAATTGTCTATTGATTAAGCTTTCAACAAGTTGGAATAACATGTAGGAAGAGGCTCTAAACGTTGGGGGGAATTGGATTGAACCCGCATTCGCTGTTCACCATTATCGGTCATTAAAGCGCTATTACAAGCTCCTCTTTCTCCCTCGTTTCTCCACCTAAATGTCTCATTCCAAGCCTGACACCTTCAAAAAAATTCACCCTTCCAACCCCTATCGCTAGTTCGAGCCAACTCGACACCAATTAATCCAATCGCGCTTGCTTGACGTCGAAAAAAATGACCCCTATGGGCAGCCGATCTGGGTAAGTCTCGAGCCCTTATTTCTCTTCATACATGATATTCCAGCTTGTTGGAAGCGTAATCAATCGACAATTCAATCCAATTTGTACTCGACTCAATATTTTTATTTTTTTTCCGGGTTTGAAATTGTTTTGTAGCGTACTTGCGGGCTCTTTTCCGACGCTACCTTGCTTCCTCTGACCACGTCGTCTATGCCAAGCTCTTGCACGCAATCTCCACGTTAGATTGATAGGTCGAACGTAGCAAATAGAGTTTCGAGCTAGGATTTATCAATCTCGCAAGTAAGCTCCTTGAAGGGTGATTTCAAAAATTCCAAATTGGGCTGGAAGGGTATTTGGCGGAAAAAAAAAATCAAAACTTCAAGGGTACTAGGTGAAATATGTCAAACAATTGTACACCGCGTGAATTACGCATTACCTCAAGGGTACCTCGTGAAATTTCCGAACATTTAATTTTAGAGTCCACTTATCTTCCTTCAAATCTGCAAAAAAAAAAAAAAAAGAATTTCTCTCTCTTTTAATTTCTTTTTTTACAGTAGGCAAGGAATAGAATGTCCTATCAAAGCAGAGATCTTTCTTGATCATCCCTAAGGATGGTGTTAATAAGGTCCCCATGCAAGGGGAGATTATACAAATTACAACCATCTCTATTTTACAATAGGCAAGGAATAGAATGTTCTCTCAAAGCAGGGATCATTCTTGATCATCCCTAAGGATGATATTAATAAGGTCCCCATGCAAGGGGAGATTATACAAATTACAACCATCTCTATTTTTAGCGATATAATCAGCTGCTGCATTTGCTTCTCTGTAGCAATGTCGAAATTCAATTTCTTCAAAGTGTCCTCTCAGCCTTTTGATCTTCTCAATAGTTCTGTATATTTCCCAATCAACTTTGACTTTGTCGTTTAACGCCTTAGAATTTTCCCCTTCAATGATCACCTTACTTATTCCCTTTCCCTTGTTGATAGCTCGTTGTACTCCCGGACAGAAAGCCTCTGCTTCAGTTTGAAGTATAGAACCCGCTCTTCCTTTCTGATGGAAAATGTCGATCACCCGACCCGAACTGTTTCTAATGATGCCCCTGAAATGACAATCATTAGGGACCCTAACTGAGTCATCTACATTTACTTTATAGATGGCATGTGGTGGTTTAGTCCACCTAGAGAACTTCTGATTGTCTTTGCTCCCAATCTTTTCCTCTTTTCCTCTTTTCCTTTAGCTTGGTTCCATGAGCCGACGAGGTTGAAAAATACCTTTTAAAAAAAAAAAGCTTTCTAAAATCTCTATTTACGGCACTATTGGGGTGCCTCTTTTTTCTAAAACTTTTAAAGTATCTATTTAATCGCCACTTTAGTTGGGGTTACTCTAATTTGTGGGGAAATTTTAAGAATATTGAAATTTCAACATGAGTGGGAGGGGCCACGTTTAAATCGTCGCACATTTTACATTTGTCACGTTTACCACTGAACCACATTGTACAATAAATACAGTTGGGAAGATATGCATTATACCGGCCTATCCATATTGGGCCCAAATTTTTAGATATGCATTATATACCGGCCTATCGATTTTGGGCCCAAAATTTTAGGGTCATTTTCCCGTCACTTGAACGGTTTAATGCATTGTTATGTTAAATTTCACGTGCTAAAATATGGAACAAATAGGAAGTGACTAAAATTTAAAAACAGTTGAAATTGAAAAATTATATAAAATAAAGGTTGAAAGATTACAGAATAATATGAACATCGTATGAGACGAAAAAAAGTTTATTTGTAAAAAGTGGAGTTTATTTGGTTGTTATTAGGGGTATTATGATAATTTCAAACCAAATAAACACCAAAAAGCTTGTTGCTTTAGCTTTTTTTTTTAACTCCATTTTTTAACTACAAACTTACTTAAAGGGATACCCCATACACATGTTAAATATAAACCTCCTAATTTTACTATTTATTATCTACTAAAACTGCATCCATACATACCCATAGCCCCAATCAGGGTGGTTTATTGGTGGAGAGTAAGGGGGGGAGTCAGTCAGGATGTCTCATATTAGATCTCTACCTCCACCCATTTTCTTGGGTGAAAATTCAAGGTTTGCTTTGCTCCTTAATAGTCGGTGTAAGCCGGTTTACCTAGTGCGTGACTCTTGCCGGTTGGATTACATGCATGGGGTTTGCAACCAAAGGTGAGTTCCTCGTCATAAAAAAATGGAAGATATCTTATTCACCACTTAATTTTCTGTCATTAAATAAATCAATAAAAAAACAACTTCGTTGAATTTCAATTTTAATAGCAAAATACAGATCCAAATAATCCGTACAAATTAACGAGTCCTGTGAGATCCTCTGGTCCACAACGATAGTCTATTATACAGTCCATTCATTTTGATTGGGTGAATTAAATTTTTTTTTTCATTTTATTAATTATTAAAACTATATTTAAATAAACTTATACCAATCGAAATAAAAGGAGAATCAAATGTACTATCACTTTTTTTTGTTCATAAATAAGCACTATGTCTATTACGGAGTAGAATATATGAAGGGATTCGAACTCATGATCTATTGGAAAATAGTCTATCACTGTGTACGGGGTTTATGTGTGGTTCTACTCACGTCACTTGTCAATTCGTGTTTGTCTTTACTAATGCGAATGGTAAAGTTTTCGATCACAACTTTTCAATACTGTATATCGTATGGAATATTAGCTATAAGATTCTTGATCAAGGATCAAAAAGCTTGTATGACAGCATCCATGGAGGATCTTGTATGAACACAGATAGAGAGAAACGAGAGAGAAGAAGAAGAAACTGGTGTAACAAACTTCTGTTTTCTATTGCTCAACTAACACCAGATTGGGTGTAGTACTTATGCATGAATCATCTTAGTACAATTTACCAAACTACCCTGCTTTCAAAGTACTTCATACTAATTTATTTGTTTGTCAAAATCCCTTGTTTGCTATTTATATACTCCCTCCGTTCGGCAAAACATGTCACTTTACTATTCACACATGTTTTTTAGGGGATAAAAACTATATAAAATATCTACTTTTTTAATAATTTTTTTAACAATTTCGTAGTTATTATTAATAAGTACAAACTTGTTAAAAAAATTTATAAGAAAATAAATATTTTATATAGTTTTTATCATTCTAAAAAAGCGTGCGTGAATAGTAAACGACATGTTTTACCGAACGGAGGGAGTATGTTTTTTTAGAATAATACTTGTCTATTTTTTTTATAAAAAAAATAAATGTATATAAATAATAAATGACATTTTTTTTCCGAACAGAGGGGCGCTCTTTTAAATGTTTTGTTTTGCCATGTATAGTTGTATACAAGGATGAACATCAAACTATCTATATATCTATTTTTCCACTAGTGAGAAACTTCAAATCTAGTCGAAATTGAATTCATAAGCTTTTTTTTTTTGCTTACACTTAGTTGGTTAATCAAACATATTTGATTTCTGAGATGTGAAAGTCTAAGTGTTCCTATATAGTAAACAAGCTTTGTATATAAGTCGGGTGGTTCTTCCTATTCTTAAGTTTTGTCCATATAATCCCTAAGCATCGATAGTTGAACTTTCGATCCTTGTAGCGGACTTTAATATTTATTTTAGTTTTTGTTGGACGAGAATAAAACATACAACCTGTGCTTTATCAACAGAGTCAACAAGTGTCTAAAGTAAATGTTAAGTATAAATGGAGTTTTTCACTCTAACTTGCAGGGAATAGTTGAAGAGCAAAAGGTGGACTCTTTGAACATACCTTACTATGCTGCTTGTCCTGAGGAAATCAAACACCTTGTTCAAACTCAAGGTTCCTTTGAGATCGATCGCCTTCGACCCGTTGAGATCAACTGGGACGGGTGCCATGGAACCGAGTCAGAATCAGATGAAGACACCATCGATGGCTCGACGAAGCCAACAAGAGGAGAGACGATCGCTAAGATTCACAGAGCCGTAGTTGAGCCCATATTGGAGTACCATTTCGGAGAGTCGGTGATGGACGAGTTGTTCAATAGGTATAGCAAGATGTTGGACTCATACCTCTCCATAAGAGAGCCTAAGTTCATCAATTTGATCATCACACTTGTCAGGAAACCACATTGAGTTTATAGTGTTTTATCAAGATTTACATTGAACTAAACATATGGGTTGAATTTGTAATCTCTTATGTATTTGCTTCATTGATGATTAACTTATCCTTCAATGGTGAGAGATTTGTTGGTGATTTCGGCCATCAAGCAATGTATTACTAAGAAAGTACACATTCATAAGACTCAAACTTGATACGAAAGAGATCATCTTCATGACTTCATCCCATCTAGTCTTGTGCAATCTTTTTAGTTACCATTTCATAACGCAAGTCATACTTTGTGCAGTGATTATGATACTACATTTTATGCTAAGAAATAAGTTCGAATTCTCTTAAAAATAAAAGGCTTAACAAGTCAATCTCTTAAATGAGACATGCAATATTCAATTCAAATACAGAGCGACGGAACGAAGCAAACTATATCAAGATTAGGGGTGTTATATGAGTGGAATAGCTCGAGCTCAGCTCGGGCTCGACTCGATTAAAACTCGGCTTGAGCTTGTTCATTTTCTAAACAAGTCGAGTATGAGCACATTTTTAGGCACAGTTCAAAGCTCGACTCGCTCGATTTAAGCTTGAATAACTCGAATTTTATGAAATTTCTAAAAGTTCTTCTAAATCTATATATTAATTAAAAGCAAAACATTTGTGCCACGTGTCGCCTCCTCGCGCACCAATATTTTTGGCAACATCTATTTTATATATATTTATAATTTTATAATTTAGAAATAGCTTTTTTCCAATATTTATTTGATATATTCATATAATCTATTTTTGTCAACTATGTATATTTAATTGGATCTTTATTTGATATGTTTATATTTATATCTATCTATATATTAACTATACAATATATTTCATTCTATATTAATTACACAATATCATTTCAATCTATTTTTTTAAACAATCTATCTAGGCAATTCCTTTTTATTTAACCAATGGGATTAATTCAAAACTTTTTTAAAAAATAAAGTTACTATTAACTATACAATATTATTTCATTCTATATTAATTACACAATATCATTGCCATCTATTTTTTAAACAATAGGATGAATTCAAAAGCATTTTTTATATAAAAAATATATATAGTTCCAAATATATGATTTTTCTATTTTAGGCAATTCCTTTTTATTTAACCAATGGGATTAATTCAAAAAAAATTAAAAATAAAGTTAATATTAACTATACACTATTATTTTATTCTATATTAATTACACAATATCATTTCAATCTATTTTTTTAAACAATCTATATATTAATTAAAAGCAAAGCATTTGTGCCACGTGTCGCCTCCTCGTGCACTGATATTTTTGGCAACATCTATTTTATATATATTTATAATTTTATAATTTAGAAATAGCTTTTTTCCAATATTTATTTGATATATTCATATGACCTATTTTTGTCAACTATGTATATTTAATTGGATCTTTATTTGATATGTTTATATTTATATCTATCTATATATTAACTATACAATATTATTTCATTCTATATTAATTACACAATATCATTTCAATCTATTTTTTTAAACAATCTACCTAGGCAATTCCTTTTTATTTAACCAATGGGATTAATTCAAAACTTTTTAAAAAAATAAAGTTACTATTAACTATACAATATTATTTCATTCTATATTAATTACACAATATCATTGCCATCTATTTTTTAAACAATAGGATGAATTCAAAAGCATTTTTTATATAAAAAATATATATAGTTCCAAATATATGATTTTTCTATTTTAGGCAATTCCTTTTTATTTAACCAATGGGATTAATTCAAAAAAAAATTAAAAATATACACTATTATTTCATTCTATATTAATTACACAATATCATTTCAATCTATTTTTTAAACAATTGGATGAATCCAAAAGCATTTTTTTATTAAAAAATATATAGTTCCAAATATATGATTTTTTTGGAGCAGCCAATCTATATATATAATGAAAACTATTTTTTTATAATAAACTTAAATTTTGGATTTTCACCCAACCAACCTAATCTACATAAAATTTTAAATGATAAAAATTTTAAACATTTTTTAATGATTTCCTCCCAATCAATATATATATTGAGAAACATTTTTGCTTAGATTTTATAATCACCTTAATTTTATGATTTCCTCCCAATCAACTTAACCTAGGAAAAAAATCCAACTAATGACATTTGTACAAGTTCTTTAATTAATCTAGCTACATCTAACTAATAAACCATAAGGATTTTTTATTAGGTGTTATAAACACTTTTATTTTGGGATCGATTTTCGCCCAATCAACCTATTCTACTTAAATCTTAAACTCATGTAATTTTTACACATTTTTCATAAATATTATTATTATTTGTACTTACTTTATCAAATCTATTTTTTTTCTATTTTATATTAATGCTTGGTAATAGTTTATTTAATTTTATAATATTGTAGTAATTTTTTATACTTACAAAATTTTATATTTATTTTTTAAAAAAAATTACGCGTCATGACGCGGGGACTGTACTAGTTAATTTGTTATAAGTAAACAGGGTTGTTTAATGCTCGAAAAAAAACTCGGCTCGAGTTTGTTCACTTCCTAAACGAGTCAAGTATAAGCACATTTTTAAGCTCGATTCCTAATTTAGGCTTGGCTCAAACTCGACTCATTTATAAATGAGCTGAATATATACAAGTAATACTCGGCTAGTTTAGTTCGAATAATCCCTATTCCCTAATCAAGATCAAGCTATAAATTCAAATATTCAATTTTTTTTTGTGCACTGCAAAACCTTACAACGTAAAGCCCAATGGGCTTTGGGCCTAAGTAATCTATCATATTTAGTTACTATAAACTAAAGGAAGCCCACTATGTATTCCAATCATTGGTCGGTTTTGATCAAAACAGTTTGAAAAATTGTGTAAAATCAAAATCGACCAAGAAATACCTATGACTAAACATTGTTTTAGCAGATATCCATATATTAGGCATAAAGAATTAAAAAAATAAAATCACTCTACCCAAAAAGATAAATAATTCTCACTAAAAAGATAGACAAATTTCTCAAGAAGAAACAAAAATTACACAAAACAAATTTAAATAAGAAAAATAGGTCATCGTCCTTACATACTAAAACAGTTTGAAGGGACGTCTAGGGCTGTTATATGAGCTGAACAGCTCGAGCTCGGCTTGGAAAATGCTCGACTCGAGCTCGTTCACTTACCTAAACAAGTCGAGCCAGAACATCATTTTAAGCTCGGTTGAAAGCTCGGCTCGAGCTCGTTTATTTAATAAAACAAGCCAAGATTGAACAAAAAAGAAAGCTCGTTTAAAAATTGGGTTCGACTCGACTCGAACTCGTTTAACAAATGAATCAAGTTTGAACATGATAAGCTCGGCTCGAATAACACCCCTAAGAACGTCTAGGTCATAGTAGTAAACATGATGAATCTCGAGTCTTTTTTTTTAATCATGTTTACTACTGGGACCTAGACGTCCCTTCACAACTTGGTCTTATCCCGCCTCTCTAAATTATTCATTTTCTCATTCGTGGAAAACCAGGATATTTTCAAAATAGGTGAATAAAACCATTATTTTTTATTTTTAAAAAAGAGAGTATATATAGCCCATGAAGCCATAATCATCAAAACAAGAGTTAGTTCAAAGAATGGTTGATAAAATTCATTCTCCGATGCAGTAATGTGGTTGGTAATAAGGTTGCACATTTTTATCATGCATATCAGAGGAGCCATCTACGAAATCGTCAAGATATTCATAACCTCATCTGAAAGGGTGCAATCTGACTGTTTAAATCTATGATCTAATCATCCCGAAATTTTTCCTTCTTAAAAAAAGAATCAAAACAAGAACCGATTGAATTGGTCCAGGCTGGAGATATGTGGATGGATATATCTTACTGAACCGAAGGAGTAGTGGATGATGATAATCTTGTTGAAAGACTAAAATGGCAAAAGAGAGGATGGGATGAAAACAAGCCAAGTTTTACAGAGAAACAGTCACATATAATGGAGGGGGGAAATTGTCAATCAGTCACTCCTACTTTCACCTGCACGACAGCATGAGCCTATATTCGAACGCAGACAAAGTTAACTGAAACGTGTCATTTCGGTATCGGTAAGGCTATATCTATCGAGAAACAGGTGTTATATACACTCATATAAATGGATTATAGATCAGTTTGAACCTTAACCTAACACGTATTCAGCATTAAGTGCATTTGACATTAAATAAAATAATGAACGGATTTTTGATCCGTTCAATATAAGTAACTGATCATAGATCTGATCATATGTGTTTTAAAAAAAATACCAAGTTTTAAATTTTTGAAAAAAAATAAAAAAAAATTATATACACGGACGAATCTCTATTCAATTATTTTTTAGTTTCAAAAGTTGGTTTTAAAATTTTAACATAAACGGATCATGGATCCGTTTGTGTTGTTTTTTTAAAATTGAACAGATTTATAATCCGTTTGTGTTATTTTTTAAAAGTTTTGTAATGATTATTGGACACATGTCAAATTATGGGATAAACAGATCATAGATTTGTTTCGTCTGAGTGCATATAACACTTGATATGGGTGCATATAGTGGCATGAAATTGGCTTTTATATTCACAGAATTAGACGATATAAATTATTAGGACGAGGGTTTCTTGACTTACGCTATATAAATTTATGAAAAATCCCGGTCACATCGTATAAAAACGGAAGTAGTATCGAGTTTATTTTGTTTTTAATTATAAGATCGGATCCACCTTTCTAATACAAAAGTTTAAACCGATGTGTACGTAGGGCTTCTCTGTTTTTTCTTTTATTTTTCAATGTAAAGCTTTACCCACAATTCTCAACATGCTCCCTGAAGTGCAACCCTAAATGAGTTGATACTTGATTTTTTATTTTGTTTATGTTTTTACGACCATTAGCTCGGTCATTTTTTTTTGTTTTGTTTTTACGAGATGTATCGGCATTCTCAATCTCTTTTGACCTAACTCTAAGCCAGAAAAATCGATCCGATTTGGACCTAATCTGCTACCATGTAAAAATTCTGAAACGATCATATGAAAACGAGAGTCATATCAAATTTTTGTTATTTTTATTATAAAGTAAGATTCCATCATTTTAATATAAAAGTTCAAGTAAACATATAAAAGTGTTTCATCTATAATAGAGATGGTTTTTTTTTGGTGAACTTTTATTTTGACATGGTTTTAGTACTATCCTTAATTTGTACACGGACATTTATCACTTACCGCCCATTTTATTCAGCTCATTGTCGATTTATTTTTAGCTCTTTATATAAAAAACTAACACATTAAATTATTAGAAATCTTTAAATCAATGAACCCAATATGAGTGAATAAAATTGTAAAGAACAGTGGTAAATACTGGGTATGATTCTGTGTGGGTACCAACGTATCAAGCCACCGCACTCTGTGGGTGCGTTTTGCAGCCGGTGATGGTAAACTTAAAAATATACTCCGTAATTAATTAATTAATTTCCTAAGTGAAAGGCTAATTATTACATCGTCTTTCCAAGTAACGTTTATGCGCAAACAGCATGCAAATAAAGGATGTCCTCTCCTAAAAGAAAGGCCTACCAAACTCCGACGAGGATCATGTAATCCATCGAATCAATAATGAGAGGTATTCGTAAGGATGTTATTCGAGCCGAAAGAGTCGAGTATTGCTGATTTATATTCAATTGGTTTAGAAATAAGTCGAATTTAAGTCGATCTTAAATTTGAAGTCGAGATTAAAAATGTGCTAATACTTGGCTCATTTAGAAAAGGAACGAGCTCGATCCGAGCCTTTTTTATTAGTATTAAGTAGTCTTATTTGCTCACATCGTAGTAATCTAAAGAAAATTTTAGAAATTTCAAATATTCGAACTATTCAAAATCGAGCAAGCCGATAGTTTTTAACCGAGATTAAAAATGTGCTCATATATGCTCGGCTACTCGACTAATATAACACCCATAGGTCCCAGATTCGATCCCTTTCTTCGTTATTTCTCTTGGATTAAAAAATTAAGGTTCACCTAATATGTGATTCTTACCGGTCACGTATTTAGGGTTTATCATGTTACCCACGTTATATAAAAAAAACGCAAAATTCTTAATTATAATTCAATTCATTTTTTAAAAAAATTCTTAATGTGTGATTCTTTAAGCGGAAATTTTTATAACTTTCAAGACCATCGGAATGAAAACACATAATGCAATATATATATATATATATATATATATATATATATATATATATATATATATATATATATATATATATATATATATATATAGTTGGGTGTTTAGGAGACATAGAGATCAAACAAACTATAAGATGGTTAAATTTTGTTACAAACACATTCCATATATAATCTTCTTCAAATCTTAGAGAAAGACAATCAATTGATAAAATAAAATAAAATAAAGTTGTAAGTAGTCATTATCGATATAATGCGATATTTGCCTTTTGGGCCATGTGCAAGACATATATATTTTGGAATCTATTAGTGCATATTGCATAACATCTACATATGGATTTTTATTTTTATTTTATTTTTACTTGTTTTAAAAAATGGTAAGGTGGGACAAAGTAGAGATCTTTAGCATCACCTCCAAATCACACCTTTGGATAATTATCAATCAAATTAGTTATGTTTTTTTTGTCAAAGATATATTAACCTCCCATAGCCTTTCAGGAATAGGAATCAACACTTATTTTCCAATCAATTAAACCTCTAAAGTTATATATGCAACAAACATATATTTCATTAAACCTTCAAAAGGGTTTGGCATATATTCTTGTTCCATAATCCATAACGTGTCGAGTCAGCCCCATATGCAAACGAATTCCTCCAATTTCTTTAACAAATAAGAACTTCTTTTTTTTTAAAATGAAATCAAAACTATATATCCATGTCTAGAGCTTCAACAGGCGCTCGAGAAGTCGAAGGGAATCGACTGACGGGTTAATCGTCATGACAAAATATCTCAGACAACAAGACTAGCAGAGAGACAGTCGATGGACACCAAGTGTGAAAACTGCGAATGTCAAGAACATAGGAAAGTCAAAAAACTGATACGATGTCTCAACGCCGAGGTGACAGCGGCAGAAACCTATCAGCGAAAAAAACGTCTCTTGAAGAAGTGTCGATTTTTAAGAGTGTTGAGTTCGCTTTGTGTACATGCTCGACTAATCATCCATTGATCAACCTTAGATATACTCTTTTTGAGAGTTTTTTATTATGAGAAACGGTTAAACATAAAAGTAAAACAACAAATTATAGGTTCAAACTATTCTTTAAGATCACATTACGCCTCATCGATCCGACGTAAATAGTTCAGTGGATATATCCCATGATCGGTCTCAAACCAAATAATACTCGGCGATATAGTACAGACAATGTATGGTGGTTGTGCCGAATCTCAATGTTAATGTACACTATAGACAGAGTGAATGTAATCGAAATCCCTTCTACTCCAAGAAACCATCATTTACATTTTCCAAATTCAAACACTCATCAATTCAATTTGGCCTTTAATTTGCAAGATTTGTGTCAAATGTATCAACACAAATTAATTTGAAACTTTTTAGGCTAAATTATTCATTCATGTATTTAGCATTTTCATCAAGGATTATGAGATGAACACCGGAAGTAGTAGTTGTAGTACTAATTAAGGCTTCGGCTTCACTTACACTATTACATCCATTAGTTGATAGTTGATCTTTCCTATACGTACAACGATCTCCAAATCTTCAGACGATTTCACTAAAAATATAGAAATCAAATGAACAACAGAGCACGAATTTGCGAGAAATTCGAGGTGAAGTTATGTCTATTACCTCTAAAGTACAGATTCGGTTTCAATTTCAGGCGGAGATGATGGAGAACGACTCCTCTCGCAAGAACCTCCTGTGCCGCGCTATCACCGCCTCTACCTTCTGCCGGAACTCCTCGCTGCTAAGATTATCATCTTCAAACGTCATCCGGATCGGCGCCGTTTCTGTCACCGAAGTCCGGCGAAGCTCGGTTTCTGACCGCTGGAGCTTGATCTTCTCCGTTTTCTTCCGATCGAACACCTCCGATCGCGATCTCAAGCACTTCTTCACCTCCGGAAAATCGTTCCTCTCCTCCACCACGCGGATCTCTTTCTCCGCCGGAATAATCTGTTTCGCCTCGGGAACCGTGATTACGTCATACGGAAGAACGACTTCGGCGATCTCGTAGTCGTCGTCATCGGTAGAGCTCTGATCGTCGCAGGAGAACTGGCCGAACTTGACGAAGAGAGCAGCGATGATGCCGTTTCCGACTAGGAAGACGAAGTGATGGTTGACGATGAGCGCGGACAGACGGCGGAGGAAGGCGCCGAGGAGGTGGAAAACGGCAGAGAGATAGGGAGAGGATCGGCAGATCGACCAGGAGAGAAACAGAAACGCAAAGAAAAACTCGAGAGTCCTGAAAACGTTTCCGATCTTGTTGAGGCGGAGGTAGCGCAGCATTGCTCTCTCCTTCTCGATCTTCAGGCTGTCGATTCCTTCGTAGAAACTCATCGAATTCACAAATTGATTGAAGTTATGATCGCTCTTCGGAAACGAAGAAACAGAGATTGATATCGGAAAAGGTTGTAAAGGCGCGTCGATTTGGCGCCGTGGAGAGGACGAATTGGTGGAGGAGTGGATTCAATTGGTTGCTCTGTTTTCAGTTGGAAAGAAAAAGAGAAGATTTTGGGAATGAGTTGAAGGAGGAGGTGAGAGGTATTTATAGTGGGGATTTATAATCATCCGCGTTTGTTTTACCCAAATCAATTCTCAAACTCGGGTAATTAAGGTGCTGTAATTATTTAAAAGTTGACGAACACAACTTTAAAAAAGAGAAGAGAAGAGAAGGTAGTTTTTTTTTTTATTTACTCTATGTCCGCATAAATGTCTTTCATTTTTTTTAAAAAACTCTATATAACATATTAATTTTTAATTATTTTTTAAAATAATTTCATATTCATTAATAATAATAAGTATGAATACATTAAAAATTCATATTAACGAGTATGAAATTATTTTTAAAAAATTATATAAAAATTAATATTTTATAGAATTTTATTGATAAAAAATCAAATAACTTATATTTTAAAAAGTTATTTTTAATTGGCGTGATTTGTTTTTGTTGTTGCGTATAAACATTTTAGAGTTTACCAACTATTTATAAGTTTTAAATGATGTGTTATATATCCTTCTTCCGGTGTATTATTTAATTATTTTATATATAAATAATTATTTTAAAAATTATATTTATATTTTATACACTTATATTAAATATTTATAAATATTATAATAAAAATTATATCTTTCGGAAAAAATTGAAGAATTATTTGTTGAAATAATTGATTTTTTAGTTGTTTATATTTTTTAAACATAATTTTTATATGGAAATTTATAAATATGATATAAACTTAATTTTTTTTTTCAAAAAAATTGGTGTTAATTCGGGATTTTGAGGTTTGAGATTAATAATTAGCGTGTTGCAAAATCATGATATATTTGGGGTATTTGGCCTGCATCTGCATGTATTATTAATTTCCCACATATGACGACCCATCCATGCATTTACGGGATAAATCTCTTCCTTAAATTAGGCTTATATTAATTATTTTTTTAAATATAAATTATTTAATATTTTTTTAAAAATAAATGAGTCCATAAAATCCAATGCAGAAACCGTCTAAATGGGAGCCGAATTAGTACGTTTGCGCAGAAATCCTGTCTTCTAAAATCAAACACCTAAATCAACTACTCCTATATATATGTTATATACATTTTAGTCAATCTTTTAACGTGACATGTTAAATGTTCGATATCATATATAAAATATCTTAAATGTTGTTTTTGTAGGTTAGTTATGAACTTATGATACCTAATTTGTGGTTGCCTTTTCATTCAAAACTTGAACGTTAATATGCATGCATGGCCGGCCTATATATTTCCAACTCTATTACCGATTGATTTTTTTTATATATATATATAATATGAAATGGTTTAGCTTAAGGTTATGTTGCATTAATCTTGTATATAATATGCACACAATTTTTTTTTTGAACAAGAAAGAATTTGGCAGTTGACAAAGTACGGTCAACTAGTCAAAGAGCATCCTTTCGGATGATGCTACTCAGAACTGAATCTGAAGGGAACGTCAAACCGGAGAAAACAATCCCAATGTGAGATAGACGGTTAGCAGCTCGATTGCTATCCCTAAAGACATGCACACAATTCTTTTTAGTGTTTTGATCTCATCGAATTCAACATACTTTTCATAATACATTTTTTTCCATAATATATACCTTTCACCCTTTTGGCTAAGATCTAAGTGTAGTACTTTTTCCTAATATATTTACGTTTCGGCTATATACACCGCAAATCCCCACGTCCTTAAAGACGTGCAAGCACGTCATTGAAGACGTGCTTGCACGTCCTTAAGGACATGCAAATCCTTAAGGACATGCTTGTTTACAGTCCCAGACTTGTACGTCCTTAAGAACGTGCAAGCACGTCCTTAAGGACGTGCAAATCCTTAATCCGGATTTGCGGTGTATATAGCAACACCCTATATTTACTTCATTCAATATGAGCTACACTGTGTTTTCCTTTTATATAAGGAAATAATTTGGGTGGCGTCAAAGATAAAGTTGTCATTAATTGTTTGAGAGCATTCATTCTTACGGATGAAGTCAATCAGACTTGGGTGATTTCAAATGATATTGTTTGTAGGTTTGGTAGTTAAAGTGTTCAACCTTATTCGACAGTCGCCACTAACTAGTTTACCCTTAAGATAATTTTTTAAAGAAAGGCAATAATTTGGGTAGCTTCAGGCCCTGCTGACTCACCACCCAAGAGCGTCCTTCCGGACGAGAGCAGCAAGCTTTGGATGAGAAACCAGGAGGCGAGCGTTTGTAGACTGATGTAGACGAGACACCTTATCTACCACTGAGTTGATCTCTTTGAATATATGGAGACAAGTAGCAACATCGAATGATTGGAAAAGAAGCAGCGCATCCGAGATAGCCATCTCAATTTGCCACGGACAGTTTCAGACACCTTTGAGAGAGTTGATGACTGTCAGACTATCTCCCTCAACCTCAATACACATGATCGAAAATTGCATCGGTGTGGTCACAAATCACGAACCCGACAGAGGCCTCTCTAGAAGCAAGCTTGAAGCCATCGAAATTTATTTTATACGTTCCTTTAGTTGGTTTTGTCTATCTCAAGTTCCGTTGTTTTCTTGGGTTCCCTTCAGTTGGTTTTGTCTATCTCGGGTTACGTTGTTTTCTTGGGTTATGTCGACTAGGTTATTTTATCTTCTCCATTTCATCCGGTATAACTTTTTTGTGTCTTTTCATTTTTCAAATTTTGTCTAATATAGTTTTCCCATGAACTAATATTGCTTGTGTTTAAGATATGAATGATAAGAATCTTCCATGAGGGCAACAATTAGACAAGGGTGTCTAAAATATTTAACTCAATTTTCCACGGGCACTTTCAAATACGCTTAAACGAGTTAGACGCAATAAAGTTATTACATATATAATTGTTGTATGAGATGATTAATCATCCTAGGAAGACAGATAAATTGGATTGGAACCCAAGTCAATTTATCTATAACAAATTTTATGGATCTATATATTATATGGTTTATATATATATAAGTTTTATTATAGATGGTTTTATTTATAATATGTTTTGGCTAGATAAGATACATAGATGTTATCTATATCTAGGTTTATCTATAGATATTTCATATTTCTCTACTAGATGGGTTTATGGTTGGCATTATTGAGTGTCTATGTCTATCTATATATTTTAGTTGATTGACAAGAATATAAATAAAAAATATTTCATAGTCATACTTACCGAAAATATTTATATCTATATTATTTTTTGGCGGAAAAAATTATTTATATTTAGATTATTATTATTATTTATATTTATTGAAATATATCTAAATTATTTATAATATTGTATTAATGTATTCTCTGTGCACAGGACGGGACCTACACTAGTTATATATACACTATATGATATAGTCTTCCATACATTTTTCTTTTCCAAAAAGGAAAGAAATTCAAGATATTAAGTTTGATAGATTGAGAAGCCGAAAAGAAAATCGAACATAAAATTAAATAAACATAATTAAGAGAATTAAAACAACAATAAAGAAGTATATGTCATATATAAATGAAACAGTGTAAAACTTTTTTTTTCTCATTAATAAAATGTATATAAATCGGATAAAAAAATGTATATAAATTTCCTAAAATTGAAGTCACACCGAAGAATGTGTGCTTCTTCCCCTTCAAATTTAGTAAATTTGAGTTGATTCGGCTTCAGTTATGGCCTTATGAATCAAGGGGTTACATCATCCTTACCAATGACCTCTTGCCCTCGGAACCTCCACGTCATAAAAAAAAAAGAGGTTACATCATCCTTAACTAGTAAGTTAACTAATCAGTGAAGTCTTTACTAGCTTATCTGATAATGATAACATATAGTAATTAGTTGGTCACATATTCGAATCTCCCTCTCTCTATATTTTTTTTGGTCAAATCTGCCTCTTTCTATATTGTAATAGATTTAAATGCCTACCTTTGAAAAAAGAAAAACTTAATTTTCTTTTATACAAGACAAATATTGGGGTGGGTCAACCGCGGTTGTACCACCACCCAATTAATAGTGTCCTTTCGGACGACATCGTCGATCGCTGAGCTAGATTTCCAACCTAAAAAGTTCGCCTGAAAACCGAAATGGGTAAGGTGGTCAGTCACTCGGTTGCCCTCCCTGCAAATGTGAAAGAGGGAGATGACATCAAAGACATGGCTAAAAGCGAGGACGGAGGACGATAGTAATGATCTTCTCAATCTCTCAAGGGCAAGTCCGGCACCCTTTTAGAACATTTATCGTCGTAAGACGGTCGCCCTCCCACCTCAACATGCGAGTAACCTCCCTTCACAGCTTTCGAGAGACCATATAGAAGACTTAATTAATCGATCAATACGTGCAACTGTGCAAGTCTCCTTTTTTCTTTTCTTTTTTTTTTGTTATGGTAATAATAATAGTTCAACGATGCCCCTAATTAATTTAATGGATTTCAATTATTCCAGAAAAAAAAATGCTTTATTCCCTCCTCTCCATAACGTTAGGAAATAAGCATCTCTCATGATGCTATCTGTTTTTTCGATCACATATCCAATCCTCAATCGATCTTGTATTTTCCATATGGGTGTTTTTAAATACACCGTAAATCCAACTTTAAAAATGCACGTTACTTTCGACGTACAAGCCACCATCACTAATTAGCACTTTTAAATAATTAATTAACCCACTTTAACCCTGCACATCGGAATTGACGTTCAGGGTTTGTGGTGTATATAGCGGAGGCGTTTCCATATAGTTGCAACTTGAAAAGAAAAAAAAAAGAAGGGAGTAAGTTGAAGCATAGCACATGAGTCTAATATATAATTAATATAAACACAAAGAAACTAATAATAAGTGACCAATTGATATATAAAAAAAAAGGCATCAAAATTAATTAAACTTTTGATGAATGGTTGAGAATATCACCCTCTTGTAGACGGAAGACACTAAAGGCAAATTTGATGCGGTTGTACTTGTAAATTGATGTGTTCATGCCAAAGCCATGAAGATTTAATTGAATTGATTTGTTTGGCTAAAAGGGAAGATGTAGAGGAGATATATTAATTAAGGCGACAATGCGACCATTAAGATATACATAGCACGTAGCAATTAAGGCATTTTTGTGAGTTTAATGTTTGATATGTTGATGTTAAAGTTTCTTAAGAATTTTCTGGTTATAAATTGGGCAATTCATATCATTTATCTTTATAAGTTGCTTGCCCTTGCAGTTAGGAAGAGAAAACATATATATCTCATTAATTTATTATGTTATTGTCCTTAGAGTGATTGAAAGATACATTATTAGTTAGTGGTGGAATAGGTTACCACTAATCTATTCAAGATAAATTGATGGATTTAGAATTTTTGTGAAGGATATATATACATTCAAATTTTTTTTTTTTGAATATAAGGTAAGAGTTTGGGTGGTGTCAGACCTGCTGACCCACTATCCAATCGTGTCTTTACAGACGAGGACAAGAAACTCCGGATGTGAAATGAGAGCTCCAACGTCCATCGTATGCCTGAGCTTAGTTATCAAATATGCAACTCAATTCACTTCACGAAAAATATGTCGATAGGAAGCTTCCTCAAAGCACTGTAGAAGGTGTTGAGTGTCCAAGACGATCATCTCAATTTCTCAGGGGCAACGCCACACACCAGAAACTGAATTGATTATCGAGAGACTATCACTTTCAAACCTCAATCCGTCGGTAGCCTAGATCTCTAGTAGCTAATATGCCAGAGTGGAGTACAAGGACTTCAACCATCAAGGTCAAAACGGATCCACAAATGGAGGTGACAGAAGCTTTGACAACGCCTAGGTGATCCCGGATGACATAACCAACAATAGGATTACCCGATGACAGCTTAAAGTCGTCGAAATTGATCTTGAAGACTTCAGTTGCAGGTTTGATCTATTTAAGATTTCTCTAATGTTTTGGGAGTTGACTGTTGTTATAATTCAAATATTCAAATATTTTTTTTGAACAAATTATACATATATATATATATATGTGTGTGTGTGTGAGCGCACTATTTGATTCCTAAATATCATTAAAAAATAAACAAAAATATTTTTTTCCCCATTTCAAAGGGCTGAAGGCTGAAGCTATCTCGTTCCTCCTCGATTCATGCATGTTCGATTTTGTGGTCATCTCCTTCATTAAATTTCGTCTCATTTGAAACACAAAACATAACCTATTAACGCAAATTTTCAATATAAAAACACTCATGTAGTCATGTTATGGATCAAATAAAGCAAAATTCATGCCTACATATCTAATGTAACTTCACTTTTTTTTTGATAAATTTATCATAACAATTAGCCTTTTTCCATAAAAAAATTGAGATCGATACTTTTTTTTTATGACGAGAAACTCACCTTCGGTGGTAAACCCTAAGCACGTGACCCAACCGACAAGAGTCATGTACCAAATAAATCGACTTGCGTCGACCGGTTCGACCTAGTAGTAGGAGCAAGACAAACCCTAGATTTTCATCTAAGGAAAGGAGCGGAGACAGTGATCGAATCTGGAACGTCCATACCACCCCTTACTCCACACCATTTACTTATTCAAATAAAACAAGATGAAAATCTCATACTACATCCAATAAGTTTTTACAAATCTTATTGTCTTAGTATTTTTTTTTTATGACGAGAAACCCACCTTCAATGGTAATCTCGTTGCCCCTCCGAATTATATATGCAAGTAAGATATATTTTCCGAATTTTAATTTGTCTCAACCTCACGTGATCTCCTATATTCCTATCTCGTTGTAGGAACTAAAAATTGTACTATATGGTCTATTCCTTCCCATCTCTGAATGACTGAATGAATGCCCTTTGTATTGTGTATGCCACTAGGGCAGCAGCTACAGATTGGAACGCAGCGTTTTAACAAAGGGAGCGAGTGAATATGCCCGGAACGACAGATGGAGGGACAGCAGTGTTTGACGGGCTAAACTTAAGCACAGCACAACATGCACAAGTGGGCCCAAATCCGCCAAAACGCAGAGTTTTGTGCTTTCCTAAATCCTAACCCACTCTACACTCCAGTAGTCCAGTGACTCAACTCTTCCCCTGGGGCTCACATCCAATATAGAGTATGGATTGCCCCCGTCAAACACGCGATCTCCCCTCATCGCTGAATCGTCTCAAAATTATTTTAATCTATATTTTATTTTTAAAAAAATTATATTTACATTATTAACAACTAACTATATTTGTATATTTGTATATTTTAAATTTTTTTCTTAAAAAATCATTTTTTTTCTTAAAAAATTATGTTTAGATAAATTTTAAAAATAAAAAAATAATATATATACAAATTATTATTATTTTGTAAATATATAGACAATAGATTATATTTACACAGAACCGAATCCAGAAATTTTTATTCTCCATGGGCACAATTTTTTTTATAGATAACTTTTATATTATTTGTAAGAAAAATTATTAATATTATTTAATTAAAAAACAAAATAATTTATAAGAATTTTAAAATAATGAAAAATGGATTGAGAAATTAATAAATGAAAATATGTGCCGAACAAAGGTTGATTGATTTCTACTTAAATGGGGTCGGCTCAACCACTAAGCCACTAGAGACACTTATGAGATTAAAGTAACTTCTAATTATTCGGTTATATTAGGTGATTACTCGTTGTAATTAAATTATTCGATGGTATTGGTGATTATTCGTTAGAAAGAAACTTATATTTTTTTTATAATTTTTATAGACGAATAATTATATTGTTGTATGCGAATAATTATGTGAAAACAGACAAATAATTATGAAAAAACAAATGAATAATTTCTGCGTGCATGCACAATAAAGCATGTGTACAGTGTACACCATAAGGGTCGTGTACACTGAAAGATCCGAAACCAACCTCTATATATGGTTAGAATGCGAATTATATTTTTTAGAATTATATCCCCGTCTCATACCGAACATGTGACCGTGTTAAAAAGCTATCAAGTAATGTTTGATGATTAGAGTTACAAATTTGCCATGGCTTTCAAATGAGATGACCGACCCGAATCCAAATTAATTTTAAAAGTAATTTACATATTAAATACTTTCTTTTTATCACATTAATAGTTACTTAATTTTCCTAGCAATTTTCATATGATGATTTGATGAGAATTAGAGAACACGGATAGTGTGATTAAGGCATCATTAGCTACTTAATTTATAAAGACTTAAGGAAAGTTAGCATGATTCTTGATTGTTAAACCAATGAGTTGAGAGTAATTAAACTCTCAAATTTCAAAGGGTTTAAAACCTAATCGGGTCCCCAAAGAGAACAAGAGGGATAAGGGTGTGTGCTTAAAGAGTTAAAGGGACTTAATAAGGGCCCACCTAACCCATCAAAAGGCTATAATCTATTATATTTTCTCCTCCTTGCAATTTCTAGTAATTTTTAAACTTTCATTTTTTGAGAGCATTAGCAAAGTGTTAATTATTGCCTTAATCATGCTACAACTATAATGATTATGCCTTCCATTTGGAAACTTCCCACCTAGAGGCACTCTTTTTCTTTCCAAGCCCTTTTCATTTCAAAGTGAGTTTCATCTTAATCAACCTCTCATTGGTAATTTATAAACTAGTTTTAAGTTAAAATTGATTATCTTGTAATCCAAATCCATTAGATTATAAATTAATCACCCCAACTACAAGTTTGGCAAAATATATAGTTATTACATTGGTACATATATATGTGCAACTTTCTCATTTTTGTTAAATATATTACCCGATCCAGATGTAGAGCGACTGAGTCGATCGAACTGGACTAAGATTAAAAAAAAACTTTCATTTTTTATAATTGAGTAATCTAACTTGAGGTATGAACGACATTAATGGGGATAAAAAGTGGCCTTTTTTGGGGGCACCTTATCTCCAAATTTTTATATAAATGTATAAGAAAAACAAATAAACAAAAATTTGAAAACATAAAACAAATTGAAGGAAGAAAATGAAGAAGGAAAAAAGAAGTGGAAGACAAAATAAGAATGGTCGGCGAAGGGGAAAGCAGAAGTGTTAAAATAAGCCTTCATGATTAACCCTTTAGGCAGTCGTATTATTTTGTTAATTAATTAATGTTTAAAGACTAATTATATATGTTGAGTCTCTTGACTAAACTGCGGAATCCTATATTAACTTTAGACCTTATGGTATTATTTAACAAGAGTTAGGGTATAGCTAGGCCAAATGGCTACCCATGGAGATCTAATTTCCCATCATTACGCTAATTAAACGCGGATTTGGTTAATTACCCACTAATTATATATAAAAGACACATCAACACGATTTTATAGTTCGAAGTTTCCAACTTCATATAACCATTTTAAATTGATAAATATTCAATGTACGTTTTTTTAATGATGTTAGGGTTCAGACTATCTTGTTTACAGTTAAGCCAATATGCACCATTAGTGTCGATCTGTTTCTCAATCTAGTTTTTTTTTCTTGATGTTAGGGTTCAGACTATATATCTTTGTATGATATATAATTACTTAACCCACCGAAAATGACCACTTTTTGTATAGTTTCGTATAAATAATATAAATCATAGGTAGGAAAATCGATGTAAATTAAGAAACTAATAAGCAAAAAAATATAGATGTGTTTGTGAATGTGGTCTCAAAACTATATACAACTAGATGTGAAAACACTTTTGTTGTGTGATCTAGCCCGCCGATAAGAAGATTAAAGGGATGGAAGTTTTATTATAGGCTCGAATGTGGGTTAATTAACTTATTAAGAAAATGCAAGTCTTTTGTCTCCAACTAAATTCAATATATTTTTTAATGTTTTTGGTGGAACTTATTCTGCATATATTGTGCTCTCGGATACTCTAGCTTCAAGATAAATCGAACCACTAAGTAGGTTTGATCACCCACCTAGTTAAGTCCAAAAATTAGGTACAACTTGGGACTTGAAGATTAAGATATACATATGCGGCATATATGCAATAAATATACCAAAGTAGACATTTTTTTTCAAAAGTGGGGAAAGTAAAGATTAACCCTTCACAAAAAAAAAAAAAAAAACCACTCATACTTATATTTATTTTTCATAAATCGCCACTATTTATGTAAACACACTAAAACAACCTTAAACATTCACAAAGCCAAGGTGGAGAGAAGTGGAAAAAAATCGATATTTTTCAAAAAAAGAAAAATCATAATAGCTAAACTAAGTATTTTCAAGTGTAGTTACAAAAAATCAAATTTTATAACTACAAAAAAGGTAATGGTCTTGTGAAAGTCTGACTTGAACCGACGAAAGTCGTGTTGTGTTTATTTTTGCTTTTGGTTATAAGATCGAAATTCACCCTTCTAACACCAAAGTTTAAGTCATCATGTAGACGTGTAGGGATTTCACCTCCCCTTATATTTTGGTTTGATTTTCACCTATTTTCCAATGTGAGACTTTACCCACAACTCCAACAGGCAACGACCTAACACACAAGTCTGATGAGGTTGCATTCTAAAACCAATTAACAATAGAAGAAGTAGTCCACTGACTTACATACTAAAGTTTGTTATGTTCAACTTTCGATGTGAATCTCTTTTGGTCTCATTCACATCTATCAACAGAAAGTTTGAGTTCGCGTTTCAAATAATTAAAAAATAGGGGCATTTTTACGAAGATAAAAAGGGGGTGTTATTTTATAAACTAACATAAGTTGGTGTGCTTTTGTAAAATTTAAAAGTAAAGGTAGAAGTCAAGATACATATGCATAATATAGCAAACAGAAAGTAGAGTTGAATCACGCGAAATCTGGGAGGGGTATTTATCTCACTTTTCAAGCTTTATTCACAACTTTGTTGGTATTTTGATTTTTTTATCCCTCTCTTTTTACTCATTGATTTGTAAGAATGAGTCACAGGATAACTCCCAAAAGGCCCATTTGTTTTGATAATTAAGTCATTCACAAAAAGAACTAGTCCTTTTCTTTTATTGCTTCCTCAACTTCTTCTTCAACACTTGGCGGGTGATAGGCGATAGGATAGGGTTAAGAGTCTAGGCATAGTTAAAGCGGATTTCATAACGGGTTTTTACAGTTAGGCAGGTCTTGACGATCTTGAAGGCCTTGACGATGGAGCGAGCTCAAGGATTTAGGTAGAATCTAGGCAGACCTTGAAGGATTTTTTAGAACAATACTTCTATTCTAGTCTTGTTCTAATCCATTCTCCCCAAATCGGATGAGATTTGAGAGACTTAAAACAAACAAACAAACTTACATAATCTATTTTTGTCGCGCAGATCGATTCTTCACAAACTTGGACAGTGTACCAAACGGATAACTATTATTATTGTACTTGACTAATTGTACAAGCATATGAACGTGGAGGTCATGTTGTTCTCCTAACATATTAATGTTTGATGGATCTTGAGGTCTAAAACACTCTTGCATTTTTTTTTTCACCCAAAAAAGTGCTTCTTGGTTGCTCAATGAAGAGGTGATTTTTTGGGACAAATTTAAGATGTGTGTGTGTGTTTTTCTTAATTATTATTATTCATCGTTGGGTTTTTTCATCAATTGATCATATAGGTTTCATTCCGATTATATGCCCGTTGAACATTTTCATGGGCCAACATTTTGGGCTCAGTGGCCCATTTTATGATTAGGCCCAGTTGATAAGGTGTACGGGGACTTATTTTATAGGCCCTATATATAAACACAATATTAAAGTCGGTTCAATTCCAATTTAGATCCTCTATAACACTTTGTGTGTTACATTGGATGTTATACTCAATTATTTTGGGTATAAATTCACACTAATTTTTTAAAAAAATTATAGTTATACTCTATACACTTATGTTAACATGTCTATAGACTTTTATTATTAAAATACATGTTTTAAAAAAATATAAAAAAATATTTTCTAAAATAATCAATCTTTTAATTATCCATAATTTTTAATAATAAATTTTTTATAATAAAATTTTATAAACATGTTAATATAGGTGTATAGAATATAGATATAATTTTATAAATTTTTGTAATGTGAATTTATACCCAAAATAATTAAATGTAACCCAATGTTACAGGGGATTCAGACTGATCCAATTTGAATTCGTGTATTTGCCTTTTGTTAGAAGAATGAGATGATAGGTCCGTTTTATACAAAATAGTAGTTGAAGTGTCAATCAGACACGATTATATTGATTTTATATTGAAAATGGACATTTGTTGGAAAGAAATCCACATTACTTGGGAGTGACAAAAGTTGGCAATATATAAACATAGGCGAAACCTTATACATTGACTTCTTTGATTATTTCATTTGGTTGAGTTTCCTTCCAAATCCTCATAACCATCTTCCTAGATCAGCTCATCCGAGTTATTTTCCCAAATGTTGTCCCCTTCCCCTAATGTTTATTGGACCTATCGTCTATCTGTTTTGGACTTTTAGTCCATTGTCTGTTTAGGGTTTCATGAGTCTCTATTTATACTCATGAAACACCGACCCCTTGTAACCCTAATCTGTTATGTCTTCTCTAATACTCCCTCCGTCTTAAAATACATGTTTTTTTAGCCCATGTAATTTTGTCAAAAATACATGTCTTTTTAGATTTAATCATTACACTTAACCTACTTTTTACATCTAATCATTATTCTAATTTTTACATCACCCCTACCCTCCTCCTTATAAATGGAAAAAAAAACAAATACTCTAATACCAAAGTCTAATCATTACACTTAACCTACTTTTTACATCTAATCATTACACTTAACCTACTTCTTAATTCCCGTACTTGATCCTAAAAAGACATGTATTTTGAGACGGATGGAGTATAAAACTGGGTTCTCTGCCCGTAGACGTAGGTAACACACCGTTGCCGAACCACATAAATCTCTGTGTCGTTCTTCTCTATCATCATTCCCGTTATAACAGAAAGATATACCAAATAGTCAATTTTTGACAAAAAGGAGGTTGCTTGTCTCAAGGGCAAAGAAGGATGCAAAAATGAAAGTGAGTTGAAAGTTAGTTGGGAGAGTAACTACTTCTTCTCCTCTCCCTTAAGAGCATGCCCAACAGCTTCTCTAAAAAATTCTCTAAAATGGAGAATTATAAACCACTTATTCTGGATTTTTTTGGGTTGAATTCCAACAGATTCTCTATTATGGAGTTTACCCCAAAATATATAGAGTTTTCTCCAAATTTAGGGAATAGTCTCCATTTTTTCTCCTCATTCTCTATTTTGGAGAATGTAATGGAGAATCTGTTGGACTAAAATCCATCTTAATATTCTCCAAAAAATCAATATGGAGAAGCTGTTGGGGTTGCTCTAAGTTCTCTTTCATGGCGTGTACTCGGGAGTTCGTTATCCACATATCCCTGCATTTCCGGGGAAATATATATATCATGTGTAAGTCACTTTCATGGATGGAAGATGAATTCCATTTCATACATCTCCCATTTATCTACATATGAAAGCTCAATCAATTTTTTTTTCCATTAAAAAAATCATCAAATAATTAATAAATTGAAAAGATTGAGGCATGCCGTATGCACGTGCACAACCACTAGTAATCTTTCTCAACACACCACTCATCACATCATCACCCATTGGCTTTAGAAGCCATGTATAGGGTAAGTCGTTTTTTTTTTGGAAGTAGGTAAGATTTCGAAATACAAAACAACACATTTATTTGGTAAATTGAGAGGCCGAAATGATTGGTTGATGGACTAACTGTCATGATACAATAAAGAAAACATGAGACTAAGGAAGATAACCCGAACACAAATGCTCCTAGCAAAAAAAAAAACAAACCGACAGAATAGAAGTCGATGAAGACCAGGAAAGATCGCGGATGTCGTAAGTTGATTTTTATTTAATAATATGGTAAATTACAAAAAAAAACATTATCTAAATATTGAGTTTTTCACTTAATTACCCATTAAATTCAAAATTATATAAAAGTACCCGTAAAATATAATTGGTTACCAAATCATCATCCAAACAAATACATATTATACATGGATGAGATATATACGCATCGCAAATATATATACCGCTAACAAATCACAACAAACTATACTAGCTTAATTACCTTTTAGAAATCACATCCTTTAAAAACAAGCTACTTTATACTATACGGAGTATGGTTTAATTAGGGTCTTGTTAGATACATAACAAATCCTCTTCTTTAAATCCATTCCAACGTGCATGCCATTTTCAATTAATTAACACGCTTTTTCAATTAATTAGCCCACTGCAACCCTGCACGTCCATTCTGACGGGCAAGATTTGTGGTGTATTTAGTTTCTCCGTTTAATTAAAAGCATAACTAATTAATTGGATCACAAAGCAGTATTAATTAGAGTCATACGGTACAATTAATTTAAAAAAGGTTGTCAGATTTGAAATGGGAGAGTGGAAATTCGAGTAAGAGAGCCATTGTTGCTACCCCGGAGTAATTGGTTGCTGTGGGAGTTGTTGTTGGGTGTTTCTGATCGAGAGTTTATTTTTCAGTTTTCCTGATCGAGTTTCAGAAGAGGAGAAAGCAACACCACATAATCTGATAACCATGCGAGGGAAAACGAAGAGAGTTGGGGAAAGCTCAGATTTGTAAGGCCGAGCTTTAATTTGCAGTGTACAATTATTGTACATACACACACTTCAAATTAATTAAGTACGAACCAACACCAGTTGAGTACTATCACTGCGCAAATGTAGGTTTCCCCCCCAAAACTGGTTGGCCTTGTTAAATAGGGAAAATTGTAAAAAATAGCCTAACCTTTAGGATTTGTTACGCTCAATAGTCTGAACTACAAAAAATGCAGAAAATAGTCTCCAGTATTTACTTGGTTGTAGAAAATAGTCTCAAGCCACATTCAAATTCAAATAATTACCTTTGAATTCAAATAAATTACAAAAAAGCCAGTCTTATGTTGCTTTTAAATTCAAATTAATTACAAATTAAAACCTCTCCAAATTAATTTTTATTTAAAAAAATCATTACTTCTAATATAAAAAGTATTACACTTAATAGTTGTTATCTAAAACTCATAGCTGAATTAATTGTAAAAACTATCTCAAACTGTATAAATATAAGTTAAATTTATTTATTTTTAAAATTAATTAGATTATTTACATATCATTAAATGTGAATAAATACTTAAGCTTCTGCTCGCAGTTGATCTAATAAGCGATTTAGGGCGATCTTCTGAGCAAAACTAGCGCAAAAAAAAGTTAAGCATGCATTATATATTGTTTTAAACCTAACAATTAGGGTAGTTTGTTATCTATTGAAGAAAAAAAGTGTGCATACGTTATTCACCCAACAATGGTTTTTATTTGAGTATTGAATAGATTGTAGAATGAAGATAAATTAATTTTTATTAAGAAAAATAAAGATCTTGTAATATTTTTTAGTAGCCCTTTTTTTAAAAAAGTATTTATTTACAAAATTTATATGGTATAAGGTAGTCTTTATAAATAATTCAATGATGAATTTAGCTAATAATGACGTAGTGATAAAAAAAATTATGAGAAGTGGTAGATTTTGAGAATAAAAATTATTTAGGCTATTTTTTATATATAAGAAGTGATGATTTTTTTAAAAGTAAAATTATTTTGGAGAGGTTTTGTAAATATTTTGAATTTAAAGGCAATCTAAGGCTGTTTTTTTTGTCATTAATTTGAATTTGAAGGTAATTATTTAAATTGGAATGTTGCTTGAGACTATTTTTTGCAACCAAGTAAATACTTGAGGCTATTTTCTGAATTTTTTTTATAGTTTAGGCTATTGAGCGCAACAACTCCTAAAGGTTGGGCTATTTTTTTTGCAATTTTTCCTAATTAATAGAGGGTACTGTATAATCCCTGCACCGCGACGCGAATTTTTTAAAATCTAATCTTAATAATATATAACCAATTAGTATTATAAAATATTAATAAAATTTAGGATATAAATCATAAAAATAGGTACCATAAAAGTATCATAGAAATAATTTCATATCTTTTTTAAAATTCTCATTTAAAGTAGAATATATATATATATAGATATTTTAAATCACTCTTATTGGTTAGTAAAAAATAATAATATCATTGTAACTTTGGTATTCATAATATATATATATATATATATTGTAAATGTTTTTAAAAAATAAAAGAAAATTTTTTTGATTGATTTAAAGAGATAAATGAAAGAAGAAAAAAATAATTAAAGGAAAAAAAATATTTGATTAGTTTAAAGAGATTATTTAAAAAAAAAAGATAAGGATACCACGTAGGCTAAATGGATGTTTTAAGAATATGTATATATATATATATATCTCGAGGTTAGGTTATGTGTTCTTATCCCTTACGGTATTTAATGTTAACACATCTTGATCATTGAATTGAGTTGAATGGAGGGTGTAGATTTATTCTAATTTTGCTTCTTTTTTAATGTAAAAATTATGGGTCCTACTTAGACATGTCAAAACATAACCAGACCCGAACGCCCGGTAAAATTTGGGTCAGGACCCAAAAATTTTGACCCGAAATTTTTTTCTGACCCGAACCCAAAAAATCGGTAATTTTTCGGGTCATCCGGGTTTCGACCCGGTGACCCGATTGACCCGATAATTTTGACCCGATTGACCCGGTGATCCGATTGACCTGATTGATTTTTAATTATATATGATTAATTTTTTTTATGGAGATTCCAATTTATTTATATTTTATAATTACAATCATTTGATGTTTCATTTTCAAATCAACTTTTATATTTATTTGTATTGTGTAATACTCCCTCCAATCCATAGTATTTGATTTTTTATTTTTCATCACATTTTTTAAGAAGATAAAAAATCTAAACAGTATTAAAATATTAAAATAATTCTATGGTTATTGCTAATTGCATGAAATTATGTTTTAAAAAATTATTTAAAAATTTAATATTTTATATATTTTTAAATTTTATTAAAAATTACAAGAAATAATAAAAATTAAATATTTTTTATCAGATATAGTACATAATTACAAGCACTAAAACTTATGAACCACATCTTTAATTTTATCATTTTAAAATTATCACAAAATTACCAAATCATGATTTTTTAATTTAAAAAAGAAAAATTTGACAAACCCGAAATCGACCCGATTTGACCCGAAACCGGGGCAAACTCAAGTTTCAATCAATCCGGATCTACTCGGGATCAGTTTTACCCGAAATCCGAAATGACCCGATCCGAATGACCCTATTGACAAGTCTAGTCCTACTGGTGAGAGATTTCACTCTCTGCGTGTACAACGCCCACGTTTTTCTTTCCCTTAATAGTTTAATGTTGATTTTTCTTTTTTTTTTAATTAAAATTAATTGGCCGGCCTTTGGAGTAAAGTTGGTTGTTGGTATTTGGTGGAGGAATTATTTTTCTACCGTTTTTATACAGTATAGTACTCCGTATCACATACTACGTATTGCTTAATTTTGATCAAAGTTCTAAAATAATACAGTACGTAGTACATAGTAATACAAATATTCGCTAAGTTGATGGTAATTATTCATGGTTAATGTGGAGTTATCGTTTACATTTGATTTGAAAACTGGGAAACTGTTAGGCAGTTTTGGAACTATTCGATAAGGTGATTGTAATTATTCGGTAACTAAATGGTTATTATTCGTTAAGTTGATAGAAATTGATATTCAAAACTTGAAAAGTGTGAGTCAATGTTACAACTATTCACTGAATTGATATATTCGATAAGTTGATGGTAATTGTTCATGGTTAATGCGGAGTTATCGTTTATATTTGATTTTGAAAATCTGGAAAAGCATAAGGCAATTTTGATGAATATTGATTAGTTGTGAAATATTGATGAATAATTGGAATGTGTTGTTGAATATTTGATAATAATTGACATGTTTGATGAGAATGCGTTTACTAGTCCTACGTTGGCACAATAAATAAATAAAAACATTGATCTCTAGTTTTCATGAAGATCCGGATTTGCCAGTTTCAACATTTGGGTGTGAATCACACGCCGGTGTGATTCACACGCCATTGATGAGAGTGGTGGGAGTTTACACATGGGGCCCACATTTTTTTTAAAAGAAATTATTAAAATTTAGAATTAATCGTAGCCTTCCATTTTGATTTGATCAATGACCAATATTTGTTAACATTTAATACCGTAAGACTTGTTAACATTTGATCCATACTCTCTCTATATATATAATGATTTACATATAGATTTTTTATAGACATTAGATTGAATTCAATGTTTTGAATTAAGCCAAATAGTTAGTAAATGTGCTGAAAAAAATGGTGATTGATTTAAAAAGTTAAATGTAAGGAGAAAAAAATAATAAAAGAAAAACATGATTGATGGAAGGGAAATGATGAAGAAGGGGCTGACAAGTAGACATAAATTGTTATGTTTTAAGAATATATATAGATATAGATATTAATTTGATATCTCTAATATCTATATTTGTGTTTAGTAAAATTTGATATCACTAATATCTATATCACGTGTTTGGTATGTGGGGATATGAATATCAATTTGATACTCCTTTCGTTAAAAAATACTATATAAGTCTTTTTAGGCTTATATTTTTATTTGAAAATATGAGTCCTTTTAAGTTTTTTCAGTTATTGAGATACGGATAATTCATGAGTGGTATAAAGTTAATAAATTTATGATTTTCTTAAATTGTGTGCAAATGCCTAAAAAATCATATTTTGGACAGATATAGTATATGATATCTCTTTTGAAACACATTTGATATACTAATAAATTGGGGTACACCACTCTCTTCTATTTTCACTTCCTCTTCTTTTTTTCACCGATCCTCTCCACTTCTCCAACCCAAACTAAGGTATCAAACTCATACCCATATCTTAATATCAATATCAATATCTTCTCATACCGATATCTTGATATCAAATATTGATATCATTATCGTTGTATCGATATCTAATATTTTCATATGGATACCAAACGGGCCCTTAATAACATTCAATGGTGATGGAGGGTCTTGGGTAAAATGGGGGTCACCCCTTCTCACAAGAATGACGGTCTTTGTATTCTCTCGTATTGGTACAAATGTAATACATAATATATCTCATAGATACATGGATTTGAGATTCGCATATCAAGAAGATGAAAAGTGGAAACACACCACCCGAGCATTCAGAATGAAAGGGATAAGGAGAGTTGATCCAGCAGAGAGACGAGCCAGTCGTCGCCTCCACCACCACCGAACCCTATCGGCCCACTGGCAAAACCACCCGCGCACCCGGACACCACTTTCGAAAAGTAGCGTTTTCCAACAAGTCGACCTCTAATTAGGGTTGCTCAATTGAAAACCAAACCAAAACCTACCAAAAAAAGGGTTTTCGTTAAGCCCGAATAGAATACTAGTCAGATCGGGCCTCAGCCAGAAAAAAACTGAAATATATACAAAAGTAATATAAAGATAGAAGAGTGGTTTCACCCACGAGTTTGCAACAATAGTTGCTTTGCTCGCTCATCGAATCTCCTTCTAGTTATCTACATTAATATAATGATTATTTTGATATTGATTTATATAGACTAATAGGCCAAACACGCACTAAAAGTCCCTTACACTCTTAGACATTCTCATGAACCGATCGATGTTCCCTAAGAACAGCACATGGTCCCAATATACATGGCACAAAGGCAATGCCTGGTTCCTCTATTGGCACCTTATCACCTAGTTGCCAGCCTACCTAGCACCTCAACTAAGAGGTAATATTTAACCTAGATGTCAACTTCTTACACATTCAAGTATTAGCAAACGATCATATAAGAATGTGATTGTTACTATGAACTAAGGCTCGGAAACGTCGAAGCCCTAATCCTAGCTATGCATAAATCAAGGTAATCAATCTCAATTAAACAATAAGCACGGAGAATATTTATTGAAATAAACATAGAAAGAACTAGAATTCCAAACTCACGACTCAACCAACGATGTCTTGAATCAAGGGCAAAACGAAAGAATCTAGCAATTAATCCATGACTTACCGGATCTCTAAACTTCAATTTCTAAATGCTTTGAATGAAAGCAGAATAATGAACGTAGAAGATGATGAAAAGACAATGCCTGAAACTGACCTAAACTATGTTATATATAAGTCTATGGGTCGGTCAAAACCCTAGAAAAAACTGGCCCTAAAGAATAAGAACAAATCTCAAGAATATAATTTTGGAAGATTCTATCTAGATTTACTTCGGCAAAATAAGCAGGCGCTGTTTGGGATTGGCGGATGAAGTTCTTCCTGAGAGAATGACATCGTAGAGCTTGGCGAGAGCTTTCCAACTCATACTTACAATAGTCGACTGGACATCCAAGGCTTCCGAAAACTGTGTTATAAGTTCAACTCGTCATTCGCACAACTTTTGCGTTGTTTCAGCTCTTAGACCTTGATTTTGTGCGTTGTTGCTCCTTAGCTTGCTCCACACTCTTCGGGACTCCTTCCTCAAGCTCCCCAAGTCTCGCCTTAGCCTCATTAGCTCCGTTTATCGTGTTCCTTGCCTCGGATCTACGAATCTGAACAAAACAATCGAAATAGCGTAGATTCCGAACTCGACCACCAGAATGACAAAGTATGCAAATCAATACTAAAGCATGCAGTATTTACACCTAAATACCACTAAAACTACCCATTAAACCTATCTAAAATACGCATTATCATCCAACTTCTTCCTTTCTTAATCAACCAACGGATTTTAGGGATTCTCAACACTTCTCTTGGAATGGAAGGATATTAGGGCTCTTGTTCTTGGGGGCTCTTGCTCTCATTCTTGATCAGATTTGCTTTAAAGGATATTTTGCTTGGGCGGCGTTGGGGCAAGGTTCTAGGATTTTTTTTTGAAAAAATTTGCAAAACGGGCACTTTATTTGGACAAATTGGGGAATTGTCCACCTTCTTGGACAAATTAGCAAAACGTCCACTATAAATACTTATTCTCACTTGTACGGACATATTATCGTGTATACTCTCTTCCAAACTCTCTTCTCGCGCTCGTCGGTTTTCACCGGTTTTCTTCATTCTCGTTCCTTCAATCTGTGCGTAAGTAGTGAGATTTCGGCCGATTTCTGTTCGTTGTTGTGCTATCTGGTTCAATGTCGTCATCTAGCAACTCTTCAGGTATCGATATCGCTTGTTTTTGCTAAATGTTTCGTGCTAGGGTTTGGAAGAAGTTGATTTATGTTGATTTTATTGATTTCTGCTTTCAGTTTTGATCACCTATAGGTAAATCGATGCTTGATATGCATAAATGTTTGGGATTTTGAGTGTTGTAGGTAGTTTAAGTAATTTGCGTGTGTTAAATTCGTTTATTTTAACTGTTTGTGTGCTTCAATTTTTGTGATGCGGCAATTTGTATGTGCTTTTTTAACGTTATTCGTGTATTTTTCAACAATGTGTGTACTTGATGCTTTGTATTGTTTGTGTTGTTCATAGTGTAGATATCTGTAGGTATGCTCATGTGTAAGCGCGCTGACACTGTCTGTTTTTATACATGGTTGTTTTAGTTTTGGTAGTTTCAACAATGTGTGTACTTTGATTGGGGTTTCTGTGTTGTTTTTGTGATGTTTATGTTCTTTTCTTATGTGGTGGTGTCATTTTATTGTTATTTTTTTTTATGGTTATTTGGTTTATCATGGATTATGTTATTGTATTTTTATATTATTCTTTATTTTGTTTTTATTAGCGGCTCAATCTGGTGATGCATCCACATCTTATAGGGGTTCTGATGTAAGTTATTTTGTTTTTCCATTTTAAATTTTTTTGTTGATGAGCAAGTTTTGATTTTTTCCTAATCTGATGTTGTGTTTTTGGGTACTTTGTATGTGATTGATCAGGGTTTGGAATATTGCATTCCTGTTTCTGAACGATTCCATTCTAGGTCCAACATATATTCATATCCATCTGTTTGTGATTTGATTGAGAAGCATTTGTCTCATTCTGATTACAATATTCTGCGGGAAAGTTGTGTGGGATGGGTGCTGACGCAGGGCACCAAAATGGCTACCAATTTTCAGCTTATGCATCAAATGGTGCTTCGTCAAGTCCAAACTCAGAAGGAGAATGAGTTGTGGTTTAGAGTTGGTGGATATCTTGCACGTTTTTCAATTTTTGAGTTTCATGTCATCACTGGCCTTCCTTGTGAAGAACGTGTTTGTAATATTTCAAAAAAAGTGTCAATATCTGAATTTTTTGGGCAGAAGAAGATGACTCATGATGATTTAGTTGCTCGTTTCATATCTGAGAGCAAGAAGTCTAAGAAGAAGTTGATCATGGCAAAGTTGTTGTTGATTGAGAGGTTAATTGTATATAGGAGGTCAGAGGTTGTCAGTGCACAATTCCTTTCTCTTGCATGTAATGAGAAGGAATTTGAATTATATGCTTGGGGTAAGGAGTCGTACACCCGTTTGTTGAAGTCTTTGAAGAGTTCTTCTGTTGCAGACCGTGCTGGTGTTAGGGGCTCTTATCAAATGTATGGGTATTGCCTTGCATTCCAGGTATTCTGTTTTAGTGCTTGAATCACTTTTGTCATCAATATTTGTCTATGTCATCACAACTTTTATTGTGTATGTTAAGATTTTTGTCTAATATTGTTTTGTAATCTCTTTTTGTGTTTTATTTTGTAACAGTCTTGGATATTAGAAGCTTTCCCAGCCCTCTCTGCTAAAATTGACTGTAATTTTATGATGCCTGATAGAGATCCATACTCATTGCACTGGGTATGCGAGTTTAGCCATTCGTATGTTAAAGCTGAGCATTTGTTTCATGGTGATTTGGTAATATTTTTATGTTATTTATCTTTAAGACCATTTTTAGTTGATGCATCTTTGTTTATTTTTTTTTAAACATATTTTTATACTTGCATTTTGGGCAGACTCCGTTGTTCCCTACTTATGGGGAGTTTGCACGCACCGCAGGGATGGGGTTTGCTGATGAAAAAGATGATCCAGTCGTTGATGCATCAGTTGAAGAAGTATGTGGGGGAGCTGTTGATGATGCATTATATGACAGCCGTCATTTTCGTCAAAGGGCATATGCAGCTAGGTTTTCAAACAGAGTTGTACAAGCTGGTGGTGAAGAAGCTAATATCTCGGAGAAAGGTGATGAAGCAGAGACCTCAAAGAGGAAGACACCTGTGAAGAGAGGCAAAGCTGCTGGAAAGAAACAGGATGGGAAGTCCTTTGAAACTGCTTTTCAAGTTTTTCCTGAGGTAGAAAACAAAGATGTTGTAGAGTCCTCAAAGAAGAGGAAATCTGAGAGTGGAGGGATGGCTGGTAAAAAGAAAAAGAAAGCTGAGGGATTGGTGTATGTGAGGAGGGGTCGTTCTGCAGCTAGGCAATGTGGTAGAGTTGTTCCTTCTGAGAATGTGAAGATAATTAATGCTGACACAGATATGCATGAGGAGGGTGTTGTGGTTGCTTCACCTTCCAAGAGAGGTCGGTTGGTTACTAATTTATGTGATTTATTAGATGATGATACCCCACTGAAATTTGTCTTTCAGCGGAGGTATAAGATGAAGAAATCTGGGTTAGGTAGTGGGAGGCCATTGTATGATAGTACTGTTGACATGTCTTCTGTTCTTCCTTCAGTTTCTCTTGGTGATAATCAGATTACTCATGGAGTGGAGAATGAAGAAATTCATGCTGCAGGCTTTACATCTGGTGGTGAAGGCAGTGATGGCGATGACAAGGTTGATGATTTTACTGCTGACACCCATTCTTGTGGATCTGATGAGTTGGCTGCTCCTCCTACTGCTGGGCTTTCTGTTTTGGCGGATGTTGCAGATGTGGTTGGTTGTGCTGACAAGGTTGAAGGAGCTGAGACATCTTCTGGTGACAGGCGGGGAGAGGTTCAAACATCTAATGCTGGCACTGAAGGTGTATCTCCCCAAATGGAGGCCAAAAATGATTCAACGGGGGAGTTGCCTCCAAAAACACATGGTGATGGTTTTGCTTCTTCTACCCCTTCTTATCCTGATTGGGTGAAGGAGATTTTTAAGAGGATTGAGAAGCTTGAAGATGTACCTCAGCGTATGGATGTGTTGGGTGCGAGGGTTGATGCTATTGAATCAAAGATTGCAGAGATGGCTGGGATGCTTGGAGTTGTTGGTGAGATGGCGATGAGGTATGATGAGCTTGAGGTTAGGGTTTCTAATTTTGAAGCTATGTTTGCCAGGTCACAGGTAAATCCTGGGAATGCTGATGATAAGCATATAGGTGGTAAGCCCCAGGGCAGTCCTGTGAAGGTTGTTGATGAAGATGTCAGCGCAAAAATTGTCAATGATGTTGTAGCTGATCTTCAGAAGTGTTTCTCTGCTGATGAGGAAATGGTGAAATCATCACCCCATTCTGTCAATGTTAAGGACGTGTCCTTGCCCTCAATAAGATCAGAGGGCCTAACTTTGGATAAGGATATTCTGTATACTGAAATCCCTCCTGTGTTCCCAACTGTTGTCGCTGACACTGAGGGTGAGGATGTTGGTGCAGATGTGAAAGTTTTTAAGGATTTGAAAGGTGATATTTCATTAACTAAGAATGAAGTTGATGATGCCAAAAGGAGTGCAGATGAGTTTGGAATTCCATCATGTTCTGCTGAAGTTGCTCGATCTGCCAAGTGTGAGGTTGAAGGTGGTGATGCTGTAGTCGGTGTAGTTGGTGGGCACTCATCATTGGAAAAGTTCATATCTCTGTCTGATGATGAATATGACACGGGTGCAGGTGTTGATTGGGATTTGGTAGCCAAGGATACTGAAATTATAAATGAAGTTGAAAAATTAAAGGCTTCGAATCTTATCCCGTCAACCAGCACATTCTTGTATGGCCCAGCTGAGATTGAAAAGAAGGTGAGAATCTTAAAGCACGTCCCTAACAAGTCATTGATCAGCTTTGAAGATCATGAGTTTATGTATGGACTTGTAAAGAAGAAAAGGTATGCTTTATTTTTTTGTTCAATCTTTTTTTATGGAATGTTGTCTTTGTATTAGTACAGCACCTCATTCTTTATATATTTATATTCATCTTGTGTAATTTGGTTAGGAATTTTTCTGTTGCTGGTCCAATATCAAGGTGGGACAAAAAGTTTTTCCTGCACATCATATCAAAGAATATGTGGCTTGATTGTCAGGTAATATCTGCTTGTTTTTGAAATATATATATATATATATATATATATATATATATATATATATATATATATATATATATATATATATATATATATATATATATATGTGTGTGGATTGGATTCTATTGTGTTTGTTGATTGTTGACATCTTTTTTTTTTATTACTATGTTGTGTAGCATCTAGAAGCAGGTTTGATTCACTTTAGGAGGCGCATTTCTGAAGACCCTGGGAAATATCGAGAGGTTCTTGTTCTTGATTGGCTATTTTACTTAAAGTACCTGCCTGATTATGCTTCAAATTATGGGGAAGATTTGCCTCTTGAAGTCAACACCGAGGAGTATTTTGTTGGTATGTGCCCTGCTGAGTATGGGAAGCCATGGGACTCTGTAAAGAAAGTCTACACAATATTCAATGTTATAAACAAACATTGGGTGGCGTTGGAGATTATGCTTGAGGAGAGGGTAATCAACGTGTACGATTGCAATGTGACTGCTGTTAAGGCTGGTGTACTTGAAGAACAATTGCAACCGTTTGCTATTTGGTTCCCAATTCATTTGGCAAAGGCTGGGCTCTATCAAAACTTTGCTTCCTCTCCTTTCCAGCTAAATATGGTTGATGATTTAATGCATGATTCTACAGGGTATGTATTTTATATGTTTTATTGTTTGTCGTTTAGCCTAAGATACTTGTTATTTATGTGCTCACATGACATGGGGTCTTTTTGTGTTTGTAGGGCTTCATGCGGCGTCTTTACATTAAAAGCAATTGAAGCATCTGTCTTTGGGGGAGATGTGAAACGATTCAACAATGAGAAGCTCTTTCGATACAGAGAACTCATGTGCTCAGATCTGATCAAGGAGACCTGGAGTTTTAGGTTTTAAAACAATTGTTTAGATATGTAGTTGGTGCATACATGGGGTATTTTTTGATGTAATATGACAATCTATGTGCTCAAATTGTTAATTTGGTGGACATGTATGTATATTTGTAGGTAATGGATTTTATGGGATATTTTTTGGATGCCCTGTATTTTGGATATGACTTTGAATCTGTTATGATTGTACATTTTAACTTTTATTAATGTTTATTAAGGTATCTATTTTTGCAATGACAATGTTTTATTTGAATTTGTATTAATAATGTGGGGGGCATGGGTACATATTTACCATGCTATAACAAAAGTGGTGACACCAGTCTTGTGTTTTCTGATATTGAAGTTTATGTGGTGACACTAGGTTTTTGAGGCCCAAAGTAGTGCTGACACTGTTAGTAGTTATAAATAGTGGTGACACCAGTATGGTTTTTTTTCTGATATTGAAGTTTATGTGGGGACACTAGGTCTTTGATGTCCAAAGTAGTGTTGACACTGATATTAGTTACAAGTAGTGGTGACACCAGTCTTGCATTTTTTTATTTTGAATTGTATGTGGTAACACTAGGTGGTTGAGGCCCAAAGCAAGGCTGCCAATGATATTAGTTACAAGTAGTGGTGACACTACCCTTGTTTTTTCTGATATTGAAGTGTATGGGGTTATATTTTTTGTTATTGAAGTTTATGTGGTGACAGTAGATGTGTAAGGCCCAAAGCAGTGCTGACACTAATATTAGTTACAAGTATTGGCGACAGTAGGGTTGTATTTTTTTTTTATTTTTTTTTTTATGTGGTTGCACGAGGTGGTAAGGCCCAAAGTCTTGTGTGACACTGTTGGTTAGAGTAGTTGGAAGTATTGGTGACACTAGCTTTGTGTGTTCTTTGTTATTTAAGTTTATATGGTGACAGTAGGTGGTTAAGGCCCAAAGTAGTGCTGACACGAGGTGGTTAATGTCCAACAGTTATAACTGTAAGCCCAAAGCAGCGATGACACGAGGGGGGTTGTTGTCCAGCAATTATAACTGTAACTCATATAACTGTAATCCGTTTACAGTTTATATTTTTACAGTTTTTATAGTTTTTTACAGGTACTCTGAAATGGAGTGCCCCAAATAACTGTCATAAGGAAGAAAACTGTATAATTATTGGCTATATATATCCAGAAATAACTCTTTGGTGTCCATTGGTGTCTACAAACTGATTTTAACAGAAATCAGAATACCAGAACTTGTATTATTACTGCTTAACCATCCCCCACCAAAAAGATGAATTATGGCAACACTGTTGAGTTTTGCACAAGATTCCACCAAATGTTGGACGATCTGGATGGTGTTGTTTACCGTGGGTATCACATGACTCTCGTTGATGAGGCATGTGAGACTAACAAAGAGGCTCGCAGGGTAGAGTTGGTGGAAGCCGTTGTTTTTCATTATACATTATATGAGGAATTACAAAGATCAATAATAGCAAACGAACATCATATTCGCAGAGCAACCAAAGATGAAGATGCTGAAGCACTATCAAAGGTGATATATGAAGTTTTATCCTTACTTTTTTTTCCCTCTCTAGTGTTAACTCTTATATTTTATGTTTTATCTAGGGGGAACGAGAACTTGGTGAACAAAGGCAGATGTTGGAAGAGGCGAAGGACAACCTTATGCAGTGCGTTAAAGAAGTTTTAGATGCAGAAATGGAAAGGAGGAGGAAGATTGATGAATTTTTAGGCCTGTAGTTCTTGTATATTAATAAGTGATAATATTGGAACTTATTTATATATTTTAGTTTCTATGTGTGTTCATAATGAAGATATGATGTAACTTATTAATATCATATTAATTATATGGATATTTTGTAATTTCGCACCTCGTATTTGATATTATAAAGTGTTATTGAAGTTTTAAGTCTTCATTGGTTGATACTGCGGACACATAGAGTAATTTGGGAATTGTTTTGGCAAAAGTAGTGCTGACACTGTTTAACTAAGGTTTTATGTTATTGTGAATTTGCTCAACATCATCTTAGTTTTGCTCAACAATAGTTTATATTTGCACAACAAACGAGATTTGTGAAATTTTGCCCAAAATAATCCTATTTTCTTTAATATAATTTTATACTTTCTCAATAGATAATTGCACAACATGGTATTATTTTTTTTATAGTATCTTCTTTTCGTAGTAGTGTTTTTTTATAGTATTGATGACAGAATTGCGCTGACATGCTTATTTTGTGTGCTTTTACCCTCTTCTTGAACTCTCCTATTGAAATCTTTCTCTTGCAAAGTATTGTCAATACTTAGGAATGGATATCATTAAATAAACTATATTTATAAAATACACCAGTTATAAACAGAAATCAAATATTTTACTACCGGTGACAGAATTGTGTTGACATAGAGAAAAGAATACAGAATTGGTCAGATGCAGTTATAGTTGTATGAAATTGACAAATACAATCCAGGTTAAAATCATAGGGAAAACAACTGTCTTAATGCTCACGAAACAACTTTTCAGAAGCAGAGTACACAACTGTCTACACCCCAATACATTTGATAGTTTGCAACAAAAACATTATATTGTGTTGTAGCTGTTCAACCAAGGTTTATTTTTTGGCCTTGAATCCCCTTTGAAATCATTCTTGAATGGGATTTTGCTGCCTTCATAACTTCTTTGTTCACTTCATTCAGCTCTGAGCACACAATATCTGTTAGGTACTTCACCCGTAGTTTTGAGATATTCTTGAAATTGCCCTTTTCAAATCCACACTTGTAGCCTCGCTCTGACCCAAAGAAAGTCTCCATGTGACGCATGAGGCATACCCCAGAATGCTGAACTTTCTCTTCTCCAGCCCACGCGATGGGGACAATTGATGTTGGTGCAGTTGACACTATTTCTGCCTTTGCTTCAAGCCCCTTCTCTGTTAGAAACGCAATCAGCATATCTCCCTGCATTTATTGAATTATAAAGCATTTAATGTTAATTGGGAACTGAGGTGATATTAGATTGAAGTTAATACAACTCAAGAAGATATTATGTATCATTAATAAAACTTACCAAACATTCAAAGGGGGATGCAAAGGTGCAAGTTTCAGCAGGGCAAGTTGGGTTGATATCAATGATTTGGGTGACTTTGTTTTTCAAGTTGAAGACAACCATGATGTAGACCTCTTCTTGTTGAACTCCAAAAACAAACTAATGAACATAATATTAAACAGATAGAAATTAGGGATTGAGTTTGTTAACTTTGATCTCAAAATCAGTATTTAGAGAACATTTCATTCTTGTGGTTGTGAAGGGAGTACCATGTCTATATCTTTCAAAGAAATGTGTGGTGACAATGACAAAGCAGTATCAAGGTGGAGGTTAAACCTCTGAAACTGTTCATCACAAGCTCCTGATGACACACTGTCCACATTAAACTGGATCAAAAATAAAAATTAGTAAAAAAACAGACCCATTGTAATAATGGCAAAAGAATGGAGTGTAATTGAAAGATGAATAAGTAAAAATATTACAGATTTGTTGATATTGACAAATAGTCTTGCTGGTGACTGAGCACTTTTATATTGTTCCTTGTTGTTGAGGACTGCTGTCCATGCATCAATAATGACACTAGACAGTTGGGTTTCATCTTCAAGTGTACCCATGTCTCTTCTAACCACCTCAATAGACTTGTGTTTAAATAAGACTTCACTGCAAATGCAAGACATTATGAAGATGTATTAAATAAAAAATATCTTTTACTTGTAACTGAACATACATTAAGTAAATTAAGATTAAAATGAACTTTACGTGCTATGAGTTGTTGTCATTGCTAAATAGGCTGAAACAGTCCGCTCAATTTCAGAGATAGGATCGTTAATATCTACAACACGGGAGTAATAGGGGCTTCTCAAAGATGCAGACGGTTTATATGCTCTCTTTGCAGCTTCTTCTCTCTTTGTGTCATGAAGTTGGTGTGGTGCATTCTCAGGAGCTGCGTTGACACGTGGTGACCTCCGGGGGGGCAATGGAGCAGGGGACTTGGATTTTCTTTTATCCTCCAATGGCTTCTCTGGTGGAATATCAGTTTGGAATTGAGTGGGTAGGGGATTGGGAGGGGTGCATAATGTGTCTGCAGTTTTAGCTTGGACATCCTGTTGTATTGGAGGATGACCATGGCTGGGTCCAGGAGCTTGTTGTGCGTCATTACCATCCTTGGTTGCATCTGCAACGTTCTGTGGTATCCCCGTATCTTCCCCCAAAACAGGATCATTTACAAATATATCAAAGGAAAATTGCCCATCTGCTTTGATATTTGATTTCAATTTTTGCTTATTCTGATACGCAAGCTCAATCTGAGTAAGGCAATCTATAAAAGCAGGGTCTGACCAGAATGGGTGTTGGGAGTTGTTAAAAATTGTGTTTGGAGAGTCGTCCATATATGACCTGTCAGCAGCATCTGTAGCAGGCGCAGGGGTCACATCTCCCATCCCTAGGAGCTGGTTGGCTCCACGCAGAAGTGAATTCACCTTGTCATCATTTTGTAGTTCAGGCGGTATATTTGTAGACCACTCCACAAATTCAGAAATAGCAGATGCAAGCACAGAAGTCTTTTGAGCAAAAGTCTGTATCCAATTCTAGAAGACAAGAGCACATGAGAAAATAAGATTAAAGAAAACATCAGTAAATAAGAAAACATGATAAACTGCACAATTTTAGATTGAATTAGTTAAAAAAAATCATATAGACCTGAAGTGGAGGTGGTTGTTTTTCTGGACCAGCGGGGTGTTCAGTGCATTCTTCATTGTGTGTAGTAGATTGTGGACAAGCCGTAGGAGGTATTTCTTGAGTGGGAGGAACGATTTGGCGAGGTTGGATTGAGCCACGGCCAAAGCCTCCATTATTAATGTCATCAGTCTCTCTTTGGCGTAGAAGTTTGGAATTGATGCCAAAAAACACTGGCAAAGAACGAGGTATTCGTCTAAGCGCTGTGCTTGTGAACAGTTTCACCCTATCCATATACAGCAACTGACACATGAATGGGATAAACATATATCAGTATAATGATTCAGGACGGGAGTGCTGACATGAATAATATTGTATTTATGAAATTAAAAATTGGCACTGGTGACATGGGCACTACAGACATGGTAAAGAAATTAAGCGGGCGGAGGAGTGCTGACATGAATAATATTGTAGATACTAAAGTTAAAATAGGCACTGGTGACATGGGTACTACAGACATTGTAAAGAAATTAATTTAACATCACAGGGAAGATGATGAAGTGGGGCAGTGCTGACATGAATAATATTGTAGTTAGGAAACTTAAAATAGGCACTGGTGACATGGGTAGTACAGTCATGGTAAAGAAATTAATTTAACAACAGAGGAAAGGTTTGAAAAACTACTTACAACCAAGAACAATATAGGCCCTCTGAAGTGTCCATCCTTGTTCTTTTCCCAACTTTTTTTCGCATCAACCAAACTTTCTAACACAAGACCACACCAATTTAGCTCTTTCATGTCACCCAATTCCGGAACAACTCTTACTAAACTATGGTTTGCATGTCCATTTCCTAAAGTATCAATCAAGTAAGAGTCTAATACAACAATAAAGTTCACGAGGAATTGGTCACCACAATTAGTATCAGCTATCAATTTATCCATAACCATAGCTGATGTTATATTATCCTTAACCTCAAATGTGTTTCTCCAATCTTTCACAAGGTTGAAATTTTCCTTTGCTGTTTTTCTTGCTACTAAAACCTTTCCCATAGGCAATCCCAATGTGATATGAACATCCATCTCAGTAATTTCAAGTTCTCCTCCATTAGCCATAACCAAACAACACTTGTTAGGGTCAAACTGATCCACTAACCAATATGAAAGATATTGTGGAAGGGAAACAATGTTCAAGTCGAACAAACATCCAAACCCAATATCTTTAATGAATTTCTTTTGCTTGTCATTCATTTTCTGCAATGATGACACAAGTAGGCGGGGGCTTGAACGTGTTTTCAAAGAGTTGAATTGTTTCTGTCTGCTGTCCCTCTCGGTCTTTGCAATCATTTGTCTGTTTTCTGAGATAGGTTGGATTTCAGTGCCTTCTGTTTGCTCATCAGATGTGATGTTATTCACAGTTGCGTTCGCTGGTTGACCAAGCGTTACATTAGGTGAATTGTCTTGCAAAACTGTAATTTCAAGGGCTTCTAAACCAACAGTGCTAGTAGGAACAGTAGTCTCATGGGAGACCTCTTTCTTACTGTTTTTCCGAACAAGCGGTTGTGAATCTTTAGATTCAAGTGACAGGGAACCGACCCCTGTTTCACATGCTCTATCAGGCTGAGTATCTTGAAACAGTTCATCAATGAAAGCTGGTGAATGCCTAGATAAATCAATTACTGGAGGTTTAACGCCAGATCTTTTTGATCTCTTCGAAATTCGGTTTTGACTGTCTATAGTAGGTGAGTCACTCAATCTCTGCGGGCGTTTACCTATGTAATGAACACTAGAAATCAAATTCCACAAATAATGCATGCAATGGCATTGTAAAAGAAGGGAGTTTATTCCATATAAATTTGAAAATTGAACGATAAGTCCATCACATTAACTACACATTATAATGTCGAAGTCCTTAAATTAGCAAAGGCAGCTTGTGGAAGGTCGAATAACTTGAATAACTCCCATTTCCTGCTTTTCGTTGGAGCTAAACCCTAAACCGTAATCATTCTTATTTAAACTGTAATAAACGGAGAATAGGAAATCAAACCTTTCCGGTCTGGAGACATGGTGATGTATATGGTAGAGCAATAGAGAGGGGGATTTTCGATCTGGTCTCAGTGAGCGTATAATCAAACGTGAAGCAAACTTTGCAGAGCAAGAGAGATGAGATTTCGGGGGGTTGATGAAAGAAATGACGACGACCGACTGTGTAAATATAAACTATTGATGTGCAAAAATAACAGCAAGTTGAGCAAATACCTTATTTATTGCTTTTTCTAATTTTTGTTTTTTTTTCTTTTCTTGTTTTTTTTAAAAATTACGGCAAGTGGTTAATACTTTATTTATTCCTCATTTTTGCTCAACATGCTCTTATTTTTGCTCAACACTAGTTTATTTTTGCACAACTATCAAGAGTTTTGTGAAATTGTGATTCATATGATCTTATTTTTCTCAATAAGTTCTCTTAGTTTCTCTATAGATAATTGCACAACACGGTCTTATTTTTGCTTAAAAATAGACTATAATTGCACAACATGAGCGTTTGTTGGAATTTTGCTCAACAGGCTCTTATTTTTGCTCAAGATGGTCATATTTTTGCTCATCAATAGCCTATAATTGGACAACAGGGGCATTTGGTGGATTTTTGCTCAACTTGCTGTTATTTTTGCTCAACAATAGTTTATATTTACACAACTATATAAGACTTTGTGAAATAGTGCTCAACATGATCTTATTTTTTCTCAATATGTTTTCATAGTTTCTCTATAAATAATTTCACAACACGGTCTTATTTTTGCTCAACAATATACTATAATTGCACAACATGGGCGTTTGTTGGAAATTTGCTCAACATGCTCTTATTTTTGCTCAACAATAGTTTATATTTACACAACTATATAAGACTTTGTGAAATAGTGCTCAACATGCTCTTATTTTTTATTAATATGTTTTTATAGTTTCTCTATTATTAATTTCACAACACGATCTTATTTTTGCTCAACAATAGATTATAATTGCACAACATGGGTGTTTGTTGGAAATTTGCTCAACATGCTCTTATTTTTGCTCAACACAGTCTTATTTTTGCTCATCAATACTCTATTATTGCACAACATGGGCGTTTGTTCGAAATTTGGTCAACATGCTCTTATTTTTGCTCAACACAGTCTTATTTGTGCTCATCAATACCCTATAATTGCACAATATGGGGCACTTTGTGAAATTGTTGAGCAAAAATAAGAGCAAAAATAAGAGAAGATGTTAATGGGCTTATATTTAAAATTGATGAATGGAAGGGTTTGGCCCAATGTTATGTCTTCTTAAGCACGATTTCAACCCAAAAGCAGTCCGTAGTTGTGCAATCCCCGGTGTCCTTTCAGCTCACTCCAACATCTTCTCCGTTTCCCCCATTTTGTGTTTACAGTCGACGATCACTTCAATCGCCGAGTACCCTTCAATCGCCGGTGTCCTTTTAGTTCGTCTCTTCTTCAATGGCTTTTCAACCGATTATTCAACAAGGGTATCATCACACAGTTGGTGAGTTTCTTGTTGAACTTTTAGCAAGCGAGTCCTCTGTATATGGTTCGAGTGAAATGTTAGTCTCAATCCACTCTGTGGATGTTCCTGTAATACTTCATCATTTATACGTTTGGAATGGGTTGCCAATGAGCTTATGGCGCAGCAATGGAATATTACGGGACGCGGGAATCCCAGCTGTTGTTCGACATCAAGTAGCAAATCATATCTTAAGAGATTTTACAAGTACTTGGTTTGCTCAAGATGATGACTTTATTGAATATGGTCTATGCCCTAACATCACCATCAATTTGTACTACATTTCCAACCCTTCTTCTGATTCAAGCTCTGACTCTTCTGACTCGGACATGGAGGTGGACATGGAGGTGGACTACCCACATCATCCAGCCACTGAAGCAGCTATTGATGGTCTACAAGAGGTATATCATCTTGAGCTTGATGGGCAGGCATGTTCAATATGTCTTGACCCGATGTTGGATTCAATGCCTGTCCTTGGCATGCCATGCTCACATTTCTTCCATCCAAATTGTATCCGAGAATGGCTTAGGGTTGAAGGGTCTTGTCCACTTTGTAGGTTTGCATTGTAAAGTTAGTAACTTTGTAGGTTTGTATTGTGATGTTAGTAAAAGAAAATGTAGTTTAACTTTTTGAGGGGCTTGGATGTAAGCAAACTTGTATTACCTGTTCTGTGAACTTGGGTGAAGCAAATGTATAATATGAATATAATTTTGTTTTGATTGTATTTGTTTACAAACTATCAGCTGGGAATGTCTGTTGATCTTCTTTGTCATTATCTGTTTTAATGCTGACACACAACTCAACAACAAATTTAACATCATCTAGTTTGGACAAATCTAAAAACTCTTTCAAATCAGCATCACATTGAATGGTAAGAGGACCTCCCAAGACTTTGAAAGGGTGCAAATAGATTGCAGTAGTAAGAAACACAATTTGATTGAAGTGTTGACACAAGGAACCAAAATTTTATATGATTCAAATACAGTGCTGACATGGAGCAATCAAAGTGTAATAATGAATGTGGAGTTCATTATATTGTCAAATGCAATATTGGATGCAGCAGTGTGGAATGGATATCATTAAATCAACTATATGAATAAGATATACCAGTTATGAACACAATCCTACAAAATTTGCACCGGAGGTGCAAATTTTCTATGATTTAAGTGCAGTGCTGACATGGAGCAATCAAAGTGTAATAATGAATGTAGAGTTCATTATATTGTGAAATGCAATATTGGATGCAACAGTGAAGAATGGATCTCATTAAATTAACTATATGAATAGAATACACCAGTTATGAACAGAATCCTACAAAATGGAGGTGCAAATTTTCTAAGATTTTAAGTGCAGTGATGACAAGAGGTGAATCAAAGTATAAGCACATTTTAACTAGATATAGCAATGCTACATTTTAAAGTGCAAGCACATAATTCAAATGAGCATAAAGAAGCATGTATTTAAAAGGAGACTTCAAAATCTCATCCAATACATCAAAAATGAAATTTTCTGTAATTTTATTGGAGCAATCACTGAAGTAGTGCTGACACTGAAGTTTATGTGGTGACACTAGGTGTTTGAGGTCTGAAGTAGTGCTGACACTGATATTATTTTCAAGTAGTGGTGACACCAGTCCAAAGTAGTGCTGACAGAGATTTTTTTTGGAAGAATGCATATTTTTTAAATCAAAGTGGCAAAATTGTACAACATGGGCGTTTGTTGGAAATTTGGTCAACATGCTCTTATTTTTGCTCAACACAGTCTTATTTTTGCTCATTAATAGCCTATAATTGCACAACACGGGGCATTTTGTGGAAAATTTCTCAACATGCTCTTATTTTTGCTCTAAATGCTGTTATTTTTGCTCAACAATAGTTTATATTTGCACAATTATCAAGACTTTGTGAAATTGTGATCAATTTGATCTTATATATTTTCTCAATGTGTTCTCATAGTTTGTCTATAGATAATTGCACAACATGGTCTTATTTTTGCTCAACAATAGAGTATAATTGCACTGCACAACGTCGGCGTTCGTTTAAAATTTGCTCAACATGCTATTATTTTTGCTCAACACAGTCTTAATTTTGCTCACCAATAGCCTATAATTGCACAACATGCTCTTATTTTTGCTCAACAATAGATATTGTGGGGACACCACCGTGGTGTTCTTTGTTATTGAAGCTATTGTGGTGGGGTGGTGGAACGAGGTTGTTAATCTAAAATATTATAGAATAATATTTTAGATTATTTCTCAACATTGTATTGTTTTTTAAGTAAACAAAAATGATATAAATCTGAAATTTGATGAGTACCGATGACAAAATTACGCTGACATAGAGAAAAGAATGTACAAACTTGTATTATTACATGATAAAATCTACAATTTTATTCTATAATGTTGAATGAATGTTTATTTTGGAACATACATGTCATTCATAATGTCTAAGCTGTATTCTTTCCTAGTAGTAATTTTACATAATACCAATGACAGAAATTGTGCTGACAGCCTTATTTTGAATGCTTTATCCTCCTCTTGAACTCTCCCACTGATAGCTTTCTATTTGAAGGAGGTCTTCCTGCTCTCTTTCTTACTACAGGGGGGTAACATTTGATAGATTTTATCGCATCAGGGACGTTTCCTTCATCTTCTTCCAACACTGGATATATTGTTTCTGCATATGCCATACGCCAAGCATCATTGTTGTAAAAATTTGCAACAAAATCAGATATATTTGCCTTTACGTGTGTAATGGCTGATAGAGCATGTACACAAGATATTTTCTCGACATCAAATACCCTGCACGTACATGTCTTCGCTGATAGATCAACTATAGCTACAGCTCCTTCGCCTTTGATCTCAAATTGTGATGCATTCATCCTTTCTACTCTGTATAATCCAATTTGCTCTTGTGATTTCCTTATCACCTTAAGGATTTCAGGAGTTATTCTGTCTTGGTTTTCTAGTGCTTTCTCTCTTCTCTCCTGGAACCATGATGTGAGCTTTTCCCTAGCAAACTCTATAAGTGCCACAATAGGATAATCCTTTTTCCCTTTGAAAATGGAGTTCAAGCTCTCTGCATTGTTGGATGTCATCATATTGTATCTATTGCACTTTGCATGTGCTCTGGCCCATTTTTCAAAACGTGCTGACACCAAATATTCTGACAGTTTTGGACAGGTTGCTTCTATTTGTGCAAGCCAGCTGTTGAACTCTTGGATAGTGTAACTCTCTGCTGCTTTCTTGAACATTTTTCCCAGGTGCTTTTTCTTGAATGTCGCTTTGATGTTTTGTTTCAAGTGCCACATACATATGCAGTGTGTAGCTGTTGGGTAAACTAAAGATATAGCCCTTGCAATGCTAGCATGTCTATCAGAGACAAACACTAAGTCATTTGAGGGAGGCACAACCTTCAGCAGCCGGTACAAAAACCATTCCCAAGAGCTGTTGTTTTCAGAGTCAACAATTCCAAAAGCAAGGGGATAAATTTGTCTGTTTGCATCTTGAGCAACTGCTCCAAGCAATGTGCCTCTATATTGTCCAGTTAAGAATGTCCCATCAATAACAACAACCTGGTAGATAAATAAATGAAATTACTAGTTATATTGAATTTATGAAATTCAATGAGAACAGAATTTATGCTGACACTGAGTAAGACATACCTTCTTTAAGAAGGGGAATGCTCTGATGCATTGGCCAAAGGATAGGAACAAGTACTTAAACCTGTCTTCTTTGTCTGTTGAAATCAATGCTATAGTCCCATTGTTTTTCTCCATAAGCATGTGGCAAAATGATGGCAAATCTGCATAATTGGATTCTGGTGTCCCCTTGACAATTTCTTTTGCAATTTTTGATGATTTCCATGCTATCCAGTAGGTAATTGTCATTTTTTGTTCTGTTCTCAGCTTATCCATTATCTGTGCTGGTTTGTATCCAGTGTCAACGCTGTTGAATTATATTAAAATTAGAATAAATAATATATTAAAAAGCAATATTAAATCTAAATACTATTTCTTACAAAATTTACTCACCTTGATTTGATGATGCTTGCAACCACTGATGATGAAGGTTTTTTGCAGTGTTTTGATCTGATATCCCACGTGCATGTGTGCATGTCATCGTACACTGTAACCTAATGCCAAGTTTGACCAAAAGTTTTGACATGCACTTTCCATTTGCAGTTAGGATCTACACAATGCACCCTATAATACCTGGGTTCTGATTTTGCCACACGAAAACCAAATATCTCTGTTATTGACAATATTCTCAAAGCATTCTTAACTGCATTCCTGGATTCAAAGGTTTTGCCTATGTATATCAATTTTTCTGAATTCTGATTCATAATAGGCATGGTAGGGCTGTCAGCATCCCAATCTTCTAGTGTAGTCTCTCTTCTGTGTGTTGAAGAATATAGGGTGCTCCATATTTTAGCTGCAGAATCTTCATCATTGGGAGTATCACTGTTTCCAGAGTACATGTCGTCTCCAATATCCTCTAACAACACACCCTTCATCCTGTTGTCACCGATCAATGTCATGCTATTTTCTTCAGTGACAATGTTAGTTATATTTGGATTGCATGTCACCAACTCCAAACTATCAGCTGGGAATGTCTGTTGATCTTCTTTGTCATTATCTGTTTTAATGCTGACACACAACTCAACAGCAAATTTAACATCATCTAGTTTGGACAACTCTAAAAACTCTTTCAAATCAGCATCACATTCAACGGTAAGAGGACCTCTCAACACTTTGAAAGGGTGCAAATGATTGAATTCTAATTCAAATGCGCTGTCTACGTTGAATCTGTTGTGCACTTTTTCACTTAAACCCTGTAGTGTTATTGAGTCATCAACTATGAACACTTTTGAAGTAGTGTGTCCGGCAAAGGTTGGACCTGATTCATCAAATAACCATTTCCCACCATATATAACTGTAATAACGTGGGTTGCCATTGTAATCTGTAGAATATGAATTTAAGAGGATAAATAGATTGCAGTAGTAAGAAACACAATTTGATTGAAGTGTTGACACAAGGAACCAATATTTTATATGATTCAAATACAGTGCTGACATGGAGCAATCAAAGTGTAATAATGAATGTGGAGTTCATTATATTGTCAAATGCAATATTGGATGCAGCAGTGAGGAATGGATCTTATTAAATTAACTATATGAATAGAATACACCAGTTATGAACACAATCCTACAAAATTTGCACTGGAGGTGCAAATTTTCTAAGATTTAAGTGCAGTGCTGACATGGAGCAATCAAAGTGTAATAATGAATGTAGAGTTCATTATATTGTCAAATGCAATATTGGATGCAACAGTGAAGAATGGATCTCATTAAATTAACTATATGAATAGAATACACCAGAATCAACAGTGAAGATTTTAAGTGCAGTGATGACAAGTGGTGAATCAAAGTATAAGCCCATTTTAACTAGATATAGGAATGCTACATTTTAAAGTGCAAGCACATAATTCAAATGAGCATAAAGAAGCATGTATTCAAAAGGAGACTTCAAAATCTCATCCAATACATCAAAAATGAAATTTTCTGTAATTTCATTGCATTTATCATTTCAATGGGAATGTATATGATAAAGATTTACCAATGTAACATATTAACGATCATAAATAAGCATAAACAAGCAAAGATTTGATTGTAGACTTGAAAATAAGACACATATAGCAAAAAACAATCATTATCAGTAATTGATGCTTCAAAAATCAAGCAACATTTGAATAGAATACAGCAGTTATGAACAGAATTCTATGATTCAAATGCAGTGCTGACATGGAGCAATCAAAGTGTAATAATGAATGTAGAGTTCATTATATTGTCAAATGCAATATATGGATGCAACAGTGAAGAATGGATCTTATTAAATTAACTATATGAATAGAATACACCAGTTATTAACAGAGTCCTACAAAATTTGCACCTCCGGTGCAAATTTTCTAAGATTTTAAGTGCAGTGATGACAAGAGGTGAATCAAAGTATAAGCACATTTGAACTAGATACAGCAATGCTACATTTTAAAGTGCAAGCACATAATTCAAATGAGCATAAAGAAGCATGTATTTAAAAGGAGACTTCAAAATCTCATCCAATACATCAAAAATGCAGTGCTGACATGGAGCAATTAACAACAACAGTAAAAATCAATCAAAATTTGCGCCAAAGGCGCAAATTTTGAGGCATTCCATAACAGTAATCAATCGATTCGACTGTATTTCATATAGATATAGCAGAAACGAACTTAAACAAGCTCAGATTCGGTTGTTTTGAAAAACCTCTTCGATAAGTCAAAAATTGAAGAATTACTTCAAAATTTGCGCCAAAGGCGCAAATTTTGTGTGATTCTAATGGACAGAGTAGTAAATTCGTCAGCACAATCCAGAATCAACTTAGAAACGTGAAAAATCTATGAAAATTTGCGCCTTTGGCGCAAATTTTCAATGAATTGAAGGCCGCTTTTTGATGTAGTTTGTAATCGAATGTTGTACTTACTTGATTCTGTAGAAGAGATGCTCAAATCGGTTGTTTTGATGAGATCGGAGAGATGATCGGCACAAAATCTGCAAAATCACCGTCGAGCAGGGCGTGAGAGAGAGAGCGTGCGGAGAGGGAGATAGCGTAGGAGAGAGAAAGTGCGTGGGAGGTTTATATTGTGGACATTTCACAAATTTGTCCCAAAAAGTGGATATTTCTCAAATTAAGACATATTTTATGGACATTTCACAAATTCCCCCTTTTTTTTTTCTTTTTTTGTCAAGAGGCTTTGTCTAATCCAATTTTTCTTTTGATCTAGAGAAGATCGCAATTCAAAGGGTTAAGTTTATTTTTTAAAAAAATCAGATTAAGTTTATTTTTAAAAAAAAAAACCAGATTCAAAGGGGAAGTTATAAATTAGATCAGTGATGGTCCCAAGATTTCCTGGAGGGGGGGAGGGGCGAGATTTTTGTTTTGATTTTTTCCTCGGTATATATAATGAATAAATTTTAAAAAATATATTGAAACAAAACCATACATTGTGGTATAAATATGACATTTTATTATAAAAATTCATACAATAATTTTTTTTTCATACACTGTATATGTGTAGCATGATGTATAATTTTTTGAAAAATATTAAAAGAAAATTATAATTTTTTTTTAAAATATGTTATTTGTAAATGAAAAAAAGTGATAGGATTGATAAGTGTGGTAAAAAAACCCATAAATTGTGGTTTAAATATTATACTTATTGTAAAAAAATCATAGGTATAAAAATTAGAAGAAAATTTTAAAATATATGTGTAGCATAATGGAAAATATTAAAAGAAAACTATAAAATTTGATTTTAAATATGACATTTATAGTAGGAAAAAATTGGTAATAATAAAAAATATTAAAAAAAATTAACAATGAGGTTAGAATGTTAGATGAATCTTCTAATGATGGATGAACCTGAATAATTTGTACAATAATGAACAAATATGTTTTTCCTTTTTCTTATCCCAAACAAGCATGTTTTTTTTTGTGGAACCCAAATAAACATGTTTAATTAATCATGTCAAATTTGTATTGCTTTGCAATGCAGTTGCTTCTTCGTGGTGTTCTAGAAGAACAAAGTTGCAAAGAAATGTTGTATTGTTAATTTTAAGGGATTGTGTTGTGCGCACCAGCGACTGCTTAATGGACTCCAAACAGGTCTGAATCTCTTGTCCCTTGATTATCTCCCATTTCATGTCTCCTCTGACAAAAAATTTATTTATTTTTCTTAATTTATTTTTTAATTTTAATTTTAATTTATTTTTATTTTTAATTGAAGTTTGTGAGGGGAGGGGAGTTGGGGGTAAGATGGGGGGGACAAACTAGAGGACAGGGGATTTGGAGCCACTTCAAACGTGCGAATTATATCCGTTTAAATCACCACATGACATATATTCAACAATAATGATAAGTTGTCAAAAAAAAATACATGTACCTGAATTATAGATCCGTTTAAACTATAATATGACATCGTTTAGAGTGTACTTAGCACGTGTTGCTAGTTTATATAGCCAAACTGATTTTAAGGTATGGACACTATCATGTTTAATTGTTCATTGCGAACACTCATTTCATAGGTAAAAAATTTTTGTCCACAATGGACATAGTCATTATGTCCGTTGCGGACAATCTTGGGCTAAACAAAATTATTGTATATATATATATATATTGTTCTTATTTTATACTAGCTCATCTGTTCGTAAAAAAATATCATTTTAGCTTATCTCACAATTGTTAAGGAAATCAACAAATGTATTATTATACCCTCATTTATTACACTATTTTTTACTTTCTCTAAAACTACAACTGTCAACTAACAATCTAGTAATCATTAGAAGGATATTTTCGTAAAGTATTGAATAAAATACCTAATAACATGTTTTTTTAACAAAATTAATACTCTAAAACAATATGTTTTGCCGAAAGGAAAGACTATTAACATGGCAAATATTTTATTTAATTTTGTAACACCAGTTTATTATAGAGTAAATTACACATAACCATCCATAAATTATGGTATTTTTCACATAACCACCCATAAAAACTTAAATTACAGTAATTTAAATTACACATAACCACCCGTAAATTATTGTAATTTAAGTTTTTATGGGTGGTTTATCATACAACTACAACCTTATTAAGTTATACATTCATCACCATATCTAACAAGTGACAACAAGTGAACCTAACCCTCTTCATTTCCGGGGTCTAACTCCTAATCTGTTGTTGGTGTTGCACGTGCCACCGGTCCCCCAATCACGTGCATTAATCTTCCAATACAAACACCTTTCCAACCTATTCAATATGGCTGCACTTATATATGTCCCAAAAAATTTCACTTCACATCACAAACACTTATCACCTTACACTTGAGATTCTCCTCTCTACTTCATTTCACACCCAAAAAAAAAAAAATTTCTCCACACCATGGTTGTTGAAGGAGAGGTCGTCTGCGTCACCGGTGCCTCTGGCTTCGTCGGCTCATGGCTCGTCATGAGGCTCCTCGAGCGTGGCTACGTCGTACGAGCCACCGTCCGTGACCCTAGTAAGTTAACTTTTTTTTTTTGTTGACAATTAATTTAGTTAATGCTTATTTTGGGAAATAGTAATAACACTTGAAAAATGATGATACTATAGCCAACATGAAGAAGGTGAAGCACTTGTTGGATCTGCCTACGGCGAAGACCCACTTGTCGTTGTGGAAGGCGGACTTGGGCGAGGAGGGGAGCTTCGACGAAGCCATCAATGGCTGCGCCGGGGTCTTCCATGTTGCCACTCCCATGGACTTCGAGTCCAAGGACCCTGAGGTAATATAATTTGCTCGATTTATCGATCGATAACTTGTTTGATCTAATAAGATAACTTATATAGTTTGCTTAGGAGATGCTTTTTGTTCAATTATATGGAGTAAAACATATGTATCAAAGCAATTAGATGATGTATCAAATTTTAGTTTCTTTATTAAGAATGAAATTGGAAGGTTAGGTGAATGATACTATTTTTCTTTTCTTGCCTAAACTATTTCTCATTTAAATTGAAGATACTATTTTGATTTGCTTTCTATCACAAGCCACTTGGTTAATTGGTCCATTTATTTTGATTAGATGAAATTAAATTCTTTAATATTTTTCAAATTAAAGTGATATTATTTTTTGTATTTTAATAACTATATATCCACCAATCAAAATGAACGGGTTGTTAAATAAACTATAAAAGTGAACTAGAAAATCCCTACCAATATACAGTATCAAAATCTCAAACAATCAATGAGGAAAATGACATGGACTAAAATCCTTTCTACTTTATAGTTTTTTTGTTTGTTTGTTAGCTTAGAGATGTTAACATATTTCACTTGTATATATGCCCATTTGATATTAAATGAGGGATAGGTAGGAGGCCAATAGATAATGCTATTTATGGGGAAAAATAATCAATTATTGCAATATTAGTTGTGTGGTCCGTTATCACTATTATAAGTCAAAGAAAGAGTACTTCTTTTTTTTGGTCAAGAAAAAAGAGTACTTTTTAATCAAATATCTCGAATCTAAACTCTCAAAATTAAGCACTTTTAAAATTGTAAACTACCACCGGTTTTGAAGAAAAATCGAATATAAACCAATTATTTGAACATAACTTGACAATCTACGCAATGAATCCAATGGTACAACTCTTGATTTCTTGTTTTATAATTCGATCTTTCTATCGGGGCATAGAAAGATTTCCTACCAAATAATGGTCCAACTCTTTATTTCTTGTTTTATAATTCAGTCTTTCTATTGGGGCATAGAAAGATTTCCTACCAAATAATGTTCCAACTCTTGATTTCTTATTTTATAATTCGGTCTTTCTATCTTATGCCCTTAGTGCATCAGATAAGAACCTCAATCGGAAAATATTTCTTACCAAATAAATAAGCGACTCTAGAAAAAACAATATTAAGAAAATCTAAAAATAATTTAAATTTGGAGAATCTTTTCCGATTGGGGTTGTTATTCTATGCCTTGGGACATAAGAAAGAAAACCCGTTTATAATTTGTTGATTCATTGAGCAAGGCATGTTGCTTTTAGGCGGTGTTTGGTTAACATTCGAGTAAAGCTTCAAAACTATGAGCAAAGTTTCAAGCATTAAATATAGCTGAACCAAACACCGCCTTATCAAAGTCTCCCATCATGAACATTGAACAAACATGAACCACATGAAAAATTGCATTTATTTTGAGATGGGAAACTCAAGAGGGCAATCAACATCAACCAAAATCACAATACCTATATGGCTCAATGTACTTGAATATACATTGGACAAACGACTACACATGAATTGAAGTTAAAAATCTTTTGTTATTTTTTGGATGTTAAGTTATTAACTAATTGCAATTTCTCCACACACATAGAATGAGGTGATCAAGCCAACCATCAATGGAATGCTAGACATCATGAAGGCATGCCTCAAGGCCAATGTTCGCAAGCTCGTGTTCACGTCGTCAGCTGGGACCGTCAATGTCGAAGAGAAACAGAAGCCTGTCTACGACGAAAACTGCTGGAGTGATGTAGATTTCTGTCGCCGTGTCAAGATGACCGGTTGGGTATGTTGCCAATACAATCACACTAAACTCTCTTGTACTACATATTGTATCTCCTTGCATCATCTAATCAATCTATTTACATACACATATGTGTAGATGTACTTCGTGTCGAAGACACTAGCCGAGCAAGCAGCTTGGAAGTTCGCCGAGGAAAACAAGATGGACTTCATAAGCATAATCCCTACACTTGTTGTAGGACCCTTCATCATGCCAAGCTTCCCTCCGAGTCTCATCACTGCCCTCTCCCCAATCACAAGTACTCAATTGATCAATCTCTCTAACAAACTCAACACATGATGTATATATATATGTTTAGTACTATAGTACTTAGTTTCGTGGTTTTCGGAAACTTTTCGTAGGAAACGAGGGTCACTACACAATCATCAAGCAAGGGCAGTTTGTGCACTTGGACGATCTATGTATGTCTCACATTTACCTCTACGAGAAGCCTGAATCGAAGGGCCGTTACATTTGCTCCTCCCACGACGCCACCATCTACGAGCTTGGCAAGATGCTTCGGGCCAAATACCCCGAGTACAACGTTCCGACCAAGTAAGTGATAGCATCGCGAAAATAGAAAGAAAATCACCTACATTATGTCAATTACTTGTGTAATTTTTTTTTCTGTCATTTGCTTCTATATTTTGCTTCTGATTTTACAATTCAAAATCACCTACATTGCTCGAACGAGTACATATATATATACCTAATGATGCAATTGTTCATATATATGGACAGGTTCAAGGATTACGACGAGAACATGGAGAAGGTGACATTCTCGTCGAAGAAGCTGATTGAATCGGGATTCAAGTTCGAGTACTCGTTGGAGGACATGTTCGTCGGGGCGGTTGAGACTTGCAGGGAGAAGGGCTTGCTCCCCAAGTCAATTGAGGAGATTGAGACCCATGTAAATGGCAATGCCCACTAGATTTTATTCATCAATTGATTGCAATCAAGGGCAAATGAATTTAGGTGACCGTTAATTTGTTTGGCCAAATATGATAATGAAAGGGAGTGAGAAAGAAAGGCAGTTAATGTTGATGATGATGCCTACTTTAATTTGTTGTCATTGGAAGAGTTGTTCTTCAATTCCCCTTTGGTTAATTACAGTGTGTCCTTGAATTTGTTGTATAATCCCTCCAATCAACAATAGTTTGAGCTCAAGTTTTTAATAAAAGTATCAATTCTCACTTAGATTTTGTAATATGATTACATATGCTTTGTCACATTACTAAATCTCCACCTCTATTTTAATCCAATTGATGAATAATTTGAGTAAAAAGTAGATATGTAGCGGTGGTTGATTTGTTATGCTCGAATACGTCGTGGAAATACGATCGATATCTGATGGCTCATTTGAGTCCATAATCTGAGGTGTCCGCTAGTGATCCCCAGAATTCTCTCTGTCCATCGTCCTTTTGACCGATCGATTCGCTTGTTCTGTTAGCTTGCGGTATACAATGTAGGATGACTTGTACCTCTTCTTTTTGCAATTTTCTTTATGTCATTTACTTATGTAACTTTCTTTCTGTCATTTGCTTCTATATTTGCTTCCGATTGTACATGATGATTAGTCAATCTACCGACTTATCTTGTCTCTCGATTTCTCTAGGCTTGTCTAGATAATCAAATTTTTTTCCTAATATCAAAAAAATATATCTCTAACTCAATCCTAGTTATTTATCTGGAAAAACTTAAGAGTTGAAGTTGGTCAAATTTTATGAACTAAACCCACATTTAAATTGATCAGATAATGTCCAAATGAATCCATAGTGTCCAATTCCAATCAGACTCGTGTTTCGACGATGGGTTCGGCACTACACAACAAAAAATAGCAAAACAAAACTTTTTACTACAGTACTATGCAATGGAAAATTTACTGATTGAGATCACGTAATCCGCCATTATGGTCCATTATATATAGTCCGTATCGCTTGATTGGATGCGCCGAATTATTTTATTATTTTTCTTAATAAATAGAGTAGTTTTATAATTGTTTTCAACCAATAAAAAAAAGACGAACTATAAAAAAAATCATGATAGCAGACTAGAGGATCTCCACCGAAAATTTACTACTACTAGCACTGATTTTGAAGATTCTCAATAGCTTCTCTACATGACAAAACAAAAAAAAATGTTAACAGCTGAAGGAATCTCCAAGCTAGTGTTGTCATCTCAACTTATATCATACAGAAGTTAAGGAGAAAAGGACTTAAACAAGGTAGATAGTGACATTACCTCAAGTCTTATAAATTAAACCTATTTAAGTGTCATCAGTCTCAACTTAAATGTGTTTCATTATGTGTTAATCAGATGAGTAGATTCAACTAACTTTCTTGGACTGGCAGCACTGCCTTACCTACCAGCTGAAAGCCTGGTAGAGTTGTTGAATTCGCCGACAGCGTAATTCCATTTGGTTGGCCTCCGACAGTCCGACTGCTTCGTCTCCATAGCAATAGCTGCATTATTGAACTCGTGTTTCTGTACCGGGCCCTAATCGAAATTTTAGGGCAACAAATTGTTCAAGAGACCAGAGATTGATCTGAACTGACTTTGGTATTAATGCTTATCATTTCATTTCCCAAATAGGGGATTGATAAAACTGTTTTTGGAAAGGGTACAGTGCTATAAGCTTGTTTCCAAGGAATAACTAATTTCTAGTTCTAGTGTATATTATACCTCTCAAAGAGCAACTCTGCCTTATCGGTCATCCGGGTTAAACTTGTGCCAACCATCCTGCAGGAAATGATGAAATCAAAATTTACTGTGATGCCAAGTCCAGAGGGAAGTAAACTATCAAGTGCAGAGTACAAGTTATTACCTTCAAGAGATCAAAAACTTTCTCGCAAATGTACTTCTGCTGAATCGTTGCACGTCGTTGTTGCAATTTGTCAGGATGAACGCAAAGCGCGGCCCTTTTGTAGGCTTTTCGGACAGCTGTTGTTGTCACCAGATCTGTTAAGGGAATCGGTTGCCAGCCACTATCAGGTCCCAGGATCTGTAAGAATTGAGAATAAATTTCTTGTAGGCATCAATGATTCACCAGGAAATTTTGGTAAGCTAATTAAATGAATGTTATTATATGTATGTTTTAGACTGCAACTCAACCATGTGCACTTTGAATTTTAGTACATACATATTGGAGAGTCGAAAGCAGTGAACGCAGGTTCCCCTCTTTCCCACTCGACCACCTTTTGACCTCAGCATCAAAGGCACTCGCAAACCTCTGCCAGCGAGAAATGAATCATGGGTATCAATTATCAAATAGTGAGAGAACAATGACGCTTGGGGTGTGTTTGGATTCCAATGCATTATGTTTATAATGCAATTATAATTATAAACACTTACATAGTGTTTGATTACTCATTTTACAACGTGCTTAAAATAACGTAAATTTTAAATAAAATACCTTATAAATTGTGTCAATTAATTATATTAAGTTTACAATGTAATTATAAACTTTACATAATAGTGACAGTTCAATTGACACAATTTATAAGATATTTTATTTAAAATTTACGTTATTTTAAACACATTATAAAATATTTAGTAAACACTATTCAAGTGCTTATAATTATAATGCATAATGCATTGGAATCCCAACACACCCTTAAAGATCCACCTTAGTTTCAGAATCAAACTCACATTTTTCTCCGCCTGCTCCTTTTGTGCAAGAAGATCACGCATGTTCTTCTCTTCCAGTGCCTTTGCCTGCAGTGTTATGACAATGAAGCAATCTTAGTAGGTGCCAAGAGACTGGTTTAGTTTTTATTCTGAATCTAGCATGAAAAAAACATACTGCTCGTTCTGTGGTTCGCTTATTTCTTTCTGATATAGCTTTTCTCCTCTGTGGTGATTCAGTCACGGTCCCATTGGATCTATCGCTGGTGAATGGAACTTCATGGCACAAAAATACATTCTTTTTAGAATCATGAAACATAACCCTAACATAATAGATTTTATGCTGACCCTAAAAACAAGATTCTGGAGTTTCTAGAAGGTAATACCAGAAGTAGAGTATCCTGAGCTGCAGGACGGGCCCGAGTTCTGGTTCTTTCCATCCTGCAACAGCTTCTAGATGTCAAAATATGTACTCTTAAGGAGAATAAATGAGAGATCAAAACATAACATTAAAAAATGGATTCTGTATTAGAATGAGTAACGACCTTCTCTCTGGACTTCAAAGTGGCCTTGTCGGACATTGCTTTCTGTAGAGCACGTTCTCGAGCCTCTGCAGTTGCCCTTTCTACTGCAGCTCGCTCTGCTTTATACTTTGCATCCATAGAGGCTTTATCAGAAGACGGCTTAGCCTCAGAAGAAGCCTTCCCTTGCTTGTCTTGAACAGCAGCTGATGCCTTCAAACGTGCCTCCGCAGCAGCCCTCTCTCGAGCTTCAGCAAATGCCCTCTGACGAGCTTCACGCATTGCCCTTTCAACAGCTTGTTTTTCCTTCTCTTTGTCCCTCAAATTGCTGTGCCCTTCCCTTTGGTTTGTACTAGCCAAGTCTTCTGATGTTGAGGCTTCACGAAGTTCATTTTGTGCAGTATCTTCTCTCATCTCAATCTCTTCTTCTCGCTTGGCAGTCACCTCATTATCTTCAAGGATGGCCGGGCCTGGTCTTTGAGCTGCTCCATATTTCTCTCCGTTTTCAAACCATCTTCTTCTTCGGTTGCCTTCTTCAGTGCTAGCTCTGCGTTCTACTTCATCATTGGACATATTAATACCCATACCATCTGCACCATCTTTTCCTTCATTCATTAATTTGTCAACGTCCCCTTGTGTACTAACATCCGGTTTAGCTTCCTGGGCAATCACATGATCCATGCCTGCTGTCACTCCAGCCCCGTTAAAAGGGATAGGTTTAAGCTGTACTTTTTCGCCGCTGTTTTCGAACCATCTTCTTCTCCGGTGAGTACCTTCAATGTTATGAAGACCTTCACCGTCCTGATCTTGATCACTACCAGCATCAGCCTGCTCCATATGTACACCGTCTCCAGATTCATTCACAATTTCATCAACACAAATTTCCACTCTATCTTCAACTTTTAAGCCCTCTGCATTCTCCTGGTGCATTTCCGAGGTTCTCTCAATCCCTTGAAATATACCAGGTAGCTGGAACTCCCCTACTTTCTCTCTGTTCTCAAACCACCTTCTTCTCTTGTGAGATGATTCACCATTATGTGAACTGACATCCTGCTCATAAGCCTGATTAGCATCACTTGTACTAACATCTAACTCATCATCCTTATTGTCTGAGCCTATATCAGCGGTGAAAATCCTAGTTTCTTCATCAGAATGCCCCTGCGCAAATTTTGAAACAGTATCACAATTGGTTATTGCATAATCTGTACATGGGCGGACTTCATGAGCTTCTTCACTTTCCTTCTCAGTTTTAGCCGGGTCCAATATATCTCCAGCTGACTGAGATGTATCTGCCATCTCTTCTCCAATTAACTCATTCACATTCTGTGTAGGACTGAGTTGTTCTGTCCCTTCAAATTCAGAGGTGCCTTCACCAGTTGTCAACTTCTCCTCCTTGGCAACAGCTTTAACTTCTTGGGCATACTGATTTTCGCCTTCATGATAAGATTCATCCGCTGCAGGTAGATAAGCATCCTGTTCCATGGACCTATCAGCAGCTTCACTACGGGACCCTGCATCTCCAGACCTATATCCTCCATTCAACTCAAAATCAGCCATCTGTACAGATTTGGAGTCCTCAACAACCCCTTTGGGTTCAAAGGTAGTAGAAGTTGCCTGTGTCAGCCTTTCCTTGTCATTCACAATAGCTTCTTCATTTCCGCTTGGAGATAAAAACTCATCCTGCTCAGAAATATCGTCGATTGCAGGAAGATACTCATCAAGCTCTGAGTCATCATCAACCACTTCAGAAGAGCATAGTGTTTCTTCACATACCCCTTCTCTAAATAACTCATTGGCTCTTTGTACAGAATTGCAATGTTTAATATCCTCCGCGGGTTCAAAGGGAACTGTAGCTGAGTCTGTCATACTTCCCTTGTCCTCCGGGGGAAATCCCACGCCTGATGTATATTGTATTGTTTCAACAGGCATGCTAGCTTCTTCATTTTTGCTCAAAAATAACTCATCCTGCTTTGTGCCATCAGCTGCTGCAAGATGCTCATCATGCTCAGAGATATCACCAAAAACTTCAGTGAGACCTCCAGTTGCTTCAGCTGTAATATCTTTTCCTGTGACTCTCTCAGCATTTATCACTTTGGCCTCTACCACTCTTTCACAACGCCCTTCTACCGTACAAGCCTCTTCTATCATTCCGACATGTCCTTGCTGTGCTTGTGCATCTTTCGGCATCTCTATTTCTTTCAAACTGCAATCCTCAATCTGTCTACTGTTCACATCATCACTGTCGAGAAACTCATTGATGCTCTTCTTAAGAGGTACTAGGCCTTGGACCTTGTTCTCTCCTTCCTCATCTTCCCAGTTCGTGCCTTTATCATCATATGTTTTTGATTCACAAGCTTTTTCTGGGGTCTCATCACATTCTTCTAGTTCTATAGTGCCTACTTGACTCTCATCTCCTGTCTTCATTGTGGCATCCAAAATCTCTTGATTTTGTTCCTGAACTTCCTGCAAAACTTCGCCTTTAACTTCAGTGTACACATCTTCGTTCAATTCATTTGTGCTGTTTGTGGTCTCTTGAGCTTCTATGCATTCTGATTCTTCTTCAGATTCAGATTGCCCACGTTGTTTACTGTTGAGCATTTCAACATCTAGAGATGATGTTGCCTCACTTTTATTCACTTCATTTTCTCCTCCACAAATTTCCATGTCAACACTGTTTCTTATAGAATCATGCACACACTCTCCAGCCTCAGAACATGTGCTATGATTCATTCCAACTTTCTTCTCACTGTATTCTAGATCAGCATCCCTCTCCTGGTTCGTGTCCACATTTTGCACTTTAAATGCTCTTTCTTCAGATTGCTCCAGAGACTCACATTTACCTGGTGCCTGCTTTTGTACCACCGTCTTCTCAACATCAGCTTGCTTGGAAATGAAGCTCACTAACCTATTCTTCACTCCAGTCAAAAGTTGACTTAAATGCTTTGCTGCTTCCCATTCCCCTCCACCATCATGCTTACAGCTCTCCTCGGCTAATTTCAATTCCTCACGAGCAGTTGTACTGTCTGCCAATCCTCCATCGTTTACATAATCCGATTGCGGGAAAGATTCAGGAGTTTCTTCAAGGGTTTCAGGTGCAGATGGTCTTCTCATGGTAGTATCCATGCTCAAGCGATTTCCTGCAACCCCATGCAGCTCCTTTTTTAGTTTCTCAAGTTGACTCTCATTTGTGTCCAAATCATCCTTCAGTTGTGTTTCGCCTGCTTCGTCGGCATGACTATTCTCAGCTGAAGTTTTAACTTTCAAATGACTGTTCCTTCTTCTCACTTTGTCCTCATTGATGCATTTCTTCTTTCTTGCAGCTTTCAAACCACCATTTTGATTTGACCCATAAGTTTCGTAGGAATGACATGTGTCAGCTGTAGCTTTGACTTTGAAACTGTCCTTAAGAGTCGGTTTTATGAAGCCAATGCCCTCCAGCCCCATCAAAAACTCCTTAGCCCACCGTATTCTCTCTTCAGCCTCCTCTATCGCCCTTTCCATAGCAGCTGCAGAAATTGCAGCATCTGAGTTCACATCAAACTCTTCATCAAGGAGCGGAAATGAATCATCATCAACATTCTTTGCTTGATTATTTGTACAACCATTGGATCTTCGGCTGGCCGATCTTTTAAAGTAATCACTGCCCCTAAATGACTGAGGTGAATTGGATACTGACATGCTACGGGTCTTACAACTGAATTCTCGTTTACTATGAGATGCAACAAAATGGTTGCCACCCCCACCAAAACTCTCTTGAAACCCAGGACTGTGATCACATGCCTCTTTATTAGTACCAAGGTCTGAAACAGCTCTAGTGTGTTTCCCCTGCCTCGATACTTTACCAACTTCACTACTGAAATCAGCATCATTCATGCTCAAACGTTTTGCCTTAACGAACCCGGTTTTCTTCACAGGACCAGCTTCATCACACAAAAGAGTATATCCTGGAACAGCATGAAGATGAGCTATGTGCATCGTACCATTTGTACCATCTTTGCTCAACTGCTTGGCTTCGTTATATGAAACACTGACATGTTCCACACTTTCAACTGACTGGTGGGGTAATGCACCTGCTGCTGTTTGATCATTTGGAGAAATGCCAGGAACTTCATCACCTGTTGATGGACTCCTTGTTTGTAGTGGACTGGTTGATATTCGATTGTTTGAAAAATGACGAGAAAACTCTTGACTTTTTGAATGCTGCATCCTTGCCTGAGTTAAACTTGATGTTTGATCATTGCCTTGATTACGAGAAAATTCTTGACTTTTTGACGGCCTTCTCCTTATCTGCTGTGGAGTTGATGTTTGATCACTCCCATTATTAAAAGAAAATTCTTGGCTTTTTGTTGGCATTCTCATCGTCTGTGCTGGAGTTGGTGTCTGGTCATTCCCATAATTAACAGAGAATTCCTGACTTTTTGACGGCATTCTCATCGTCGGTGCTGGTGTTGGTCTCTGGTCCTTCCCATAATTAACAGTGAATTCTTGACTTTTTGATGGCATTCTCCCCGTCTGCACTGGACTTGATCTTTGATCATTCCCATATTCACATGAGAATTCTTGACTTTTTGATGGCATTCTCCTTGTCTGCACCGGACTTGATCTTTGATCATTCCCAGATTCACATGAAAATTCTTGACTTTTTGATGGCATTCTCATCGTCTGTGCTGGAGTTGATGTCTGATCGTTCCCATAATTATCTGAGAATTCTTGACTTTTTGATGGCATTCTCCTCGTCTGCACTGGACTTGATGTTTGATCATTTCCATAATTCCTTGAGAATTCTTGGCTCTTTGATGGCATTCTCATCGTCTGTGAAGGAGTTGATGTCTGATCATTCCCATAATTACACGAGAATTCTTGACTTTTTGATGGCAGTCTCCTCTTTTGCGCTGGACTCCTGCAGAAATGTAAATTAACCACACATAATGAGTGTAATGGCTTCCATAACAACTCATACATTTATACATATAATTATATAAATCAAAGCAAAGAAGGAAAATTTCAGCAACTTTACAAGCCACAAACAAATCATAGCAGAGAAATTACATCAACTGTGTAACCTCCAATTCATCATGACCTGATTAAGTCTCCGAAATTAGGCTTATATTCTGTAACAGCCATCTTGAGTTCAATTTGTACAGACACTATTTGAAGTCTCTCGGTGAGTCTCCCCACCCTAGGATGGGAATACCTTTTCTACTCCTAAACTTTTGTTTATTGAAAACGTCGGTGGTTTCGAAAGACATACCACTAGAGAACTGGTCACACTACTGGAGTTATTCCATTAGCCCAAAATAGTCTCAACACAGCTATTAGCTATATATTACATGAACGTTTTACATTGTTCCTTCGCTATCTATTTTGATTCAAGCTCTCAATTTTCAGCTAGAGTTGTACAAGTCCACCGGATCCCGACCCCTACATAACAGCAGCTTTGAATATTGTTTTGGCAATTAACTCTGAGCGTCTTGACCTCGAATGAACAAGACAAGTTCTTAAAGTAAGCTATATCTACCAAGAACACTTATCCAATTTGAGCAAGAACAGTGGAACAATAAACTACTTGTCCAAAATATCCATGTCTATCATGCAAGTAAATAAATAAATAAAAAGTGGTTCTTCGTGGTCTTGACTCTAGAGTCGCAATTAACTTAATGTCAGGAATCTTAGTTGCAGGTTGCAAGTGTTTGGACTTTGGGGGGGGGGGGGGAATATTTAAATTATGATTGAAATAATAGAAAGCCAGTCAAAAATTAAACGACAAAATTGCTACTGGCTAAACAAACGATTGAATCAAACGGAAGATCGACAATTAGATGCATACGAAATCTCAATTTCAAAATTTTAAAGTAGGTAGGTAGGAAGGAAAGGAGAGAGAGAGAGAGAGAGGGCCAAATACCGTGGCAGTTGAGCGTCGCGTTTCGCCATCTTCTTCACATCGCGAAGTAATTGCTCAGGCGGAGGTCCAATTCCATCACTGTCTCCAAAACCTCCAAAAACGCCAGAGTAATCGACACCGGAAGGAGGCCGGGCGGGGCCAGCGGTCCGATCAGCGGCGGGAAGGTCCAGAATCGGAATCGAGGAGCCGAGAGAAGCATTCGACGGAGGGAACATCTCGCGATAGTCGTCGATTCGAGACGAGAACGGCGAAACATTGAGCTTCGTCGCGGCCGGAGCAGAGAACATGCCGTCGTAGATGTGCCTGGAGGTCTCATCATTGACGCTAGAGAGCTTCTTGGAAAGATAAACAGGGCGTGAGACATCCGCCATGGCTGAACACTCCGAGTTCTCCCCCCTCTCTCTCTCTCTCTCTCTCTCTCTCTCTCTCTCTCTCTCTCTTGTTCGTGTCAGGACTACTGAAGTTTCCGTATGGGGGAGAGGGAAACAAGGAAGAGAGATGGGGTAGGGGGAGGTGGTGTAGCGTGTGGGTGCGGTATGACTGGCGACAGCAGGCGGGGAATGTGAAATCGACGGCTGAGAGGCGGTAGTCTCGGTGAAGGAACGATCGGACGGTGGATGAACCCGTCAAAGTTAAAGTTCCATGTGGGGGTCGGCGTAGGGAATCACTGCCAACCCGGGTCTCATATTTTTGCGATTTGAAATTGGGAATAGTTGTCGTTTTTAAAAATTAAAAAAAAAAGGAGGGATTCAAATAAGGAACCCGTCGGATAATCCGAGAGGTTAAAAATATCGATAATAGATAACCTATTATAAAATTAATGGTTTGTCGATTGTTTCTTTAAGGTATAAAATAAGAATATTTTATTAAAAAAAATTAAAAAGAATGGCTAAATTAGGTATATCTAGAAAAAAATATTTTTTAATTTGACATCTTATCATATGCCTTGAAAATCCGTAAAACTAATCAAAAAATTAAAATGTTATACTCCTCGGTTGAGCTAAGATATACAATACTCCATTTTTCTTCATTTAGGTTGTAATTTTTTAACACATTTTTTAATGAAGTAAAAAGTCTATAAATATCAATATTTTTATTAATTTTTTTATAGTTTTATACTTATTAATAAAAATGAAAATATTTTATAAAATTCATTAAAAAAATATGTAAAAAGTCAAAATAATTTAAATGATGAGAGGAAACGAGTGGACTATTATGAACTATAAATTTGGATGATTGTTATTTCTTGTTAAGAATTAGTCAATATATATAGGCTTCGATTTACATAAATTTAGTTGAAAAACTCATTACAATTAGTTAAAAAAAAATATGAAATGTAACTACAATTCTAGTTATAGTCAATCCATGATTTTGATTTGTGCACCCTCGTATATTATCATTAAAGCAAGATAATTTGTGCATAATGACGAATAATTTGAGAGATCTATGGATCAATAAATGGACTAATTATTTTGAAACAACACCTACAACACAAATTAAACAAAAAAAAATGATTCAAAGCTCATTAATACATGCATAAAGCAATCAAATTAAAATAACATTGTTGTAATTAGATCAACCGAATTAAAATAGTTGCCTCTATTTATTAAGGTTATGTTTGGCACAAAACTACACTCAATTGACTTTTTTAAAACTTATGATTTTGATATTATATAGTTTTATATGAAATAAATATAAAATTTTAATTTAATTAACTTTTGAAATAAGAGTTTTTCAACGACTAATCACCAAAACTTTTGAAATTTTTGATTTTCTATTTATAAATTTTTAACAACTAACCTAACAATTACATTTACCAAATTGGAATTGTAATCCATCCAGTTCAACTATTCAACCATATTCAATTATCTAATCAGCTTCAACTATAATACAAGTCTTATGCAATACCCGAATCCGAATTCGAATTCGAATTGGAATTGTTTCAGTTTATGAAGCCAATGCAATATCCGAATTGGAATTTAGTCATATGCAGTGTAGTAATTTGATTGAGCAAAGTACGGCTAGAGAGCAAAACAAAAACGAATATCGAGATAGAAAGATGTCAAATGACATTATTAAGTCAGAGCGTCTACCGATGTTAGTTTCTTGTCTCGGATGCATTTTATTTTTGTTTTGTTTTCAAGTAAATCTCATTCAATTTGAATGCTCTAACTTCAATTCAGACTTCGGTCGGTCCGGTCGAATTAGCGTGTTTTACACCATTTTTTTTAGTTCACTTCTCTCATAAAAAATGTGTAGAAGATCGGTCTTATAGTGTGTCTCAACTTCTCAACTTCTAAGGATTTTTCTTTCATCTGTTTTGATTTGTGTTATTTTATATTTTGTATATTGATGGTTTGTCCGTCTGTCGATTTATCGATCTATTGAGCTGTCATAGTGTCTAATAGCCCGAGATAGGTAAATAAAATTTCCAAGTTTTTTGGAAAATAAAATTTTCCTACATTTTTCTTTTCTCAACCTTGATCTTCGTTTTTTTCCCTTTTTTTTTTACAAAGGAAAGGTTTTGGATTGAAGTCAAGGTTCTGTTGATAATCCATCCAATAAGCTCATAGTAAGCTATAATCGATGCACCATATTAAGCAAGAAAGCTAAAGAAGACTCTTTGTTGGCCATTTGATTAATCTGACCGAATTCTCCAAAACTAAATTATTTTCTAAATCTTCGTAATAATGAATTGTTTGAGTTAAAAAAAAAAAGTTAAAAAATACGTATTTTATATATCAAAATTTTGCCTTGTTCCAAAATATATATATAAAAAAAAAAAATCAAACCCTAGCCTGTTGCATGTATAAAATGATAAATATATAAAAATATATGGAATTTCTTTTGAATACCGAAACTTATAAATATCTCTGTTCTACAAATAATAATATTCCTTAAATCATCATTCATATCGTTCCCACACAAGCTTATCATGATCTGACCACAAATTTCATTCTAGATCGATGAGTTTGTCTCAACTATAATTGCCAAGTGAAGAAAATCATATATAACAGTACATATATGTCATGCTTGATCAATACCTTAATTTTTTTTGTGTGTTTTTTTTTAAAAAAAACTACCTAATTAAACATAGATCTGTCAAAGAGGTCGGACGGGTCGGGTTTGGGTCAGATCGTCTCGGGTTCGGGTCCATTTCAGGTCGGGTCATTTCGCGTTACGGGATATGAAATGCTCAACCCAAACCCATATTTAACAGGTTCGGGTCGACCCAATGGGTTAAGAGCGTTACTCATCCAGAATTTTTTAAATGACATTTACTATTAATACACGTTATTTAAAGATGATAAAAATATGTAAAATATCAATAAAAATTTATTACTTATTATAATTTCATTCTTTTTAGTTTTTGAAGTATGAAATTATATATAATATATAAATTGATATTTTATATAATTTTTATCATCCTTAAAACCATACATCAATAGTAAACGACATTTAAAAGTAAACAAATAGAGTATTTTTAATGACTATTTACATAGTTTCTAAATCTAAAATTGTTATATTATCCTAATAATAGTTATATTATTGAAAAAAAGTAATTAATGTTGCTACAATAGTAATATGTAATTTTATTACATAACAATTTGTAATGTTAAATTATAAAGTAAAGTTGATGATGAAAAATATAATATTCAATCCTAATTATTAATGGTAATAAATTTCAATATTAGGTTAAATTATAATTTATTTATGTTTTTATTATCTTAAAGTTTGACCCAACGGGTGACCCACGGGTTGACCCTATCTGATTCAGAAATTTGCGGGTTGAACGGGTTCGGGTTTCGGGTTGAAATATTTGCGTCAAAACCCACGTTTTACGGGTCGGATCTGGTCCTCGAATCGGGTCACGTTTTGACATGTCTAATTAAACATATTCCTTAAATCCTTACACACGTACCTACCTAATTTTTGTAAATATGGCTGCTTTATTATTTCACAAAATGATGAGAAGTAGCAAATTTGATTTCAAATTTTGGCCCTTAATTAACACTACTGTAACATACAGTATTAGCATAGAAAAAGGACGTAAACCTAAAAAGAGGGTGGTGTAGACGATGGTGTTGGATGATTAGTCCCCAACAATGGAAGCTATGATGTGGGGAAATCCTACCAAACAACTCTTTTATATATATATGTAAGTTTGATAGATATCCTTTTCACAATCAACCATGTGGAGGAAGAAGGGTAGTTTTGAACGAGTGGCAAGTTGAAGTGAACATCAATATGAACTAGATAACTTGTCGATCTAGAGGGGGAAAAACAATGGTTGAAAAATTCACAAATTAAGTTTATCCTAGTTTTTCGAAGCTTTTGGTTTTGATATTATAATTTTAAGTGAAATAAAAATGAGATTTTAGTTTACTTAACTTTTGAAATCGGAGTTTTTGAACAGTTATCTACTCGATCATACTATTTTTATTAACATAGATTTAAAACAAATAATCCATTAGCTTTACCTACTCAATCACCTTCAACTACTCCCATCAACTACCCTTTCACTAAACGCAACTTAAATATAAAATTCTTTTTTTTAAAAAAAAAAAGGTAAAGGTTGAAATTTGGGTTGTATCACTACTAATTTTACTAAATCACTATGTAGCCATGGTTTCGTTTCGGATGAAATTCAGAATTTCGAGATGAGAAATCAAAAGCGCATAGTAGGAAGAAAACCGAATTCGGATCACTTTGTTCGTTGCTTGATAACGTTTGTGAAAACATGAAAACACATGGCAATATACGATACTATATATCGAAAGACTATAATAAGATCGAATAGCGAGTCTGTTATTAGAATCTCGAGTTCCCAAGGACAATATTAGATAATCATTGTCGAACTATCCTCTTCAAGTTAAATTATGTGATTCTGAAGTTCTTAGTGGTTGGAATTAGGAGAAAAAATATATTTTACTTTTAGAAAAACAAATAAAATGAACGATTTTTGGATATAGGATAAGACTCTAAATTGGGAAATATTTTTTAAATTTTAATTAATTTAGCTTATTTTTAAATTAGATTCCTAGGGTCGCTTGCCTTTTTGGTAAGGAATCTTTCCTAATTTAGGATCGGAGCAAAACCGTAAAATGAAAACGAGAATTGATTGTGAGATTATGACACCATAAAAAATCGGAGCAAAGATGTAACCATTGAGTGTTTGCCTTTCTTTAAAATAAGAAATAAATAAAATATGGTGCTAATCTTTTTTTTTAAGAACAAAATGGTGCTAATCTTAGGCCCCTCTTAAAAGTAGTAATACCATTTCCATCTAGCTTTGCTTTAGCTAAAGCTGTAATGCCATTTATCTCCACATTTTATCTCCAACTTTGCTTCCTTTATGGTATAGGCATATAAATTTGTGGTTGTAATTAATTTTTTTTTTCCGAGTGTAAATAACTTTTGTGGTTAATTGCACTAATGCTCTCATTACCCATGATGCTATAAATATGAAGTGATTTCATGTGACTTATCAATAAACTCACCACAAAAGTAAATTAATTATTAGACTATATAATATAATTATAATAAAAGTAAATTAAAAATTAATATTCATGTTATAAATATAACAATCTTTCATATTTCTATATTTTTTCTGATGAAAATTAAAGACATGTTACAAAATATTATAATAAAAAGAGTGAATAATTTGAAATATCAATCATATATATTTTTTAAAACATGGGTTTATAAATGTATATAAGATTTGACATTTATAACATAAATATAGTTTTCAAAATTATATATTTATATCAATTATCAATGTACTCGATAAAATAATAATTAAGTATTACAATTAGACTATTGCATTGATTATTTTTTTGTCAATACAAAACAATAATTCAGGTAAAGTTTAGTGTCTATTAGATCACTATCCAATAATGTATCATGTATAGATCGATGATCCGCAAAGTAAAATTCGACAACAGATTTTCAAGAGTGTGACCAAGTCAGACAATTTTCTCCATCACTTGGTTGATCTCTCGAAAAATATGAGTGCATAGGCATTGTGGCCTCGCGGATTATATAAATAAAAGTGGTAACGTATGTGTAATTTTTAAATTTATAGGCTCAAAGGCAAAACCAACTTTAAAAGTTAGGTATATTCTGGAATTGTTATGTTTTCCTTTTCTTACCACCTGGAAAGCGTAGGTTGGGGAATTGCGCCTAATGCTTTTCGTTTTCCGTATTATACCCTTTAAACAATTATCAATTATTTGAGAATTATCTTTAACAAAAGTTGTCTATGTCGGGATAAACTGTTTAAATATTACTAGTAATTTTAATATTTAGGGGAAAAAAGAGAAAAATTTAATATACAAGCAGAAAATTATTATTTCGTACAAGAAAACAGTTTCATACTTGCTACATGAAATCATGATCCCCACTATTTTAACTATCTTATTGTCCATGTAAAACCTTAACTAGAAATTACACTTACAAAATGAAGAAAAAAGCACTTAAGGGGTTTCTATATATGCATAAACAATTTAGCAATAAATTTTTTTTTTTATAAAATAAATGGATATGTGGTTTGTAAAAAAAAAAGGAATAGGTCGACATCGTGTAGCTAGTGAGATATCACCTTCTAAATATGGTACAATAATATTCAATTAGACTACTAGAGGTAAGGTAACATATCTGATGAGTTGAGAGATAGATAGCAAAATTGAAAGTATAAAATTGACATAAACAATTATTATTCATTGGGAATTCTTAAAAAAAAAAGGATGAAAACCATTAGATTAATTAATTAATACTCCATCTATGTAAAATATAACACTACGTACACCTCAAGAATGTAATGACTGTTGTCTTATGTTTTTTTTTTATATAAACAAAACAAATAAGAAGTTTATATAATAATTCAAACAAACCCGAAATCATAGGTTGAAACAAATTCCTCCCATAGAGATTTGACTATTTGAGATGCAAAATCCACACCAAGCTCAAGACGTCGACCTCCACTAGAGGCAGATCTTCTTTAGGGCCAGAGGTGACAGTCGCCCCCAATCAATAATAAAATTTAACATACATATTTCTCTCGTCGATAGCTTCGGTTTGATATATTATAAGCTCAAATCCGATATCTGAGTAAAAAGTTATAAGCATTTCAATTTTCAGGACTGAACATATGTAAATTATTTCTTATATCATTTACCAAACTGATATACTTTATCGTAATTATCATTTGTAAAACTTCATGCCTTAATAATACAATTATACCCGAAAACTTCAAATTAGGAGGTTATATTGAAATATTTGATAACAATGAAATAAAGCATGCACAATTTATGTTTTTATTCTAGTTATATATCCATAATATTGATGATTTTCTGGAAAAGAAAAATTAGGGTTTCGTTTTACATGAAAAAAATTTATGCTAATTTTCCGCCCCATTAATCAACAGTTTCAAGATCTGTCAATGACCACCACCATCACCATCGCCCTCCAAAAACCACAAACTCTACCAATTACCATCACCACCAACACAAGTGTACGGTTTTATGTTCCTTAAGTAATTGTAATGCTTTTTGCCCTTTAACAAACTAGCTAGTGCAATACCTTTTCTTTCTTTCTTTAACAAGGGTGTGTAATGCTTTAGGGAAATCGATAATATCTCACGTAATAACCCAAACTTTTAACACACACATATATATATGTTATATAAAATAATGCAATTTAAAATAGTGGAAAGTGATATAAAGCTAAATGTTTGGTCTTATAAATTTCCTGTCTTTTGCAGTGTAGTGTAGGTAACACTAGTCTTTCAGGGGGAGTGTCGTTTCCTTGTAGCTTACACATGCATTGTCATGTGTCTTCCCTTTCTCTCTCAGATATTCATTAATTACTCACATATAGACGTTTCCACTAGAAAAAGCCACCATTAAATATTTCAATCTTCATGTGTTTTCCTTTGGATTATTCACATTTACTTTTTACAGGAAGCCATCCTCTGCCTATTACATATAATTTACGTGGTGGTCTCTTTCTTGTAAATCTTAGTTGCGCTCCTCAAGATACGTTAGGGTACGTGTGGATCTGATCGAATTTTATCCTAAAATTAATTGACTATATATATATAACTTATAGACTTGGCTAATTTTTGAAGTGATATATACAATACAAATATGGATTAAAATAACTTAAAACATGCACTTGATTTTGTCATCTGAATGAAATTACTTGATATAAAAATATATGCCCCATTAGAACACTTTATTTATCATCAATCAAATGGGGTGCTTTGAGATACAACTGAATTGAATGTAAGAACCCTAATTTCTTCTTCCTATAAAGATTGATAGTTAGAAGAGATCAACAACGACATAAGAAAACAACCAACCAAAAAATTAGGGTACATGAGAAAAACAAGCTCTCGATATAAAAAGTATAAACGAAACGAGATTATTCATTTTTTGTAAAACTTATGAGGTTATTACTCGGCTATAATATACACAAGTTAATAATAAAAGATTTAGCTTTGTTGTCTAGTAGTCTTCAACAATGTCCCGGTTGAGACAGGGGAGGTTCTGAGATTTTCGACTGATATGGTCATTACCTTTATTCTATTTAGGGCAAAATCTTTTTCAGATGGTAAGATGGTCTTTTAGTCCGAGAGAGTTATAAAATTGCTCGTGAGTCAGCTTCGTTGCATTTGGTTAGATCTTTTGTGATCAAAGAGTCAAATGTATTTTTCTTTTAGTGTAGCCGATGCATTGTATATGTTTGGTAAAAAGGTAGCTGTAACTGATGGATTATTTGTGTTTAATATGCGTTAATAAACTAGTATGATGTTCGGTAAAACTAACTATTAGAGTATGTGATGAAAACTTCTAAATAGAAAATTAAAAATTTTACAAAACTCGAATAAATATATAATATCAAAATTAAAAGATCCGAAAAGCTAGCTTAATAGCTCAAGTTGGTTTTAGATTGATCATTGCAAGAATCTCCCCTAAATAAAAGTTGCACGAATTAGGTCCAACAACAAATAAATGGGCCATATAAATCATTCATTGAGTGGGTTAATCAAAATTGGTCCAATAATCAGAAAGCCCAAAAAGCCAAAACGCACCGTTTCGGTTTCACTAGAATCAAATGAAGAAACCGATCGTCTTTCACTTTTTCATCGTCTTCCTCTCAATTTCCAATTCACCCTTTTCACTTTTTTACCTCATTTTGCTCATCTGCCTTGCCCGAAAAGAAAACCCAACTTTTATTTCCAATAATTAAATCCCCTTCTGAAACTCAAATTTTCGTTTTGAGTGATTTTCTGAGAGAGTGAGAGACGCACACCAGTTGTTCGACGAAATTCCCCAGAGAACAAAGGAGGCGACGATGTTGAGGAACCAGTACGACACCGATGTGACGACATGGAGCCCCGCGGGGCGGCTCTTCCAGGGGGAGTACGCGATGGAGGCCGTCAAGCAGGGCTCGGCGGCGATTGGTCTTCGATCCAAGACTCATGTGGTGCTGGCTTGTGTTAACAAGGCCCAATCGGAGCTTTCTTCCCACCAGCGCAAGATCTTCAAGGTTGATGACCACATTGGTGTTGCGATCGCCGGATTGACCGCCGACGGCCGTGTTCTGTCACGGTATATGAGATCTGAGTGCATTAATTACAGCTTTACCTATGAGTCTCCGCTCCCCGTTGGCCGTCTCGTTGTCCAGCTGGCTGATAAGGCCCAGGTTTGTCGAATTTGGATTTGGTTTTTGCCCCTCTTCGAATTTGTTACATTTCGTTGAAACTTGAAAGAATTGGGGAATTACTGTTGGGAAATTTTAGGGTTTGTTTGGGTTTTGGGGGATTTGCTTGCATAGTGAATGTGGGAAACAAGGGGAAAATAGGGGATTATGGTTGATCATTCCAAATTGGTTGGAGATTACTGGCCTTTTTCTTTACTGGTTAAGCGAATTGTCTGGATGGGTTGAAGCCCCCCCTCCCAACCTAAAAAAAGGTATATATATATATTTTTTTATATCTGATGTTGTTGTATTAAAATTAAGTAAGTGAAAAAGAAAGCAAGAAAAGCGTGTTGGCTCAATGGCAAGGGACGGATCTAAGTTCACAAGGCACTCTACAGACACGAGTTCGACTCCCCATTTTCTTCCTTTTCTATCTGGAATTTTTTTTACACTTCAAAGCCCATTTCCAATTGATTTTTTTAGGCATGCCCGACCTCCCTCCCAAAACCACAAACAGTCAGACAGACAACCGCCGCAAGCAACAACCTTCACCTCCGGGCTCCGGCTGAGGCGGACCCTGGCACCGGCGCCGACCTCCACAGCCACAGCCGCATTCACGGCTTCCCAGCCCCTCGACGACAAATCCCCGCAGTGCAGCCGGCCTTCACAGTGTTGTTGTTCTTCTAATCTTGTCAAGTCAACTCTGTCAAGGTAGTTTTGTTCCTCAACCTTTTAATTAGATTGTTTTTAAGTTCAATTCGTGAGATGAGAATCAATTTGGATTAGAATTTGTGGATTTGAAAATCAATTTAGGGTAAATTTTGATTAGGGTTTGTTCCTCTACTTTTTAATTTGATTGTTTTAAGTTCAGTTCGTTGAGATGAAAATCAATTTAGACTAGAATTTGTAGATTTGAGAATCAATTTGGGGTAAATTTAGATTAGGGCTTGTGATTTTGCGAGTGTCTAGGTTAAACCATCCACTTTGCTTGCTCTACTGATATGTTGCTTTTACTCATAATAAGGTCTCTGTTTAGGTTAAAAAATAATTGAAAAACATATTGATAATGCCTTGTAAGGGCCAAAAGTGAACCAAAGATTCATCGTTCTGGATATAATACATCATATGAGCCATGAGGTGGACATGATCAGAATGAAAAATGAAGTACTGAAAGACTATATAGTGGTGCTATTGATGACTTGATTGAATTATATGTCTACATCTATCTGTTTTATGTATATATTAAAAAGAAATTATATGTGATTGTGTCCAGTATTTCATGAATATCATTTGCTCTTCAGAGACATCTGATAAAATTTGCACATAATGTAATGGCAGAAGTGTATGACTATTTATGTGCAAAGAACAAAAAAGGCTCTACTAAATTTGATTTTGATATTAACATTGATCTCGATTTGTGACTTGCAATAAGCGTTTTTTAGCCCCCCCTTGCCAAAAATCCTGGATCCGCCACTGATGACTTTGTTATAAAATTGGGGGTTCTATGACTTTTGAATGTTCAATTGCTGTTGGTTATCTTTACTTCATGCAATCTGGAATCTTTCTTGAATGTTCAATTGAGGTGGGTGTCTTGGAGCCGAGATGTACTCACTTTAACGTGCTTCATTTTCATGTCATCCTTGCGCATCTAAATACCTCAGTTGTAGAAGATATTTTTGTTTCTTTGTGGATGTGTTGCCAAGTTTATAGGAGGGACAAGAAGTATCTCTATATCTTTAGGTGGCTTGATGCAAGGGACGATAGAGAATATTAGAAGATGGCAAGAGGGGAGAAAGCAAAGAGTGATAGATAATAATGGAGAAGTAGAGACATAAGCAGTATATACTCTTGTTGATGGACTAACTAATACTCCCTCCGTCCCACAATAGATGTCTTTTACTATTCATGCACGTTTTCTTAAGAAGTTAAAAACTATATAAAATATCAACATTTTATTAAATATTTTTAAATAATATCATACATATTACTAATAAGTATAGAATTATTTTAAAAAATTAATTAAAAAGTTGATATTTTATATAGTTTTTAGCTCATTAAAAAGCGTGCATGAATAGTCCAAAGCATTTATTTTGGGACGGAGGGAGTATAATCTAGTATTTTTAATTATACTTCTTTGCCTCATTGATTGATTATACTTCAGCTCACATTTTTGGTTTTTTTTATTTGATTTAAATTACCCACTCTAATGGAAAATAATATTATAATGAGATTTTGAATAACTGAAAAAAAACTCCCTCTAATTTACATATAAGAAAACATATTTCACCTTAAATCAGAACCCATATGAAAAGTTCTTTCCCTATAATTTATTTTTTTTCAATTTTAACTCCTTAAAATGTAGGAGGAATGAAAGATGAGCAGGGTTTGATGTGGCACATAATCATTTAACGGCAATTTAACGGATTAGCTAACAAAAGGACTAAAGATGGACAAAATCTCAAAGTTCAGGAACTTTAATGAACCAAAAAAAAGTTCAGGGACCCGTTTGAACCTTTTGTGAAAGTTCAAGGACCATGAGTGGATTTTACCCTAAAAATGGTTGCACGAATTTAGGGCTAACAACAAATAAATGGGCCATAGAAATCCTTCATTGAGTGGGTTAATCAAAATTGGTCCAATAATCAGAAAGCCCAAAAAGCCAAAACGCACCGTTTCGGTTTCACTAGAATCAGATGAAGAAACCGATCGTCTTTCACTTTTTCATCGTCTTCCTCTCAATTTCCAATTCACCCTTTTCACTTTTTTACCTCATTTTGCTCATCTGCCTTGCCCGAAAAGAAAACCCAACTTTTATTTCCAATAATTAAATCCCCTCTGAACTCAATTTTTCGTTTCGAGTGATTTTCTGAGAGAGTGAGAGACGCACACCAGTTGTTCGACGAAATTCCCCAGAGAACAGAGGAGGCGACGATGTTCAGGAACCAGTACGACACCGATGTGACGACATGGAGCCCCGCTGGGCGGCTCTTCCAGGTGGAGTACGCGATGGAGGCCGTCAAGCAGGGCTCGGCGGCGATTGGTCTTCGATCCAAGACTCATGTGGTGCTGGCTTGTGTTAACAAGGCCCAATCGGAGCTTTCCTCCCACCAGCGCAAGATCTTCAAGGTTGATGACCACATTGGTGTTGCAATCGCCGGATTGACAGCCGACGGCCGTGTTCTGTCACGGTATATGAGATCTGAGTGCATTAATTACATCTTTACCTATGAGTCTCCGCTCCCCGTTGGCCGTCTCGTTGTCCAGCTGGCTGATAAGGCCCAGGTTTGTCGAATTTGGATTTGGTTTTTGCCCCTCTTCGAATTTGTTACACATTTCGTTGAAACTTGAAAGAATTGGGGAATTACTGTTGGGAAATTTTAGGGTTTGTTTGGGTTTGGGGGATTTGCTTGCATAGTGAATGTGGGAAGCAAGGGGAAAATGGGGGATTATGGTTGATCATTCCAAATTGGTTGGAAATTATTGGCCTTTTTCTTATTGGTTAAGCGAATTGTCTGGATGGATTGAAGTTGGAGAGTGAATAGTGAAGCAGTGTGGACTGTGGAGTGAATCAGGTTCAAGTCTCAGACTCTGATAGATAGTTCATGTGCTTAATGCTTATTATGAACTAGTAAGTGACTGAAACTAATGTAAGGGAAGGTTTATGCAACAATGTTGAAATGAGAGATTAAGCTGAAATAGGAGATTGTTTAGATGTCAAGTGTGCTTGGAAAAATGCTCAATCTTTAGAAAAGCTTGTTATTCAAATTTTGAATACCCAAGGGTTGCAGGTTTTGTGCTGTAAATATAACATTGGGGATTCTATGACTTTGTTATAGCTGAAGAGATCCTGAGGACACTACCCTCAGATTTTTGGCTTATGAACTCATATGACACTACCCTCTTTTTTTAAATGTTCAATTGCTGTTGATTATCTCTACTTCATGCAACCTGGAAGCTTTCTTGAATGTTCAATTGAGGTGGGTGTCTTGGAGCCGAGATGTATTCACTTTAATGTGCTTCATTTTCATGTCATCCTTGTCCATCTAAATACCTCAGTTGTAGAAGATATTTTTGTTTCTTTGTGGATGTGTTGCCAAGTTTATAGGAGGGACAAGAAGTATCTCTATATCTTTAGGTGGCTTGATGCAAGGGATGATAGAGAAGATTAGAAGATGACAAGAGGAGAGAAAGCAAAGAGTGATAGATAATAATGGAGAAGTAGAGACATAAGCAGTTTATACCTGAAAATATGCTTTTGATTCTTGAAGCAGCTACAAATACTTTGTAGCTGTTTATATCCCTCGAAAGTGAAAACATCATAGGTTAATTTTGGTCAATGTTGAATTGGAAGTTTGATGGCATTTTGAAACTTTGCAAATCATCACATTAGTGATTCACATAATCAATCATATCGACCTTAATGAGTTCATTTAGTAATGTTGTCTCTTATTGCCACAAGTCATTCCCCTTTGTTGGGATTGCTGTATGAGTCCATCTTATATTTCATTTGTGTGGACACAGGTCTGCACGCAGCGGTCATGGAAGCGGCCATATGGTGTTGGTCTGTTGGTAGGTGGGTTAGATGAATCAGGAGCTCACCTTTACTACAACTGCCCAAGTGGGAACTACTTCGAATATCAGGCTTTTGCCATTGGGTCTCGCTCGCAAGCAGCAAAGACCTACTTGGAACGCCGGTTCGAGACTTTCATAGATGCCTCTCGGGACGAGCTGATCAAGCATGCCCTATTCGCCATAAGAGAGACCCTACAGGGGGAGAAGCTCACGAGCTCCGTCTGCACAATCGCTGTGATTGGCGTCAACGAACCATTCACTACGTTGGATCAACAAGCAGTACAAGAGTTGATCAGCTCCTTTGAAGTTGTCGAGGAAGAAGCCCCTGTTGCTGAACCAGTTGAGGGTGCTCCCGAGGAGGCAGCCCCACCTGCTCCTGACCAGGGTCCTCAGGGTGACCTAGGTGCAGCTCCCATGGACATTTGAGGACACAATTACATGCTATGAACAAACTGGGTCAGTGCCATCTTTTTGGTTTTACTCACTTTTGGAATTGAACGAGTTAATTGGCATCATCTTTCAATTCTGGATAATTGGATATTGTTCATGCAATTTCAATTCGTCTAGTCATGTCGGTAAGCGGATTTTACTATTCGATGTGCTTGATTCTCTCAACTTATTGATGCCTAAAAGTTCTAAAACAGGTGAAAACCTATGTTACACGGAAACGGAAACGGAAACCGGAAGGGAAACGGAAACGAAAACGGGAAACGGCAATCCAAATTTTGTAGGAAACGGAAATGCCGAGGAAACGGCAATATGAATTATATGTTCATTTAAAAGTCTAAATAAGAGCAATAAACATATCACTAAGTGATACACACTGAATGCATAATTAAAGCTACAAATTAAAATGTTCAATACTGTGGTAAATAGTGTCCTTCCTCCTTAACAGAAATCAATACAGACATGTCAAATATATTAAATGTCTTGCAAACCAACAAAATAAAGTAACTTAGTTTTAAAATAACAACATAATCAAGAAAAACATAAAATAATCAATTCAACATCAATCTTCTACTTAGCTAACTCATCCTTAAGTTTTGGCTTATCAAGAGAAAGTTCTACAAGTGAGGGTTTACCGAAGAAAGCTGAGAGGGAGAGAGCACTGAGCAAGTGAGAGGAGGGAAGACTGAAAATGGAGAAGTAGGCGGCAAGGATAGAAGGAAACAGGGTTTCAGACGAAAAGAATGGGAAGTATGATTTAGGGTTTGATTTTTTTTATTTTTTAACTACAAAATTAGTGGAAACGTCGTCTGGCAAATCAGAAAAGTTTCTGACCAAACGGAAACGGTCAAAGTTTCTGACTTTTTTGGTCAACGAAACAGTCAAAGTTTCTGACCTTTCAGAAACGTTTCTGAGGTGTTTACCCGGAGTTTCGGAGTTTCTTGATATGTAGAAACGCGAAACCGCTATGAAATGGAGTTTCGGGGTATCATAGGTGAAAACTTTGCCTAGTTTTATCTTATAAATTTCATGCGTTTTAGGCCATAGCTGCAGCATCCACTGATGCGGATTCTCGAGTTCTTTACATTTAGATTATGTTTGTGACCGTACATATAAACTAGCTTGAGTTTATTTTTGGATTGAAAAACGATTCATGAGATCAGAAATTTCCCCAAAACAACAATGGTTAGAGCTAAGAAAGCAGTAAACTCTCATCACTGGTACGAAAGACGAAACCTCCATCTTAGGCTGATGCTAGCTTGCCAAGGTCAGGAAGAGGGAGTCCATTCACCTGCATTTGCTTGTACATCCACTGCCAGTTCTCAGGAGTAACCTCTCCTCCAAGGGCCTGGATAACTGACCCGCCACTGCAGGAGCCCACTCTGCAACACTCCTCAAGCGACAACCCCTTCACCAGACCGTACAAAAATCCGCTTGCAAACAGGTCCCCTGCACCGGTTGCATCAACTGCCTTTGATGCTCCGATGGCTGGAACACGCACAACCTACACCTCGGCAAATAAACACATGCCTAAATCATCTCGCTTTCAGGGAGTGATGTTTTACTGATTTGGAAACTGGACCTGTTGTTACCTCATTTCCATGCTTTGCAATGGATCCGTTAGAACCCAAAGTAACTACAGCCCACCTGCAATGCTTAGCCAGAAAGTCGATGGCAGCCTCGGGACTGAAGCTCTCTTCACCCCTATGAATCGCGTAATTCAAACAGGGAACCCAACACACCAAATCAGGAAAAGAAGGCAACATCCAAGTATTTCGGTTCTACCAGAATTACCTTAGAAGTTCAGCAGCTTCGTCTTCATTAGCGAAACAAAGATCTACATTCCCTGTTTTCAGTAATTGTAGAAGAGGAGCTCTGGAGCTGCGAACCATCTGTCGAAAATCAACTGATAAGATTGAACTGCTTTGTAGTTCCATTGTTCAGCAAACATTGGGTTGATGATGTAGATTACCTCAAAACTAGCTAAATCAAGGGATACAAATAAACCCTCTTGTTTAGCCAAATAAATCGCTGAATGAATGACATCTAAATTGAGGATCGCGTATCTCAGTACCAACCACTGCAACAATGACAGATGGAATAAGGATCAAATAAGCCTTCGAAATAAGAGGGCAAGTAGGATCAAATCCACACCTTTGAACGCTTCAAGTCCTCCCTGGTTAATTCATCAGCCTGAAGGACACATTCAGAAACCGAAAATCAGGATTTCTGAGCTTGCAAAAGAGTAATTGATCCTGCAAAAGAGAAATTCACGAACCTGAAGTTTAACCGAACCCAAGAAACAAGGCCGCATTGTCCGATTTCCAAGCTCATCAACCAGGCAAACACACTGTAAGAAACAGCATTCAGTAACAAACAAATGCTAGAACTCCTTGAACACTTAAAGGGTTGAGTACTTGAGTGTAGCTTACCTGAGCTGTAGATCCTTTCTTGAGCCTTAATCTCGACAGATTGACTCCACTGGAGGTCATGCTCCTGACAAAGAGACGGCCTTGTTCATCGTCCCCATAGGCCCCAATCAGCCCGGTTTCGAGTCCGAAACCGACGGAAAGGCCTCGAATTGTATTGGCCACACTTCCACCAGCAATTGTCTTCACAGGACATGACAAAATGTGGGTTCTTACCTCATCTAATATAGGCTCCAGCTCCTCCTTGGCAACCTAAACAGCAAAAACAATCTCCAAATTTCAGACTGAAATCAATTTCAAAAAGAGGAAAACCTATAAAGGAAGGAGCTTTTTACAGGAATGGAGCCGCCGCGCTCGCCGGGGATGCGGTCGAGGACGGCGCAATCGACGCGGGAGACGTGGTCAACCAATGCAGCTGGTTGCAATCCCAGAATTAGAGGAGCCGTCGCGGCCTCCGTCGCCGTCGCCGCTGCGGATGCATCTACCGGCCGTTGAATTGCGAATCCGTTGGGGTTGCAGGTGGTGATTAGATGCTCAGCCCCCATTTGGGGAAATTGACGAACAAGGGATTGAAGAAAAAGGAATCGAGGGATTCGGATTTGGATTTTGGAGGGGATTATATATAGTAGGCGGCAACTGGAAGGGGGAGTTCACGCCGTACAGTGAGTCAGTGACGCTGAAAAATCCACTTCTGGGCTTTATATTGGATTAAATTACAATAATCACCCCTTAAATATAGTATTATTAAAAAAACTATCTGTACATTAAGAAATTGCAAAAAAAAATTCATAAATATGATTTCCTTTGAAGATGCGTTTGCAACCCTATTTAGGGTGTGTTTGGATTCCAAATGCATTATGTTTATAATGCAAAATAATAAGGCGGTGTTTGGTTAAAAAATTTTTTAAGACATTTAAATTATGACATTTTTGGATTCTACGATATATTAATTAAAATGCAATTATTTTATCTCGATTTATGTGATTATTTGTTTAAATTACGGTTTTTACGAGATTTTTATTTTTACAACCAAACGGACTCATAAAACGAGGTAAAATAATTGCATTATAATGAAAATGCAATGGAATCCAAACACACCCTTATTACTAGTAATATTTAGTTACAAGTTTGTATTGTTATTTTATTTCTCTTATTTTCCTCTCATCAATATTAAAAAGTAAAACTAATTAAAATAACTCAACTTTTGAAGAAGTGTTAAAAAATATACTCATCTTTCAATTGTATGAAAAATAACCCAACATTTGGAGTATGTGGTAATAAAATATCCTGCCTCATTTTTACGGCCGTAAATTGGGCGAAAACAGTGAAATGAAATTGGTCAAATGATATCATTCTTATTAAAATAAGTCAATATCGTCCAAAATTCACAAAAATCTTAATTTTATCTATTATATGTCATCGTTTTTGCTCAGATTTATAGTCGGAGAAAAGAACTGAGATGCTTTTTTGCCACTTCCCCTAAAGATAGAGTTAATTTTCTTACTATTGAAAGGTGAGGATATTTTTTTTTAATATCCCTCCAAAGATTGAATTATTTTTAATTATTTTTACCATATTAAAATTATTGTTCCTAAAAAAACACGTTTTAAAGAAATAAGGTGCATTAATTGGCTGTATACCGCTCCTAGCATTACTCAAAGATAAATGCAATACTATTGCACAAGTATATGTATGTGAATCTTGCTTTCTTAATCGTCTAGAAAACGGTACAAAAGAAATATGATGCTCACAATCAGTGGCGGAGCCGGAACCCGAAGAGGGTGGGGACACACCGATGATAAACAACAATGAATAATACGAACTCGTACAACACATAACGTCTTCAACACTTCAAAATAGCGATAAAATAAAAGAGTTCACTAGTACAAAAAATTCTTCATTGCTAATTAGAGTTTTATGATAAAATAGTTCAACTCGACACGAGGTAAATCTATTTTATGGGTTTTCATACCCTAAAAATATTGAATGATAACCTCATTATCAATACGCTTTAAAACATCCTTTTCAACCTAGCTGACAAAAGTCTCAGAGAGAAAATCTTCTCTTATCTTGTTGCGCAAATATGGTTTGATAATACCCATAGTAGAGAAAGCTTTTTCTACTATAGTTTTTGCAACCGGTAACACTAAAACCAACTCGATGAGATGATATACCAAATCCAAAGCTTTGTGAATTCCTACCTTGATCATATTTGTAGAAACATCACTATTAGCCCTTGCAAAGTAGAAAATCTAACATTTTTCTTCATTTAAACTTTCGTTAAAGATAAATTATAGTATAGGAATGTCAACTTAAATAAACTATAAAAGCATTATGGGTTATTTAAAATGATTAATATACCTTCAATTTTCAAACATTCATAACTTTTTACTCGGATATTAGATTAATGCATACTATATATCAAAACGAAGCTATCGACGAGGAAAATACATATATGAGGTTCATCGGATGAGGGTGGGGCATGTGCCCCACATGCCACCGTTTGGATCCGCCTCTGCTCACAATAAGTGACTAGTCAATGTCAATTCATAAGATTTTGATCTTATACGGCCCTTTTCGATCCTATTATTTATATATAACAATCTGACTTGAACATTAAAATTTATAACTCGAAAACGAACTAATTAGACTTAAATTGACTCAAAAGCCTAAATAACATTAGCCCTAACTAACTTGAACATGAACCATGTCCAAAACTAAAACACACTTGAATTCGAAATAAAATTAGATCATTATATTTGAATCGGAAATATAATTTAATCGAGATTATTCGAGTTCAAGACGATGAATTGATATCTATATAAAAAAAGGATTAATCATGAAGTGTTGCTCCATCTATAACGATTAACAATATAATTCGATAGGATAAATGACAAAACATAAAATTTACCCATATGATATACCTCTAACCTCTACATATATGATCCAACTTAACAATCTTGAAGTGTTAATAGATTTGAGTGGTGACTAATCACAAGTTGATATAGTAGTTGTGGGGCTACACTCCATGTAACAGGTTTGAAGTTTGAATCTCCTTAGAAACATGGAGTCGTTTGTGAGTGAAAGAGTCAACCTCTTAAATGGATCATACTGCACCCGATTCAGATGTATAGATTAGCGGCTGAGCCGACTAAATTAAAGTAAGATAAAAGAAAAAGAGATTTGAGTGGTGACAATGAGATGCAGGAATCACGGGTGTGGATTGGCCAGGAGAAGAGCTGACAAGTGATTTTAGTGGCATCTTTTGCCGATTCCCAGTGGGTCCTACCACACAACAAATTTGTAGATTCTTTCCTAAATAATTGACACAAAAAAAATGCCTCTTCTAGCCTCTAAAGAGCCACTTACCACAAACAAAAGAAGCATTAGTCATGCTTGCATATGATTATTGTCCTAATTAAATTAAGATCATAATCTTTAAGTATACCATTGTACACTAAGCTTGTTTTAGTCCATAATTTCGACTTTGGGCGACTATTTTGGACTTTTTATATCTCAACGCTTCCTTACAACTGCAAATATCATTTTCTATATAGTTGACACTTGAACAACATATCTAACATTTCATTACATTTTTAGTTAGTCTAAGATCGAAAGTCGAAGAGTTTAACTTTGTCGTTTTTGATAATATCTATAAACATTATATCAATATATCTATTATTTCATACTCTATCCTAATTGATCGATCAACAAGTCGTACAACAAATCTAATATATAGAATCAAATATGATTCAATCTCAAAATTAATACATTTCATTATTTTTTTCTTCACATTTCTATCTATATATATATGCCTTTCATAAGTTCCCCAACAAAGGGGAAAACAATCATAGGGAGCCAACAATCCGCCTCCTCGGTGCGACGAACCTCGGCTTCGGCCACCCCCTCTCCTCCTCGTTTTGGGTGTGTCGTTCATGTTCAACCTGTGGCGTTTTGATTATTTTGATTCCCTTTCTGCGGAATCGTGCAATGACAAAATCAAATTAGGGCTTTCGTTGTTTTGGACTTATTTGTCCCCTTTCGATCGTACTCCTTTCCCTATTGTCTTCTCCAGTGATTGCTAGTCCGGCCTCCCTCGGGCCGCCGTTCTAGCTTTTGATTTTGGCGAAATCCAGAGCCTCCGACTTCCGTTCATCCGTACAGGCTTTCCCTGCCCAAGTGTTTTAGCAAATCCAAGGCCTTTGGCCCTTCTTGTATCGCCGGGTGCCTCCTTCGGTGTTGGTCGGCGGGGATAAAGAGAATACTAATCATAAAAAGGTTTAAATTAATTAATATTGTGATCCCATTGATCGTGGAAGATGCCTTTGGTTGAAGGTTAAAAATAAAGATATTACAACCATATATATATATATGTATATTATATTATATTTTGTTTGCTAATGACTAAAGTTAAAGTACCATCATCATAATATACATTCATACCTACTCCCAACTGTGTACAAGTTAGCTACAAGTGGTTTTATGTGCCACCCAGCTAAGCTTCTTGGTCGGCGGGGTGTGGCTTTCTCCTCCGGCGCTTCGCTTCCCTTCTGGCTCAGTTTCTGGACTTGTCGCCCGGCGTTTCCGGCGGGATGCGATTCCCGACGCATCTCCTTGTTCTGGGGTTGTGTTGGGCCCGTTGGTTTTCCGTGTGGCTGGTTCCGTCTTCCGAGCCCGTTTGTTGTGTTTTGGGCCCAAGCTATATGCCTTGGACCCAAAGCTGGCCCAAAAGAATTAAGAAATAAATAAAAATAAAATTTATAATAAATAATATTATTATAACTAATAATAAATAATTCCCTATTGAGTTTGCTATTTTCTGTTAGGGTTTTTAGTGTTTTCGGTTCAGGCGGAGAAGGGCATTACTTTTAGCGTGGCTGAACTTTCTTTTTTGTTTGATTTGATGGGGTTCTGGCTGCTCGGAGTCGGGACAGACTGGGGTCGTGGTAGTGTATATCGAGGCGTCTCCTTTTCTCGGAAGGCTTTTTCCTTGGAGGTTCGTCTTCACTGCCCACAAGTGACTCCTGATCTACCGCCGACCTGCGGTGCTGCTTCTGGGTAGTGCTTGACTTCGTTCATCGTCTATGTCTTGTCTCTTTCGGTTTAGTTGTGTTTAGTTCCGCCTTGTAGAGTGCTTTTTGCTTGTATTTTACACTATCTTTGTATTATTGTTTGTTTATGACGGTTATCCGTCTGCCGACTTATCGGTTTTCGAGGTTTAGGTATGTCTGATCTCGAATTTTTACCTCATAAAAAAAATACAATCTCTATGTTCAAAATGGTTGATCTCATGGATTACTCATGCATCCTCGACTATACGAAACTTAGTCAATTTGATGATTTCTTGTTACTTTCGTATCCTATATTTTTTAAATTATTGTTTCGTTATACTTTGTCGTGTTCATTTCTCATTTTCTAGATCTATATTTACATTTTTTTTGATAAGGAAATAATTCGAGAGCCGAACAAACCCGACAACTCGAGAGACCGATCAAGTTGGTAAACGGTGAACCGTCAAAATATCCTACATAAAACAAAAAGCAGGGTGTAACACAAACGGTGGAAAGCACACAAATGCGGTCGAACAAGCGAACCTAACCCAAACATGCTTGTGAATCTATACTTACATAAATTCTCGGCTATATATTTCTCAATTATTAATTATCAAAGCACATATAAGTATATAAGGAGTAACATACATTTTCTACTCTCAAAGTCTCAAACTTATTTCCATGCCATATAACATATTTTCAAAAGATCAACACGAACAAACATGTGAGTTTCTCTGAATTTTGTATCATAATAAATCACACTCTTTGAGTCTTTTGTAGAGTTTCTCTGAATCTGGACGGCTGATTGTATCATACCCCTTTCTACAGAACTCACATTCAAAATTTCAAATCATAAATTCTATCGAGCTACTGTAAATTTCAACACATACAGTACTTTATAACGAAATTCAGGGGATACAAGTGACCCGTAAGCCGATTCGACAGAAAGGTTTTCCGGTGGACTTTGATTTCCGACGAAGGTCCAAGGTAGGGTTCTGGGCAAATGGCTAGCGGCTCAAAGGCCTCTGGCCCGCCGGGGGACCCTCCGGACGAGGCACGGGGATGGAAGAATGTATTGATGGGGGAACCTAGTCAGTTCGGAAGGCCTTTTGATGTGGGTTATATTGATGATAAGGTCGTTGTGTCATTCCCGGGCGGGGAGGATAGCGATCCGGTTGTGGATATCCCGAATGAAGTTATGACTAAGCTGGAATCGGTCTGGCAAACATCGCTCATTATTAAGATTCTGGGTGGGTTCATCCCATACTCCACCATGGAAAGGAAGCTCAGGGAGATGTGGAGGGCGGCTGGGCAGATGCTCCTTGCGGATCTTCCTAAAGGATACTACGTCGTGAGATTCGAAACTGAGCACGACTACACGAAGGCTCTCACGGGAGGGCCATGGTCGATCTTCGGGCACTACCTTATTATCAAGGCCTGGACGCCATGTTTCGACCTGCTCACGGTTGAGATTTCGACATCGCCGACGTGGGTCAGGGTGTTGAATCTGCCTATCGTTTTCTATGAGGAAAACATACTCCGGAAGATCGCCTCCGGGATTGGCAGACCACTGAAAGTTGATAGAAATTGGATTTCAATTGCATCATCAATAACTGGGAGTAGAATGAGGAGGACAACAATCTTTCCCCGGATTCCGACGTCTTCAGAAATTGGATTGATGAGTTTGGGATGGTGGATTTAGGCTTTATTGGTCCTGCTTTCACTTGGTCGAGAGGTAAGACGATTGAGACATTGAAAGAGAGAAGGCTCGATCGAGTTATGGGGAATGAGGAGGCCCGTTTGGATTGCCCAAGTTTAGTTATGATCACACCCCGCTTCTTTTTACAGCTAATCCCCCTGTTCGGTTGAATAAGAGGAGAAGGCCGTTTCGCTTCCAAGCGGCCTGGTTAACTCACCCGGATTTCGATGGTCTTCTGGGTAAGGAATGGATGAGTGACGAGACGACCCCTGCTGCTATGGAGCATCTTAAGGACTGCTTACTGAAATGGAATCAGGAAGTCTTTGGCGACATTTTTGAGAGAAAGAGTAAGGTGACTGAGAAACAAAGTGCTTGAGCAAGAGGACCTTCTTTGGTTTCAGAAATCCAGAGAAAATTGGTTAAGGGCCGGAGATAGGAACACTGCTTATTTCCACTTCTCGACTATAATTCGGCGCAAGAGAAACAGGATCTAGGTTCTGAAAGACGAGAACGGCTCGGAGATCTTGGATATGAAGGTGATTGAAGGCAAGGTTGTGAACTTCTTCAAGAAACTTTATACCATTCCGGACGAGGAGAGAGTGCCTATCGATCTGGAAAGGGGGGCCTTTCCTAGTATACCGTCGGATGATTGGGCCCTTCTGATGAAGAGAGTTTTGGATGCTGAGATCTATAATGCTTTTAAGGATATGGGCGCCTTCAAAGCCCCCGGTATCGATGGATTCCAAGCTATTTTCTTCCAGAAATGTTGGTCGACGGTGGGCTTCACGTTCATCAACTTTGTGAGGGAGTTCTTTGCTACCAAGAGGATTCCGAGGGCGGCAAATGAGACTCTCATTGTTCTTCTTGCCAAAGTGGCGAGACCGGAGTTGATCTCCCAATTCCGTCCAATAAGCTTATGCAACGTCATCTACAAGGTCATCACGAAAGTGCTGGCCAACCATATTCGGCCTTTGTTGGGTTCGCTCATCGGGCCTATGCAAGGGAGCTTTGTGCAGGGGAGGCAAATCACCGACAATATTGTCGTTATGCAAGAGATGGTGCACTCCATGAGAAAGAAGAAAGGTAAAGTCAGGTGGATGATCCTTAAGATCGATCTCGAGAAAGCATATGATAGGCTAAGGTGGGACTTTGTCGCAGACACTCTTACCGATGCTGGGCTGCCTAAGGAGTGGGTGGATTGGGTTATGGAATGCATCAGCTTTCTTAATACTCGCGTCCTTGTCAACGATGAAGTTACGAAGGACTTTGAGCCTTCGAGGGGCATCAGGCAAGGAGACCCGATCTCCCCTTACCTCTTTGTGTTGTGCATCGAAAGGCTTAGCCATATGATTGAGAGGGCTGTGACTAGGGGCCACTGGAAACCGGCCAAAGTGACTAGGAGTGGGCCGGAGATATCCCATATTATGTTCACTGATGACATAGTTTTGGTGGCGAAGGCTTTCGTCCCTCAACTCACCATTATCAAAAGGATTCTAGAGGAATTCTGTAAGGCCTCTGGGCAGCGAGTCAATGTCAGCAAATCAAAGCTGTATGTGTCTCCGAATGTTACTACTGATGTCGTGGAAGGTCCGAAAGCTAAATGCGGATTTGAAGTGACTACGAACTTGGGGAGTTATCTTGGTATGCCGATTCTGCATACTAGGATTGAGAAGGATACTTTCAGTCCTTTGTTGGACAAAGTAAACAGCCGGTTGGCGGGGTGGAGACTGAATAGGCTCAGCTTGGCAGGCCGGGTTACGCTCGCGAAGTCGGTTCTGAACTCGATTCCCATATATTCCATGGCTACAATCTCGCTCCCGACTGCGATGTGCGAGGCTATTGATAAAGCTGTCCGGGGCTTCATTTGGGGCGACAACGACAACCAAAGAAAGATCCACCTAGTGGCTTGGGAGGATGTTTGCAAGCCTAGAGCTAACGACAGTCTGGGAATTCGATCAATGAAGGAGCTGAACATCGCAGTCGCAGGTAAACTTATGTGGAGGTTGTTTAACAATAACAATAATGAGATTTGGTGCAACATCCTGCAGGCTAAATATGTTCGGAACAGTGGGCCTGTAGTCACGGGGGTTTCCGCTGTGTGGGCAAGCATGAGGAGAAGCCTCAATAGGGTGGTTAATGATGGTCTCAAATGGATCGTCGGTGATGGTCGTTCGATTCTGTTCTGGAAAGATAGATGGCTGTTGGAGGAGAGCCTTGAGGAATTGACCAACAGGCACCTGGAAGAGGAAGAGCAAGCCAAAACGGTAAGAGATTACTGGTGTGAGGGAGAAGGATGGCGATGGAGTCTAATTGGCAGCGACCTGCCGACGGGAGCCCTCCTGTCCCTTGCTGCGGTTATGGTTAGCGATGAGGAAGACTCACCGGATTTTTTGAGTTGGAAGGCGTCGGTTGACGGCAACTACTCTATCAGCTCGGCCCTATGGGCAAATCACTAACGCTAACGACTTTGCTAGTGTTAATGGAGTTGTTTTCAGGAGGATATGGAAGCTCTAGGTAAACGAACGTGTCCGGAATTTCGTTTGGCTGGTTATCAGGGGAGCGATCCTCACCAATGAAGAGAGATGCAGGAGGCACCTGGCGACGGAACCTTGGTGCACAAAATGCGGAGACAAGCCGGAGACGATGATCCATATACTCAGGAACTGCCCACTCATCTCGGTAGTTTGGAAGGATTTTTTGAATTCGAATACAGGTTCTGATTTCTTTGATGTGTCTTGTGCAGAGTGGCTAAGATTGAACATCATGACGAATCGGATCACTCTGGATGGAGTGCAGTGGGCGATTGTGTTTGCGAACACCCTTCGGTGGGCTTGGAAATGGAGGAATGAGCGTGTCTTCAACAATAGCGGAGAGAGACCAAGCAAGGCGAGATTCATAGTTGATAGCACCAGAGAGTATGACAGGGCTTGGAAGCTGAGGCCGGGCATTCCTCTGAGACCCACGAAGCAAAAGGTGGATATTGCTTGGACGAAGCCGGAGCCAAATTGGATCAAAGCAAATGCGGACGGGGCTGTAAGCAAGGACGGCATGGCTGCAGCAGGGGGCGTGCTCAGATCGGAGGATGGAGCTTGGATGGGCGGGTTCGGCCATCGCATTGGGTCATGCCCGACCATTATGGCGGAGCTATGGGGAATTATTGGCTGCCTCCGGTTGGCATGGGACAATTGGTTTCGATAAGTGGAGGTGGAAACGGATTCGCAGCTGGCCTACTCAATGGTGGTCAATGGTGTGGCCGATCATCACCCATCCTCGAGCCTGGTAAAGCGTTGCCAAGGCTTTTTGAAAAGGAACTGGAGGATCCAATTTCGACATGTCTTTAGGGAAGCGAATGTGGTCGCCGACTCCCTCGCAAAGCTTAGCCTATCATTAATGCAGGGCTTCCACGAGTTCTCAGAACCGCCCGATAAAACTAGGCTACTTCTTGAGAATTACTGTATGTGGAAGGCTACTCCCCGGTTGATCGTAGTGTAGCTGTTTGTACTGTTGCTTTGGGAAGGACTCCGGTGAAAATCGTCTAGTCCAACACCGTAGTCCATTTTTATGGTCCCTTTAATTTCATTGGCCGATAAATATTAAAATAAATTATAAGGTACAAACACTTATTTAAGAAAATAATTAGAAATTTCAATTTAGTCAATGAGATAATTTGGACTACGATATAGACTACAATCACGGACTAGACGATCCTCGATCGAAGGACTCCCCTTCTTGAGTTGTTTTACCAAAAAAAAAAAAGGAAATGCAGGGTCGATTCTCCTCCTCTGTTCAAAATTGCTTCTAAATTTGAGTGTTCCAAACAATTTTTTGAAGGATTTAATTTCCGCGGAGTGTTTCACGGAGTTGAATTCGGAAACCCTAGTTTAGGAGGTCAAAAGGAGTCTAACACATGTCTCTGTCATCATTAAATCGTTTCAAGATCTAACCTTTCACGTATTTCCCGTGTTGAATTCGGATTCCCGGCAAACAATTTCCCCGATTCGCACCTCCAGATTACTAACTCCAAATGCCCTACAATCAACCACCCATTTCATAAATCAAAAAAGGAAAAAGGAAATGGCTTTGTATTTGTTTACTATTTTCTACAATACGGCTAGATTCGGTGTGCAGTGCTCATCAATTTCCCACATTTCCTTCACCAATTCCTTGTGCAGCCAAAATGCAAGTTTAAAGGGAAGCCATCAGATTTAGGGAGGGAAAATGCCAATGCCATTGAGAACCATAGTTGAGGAGCTCAAAGGGATAAGGCAGATATCTAAAAAGCTTATGAATAGATCCTATATAGCCCCTGAAGGATGCATCTCTTCCTCTTCTTTTGATGGTGATGAGGATGATCAGAGCCCCTGGGCTTGCCTCCCGCCCGAGTTACTTCTCGACATCGTCAGGCGCGTGGAGGCCACCGAGACCTCCTGGCCTGCTCGTCGCGATGTCGTCGCCTGTGCCGCGGTTTGTAGGTCCTGGAGGGATGTTGTTGGGGAGGTGGTTAAGACCCCTGAGCAATGTGGCTTGCTCACTTTCCCGATTTCATTGAAACAGGTGATCATAAAAGGGCTTGTTTCATTTATGTGTACGATTATGATCATCAAGTTTTCGGCTTTATGAAATTTGATCATCTGAATAGGGCATTTTATGGTAGTTGATTGATATATGTTTATGAAATTTGATGATCTAAATAGAGGATTTGCTGGGTGGGTAGTTTAAGAGTTGTGTTGAGCTACATTGTTTGTTTGTTTGGATCTTTTGTTGTTTGTTTGAGTACTTGAAAGTGCAAAAAAAAATGAAACTGAATTTTCGGGTTTGTTTGGATCTGTAGCCAGGACCAAGAGAGCATCCAATTCAGTGCTTTATAAGGAGGGAGAGATCAACTTCGACTTACCACTTGTATCTCGGTCTTAGCCCTGGTGAGCAAATGTTTTTCGGACTTTTCTCCTTTGTTGATGGTATTCAAATTGATGGGTTTGATGGTCTTTCGACGAATTTAGGACTGCACTGCTTTTAGTTGATGGCTTGCCTTAATTTTGTATGTTCATTTCCAGCACTATCAAGTGAAGACAGCAAGCTATTGCTGGCTGCAAAGAAGATGAGGAGGGCAGCTTGCTTAGATTTTGTGATTTCCTTGGTTGCTGACGATTTCTCACGAGGTAGCTCGAATTACGTTGGGAAATTAAGGTAAAAGCTCTTGCTTGGTTGCACAAATGTTTCTGATCTCCTCATCTCTGATTGTGTCTCTTCAAAATTACGCCGATAGGTCCAACTTCCTCGGAACAAAGTTCACTGTCTACGACAGCCAGCCAGCTTGGGACGCTGCTACGCAATCAAAGAAACGAGTGCATCGTAGAATCCACTCTAGACAGGTGTCTCCAAGTTTCTTGACAGAGAGTTATCCGGTGGCATCAATTTACTACGAGCTGAACGTTCTACGCACTAGAGGGCCGAGAAAAATGAACTGCACAATGCACTCCATCCCTACCGCGTCCATTGAAGAAGGCGGAACTGCTCCTACCCCAATGGCATTCACAAGGCTTGCTGATGAATCTGCATCATTTGCAAGTGGAAGAAGCTCTTTTACTGAAACCGGCGCAAAGAGCTTGACAGAAGCATCAGAATCCGCCAATGGGACTACCAAGGAGCTTCTGATCCTTCGGAACAAGGCTCCTAGGTGGCATGAGCAGCTGCAGTGCTGGTGCCTCAACTTCAAAGGCCGTGTGACAGTGGCATCGGTTAAGAACTTCCAGCTCGTCGCTGCCTTGGACCTCCACCACAATGTCTCGGCCAGTGATCAAGAGAAGGTGATCTTGCAGTTTGGGAAGATAGGGAAAGATGTCTTCACTATGGACTATCGGTATCCGCTGTCAGCCTTCCAAGCCTTTGCCATTTGCCTAAGCAGTTTTGACACAAAACCAGCTTGTGAATGATCTGTCATTAGCTCTAGTACGATTTAGTTTGACAAAAGCACTAGACTAAACTATATTAACCTTGGAAACACGAAGTCGCTTGTGAGTGGGAACGTCAACCTCTTAAATGGGCCACATAATACCCGATCCATATGTAGAGCGAGTGAGTCGATCGAACTGGACTAAGATAAAAAAAAAAGAGTATATTAACCCTGAAAAATTTATATGTACGTGTAAACCGCGCGTTTCCTAGATAATTTTCATGTTGCAGAAAAATTCAGACTTGTTAACAATTGACATAGCTTAGCAGCTAAAAATCTCAAGTCAGTTGTATATCTATAACCCTTTGTTATTTGAATCTTCTCTATATATAAATATTTAAAGTGTAGTACTAAATATCAAATGTCTTATTTCATTTCGTTATATAGTATTAATCTTCTGCATTATGACATCTATTAGGTAAGAATTCGACCAGTGTTTCGTAAATCGAGAGGCCATAAAAAAGGGCGGATGATCCAACCATCATGTAGTAATAGGACTACAGGATCACAACAACAATCAAGATGAAATATAAGCACTTAACGAAGGCAATGATCGACCCAAGTAAAAGAGTGAATAGATGCCAATGAAGAGCAATACCGCAGAAGCAGATCACAAGGACACACTCGCCTGGGACGAAATATGAACGTGAACAGCTCAACCACGATCAATGCTTGGCACACAACTCAATCCAACAACTCGGAACACCACGACTGTCGAGCAAAATTATCCCACAATCTCAGGGTCATCGGTAGGAAGCGTACAATAGGTGAAATCAGCAAAGATGAACAGAAGACACGATCGTAGGAAATTCCAAGCAACACGAAGAAGTAACACAAGAGGAACTCCTGGGGGAACAGTAGTGGAAGCCTCAGATATGGACTCAAAAAATTTAGGATACGATACGACAAGGATACGGCAATATAAATTATATGTTGTTTTAAAGGTCTAAGTATAAATAATAGATATATATCATCAAAACATATATAAACGAAACTACATTAAAACTATTAAGTCTTTTAACACCGAGTCCGGAAAAATAACAAGAATGGCCAAGTCAAAATTCAATCCACATTTACTTATTATTGTTGACATATCTATATAAAATACTAAAACAGAGGTCTGAAACGGTTTCTGGTGCGATTCGCCTACGTGTCGTTTTCTGGATTAAATTCTGGTGCAATTCGCATACGTGTCATATTATGGATTAAAATTGTATTATCTTTTTTTATCTACATAAATTAATATAATATACCACCATAACCATCGTCAAATTTTACAAATCTATCTATATAATAATTAAAATTATATCTAAAATAAATGAAATATCCCTATATCCAAAATAAATGAAATTGAAATTAAATATAACCAACTTCAATTCTCTATAAAATCTTAAATCTTAAAAATCTAATATAATACTATGTAAAATCTTCCAAATCCTTCAATCTATAATGCTATATCCAAAATAAATATATGTGAATGTGTGGTTTCTTAATTTTCCATTCAAGTACGTTCACGATCACAAGTTAATCAATTTCAACTCTTTCTTCTTCTAATCCAAAATTTAACTTTGAATTATTCTATAGGAACCTATAATTTTTACCTTAATTTTAAAACACACCAAAAAACTTAATATATATAAAAAATACATAGTATAATTATAAAAAAACCGCACAACGGGCGGATAGTAAAACTAGTTAGATATAAAAGAGAGGATTTTAATTTTTTTGATTTGTAATTGGACTTTAACTTTGGGCTCAGCCCAATCCACATAGTCAGGAACTACAAATCAACAACTTCTTTTAATCATGACAAGAAACATCAACACCGAGCAAATTCAAAGCAAAATACATCAACACCCAAACTTTTCAAAATGAGAAGCCACCAAAGACCACATCTTCTTTCAGTTTTGCCCTTGAATGCCCTGCAACACTGTCGTCGGGCAACCCGGGATCTTGGATTCCTTTTTCATTCCTTTTGGATTTGGGTTTTGTGGCTATCAATTTGGGGGTTATGTTTGTTGTAAGATTCCTGGAGTTTGCCAAGTTGATCGAACAGCAAAAGGATGATCCCACTAGAAAGGGGATAACGAAATGCTGTTCTGCGTATTGCAGCAGCTATCTCCAATAAAGAACCGCACAAGCTGCTGCTGATCTCACTCAACTGAATCTTTCACAAAACCAATCAACAAAATGGAGGATTTAAATTTATGTGGATTCTTGAGCAACCACCAAACCTCTGTCGACATCCTCTCACGATTGCAACGATTAAAGGCGACGAGATATTGTCCTCTTGATCAACATCTCCATAGTTGTTCTCCCTCTTTACTTGGAAAAGGAAAAAAAAAGTGCAACATATCTAATCCACTAGAATATTATCAACTGTGTGGATAAATAATTGATTTTTGAGATTTTTTGCTCTTCATGTCATCAATTTGAAGCTTCAGTTTGCCAAGAGGAGCACTTACGTTGCACACTCGTTGATCACTCGTACGTGCATCTATCTATCTATCTATCTATCTATCTTCTTATCCTGACGAACATTTCATAGCAAAAGAACATTCAGACATATATAGTTTCACGAAACAAGCCAATGCGATTGATGATTGCGAAAAAAAAGCATTGGAAGGCATAGGACAAGGGCCAGAATATATATAAAGCATGACTTTATCTGAGGTGAAGATTATATGTGATAAGGATTCCAAATGCCAAAGCAGTAGTAGTGATGCTTTGAAGATCAACTGGCCTGCCTAGCTAGCTTTTAACTTTGGTTCTCGGAATATCAGATTGAATGGATCGGTCACCTATCGCTAGGGGTCCCAAGCAAGGCCATTGCCAAAGTATCTACACAGTTTGTCAATACAGAATAGACCTACATGACAAAGATATTAGTCGGCGAATCCCACTTCTTGATTGACATAGATTGATAGATGCATTGCCTAATCCACACACAAAAATTGCGTCAAATTTCTCATCTTTGGCTCAGATCAAAGTCATAAATTACGCAGTTGTATGTACGAAGATTCTCAAAGCAAGAAAGACTAGACTGACTAGTTAAGCACCGGCTACAGCGGATGCTTTCTTACCTAGAATCCTCATCTCATCTCATCTTATGTGCGCATCGCTGCTACTATCTTCAAAGAATAAAAGTGTCATTTACGCAACCACGAAACTATTATCATTACATGAGCCATGGAATGGGCATCATGATATACTTTTGAGGCTTAAGCTGACTGTATAATTTTTTCCGAGTTCTGTGTAAAGGTTGTTGCATCTTGTGCTTGTAGCAATGATAGTTGGTTGGATTCCAAAGCCATGGTCCTGCTTTATAGTCGACGTTGCAAATTTATGAACATAGATATCATGTAAATAAGTTGCCGAAACTTCATACTTCAAATTTAATTAGTTCACCTTTATAAGTTGCAGAACCAACAAGAAGCTGAAGGTATCAATTAGATTAAGATTTGAACTTATTCAAGAGTTATGCCATCATTAGCAAAATAGGAATAAAACAAAGAAGAAAGAAAGCAAGGCGTATTAAGATAAAAGCGCGCTGCACAGAATGTAATCGTCGTCAACCTTGAAATTCTTTGGGCTCCACAAATATGCCAACAGCAACAACAACAACAACTACACATTCATTTTGTACAATATATTTTGATACAATTTCCTTGAGCAGTTCAAGTAGGATATACCTCTTTCTACTCAATAAAATTCATGGTCTAAGATGAAATATATCCTATGGATTTATAACGAAAAATGGTATTAATAATGCAACTAATTAGACTAGTTTAATACCACTGATTCTTGTTTGGACTTTATTATTGAAATTGGTATCAATAATGCAAGAAAAAAAAATCTAGTAGACAAAGATATCAAGAATATTTGAACCTGTTTATGATGGGCTTAGATCAGTTTGCTTGAATTGTGATCTTATCTACCAACTATGTACAGTTAGTAAAACTATATCACAAGATTCCACTCGGCGTTAACAAAGATGTGCAACGAGTATAAGAATGAGAATCGCGTCCAATTGCATTCTTTTTTCGGGAGAGAAAATATTCGTCAACTTGCTTCACTAGACCATCCTTCTACTTATAAGTAGCTGCCCCAGCAGTCTTTTTTGTCCATACAACTCAACTTCACTCTCCTCACTCAATAGACTAAGAAAGAGTTATGGCTTCGGGGTCTCTTAGCACATCACGTAGCTCAGGATCGGCTTGGACCCAAAAGCAGAACAAGCAATTCGAAAGGGCACTTGCCTTGTACGACAAGGACACCCCAGACCGCTGGCACAACATTGCAAAGGCGGTAGGGGGAACCTCGCCGGAAGAAGTGAAGAGGCAATATGAGATTCTTGTACAGGATTTGGAGAATATAGCAACAGGCCAAATCCCAATCCCTAAATACAAGAGCTCAGCCAGCAATGGTAGATCACTCGCCGATGAACAATGGTAAGTGATTTTTATGCATAAAAAGTTAAGGATTCATCTCTACAAGTTACAGGTGTGGATTAATTCCACCATTATGTAAGATATAACAAAGTCTTCGTCGAACTAATTTTGAGTCTCTTATTGATTTCGCTTTGCCATGACAGGCTTCTACGGAATCTGAAGATCTAGGGAAACCAAAGTGACACAGAAAGCCGACTCCAGAAGGAACACTAAGGACAATTCAATGAAGTAATGCATGAGCAGTGTTTTGTATTGTTACTTTGTTGGTTGAGTCTGTAGTAATTATCCAATGAAGAACCCAAGAAAGTTCATATCTTGGGTGTGTTCATATAAGTATTGTCTTTAATTGTCCATGATTGTAATATAATCTCCAGTCTTAATTATGCAAAATATACCTATCTTGGGCGGGTTCTTACTTCTGAGGATGCAATTGCATTTAAATCTTCTACCCTCATATTGTGAGATTCTCATCAGAAGTTGAAAAAGGAACAAATTAAACCGGGCAAAAATGTTTGAAGATGAACAACAATATAATTATTGCAAAAATTGGATGACAAGATGAAAGATATATGAAAGATTACACCATCAAGGTTGCTAGCTTTCATGCTGCAATGCAATTAGGTGCAAAAAATAATCTCTTAGACCATTGATTTCAATAGCAGTCTATTCAATTTTTAGCATAACCTACTAAAATTATTACGAGTGTATTTTTCTTTATATATATAATCTCAATCCATCCTTTTTTAATGGCAAATCTATATATAACTTTTTTTTAACCTTGAATAAAATATCAAAGTAGCTACTATATATAATTGTGATATGAATTTCTTTTTGCATGGTTTTAATCTGATCTGATCATACTTGGTCGTATACAATGCATAAAACCTTGTAGAACATAAGAGTGAGGTTCCTTGTTGGTCAGAGTTGTGTCTATTTCTTATGAAGGGTTCAATCACATATGATTATCACAGTTGGTTATACAAAGTGATGGTTAGCGCGGAAACTAAATACCCTGCAAATCACCACGTTGATTTGGACGTACGTGGTGATTTGTGGTGTGCTAATTAATTAAATATTCTACCACGTTAGAATGGACGTGGTTGTGCGAGAGGAGATTTAACAACACCCATTTCATAGTAATGTTGAGATGTGACAAAAACAAAAGAGTTTCACATCAAAAGTATGACCTAAAATAAGCTAGTATATAAGCCGACAATAGAGATCTCCTACATCACTCCGCGTATCACTCACTATAATAAAAAATTATTTTAGTACTTAATTTATGTTACACCGAGTGGCACACGGAGTGAACCTCACTTGATGGATCTTGCGCTAGTTCAATGCAGTGAATGCAAGAGTTCTATATTCTGTTTCAGTGCTAGAGCGAGAAAGGGCCTTCTGTTTGCGACTAGACCAACTAACGAGATTACCGCCAAAGAAAACTGCAAAACCATGATGTGAACGGAGATCCACAGGATTAGTAGCCCAATCAGCATCAGAGTAAGCAACCAAATCGGAGCGTGGAGATGCTGTCAACGTAAGACGTGGTCTAGAGTGCCTTTGAGATACCGTAGGATTTGTTTGACATGTTGCCAATGAGATGATGTTAAGGAATGATTCATGTGTTGACAAGCCCGATTGACCACGAAACTGATCTCAGGACGAGTAATCAAGGCATACTGCAAGCTACCTACCACATGTCGATAGGCTATCAACTCACCATTCATGTTACGAGCAATTGTTTTGATGCACAATTCCTTTCTTTAATTTTAGACTTCAGGAATCAGTTGCTAGACTTTATACACCATCTTGATTCTTGCATTAAAAAAGAGAAGGCACCACTATTTGTTTTGTTCATGAGCATTGATTTCAATAGCAGTCCTACTTAATTTGTAGCATAAACTAATTAAAATTATTATGTGTATTTTTCTTGATGATATATATATATATATATATATATATATATATATATATATATATATAAAGTTTTGAAAATACTTTCATTAGATTATTGGCACATGATTATCTATATTATACTTCTATGACAATATAAATTTAAAATTTTAATAGTTTTTAAAATATACTAAAAATAAATTTTAAATGAAGTTGTAATTTAATATTTTTAAAAAAGTTATTTTTTTTATTCGATTAAAAAAAATATTTATTGATAGTTCTTATAAGAAAATTCTAATTTATGATTAAAAAAATATATTTTTTTAATTATAAAAAATAAAAATTTATGTCGTGTCGTAGATATATATGTTATTAATGTTAATTTACACGTGAAATAAGGAGGATCTATTCTAAAAGATGATTTTTAATAAATAAAAAAAATAAGTTACTAAAAGATTTTTCAACAAATGTGTATTATATATTTATTTTATACAACAAAACATTTAAGAAATAAACATGTATTTATATTCTCACAAAAAAATCATAGCTGACAATTTAATGTTCACTTTATAAAATAATATTTATTAAGAAACCGCACATCTCGCAGATAATTAAGAAAACTATTATATCTATAAACCTCAATCCATTTTTTTTATGGCGACTCTACATATAACCTTTTTTAACCTTGAATAAAATATCAAAGTAGCTACTATATATAATTGTGATATGAATTTCTTTGTGGTTTTAATCTGATCTGATCACTCTTGGTCGTATACAATGCATAAAACCTTGTAGAACATAAAGACAAGGGAGGTTCCTTGTTGGCCAGAGTCGTGTCTATTTCTTACGAAGGGTTTAATCATATGATTATCACAGTTGGTCATACAAAGTGATTATTTGCTTGTCAAATGTAATCCATTTTAATCGTATTTCTTAATTTGTGGCATGCTTTTATCTCCGAGTATCTAACCGCACAAGTCGATGCTTTGGTACAAATACTACTCTAAGTGATCCATGTCAACTCTGGGTCCTACATCATATTTCTTAGTAATGTTGAGATCTAAAAAAAAGAGTTTCACATCAAAAATATGACATAAAATAAGTCTAGTATATAAGCAGGCAATAGAGATCTCCTACATCACTCCGTGTGTCACTCACTATAATACAAAATTATTTTAGCACTTAGTTTGTATTACACCGAGTGACACACGGAGTGAACCTTAGTTGATGGATCTCGCAAAAGCCCATATCAACTTACCATTCATGTTACGAGCAATTGTCCTGATGCACAATCCTTTTTGAATTTTACACTTCATGAATTAGTCGCTAGACATTATACATTAGTTTGATTCTTGCATTCGAAAAGAGAGGGCACCACTGTTTGTTCCCGAGCTCTCTCAATTGTCATAGAAGTGGTCAGACATCACCTTTATCCTAAATAGACACTCTTTCAACCTGCTTTTTTTCCCCTACCATAGAAAACCTGAAACCTAAGAAAAATCTTGAGCTTCTACAACAACTTCGTCTCAATTTTAAAGATACTCAATTAACTTTATAGGGTAATGAAATTAGATTTTAATTTTTTTTTAAAAAATGTTCAACCTAATTTGTGATTCCAACGTATGGTTTTAAACACTTCCAATCATTCCAAATCTCAAAGATTTTTAAATATTAAAGTTATATGTTTGATCGATGGAGATGTTGGGTATCGATTCCCGTACCTCTTGCATGCTAAGTGAGTATTCTACCATATGATCGAGCTACACCTCTTACTTAAATAAGCGCTCTACGTACCTTATGAGCTACCCCTCACTAAACGAGCGCTCTACCATATGAACTACACTCTTTGGTAAACAAGTGTTCTATATATATGAGCTACAGGATTGCTCTACCATATGAGCTACATTGCTTGCTTAACGAGCGTTCTATCATATGAGCTACACCTCTTTGCTAAATGAGCGCTCTACCATATGAGCTACATTGCTTGCATAACGAGCGCTCTACCATATGAGCCACACCCCTTTCTTATTCTAAAAGCAAAATATGAAAACAAAATAGAAAATAATATCCCTTCATATCACTCCGGGTCATTGATTTTGGTAGGAGTCTCATGTTCAATTCATATCGTAAAACTAGCATAGCATTAATTTGTCACCGTCTCATCATTGTCGCTAGTGCTACTATGCCACCCGAGCCTTTGCAACCTCTACAGACGCTCAGGCACCCAAAGAAAGAAAGTGTATATATAAGCCCCTTATAAGGTTTTACCTTGAAATCGATTAACAATATGAGAAGTAACCACAAATCTTATATACTAGATATATTTCTTTATTTGCAATTGATGTGGGATAAACATTTGGATAAATGGGTATAACATCTCGTTCTCTATGTTGCTAGTCCTAGTAACATGAATAAAAGTCGAGCCATCAGGCTATTCAATGTACTAATGAATGGGCTTGTGTATGTATGAACTCACATACCCTAAGAGCCTAACACAAGCCTAGTAAAAATTCAAACTAAAATCAATTGATAATATAAATAATCAACAACATTATTATTATTTTTTATTTGTAATAGATGTTGATTCTCACATTGATCATTTTTAAAATATTTTATTTATTTATTTATTATGGTCATTACATTATGATTTTTTTTTAAAATTTATGTGATAAAGTAATAATACATATCCTCAAAGTTCCATCTAAATGTTATTGGTGGATCTATTTTTAATAAATAAATAAAATTCTTTTTTTTGAAAACAATGAAAGCAATTAGGAAGAAAACTGATGATGCACCGCCTAGATAAATAAAATTCTTTAAATGCATATAAATATGATCTCAATTAGACTTAAATTTGCTCAAAAAATTACCCTTAAGCGCGTGTTTGGCAAATTGGATTTTTTTTAGGAGTTGAGGTTTTTTAGGAGGTGGAGTTTATTTGGTGTATTATAAAAGTGTGGGAGGTGAAGATTTTTTTTTAAAAATAACCTTATAAAGGTGTTTGGTGGTTGTAAGGTTTATAAAAGGTTATTGTAGTGAAAAAATCCAAAATGCCCTTCATAAATGCCAGGGGGCAAAAGGGCCAAAGAAAGTGGAGGGCAAAACTGATATCTCAAGCCTCCACAAAAAAATAAACTCCACCTTAACCTCCCAAAGCTAGGGGAGCAACTTCCATTTTCAACAAAAATAAACTCCACCTTATACTCCCAAACCTCCACACAAAGACGCTGCCAAACACCATGCTCTAGAGCTTCCATTTTTTTTTAACCTCCGAAACCTCTTCACACCTATTATCAAACACACCCTAAACCATCAGTTTTATTTGGATAAAGTCGAGGATAAACTCGTAAGTTATTTTTTCTTTAAGAAAAATAGAATTGGTGATGGTGGATTTCCTCGTCATAAAATAAAAAGAATTGGTGGCACCCGATTGAGTAAGAGCTATGATAAGGGCTCGTTTGGATAGTAATAAAATATCCAAAAAGTAGAAAATCTCATAAAGTAGATATAATATATGTGTCTGGTTGGTGTTTTTGTCATGAAAAAACCTAGGAAGTTGAATTTCTGAAAATTTAAATTCCTCCATTTTGGAAGAAATTTACTTATCTACTCTCCCATATATAAGTTCCACTTCTACCATTTTTAATGGAAAATTTTTAATTTCCTAATTTTAATTATTATAATCCAAAATGTAACTAAGGGCTCGTTTGGTTAAACGTGGGAAATAGACTTCTTGAGAAGTAACTTCCCAGGATATGTAATTCCCATGAATTCTATTTCATGGGAAATGTAAAAAAGTGTTTGGTTGGAAATAATTTCCCATGAATTCAATTTCTATGTTTTGTTTGGTTAAACATGAAATTTTCATAGTAATTGGAGATTTTTTTAATAAAAAATAAAATTTATAGGAGATTTGGAATAAGTGAATGGAGGAAGTAGATCTTACCTACCCCTCTCATGGTAACCTAACTTCCCCCATTTCATAGGAATTGAAATTCCCATGAATTGAAATTCATATGTTTTTCCATTTTCAAAAATCATACCAAACACATGTATTGAGGCTTACTTCCTAGGATTTTGGACTTCCCGGGAAGTAGGAAGCTAACCAAACGAGCCCTAAACATATTTTCTCAATTCCCATGATTTACCATTTATGGGAATTGAGTTCCTAACAAGTTAACTTCCCCAAAATTTTTAGACTTATTATGTTTAACCAAAGGAGCCCCAAAAGATAAGATTTTAACCATTAATTAATTTTATTTTAATAGTTGAGATCTTATATATTCTAGGAAAAATTACCAAAAATAATACCAAGTATTGACCTTGAACAAAAAATTATACGAACTTTAAAATCGATAGTTTCATATACAAACTATCGTCCTATTAACCAAAAAATAATACGGATGTGTTTTTCGGTGAAATTTGCCACTCCTCCAAGTCTGTATTATTTTCGACATGTAGCGAGCTGTAAAAAAAAACTATGCCACATGTATTTTTGATGTACATGTGGCAAATTTGGTTTATTTTCACTATCAATATATTAACGATTTTTCTATCCTATATTCTAAGATAAAAAGCTAAATGGGGGTAAGGTATGCATTTATTTATTTTTGAAAATTATTTAGCAAAAATAAATAGTGATTGTGGGGCTGTATCCCATGTCAAGATGTTCAAAGTTCGAATCCTCTTGAAAACATGGAGGCGCTTGTGAGTGAGAGGGACAACCCCTTAAATGAACCACACAATTTTCGATCCAGATGTAAAGCGACTAAGTCGATCGAACTGGACTAAGATAAAAAAAAGCCTAGAATGTTTTAGGATTTGTATTTGTATTATTACTAATTTAGGCTTTTAACTTTGATTAGAAAACCGATATAGTAATTATAGTGATGATAAAACCTTTCTAAACTAAACTAATTAAGATGAAATATGATAAAACCAACTACTATGGATGGATGATCTTACTAACGATGAACTAAGTGGTGCTCTAATTTTTACAAAAACCACATTCGAGCCTTCAACAAAGAAACAAATGGAAGAATTTCATAGAAAAACTTAATATTCATCGAGCTACAAGATTAAAGACTACAAGATTAGGGTTCTACTTACCTTTCATGCTACAATGCAATTACAACATATGCACACGACATGGTGGAGTTATTATCTGCACGATCAAAATATTGTCAAGCATATAGTTACAATATCGATTTCTGAAGTCGACAAAAATTTTTTACCTGAAAATAGTTTGTTGACACTGACTTCCCAAGTCGGTAGAACATCTATATCTCCTTCGAAAACTTGTGTTAGTACTTAGTAGATTGTTTTAAGCCAAAAACACTCATCAATTTCATAATCCGATGTGTTGTAATGTGAAGGATGTTTGACTCATTGAAAACACGAGAATCTATATAAACCAGTGGGCTATTTTGCGAGGCCAGACAGTTTAGCCAAACGCATCAAGGGGCAATTTCAAATGAAACACGACATCCATAACCGGTGTACGTACGCCATTCTTGTGGGTCAAGATGAATAAAACATGTGCACACCTAATGGTAAAAGCGTAAAAACATGTGTAAAAACTTCTAATTATTATGGGGTATAAATAAATCAACACGCTAGTACAAGAAATCATATCATGCCAAACGAACGTCAAAGTGTGACTTGTTTACAAATTATACAATGCATCTTATAAATTATAATGCTGATAAAATATACCCTATGAGATACTAATTAATAATGGATAAAAATATCTTATGAATCCAACACGAACCTACAAAAAAAAAAAAGTGAACATTTCTATATATACACTTGTACAATAAAATATAGTTTCAAAGCTCCCTCAAATAGAAAGGAGACTAAAATATTGATTCAAACTCTCACCTTAAATTCTTATAAACATAACTCAATACTTAATTTTGAAAACCACCAAACCAAGGTTATTATTTTACAGTAAGCAAACATTATGATGTTTTTTCCTGATCAAAAGATCATCCTTGATCATTTCGGAAGATGATGTTGCAAAGCTTCTTATTTAAAGAGAGAGTGATAATGTTATAAATACCACTAGCTTTTGCAATGTAATCAGTACTATAATTAGATTCTTTATAACAGTGTCTGAACTGGCTACGGTTAAAGCTACTTCTGAAAGTGTGAATCCTCTCAACCACCACGAGGATCTCTCATGGAACATTGTCGGAGTCTTGAACCACTTTGATTACTCCAAAACTGTCACCTTCTACTATGATGTTCCTTATTCCTTTCCAGAGTCCTATCTCTAAACCGTTACAAATCGCATAAGCTTCTGTTTGTAGTATCGATTCCGGAGGGATCGCTGGCTGGAAAATATCAATTACCTAATCATTAAAATCCCTCAAAAATATTCCAGGTTCGTATCCACTAGAACCTTATAAAAGGGTAAACCTTCATTTCGAAACCATCCGTTCTCGGTTCCCTTTAAAGATTATTTTACAAAATAAAGGAATTGTTTTTAAATATGGTGAAACTGACTAAGTCTATATTTGGTAAAACGGTAGCTGATGAGGTAGCTGAAACTGATGGATTATTTGTGTTAAATATAGATTAATAAGCTAGTATAGTGTTCGGAAAACCTATCTATTAAGATATCCGATGAAAACTTATGAATAAAAAATTATAAGTTTTGAAAAGTTTGGGTGAATAACTGATTAAAAACGATGATTTCAAAAGTTAATTAAACTAAAATTTTACATTTATCTCATTTAAAACTATATAATATCAAAACCACAATCTCCGAAAAACTACTTTTTATGCCCAACCAAGCCTAATTCTATTTTACATTTATTTTTTTAAATTACTAACAGCCGATTCTCGATTCAAAACCCAGTGCCCACCTGGTTTGTGTATTGTAGTGTAGCATTCAACACATTAAATCAGTGCCCACCTGCATTATTCATCATAATCCGTTTGGGATTAAATACGCAACCCCATAAAAAATCACAAAACAAGTAGCTTGGTAGCTGACAGCAAGTTGCAATGCAGCCAGAGCCACACCAACACCGCCTTGCGACGGGAAGGTGGTCACCCACCAGTTACTTACCCGCCTTAGTTTCTCCTCCTAGCAGTCAACACCCAAATTCCAGCTGCCAAAGTTTTTTTTTCTTTTTTGGAAAAAAAAATCAGAGCTTGATTCATGTGACCCAAATCCGCCCCAAATAGTATATTTCCGAGCACAGAGATTACAGCATAGCGCCCGAAGACGACGACCGTGCTGCAGACGTGGCACTGACTGGCCTAGTTTTATAAGCTCTGCCGGCGACTTTTTCTGCCTGGATCTCTTTGTGGCATTTCGTCGAACACCTGATCTGCAAGCTTTGAGCTTTGCAAGATTGGGTTGAGTTTGGGTGAAGATGAGCTCGAGCTACGATAATGAAGCGGGAGGAGGGGATCTGAAGAAGCCGTTTCTGCACACCGGGAGTTGGTACCGGATGTCAGGGATGGGGTCGAGGCAGTCCAGCTTGATGGGCTCGGCGGCAGCTATCCGAGATAGCAAAATCTCCGTCGTTGCTTGCGTCATGATTGTCGCTCTCGGTCCTATCCAGTTCGGTTTCACCGTAATTGCTTCTCACTGCTTGTTGATTCAGATCAGAATTTGTGTTTCAGTGTGCTTCCAGTAGCTTGATTCAACTGATTTGCTTTCTGTTTGATGGATTTCGTGTGCAATTTTAGAATGGCTATTCATCTCCAACTCAATCCGCGATTACGGAAGATCTTGGACTGACGACTTCAGAGGTACAGTATAAAGATAGGATTTTTCTTCTTCTTCTGGTTTTGTTTAATTTGTTTCTGATTTGATATTTGTATGCCAGTTCTCTTTATTTGGATCACTATCAAATGTGGGTGCTATGGTTGGAGCAATCGCCAGTGGTCAGATTGCTGAGTACATTGGGCGAAAAGGGGTAGGATTTCGACTTTTTGATCCTTGAATTCCTAGCAATGTAATTCGTTTGGCGCAAATTAGTACTTTATCAGATCATTACAAGCAATAAACACATTATTGATGTTTGGTGGTTGGTATCTACATTGTAATGTCTTTTTTTCTTTGGATGTGCAGTCTCTGATGATTGCTTCCATACCAAACATCATTGGATGGCTCATTATAGCAATTGCCAAAGTGAGTGTTAAGAGCTGATAGTATTTCATGCCAATGTAAATATGTAATGCTGTTACAACCAGTTGTAATAATTCGTCGTTCCCAGGATGCCTCGTTTCTGTACATGGGAAGGCTACTCGAAGGATTTGGTGTGGGAATTATATCTTACACGGTAGAGCACTGCTGCAAAATTTCTTGTTTATGGGTAGTTTGTGCTTCTGGGGTCTTCATGGGATATTCATATGGTTGTTTGTAGGTGCCAGTCTATATTGGTGAGATAGCGCCTCAGACCATGAGGGGAGCCCTGGGCTCTGTTAATCAGGTTGTCTTTCTTCTCTAGAGCTGCGTCCTTCGCTTTTCGGAATCTGCTATCATTGTTGATATTGATATTTGTCCGTGTTTCCTGATGATGAAACTTTTGTTTCGTGGTTTTTCAGCTTTCTGTGACAATAGGCATTATGCTGGCGTATTTACTGGGACTTTTTGTCCAGTGGAGAATACTCGCAGTTCTAGGTAAGTCTCAATATATGAATCATACTGTTAATTGTATGATTTGCTGATGTTTTACTTTTTTGTAAACATTCCTTCTATTTTCGAAAGCATCATTAGGTGATTGTTCAACAAAAAATGATCAATTCTCCTTGTATTTGTATCCTATAAAGTGAAGTTGATTAGGTACTTTTGGATATTTCACAACTGCCTCTCTCTGAAAAAACTAGAGTATCTAGAGTATAAACTATAAAGCAGAGAAGATAATCTGACTTGCCTGTCCTTTTGATTTCACTTGATACTCAACTAGAGTGTCTAGAATATAAACTAGTTTGTTATTGTTAGGATCCGAATTAGGGACTGAGAATTAAGAGGGGAGAAATTAAGGGAAAAGATGGAGATTAGAGGAAGAGGAGATACGGGAGAGAGAGAGAGAGTTTCTTTTGCTATCAAAATCTGAATGCCCCCTTTTACATCTTTCCTGATCTTGTATAGATGGGATCCTATTTTTATCTATTACCCATTTTATCCCCTATCTACACCACCCTTACATTTATCTACTTTGAGCAAACTATGCTCTTCTCATAACTCGTAAGACACTTAGCTATATATTGATGAAGAATGCAACTTAGAGAGGAAGTTATGTCTGGAACTTGTGCTTGGATTGTTGGGTTCATCTATCTTCTCTTTCTTTGTGCAGGTATATTGCCTTGCACTATACTGATACCCGGGTTGTTTTTCATCCCAGAATCACCTCGATGGCTGGTAAGTGCATCTAGTTGCTTGGCCCTCTATTCCTTCTTGATGCTATATTTTCTCTGAGAATATCCAATTGTTTATGTCTAGGCAAAAATTGGCAAGACTGAAGAGTTTGAGATGTCATTGCAAGTTCTCCGTGGCTTCGATACTGATATAACCACGGAAGTAAATGACATTAAGGTGATTTGTTCATTTAGTCATTTGTACGAGGGATGGATATTTTTTTTCTGGTAAATTATAGTATGATTTATGAGTTCCTAGTAGAGCTGCTAGTTCAATTACACTAAAAATCAGCTTTCTTTTCCATAAATTTTGTGAATTTTGGTCATGAATCATGATATGCGTTATGTAGAGGGCTGTTGCATCGGCAAACCGAAGAACAACCACCATCACATTTGCAGAACTTAAACATAGAAGATACTGGCTCCCATTAATGGTAATTCCTTGCATTTTGAACCTTTTTTTTTTCTTTTTTCTGGACCCTTCATCTTAGCTTGGAAGTAATCTAATCACAGTGATATATATCTGAGCATCTGTTTTTGTGCAGATAGGAATTGGACTACTAATACTGCAACAGCTCAGTGGAATAAATGCTCTCTTGTTCTATTCGAGTTCAATTTTTGCAGCTGCTGGTAAGTGCATATTTGATTCTCATCTAGGAGAGCCCAATGGGGTTAGCATTTGATAACTGTATAATCAATGGTCAGCAAGAGTCTGATATAAGAAAGCTTTCATTGCATATTCTATTGCTACTCTCTGGCATATAAGCTAGTTGAAGTTCTTTTTTTCTCGGGTAGACATATAAATAAAAAAATAAGCTAGGTTTTTTATTGCAAACATAGCCCTAGTTGGTTTTGCTTCATTTCAGCACTAGAGGGTCAAGACTCATTGCGTTAATTTGATTTGATCAGGGGTTTCATCAAGTAATGCTGTCACCTGTGGACTTGGTGCAGTTCAGGTAGGGTTGTGTGCGTCTGATGAACAGTTTTTGTTTGCTACCACAGCTTATGCTGTCATTTGAAGTTTATTTATAGTATATTTATCTTCATACTGTTAGGTTGCGGCTACGATAGTTACTACATGGTTGGCGGATAGAGCTGGCCGTAGGCTTCTCCTGATAGTGAGTTTTAGCTGATGCATCTATTTAAATTACCGGAGATGATTACATGCACTCAGATTCGAAGGAACTGATTCTCTTTCCTTCTTGTAGATATCGACTATTGGCATGACAGTTAGCCTTCTGGTGGTTGCCATTTCCTTCTATGTGAAGGTCAGTCCAGAACTTGTTGAGATCTTATGTTTGATGCGCTAACATGATTATCCTAAAAGACGATTTGCTAATCGTACTTTTGATATCAGGACGCTGTATCTGATGGATCTACTGTCTACAAAGTATGCTGCTTTTTAGCAGTTGCTGGAGTTGTGGTATGTTCTCCTGCTGCCAATGTTTATGGTTAACTTTCGACAATGTACCTGCAAGAAATTCTAGGTCCCTCTAACTGATGCTCTCTTCAGGCAATGGTGCTTACTTTCTCTCTCGGAATGGGAGCTATCCCATGGGTTATAATGTCAGAGGTAGCCATGTTCTTTACATTATTCCCTTTACTTTAACATTCTTCCCCTACGAAAAAAGGTGTTTTGGATGATCAAGTGTTGCCTGGAAAACTAGTTATGATCGACTCTATGTGGTTTTTGCTTGGCAGATCCTCCCGGTTAATATAAAGGGACTAGCTGGAAGCATCGCTACGCTATGCAATTGGCTCCTTTCTTTTGTGGTCACAATGACTGCAAATCTCCTCCTGGACTGGAGTAAAGGAGGTAACTTACTCTATCCTGATCTTGTCACTTTTATTAGGATGAGAGACACTGATTGCATCTCTGCGCTGTATAATAACGAATAGGAACGTTCACCATTTACACGGCGGTGGCTGCTTTCTCTGTGGCTTTTGTGTGCATTTGGGTTCCGGAGACGAAAGGGAGATCTTTGGAGGAGATCCAGAGATCCTTCAGATGATGAGCTTATTAGCGGCACCCTTGTCAAAAGTTTCGGCATTAGGGGAGAGTCTGCGAGTACGAGCAACAGTTGTAGCTGCTGTGACGGTACACAAGATTTCGATATGTTGTATGTTAAAACCGGTTCAGCTGCCACCAACAGCAAGCTGTATGGGAACAAATGCTCTGTTGTTGTAATTCTTTTAGCTGCCAGGGTCAGGAAGATCATCAACTGTTGTATTATTTTTGAGTTTTGATGAGTCAATTTTTGTTGTCCAAATTGCTAGGGGTCTGAACTGCATTTTGGAGAGGTCAATTATTGTATCTAAAACTGCCAAATTTTCAAGTGCTAGAGGAATAAAAAAACAGTTGCTTTTTCCTATATGCATCAAACAATTTTAATTTTAAATCTTGATAAAAATAGGTTTTAACCGTTGGGAATTTTGTCAGGACTTGGATTATTTCCAACGGATCTCCCAAAATTTCTCTAAAATAGGAAACAAAAGGTATATTCTTCAAGTTATTTTTGCTTAAACTTTAAAAACTTCTTCATTTCGAAATTTTGGAGAATATGTACATATTTGGGAAAACCTCTCTATTTTTTCCTGCTACTTTCTCATTTTGAAGAATGAGATAGAAAATCTGTTAGACAAAATAAACCCTTCAAATTCTAAAAAAACTCCAAAATCCCAAAAATGGGGAATCTGTTGGAGTTACTCTTAGTCCAGTTCGATAGGGCTCAACCGCTCTATATCTAGACCGGACACCGAATCGAACCTTGTCATTTCAATCACTGAGCTATGCTTTGAGGGAAGTGTCTTTTACATCTATAAGATGTTGATAGTTTGGTTGGAGTCTTCATTTTCATGTACCCTTTTTGAAAACTATTGACCTCAATCAAGACCTCCTTTTACAAATTTAGCTTTTTGAGATGTTGATATTTGGATACCAATCTTGATTTTCACACACCCTTTCAACACTTCTTCTTTAATAAAGACAAGCTTCTGATTTGTTGGGCAGGAATGCAGGATCTTATCAAATGACTGAAACTTATTTGAAATGTTCCATTTAGATGATAAAAAAAAACTTGAATGACAAAAAGTTATCTACCAAGTTTTAAAATATATGTAAATCAAATTCATTTTCATACAGCTTTTACAAAAGTATTGACCCCAAGTCTTTACTTAGTATTAACAAGATCAGTAAAGTACTACAGTAGGTACCTTATCATATTATTCATATCTATGTACATAAATATTCACATCCATAGTCGGAAAATCGATCATCATCAGCCATCACTACATAACCAAACAACAGTTTTTCCAATTCCACATACAAACATGCAAGAAATCTTACAATATTTCATGATCATCTTCTGCATTCTCTTTTCAATCGAGTTGGGTCATACCATTCCCAACATTCACAGTCCTAATCATGGCATAAGAGGGATGAGACCGATCATGAAGCCCTCTTGGCCTTCAGATCAGAGATATCCGATGATCCTGACTCCGTCTTGAGCTCGTGGAACAGCTCACTCCATTTTTGTGAGTGGGAAGGCGTCACTTGTGGCCATAGGCATAGACTTGTGGTCATTTTACGCCTTTTGTCGGTAACTTGAGCTTCCTTCACACACTTCACTTGTACAACAACTTCTTTCGAGGCCATATTCCCCATCAAATCTCTCATTTGCCTAAGCTACAAGTACGTACTAGCTAGTCCTTGCCATGAATTCATTCCACAAGATCCAGGGACATCTTCCACAAGATCTTGGCCTTCGTCTTCCTCTACTTTGCTTTCTTTCTTTCTTTCTCCCACAACTCCCTAACTGGCCAAGTTCCAACTTCTTTATCCAACCTTTCCAAGCTTGAAGACCTTATCGATCATGTCATACAATAGCTTCACAGGTAGGTTTCAAAAGTGAAATATTTGTAATAATATAATAAACTGTTAATTTGTAACTAAAATATATAATTACATTTTTACATGGATACAATACAAATAAGTAAAAAAAAATATTATTTTTAATCCCTCTTTATCCAGTGTGGATCTACTGTGACGCCTGGTGCACCACTCAGTGCACCACAAAATTATTTACGGTATAATTTTACTTTGAAAAAAAATTTAAAAATTATATTTGTGTTTCATATACTTATATTTACATGTATATAAAATTTCATTATGAAAAAATATGTTTTAAAAATATATATAATTAAAAGAACGATTATATTAGTTTATATTTTTACATATTTTTTTAAAACAAAATTTTTCATAATAAAATTTATAGACATGTAAATATAAGTGTATAAAATACAAATATAATTTTTAAAATTTTTTTCGAAGTAAAATTATACCGTAAATAATTTTGTGATGCACCAAGTGGTGCACCGGGCGTCACAGCAGATCCACACTGCTCTTTATCATATTATAAACAGTGACCATATATTTTTCAATATTAAAAATATCTAATTTTGTCAAACCAATATGAGCTTTTCTCAATTTTTGGTGCTCCTTTGGATAATGATATTTAATTTTTGGTGCTCCTTACTCGATGTCTCTCTGACGTGTGCTTTGTGTGCGTAGCGGACAAACAGAGATTTATACACCGGTTCTGACGTTCTGTTAACAACTGATGTAAGAAACCTTCTTTATACACCGGTTCCAGAACTGATTTAAAAAACTCAACTTTTTTTTTATGCACAAGAATTAGTGTATATAGTAGTGTTTTTAGTCCAACTCGAGGCAATTTAGCAGAGCTTTAAAAATCAACCCTTAGCTAAATCAAAGATGGACTTCACTGCTTGATACTTTGACAGCATGATAAAGAGAGGCAACGACGACCACAAAGCTCAAATTGGTTTGAGCGCATCTTTACCTCTTGAAGTGCACATAAAAATCAATAAGGCAAAGTACATCGGACTACTTAAGTAACTATAATTACGCACACAGTTAAATTACATATACTTTAATCATGGTAAATAAGTTCAGCTAGCTACTAAGCTGAGTTCAACAATATTGAATGCATTGAAATTTAATTCCTAGGTCTATCTGAGAGGATATTCCGCCTTGCTGATTTCAACTCATTGAGTGCATTACTTATGCTCATCCTCTCTTGTGGTAGCGCCATAGAACAATGGACTCCGACTGTGATGAGTGACCTGATGCACTCGATTTTCCTAATATCACCACTAGATCTTGGATGCAACACATTGGCATCACCAAGCATTCTTTGGTCAATGATTTCCATCAACTGATCAGGAAGGGCTGATTTTAAATAATCGTGAAGGTTGAGATTGTTGTTGAACATCGAATCTGTTGGCTTCTTTGATGTCATCATTTCTAACAAAATGATCCCAAAGCTGTAAATGTCACCTTCAGGGGAGACCTTGCTCCCAAGACCATATTCTGCATAACATGAGCAATATAATGGAGTACATGACGTGTTATGTAACTTGAAGGTACCATTCAAAGGGTCCTTATTCTATACTAAGAAATAAATCGTAGTTAAAAGCAATGTTAATGTTATGAAATCGATCACCTGGTGCTGCATATCCAACAGTTCCTCTCACTTGAGTTGAACTAGTCTTGTTCATAGTGTCCGAGGTTGAGGCCCCATCTGAAAGAATCTTTGCTAGTCCAAAGTCGCCCACATGAGCAATCATTTCATCATCAAGCAAGATGTTGTTTGGTTTCAGATCACAGTGGATGATCGGACTGGCACACCCGATATGGAGATATTCAAGTGCGGAAGCCACATCAATGGCGATGCTCACTCTTTGAAAGATGCTTAAGCTGCAAGACACATTGTCATCGACATTCTCATTGGCGACAAGATTTGAGGAGTGTAGCCAACCCTCAAGACTTCCCCTTGGCATGAACTCGTAAACCAAAGCTTTAAAATCATTACGTTGTGTGTCAATGCTTGAGCACACCGTGATGATTTTACAAAGGTTCCTATGACGAATGTCTCTCAGGGCGTTACACTCTGCAACGAAACTTCTGCCAGCTCCTTTATTTTGAAGGTTCAACACCTTGACTGCAACCACCATTTCGTTCTCATCTTGGCGGAGGATTCCTTTATAAACAGACCCGAAGCCACCAACACCGATCAGATTTGATCGAGAGAACCCATCTGTTGCACTTGACAACATTTGGTAAGATACTTCAAGAAAAGGCTTTTTCTGCGATCCAAAGGTTGTGGACTTTTTCGTCTTAGAAGAACAAACCAAATAAAAGCACAATGCAACTGCCAAAACAATTGTCAGGATGGAAGTAACAGAGATGATCACGACCACTCTTATGGACAGTCGTCTCCTCTTTGATTCCCTTTGTCGAGGGCAACTTGGTAGATGTAGCTCAGGCACTCCTCCGCAAAGCTTACTATTGCCAACAACGGACACAACACTCGTGTTGTTGAAAACTCCATCGAGTGGAACTTCACCCTCGAAGTTATTATAGGACAAGTTCAGACTGGACAAGTACGACCAATTGGAAAAATAACTTGGAATTTGTCCGTACAAGTTATTGTGAGAAAAGTCAAGTGCAATGATGCTTCCTAGAGGAGTTAAAGACTCGGGTATTGACCCAACAAAGGAGTTTCCACTCAGGTTTAACACAGTAAGACCCGTACATCCACCAAGAGCACTTGGTATTTCACCTGAAAGCCTATTCCGTGATACATCCAGCAATGCCAAATTCTTTAGCCTGCTAATCTCAGCGGGCAAAGATCCTTGCAAATCGTTCTGGCCAATCAACAAGGTAACTAAACTGGAAGAATGAAATAGGTCAATAGGTATAACCCCACTCAACTTGTTATCGGAAAAATCAATGTTCTGCAAAAACAAGCAATTCCCAAGACTCTTAGGTATCGATCCTTCAAGATTGTTTTGTTGTAGGTACAGGTCACTCAAGAGAGACAGGTTTCCAAAAGAGGATGGGATTTCTTTCGAGAAGTTGTTAATGGATAAATCAAGAGTTCCCATACTTTCAAGGGTACCAATATCTGCTGGGACTGGGCCTGTGAAATGGTTATCATATAAATTCAATGTATTTAGATTCGCCAATTTGCTCAGCCCGGAAGGGAGCTGTCCTGATAGATGGTTACTCTCAAGATATAATACTTGAAGGCTAGTGGAAAGGTTAAGTATAGAAGAAGGAAAGAATCCTGTATATGAATTACCTGCCAGCCCCAAGTTCTGTAAATTGGTACAGTTATTTAAGCTGTCCAAGAATTTCAAATTTCTTCTGATCGCTCCTACCGAGGAAAATGCATTGTCAATATATAGGTATTTGAGGTGAGGCAAATTTTTCCCATCGAGAGAAAATGCACCCGTGAAACTATTATCTGAGATGTCAATAGCGTTGAGCATAGAAAGATTCGATAACACAGGAACTTGACCGGTTAGGGAGGTGTTTGCGATAGCAAGAAAGCTAAGTCGAGGAAAATGGAGGTTAAGATCTTGGGGAAGATTTCCATGGATTCCAATGTCACGTAAATAAATCTTTTCCATCCTAGAAAGATTGTAAAGGGACGGTGGAATGATACCTGAGATTTTGTTGTCCCCGAGAAAAAGATAAATAAGGTTATGGAGCCTTCCGATATCGTTGGGAATGCTACCCTGCAAGAAATTGTTTGCTAATTGTAGTGTTATCAAAGAAGTCATATTCCCGATCCCAATTTCATGAAGGTTACCACTTAAGCTGTTGTATGAAACAGTAAAGTTTTTCAGATTAGGGAGGAGGGTGAGCTCAGTTGGGATTCTACCCACCAACTTGTTCCTGCCAAGATTTATACTTAAGAGTTGCAAGCAACGGGACAAGTTGGCAGGGATTTCCCCTTCGAAAGAGTTTTCTCCCAAGCGTAGGAACTGTAGCCTATGCAAATGAGAAATTTGATGGGGAATGTCCCCTCGAAAGAAGTTATTGAATAACTCAAGATCACGAAGGAAGCTCAAGTTACCTATGGAAGGAGACAGTGTACCGGCTAGATTGTTGGAGGAAAGGTTTAAACTGACCACACGGCTATGCCTACGCCCACAAGTTACGCCTCTCCATTGGCAGAAATGGAAGGAGTTGTTGCCCCATGAGGCCAAGACGGAATTAGGATCATCGGAAATATGAGCTTTGATGGACAAGAGGGCTTCGTAGTCGGATGTCTCATTTGGTCTCAGCCCGAGAATATTAATGGTGCTGCCCAACAGAAATCGGGGAAGGGTAGTGCTGATGGAGATTAGTGTGAAGAAGAAGAGGATTGCTTGCTGCATCTTTATAGAAATCAAATTAAGATCTGCAAGGAAAGGTTTGAATTGAATGGCTGATAAGTTTGTGATGCCTTTTATTTATAGACGCTCTCCTTAGAGTTTCTATATGAAAGGTTGACTTAGTCGACAGCAATTGGATCCACTTTAATATAAATTTATTCAATTCCACCACCCTGAACTTTTTAGTTTTCTTCTTCTGTACTAGAAATGACCGGTATCCGAAAAACAAAATTAGAACTGCATATTAATATTAGAAGAAGATGATAAAAAGGAAATCGACAAGAACTTATTGGTGGGATCGAGTAAAAACCTCTCCAATCTTCTAATTAATATATATGACTAGCTATTAGCGTTTGAATTGTTCAACCCTGATCGAGAAATTTGACCATTGAGCCTATTAGTAGGAATTAATGTTATTTGAGTCGAACGAGTCGAGTATTGCTTGTTCATATTCAGTTCATTTAGAATATGAACAAGCTCGATCAAGTCGAGCCTAAATTTTGACTCGAGCTTAAAAATGTGCTCACACTCAGCTCATTTAGGAAATAAATGAGCTCGAGCCGAGTTTTTTTTCGAGGTTTAAGCAGTTCTACTTGCTCATTATACAATAACTTAAAGAAAATTTTAGAAATTTCATAAAATTCGAGCTATTCGAGTTTAATTCGAATGAGCCGAGCTTTTGACCGAGTTTAAAATGTGCAACGAGCTCGAGTCGAGTTTTTATCGAGTGATTACGAGTCGAATTCGAGCTACTTATATTCACATAACACCCCTGTCTATTAGATGTGTTACAGATCGATCATACATGACCCCAGGTTAGGTCATCCACGATCATACATAAACTCATTTCAAACATTTTCTCCAACACTATAAGTGGAGTTATATATTAAGGCCAATTTGTGAAAATACACCAAATTGGTGTTTTGTTTGCACAAGTATACTCATTTTGTGAGAATGGTAAAAATAGGATAACTGAGTCATTTGTGCTAAAAAATAAGGGTTTAATTTGGTGAATGTTCATTTTAGATGTGAATATTAAGTAAATGTCCATTTTTTTACAAAATTAAGTATTTTGGTGACAACTGACTTTTTTGGTGACATTTTTTTTTCTAGTAACATTTAACAAAAAAATTTTTCTCGTATTAGTAAACATTGTCACCAACCTATTGTCATCAATTACATAACATTGTCACTAACTTTTTGTCAACTACTATAAAATATTGTCACCACTAATTTTCACTAACTACATACTATCACCAACTGCAGAATATTGTCACCAAACTATTGTGAACAACTACGAAACACTGTCATCAAATTATTTTCACCAACTTATTGTCACCAAACTTTGTCACAAACCAATTGTTACCAACTACACAACATTGTCATCAATCTATGGTCCCTAAATAGAGAACATTATCAACACCCCCTATTGTCACCAACCTACTTTAGTAATCTGTTGTTATCAACAATAAAATAGTGTCATCAATCTATTGCCACCAACTACAGAACATTATCATCAAATTTATCTCCCCTCTAGCGTCTTCATCCTCTTCATATTGTCATCAAACTCAAATGTTTGTATAGAACCAATGTCATCGTTATCACCTAATATTAACTCACTTTTGTCACAAAACTTAAACCCTAGAACTAGGGGAATATAGATATTGTCACCAACCCAAAACTTATAACTTCAAATTGCAATGAGTATCAAAATAGTGTCATCAATCTATTGTCACCAATTACAAAATAACGTTTTTTCACTAATGTCTTCAACAATCTAGCCGATCAAATTCGTATCTCATAGTTGGTAGTATTATTTTGAGTCATTTTTACTTAATTTTACAACCATCCAAAAAAAGGAAAAAAGGAAATTGATACATTTCTATTAGATCAGATCTGTGAAATCGATTACTAAGAATCACGTCCATCATCCTCTTACAAGCCGTTTTTACCCTCTCCTTCATGTTCTCGTTCTTCTTCCTCTTAGGTAGCACCCTATTGATAGCGTCTATTTAGTCATGATTCTAGGGCATTCTAGCATCGATTTTAGGGCATTTGAGCTGAGTATTTTATACATTTTTAGCCTTTTTGTTTAGTTTTGTGGAATCGGTGTCTACCGCTTGTCTATTGTGATTTCAGGTGTTTCGGAGCGGTTTTGATGTCAATGAGAGAGCTAAAGGAGAATGACAAGCTTCGAGGTTTTTCGGTGCGCTCTGAAGGCGTCAAAGACGAACTAGGAGGCACGGGGATCGAGGAAACATGCCGAAAGAAGCGAAGCAAGCTCGGCAAAGTTAATCTCCAGAAGCCACTCGACCGAGTGGTGCAAGAGTGAAGTTGTGTGAACAAGCCAGAAGCCACTCGACCGAGTGCAGAAACCACTCGAGTCTCACTCTGGTCGAGTGCTTTACAGAACAAGCTTCCCAGAAACCACTCGACTGAGTGCAGAAACCACTCGAGTCTCACTCTGGTCGAGTGCTTTACAGAACATGCTTCCCAGAAACCACTCGACCGAGTGCAGAAACCACTCGAGTCTCACTCTGGTCGAGTACTTTACAGAAATTTGTTGCCCAGAGTCCACTCGACCGAGTGCAAAAACCACTCGACCGAGTGTTTCCTGTGTTTAGCATTTAATTCGTTTTTTCTTTCTAAAAACGGGGGGAATAGGAAGGGTTGAACAGTTCAGTTCTGGAGGAGGCCGAAAAGGACTGAGTAGGGGACCTATTTGGAAGCTTTGGGGATTGGAGATTCTTGAAGATAGTTTGTTGGATTCATCAAATTCGGGTAATTTTCCGTTGTTGTTTCTGCTATCCGATGTTTATCTTGCCAAATTTGTTTGAATCAAGCATGAACTTCTCCATGAGTAGCTAGATTTCTTGTTCTAGGGTTGGGATTGTCCCGACAAGGCGGAAATAGGCTTGTTCTTAACATCTCTCGAATGATTCTGAATTAGATTGTGGTTTTAATCGTGTTGTGCTTATTCTGATTGATGCGAGTTGATTAGATCCGATTTAGGGTTTGAAATCGAAAGACGATAAGCCTAAATTGGAATTTAGATGGTGATTTGAGACCGAAAGGCGATTAGGATCCATCGGAACTACACGATTAAACCCGAAGTTTATTGATCGAAAGTGAAACTAAACTTCTTGAGGATTCATAGGTTGTCATAGGTGTTTTAGACAATTTTGATATTATCCGGAGCCGAAAGGCGACGTTAGTGTGATTATTGCCTAAAACTCTACGAACTTAAAGGGTCTAAATCAGTTGCTTGAGTCTGAAAGGAGGATTGCTAACTGATTTAGGCACATTTGCGCTAAACCCGAAAGGGGGGATGCGCGATTACCTTAGATAACCTACCTCCACAATTTGATTTCGGAATCACTCGGGTGAGAAAAATAGTTGTTTTGCCTATTGATGATGCATTGTTGGTAAATCCTTAACCCTAGAACGCCTTCCCTATATATATTTCTCAACATTAAATCGGTTTTCTTGGTTACTTTATACACATATTCTAGAACCTGTTTGTTTATTCTGAACTTAGTTGAACTAGCTCGAAATTACAATCGATACTCCTCCGGTCCTTGTGGATACGACACTTGATTACTACAACTGAACCCCATACACTTGTGGGTGTAGGTTTTTAGCCTATCACCTATCGAAGAACATCGTCGCCTCTGCGCATGTGTCTCTGAATCTAACGTCCCCTATCCCTGCACTCCATCCATTAACAAACAATTAACTTCTACTTACACCTGCCAATTCAATTCAATTCAATTCCAACAAAATTAATTAAAACCCAATTAGGAATTGAAACTCAATTCAATAAACGGCTCGAAATCCAGACCTGCTAAAGATCGGAGGACCCAATCCCCCTTCGAGTCGCAAATCTCATCTGCGTCTTTTGGTTCTTCGGCGATGGCGGATTTGTACCTGAGCTCCTCGTAGATGAAGTCCCTCAACGCATTGGCGTACCACTTTTTCGAGACATACGCCAAGCCCTCGAATTTCTCCTTGAGCGATGGGACCACCTTGAAGAAGATATCCATGGAGGAGCAAGCACTCGTCGTGCTCCACGTCTATAGTTATTGATGGGGTGGAAAAGTTAAAACAGGGGTATTTTGGGAATATAATATTATTATGGACATTTACTTAATAACAAAATAAAAATGGACATTTACCTAATTACACTTTGTAAATGGATATTTCACCAAATTTTTTCAAAAATAAGGGATAGTTTTACCTTTGAATTTAAATGTAAAAAATCTATACTACTGTATGGTGAAGAGTATTTGCAATCTCGACCGTCCATCTACTATATGTATAATTATCTATGGTCCACGTTCATTCTTCTTCCCACCGCTTCATCAGGTACACCTCCTGCTTCCCTTCTCTACTTTCTTCTCTTCTTACCTCCGTCGTCTTCTCACCTCCTATACCTGTCCATCATTCCTCTTTCTTTCTCTCAGCTACTTACCAGCCTATTTCTCTAACGTTGTTACTCAGCGCAGAACGCCACCCGAAGCCATCTCCTATCACTGTTGAGCTCGGATCCAAACCCAGGTCACCTCCTTTGACTCCTCTCTGTTCCATCTCGTCACGGTTGGCCGTCATCTCCGCTCGCTGTTGAGCTCAGACTACGGAATCCCTCATCGTCTCTTCCCTGCCTACAGATTTCAGGGTGAGTTCCTCCTCTGCCCTCCTCGCCACCTCCCATATCCCTGCCGCATACTTCTTGTAATCAGTTAGACATGTAGTTCGAATTGTTTGTGGTTATTTTGAGAGGCTTAGTCTTTAAATTGAGGGCTTGTGCCTTCAAATTGATGTTTATGCCCTTCAAATTGAGATTTCAACTCCTGAAATTAACGCTTCTGGGATCATGGCTTTTAAATTGGTGAACAGAACCTTCAAATTGAGGATTGGGGTTGGGAAATTTACGGCTATGACCTTCAATCGGGTAATTGGGGAATTTGAATTCAGCTCGGAATTGAGGATTGCCTCCATGAGAATTTCCAAGTTATGAAAATGCAAATTCGGATCTATAAATTGAAAATTAGGGTTTGATATAAAGGTTTGCGTTTGATATTGCACATCCTTTAGCTTTATGTTGTTGTCTTTTAGTTTTTCCTTGTTTTCAGGTTCTCTCTTTTTATGGATTGTGTGCTTTCTTACCAATTAAAACCCTAATTGGTCTTGTGTTTCTTAGGTTTCAACCCTTGTTGATCAGTTTACTTGAAACACCCTACTTTCTCAAATTCATTTAGCAGATGATGTTCTCACTCTTCGTTTTGTTTATGGAATTCCCGAGGTTGGTTTGACAACAGGTATGTTTTCTGCTTCAGTTTCATTTGTTTTCTAAATTTCGCCTTTTGTTTTCTTTCACATACGTTTAATTCCAGGTTTGATTAAAGGTCCCCAGATCCAACCTGATTCAGACTGAAAATTACAAGAAACGACAATTCAATGAACAGAAAAGAAGCCCTAACATCAAAATTTGTTTTAATGCTTGATTCCAATTATCTGCTTCAGATATGAATTAGGCTTTGATCTTCCGCTTTCGTTGATTTTGGGTTGTTCCTTTGATTTTGTGATGTTTATTAATGTTGCTGCACTTAATTTTGATGTTGTTACTATGTTATGGCGGTGTTGGATTTAGGGTTTATCTTCTTTTATCGACTGATATTTTTTTCTGTATTCGTAGCTCCCCACCGCCTTTGTCCTCGTGGCAGCCTATAATGCTATTTCGGCTAAATAGTTGAATTGTTATGAGGATAGCAATAGGCTATATCAATAACTTGAGAGGGGGATGAGGGTTAGATCAATAATTTGAGGTCACTGGGCTTTTTGAGAGATACTCTTTATTTGTCGGAATTTCATATACAGATACATTATACTGTCTATATATATATGATTGGATAACTTTCTGCCCTTTTGTTTTATGCTATTGTTATTCTTTGTTTTCTTTTTTTTTTTCCGCACTTCTCCATAGTTTCATTCTGATGGCTTGTTGAAAATTTGTAGGGGAAAGAGGCTGTAGACATTTCACAATCAATGGAGAAAATGCAAATTGTTGAACCTGCACCGAGTTTAAAAAAAAACCTATTATTATTATTATTGTTGGAATGGCAGGTTGGTAATTACTCTTTGCTTCTATATAGTTACAGTCCTTATGCTGAGGCAAGAGGTTCATGACTTGTTTGATTATCATTAGGTAGTGGAAAGACTACATTTCTTCACCGTTTGGTTTGCCATACACAAGCATCCAAAATGTGTGGATATGTGATGAACCTTGATCCAGCAGTTATGACTCTCCCCTTTGCTTCAACTATTGATATAAGGGATACTATAAACTACAAGGAAGTTATGAAGCAGTTCAATCTTGGTCCGAACGGAGGAATCTTGACATCACTGAATTTGTTTGCTACAAAGTTTGATGAGGTAAAGCTCTAGGATCCAATGCAGTTTTTATTTTGCATGTGAAGTGGATGTCATCAGCTCACCATATATGAGTCAATATTTTCCTGTTTGACCTATCGTTGAGTCCAAGTATAATAGTAACTTCCAATATTATTTATCTAATGTTGGTAAACAATGTATTGATATGTAACAGTAGAACTGACCATTAGTATTGAAAGGTAGATCCCTTCCTGAATGTGGTCCAATCACTAATAGGCTGCTGAATATATCCTTAAGATATTGATGAGGGTGCAATTATCATTTATTTTTCTTATCTTTTTGTTTTTGTTGTTACTTACCACAATGTTTGAATTAGACATCTGGATGGAAACTGTTAACTGTCCCATCCCAGAATCTCTTCTGGAATTCTTTGGGATGTCGTTGTTTTGGAAAATTTTATGTTCATGTTATTAGCTCGAATTGATGGATTTCATTCCGATCACTATTCAAGTGGTTGTGTCTAGCTCTTCATAATAATGTTGAACATAGTCTTATTCTTTCATATACAGATTTTAATGCTCTTGTTTCAGCCCATAGTCAAGCCAAGGTAATTGAGCTTCAATTTGTTTTATTGGCTTATATGTTATATTAAGTTGTTTTTAGTATGCATCAGCTGTTGGAATAAGTAGATCCCTCCGTGTATCTCTGTTGCTTACCAGCCTCTTTCTCTAACGTTGACACTCATCTGTTACTTGGTAGAAATGCAAGTTGGATAAGCAAGGTTTCTGGTAAAAACTACCATTTTTTGTTTAAGAAATTAGTATACTTATCTATTTGTCATGAAGTTGAAGCCAATACTTGTTCATGCTTCCTCTTTCTTTCTCTCGGTTACTTACTGGACTCTTTCTCTAATGTTGATACTCAACGCAAGCCGACATCCGAAGCCATCTCCGGTCACTGTTCAGCTCGGATCCAAACCCAGGTCACCTCCTTTGACCCCTCTCTGTTCAATCTCGTCTCGGTTTGGCCGTCATCTCCGCTCGCTGTTGAGCTCAGGCTACTCAGGATTTTGCTTTGTTAATCCCTCGTCGTCTCTTCCCTGCCTACAGATTTCTGGGTAAGTTTCTTCTCTGCCCTCCTCGATCAGTCCTTTGGTTTTGCTTACGGTAAAAACGGTTCATCCCCTGCTCATCCTTGCTGAGATTTGGGTTTGAGTTGGGGTTTAGATAGTGCAACTTGGTGGTTGTTTACTTTTATGCTTTCAAGGTGTTCGTAGAAATGCTCAAGAGAGATTTTGGGTTGATATAGGTTTACATTTTTAGTTAATGAGATTCACAGCTTGGTTGATGTGTGTTTCAAATTACCTAGAGATTAATAAGGTTTTTGGTGTGTTTCTTCTTTGTCTTTGAACTTAATTGTGAATTTGTTGTTCAAATTTACCTATTCGTGATTTTGGATTGATTTGATCGCTATAGGTTTACATTTTTAGTTAATGAGATTGATAGCTTGGTGGATGTGTGTTTCAAATTATGTAGAGATTATTAAGGTTTTTGGTATGTTTCTTCTGTCTTTGAACTTCATTTTTAACTTATTGTTCCAATTCACCTATTGGTGTTCCTCTTCTTGTTTGCTCTTATCTATAAAGCAACAGTATAGAAATTCTATGGGTTAATATCTAGAGTGACCTACAGTTGATAGGGTTAGCTCACTCATTTGAATAATAGGTGCAAACAAGGATGGCTGATATTTATACATGGCCACATAACATTCTTGGGCTGCAGAAATAAGCAAGCAATTAAATACAAATTGAAGAGCAGAGATATCGAACTAAATAATTATAAGATGCTAAAACTTTACCATTGCAATCAAGAAGCATTACATACCTTTTCCTCCAAAGAGAATGGAAGTGATTAAGTGAATCAAACTTTCAAATCACTACAATAAAACACTTTTAAGTTTCAATCCATCAACCATGCCTGGGGATAAAACTCTGTAGCTGCTTGTATTTCTATGTTTGTGGAACTACGCATGCTCAAAGATATTACATCAAAGATACTTCGTACATCCGTAATGTGATGAAGTTCGAGTATGATAATGCCAGGGCTGCGAGGAGGGAGCAATCCAATAAAGGGGAATAGCTGATTGGCTGGTTGATTGATCGATTGATCCCATTGGCGAACAGCAATTCCGGACTCAAGTACGTTGGATGCAGTTTCAATTTCCAGATTCTTGGAATCTTGGATCTTTTTCGCTTTACCATTTCTTTAATGTGAATTTTTATCTATCCTCACTGATGAATGCTAGATTAAGGCCTTTCTAGATTTCGGCCTTTGTACTGTTTACAATTTGTTTCACTTGCTCTGTAAATTTGTGTTCAATTGCTTGTATATATGTGTAAAGTTTGGTGCTTTCTGTATCAAAATTTACCTTTTTAGTAAATAGACATCCAGTCTACAGAAAGAAACGTAATCAACACCATAAAAACTCAAGAGAAAAGATGAAAGAAACATTAACATTTACGGCACTTCACAGCAAAAATATGTGCCCAAAGAATAGAATCAAAGATTTAACCAGAAGAGATGTGGGGGTGGAAAACTGCTCTCTAATGGCATTTCCAGATGTTCAGATATGGTAACCTGGCTAATAAATAAACTAATAGAAATATTATGTTACAATATTATAGTTTTATTATTTTATAGAATGTGGGATCCTTTTTTTACATTAACTCGGGCGAGCCCGGTGCTTCAAGCATTACATGAGCTTGAGTTTAGGAAGGCTTTCTTGATTTAAAGTTATCTTCGGAGGTAAAGGCTGCATGATTAGTTTACGATTGTTGATGAGGGGACAGATTGATCGTTTTGTTTGAGCATCTCATAATTATTCTGCTTTGTTCTTTGCATTTTCCCTCGGCAGAAACAGAAACAAGGTGGAGGTGGTGATCTCTGCAAGCGAAATAAAAGATCTTGGAGTTGTCCAACCAATGGGAAAATTTGAGAATATAATTTGGGATAGATCTGGCAATCTGTATTGTGACACAGAAGATCGTGTCAAGGTTATAAATCCCTTTAAATGCTGCTACAATTTTATCAATGGAAACCATGACATTATTGCATTTTTGTATGTATTGTGCTTGGGGAGTTCTTTTTTATTTGATTTCTTTGCCAATTCATTTTGATTTCGAAGTCGTAACCGAAGTTTGTTTCATGTCGTCTTCCATAAGCTCACATTCGGCAAGTTTTCTCCCTCAATTCATTATCAAATGCATAAATTTTGTGCTTCTCTGCAGCTCTATGGTTTCTGATTATATTTTTATTTCGCATTTTCGGTTTCGATTGTAGAAAGTGGGGATTACAGGTTCAAAGATGAATATCACCAAGCTAGATGATACTCCATTGCTCCGTTCGCAGGTTAACCTTTTTTTTTTCTTTTTTCTTTTTAAATTTCCATCTGATTTCCTGCCATTGTTACTAATCCTTCCTATATGAGTATTGGTGATTAAGCAACCCTAGCCCTTGATTGCTATATATGTTTTTATCTATGGCTTATGTTCAATCTCGTCTCCACCTGCTTCCCATCGCCTCCTCTCTGCCTGCTTCCCACCGCCACCCGTCACTGCTAGCCTTCTACTACCCCTCGTGGCCACCTTCCCCTTCTCCCTATCTTCTTCTGTGGCCGGGTATGTTCTATCTCTCTCAATTTCGTCCTTCATTCGACCAATTTCTTTTCAATCTCCTCTGTTCATCTTCACCTTTGCCCTACGGTTTGCTGCCTGCTTCTCTTCTTTGTTGTCCATCTCCGTCTTGCTTACCGGGGCTGAGCACGTCCATCTCTGTCTTGCTTATGGCATCCATCTTCGTCTTTGCCTGCTTCTCTTTTTTTGTTTGGTATTGTGTAATCTTGCTTGTTCACACCTTACCTGTTTACTCAAAAGTAACTCATTAATACAATCTTACAAAAATATGGTTGTTAATTGTTATGACTGAAATTTGGAAAAAATTCCATGATGGGACAGTTTCTGGTGTTTGTTTTTAAAATGAGTATGCTTAAATCCATCTTTTCTGGCAGTATGTATGATTTCAATTGTTTCCTTATCTAGAGGAATTCAACTAATTGACTTCTTATATCGCGATTTCAAGGAGTTAGTTTCTGCTCAACTTAGAACTTAAAACAAAAAAACTTGTTCACATTGCTTAAAAGCTATTGAACTTAATGATTCTGGTAAATGCAGCTTCAATCCTCAGAGGATACTGCTGAGCTATTAAGAGAGAGGTGTTTGAAGTTTTTTAAGGGATGCCATAAGTACACGTAAGTCGTGTGTCCAACCTCCTTCTATCTGGTTTGCCCAATTGCCTTGCATTGTTTTTTCCATTTACGGCTTTGACCACTTAAAAAAAAACCACTTCAAAAGATTTTGGCTTTGAAGTTTTTGCTACTGTCTCTTCGTATTGATTTTTGTGACCTTTCTCATTCTTCATCATGTGTTCCAGGGAAGGATTTGGAGAGTCTTATGATAAAGATGTAGCTTTTGCAAGTGCTCTTTAGAGTTTTGGAGGAGGGAACAGTGACCCTCTGGGTGTTTCTTTTGGAGGTACTTAACTTGACCTCTCACTCTTTTTTACAACCAATACAAAATGAAATTTGTTTTATGTGGAAGTTCACTTGGCAATTTACTTATTGTTTTCACATTCATGGATTCCGGCAAGTTAAGATTCATTATTGTTTAATAGTTTTAACATGCAAGTGAACTATGAGGTAATAGTTGATTTTTTTTGATTTACATGGCCACTGACTCTCAGAATTTATAGTTTACATATTCAACATAAGAGCACTTATTGCACGCTAGAAAGTTTAAGAACTTTTGTAGTTGATACCTGTTACTGTCTTCAAATTCTCTTGGTACATTTGTAACCAGAACGATAATCCCATGGGATATTCTTCATATTAATTCATTTTTTGCAACTAACTACTTGTAGGGCCCTTCATGAAAAAGTTCTCCATTGCATTGAGAGAAATTGCTACATACAAGGAAGTCTTGCGATCTCAGGTATTGAACAGTGTGTTTTTCTCGACACCTTGGCATATTATATATTCAAACTGATCTGGATTACCTTATGTTGCTCATAATTGCATAGTTAGATAAGAGCAGTACATAATACTATCTGAAAAAAAAGACATTTTTGCTCAGGCACCTTGTGATTCCACGGAAGTGACTTGTCAATTTCGCTCCAGACCATTAGGAAACAAACTGACCTGTTTTTCTTGAATGGAAATATGGAATCATCTATAAATGTGAGAAATCTGGAGTATTAAGTCTGATTTCAGACATTATTTCCTTCACTTTTTCAGGTGGATAACTTATTGAGTGCTAAGTTACTCCAGTTTGTGAAGGTTGACCTGCATGATGTTAAGGTACTTAATCTAACACATTACCTCACTTCTCTTCTGAAATGATTTTTTCCCACGACTTTATTTGTATTAGGTACTAGCTATATGTGTAGAGTCATGTTTATTCAGTGTATAGTATTAAGACCCTAATTTGTGGTTTATGGAAAAGGAAATCTGTCAGAGGAAGAACCAGTTTCACATAGATGAGAGCTCACCAATATCTCTTCTTGAAAGAAAATTATGTGTTATTCTTATATTAGAGAAACCGACTCTTGGTACGGAATGTTGATGATATGGATTTACTTGTGCACTGTAGATAATAAAATCACCACTTTGTAAGATAGGCAAAAATTAGGGAAACTGAACATGATGACCTTATAATCAGTTATTTGGACATGTTACCTGTAATTCTTCATGTAGGTTCCTGTCTGATCGTCAAGTGCCTAATTTGATGAGTATCAAAAGGATAAGCTTTCAGCTGAATGTCTAGATTCAGCTGAGATTCAGCTGAGAATTACATGGATCGAGACTTCTTTCGAGTATTTTTTTAATTGCTGACTATTTTTCACTTGTAGTGTCATTGACTGAAATTATAGGGGCACTTTTCATATTTCTCTTGTGCTCATTTTTAGACCTAAAGCTAATTATCACAATCTAGCATAAGCATGGCATCTGATTAATGATTGAAAACAGGAAGCTCGAAAGCGTTTTTACAAGGCTAGCATCACATATGAGCAGCTTAGTTCTCCATTTAGTGCATCTTACGCTTTTTTATTGCCCCAATCTTTGTTTTATGCTTCTGGGTCTTTCCTTGAATTACAATTTGTAAAATTTCTTGTTTGATAAAATATTAAAGTAATAAATTACATTATTATTTTTAGGTTTGTTTTGCCTTGCAATAAAATATGCATATGATTCTCGTCTTTCTACTTGGAGCTCAGGTTTTTATGATATAGCGTGCTGGCATTCTAGACTAAGTTGTCTTTGTAGATTTTTATCATATAGCACTCAATCATAAAGTATGACTCATAATTCCTGAGATTTATGATTGTCATTTGAGGATCCATCTTATGTTTTGCATTTTCAGGCTTCAGTCCCTTTTATAGGAAATTTATGTAACTATGAGACAGTGTATTTGAAAACATGCTACTGACTTGCCTGATCACCGACATGGGAGCGATTTTTATCCTTGAAGAAAAATGCAAAGAGGGATATGGCTGCAATCATTGAAGAGGTGCACATTTTTTTTGCAATGTGTCTTTCAAAAAGTTCATGTTGTTGTAAACTAATCTGGTAAATTGACTACTTCAGGAACTCCATACTGCAAGATCTTTGTACGAGGAAGCACGATTCAATTTGGTAATTTTTTTAGGCAAGCTTAATCCTTTTTCTGCTTGGGAATCTTTAAAAGCACCTAAATCAAGATTTTGGGAATGCAGATCACCACAATTTCTACTGTTGAGACTAAGAAATGGTCTGAATTTCTCGAAGCTGTTAGCAGGATGATAGATGCCCATCTCCATTACTTCAAACAGTTTTTTGTTTGTTTATACTTATATGTGTGTGTGGAGATTCTTAAAAACCTTCTATACTTATTTGATTTAACATCTGAGCAACTTGGTTTTCTCTTCAGGGATATGATCTATTGCATCATATGGAGCCTTATATTAACCAGGTTTGACCACTTACTAATGTCCTTATTCTTAGCCTATGCTTTTGATTTACTTGGAAATGGTAATTTTTTCTATCCGATGGTTTGTCCCGGTATGATAATATAGTTACAAAATTTTGCATTCTTAAAAAAATGCATAAGAATATGCAAAACAATGGACTGTCATTGCCTAAAACTATGACTTTGAGCTTCCATTTTCAATTCTCATCTCTTTTATTCTCACAAGTGGTATTTTGCATCTGTTGAGACCTTTTTTTTGTGTAATTATTTGTCTTCTTTTGCAGTTCTTTACTTCAAACCACTTTTGTGCGATCCATCAAACCTCCCAAAGTATCCTTCGAGCAAGGAGTTCGATGCAAAATTGACAGAGAGGGGCTACAACAAATCAGAGGGAGATGAGTTCCAGCAATAGACCTATGCTCCTTACTGAGTTTGTTATATCCTAATCGCTTTGGTACCAACCTAGACAAATCAGGTGATATCTTCTATTATGGAGCTCTAGGATTTCAATGTCATACAATCTATTTAGACGGTTTATCCTTATTCCATCTAACACAAGCTCACATGTGGTTACAATCCAAAATACAAATACGAAATTGTAAAGTCGAAGCATGTTGTGGGAATGACCAGAGACAATGTTCACAAAGCACCAGCTTTGAAGAAAGCAGATTTGGGAATAGCAGATTTGGCTGCTATTGATGTTGAAAGGAGCGCATTTGTATCGTCTAGACAGAGTCCAGTTGTAGTTTGATTATTAGAGCCTAGCCGAGCTATTTTCCAAAGACTGAATGGCTGCACAGTCAGCTCCTCTCCTCATGATTTTAGAAGATGACAATCACACATCTCTGTATAATTTTATGACTGATCATTTTATAATTTACCCTTTCAAATTTGAAGGTATATGCGGTTAACATGCCCATCCGTTTAGTGTTTAGTTTCAACTCCAAATTTTCAGTTGGATTTGAAGCACTTATGTCCGATTTGGGAATATGATTTCCCACCAATATTTGTTTTTTCCGGAGTACCAAAAGCCCTTCATGGTTCTAATCATAACAATATTAAATGATGGTAATGTTCAACCTTTCATGAAATGATGGCCTTCCAGTGTACATAGTAAATGATCGTTTTCAAAATTATGATTTAATGTTCCTAAATGTTTTCTTGATTATTACCATCATCACTTCAAATGATGGAATTGAACCTACCCAAATGCCAAATATAATTAGAAACTGAATGAGACCTTGAGTAGCCTCAATATTTACATTTACCACCCAATAATTAAGTTGCTTGATAGGTTGGTGAATCATAATTCCTTGTACATGGTACTCCGTATTATATATACAGTTTACTCCCTCGTGCCTAAGTGAGTTTTTTTTTTTTTTGATTCGTTATTTCATTTCATTTCTAATGAGGGTCAGTTTCAAATGATAGAAAATGGTCCAATGCCAGAAAATGGCCCAGCCCGGCCCAGCCCACAAACGCCCATCAAGTGTCTAAACAGTGTTTCTTCTCAATAAAATACAATAAACCCCACCGTGCAAAGCACGGTTTCCGTCCTAGTCTTTAAAAGGAGTATCTTGAATTAAAAGAAAATTTATAAAAATGAAATAACTATTAAAATAACGGTTTTATTATCTTTTTTCAAAAAAATAATAAAACTAACAAGAATAAAAATATTGACTTGGTAAGGGATTAGAAAAGGAAGGTCAATACGTGTGTCTCCACACAATCAAATTTTCATTTTGACAGGATGAATGTTGATGATGACAGAGCGGAGCATAAATATTGATAGGATGGAAGCAATATTCAGGAATAGAGAGTAAATATACGGTTTTATCTAAAATCATAACTACTAGATTATTAACCCAAGAGGCATGTGAATATGTGTGTTAACACACTATAACATTTTCACTTTGACGGGATGAATGTCCATGGTGACAAAGTTTAATATTTACATTGATGAGAATAATGTCCATGGTGATAAGGTTGCTTATTTACTTTGACAGGACGGAAGCATTAATCGAGAAGAGAGACTAAAGTTGCGATTTTATCCTAAATCTAATTACTTGATTATTAACCGTAAATAGAAAATGAGTGCCAATACGTGTGTATTTGCATCATAATATTTTTCTGGTTGACAAGAAGATCTAAAATAAATGAGACCATTAATTGATATGTCGTCACAATTGGATGATTAATTAACGTGGCTCAAAGAGATAGAACCATATTATAGTTATAATACGACACATGTGCAAATCACACCAGAAGTCGTTTTGTTTTAGTGTATGTATACAACAACATTCATATGATATCCCGCTCCTAGTAGGGTCTGGGGGGGTCGAGATGTAAACCGCTATATAAATCACTCTAAAGAAAAAACTTATGCCAAATTAATAATCCCTAAATGGTTCAAAACCGATCCGATCCTAAATATATTACATTAGATGTTTATAACACAGTTTAAACTAGGGGTGGACACAAATCCCGCAAATCCCGGTCCCGTCCCGGTCCCGGTGGGATTTAAGGAAAAAAAAGTGAATCCCGTCCCGGTCCCGTCTCGCAAAAATTATGCGGGACGAGATGCGGGACAAGACTATGGGATCCCGCAAATCCCGGTCCCGTCCCGCATATATATATTATATAATTTATATATATAAATACAAATTTATATTTATATTTATATTTATATTTATATTTATATTTATATTTATATTTATATTTATATTTATATTTATATTTATATTTATATTTATATTTATATTTATATTTATATTTATATTTATATTTATATTTATATTTATATTTATATTTATATTTATATTTATATTTATATTTATATTTATATTTATATTTATATTTATATTTATATTTATATTTATATGGGACAAGAGTTTTAATTTTGGTAGTACTAAATTTTTTAATAATTTAGTGATTTATATGATATATTTAGTTATTTTAAACACAAGTTACAATAATACTGTAAGACTTGTAAGCAATTTGAAAATAAAAAATTATTATGGGCTTGGGGGGTTAGGGATTTGGGCTCTAGGAGGCAAACAAAACAATTTATTCTCCATTTTGAAATAGTGAAATCTCTATTCAATTCTAATCGGTTAGGGTTACAAGAGGCTTGTGTTGCTGACAATGTTTTTTTTTTAATGAAATTGTGCTGCTGGGAGTGTTAACATTATGGTGATATCATTCTATGAAGCATGAACTATGCAATTTTTTTTTATTTTTCAAGTTTTATAATATTTTATTATTTTTATTTGAGGGACAAGTCCCGTCCCGTCCCGGTCCCGTCCCGTCCCGTATGGGATAAGGCCCGTGTGGGATTAAAAAAAGGAGAATCCCGTTTCGGTCCCGTCCTAAAAAAATTAAAGCGGGACGGCCTCATCCCGGTCTCATCCCACGCCCACCCCTAGTTCAACAATAAAAATCATTATTTGGTTGACTAGTGTGCATATATGCCTTAATATTCCACGCGTGTTTAATTAATAATTAATAAAGCTATACATGAATATGATTGACCTCAGGTCAGGTCGTCCCCTATCGAAACGCAATAAGTCTAGTCGTTTCGATCTCCTTTTCATCGCCAATGAATTTTTCTTCCAATAAGTGGGATTATTATTTTTGTTGGTATATAAAGCTAAACGCAATATATAACTCTAGTCGTTGTATAAAGCTAAATGATAGAATATATAGTGAGGGCATTTATGTAATTCTCTATATGTAGTGAGGGCATTTTTGTAATCTTCTATCTGATGTGGCTGTATAAAAACGAAGCTCAGCTTGGTTGTAACTCACTTGAACTGAATAACAAATTTCTGTTTTCTCCATTCTCTTTCTTCGTTTTCATTTTCTTCCACATTCAAACATGGTATCAGAGCCATTACCGATCTTTACTTCCGCATTTGATTTCGTTTCTTCGTTTGTTCTTGATTCAATTGATTGGGCGATATGCCGAATCCACCTCCGAATCCGTGGTTTTCTGGTTCTCAGGATCCATCTGATCCATATTACATTCATGCATCCGATTCACCAGGCATGAATTTGGTTTCGAAGATTTTCAGTGGTTCCAGTTTCTACTCTTGGAAGCGCGCAATTTCGATTGCTTTATCGGCAAAGAACAAAATTGGTTTCATCGATGGTTCTGTGCCTCGTCCTCCGCATGGTTCTCCGGATCTTCATAAATGGCAGCGGTGCAACGACATGGTCACTTCCTGGTTGCTAAATGCCATGTCTCCAAAGATTGCTGATAGTTTCTTGCTCGCAAATTCAGCGAAGGATATTTGGGCTAGTATGGTTTTCATATTTTCGAAATCAAATGGTGCTCAGTGCTTCACAGTGGAGCAAGCGATTGCGAGAATTTCCCAAGATTCGGATGATATTGCAGGTTATTTCACTCGATTGAAGAAGTTATGGGATGAGCAAGATTCTTTGCAGATGATATCGCCTTGTTCGTGTCCCCCGCGTGCTTGTGGTCATGCTACTTCTGTGCAAGATTCGAAACAGAGGCAGCGTTTGATGCGGTTCTTGATGGGTCTTAACGACTCATACGTTTCTGTTCGAGGATCGATTCTTTTGATGAATCCTCTTCCTGATATTGATAGAGCTTATTCATTGTTAATTGAAGAAGAGGCTCAGAGATCGTTTCAAAGTACGAATCAATTACAGATTGATTCGTCCTCTCTTACTGCGCATTCTCAAACGACTGGACAATCTTCTTCAAGTCAAGGTCAATCCTCTTCATCATCTAATCAAGGTCAGACTTTAGCACCTTCGAATTATAAGAATCCTCATTTCATATGTACTCATTGTAAGAAACAGGGTCATTTAATTGATCGTTGCTATAAACTTCATGGAGTTCCTGTGGATGGAAAATTCAAGCCTTCATCTAATTCATCTAAAACTGCTGCTTAAGCTGCTACTGATCAAGTTGAAGCATCGGTTACTGCTCCGCTTATTACACCTGATCAGTATGCAAATCTAATGGCTCTTCTTAAGAGAAATCTGACATTAATACCTCTTCAGAGATAAAGGCATTTAGCAACTGTGCTGGTACATCTCCATCTTCTAGTCTTGGATATGTGTCATCTTCTTTTTCAGTTGCTGGTTCAGTTTCATCTCATGTATGGATTATAGATTCAGGGGCTAGTGATCATATGTGTTTTGATGCATCTCTTTTCTCTGATTTGGTTGGTCTAGATAGCCCTTTCCGTGTGAGATTTCCCACTGGTGATACAGTTCTTGTGAAATCAAAAGGGAATGTTCGTTTCTCTGATGACATTGTTTTGCATGATGTGTTGCTTATACCTAAATTCCAGTTTAATCTCCTATCAGTAAGGAAATTGGTATCTCAGTTGAACTGTATGGTGAGTTTCACATCTCACACATGTTTCTTGCAGGGCCTTTCTCTGAAGAGGCCCATGGTTCTTGGTGAATTTCAACGAGGACTTTATGTGGCTGATTCTGTCAAAGCTAGCAAGATTTCAGTTGCTGCTTCTTCCTTCTTAGTCATTGGTTCTGCTATGGCTACTAGTTCAGCTCTCTTATGGCATTCTCGTTTAGGACATTTACCTTGCAATAAGATTCAGCAGTTGATTCAGTCAGTAGATAAGTTAGATATTTCACCTTGCATTGTTTGTGCTAAAGCTCGACAGACACGTTTACCCTTTTGGTACAAGTTCAATTTCTTCATCTAAGCCCTTTGAGTTGTTGCATATTGACACTTGGGGACCCTACCATACTGAGACTTATGATGGTTGTAGATTTTTTCTCACTATAGTTGATGACTTCACACGAGTCACATGGACTCACCTTTTGAAAACAAAGGGTACTGCATTTGGGTTTTTGAAGGTATTTATTCAATTTGTTCATACTCAATTTAATACAGTTGTGAAGATTGTTAGGAGTGACAATGCATTAGAATTGGGTTTGAGTTCTACTGCTAAGGAATATTTTGAGTCCAAAGGGATAGCTCATCAGACATCATGTGTTTACACTCCTCAGCAGAACGGAGTGGCAGAGAGGAAACACAGACATTTGCTTGAGGTTTGTCGTGCTCTGTTATTCCAATCTCAGTGCCCAGTTCGTTTTTGGGGTGATTGTTTGTTAACTGCAACATATCTGATTAATAGATTCCCTACTTTTGTGCTAGATGGTGTTTCTCCACATGAAAAATTATTTGGTACACTCCCTGATATAAATCATTTACGGGTATTTGGTTGCTTAGCTTTTGTTTCTACTGTTAAACCAGGCCGAGACAAGCTTCAGCCAAGGGCATTTCCTTGTGTTTTTATAGGATACCCGTTTCATAAGAAAGCTTATAAATTGTATGATCTTACCAATCATAAAATCATTATATCCAGGGATGTGGTTTTTCATGAGTCAGTATTCCCATTTGCCACTACAAAATTACCTTCTTCTTCCATTTGCTTGCCTCTTCCTGTAGCTGATTCCCATGATCAGTCACAGACCCCTTCTTTTCCCACAAATGTTCCTCATGATGTGTCACATTCTTCTTCTTCACAACCCTTTCATCCATCTTCACAAACTCTTGTCCGAAAATCTGATAGAATCATCATCCACCTTCTCATCTTGCAGATTATTTTCGTGGAGCATCTTGTTCTTATATTCCTGCTTCATCTTGTGTTCCTATGAAGCATTGTTTTACATCAAACACCCATCTTGCACAGGAAAGAGAACCTATGTTCTATTCAGAAGCAGTTCAGTTTGATCATTGGAGAAAGGCTATGGATCTAGAGGTACAGGCTTTACAGAGGAACAATACTTGGTCTATTGTTGATCTTCCTCCAGGGAAGAGACCTATTTCTTCTAAATGGGTTTACAAGGTGAAGTATCGTGCTGATGGATCTCTAGAAAGACACAAAGCTCGATTGGTGATCAGAGGGTGTTCTCAGAAACAAGGAATTGATTATTCAGAAACATTCTCTCCAGTTGTTAAATTGACAACAATTAGGATCTTGGTGTCTGTTGCAGTAAAGAACAAGTGGTCTCTATCTCAATTAGATGTTGATAATGCATTCTTGCATGGAGAAATTGATACTGAGGTTTTCATGAAGATTCCTCAAGGATTGGAGCAACTTTATCCAGGCAAGGTCTGTCGTTTAAATAAGTCTCTATATGGTTTAAAGCAGGCATCCAGGCAGTGGTATAAAAGGTTATCTGATGCTTTGCTCACTCAAGGTTTCACTCATTCAATGAATGATTACTCACTATTCTATAAGAAGAATGGGTCTCTGATTGTTTTTTTGGCCATTTATGTTGATGATATTCTTGTTACGGGCAATGATCAAGACTCCATTTCAGCTCTCCAAGGTTTTCTGCATCAGGAATTTCGAATTAAGGATTTGGGTAATCTCAGTTACTTTCTTGGAATTGAGTTTATCCTTGTTGAAGATGGCTTAGTAATGTCTCAGCGCAAGTTTGTTTCTGAATTGATATGTGATTATGATGTTTCTGATTCTAAGCCTTGTTCTTCACCATTAGATCCTACATTGAAGCTTAGACAGAGTGAAGGAAATGCTTTGCCTGATGCCTCTGTGTACAGACGTTTGGTGGGGAAACTTAATTTCTTGTCAAACACTCGTCCAGATTTGTCTTTTGCAATTCAACATCTTTCCCAGTTTATGCAATGCCCAACTGATAAGCATTGGGATGCAGCCATTCATGTGATCAGATATCTAAAGGGCACATCACAATATGGTTTGCTGTTATCTGCCTCCTCAGATTTCAAGTTGCAAGGGTATTGTGATTCTGATTGGGCAGCTTGCCCTTGTTCTCGTCGATCTGTAAGTGGGTACTTCATCACACTTGGGTCTTCTCCAATCTCGTGGAAATCAAAGAAACAAATGACAGTTGCCCTTTCATCTGCAGAAGCAGAGTACAGATCATTAAGGAGATTGGCTGTTGAGCTTGCCTGGCTCACAAGGTTGCTTTCTGAATTAGGAGTCCCTGATGTTGCTCCAATTCCTGTCCATTATGACAGTCAAGCCGCCATTCATATAGCCCGAAATCCAGTGTTTCACGAGCATACGAAGCATATTGACATAGATTGTCACTTCGTTCGTGAAAAGCTTATGGATGGCTTGATTTCATTGTCTTACATACCTACACAATCTCAGGTGGCAGACGTGTTTACAAAGCCCTTATCAGGACCTCGTCACTCCATTGTTGTCTCCAAGCTGAGTCTGGTTAACCACCCTGCAGCTTGGGGGGGGTGATAGAATATATAGTGAGGGCATTTATGTAATTCTTTATATGTAGTGAGGGCATTTCTGTAATCTTCTATCTGATGTAGCTGTATAAAAACGAAGCTCAGCTTGGTTGTAACTCACTTGAACTGAATAACAAATTTCTGTTTTCTCCATTTTCTTTCTTCATTTTCATTTTCTTCCACATTCAAACACTAAATGCAATAACTGTGTATCCTTAATTTCCAAAGAGAATTCCTTTGTTGACCGTTTGTCCAAAGTGGGATTCCTTAATTTCCAAAGTGGGATTATTTTTGTTGGAGGAATTCCTTTGTTTGTATCCTTTGTTGACTATAAGTGTTTAGAGTTGTATTGATTTGATCGAGTGGTTCATAAAATATGGATTAGCAAAAGGGGATTAGCTAGATGTTCATATTTCCAATCTTCATTAGCTAATTAAATGTCCACTTCTTAATCCTACACCAAGATGACACCGAATTGGTGCTTGTAGTCAACCTTGGCTGCAATGCGTTGAGGAACATTCATCATAAAAATCTTGTCAAAATCATCAAAGTATGCTCAAGTATTGATACTCAACATAATATAATGACTTCAAAACTTTGGTTTATGAATTTATGCCGAGAGGTCGTCTCGACAGTTGGTTGAAACTCATCAACAACGAAGATGTTGATGGTAACCAATCTTGCAGTTTAAGTGTCTTTCAAAGACTAAGCATATCGATCACCATTGATGTAGCTTCTACAATTGATGTATAATTTAGAGAGATAACACCCTAATAGATTGGTGGAGAAACCTTATATATATTAGAGAAGGTAACTCTCATCTATAACGTTTATTAATGAACCCTTTATATCGAGAGATTACAATGCTTGCTGGGAAATAAGTAACATAAAGATATCGATAAACTAAACCTATCAAATATATATTTCTATCCTAATATAATAATATCAATGCAATGATTCTATCCTAATACAGTAATATCAAAATTTTAAAATAAATACATCCTAATATATCTCCAATATGCGAGTTGATGCGGGAGTAGAGCAACAAAAGCTGAACATAATCAACAAGATAGATCCGGTCGATGTACATGGCTAGATCACGAACGTTGATAGTACGTATGAATAGCCATATACCAACAATGAATAATGAGGATACCTTCCCTCGCAATTAGATAAGGTAGACATTGGCAAAATAGATCGAGCTGACAAAGGTAGATATGAACATCAATGATTTGAACATCCGCGTAATAAAAAAAATGAACTACACCAACACCCCCATGGCATGAAGATCGGTATTATTGAACCAAAATCAGTAGAAGTTAGAGAATAGGTGATCAACCACGGCAAGTAGAGAGCCAACGACGAAGAATATTGGGGAGATTTGTGGTGATGAGAACATGCTTCCTACAAGAACTTGTGCCGATGTGAAGAACATTGAGTGCATCAAGACACTGATCATGATGATTGGAGTCGGCTGAGCTCGTGACGAGCTCGAAATCTTGCTCATACTCATTCGTTTTGAAATATGAACGAGCCCGAGCCCAGTTTTATACGAGTGGAGCCCAAGCCGAGCTCGAGCAGCCCGAGCTGAGCCGAGCTCGAGTAGCTCAGCTCAAATAACACCTCTATTCAGTTAAACATGTATTGAGCTCTGCATTAACATTTAAGACTTTTTCACTATCCTTTCAATATGAAAATATGTTGAATTTCATAGAATAACATCTATTATCTTCCAAATTTCTGAAACAAAACTGATCTTCCGAGCTGGGTTGTTTTCTATATCTATATCTATATCTATATCTATATCTATATCTATATCTATATCTATATCTATATCTATATCTATATCTATATCTATATCTATATCTATATCTATATCTATATCTATATCTATATAAACTCTTAATTTAGAAGAGTTTATGATGATGTATCATTCTCACCTTTAATTTAGTGATTTCAACCAACTACATTTTTCCTTTCATTTTTTTTATTTTAAATCTTTTTTTTAATTTCCTTTTATTTTTTTATTATTCTTTCCTCTCATCTCAAATCACATTACCACTAATTGATCTAATTACTCTTTTTTTTGTTCAATTCAATTTTTTTAATTCCATTATGTAACTTATGTTTGTATTATTTCATTTGATGTAATTCTCTACTATAGAGATGTCAAATCAAAGCAGACATTCAAGAAAAGTTTATCTATATCTATATCTATATCTATATCTATATAAACTCTTAATTTAGACGAGTTTATGATGATGTGTCTTTTCCACCTTTAATGTAGGGATTTCAACCAACTGCATTTTTTCTTTCAAATCTTTTTTCAATTTCCTTTTATTTTTTATTTTCTTTCCTCTCATCTCAAATCACATTACCACTAATTGATCTAATTACTCTTTTTTATTTAATTCAATTTTTTTAATTCCATTATGTTTGTGTTATTTCATTTGATGTAATTTCATTGTTCTCTACTATAGAGATGTCAAATCGAAGTAGACATTCAAGAAAATCTATATAAACTCTTAATTTAGACGAGTTTATGAGATGATGTGTCTTTCCCACCTTCAATGTAGGGATTTCAACCAACCACATTTTTTCTTTCAAATCTTTTTTCAGTTTCCTTTTATTTTTTATTATTCTTTCCTCTCATCTCAAATCATATTACCACTAATTGATCTAATTACTCTTTTTTTGTTTAATTCAATTTTTTTAATTCCATTATGTTTGTGTTATTTCATTTGATGTAATTTCATTGTTCTCTACTATAGAGATGTCAAATCGAAGCAGACATTCAAGAAAAGTTTATCTTATATTATATATTTTGGTATTTTATGTTATATATTTTTTTATCTTATATTTTGATTTCTTTTGCAGTACCACTATAAAAAAACGTGCGGTAAATAAGCATTGGTTTCGTTAATTTTTTTCAATTCAAATTTACCTCAATCTAAATGATTGTGGTTAATTTCAATAAACAATTTATGAATTGTAGTTTTTTTTCGCATTTATTGTTATTTGTTAATTCATCAATTATAATGTATCTACACTATAATAGACAATAAGTTATTTTTTCTATTTTTTTATGCAAACGCGTCATGACGCGATAACTGCACTAGTTGTTCCTTAAAAATTAAAATGAAGGCAGCAAATTAGATGATCATATGAGCTTCTAATTAATGGCTCAACATTATATGGTTCCATAGTCTGCATTTGCAGAAAGCAAGGAAAAATTAATATATTGATTAGATTTTCTAGTCATTAATTTGACTAATTATATATCTTGGCCATTTAAGTCGTGGTGTGACTACATACTGATAGGGAAATCCATTGACCCCAAGTCGTCTCTTTGTGATCGAGATTTCAAGAACGATATAATTGATCATCAGAGCATCTATAAAATTCATGGTATGATCATCACAAATTAATTTATCACCCACTGAAACATCTTCTAGAGCATAACTTTAATTTTTCTAATAACCACTCAAGCAATGGGCCAAGATTTGGCCGTCTTCATCACTATACTGATCTCCCTTAGAAGTACAAGTCCCCACCTTCTGTTGGCCAACACTCTTATTCCCAGTATCCGACATCCGAGCCATGGTTTGAGAGGGAATGATAGTGATTATCAAGCTCTCTTGGGCATCAAAGCTCAGATTTCTGATGATCCGAATTCCGTCTTGAGCTCCTGGAATAGCTCCCTTCATTTCTGCCAGTGGAAAGGGGTCACTTGTGGGCGTAGGCACATCCGTGTGGTCAGTTTGCACCTTCCTTCCTCTAATTTAGTTGGCTCTTTGTCTCCTTTCATCGGTAACTTAAGCTTCCTTCGTGATCTCAACTTATCAATCAACTTCTTCCGAGGCAAAATTCCCCATCAAATTTCTCACTTGGGTAGACTACGAACACTAATCCTGGCGAGGAACTCCTTTGAAGGAGAAATCCCTGCCAACTTGTCCCGTTGCTCGTCCCTCATCACTCTCTTTCTCAACCATAACAATTTGGTAGGGAAAATTCCTATTGAGCTTCTCAGCCTTCCTAATTTAGTCAACTTTAGCCTCGGCACAAACAAGTTAAGTGGTCGACTTCAAGACATTGGGATTGGGAATATGAGTACTTCCTTGCAAAAATTATACTTAAACCAAAATCACTTGGTAGGGAGCATTCCTGAAGATATTGGAAGACTCAAAAGCCTGAGTGAACTTGCTCTCGGCGACAACATGTTATCTAGTACAATACCAACATCATTTTTCAATCTTTCCCGCTTGAATTTCATCTATTTAAGTAACACCAAAATTTATGGAAATCTTCCCCAAGATCTTGGCATACATCTTCCCCATCTTCGCAATTTTTATATCTCAAACACCTCCCTATCTGGGCATATTCCAACTTCCTTATCAAACCTTTCCGAGCTTGAAATCCTTGAAATCTCACAAAATAGTTTCAAGGGCAGGTTTTATATCAACGGAAACAATTTGCGGCGCCTCTCCTTCCTAAGTATTGCATCTGCATTTTTAGAAGCTCAAGGTCTGAGCTTTCTTGACACCCTAACAAACTGCACCAATTTAAGTTACTTGCTGATCGGTAACAATTCTTATACAGGAGCCTTTCCTCCTTCTATACTCAACCTTTCCTCTAGCCTTCTATATTTGGGTGTTCAGTTCAACCAAATATCGGGACAACTCCCATCCGGACTAGGTAAGTTTGTGAATCTGTATGCCTTGGATTTAGAAGGTAACAACTTCATAGGCCCTATCCCAAAGGATATTGGTAAGCTGGAAAGAATAGAAGTTCTCGATTTCTCTTACAATAACTTCTCAGGAGAAATCCCATCCTTTCTAGGAAACTTGACTCGGTTGAGTAGACTGTATATGCAATACAACAATTTTGAAGGGTCCATACCAACAAATCTTGGGAACTGCCAATATTTACAAAGACTGTATCTTCAGTCTAATAACCTTGGTGAGGTTTTGCCGGTGGGATTATTCCGAGCTACAGATTTAATTATCCTATTGATTCACCAGAATAACTTGCAAGGGCCATTGCCAGCTGAAATTAGCAATCTAAAGCTTTTGTATTGGTTGTATGTGTCAAACAATAGGTTTTCTGGTGAAATCCCAATTACTCTTGGTCAATGTATGAGTCTTAATTTCTTAGACATGAGCTATAACTCTTTTTATGGATCAATACCAAGTTCCTTTAGTTCTTTGAATAGCATTCAAGAGTTTGACCTTTCATGCAACAACTTGTCAGGGAAGATTCCAAATTATTTTTCCAATTGGCAGCATTTGTTAACTCTAAACTTGTCTTTCAATCGTCTTGAGGGTGAAGTTCCGACTAATGGTGTGTTTGCCAACTCAAGTGTTGTGTCAGTTATCGGCAACAAGAAGCTTTGTGGTGGAGTGATCCAGCTACAACTACCAAAATGCCCACAATTGATAGAACCAAAAAGGAGAAGATTACCATTAGCAATAATCATGATCATCTCCATTGTCTGTGCCTTGATTTTATTGTTGTCAATTGCATTGTGTTATTATTTGCTTTTTTCTTCAAGAAAAAGCAAGAATAATACACCCTCTAGATTACAAACCATCAAGCCTTTGCTTGAAGTGTCTTACCAGATGTTGTCAAGGGCAACAAATGGGTTTTCTCCATCAAATCTGATAGGAGTTGGTGGCTTTGGATCCGTCTATAAAGGAACCTTGAACCAAGATGACACAGAAATATTGGTTGCAGTCAAGGTGATGAATCTTCACAATGATGGGGCTAGCAAGAGTTTCATTATAGAGTGTACAACACTGAGGAACATTCGTCACAGAAACCTTGTCAAAATCATCACGGCATGCTCAAGCATTGATGCTCAACAAAATGATTTCAAAGCTTTAGTTTTCGAGTTCATGCCAAGGGGTAGCCTTGAGGATTGGCTACACTCGCCAAACCTTGTCAACAGTGAGCCTTGTAACTTAAGCCTCGCTCAAAGACTAAGCATAATCGTTGATGTAGCTTGTGCACTTGAATATCTCCACGTCGGCTGTGCAAGTTCGATCATCCACTGTGATCTAAAACCTTCCAACATCTTACTTGATGATGAAATGACCGCTCATGTTGGCGATTTTGGATTGGCCAAGTTTCTTTCGAGTGCCTCAACCTCTAACTCTATTAGCCAAAATAGTTCAACACAAGTAAGAGGAACCATTGGATATGCCGCACCAGGTACTAACACTGAAACTTCACCATGCATTTTTTCCTTAATTTTACATAACAACCCCATCAATAGTATCTTAAAGCTAGTACTTTATTTGATTAATTTAATTTCGATTAAACTTGTTTTGTAGAATATGGTCTTGGAAGCAAGGTTTCTCTTGAAGGCGATATTTACAGCTTTGGGATCGTCATTTTAGAGATGATGACATCCAAGAAGCCAACAGACCCAATGTTTAAATATGGTCTCAACCTCCACGACTTTGTCAAATCCGCTCTTCCTGACAGAGTGATGGAAATTATTGACCAAGGAATGATTGGCGATGCAAACCTGTTGTATCCAAGAACTGCTGCTGATAGCAAGAAATTGGAGTGCATCAAGTCATTCATCATGATTGGAGTACAATGTTCTCTAGAGCAACCACAAGACCGAATGGGCATACACAATGTTGTCAATGATCTAAAATCTGCAAGTCAGAACCTTCTCTCTACACGAACTTAGAAATTCACCAGTTTTCAATATTGAGCTCAACTTTCATAGTTAGCCTTTGTACTCTTTTTATATGCAACTTTGTTGATGAAGTTTGAGTTTCCCACTTTGTATTGTTTTTTTAGTTTATGTTCCTTGAGACCCTAATCAAATATTGTGCATTTTCATATAGACTTGTACTACCTGTTTTGACATTACAGACTTTGTTCAACCAAAAATTAATGACATCCCTCGTAAGAGAAAAAATAACAACACCCTTACACCCACAACATTTAGGACATTCAAACTTCACCATGAAGGAGGCCTCAGTGTCTCAAGTCACATTTCACAGGCTTCGATAAGTGCTCGAATCATTGTCCTTTGGCTTGCCCTTCTCTTGGATCCAAAGCTGTTGTGATGTCTTGGGATATTTGTCCCACATCGAAAAACACGAGAACCCGAGCCTTGCATATAAGTCAGTGGGTTACTCCTCCTATTATCAATTGGTTTTAGGATGGAACCCCGCTGGTCTTGTGTGCTCGGCTTGGGTGCGCATGATGCGCTTTATCATGGTATCAGAGCGGTGCGGATGGCCCACCGGGATTTAACGAAAGTTCTTCCTTATTATGTTTGAGCACATACTTAAAGTACGTCTTGCAACGTGGAATAAACGGTGCCTGTATCAGGAAAATGGACTAAAATCTCCTTTCCCGAAGAACTTGACCAAGGAAAAAAAAACAATAAACCAAAATTGTTGAGGACAATTCACACATCCACTTGAGCATCTTTAAATCAGTCAACTCGATTAGTCAAATGAATCCCAAAAATTCATAATTAACTTGCATAACAACTTTTGTTATAAATTTCACAAAAGGTTAATTTCAACGAGGATTAATTTAAAAATTGGGATGGGATAAAGAAAGAGGACGTCAATAACTACAAACTGCGTTTACTCTCCATTGAATTTGAACCCCATAGGCCATAACGTTGTGAACATTGAATTAATCACCCTTACCATTTATTCCTAAAATAAATAATATTTCTCATTAATACAATATGACATATATGTTAATTATCAATCATCAAATCCGTTGATCGATTTAGTCTGTCAACTCAAAGTGTGTTACTTTATAAGACTCGTTTATAATAGCTACAGACTTAAACCGTTTATCCTCATTAATCGTAATTTGCTTCTAGTAAATCATTACGACTCTTAAAATAATAGGATTGAATATCTCTATCAATTGTCCCCATTTAACTCCATTAATCGTAATTGGCTACATCTACCAAATTGCTCAACACAGAAACCAAAATTATTGAAGTCGATCAAATCATGTGCATCCACTTGAGCATCTTTAAACCAGTCAACTCGATTAGTCAAATAATGAATCCCAAAAATTCATAACGTACTTAACATTTTTCATACCTGAAAACTATTTTATATATGGATCCCTCTAGTCTTCTTTTATAGTCTTCTTTTATTTATAATTTTTTTGGGGAAGGTTGTTCAAGATCCCTAACAATCTAAGAAAGCTACTCATAAATTATGCAGAAGCTTTGATTTTCTACACAAACAATAATTTTTTTTGGGAAGGTTGTTAAGGTACCTTAATACATGCATCTATAAATACGTACCCTTCAATTCATTAATCATCGTCCCCACATTAATATCTAAAAGCTTTGATTTTCTACATAAAGCTAGTATGCCAACAATCAAAGATTTCATCATCTTGTTTTCACTATTTACCATCAGCACACATTCCTTGTTTGTGTTGGGCAACACCACTCCAATTCATCAATTCCACAATAGCATCAAAGGGAATGAGAGTGATTATGAAGCCCTTTTGGCCATCAAAGCTCAGATTTCCGATGATCCTGATTCCGTCTTGAGCTCTTGGAACAACTCTCTTCATTTCTGCCAGTGGAGAGGCATCACTTGCGGATCCAGCCACAAGCTCCGTGTGACCGTTTTGGATCTCTCTTCGAGCAAGTTGGCTGGCACACTGTCTCCTTTCATCGGTAACTTAAGCTTCCTTCATGTACTCAATTTAAAAGATAACTCCTTTCACGGTGAAATTCCCTATCAAATTTCTCATTTGTCTAGGCTACGTCAACTAATCTTGAGATTGAACTCCTTTGGAGGAGAAATCCCAGCCAGCTTGTCTCGTTGCTCGCAACTCCGCGACCTTACTCTTGATAAAAACAATTTGGTGGGGAGAATTCCTGCCGAGTTGGCTTCTTTGCCTAATCTTATAAAATATGCTCTCGGCAGTAACCATTTAATCGGCCGACTCCAAGACATTGGGATTGGAAACATGAGTCAATCCCTGCAAGATATATCCTTGTATGATAATCTCTTGCAAGGGAGAATTCCGGATGATGTCGGAAGACTTAAAAACCTTCATTCCTTTATTATTGGAGGCAACAATATCGGTGGTACAATCCCAGATTCCCTTTTCAATCTTTCTAGCTTGTGGAGTCTCTACTTATCTGACAACCCAATCCAAGGACGTCTTCCCCATGATCTTGGTCTGCGTCTACCCGAGCTTAGCTATCTTCAAATCTGGAACACATCCTTAGTCGGACAAGTTCCGACTTCATTATCCAACCTTTCTAATCTTGTAGTCCTTGACATTTCATACAATAGTTTTACAGGCAATTTTTCTCTCAACGGAAACAATTTGCCGCAACTCTACAGCCTAAGTATCGAATTTTCATATCCCTTAGGGTTAGGAAGAGATCTGAGCTTCTTGGACACCCTAACCAACAACACTTGGTTAAGTACCTTGTACATGGGAGGCAATTCTTTCATAGGTGAATTTCCTCCTTCTATACTTAATCTTTCCACTAGCCTCCAGAGGTTAGGTCTTGAAAACAACCACTTTTCAGGACAGCTCCCATCCGGTCTGGGCAGGTTTGTGAACCTATATGAGTTGATTTTATTTGAAAATCATTTCACCGGTTTGTTCCCACCTGATATTGGCATGCTGGAGAATTTGGATCGTCTAATGCTCGGCTATAACAACTTCACCGGTGAATTCCCATCCTCTATAGGAAACTTGACTCGATTGAGTCATTTGTCCATGACGTACAACGATCTTGAGGGGCCATTACCCAAAAGTCTTGGAAATTGCAAGTTTCTACAAATCTTATCTCTGTCCTGCAACAAGTTCAGTGGGGTTGTCCCAACTGAATTGTTTGGTGTTTCAAGTTTAATTCAACTAAAGATTGGCCAAAATCAGTTTCAAGGTCAAATACCGACTGAGATTAGTGGTCTGAAAAATTTGGTTTGGTTGGATGTATCAGATAATAAGTTTTCAGGTGAAATCCCGGGTGCTCTTGGTGGTTGTACGAGTCTTGCTACGTTGAACATGAGCGGAAATTCCTTTTTTGGATCAATACCCAAGTCCTTAAGTTCCTTGACAAGCATCCAAACCCTTGACCTCTCTTACAATAATTTATCGGGACAAATTCCCGATTATTTCTCCACTTGGCCTTATTTGTTAAGCCTAAACTTGTCCTTCAACAACCTCAGTGGTGAAGTTCCAGTCAAGGGAGTTTTTTCCAACACAACTGGTTTGTCAGTTGTTGGCAATACTGAGCTATGTGGAGGAGTGCCTCAGCTACATCTACCAAATTGCCCATCACAGAGTGTATCAAAAAGGAGAAGATTGTCCTTAGCAATCATCATGATCATCTCCATTGTTTGTGTTATGTTTGTTGTATTCTCAGTTGCGTTGTGCACTTACTTCCTTTTTTCTTCAAGGAAAAGAGAGAATACACCCTCTGGACTACTAAACGTCGAGCCTTTACTTGAAGTGTCTTACCAAGATTTGTCAAGGGCAACACAAGGGTTCTCTCCATCGAATTTGATAGGTGTTGGTGGCTTTGGATATGTCTATAAAGGCATCTTGCGACAAGATGATAAAGATTTGACAGTTGCAGTCAAGGTCATAAACCTCGAAAATGAAGGAGCCAGAAGAAGTTTTATTGCGGAGTGTAATGCCTTCAGAAACATTCGTCACAGAAACCTCATTAAAATCATCACAGTATGCTCAAGCATTGATACTCAGCGTAATGACTTCAAAGCTTTGGTTTATGAGTTCATGCCAAAGGGTAGTCTTGAGGATTGGCTTTATCCAAATCTTGTGACCGGTGATAATCGGTCTTGGAGCTTAAGCCTCTTTCAACGACTAAGCATTGTCGTTGATGTTGCCTCTGCTCTTGAATATCTCCACAACGGATGTTCCAGTTCGATGATCCACTGTGACCTAAAACCGACCAACATCTTGCTTGACGATGAAATGATTGCTCATGTCAGTGATTTTGGATTAGCCAAATTTCTTTCAGGAGCCACAGCTTCCGGCCAATCTAGTTCTACTCAAGTAAGAGGAACAGTTGGATATGCAGCACCGGGTAATTCTTAAGACTAAAACTACTTTAATTTCAGTTAATTTCTATATTACATTATAATTTTTTAATGAATATCATTACATTTTTGTTGCGTAGAGTACGGTCTTGGAAGTTGCGTATCAGTTGAAGGCGATATGTACAGTTTTGGGATCGTTGTTTTAGAGATGATGACAGCCAGAAAGCCAACTGATCCAATGTTCAGTGATGGTCTCAAACTCCATGATTTTGCAAAATCAGCTCTTTCTGATGGAGTGATGGAGATCATTGACCACCGAATGCTTGATGATGCTATCATGTCGCCTCCAAGAACTGGTGCTGACATCAGGATAATTGAGTGCATCACTTCACTTATCATGATCGGAGTGCAATCTTCTCAAGAGTCACCGCGAGAGAGAATGACCATCAAGGATGCTGTCAATGAGCTGAACTCTATAAGGCAAAAACAAACAAATAGGATTCGCATTTGACATTGATGAGCCTCTACTCAATAGCTATAATTAATTTTATCAAATTTGAAATTTCTTACTTGATTTGTTTCTTGGAATCCCTTGTGGAAATGCTCATTTGTGCAGTTGTTGTGAGATTTAATTCAATCACCTTGGTTCTCATCATTAGTTATGGCTTTCGGTTCGAGATATATTGAAAATGTTTTTGGTTCAAAGTTAAAAGCTTCAGGATACTTGCTCCCCAATTCATACACTGATACACATTCGATGAGCTCAATCTATGTTCATCTTCCTAGTTAAAACTCAAATATGACAACATTCAATTCAATTATTCCACAGTAAAATCACATCTTTCCCCAATAATACTCCCTCCGTTCGGCAAAACTTGTCGTTTACTATTCACGCACGCACGCTTTTTTAGAATGATAAAAACTATATAAAATATTTATTTTTTTAAAAATTTTTTTTAACAAGTTTGTACTTATTAATAATAACTACAAAATTGTTAAAAAAATTATTAAAAAAACTAGATATTGTATATAGTTTTTAGATCCTAAAAAAGCGTGCGTAAATAGTAAAACGTCAAGTTTTGCCGAACGGATGGAGTATATTTTTTGAGAAAATCTCAAAGTTGATTGAAAAAATTAGCCAAATCAACACAGAAATACATAAAAAAAGGGTAAATGGCTAGTCTTGACTATTAATGCTCAACCTTTTACTTTTGTATGCATGAGAACCGGTGTATAAAGTGCTGTTTTTGGTCCAACTCGAGGCAATTTGGCAGAGCTTTAAAAATCAACCCCCCTAGCTAGATCATAGATATGGAATTCATTGCTTGATACTTTGACAGCTTGATAAAGGAAGGCAACGACCACAAAGCTGAAATTGGTTTGAGTGCACTTTAGAAAAATCTATATATATTAATCGAGTCGTCATCTTCAAACAAATTAGTACAATTGATAAGATATAAAATCTTTTAACTCTTCAAGAGCACATTAAAACCTAATAGGACAAAGTACATTGGACTAGCTAGTTAAGTAATCATGGTAAATAAGTTTAGCTAGCTACTAAGCTGAGTTCAACATTGAATGAATTGAAATTTAGTTTCTAGGTCCATCTGAGAGGATCTTCCGCCTTGCTGATTTCAACTCATTGAGTGCATTACTTATGCTCATCCTCTCTTGTGGTTGCGCCATAGAACAATGGACTCCGACTGTGATGAGTGACTTGATGCACTCGATTTTCCTAATATCACCACCACATCTTGGATGCAACACATTGGCATCACCAAGCATTCTTTGGTCAATGATTTCCATCAATTGATCCGGAAGGGCTGATTTTGAATACTCGTGAAGGTTGAGATTGTTGTTGAACATCGAATCTATTGGCTTCTTTGATGTCATCATTTCTAACAAAATGATCCCAAAGCTGTAAATGTCACCTTCAGCGGAGACCTTGCTCCCAAGACCATATTCTGCATAACATGAGCAATATAATAGAGTATATGACGTGTTAAGTTACTTGAAGCTACCATTCAAGGGTCCTTATTCTATACTAAGAAATAAATCATAGTTAAAAGTAATGTTAATATATATTCATGAAATCGATTACCTGGTGCTGCATATCCAACAGTTCCTCTCACTTGAGTTGAACTAGTCTTGTTCATAGTGTCAGAGGTTGGGGCCCCATCTGAAAGAATCTTTGCTAGTCCAAAGTCGCCCACATGAGCAATCATTTCATCATCAAGCAAGATGTTGTTTGGTTTCAGATCACAGTGGATGATCGGACCGGTACACCCGATATGGAGATATTCAAGTGCGGAAGCCACATCAATGGCGATGCTTACTCTTTGAAAGATGCTTAAACTGCAAGGCAGATTATCATTGACATTCTCATTGGTGACAATATTTGAGGAGTGCAACCAACCCTCAAGACTGCCCCTTGGCATGAACTCGTAAACCATTGCTTTAAAATCATTACGTTGCGTGTCAATGCTTGAGCACACCGTGATGATTTTACAAAGGTTCCTGTGACGAATGTCTCTCAGGGTGTTACACTCTGCCATGAAACTTTTGCCAGCTCCTTTATTTTGAAGGTTCAACACCTTGATTGCAACCACCATTTCGTTCTCATCTTGGCAGAGGATTCCTTTATAAACTGATCCGAAGCCACCTACACCGATCAGATTTGATGGAGAGAACCCATCTGTTGCACTTGACAACATTTGGTAAGATACTTCAAGAAAAGGCTTCTTTTGCGATCTAAAGGATGTGGCCTTTTTTGTCTTAGAAGAACAAACCGAATAAAAGCATAATGCAATTGCCAAAGCAACAGTCATGACAGAAGTTAAGGAGATGATCACGACCACTCTTAAGGACAATCGTCTCCTCTTTGATTCCCTTTGTCGAGGGCAACTTGGTAGATGTAGCTCAGGCACTCCTCCACAAAGCTTACTATTGCCAACAACGGAAACAATACTCGTGTTGCTAAAAACTCCACCGAGTGGTACTTCGCCCTCGAAGTTATTATAGGACAAGTTCAGATTGGACAAGTACGACCAATTGGATAAATAACTTGGAATTTGTCCGGACAAGTTATTGTAAGAAAGGTCGAGGTAATTGATGCTTCCAAGAGGACTCAAAGACTCAGGTATTGAACCAACAAAGGAATTTCCACTCAGACCTAACATTGTAAGACCCGTACATCCACCAAGAGCACTTGGTATTTCACCTGAAAGCCTATTTCGTGATACATCCAGCAATGCCAAATTCTTTAGCCTGCTAATCTCAGCGGGCAAAGATCCTTGCAAATTGTTCTGGCCAATCCCCAGGGCAAATAAACCGGAAGCATGAAATAGTTCAACAGGTATCACCCCACTCAATTTGTTATCGAAAAAACCCATGATCTGCAAAAACAAGCAATTCCCCAGACTCTTGGGTATCGATCCTTCAAGATTGTTTTGTTCGAGGAACAGGTGACTCAAGAGAGTCAGGTTTCCAAAAGAGGATGGGATTTCTTTTGAGAAGCTGTTATTGGCTAAATCAAGAACCGCCATTCTTTCAAGGGTACCAATATCTGCTGGGATCGGGCCTGCGAAATGGTTGTCAGCTAAAAGCAATGCATATAGATTCACGAATTTGCTCAGCCCAGAAGGGAGTTGTCCTGATAAATGGTTACTCTGAAGACCTAATACTTGAAGGCTAGTGGAAAGGTTAAGTATAGAAGGAGGAAAGAATCCTGTATATGAATAACTCCCCAGCACCAAGCGCAGTAAATTGGTACAGTTGGTTAAGCTGTCCAAGAATTTCAGATTTCTTCTGATCACTCCTACTGAGGAAAATGCATTGTTAATATTTAGGTATTTGAGGTGAGGCAAATTTCTCCCATCGACAGAAAATGTACCCGTGAAACTATTCTGTGAGATGTCAATGGTTTCGAGCATAGAAAGATTTGATAACACAGGGACTTGACCGGTTAGAGAGGTGTTTGCGATAGCAATACCGCTAAGTCGAGGAAAATGGAGGCTAAAATCTTGGGGAAGATTTCCATGGATTCCAGTGTTACTTAAATAAATCTGTTCCATCCTAGAAAGATTGTAAAGGGACAGTGGAATGATACCGGAGATTTTGTTGTCCGCGAGCAAAAGGCTAGCAAGACTCCGGAGTCTTCCGATAACACCGGGAATGCTCCCCTGCAAGTAATTGTTATCTAACTCTAGTGCTATCAAAGAAGTCATATTCCCGATCCCAATGTCATGAAGGTTACCACTTAAGCTGTTGAATAAAAGAGTTAAGTATTTCAGATTAGGGAGGACGCTGAGCTCAGGTGGAATTCTGCCCACCAACTTGTTCCTTTGAAGATCTATATTTACGAGTTGCGAGCAACTGGACAAGTTGGCGGGGATTTCCCCTTCGAAAGAGTTTTCTCCCAAGCTTAAGAACTTTAGCCTAGGCAAATGAGAAATTTGATGGGGAATATTCCCTCGAAAGAAGTTGGTGCTTAAGTTGAGACTATGAAGGAAGCTCAAGTTACCTATGGAAGGAGACAGTGTACCGCCCAGCTTGTTGGAGGAAAGGTCTATACCGATCACACGTTTATGCCTACGCCCACAAGTGATACCTCGCCATTGGCAGAAATGGAAGGAGTTGTTGCCCCATGAGGCCAGGACGGAATTAGGATCATCGGAAATATGAGCTTTGATGGACAAGAGGGCTTCGTAGTCGGTCTCATTTGGTCTCAGCCTTGGAATATTAATGGTGCTGCCCAACAGAAATCGGGGAAGGGTAGTGCTGATGGAGATTAGTGTGAAGAAGAGGATTACTTGCTGCATCTTTATAGAAATCAAAGATCTGGGAAAGGTTTGAATTGAATGGCTGATGAGTATGTGATGATTATATATACCTTTTATTTACACTAAAATTAGAAAATCACCCACTAAATATTAATTTTTTTCACTTAACCACCCACTAAATTTGAAATTACATAAAATCACCCGTTAAATACTATTTGTTAACAAATCACCACCCAAGCAAAAACATACATCAAAACATTAATGAAAATGACTAATTTACCTCTACTTTTTAATCAATTTTTTTTTTCATATTCATTGAAACACTTTAGACTTGTAATTAACAGAAAATAAAAAGTATTTTTATCCTGCCGTCATAATTCATACGCCAATAAGACCTTGAATTTATAAATTTTCACTAAATATGCATCTTGCTGACGTGTCATGTCCATAATTAAAGTTAAATTTTTTTATTCAAATGATATTTTCTTATTGTTCAATATTATTGCTGAAATTTTAAAAATCTGTTTCCTATTTTAAATATATTAGTTTCCTATAAGCGTATGTCAATTTGTGATATATTTCAATTATATTTGTTTCATATTTTTCATAGAAAAGATTATGTAAATTGATACGTCAAACCACAATTTTGGATACTATCATTCTGTATACTCTTTTATATCATTATTTCATTCCTATCATGATTTTCTTTATACATTTAATTCATATCATTCATATTATATATTTAATTCATACCACAATTTTGGATGCTATCATTCCATATGGCAATTCCCTCTTTATATATTTAATCCAACTCCTAAGCGATTGGATCGGGTGTCTTCTATATATCTATATACACCAATTTGGTCTTGTGTTACAAAATATGATTTATTTATATAAAAATACCTCATTGTAGAAATGTTAGACAAGCTCCGTGTCCTTACACGGTTTCAAGTTTGTTGAGTTTAACGATATCCACACAAAGTAGTTAGATGAGTTTAACGATATCCACACAAAGTAGTTAGATCGATGATAGTGTTTTACTTTGTAATTTCTTTTTTAATATTTGTTAAATCTATTATTTTCTTTCATTCTATAAATTAATGAGACTCCATCCATTTAAATATCATTTCAAAATTTTCCTTCTCCTACTCTTCTTCATATATTATATTTTTTAATATACATATTTGTCCTTATTTTAGTTTTAATAAACAAAATTTATTTCATTATACCATTTTTTTTGTTAGTTATCAAATTAAGCAAGTAATTACTATTGAAAAATTAACTTGGCATTTGAAAAAGAATAAATTGAAAGATTCGTGTTTGATGTGTAAGTATATGATGTATATATGTTCAATTTTTGTACGAACACCAAGTTGCCAAGTTGATAAGAAGAGTGATGATTAATTTGTAACATATATTTTTAATTTTTTTGCACCATTTTCTTGTTAGTTATTAAAATGGGGAAGTATAACTATTGATGCCTTTTATATTTATTCTTCTAGGCTTTAAGGAAGCATTTATGAAAAGATGTGACGTTATTTTTCGCATTTGTTTCATAATTTGATAACACATATACATATTTCAAAATTATTATTATTATTATTATTATTATTTTTTTTTACAGTAGGCAAAAAGTTGGATGTACTAGCGACATCCATGATCATCTCTCAAGATGATGTTCTGGAACTAACAACAACAACCACTCAAAATAAAATTACAATTAAGTTGAGATTTGGCAATAAAATCAGGAATAAATTTGCCCAACAGGCCACTTTTTGGGCTCATATTGGACAAATGTCCACCACCCTTATTAAATTAGGGTTTTGTCCACCCCAAAACTATGCCCCCCACCTCAGGTCTCCTCTCTCACTCTTCCTCAGATCGCCAGAGCTCTGTCCTCGCTCTTCCTCAGCGACAAAAATGGTGTTGTACTGGCGCAATCGGACAGATCTCTCCGATCTTTCGGCCGCTTCGAGCTCGAGGTTGTGTTGTCGCTGCGTTTGAATCTATTCTGCAAAGCAATTACGTCCTCAATCCTCACTTTCACCGTGAATCCAGTGTTTGAAGCATGGACATACGCTGTTATGAATCCAGTGAATGAAGCATGGACATGGAGCACCAAAACGCAGCCATTCCCGACGAAGAAGGCAGAGTTGCTTCCGGTGACGAAGCGAACGTTCTATTATCGTCCGATAGCTGTGGACAACACATGACGGCGACCTCGCTCCACTCCTTCGGCGAATTTGACGGTGCCGAATACGGCTTCACGATTCAGATAATCGGGGTAAAATAAACCTTCATGTTAAAAATTAAAATTGCGATTTCCATCTTCTCGATTTGGAAATGAATATTTGTGTAATTAGAACTGTTCTTCCCGCAGTTGGGAGGATTGATTGAAGAATATGAGAAAAGAATATGGAATGTTTGTGTGGCCCTGTAGTGTAGTTCTAGCCAAGTACCTCTGGCAACAGAGGTTGCGCTTTGCCGACATTAGCGTTATGGAGTACTAGTAATTATTTTCACTTGCTTAAAGCTTCTAATTTTAATTATATCGAGACTTATAATGGAATTGGGGAACGATACATTTTGTGTTCTATAAGCACAGATGCATCATTTGTGTGTAATTCCTCATGTAATTTGCATTCAGGGAGGTCTAATGTCATAATTTGTTAATTTATAGTACTATCAAATTAGTTTTTACCAAAATTATGCTGTTAGTTTCCATTAAAAAATTTGATCTTAATGTTTTGGCTATTTAAGTTCCAAATTCAATTTGTGTTTGATTTTGTTAATCAAATCTAAATTTGTGTTCAGTTGTTGTTAGTTTGCTATTGTGATTGAGGTTACTTTGGTGAGAATTTGTGGTTAATTCTTATAAAATTGTATGAGCTACTATATCTTACACGCAAGCATATATTTCAGCATTTCAGCATTTCAGTATTTAATCATTTTAGCATTTTAATATTTGGAAAAAAAACAACTCCGGTTTCAGCAAAACGGTTTCAGCAACTCTGATTTCAGCAACTTAGGTTTCAGCAACGCGCGAAAAAAAAACTAATTTCAACAATTTCAGAAACTCGGATTTCAACATCCCTGGTTTCAGCAACTCCGATTTCAGCAACTTCGGTTTCAACAACGCGTGAAAAAAAAAAGAAAAAAAGAAGAAAAAAAAGCAATTCCGGTTTCAGCAACACGGTTTCAGCAACTCTGATGTTGAAGCACTGACGCGAAAAAATAAAAAACTAATTTCAGCAATTGCAACAACAATTTAAGCAACTCCGGTTTCAGCAACCCTGGTTTCAGCAACTTAGATTTCAGCAACGCGCGGAAAAAAAAAACTATTTTCAACAATTTCCGCAACTTCGGTTTCAGCAACTTTGGTTTCAGCAACTTCGGTTTCAGCAACGCGCGAAAAAAAAACGCTGAAATAGGAGTTGCTGAAATCAAATGTGCTGAAACAGGAGGGGGGCACAAGGGGCGCGCGTGGGGGGCAAAGGGGGCAAGGGAAGGAAGGTGGACATTTTGCCAATTTGGAAGGGAAGGGTGGACATTTTACTAATAAAGGCCCTAATTATGGCCTATAGCACAATTCCCCCTAAAATCAGCTGCACCATTGGCTTCTCTATAGCAATGCTGAAAAGTGATGCTTTCAAAATCTCTTCTAAGTGAAAGGATCTCTTGGACAATTTGAGTGACCTCCCATGGACTATTATTTTTTGTTTCTCTTCTTCATTCATGAATATTTTGGATTATGTTTTTTGCTTCTCGTACTCTTTTATGATTAACTAGTATTACTATCCGCCCGTTGTACGGTTTTTTTATAATTATACTATGTATTTTTTATATTAAGTTTTTTTTATTAAAGTGTGAAGGTTAATATAGTTTTCTTGAAATATTTAATGGAAAATTTAATCTAGCTATAAACTAAATTAAGTGGTTATTTTATTTTTGACAAATAAAGTAGATTTTTTCTTCTTTTGAGTCAATTTTTTAACTATATAAACTCCCAATAAACCGTTACTAAAAAAGAATTTATTGGATAGATTATTTGATATAAAACGATAAATTTTTTAACTAAATAAAATATAAGGTTGAATATTTATAAAAATAAGTAGGACCGTTAACTGAGATGACAAAATTACAATGACTTATATTTTTAATGGATAGAGCAAAATATTAGGAATCAAATTTACCCAAAAAAAGGTGCAAGATGACTTAAGTTAAAGCCTTCTTATTTTAATTTTTTTTGTGAATTATTTATCATTCTTTGTCTCATAAATTAAAGATAATTAATACTACATAAACTTGAATGTCTTAATTTATTACGGAATATAGAGTGTTTAGCAATCCATCCTAATTAGGTACTATGTTGCGAACTATGTGGTGTGGGTGGGATAATACTACTTATTAGATAAATTTAATTAAAATGGTAAGTTTTCTATTTAATCAAGATATAAGGTTGAATATTTATTAAAAAAAGATATAAGGTTATATTAGATAGATTATTTGATCTAAAAAAATAAATTTTTTTATCTAACTATATTAGCTTATTAATTGATGTGGCTCAAAAAGATAATACCATTTTAATCCAGAATATGACACGTATGCAAAAATAATCCCGTTTTAATCCATAAAATTCCACGTAAGAGAATCGCATCAGAAGCCATTTCAGGCCTCTGTTTTAGTATTTTATATAGATTTTTGGGTGTTTGTCTTCTAATATTGAAGAAAAAAATTATTTATCCTCAAAATGAATATTTTACATCTATATTTATTTTATACACCCTAGATGACTCTTATTATAATTTTAACATTTTAAGACCTGCAATTGTTTTTTTTGTAAAGTTAGTAAAAATAATTAATTTGTGAATATTCTATTTCAAAAGTTAATTATAAAAATCAATTAGAACCAAAAAAAGATTTTCTTTTACAATTTACTTATTTTAAAAGTTAACTAGTTCAGTACCCGCACTGTGTGCGGTTTTTTTAATTTAAATAAATTTAGTAATAAAACCCGTTTATTCAATTAATTAATTTCTTCAATACTTCTTATTTCTCAAATCTGAATGAATTTATACTTAATTAGTATAAAAGCCAATTTTTTCTTACTCCAATCTTACTCCTTAATCCTTGCTAGTTAGTGCATATTAGTGGAAACAACATATGAAAAAATATAATTTCTCAAATTTGAATGAATTTATATTTTATTGACAATATATGAAACAACATGTGAAAAGCTAGTAAATATTAGTGGAAACAACAAAATAACCTACCTTGTAACCAATCAGCACATTATTTCGAAAAGCTTACAAAGGAAATCGTAAACAAAATCGTAAATAACCTGCAATAACAACACCAAAAAGAAGAGAAAAGACGTCAACGTTTGTGAAATAGCATTAATAATCTAAACTATATATAGGTCAAAATCTAAAAATCTATTCATAATTATATATGTATTAAATCCAAAAATATATCTTATAAATATATCAATACCTTCAAGATATATAGGAAAATTTTAATTCTTATTGAATTCCATAAGTTGATAACTTTTACACGGCTAAGTATTATTTTTTCAATTTACCCAAAACCTTTTATCTTCTTCATATTGATAAAGTTATTGATAAATTTATTTAATTATTATGACCATACTAAGTATTATTTCAATTTCGTCAAAAGTTTTTATCTTCTAAAAATATTTTCATATTGATAAAGTTATTTAATTAGTATACCCATGTAATATATTGATAAAGTCATTATCTTCTAAAAATATGTTTAATCTTATCTTATATAATAGTCTTTAAAATTAGTTAATACGGAGTATCTTCTAAAAATATATCCATATCTAATCAAATTGGGTCAAATTTTATCTTATACATATATAGATATATTGATTAAATAGAGTTAGAATAAAAAATTATCTTATGCATATATTTTAAAATTAGTTAATATCTTCTAAAAATATATCCATATTCAATAAAATTGGTTCATACGACTATGATTAAGGAGAAACCGTCATGTGTCTCAGGCGACTTCTCCTTTATTATATATAATTGATTAAGACTTACAAGCATTACTTATTTTACATCTTAGATGAAGCATCTTAAATCACTTTTCTACCTTTTAGGACCTTTTTTTAACCATCTTACCTCAATCAAGATCTCGTACATCACTATATGCTCCACTCCCTATAGCACAAAAATATTTTGACATTTATTTAATCTTAAAAATAATTATAAAAATTATATTTATATTACTAATATCTATTTTTATATATTTTTAAAATTATATTTTTAAAAATCATGTTTTACAATTTTTAAAAATTAAAAAGGTAATATTTAACAAATTATAATTATTTCAAAATATGCTTTTTCAAAGTAAAATTTTATGAATATATAAGAATAGATGTTAGTAATATAAATATAATTTTTATAATTATTTTTAAGATTAAATAAACTCAAAATATTTTTGTGTTGTAGGAAGTGGAGTATATATAATGTAAGAGATTTTCATTGATCTTACCTTTATTTTCTCTATTTATTTCTCCTTCTTTCTAGCCATCTTCCTCATGAAAACAATGAATAAGTTATGTATATCTACATAACTTCAAAATTATCCGCACAATCATGTGCTTATAATTTTTTTTAATCATTATATGACAACTTATATTTTCCTTATCCTAATGATAATAATTATATATGTATTTTAAATTATATTAGGTGGTGTATTTGAGTTTTAATTTACTACTTTACCTTATTAAATCATTTTAAAAAATTTTGTATTGTATCTCTTTCCAACTAATTTATAAATTAAAAAAACTTTATAAATATTTTGTTGTAAATAAGTATAGATTAATATAGTATTATATAGATATATAAAATAATGTTCAAATTGAAATGTATCAATATCTCATGTCTTGAAGACACGGGCCGGTATTACACTACAATAGTTTTAAACTAATTTGTTTTTTTTCCTTTTTTCTTTTTACAATTTATTTTCATCTTTTACATACCCATCTACAGGGCCGGCCCAAGGCCCGTGCGAAACGAGCGATCGCACAAGGCCTCAAAATTTTGACTCAAAATTTTGAGGGCCTCGTATAGATGTTATAGTATGTACATATATATAAATTGCAAAGTGCAACATATTGTTGCTGTGGATTAGTTGGTTAAGACTTGTCTTTGATTCCCAACTGTGCTGGGTTCGAATCGCACTCTCAGCACTCCTTTTTTCCTAATAGAACTTCCCTTTTTTTCCCCCAAATTGCACCAAAAATTAAAAAAAAAATATCGTTTCTATTTTTTTTCCAAAAATAAAAATATACAGCAGCCTAATTAATTTTCCATCACAAATATTCAGCAGCAATCCTTACCTCTAGAAAAAAAAAAAAAACTAAGGTAGAAAAATCAATTCAACTATTGTAATAGTTCTCGAACCGGAGTAGCTCATCGACTTATATACTAAGGATCGTTATGTTCCCTTTATCACATCTCTCAACAAACCTCAAGAATTTCGATAGGTAATCTAAAATTCCAACCATGTTCTTTTATTAGATTTTACTTTTTAGTTTCTTAGATGATTATAATTATTATTGAAAAATTACTTGCGATCGACCATGACGCAGAAAAGGTTAAATGTTTTGGCTTTGATTTCAATTGAATATGCAGTTTTTAGAAAATCTTTATTACGAGAGTTTAGTAGATGACTTAGCATCTAAGAGTGCTAGAAGATCAATTTTCGAAAGTAGTAGCATTGCATTAGATAGTTTATTATGTTCTCTGGTAAAAGTTTAGCTTTAGTTAATGATTCTTTGTAATGACTTTACATCTATAAGAACATCTCTTTTGTTAGTGGATTTAGTGGATTATTTTTTTCCTTTGAATTAGTTTAAAAAAAAGGCCTCAACATATAAGTTACACAAGGCCTCAAAATATAACGGAACGGCCCTGCCCATCTATATCTATCTATATTATAAACTCACCATCAAATTAATTATTACAGTACTATTCACAAAAACTTAGTTTCCTTGTCATGCGACTCATGCTAGCTGCCAATTAATTTGTGTGGTTACACCGGTAACCCTTACACCACGCAAAAGGGAGGACTTTGAGTCAATACATTTTTTTTTCCACATAATTTACATCCACAAATCACCCAGAAATTAGAAAATCATAGCATACATCCATAACTTTGAGAAAATGGAGGTAAATAACCCAAAAAATGATAGACTCTTTGAAAATAACTCCTACCCTTAAAAATTTATAAAACTTACCCGAAAACCCAAAAAATTGCACAAAAGTGCAAGTAAGCCTAGCCCATGAAAGAAGGTAACCCCGCCCGGAGAAAAGGTAAAAGAAAAGGAATAATAACTGCAATAAATGCAGTTGAGTCTATTTTGATGTTATATTATATGTATGATGGAAGACAAAGAAAGGTAGTCTTTATTTTATACAAATATCAATTAGATTATTTATTGGGATTTATATTTAAATTAGTTGTTGGAGATTTTGTGCAGAATTTGATTTGGTTATTGGAGATTTGAGATTGACTTTCTAGAAGCTTCTTTGAGGATTTTGTGGAGCAATCTTCAAATATAAAAGGATGTTGGTTTGTTGAGATCTTTAAGAGATTTGGTTGAACCAATCTCTAGCTGCCTTCAATGTTTCAAAACAAACCATCACAGTCAAGGCCTTACTGAAAGTCAAAACCATGGTTTCCAAGTTTTGGTAAGACCTTACTAGTTTTGATAAGGCCATACCAATACTGGCTTAAGTTTTACACGAGCTCAGTTTTGTTTTGGCTTGTTTAATGGGCTTATAATTCCGACTTTATTTGGACCAATATATTATTGGGTCCAGATTTATTTAAAGGGGTCAGTTTTGATCTCGGGCTTCGGTATATATATATATATATATATATATATATATATATATATATATATATATATATATTTGGTTTATTTGTTTCAAAGTTCTATCTTATCTAACCAAATATATGATAGTTTGTTTGTTGAGATTTTCAAGGGATTTTGTTGAATCCATATCCAGCTGCCTTCAACGCTTCAAATCAAACCAAATCCCAGGCGTAGCTGCTGGAACGCAATTTTGAATTGCAGGTGCTTCTCTCCGTAAGTATAGCAACGTCTCTCAACAAATCAGGCGCCCGAAATTCAATCGTTCAAATCATTCAAACTCGGAGGGGCTGGCCTATATAAGAAGACAAAGAAGATGGCAGAAGGGATCGGACAAGCTTCACCCCCAGCGCATACAAGTTCTCCTGCAATCATTTGTCTCCTACAAGCACCGATCTCACATCACTCTTGGTTTAAACGTTTTTATTTCTTTGAGTGTGTGAGGTTTACATTGAGCTTTATCGTTCTATAGATACTTTGGTATCTGTAGAACTTTATTTCACTAGTGCGCTTGGGTTGATAGATAGGAAGTTAGTCTAGAAGAGGGAAGGTCTTCTAGAGGTTGTATCTAGGGCTCATAAGATAAAGTGAAATAAAGTTGTGTTGAATCCTACGGGTTGGATAACCCTAGGCGGGGACGTAGGCAAGGTTGTGCCGAACCTCGTTAACAATTCACGTGTGCTTTTCTTTCTGCGCTTTATCCTTATTGTTTTCGTTTGCCTTGCTTATTATTTGTTATTTCTTGTCTTAACTTGTTTCTGCGTTTCAGATAAGGTCTTACCTCTGGCGGTAAGGTCTTACAATTTCTGTTATTGCAAAAAGTTGCCATACTCTATTCTTCTCCCCTTGCTAGAGTATTTGTTAGCCTTTTAGCTGCCTATTTCGCACTTCATTTGTATTAACCTCATTTTAATTTACAGTCAAGACAATTTTTCACTTTATATGCATGAAACATAAGCAAATGAAAGCCCAAAAAAAGGCCTCAAAAACAGGTATAGATCACTGCACCGAAGATTTCCCTATTTTGTCAATCGAATATAATTGATTTTCTCAATTTTTCGTCCTCCTTTGAATAATAATAAGAATTTAAAGAGTTTTAATGAGCAGTAGAGGATATAAACAAACTTAGATTCATAAATTTTATAATTTCACCGGCCATTTTTTTAACTTATCAACCAACTTCTTAGGTGGGTATCTTCCAGCTTCGTTATCTATAAAAAGTTGCTTTCTTGATGTCTCTCTGATGCGTGCTTTGTGTTCGTAGAGGACAAACAGAGATTATTACACCGGAATTGACGTTCTGTGCTTTGTGTAAGAAACCTCATTTATATATATATACCGGTTCCAGAACCGATTAAAAAAACTCAACTTTTTACTTTTTTATGCACGAGAACAAGTTTATAAAGTGCTGTTTTTAGTCCAGCTCGAGGCAATTTAGCAGAGCTTTAAAAACCACCCCCCAGCTAGATCAAACATATGGAGTTCAATGATTGATACTTTGACAGCGCGATAAAGAAATCTATATATATAGAGGTTAGTTTCGGTGTACTCAGCCCTTAACGTGTATCATGTACACAAATCTGGGCCGTTGATTAGTTGAGATGGAGGGTGGAGATTAATTAGCCCATTTGTTTGATTGCCTGCATAGATGATTATTCGGTCGAGTATAAATGATTATGCACTAGTATATGAAGGATTATTCAGTCGTATGAGTCTGTTTAGTAGGTTAGTCATTTTGATTATTCGATGGTTTCCCTATATTATTCGATCGTATTGACGGATTATGCGATGGTATTGCTTTATTATTCAATGGTATAACTTAATTATTCGATGGTGTTACAATATTATTCGATCGTATTGACGGATTATGCAATGGTATCGATAGATTTTTCTAATAGCTAGCACCATGAAAACGCCCCTAACTTTTACCTAAATATTACCATCGCATAATCCGTCAATACGATCGAATAATGACTAACCTACTAAACAAACTCATACGACTGAATAATCCTTCATATACTAGTGCATAATCATTTATACTCGACCGAATAATCATCTATGCAGACAATCTACCACAAATGGGCTAATTAATCTCCACCCTCCATCTCAACTAATCAACGACCCAAATTTGTGTACATGATACAAGTTAAGGGCTGAGTACATATGATCTATCCTCTATATATATATTTGACAAGAAGCTGGGGCGTTTGAGAGAAGGATAGTAATTGATAGAATTCAGTAATTGATAGCTCTACCCAAACTAACCAAACTACAGGTATGCTGGAAAACCTCAGCCCAAACTAACAATTTGTACGTGATTCCTTGCCAAAAATGGAGGGAGATAATTAGTACATCATATCATGCAAGTATATGTATATGTACTGAGCTCTGCATTAACATTTAAGACTTTTTCACTCTCCTTTTAATATGAAAATGAAAATATGTTGAATTTCGTAGAATAACACCTATTAAAATGAAGGCAGTAAATTAGATGATCATATGAGCTTCTAATTAATGGCTCAACAATTCATTTGTATGGTTCCATAGTCAGCAGTTGCAGAAAGCAAGGAAAATTTAATTTTTTGCTTAAATTGAGAGCAAAATAGCAGATCTACATTTGTTATTACAAATTGAAACTTTTATCAAAAGAGGAAATTATATTTATATATTGATATATTTTGTGTTGATTTTTGACAAATGATGAGTGATTTTTCTATAATTTCAACATTAAGGTGTAGATTTATGCAAAATATGCCAAATAATGATGTATATATGCAATGCAAGGGCCGGGGTTTGGTTCTTTTTTTTTCTAGTCATTAATTTGACTGCTAATTATATATTGAGATATTTTGAACCAAAGAAAATTCAGCTGAAAAATGACTGGTGATGCATATATATCTTGGCCATTTCAGTCGCCCAAAACCATCCAAATTGATTGTCAGTGTACTCACTGATAGGGAAATCCATTGACCCCAAGTCGTCCCTCCCTCTGGGAGCTGCACTTCCTCTCTCGGGAGAGGAAATAATCAGTATTAACACCCCTTCCTCTGAGAGTCAGATCACAACTTATTTCTACACCCCTCCATTAGGTATATGAAACCCTCTATTTAACGACAGATGGATAGCAAAAATTAAAAATATATTTTTCTTTAAATATATATTTCAAATATAGTTATATAAATAAGTAACTGAATAATTTATATTAGTATTAAATTCCACCATCATTGACGATGCAGCACCAGGTGATTTCATGAACATCTATCTTTTTTTTTAAATTTTAAATTAAGTTAATTCTTAATGCAACAAACACTTATCATTATATATTAGACATGTCATATATGCAAAATATGGTATCGGAAGCAAGACATCATCAGTTAAAGGCGATATCTACAGCTTTGGGATAGTGGTTTTAGAGATAATAATGAGATCCAATAAACCAACAGATCCAATGTTCAGTGAAGGCCTCAGCCTCCATGAGTTTGCGAAATCCGCCTTTCCTGATCAGGTTATGGAAGTTATTGATCAAAGGATCGGATATTGCTTGGTGATGATATCAGGAAAATGGAGTGCCTCAACTCACTTATCATTGTTGGAGGGCAATTTTCTACCGAGCTACCATGACGAGATATCATCGAATGAGGATAAATGATGTTGTCAATGAACTGAAATTCGTGAGGAAACATCTTCTTTGCCAAAGAACTTAGAGATTAATTTTTACATCTACTGAGCTTTGCATATAAATATATATAGGCAGAACCGATCCATTGGAAATATTAATTTGCTGCCTTTTCTTTTTCTTTATAGAATCAAGATTTGCTTCTTACTAAGATACTACAAGCCTAAATATTTTTGCTGAGAGAGGTAATTGATAGATTACATAGGCATATGTTGTATAGTGGGCCCAAAAGCCCAATACCTTTGTAACCTATATATATGATTATCAATGAATGGAAACCCTCAAGGAGGATTTTATGATCGATCTCGCGATCTTATATGGTATCACAGCCTAAGATCCCTCAACCCTAATCTTTTCTTCCAAAAAAAAAAACCTAAACCGACCCCCCCCGCCACCCTCTCGGCACAAACCCTAGCAAACCCTAGCCTCCCTACCCGATATCAGGCCTTGAAGCGGATCATTCGGTACATCAGCGGCACCCTCGAGTTAGGCACCACGATCACTCCTTCCGCTAAGCTTGACCTTGTTGCTTACACTGATGCGGATTGGGGTGGTTGTCCTGACACACGTCGCTCCACGTCTGGTTACTGTGTCTTCCTCAACGACACACTTATCTCATGGTCCGCAAAGCGTCAGTCGGTCGTGTCTCGCTCCAGCGCTGAGGCAGAATACAGAGGTGTTGCCAACGTTGTCTCCGAGTGCTCTTGGCTCCGCAATCTCCTGCTTGAGCTTCGTTGCCCTCTTCAGAAGGCCACTCTGGTCTACACTGACAACGTCTCCGCCGTCTATCTAGCTAGCAACCCAGTCCAGCATCAACGCACGAAGCACATTGAGCTAGATCTCCACTTCGTCAGGGACAAGGTTGCCATTGGACATGTCCGTGTTTTACATGTCCCGTCCTCCTATCAGTACGCTGATATATTCGCCAAGGGTTTACCTCGACAATTATTCATTGATTTTCGCTCCAGTCTCACTGTACGGCCCCCTCCAGTTTCGACTGCGGGGGTTTGATAGATTACATAGGCATATGTTGTATAGTGGGCCCAAAAGCCCAATACCTTTGTAACCTATATATATGATTATCAATGAATGGAAACCCTTAAGGAGGATTTTATGATCGATCTCGTGATCTTACAGTAATCAAGATTTTCTTTTTCTTTATAGAATCAAGATTTGCTGCCTTTACAGAAATGTTGTCAATTCAAAATCATCACAACATTCCCAAGCATTGATACTCAATGTAATGATTTCAAAGCTTTGTTTTACAAATATATGCTGATTGAGAGTTAGTCTTGATAGTTGGTTGTACTCATCAAAACTCATCACCAATGATCAGTGGCGAGCCAGCCCGTAATCAGTGTTCTAAAAATCGCGCCTAGGCGGTGCCTAGGCGCCGCCTAGGCGCTAGGCGGGAGGGGACCTAGGAATTTTTAAGCCTAGGCGGCCCTCTAGGCGGAAATCCGCCTAGGCAATGCCTGAGCGCCGCCTAGACCCGCCTAGGCGCCACCTACACCCGCCTAGACCCCGCCTAGCCCCGCCTAACCCGACTATTATTCAATTTTAGCTTTTATGCATGTGATTAGGCAACTTAGAGTTTTTTTATCCCCTAGGTCAAGATTTATTTGTGATTTAGTCGAACCTTTGGTTTTGGATTTTAGGAGGTTTAGAGTCGTTAGTCGGAGGCTTACTTTTGCGTTTATTTACTTAAATGTTAGTTAAGCACCACAAATTTGGGTTTATGAGTGATATTATGGATTATTATTACATTTTATGAATTATTGACATGTGTTATACGTTAAAAGATAAGAAATAATCAAGTTTGTTCTAAGTCCGCCTAGGCTCCGCCTAGGCACCCGCCTAGCCACTAGGCGGTCACCCGCCGCCTAGCGACCGCCTAGCGCCTTTTAGAACATTGCCCGTAATATAGGGGTGGGCGAGATTTAGGCTAAAAATTAAGTAATAATGAAACGAGCTTTGTAAAACTTTAAATAAATTTAATTGTGAAGGGTTATGTAAAAAAAATTTCAAAGAGTTATCCATATTATTAGAAGTGAATAAAATTTATAATTAGTTAAAAAAATTTTCAAGGAATAAAATAGAATTCAAACAATACTAATTGAAATTAATTATTCTCAATTTAAAATGATCTTTGAACTTATATATAAATAGATAGTTAAAAATAAATGAAGAAAATGTAAAAAGTGGGAATTGAACCTTGGGCTCTAATAAAAAGGTAAAAGTTTCCCATCTATACTTTGCCAAAGTAAACTTTATGATCCATTTTCACTTCTAATTAATTTATACTTTATTTTTTTTAATAGTTAACCTTTCGTATTTTTTTTCCGGGATCAGGGTGGGCTCGCGCTCACACGAGCCTACCCCTGGATCCGCCAGTGCCAATGATGATGTTTGTTGAGGGTAACCAATCTTGTATTTTAAGCGTCTTTCAAAGACTAAGCATCGTCGTTGATGTAGCTTCTGCAATTGAGTATCTCCACACTGGATGTACCACTCCAATCATCCACTGTGATCTAAAACCCTCCAACATCTAGCTCAGGGTCGGCCACATTGGGGGGACGCATGGGGGGAGCGGCCGCCCCCCTCCGGCGACAGAATTTCGTAGTATTTTAAAAAAAAATAAAAAAATGTGAAAAAGAACATAAAAGTTGTCTAGATTAGTTGGTAAAAGAAGGGAAGGAAGTATAAGTGAAGCAAGAGATCACAGGTTCAAATCACATATCTTGCTGTTTTGCACTACTTTTTATTCCTACCAAAATTTCCCTATTATAAATGTCATATTTAAATCAAATTTTATATTTTTCTTTTAATATTTTCATAACATTATTCATTATGTTACACAAATTTTAAAAAATTCTTCTAATTTTTACTTCTATGAAATTTTTATACTATCAATGTCATATGTAAACCAAAATTTATGAGTTTTTTGGATATATTTTTCTTCTAATAATTTTTATAAATTGTTCATTATGTTACACATATATTTTAAAAAATTCTTCTAATATGTACTTCTATGAATTTTTTTTTACTATCAATGTCATATTTAAACCACAATTTATGAGTTTTTTTTGTAATACTTTTCAGTCCTATCATTTTTTTCCATTTACCAATGATAAATTCTTTAAAAAATTTATAATTTTCTTTCAGTATTTTAAAAAAATCTTAATCGTGTTACCCACATATGTATAAATTATAAAATTATTGTATGAATTTTTGTAATAAAATATCATATTTATACTACAATTGATGGTTTTCTTTCAATATATTTTTTAAAAAATTTCTTTATTATATATACCGAGGAAAAAAAAAATTTCCCGACCTAAAATTTCGCCTCCCCTCCAGCAATTCCTGCGGCCGCCACTATTCTAGCTTGATGATGAAATGACCACAGGATCGAATGGGTATAAAGGATGTTATTAATGAGCCAAATGAGACCTGGCTTTTGATTGAAAATTCGACGAAATTACAAGTTGGATTTTGAGTTTGTTTTGCTTTAATGAGGCGGATCGAGTTTCCTTACAAACAACATATGACACGTACGTACTGGGGTCCATCAACACCCCTTACCTTCGGCGAATGCCTACATATCCCGATCAGCTAGCTAAGTACCTGGTAATGACCCCATTAATATCCAAATTCATAACTTGATTAGTCAACTAATGAATAAATCAGTCAACTCGATTAGTCAACTAATGAATAAATTCATAACTTGCATAACATTTTTCATACTGAAAACTATTTTATACATGCATCTATAAATACCCTTCAATTCATTAATCATCGCCCCACATTAATATCCAAATTAAAAGCTTTGATTTTTCTACATAAGAATGCCAACATTCAAAGAATTCATCATCTTGTTTTCACTATTTACCATCAGCACACATTCCTTGTTTGTGTTGGGCAACACCACTCCCATTCATCAATTCCACAATAGCATCAAAGGGAATGAGAGTGATTATGAAGCCCTTTTGGCCATCAAAGCTCAGATTTCCGATGATCCTGATTCCGTCTTGAGCTCATGGAACAACTCTCTTCATTTCTGCCAGTGGAGAGGCATCACTTGCGGATCTAGGCACAAGCGTGTGCTCGTTTTGAATCTCTCTTCGAGCAAGTTGGCTGGCACACTGTCTCCTTTTGTCGGTAACTTAAGTTTCCTTCATATACTTATGTTACACAACAACTCCTTTAAAGGTGAAATTCCCTATCAAATTTCTCATTTGCCTAGGCTAACCCACCTAATCTTGAAATTGAACTCCTTTGGAGGAGAAATCCCTGCCAACTTGTCTCGTTGCTCGCAACTCCGCAACCTTGATCTTGATAAAAACAATTTGGTGGGGAGAATTCCTGCCGAGTTGGCTTCTTTGCCTAATCTTATAAACTATGCTCTTGGCAGTAACCATTTAATCGGTCGCCTCCAAGACATTGGGATTGGAAACATGAGTCAATCCCTGCAAGATTTATCCTTGTATGATAATCTCTTGCAGGGGAGAATTCCAGATGATGTTGGAAGCCTCAAAGGTCTTTATTCCTTTATCATTGGAGAAAACAACATAGGTGGTACCGTCCCTGATTCACTTTTCAATATCTCTAGCTTGCAGAGTCTCTATTTAACTGACAACCCAATCCAAGGACGTCTTCCCCAAGATCTTGGCCTACGTCTACCCTGGCTTCACCATCTTCAACTCTCGAACATGTCCTTAGTCGGACAAGTTCCGACTTCATTATCCAACCTTTCTAATCTTAAGGTCCTAGAGATTTCATACAATAGTTTTACGGGCAGTTTCTCTCTCAACGGAAACAACTTGCCATACCTCAACACCCTAAGTATGGAATTTTCATATCCCTTAGGATTAGGCAGAGATCTGAGCTTCTTGGACACCCTAACCAACTGCACTAGTTTAAAGTCCTTGTCCTTGGGAGGCAATTCCTTCATAGGTGAATTTCCTCGTTCTATACTTAATCTTTCCACTAGCCTCCAGTGGTTAGGTCTTGATGACAACCACTTTTCGGGACAGGTCCCATCTGGCTTAGGCAAGTTTGTGAACCTCTATGGCTTGGGTATATATGATAACCATTTCACCGGCTTGATCCCACCTGACATTGGTATGATGAAGAGGGTGTACCTTCTAATTCTCAACAATAACAACTTCACTGGTGAAGTCCCATCCTCTCTAGGAAACTTGACTTTATTAAGTCAATTGGCCATGAATTACAACGATCTTGATGGGCCATTGCCCAAAACTCTTGGAAACTGCAAGTCTTTACAAAAATTATCTTTGTCCTTCAATAAGTTCAGTGGGGTTATCCCAACTGAATTGTTTGGTCTTTCAAATTTAATTCAGCTAGATATTGGCCACAATCAGTTGGAAGGATCAATATCGAATGAGATTAGTGGGCTGAAAAATTTGGTTTGGTTGGATGTATCAGATAATAAGTTTTCAGGTGAAATCCCGGGTACTCTTGGTGGTTGTACGAGTCTTGCTACGTTGAACATGAGCCAAAATTCCTTCTCTGGATCAATACCCAAGTCCTTGAGTCCCTTGACAAGCATTCAAACCCTTGACCTCTCTTACAATAATATATCGGGACACATTCCCGATTATTTCTCCACTTGGCCTTATTGTTTAAGCCTAAACTTGTCCTTCAACAACCTCAATGGTGAAGTTCCAGTCAAGGGAGTTTTCGCCAACACAACTGGTGTGTCGGTTTTTGGCAATAGTGAGCTTTGTGGAGGAGTGCCTCAGCTACATCTACCTAATTGCCCATCACATAGAGGATCAAAAAGGAGAAGATTGTCCTTAGCCGTCATCGTGATCATCAGCATTGCTTGTGTTATGTTCATTGTATTCTTAGTCGCGTTGTGCTCTTACTTCCTTTTTTCGTCAAGGAAAAGAGAGAATACACCCTCTGGACTACTGAACGTCGAGCCTTTACTTGAAGTGTCTTACCAAGATTTATCAAGGGCAACACAGGGATTTTCTTTATCGAATTTGATAGGCGCTGGTGGCTTTGGATCTGTCTATAAAGGCATCCTGCGTCAAGATGATAAAGATTTGACTGTTGCAGTCAAGGTAATAAACCTCCAAAATGAAGGAGCCGGAAGAAGTTTTATGGCGGAGTGTAATGCCTTCAGAAACATTCGTCACAGAAACCTCATCAAAATCATCACAGTATGCTCAAGCATTGATACTCAATGCAATGACTTCAAAGCTTTGGTTTACGAGTTCATGCCAAAGGGTAGTCTTGAGGATTGGTTGTATCCACACCATGTGACCAGTGATAATCAATCTTGGAGCTTAAGCCTCTTTCAACGACTAAGCATCATCGTTGATGTTGCCTCTGCTCTTGAATATCTCCACAACGGATGTGCCAATTCGATGATCCACTGTGATCTAAAACCAACCAACATCTTGCTTGACGATGAAATGATTGCTCATGTTGGTGATTTTGGATTAGCCAAATTTCTTTCAGGGGCCACAACTTCCGGTCAATCTAGTTCTACTCAAGTAAGAGGAACGGTTGGATATGCAGCACCAGGTAATTCTTAAGACTAAAATCTACTTTGTATTCATTTAATTTCTATATTACATTATAATTAATTTTTTAAATGCATATCATTACATTTTTGTTGCGTAGAGTATGGTCTTGGAAGCAGCGTATCAGTTGAAGGCGATATGTACAGTTTTGGGATCGTTGTTTTAGAGATGATGACAGCCAAGAAGCCAACTGATCCAATGTTCAGTGATGGTCTCAACCTCCATGATTTTGCAAAATCAGCTCTTCCTGATCGAGTGATGGAGATCATCGACCAACGAATGCTTGATGATGCTATCATGTCGCCTCCAAGAACTGGTGCTGACATCAGGATAATCGATTGCATCACGTCACTTATCATGTTCGGAGTACAATGTTCTCAAGAGTCACCGCGAGAGAGAATGAGCATCAAGGATGCTGTCAATGGGTTGAACTCTATAAGGCAAAAACAAACAAATATGATTCGCATTTAACATTGATCAGCCTCTACTCAATGTCAAATGCTCATGTGGAAATGCTCATGTGTGCAGTTCTTGTGAGATTTAATTCAATCACCATGGTTCTCATTATTAGTTTTGGCTTTCGATTCCAGATATATTGAAAATGTTTTGATTCAAAGTTCTCATTCTCATAACTAGTCTTGACTATGAATCTGACGTATCATATTTGTAGTTCTTAGTTCCCACCTAAAAAAGCAGTTCTCATTCTCATGTGAAATGTCACATGCGTTTATCATCAAGAGGTTACGGATATAGGAAGTCAAAAGTGACGGCTTTCGGGTTAGTTTTTCGATCTTTCTCGAAACGGAATTTGTATTGAATTGCGTGAATCGAACTATGAAAAACTGTTGTTCTAACGAGGGTGAACCGTATGAAAAATCGGGTAACTTCAATACACACTTGAAAATCAACAAAACCAACGACTATATACTACCCCTATTTAACAAGTATGAGACTGTAAAAAAATTAATTATAAAATTATTATTTTATATAAATTTTAACTTTGTAAAAAATAATCAGCATTAAAAAATAATCAACAAAAAAGTTTTATCAAAAAAAAATCAGCATTAAAAAAAAATAATCCGATTCAATGTGAAACAAACACACAACTAGTGGATGGGTGGCAGTACGTGGGAAGATTGTTCAAGATCACTTCAGTCAACATATAACAAACTTTGATTATCTGAATATATAAATACTGCACATCTATAAATGACTCTTCATCAATCATCCCACTACATTAACTAACATCCAAAAGCTTTGATTATCTGCATAAACATGTCAGCAATCAATGGTTTCTTCATCTTCCTTTCACTATTTTCCATCAGCACAGATTACTTGTTTATGTTGGCCAATACCATTCCAGTTAATCAATTTGGTGATACCATCATCACACCGATTGAGTCTTGCTACGTTGAACATGAGCCGAAATTCCTTTTGTTGGATCAATACCCGAGTCTTTAAGTCTCTTGGAAAGCATCCAAACCCTTGACCTCTCTTACAATATGATTTATCGTGACACATTCCCGCTTATTTCTCCACTTGGCCATATTTATTGAGCCTAAACTTGTCCTTCAACAACCTCAATGGTGAAGTTCCAGTCAAGGGAGTTTTTGCCAACACAACTGGTGCGTCGGTTGTTGGCAATAGTGAGCTCTGCGGAGGAGTGCCTCAGCTGCATCTACCAAATTGCCCATCACAGAGAGTATCAAAAAGAAGAAGATTGTCCTTAGCTATTATCTTGATCATCAGCATTGCTTGTGTTATGTTCATTGTATTATCAGTTGCGTTGTGCTCGTATTTCCTTTTTTCATCAAGGAGAAGAAAGAATAGACCCTCTGGACTACTGAACATCGAGCCTTTACTTGAAGTGTCTTACCAAGATTTGTCAAGGGCGACAAAAGGATTCTCTCTGTCGAATTTGATAGGCGCTGGTGGCTTTGGTCTGTCTATAAAGGCCTCCTGCAGCAAGATGACAAAGATTTGACAGTTGCAGTCAAGGTAATAAACCTCCAAAATGAAGGAGCCGGAAGAAGTTTTATCGCGGAGTGTAATGCCTTCAGAAACATTCGTCACAGAAACCTCGTCAAAATAATCACAGTATGCTCAAGCATTGATACTCAGCATAATGACTTCAAAGCTTTGGTTTACGAGTTCATGCCAAAGGGTAGTCTTGAGGATTGGTTGTATCCACACCTTGGGACCGGTGATAATCAATCTTGGAGCTTAAGCCTCTTTCAACAACTAAGCATCATCGTTGATGTTTCCTCTGCTCTTGAATATCTTCACAACGGATGTGCCAATTCGATGATCCACTGTGATCTAAAACCAACCAACATCTTGCTTGACGATGAAATGATTGCTCATATTGGTGATTTTGGATTAGCCAAATTTCTTTCAGGAGCCACAACTTTCGGCCAATCTAGTTCTACTCAAGTAAGAGGAACGGTTGGATATGCAGCACCAGGTAATTCTTAACACTAAAATTACTTTAAATTCAGTTAAATTCTATAGTACATTATAAATTTTTTAAACTTATATAATTACATTTTGGTTGTGTAGAGTATGGTCTTGGAAGCAGCGTATCACTTGAAGGCGATGTGTACAGTTTTGGGATCGTTGTTTTAGAGATGATGATAGCCAAGAAGCCAACCGATCCAATGTTCAGTGATGGTCTCAACCTCCATGATTTTGCAAACTCTGCATTTCCTGATCGAGTGATGGAGATAATTGACCAACGAATGCTTGATGATGCTATCATGTCGCCTGCAAGAAACTGTGCTGACATCAGGATAATCGAGTGCATCACATCACTTATCATGATTGGAGTGCAATGTTCTCAAGAGTCACCGCAAGAGAGAATGACTGTCAAGGATGCTGTCAATGAGCTTAAATCTATAAGGCAAAAACAAACAAATAGGATTCACATTTGACATTGATTGGTCTCTACTCAATAGCTATAATTTTATCAAATTTGAAACTTCTTACTTGATTTGTTTCTTGGACTCCCTATACAGGATTAATCATATAAATAAAAATTTTAATTAGATTAAATTTAGGTGAAATGTTGAGCTTTTTAGATTAAATTTCTTGGAATCCCATGCAGCTCGCTTCCTTGCCTAATCTTGAATACATTGTTGTACGTTGACAATAACAACATAAGTGGTCGTCTTGATGATATTGGGATTGGGAATTACTTGCAAGGGAGCATAGATTCCAAATGATATTGGAAGACTCAAAGGCCTAGCTTGCTAATCTTGTTCTTGAAAAGCACTTGTGCTGTCAATGATCTCCAATCTGCAATGCAGAACCTCATCTCTACGAGTCATTGATCGTATTGACGGATTATGCGATAGTAATTTTTAGGTAAAAGTTAGGGGCGTTTTCATGGTGCTAGCTATTAGAAAAATCTATCGATACCATCGCATAATCCGTCAATACGATCGAATAATATTGTAACGCCGTCGAATAATTAAGTTATATCATTGAATAATAAAGCAATACCATCGCATAATCCGTCAATACGATAGAATAATATAGTGAGAACATCGAATAATCAAAATGACTAACCTACTAAACAGACTCATACGACTATATAATCGTTCATATACTAGTGCATAATCATTTATACTCGACCGAATAATCATCTATGCAGACCACAAATGAGCTAATTAATCTCCACCCTCCATCTCAACTAATCAACGGCTCAGATTTGTTTACATGATACACGTTAAGGCTGAGTACATATGATCTATCCTATATATATATATATATATATATATATATATATATATATATATATATATATATATATATATATATATATATTTGTGTGTGTGTGTGATTTTCTCAGTTAAATTATTTCTGGTGATTATTTGAAGGATGTTCAGATATCAAATGGTCATATATTCAGGTTTAACTCCAATTGCTAAACAAACACAATGTATATTTCCATGGTGATGCAACTGCCTGATGAAATCCATACTTATATGTGTTGGAATGCGGTTGTCCCACATCGGTTATATAGAGAATGCTTGAACAACATATAAGGTTGAAGGGCTACTCTTCTCATTGCCAATTGGTTTTGAGATGGAACCCCGTTGGGTTTATGTGTTGTTCGAGTCTCCACACACACGACCTCCCTCCAGCTTAACAATATGAGTCGACGCAGGACAAACAAATTAAACAGTAGTCGCTGTATAAAGTGCTGTTTTTAGTTCAACTCGAGGCAATTTAGCAGAGCTTTAAAAATCAACCCCCTAGCTAGATCAAATTAAAGATGGAGTTCAATGCTTGATACTTTGACAGCACGATAAAGAAAGGCAAAAAACACAAAGCTGAAATTTATTTGAGTGCATTTATGACACTATTGCAACTGATAAGATGTAAAACTATTTACTAATTAAGTCAGTGCTTCAAAGACTGGCATGAGACAATGCTTTGGTACATCAGTCATCATCTTTAAACAAAGTACAATTGATAAGATGTAAAATGTTTAACTCTTCGAGTGCACATAAAAGCCTAATAGGAAAAAGTACATTGGACTAGTTAAGTAATCATGGTAAATAAGTTTAGCTAGCTACTAAGCTGAGTTCAACATTGAATGAATTGAAATTTAGTTTCTAGGTCCATCTGAGAGGATCTTCCGCCTTGCCGATTTCAACTCATTGAGTGCATTACTTATGCTCATCCTCTCTTGTGGTAGCGCCATAGAACAATGGACACCGACCGTGATGAGTGACCTGATGCACTCGATTTTTCTAATATCGCCACCACATCTTAGATGCAACACATTGGCATCACCAAGCATTCTTTGGTCAATGATTTCCATCAACTTATCAGGAAGGGCTGATTTTGAATACTCGTGAAGGTTGAGATTGTTGTTGAACATTGAATCTGTTGGCTTCTTTGTTGTCATCATTTCTAACAAAATGATCCCAAAGCTGTAAATGTCACCTTCAGGGGAGACTTTGCTCCCAAGACCATATTCTGCATAACATGAGCAATATAAATCGTAGTTAAGAGTACACGACATGTTAAGTAACTTGAAGGTACCATTCAAAGGATCCTTATTCCATACTAAGAAATAAATCGTATTTAAAAGTAATCTTAATATTCATGAAATCGATCACCTGGTGCTGCATATCCAACAGTTCCTCTCACTTGAGTTGAACTACTCTGGTTCATATTGTCAAAGGTTGGGGCCCCATCTAAAAGAATCTTTGCTAGTCCAAAGTCACCCACATGAGCAATCATTTCATCATCAAGCAATATGTTGTTTGGTTTCAGATCACAGTGGATGATTGGGCTGGCACACCCGATATGGAGATATTCAAGTGTAGAAGCCACATCAATGGCGATGCTTACTCTTTCAAAGACGCTTAAGCTGCAAGGCATATTGTCATCGACATTCTCATTGGTGACAAGAGTTGAGGAGTGTAGCCAACCCTCAAGACTGCCCCTTGGCATAAACTCGTAAACCAAAGCTTTAAAATCATTACGTTGTGGGTCAATGCTTGAGCACACCGTGATGATTTTACAAAGGTTCCTGTGACGAATGTCTCTTAGGGCGTTACACTCTGCAATGAAACTTTTACCAGCTCCTTTATTTTGAAGGTTCAACACTTTGACTGCAACCACCATTTCGTTCTTATCTTGGCGGAGGACTCCTTTGTAGACAGATCCGAAGCCACCAATACCCATCAAATTTGATGGAGAGAACCCATCTGTTGCACTTGACAACATCTGGTAAGATACTTCAAGAAAAGGCTTCTTCTGCGATCCAAAGGATGTGGCCTTTTTCGTCTTAGAAGAACAAACCAAATAAAAGCATAATGCAACTGCCAATACAACAGTCAGGACAGAAGTTACGGATATGATCACGACCACTCTTAAGGACAATCGTCGAGGGCAACTTGGTAGATTTAGCTCAGGCACTCCTCCGCAAAGCTTACTATTGCCAACAACAGACACAACACTCATGTTGCTGAAAACTCCACCAAGTGGAACTTCACCCTCGAAGTTATTATAGGACAAGTTCAGTCTGGACAAGTATGACCAATTGGAAAAATAACTTGGGATTTTTCCGTACAAGTTATTGTAAGAAAGGTCGAGTGAATTGATGCTTCCAAGAGGAGTTAAAGACTCGGGTATTGAACCAACAAAGGAGTTTCCACTCATATCTAAAAGAGTAAGACCCGTACATCCACCAAGAGCACTTGGTATTTCACCTGAAAGCCTATTCCGTGATACATCCAGGAATGCCAAATTCTTTAGCTTGCTAATCTCAGCCGGCAAAGATCCTTGCAAATTGTTCTGGGCAAACATCAGGGCAATTAAATCGGAAGCATGAAATAGTTCAACAGGTATAACCCCACTCAACTTGTTATTGGTAAAATCCAATTTCTGCAAAAACAAGCAATTCCCAAGACTCTTAGGTATCGATCCTTGAAGATTGTTTTGTTCGAGGTACAAGTCACTCAAGAGAGTCAGGTTTCCAAAAGATGATGGGATTTCTTTCGAGAAGTTGTTAGTGGATAAATCAAGAATTCCCATACTTTCAAGGGTACCAATATTTGCTGGGACTGGGCCTGTGAAATTGTTGTCAGCTAAAACCAATGCATATAGATTCGCCAATTTGCTCAGCCCGGAAGGGACTTGTCCTGATAAATGGTTATTCTCAAGAATTAATACTTGAAGGCTCGTGGAAAGGTTAAATATAGGAGGAGGAAAGAATCCTGTGTATGAATAACCTGCCAGCCCCAAGTGCAGTAAATTGGTACAGTTGGTTAAGCTGTCCAAGAATTTCAGATTTCTTCTGGTCGCCCCGACCGAGGAAAATGCAACTTCCATAGTTAGGTATTTGAGGTGAGGCAAATTTCTCCCGTCGAGAGAAAATGTACCAGTGAAGCTATTATCTGAGATGTCAATGGTGTTGAGCATAGAAAGATTCGATAACACAGGGACTTGACCAGTTAGGGAGGTGTTTGCGATAGCAAGAAAGCTAAGTCGAGGAAAATGGCGGCTAAGATCTTGGGGAAGATTTCCATGGATTCCAGTGTTAGTTAAATAAATCGACTCCATCCTAGAAATATTGTAAAACGAAGGTGGGATGATACCGGAGATTGGGTTGTCTCCGAGAATAAAATACGCAAGGCTTTGGAGTCTTCCGACATCATCAGGAATGCTCCCCTGCAAGAAATTGTTTGCTAATTGTAGTGTTATCAAAGAAGTCATATTCCCGATCCCAATTTCATGAAGGTTACCACTTAAGCTGTTGTATGAAACAGTAAAGTTTTTCAGATTAGGGAGGAGGGTGAGCTCAGTTGGGATTCTACCCACCAACTTGTTCCTGCCAAGATTTATACTTAAGAGTTGCAAGCAACGGGACAAGTTGGCAGGGATTTCCCCTTCGAAAGAGTTTTCTCCCAAGCGTAGGAACTGTAGCCTATGCAAATGAGAAATTTGATGGGGAATGTCCCCTCGAAAGAAGTTATTGAATAACTCAAGATCACGAAGGAAGCTCAAGTTACCTATGGAAGGAGACAGTGTACCGGCTAGATTGTTGGAGGAAAGGTTTAAACTGACCACACGGCTATGCCTACGCCCACAAGTTACGCCTCTCCATTGGCAGAAATGGAAGGAGTTGTTGCCCCATGAGGCCAAGACGGAATTAGGATCATCGGAAATATGAGCTTTGATGGACAAGAGGGCTTCGTAGTCGGATGTCTCATTTGGTCTCAGCCCGAGAATATTAATGGTGCTGCCCAACAGAAATCGGGGAAGGGTAGTGCTGATGGAGATTAGTGTGAAGAAGAAGAGGATTGCTTGCTGCATCTTTATAGAAATCAAATTAAGATCTGCAAGGAAAGGTTTGAATTGAATGGCTGATAAGTTTGTGATGGTTATACCTTTTATTGTATAGATGTTCTCCGTAGAGTTTCAGTTGATTTATTGGTCTTTAGTCGACAGCAATTGGATAGCGGTCATTTCATAGCTAGTTTGGAACTAACTGACGAATGGGAGTCAATATATGGAAATTTCAAAGCGAGTGGAAAATGAAGTCGATCAATCAATCAATACACAATCTATATCTATATCTATTTATTCTTACAAAAGAAAAATCTATATCTATTTATATAAACTCTTAAAAATTAATATATAACTAATTATATCTAATTGTAAACTTTTATTAACTATCATAATAGAGTCCATCTTAAATGAGTTTATTACACCCTTATCTTATGAGTTTGTTCTTATAATTTTAATTCAAAATATTAAACTAATATTTTTATTCAATTTTATAATATGAATTTATTTTATTATTAAGAATTTTTTTGAAATCACGACATGATGTGGGAACTAAACTTGGTTATCTATTACGATACAATATATCATTAATAGGATATAATTTCTATATATATGGTATTGAATACCGATACTTCAAGATGTGTGTAGGCACGTAACTAGGGGCGGACTGAGGTCGGCTCCAACCCGTCGTATTTTTTGAAAAAACAATTAAAAAATAGGTAAAAAGTAAAGAAAATTAATAAATAAAATTATTCATTTTTATTAGATTAAGAGTTAATTTATTAATGAAAATTATGATTATATGAAAAATTTAGTCTATTTCATATATTCAAATTTTATTTTTTGATTCCGTGTATGTGGGCTTATTCCATCGATCAATTTTGGTTTTCCATTCCACCAATTGTGATCTTCCACCAACCGTGGGCTGCACGTCGATTTGTTAACATGAATTGATTTGGGTGGTTTACACCGGTACACCTCATGAAGTCGTGGCTCATGCTATTTTATTAGTCAATACATTTTTCAGATAATTTACACCGGTACCCCTTACACCTAGACCTGTTAATCATGCTATTTAAATTTGTTTTTATGATCATACTTTATTAAAAAATTATATTAAAAAAGTTAATATTTTATATAGTGTTTAACAGCTCAAAAAGTGTGCGTGCATGCGTGCGTAGTAAAACGTTAAGTTTTAATTAAAGAAAGGAGTAATATTATTTATAATGACATTGGGCCTAACTTTTTTGGGGCCCTGTTCTGTTGGACAACTTGAACAGTCTTAAGCACGGGTCTGTTGAGCAGGGTCTGGGGGGTCGAGATGTACATAGTACGCATCCTTTTCTCGACTAAGTCGATTGAAAATATATCATTTGTGAACACCTCTTATGGTATAATTTGTGAACAAATCTTGGTAGGTTGCTTGAAACTTAGCCATCCAACCCTCTTCGATCCTCGATCATTTTGATATACTAAGGTAACAAATTATTTTGGTCTCCTTACACCTCAAGCGACGTACTTAATTAGCTAGGCATCCTATTGTGGTTGCATGAGAACTAAGGGGATGAACTAATGTTGGTTGCCTAATTAGTATCGGGGCTTTCTGACAATGGCATCCTTCATCTCAAGCGATGAACAAAAGTGGTAGCCCTAATCTTTTTAGTCGCTTAAAGAGACTCAAGCGAGTAATGACACACTTGTCACATGAATACTCTAGGAACGACGTCTATGCGGCGGCTTTTCAAACGATGACATGTCCATCGCTTGAATATATGGTCAGACGATCCTAAAAACTCACTCAGGTGACTGGATAAAGTCCGTCGTCTGAGTTGTTGACTGGCGTAGTATAGGTACCCCAACACACGCCAAACACACCCAATTGAATTAACCTCCACACACAAGAAAAATAAAATAAAATAAAATACAGTATTAAGTGAATTTACGTTATAGCTATTGATAAGATGTAATGTAACTATATAGGTCAGTGCTTCAAAGACTTGAGATAGTGCTTTGGCACATCGAGGCATCATCTTTCCACACGCTATGAAACTATTTGATTGACGTATAATATATTAGGGTTGACATGGTACGGTAACCACAAAAAAATGGTGATTATCACGTATCAACCACCAACTGGTGGTATGCAAATTTCCATACCACGTACCAACCATAAATCGTGATTACCACATATGTGGTAACCACGACTTGTGGTTACCATCGGTACATTACCATGGTTACCATCACTAGTAGAAAATGGGGCTTTGGCTGCATAGAATTTACTACGGTCCCGTGTCATTTTGTGGTAAATTTGTAAGGAAGGTAGATTTACTACGGTTCAAATTACACCCGTGGTCCTTATTGATCTGTTTACCATTTAACTACAACAAATTTACCGCGGTTCCGTGTTTAATTGTGGTAAATTTTATGGGAAGGACCAATTACCACGGTTCCTAATACACCCGTGGTCTTTTGTCTATTATTTACCACGGTTCCTAGTTTTATTATTTTTATTTTACCACGGGTCTATATTTTTCTGTGGTAATTTTTATGCCCAGTGCACAATTACTACCGTTTTAATACCACCCGTGGTAATTCCTCAGTCATTATACCACATCAGTTAAACCTCAAACCTTCATCTCCTGTCGGCTGCCTCTCCTCCTCCCTCAACTAAAGCTTTTCCCGACTTCCAGGTGGTATCTCTCTTGATCTCATCTGCCTCGACATCGTTCTGTCCCTCATCACCCACCCATTCTCCCTTTTCATCCTCCTTTGCCTAGATCTATCTTGATCTACCGCCCAACCTCTCTAAAGTGCTCCTCCGCCTCAATTCGATTGCCGTCAGCGGCGCTGACCATGACCGCCTCGCCCTTCGATCCTCCGGCGCCGTTTCTTTCTTCGCCTCCCTCATAGCAACCTCAATTAGCGTCGACACCAACTACCAATTGGCTTTTGATGCACTGGAAACTCTAGCTCAGATCGACGCGTAGGTAGACGATCTCTTAGACCTATCGTTCTATAATTACTTTCTTATTCTAGAAATTTGAGGCTTTGGAGGTTTAGAATTGACTATTTTTGCTGGATTTGATAGAACAAGAATTTAATTTATAAGATTGGTAACTCTGTATTACCGATCAAATGTTGAGCAATAGAAAATTTTCATTTGTTTTCCTCTAACCAATGTTAATACAGTTTTTGTTTGATTGAATTAGCTTGTTGTAGTTGTTGATTGCTGAATTTGTCACTAACCTTTTTCTAATATCAACATGATCGAGAGTCTCATTGTTTACTTCCTCTTATTTCTTTGTAGGCTATGCTTGGCTTTTTTTCCCCTGAATTCCCATGTGTTTAGGGTTTGATTTCTAGGGATAGAGAATGTCTTCTTTAATTAAACTTAATGAGTGTTCAATTTAGTATCAATATTTTGGTGATTTTTAAAAAATAAAATTGAAATATTTTTCACACATTATGGATATTGAAAGTTAACCATAACAAGAGGAAAACAAACCCATATGAGCCATTTATAAAAACAATTTAGTGCTCATTAGTTTTTTTTTTACATTACAACTTTACAAGTATGGCTTTAAGCCTATAACTATTATTTTAAAAAACAAGCATCATGTTATCTTGAGGGGCTGAAGGAGAGGGCATTGTTGTTCTTCACTTTAAGCACATAGGCGTAGGTCTTGCCTTTTATTCACTTCTTTTGTTCTGTTATCGTATATAAGTTAAGTTATTCACTTTTCTCGCAATGACAAGATTCTCAGTGTCATGGTAATTTGTTCAGAGCATGACTTATGTAACGGCCCGGGATTATGATTCCCGAGTTACGTTTCGAGGGATGAGACCCCTCTTTGGGATCTTGCGCCCCGAGTACAGGTTGAAGGTTTGAAACCGAAGATTTGTAGTTTAAAGTGGGATTTCGCACCCAAATCTTGAAGGACAGCTGGAGACCCCGGGGTAAACCCATGTACCTGTCCTAAGTCTACAACGCGCAAAACCTTTATCATGCAAAGGATATAAGTTCTGAAAACGATACAACCAGTGTCGCGACAGAGCCGGGTCAAAACTGAGTATAAGTAAGAAGAAATCCCAAAAGTATAAATTTGGTGAAGTCATGGTTCAAACACTCACTCTCCGCCATATGAATGGACCCCGTCATAACAGCACGAAATCAAGCAGTGGAACGGGTACCTGAAACTATACCACAGAGTCAGGCCAAGTGTTCGCATGCGGGTCCTCTGACCGCGCCGAGGGCATATAATACGCCTATACCTAGAATAAAGGATGCCTTCATGCAGTACTGAAATATTAACCACTCTATCATGCTCCTAATTCATGTATGCAGAATATGAAGTAAGGCCTTAACAAAGAATACCAAGTGGTATATCCCTCTTCTACCACCACCCCCTTCCAGATAGGGTGGAGACTGGCCAGTTCGATGCTATAGCATATCACATTTCATCATCATATCGTATCTCAGCTCATCTCGTATCTCATGATATATATAAATGACTTAAGGAGGACAACGCCCGATGAAGCTGGGCTGTCCTATGACCCTAACAACGACTATAGGACTCACAGATAACGGCCGTTCTGCATTCAAACGCATACAGAATAAGAATGCTCATTCGTAAGTGCAATTCCTAAGCATGATACTACATGACATGCTTTTATGCATATGCAACACCTACATACTATATGACACATCAGGCAGGAGATCCTGGTTACTGAGTAAGCCCCGGAGGTACTTACCTGGCTAGAAGATCAGCAAAAGAAGAATCCAGCACACAGTAGTCACGATCACAGAATATCACCTAATTACATAACGAGAATATACTGAGTAAACCTCTATAGTCTCTCTGAACACATATATCACACACTCATACAAACAGATAAATAAACAAGTTCACATCCATCATACTTCCAGTTCATCCTGATCAATCATCTCCCATCTCATACCGTTCAACATATTTAATCCGTCATCTCATCAACTTAAGATAACCTCTATATCATTCTTAGCCAAATTCATATATTATTATATCATACTCATACTTTCCATAAGGATATATATCATTATCATCATTGGTAACCCACATTTAACCCCTTATAATAAATCACCACAAGTCATGCTATTAGTCACACATATCATGTCGTTAGTCAAACGATCATATCATCATGTTAGTCCGTCACCGAACAAGTATAAATCCCCTAGTTAGTTCCAAAACCGTTTTGAAATCCGAATCAACCAGTTAAGAATTCCGACCCTTGAAAATACTCGCAAAATTCGTTTTTCAATTTATTTATAAAATATTTTCGAATCCCTTAAAAACCCAAATCAGTTTTATTTAATAAAACCAACCCTTTATAAATCTCTCAAAATAATATTTTATCTCTTAAAACCTCAAATAATATTGTATATATATATAATAATTTTAATTTCGCTAATTAGTTTAATAAATAAACGGTTAACCCGAACCGAGCCGAACCAAACCCGCTAATAACACCCAAACCGGTTTAACTTAAAACAATTTAATATATAAACTAACAAAGTGAGCCCACATGTCATCTCCTTCCCCGTTTCAAACATTCTCCCGCCGGCCATTGTTACTCACTAGAGCCGACGTCTCTCGCTCGTCCCCGTAGCTCGCCCAGCTCGCTCGGACTCGCGGCCTAAGGTGCTCGCTCACGTCCGGACATCTTCGACGATCGAAGCTCACCCGCTCGCACTGCTCTCGCTCCCGCCTCTGCTCAGCGCCGTTGGTCGCCTCGCCTCGCGCTCTCGCTCACGCCGACCGAGCTCCGACGATAGTCAGAGCTCTCGACCTCACCCGATCATCCCGCACTCAGCTCACGCACACTCTCGACTAGTCTAAGCATCGAAAAAGACTCAGAAACGAATCGAAACGAGGATAAATTCGGAGCTCACCGAGATGGATTTTTCGCGACTTCAGGGCTCTCAATCGGAGTTCTGGGCTTCGTCGGTGGCTCGCGATGGCTTGTCGAACCTACGCCGGATGTGGGTGAGTGTGATGGTGAAGACCGCAAGCAATTTCGATCAAAAACAAAGGAGGGACGCTTACCGAAAGTTAGCTTCGCGATTGATCGAAGATTAGAAAGGAATGGGATGCGGTGGCTCCGTGGCAGCTCCGGTGGTGTCCGTTGTTGCTGCTGGTGGCTCCGAGGGATGTCGCGGTTGCTGCTGGTTGCTCCTAGGAGGTGTCGAAGGAGCCGCGGTGGTGATGGAAGGTGAAGAGGAGATGGTGGTGATGGAATGGTGGCGACGATGATGTTGGTGAAGAATGAAAATGGAGCGGGAATGGTGCAAGGATGGGAGTGGGAGAGTTAAGGAGGGAGTCGGTGAAGGTGATGGTGAAGAACGATGATGATGACAGTGATGGTGAGCAGGTGAAAGTGACGGGGTGAAATAGGCAGGGGATGGGCTCGGGTTGCAGGGCAAGGGAGGAGGGAATGGGTAAGGGTAGAGTGTGAAATTGGTTAAAACAATACCCGGAATAAATCCCGAATATGCGAATTTCGAATCCCAAAATTAGTTCCCGAATGTTAGTTTCCCCGACTCTCGCTTTCTCGATCAATTAGATTTGTAAAATCGAAAAGGATATCGCCATCCGATAATTATTTTAAATTTCTCGAGGTAAAAGGATGGAATCATTCGTCAAATATTAAATTTAGGTCGGAATCCGCTAGGCAAGTTTTAAATTCGATTTAAATTAATTTTTAATTTCCTTTTTTCGAAAAAAAAATTAGGATTCAAAAATCCGAGCCTTTACAACTTAAGTTAGACGCTGCAATTGAGCAATTAAGTGTTGATTCAGAGGGCAAAGTTGCTCTTGATTCAGGATTGTCCACTGGGGGATTCACCGATTGTTTGCTTCAGCATGGTGCTTCATTCGTATGGTGTTGACGTGGGTTACGGACAGGTATGATTATAAAGCAATTAGTTATCTTTGAAACTATGGAGTAAGTTGTAGTTCTGGCTTGTTGGCTCGTAGCTGAATGGTTGACTGATTATTTGTTATTTCATTGTAAATTATAAATTATGAAGTTGTCATGCTTAGTGCTTCATTTAGGTGACTCCTTGATAGATTTCTCCCTGCCAGATTTTATCATTTAAGATCTTGAGTGTTGTTATGCCTGTTCTGAAAATTAAGTGGCAGATAAAATCCATGGGGATGAAAGAGTCCGATAGAGAGGACAAACTTAAGATACCTTACCGACCTCCCTCAGAAAGTTTCTTTGGTTACACTGGATCTTTCTTTCATTTCGATACTTTTGGTGAGCTTCCCCACTTATTTGGAGTTTATATACATTTTAAAATCGAAACTTACTATATTGGGGGTGAGGAACCCTAAGTGCATTTGACTGTCAGGTGCTATAGGCTTATTATAAGTGAAGCCTATGTTCTTATTTCATGAAATCAAAATCTTTGATATTAGGTCATCCCAGTAGTGCTTAAAGTGATGAAGGAAGAGGCAACACTGATTACCTTAATTAGGTCATCCCAACTTTGTAGTTTGTACTAGTGTATCTTTCCTTGCAGGTCCAAAGCTTTCCTAACACCGTAGAGCTGAAGGGAAAGCATTGGCTGAGCCCCCTAAAGAAGTTCCTCAACAATCTGTTTTTGTAAATTCTGAGTCCATACGAGAGGATCAAGTGCATAATTCTATCAAGTTTCTCTCCCATCCGAGAGTAAAGGGATCTCCGATCATACACAAAAGGAATTTTCTTGAGAGGAAGGGCCTTACCAAAGAGGAGATAGATGAGGCCTTTCGCCGTCTGCTTGTAAGTAACTAGCACATGTAACCATGAATCCCTAATATCTAAGGTAGTTGGATTATGAAATATAATTCAGTTCTTCAATTTCTTTATCGCCACATTTAACATTTGAATAAATTATAAGACTCTTCTTCCGTGCTACCAACACACAGGCAACTAAAACTCAAGGTCAATATTATCCATGTGTCCACTATATATAGTTAGGTCCTTTTGTGGTTGAATTTTGAAATGCAAATTATGTTTTATTTAAATCCGGAGTCCTAGCTCTTAATCTGAACCTTGTGCACTGTTCTCTTTTGTTAGTAGTAGATGGGAAGGTAAGGCCTACCTCAAACATTCAACGGCAGGGATCTGCACAAACCATACATTCAGCAGGAGGTGCACCATCGGGGTTCATATCGACATTCCATAGGCAATTTCATTGGTACCATGCATCTCTTGCAATAGGATTTCTTGCTGCCTCTAGAGATGGAACAGTCGTTATCTTTAAGGTATAATATGGGATTCAAATCTAAGTGTCTTGAAGACAATGAGATTTCTGTAGTTATTCATTCTTGAAATGGTTTTCTTGTTAAGCCCATGTTCCACTATTCTGTGAGAAAATTTGAGTTGGTTATTCTGTCATGATTGCTAAACTTTTGCATGAAATGTTCCCTTTACATAATAGTATAATCCCAAGGATGAGGTCTTGGATTCGTAAGGTTATATCTGAAGATGATAACGATGGAATCAAGAAGCTGGAATGAAGAAGTTGCAACTGCCGTAATAGCTGTTGTTGCAGCAAAGGCGAGTCAGGAGATAGTGATTATGAAAAGTACAGGTAATTCCTATTTTTTCAGTGAAATAAAATGGAGGGAATAACCTATCTCAAAGGAAATATTTGAGGATTACCTGCTGCTAGTTTCCACCCATAGGATGCTGCTATTAGAGCATATTACTATTATGTGCACATTAAATCAAGTCCCCTTTATCAACATGATTTCATTATTGATGGCATTGATGGCTAATGACGTCTATCAACTTTCTTATTTATATTCTTTTGCTTTGTAGTTACTCTACGAATGATAAGCTTTGGTTGTGATTATCACTGGGCACAACAAGATTCTCGCTTTGATCATGAGGTATGCCCTACTCATTTGGCTTTCTTTAGTGATCAGCACATGCATTACATGTGGAGTGCCAATATATAATTTAAGTCTTGCTTAACTTGGATTTGGTTTTTGCTCTTTAGTTTCAACATTTGAAGATTCAGAACCTTTCGAATATCTCATAAATGTATCCTTCCTGGTATTAGATTGACCAAGAATATAGTTTACTTATAGTTCTTTATCTTAAGTCTTTTTTTTACTATAAATGCAAGCATATATCTCTTCTAGGATGCACTTCTGGAGCTCAACCTAGATGGAAAATTGATTCTTGTAAAAAAAAATATTTTTAGGACAAATCAGTAAAGAGTGTTTAATTCCTGCAGTTTGTTGTAAACATAGCACCCATCAATTTATGTGTTAGTTTCCTTTGCAAGGTAGAAATTTATATTATTGTTTTATTTAAGCCTATTAGCTCAAATGGTAGAGCAGTGTGTTTATACACAAAGATGTGGGTTCAAATCCCGCATAGGCTACTATAATAATCAGGTAACAATTACAAAATACACATTTACTTCGATTCAACAATTTACCACGGTTCAAAACACAATTTCCACAATACATTTTTACTTCGGTTCACAAATTTACCACAGTTCAAAACAATTACCACACGGCCTATTTACCACGGTTGACACATTTACCACAGTTCACAAGACCTACAACTACGGACATATTTACCACGGGTGGACGGTTTTACCACGGTTCTGTTTACATGGTAAACAAATTTACCATAGCCACTTTTACCTCGGTTCAGAACCGTGGTAAAGCTTGCATACGGAACCGAGGTAAAACCGGCTTTCTGTACTAGTGCATGCTGTAATTTTTTTTATTTTTTTAAAACCCCTTGACTATCGTCCGATAGCCATCAAAGTTATCGAACGAAAAAATATGCTTACTAAAAATAATATGGTTACCACATGTTAAAAGTTCAAATAAACCAAGTTCAAAACCAATAAAACATTAGAATAAAAGTCAAAACAGTAGAAAGGATCAATTTAGGTCAAAATCTAAATAGTATAAATGACCAATTTGTGTTTGTCTGTTTGAACGAACTAATAAATAGAAAGGACCAATTTAGGTCAAAATCAAAACACAAAATATAAAGTAAAAACTTAAAATTAAAAACTTAAAACTTAAAGATAAAAACAATAAAACATTAAATAATATATATATATATATATATATATATATATATATATATATATATATACACACACACTCGGTAACCATGGTAACCGTGGTATTTAGATTTCATTACCATTACCGTACCATCTTCACGTGGTTACCACCACGATGGTTACCGCCATGTTGGTTACCACAAGTGTGGTTACCAACATAGTCGATTTGTGGTTGGTACGTGGTTGGTATGGTAATTTTGGTACCATTTGTCAGCCCTATAATATAAACCGCGTCATTCCTAGCCTTGTCACCTTGTGTACCTAAAAGACAATAAGTCATTCCGCAGCGTGGTACTTGGTTCATATACAACTGTAGTTTTCATACCGACAAATTGAAAGAATGATACTCCCTCCGTTCGATAAAATATGTCGTTTACTATTTATGTACGTTTTTTTAAAAATAATAAAAACTATATAAAATATGTCGTTCACTATTTACACGAAATGTGGAGTAATTTCTACTAGTGGCAAGTGTTTAATTATATTTACAAGAACGGTTTTTCTATCCTATGCCCTAAGGGCATAGGATAAGACTCTAAATTGAGAAAGATTCCCTACCAAAAAAACAAGCGACCCTAAGAATCTAATTAAAAAAATGGATAAACTAATTAAAATTAAAAAAAAATTCCAAATTTAGGGTCTTATCTTATACCCTTGGGGCATAGAATAGAAAAATCGTTACAAGAAATACAAATAGGGATCCGAGTATCAATAAAAATAATAAAAACAATTTCATATTGATTATAAGACACCGTTTAGGTAAAAGATCAAATCGAAAATATTCGTAGCGTGAAGGAAGTTCCACACGGTCCATAACAGTACTAATTTGATTTACATTAATGTCGTGCGACTTGACTTTGTACAGTGGTTAATATATGGTTCATAACTTTAATTTGTACGCATTGTCCTATAATTCGTCTAGCAACTGTATATATATAGGCACCTTACACTATGCCAATTTACATCTCAGGTGACGGATCAAAACCATCGCCTGAAAGACGTTTTCGTCGCTTGAGGATTCAGGCGACGACATTCCGTCACCTGAAGTGTCGTCCGCTGAACACCGTCCCTAGAGCATTCAGACGACGATAATAATGATGCCCGTCGCCTGATGACTCTTGGGCGACCAGAAAATTATTCGTCGCCTAAAAACATTGTCAGACCTCAAAGAGTTTTCCAAGCCCGCCCAAGCCCGCCACTAGCATTCAAGCAACGGACTATGATGATTGCAATATATTGATAAGATGTAATGTAACTATATAGGTCAGTGCTTCAAAGACTTGAGATAGTGCTTTGGCACATCAGGCATCATCTTTCCACACGCTATGAAACTATTTGATTGACGTACAATCTATAAACCGCGTCGTTCCGCAGCGTCCTACTTGGTTCATATACAAGACAAATTGAAAGAATGATACTCCGGTTGAATCCCGGTAGGTCATAAAACGTCGAGAGGGCTATCACAGTCAGAGAGCATCATGTGCACCCAAGCCGAGCACACAATACTAGTAGGGTTCCATCTAAAACCAATTGGAAATAAGATGAGTGACTCATTGACTTATATACAAGGCTCGGGTTCTCGATTTTTTCGATGTGGCACAAAGGTTCCAAGACATCACAACAACTCCCTCCGTTTGGTAAAATATGTCGTTTGCTATTTATATATGTTTTTTTTAAGAGGAAAGGGCAACAACTAGACCAAAAAATGGGCCTATTTGCACAACTAGACCACAAGCCCAAAAATTGGCCCAAAATAAACTCTCTACCCCCAAGCAAATATAACTGCCGGTTTTGAAGCACTATTTGTAACCGGCTGTAGAGGGTGCGGGATTTCTGAAATTAAAACGAGGAGGGAGGCAGAGACGGTTTACAATTCTGAAAATAAAAAGAGGAGGGAGGGAGAGAGACGGTTTACAAGCGACAGACAGAGAGAGAGGAAAAACCAGAAAGGAGGAGCGAGAGGAGGAAGAAACGGTTGAAGAAGAAGGGCCATCTCTCACCGCCAGGGAGGAAGGAAAAGGTTGAAGACGAAGACGAAGGTAAGCAACTGGAGTTTTTGTTTGAGTTGCGAATTTGGGGTAATGGGTGTGCGGTTACATGCGGTTTTGTGAAGAAATTGAGACATTGGGTTGCCATTGTAGTTGCTTAGCAGTAGATTAATGAAGTAGGTGGGGTTAGGGGTGCCATTGTCAGTCGATTTTGGGGAGGTGGGTGCGTTTAGGGTTTGTGGGTGTCGGGATACGGAAGGGTAAGGGTTAGGTGATGTTGGGTAAGAAATTGGGGACAAAAGGGCAAGGAGGGGGTCGGATGAGTAGGGAATCCACAAGATTGGGGGTAATCGGTAGGGTATATGTGCACATGAGGTAGGACAGATTCTCGAAGGTTGTTTCTGAAATTGTGGTAGCAGATTTGGTACGACCGGGTAAAGATATTGGCTGGAGAAATTTGAACATCTGGTATGCCGAGAGGGGTGAAGGAATTTTTGGTTGATTGGTTGTTTAGTGTTGAAACCGTTAGTGCCCACCAAGTGTTTGATGAAATGCCTAAAAATATGATGAATAAATGGTGATTTTATTTTGGTTAATTTCCTTGCCTATATGATGTGTTGTGAAAGAGGTAAAATGAACCAAACTTGTCTGAAATGCGAAATTGGTAGGACAGAAGAGTATAGCATCAATGGTAGGATAGGAAAATGAAGTTGGTAGAATAAATTTAGACTGTTGGTATGTATGACAGATTAGGTGACCTGAATGTCTGAATTTATGTTTGGTGATTGTGTAGCAGGTACCCCCACTTTAAACATCATATAAAATGACGAAGTCAGGGAACAAGAAAGCCCGTGCAGGACCAAGCAGCCAGGGGGTAAGGAAACTGAGATAGTTGCTTGGTTGTGGTTGTAAAGGTTGGGAAAAAATGTCTAAAGGTAAGATTCTTACATGTTTTGCAGGCTGTCCTGGCTGTTCCAGAGACACAACACTTCTCAGGGAGTGCGCATTCTTATGCAAATTTCGAGCTGTTGGAAGGCATCGACGTAACCATTGACCGGGAGGATTACAAAGCCTTGTGTAAGAGCCAGTTTGGGGGCATTGTGAAGATGGGGTCGAGAAACAAATTCGCTGCACAGTTGGTGCACTACTGCCTTCTCCACCAACTGAAGACTCGGAAGACACATGAGACGTGGTACTCCCTCCAGGGGCATCACGTTCGATTCTCTCTTCAGGAGTTCGCGCTCATGACGGGCCTCAACTGCTCACCGCCCCCCAGGGATGTCATGGAGGGGGACCACAAGGAGTGCATTAACCAGCTTTTTAAGAAGGGGGGGTGAAGATGAAGGATGTGGAAAGCGCTTGGGCCCACGAAAAATTGACGGAGTCGGGGTCCCTGATGAAAATGTACAAGCTTGCCCTCCTAGTCATAGTGGAGGGCATCCTGTTTGGGTTGGAGAAGAAGACACAAATAAGGGGGTGGGTTGTGAAGCTGTTGCTTGAGGACACAAACCGTTTTTTGGAGTTCCCTTGGGGAAGGCTGGTGTACGAGAGGCTACACGAAAGCCTCAATGGGACGCTGAAGGACATGGTGTTGATGTGTTGGATAACCCATAATATGCAACTGAATGGCTGAATCTCCTTGCAGGTGCACGTGTCTTTGGATGACGATGTTGGTGAGAAGGATGTTGAGAAGGATTTTGACAAGGTTGAGGAGGATCTGGTTCACAAGGACGGTGACAATGTTGAGGACAAGGCGGAAGAGACGGAAGAGCTGAATGCTGATGACAAGGGGCCGGCCAAGCAGGGAGAGAACGTTGAGGAGCAAACGGCGGAGAACGAAGAGGTGAACGCTGGTCTTAAGGGGCCGGGCAAGCAGGTAGACAACGTGGAGGATAACACGGCGGAGAACGAAGAGCTGAACTCTGATCTTCAGGGGCAGGGCATGCGCACTGTTGATGAGGTTAAGGACAAGGTTGAGGATGAGGCAAAGGAGGGCGACCAGGACAAGGCTTCCACCGAGGATGATCACGACAAGGACCAGGGAGAGAAGGTGGTCAAGGCTGAGGGTCAGAGTAAGCAAGGAGACATGGGTGGGGATGTGAAGGGCAAGGACGCTGTAAAACAATCTGCAGGGGAGGGTTCCAAGGATGAGTCTGATGCAGATGCTGCCGAGGAAAAGGTAAACATTACGTGTTGGTAGGATAGGCATGCCCATTTGGTAAGAAAGATGTAGCTTGTTGGTAGGATATTAACATCAGTTGATTTTCGTATGATAGAATTACGTAGTTGGTAGGATATATTTACCCTTTTGGTAGGATAAGGTCTGCTGTTTGAAAATAACTCGGGTTTGTGTTTGATTGTTAGGAGACGAAGCTGGAGCTGAGGAGAGGCAAGCGCGATAGGAAGGTCACAGCGAAGTTGGGGGAATCCTTCGTGACTCAAACCTCTAAGCGGGCCAAGAAGGGTGCAAAGACAACGTGTCCAGCCACCGACGCGGCTGCGGAGGGGATGGTCACAGATGCACAGAAAGACGAGTTCTTGGCGTGGCTGGAGAAGTTCCCGACGCAGGTGAAGGGCCCTGATGGGACCCAATTGAACAAGGACTTCTTCAACAACCTCATCTCACCCGGCGTATGGACATCCACCGAGGTACGCAAACGTTCGTCCTCTTCCACTTGTTTCGTTATTCACTTACGTCATGGGACCAACGCTAATGGGAATTTGTAACGTACCCCATAACGCAGCACATCCAGCAGTCCCTAGTCCTGGTCCGGAAGGCAATGGAGGCCCGGGAGGGTGACAAGAAGTCGGGCGTCGTTGTGCTCGACCCCTACTGGCAGGACGCAGTTGTGAAGCAGTTGGACGCAGTGAGCGGGGATGTGAGCCGCATTACAGGTCGCAATGTGTCGAAGGCGCTGCTTAAGTACTTTGCGGGGACACTTCCTGACAACTACGGCAGCACCTGGTCGGTGGCGAACGCCAAAATCTTAGCGCCTTGGAATTACAAGGCCAAGCACTGGATCGGCCTCGTGATCGACCTTGTCAGGTGGAACATAGAAGTGTTGGACAGTGACTGGTACCAGATCAAGGACAAGGAGCTGCAAAACCACCTGCAGCCCGTTGCGAAGCTGATCCCGGTGGTGATGCAATTTTATGTGGAGCTCCGTGCCAGGCACACCGTCAACGTCCCCAACCCTCTCACCATATCCCGCACAGTCACGATCCCCAGGAACGAAACCTCGTAAGTGTCTCTTAACTCTTGGTTTATGTAATTCTACTATTATTGGTAAGATAGATGCCTAACAATGGTAGGATATAATCCACCCATTGGTATGAAAAAATGATTGAAATGGTAAGAAACATGAATGTATTTTTGTAACAATTCTTTATTGTGCAGTGGTGACTGTGGAGCATACGTGATTAGGACGTTGCAGCTGGTGGCAGAGGGCGTTGAAACATTCGACACCGTCAACGACGCATATATTGGCCCCTACCGCCAATACTTGGGCCTCTCCATACAACGACACTCTCTGTAGGACTCGTCCCAACCGGTCGTCATCCGTCGTATTTAGCTTTTGGTTTGTGAAGACATTATCTCATGGTTGTCTATGTTGTTGGATTGTGATGTTCTTTGTTTGGAAACTTATGCTATTTTCAAAACTTCGGGCGTGTTGACACTTATGTTTGTTTGAAAACTTATGTTATAGGTTGTAATGTGTTATGTTAACGGTTTTTATGTGTTGTGATTGTAATGGTTTAAACTGGTATTTATGCTTCGCGGCAATTAGTTTCTGCTTACACCCACGGTTACATTGTTTGAATTTGAGTTATGTTTGGAAGGTATTGGTAAGATAACAGAACAATATTGGTAGGCTATGTATAGACTATTTGGCAGATACAAACAAGATAGTGGTAGGACAAAATGATAATTACTTAATAGATCCGATAATTCATGCCACTGTCGCCAAACCATGACATCCATGACAAGTATCCATTACAAATAGGCCCCTAACAACCCGACAATATGAGACACAAGGCACAAAATACTGGCGCAACTAGGAGTTAGCCCATACATAATATCATACACATGGCAAAAAATTGTAGGGCGCACCGATGACTGCCCAAAATAACTCCGTCAGCTGACCTGAGCGTCCACCAAACAACACTAATGTCGACGACGCTTTGGCCCCGATCATTTCATCGTCGGAGCTTCCTACGTCTATTATGTCCTCCATTCCGTGGGGGGGGGGGGGGGGGGTAGGACGTCCACATCGTCGTCGGTATCAACGATCACCACTTGCTTTCCTCGTCGGATGGCATCAGACCTGCTCACGTCGCCACCGTTCTCTGGGTCATCCACTTTGTGAAGCTGTCCCACTTCATCGCCCTGTCCTACCATTGAGTTCTCATACATCCTACCAACTCCTTCCGACTGTCCGACCATTATGTTGTCATCCATCCTACCAACTCCGTCCGCCTGTTCGACCATTATGTTGTGATCCATCCTACCATTACCAGAATGTATACCGCTCCCAGCAACCTCCCCCTACATCCCACTGACGCTGTCCTTTTCAGTGGGACAACACTCATACTCCCCCGCTACACACTCAGCACATAGACAGGTCCCTCCAGTTTCGCTGCTAAGGTCTTCCAACTTCCCTTTCTCCTCGATGGAGCCTCGAACCTTCTCATCCGCCCCTCCGCCTCCATCAAGACCATGATCGAAGTCTTCCTGGGTGGTGGGAGGCCCGGTTAGGAGTATTTCCCTGGGGTGGGAGACGACAGGTCCTCAGCCCATGAGTCGGAGTTCTCCGACTCATGTTCTTTGGAGGGTGTGGAAGGGGTTGTCGTTTTCATTCGTAAGGTGGCGTGCAGTGCGATTGGCCAGGCTCGTGCACCGGATTCAGTGTTGTAGAACTTGAAGGCTTCTAGGTCATCGTCATCCCGGACCCGAATCGGAGTGGCCCGTCCCATCGAAGGAGGGAGGTAGGTGAGCTCAATGTCGTACAATACCATGTCCACGTCGAATTTGGAAACAATCTTCTCCTTCAGTTGGTCGTAGCCAATATTCTGTCGCACCACCATAGCTGCAGTACGTGCCTCTCCCTTGAACACCAAGCTCCCACTCCCGGGAGCCCACCAACCGCCGCACACGACATTGATACATACCCTATCACCTGGGGTACGCCACGGGAATAGAGGATCAGCCAGGGGATTAGTTCTGATATAGGAAAGAGGAACAACTACAAAGGAAAGGTACAAGATGACTTACCCATCGTTGCCACTGCCACCAACAAGCTTGTTGCACTTTTCCTGAAATGGAAAGATAGTTGAACACTATTGGCAGGCCAGCACTGTACTATTGGTAGGATAGCAACTGTATCGTTTCCTCGGATGCACGTGTGCCTTTTCCCCCGACCTTTCCGCCTCTCTCCTGCTCTGCCTCACTTTTTGCAGGGCATGTTGGGGTGTTTCAGATCCTCCTCTCAACCTTATATATGTGCTTGGGGAACACCCATCAATGCAATGATTGCATTTTCCCCTCATAAATGCTCCCCCCTTCCCCCCAATGAAGAACCCTGTTTTGGCGCCAAAATTACACTGACAACCCGCCAAAACAGCTACGGTCAATCCACTCCAAATTTCTCCAACATTTTCAGCTATGGTAGGACGTCTTAAGCCTATTGGTACGATAACTCTATGCTATTGGTAAGATAAATTTACCATATTGGTCAGACAGATGCTCTTCCTCTTCCCCCAATGAAGAACCCTGTTTTGGCGCCAAAATTACACGGACATCCCGCCAAAACCGCTACGGACAATCCCCTCCATATTATCTCCAAAATTTCCATGTATGGTAGGACAGTTTTGGCCTATTGGTAAGACGAATGTCTTCTATTGGTAATCCAAACGTGTCCAGTTCCCAGAATTGAAGATGATGCTTTGCCCTCACCTTTCCACTCGTCTCTTATGTTGGCTCTCTTTTTTGCAGAGAATTTAATAAGGAATGACACCCATCAATCAAGATTTTATAAGGGTTGATTGACACCTTTAATTCCAATTATTTAAATTTCCCCTCATAAATGCTGCCCCCTTATTTTCCTACTTTATTTGAGCCACACCCAAATTCCTCTGACATGTGCAGTACCTCCCCCTCCTGATTTCTCTCGGCCAACTGATGCAGCTACAGTGCTGGCCTCCCCTTCACCTGCTACTTTCTCTCCCGGTGGTATTTTTGCATTTGCAAAAATATACCACTTTCTACCCCTAGCAAAAAAAAAGGGTACATGTCTACTTATGCAAATGAGCCCTTTTTTTGGTCTACTTATGCAAAGAGGCCTTTTTTTTTAAATAATAAAAACTATATAAAATATTTATTTTTTTTTTATAAATTATTTAAAACAATTTCATATATAGTTCTAAGTACAAAATGTTTAATTTTTTTTAATAAATGGATATTTTATATTTTTTTTTATCATTCTAAAAAAACATAGTAAATGATATGTTTAAACATAGTGAATGATATGTTTTTCTGAACGGGGAATAGTAATTGAACCACAATGGTGAAATCTAACACAGATGCAGGCATAGCTTGAAAAATCAGATATAATATTATTATGCATAGGATATACATCAGCCCAAACTAACCACATGTTTAGCTAGAGAGATAATTGTGTACCGAATAGAAATTTTGGTTCCGCCATTAACTACAGTTATGTTGGAAAAAATATCTTAACGTAATTAATCCAATTTCTTATTATGCTAATGTACCTTGTTTAAACATTTTATTTCATTCACTTACTATTTTTTTGTGAAAGAGAATTCACCCTTATTATTATTATTATTATTATTATTATTATTATTATTATTATTATTATTATTATTATTATTATTATTATTATTATTATTATTATTATTATTATTATTTTGACCAGGAAAGAATTCGAATAGAGAGACATCTATCCGAAAGCATCATTTCGAATGAAATCTAGGAGACCTAAATCGGAACAATTATTATCAATATCGATAGAGTGACCAATATCGGATGAGAATTCACCCTTATGGGTGTTCCTAGCTAGTTTACATATACGATATATTACATCCTAAAACCATATGTTAAAACATTTTCATAAGAGTGTAAAAATGCACATCACTTTTTAGTAATTTGTTTTATTGATGATCAATGTTCATTTTTTACACACCATTCAAATACAATTAATTTGAAACAAAAAAAGAAAATAAATTCATAAAAAAATAAACCAATGAAATTATCTTGCTTGTTGTAAAATTTTATACACATGAGAGAGGTGGTGTACTCAAATTTGTAATCACATACTCAAACTGTACAATTCGCACGTACGCACCCAAAATAACTAATAGAACTAAAAAAATGTCTAAAAAATACAAATTTACATATTTGCATACAACCGTTGTGAATGATCTAAATAATAAGACTGTAAAAACCTGATGGTGTAGTTGAAGAAATGATTGTGAAGATCGATAAATATATGTTAATAGTGTGTCCTGTCCCATACACGAAAATATGTTAATATCACTTTCTAAATTTACACATATTATCTATATATAAAAAAAATATTAAAAATATGACAAAAACAATAAATCTTAATTATAGTGTTATAATTCAACTAATAACGATTAAAGTGTATGAGAAATATAAAATAAAATTAATCAAGATATACATAATTCATTATATAAAAAATACTATGGAAATAAATAAAATAACATTTATCAAATACTTACTTTTGATGTAAATAATTATTTTCACCAAAAAAAATCTAGATATAAACAAAATAACACTTATCAAATATTTATCTATTAATATTTTTGGTAAGTATGGTCATAAAATAGTTTTGAATTATATTTTTATCATTTAGCTAAAATATACATCAATATATTGTGACTTATAATAATTTTCTATAAAGTATGACAACATATTTATTTTAATAACTTTTTTTTTGCAGGAATATTTTTTCTAGAATTATCCAAAGTACGCCATGTAAGACAATGTACATCGGTTTTAGTATATGTACTAGTATTTGTTACCCGCACGATTGCGCGTTTTGTTAATAAATTATATTTTATTATATCAATTATATTAAAATATTATATTAGATAATTAATTGACGTGGCTTAAAAAAATAAAATCAAATTGAGGTGGCCCACAAAAATAAAACTATATATAAATATATTATATTCAATTTGATCTAAAAGGTAGAATAACGCACCAAATATTCCTTCTTCATCTTTTAAAATAATAAATAATATAGTTTATTAACAAAAGCATGAAAATAATAAATATGTATAACAACTAATTCAAGTTATATTGGATAGATTATTGATATAAAAAGATAAGTTTTTAGCTAACTATATTAATTTATTAATTGATGTGGGCCAGAAATATAATACCACTTTGATCCAGAAAATGCCACGTAAGCAAAAATAATCCCGCTTTAATCCAGAAAATTCCGTGGACGCGAGATCGCACCAGAGCCCGTTTTAGGCATCTGTTTTAGTATTTTATATAGATATATATCAGTTTTTTTGTTTACCAAAAAAAAAAGATTTCATTTTTTTACGTAATTTAGTTATTATTATTATTATTATTGAATGATGATTTTTTTTTGTTTTTTTTTGGCAGAACAAATTAAAGTGAAATGAATTTAAATGGACGAACAATATTTTGAGGGATAACAAGGGTGACCCACCTTTGGTGGTAATTCCGTGACCCAATCGGTGTGCAAGAGTCACGCATTAGGTAAAGCGGCTTGCGCCGACCGGCTAGACCCAATAATAAGAAGCAAGGTGACCCAGAACCTTCCATTAACCCCTCACTCCTTACCATTGAGCCACCAATCGGGAGTGTTGAACAAAATTTTAGTAGCTGGCCGGAATCAGAGCCGATCTGCTGTCTCGAAACCCCCCGTCTCCATGTACCCTCTCCTAATCCACCTCTCTTTTTTTTAAATTCGGGTGGTGAGGAGGGATATTCAGGGAGCAGAGTTTTGACACAGGTGAGGGCAAGTCTAACAAATTCCCCATCTTAATCTTTTAGAGAATATTGGGATGATTTTTGGTCAAATAGCTCGTTACATTCTCCAAAATAGGAAATGAAGAGAAAAAAATAGAGATCATTCCCTGAATTTGGGGAAATTTCCATACATTTTGGGGTAAACTTCGTTACGGAAACCTGTTGGAATTGGGACAAAAAAATTTAGAATATGACTTATAATTCTCTATTTTGGAGATTGTTTTAGGGAAGCGGTTGGGTATGCTCTGATTCCATTCGAGCTGGCATAGCCGTGTACGTGTTGTGGGAATTTTACCGTTCAGTACATGTTGATTATACGACACCGTTTAGGTAAAAGATCAAATCGAAAATATTCGTAGCGTGAAGGAAGTTCCACACGGTCAATAACAGTACCAATTTGATTTTACATTAATGTGGTGCGACTTGACTTTGTACAGTGGTTAATATATGGTTCATAACTTTAATTTGTACGTATTGTCTTATAGTTCGTCTAGCAACTGTGTATATATATATATATAGGCAACCTAATGAGTTTAATGTATCAATCTTTAAACACAATTCATCCTTACAAAACTCATCAGAGTGAATTGATCACATTGAATTGATTTCGTATATGAACATGAAATTTAAAGCATTACCAGATTTCATGATCATCTTCTCACTGTTTTCCATCACCATATGTCCCCAATTTCTGTCAGCCAATATTCAAAGTCCTGATTTTGAAGCCCTATTGGCCATCAAAGCTGAGATTTCCGGTGATCCTGATTCCGTCTTGGGCTCATGGAACAGCTCCCTTCATTACTGCGAGTGGAGTGGCATCACCTGTGGTCGTAAGCACAGGCGGCGTGTCATCAGTTTATATCTTCCCTCGAGCAAATTGGGCGGCACATTGTCTCCTTCCATAGGTAACTTGAGCTTCCTTAATGAGCTTGACTTGTCCAACAACTCCTTTCAAGGTGACATTCCGCGTCAAATTTCTCATTTGCATAGGCTACAAGTGCTTTACTTGGGCATGAACTTGTTTAGCGGAGGAATCCCTGCCAACTTGTCGCGCTGCTTGCAGCAAATAAGCCTCTTCGAAAACAAGTTGGTAGGGAAAATTCCTACTGCTCTTGCTACCCTGCCTAGTCTATCATATTTTGACCTCTCCGAAAACAATTTAAGTGGTCATCTTCATGCCATTGGGATCGGGAACATGAGTCATTCCTTGCAGGTTTTGTACCTGAGTGAAAATTACTTGCAAGGGAGCATTCCAGATGATATCGGAAGGCTCAAAAGCCTTGAAACTGTTTCACTCGGCGACAACATCCTCTATGGTACCGTCCCAACATCCCTTTTCAATCTTTCTAGCTTGAAGAGCCTCTATTTAAGTAACACTAAAATCCATGGACATCTTCCCCAAGATCTTGGCCTACGCCTTCCTCAACTTAGCTATCTTTCGTTCTCCGACACTTCACTAAGTGGGCAAGTTCCAACTTCCTTATCCAACCTCTCTAAGCTTGAATACCTTCATTTTCTAGACAATAGATTCACAGGTAGGTTTTATCTCGACGGACGAAATTTGCCTCAACTCAACCATCTAAACATTGCATCTGCATTTTCCTTAGAGGAAGGAGAAGCGAGAGATATGAGCTTCTTGGACACTTTAACCAACTGCAGTGACTTAATAGAGTTGTTCATTGGAGGTAATTTTCTAAGTAGTGGAGTGTTTCCCCCATCTATACTTAATCTATCCACTGGCCTTAAAGTTTTGGATCTAGGAGAAAATAATATATCAGGGAAGATTCCATTTGGACTAGGTAAGTTTGTTAATCTAAGAACATTGGTGCTGTGTGATAACTATTTTAGTGGCCCAATCCCGGATGATATCGGTAGCCTAGAGAGTATTGAAAGATTTTGTTTAGCAAGCAACACCTTGTCCGGGGAAATCCCTTCCTCTCTAGGAAACTTGACTCGTTTGAGTTTGCTATCCATGGACTACAACAATCTTCAAGGGCCATTACCTAAAGTTCTTGGGAATTGCAAGAACTTACAAACAATATCTCTTTCTTACAACAAGTTGAGTGGAGTTTTGCCCATTGAGTTATTTGGTGCTTCAAGTTTAGTTGAACTAGATATTGGTCAAAACAACTTTGAAGGATCATTCCCAATCCAAATTAAATTGCTAAAACTTTTGGGTACATTAGATGTATCAAACAATATGTTTTCAGGCAAAATCCCAAACACTCTTGGTGGTTGTACAAGTCTTACCAATTTAGATATGAGCGGAAACTCCTTTGTTGGGTCAATACCTGAGTCTTTAAGTCCTTTGAGAAGCATCAAATACCTTGATCTTTCTTGCAATAATTTTTCTGGGCAAATTCCAAGTTATCTTTCCACCTGGCCAGATTTGTTGAGCTTAAATTTGTCTTTCAATGCCCTCGAGGGTGAAGTTCCAGCCAATGGAGTTTTTGCAAACATTACCGGTGTGTCGGTTATTGGAAACAATAAGCTTTGTGGAGGAGTGCTCAAACTACATCTACCGAGATGCTCTTCACCAAGAGAATCAAAAAGGAGAAGATTATCCTTGAGAGTGATTGTGATCATCTCCATTGTGTGTGTGCTGATCATTGTCACACTGGTAGTAGCATTGTGTTTTTGTTTGTTTTGTTCTTCAAGGAAAAGGAAGGATGTGCCCTCGGAACCACAAAATGTCAAGCCTTTTCCTGAAGTATCTTACCAAATGTTGTCAAGGGCAACGAATGGGTTTTCACTGTCAAATCTAATAGGCGTTGGTGCCTTTGGATCTGTCTATAAAGGAACATTGCATCAAGATGACACTGAAGTGGGGATTGCAGTCAAGGTGATGAACCTTCAAAATAGAGGAGCTAGCAAAAGTTTCATTGCAGAGTGCAACGCTTTGAAGAACATTCGTCACAGAAACCTTGTTAAAATCATCACAGTGTGCTCAAGCATTGATACTCAACACAATGATTTCAAAGCATTGGTTTACGAGTTCGTCCCAAGGGGTAGTCTTGACAGTTGGCTACACTCAAACCTTGTTGGCAATGGTGAAATGGTTGCTGATAGCCAATCTTCTTGTTTAAGCCTTTTCCAACGGCTAAGCATCGCCATAGACGTGGCATGTGCACTTGAATATCTTCACATCGGATGTGTCAATCAGATCATTCACTGTGATCTGAAACCAGCCAACATCTTGCTTGATGATGATATGACCGCCCGTGTAGGTGACTTTGGATTGGCCAAGTTTCTCTCGGGAGCCTCTACCTTCGTCGATGTAAACCAAAGTACTTCAACTCAAGTAAGAGGGACCGTCGGTTATGCAGCACCAGGTGATTTCATTAACATTTATCATTTTTTATCTTTGAATTGAGTTAATTCTCAATGCAACAAACACTTGTTATTAATTATATATTGAACATGTCATATGTGTAGAATATGGTATCGGAAGCAAGGCATCAGTTGAAGGCGATATCTACAGCTTTGGGATAGTGGTTTTAGAGATGATGACATCCAAGAAACCAACAGATCCAATGTTCAGTGAAGGCCTCAGTCTCCATGAGTTTGCGAAATCTGCCTTTCCTGATCGGGTTATGGAAATTATTGACCAAAGGATATTGCTTGGCGATCCCAACTTGCAACGTGGAATAAATGGTGCTGATATCAGGAAAATGGATTGCATCAAGTCACTTATCATGGTTGGAGTGCAATGTTCTAACGAGCTACCACGAGATCGAATGAGGATAAATGATGCCGTCAATGAACTGAAATCCATGAGGCAAAATCTCCTTTGTCGAAGAACTTAGAGATTAATTTTTACATCTACCAAGGTTTGCATAGAAATAGGCAGAACAGATCCACTGGAAGATTAATTTGCTGCCTTTTCATTTTTCTTTATAGAATCAAGATTTGCTTCATACTAAGATACTAAAAGTCTATAAATATTTTTGCTGAGAGGTAATCAAGATTTTCTTTTTCTTTATAAAATCAAGATTTGCTGCCTTTACAGAAACATTGTCAAAATCATGAAAGTATGCCCAAGCATTGATACTCAAAGTAATGATTTCAAAACTTTGGTTTACGAATTTATGTTGAGAGCTAGGCTAGGTAGTCTTGACATTTGGTTGTACTCATCACCAATGAAGATGATTGTTGATGGTAACCAATCTTGTAGCTAGTTTAAGCGTCTTTCAAAGACTAAGCATCGCCGTTGAAGTAGCTTCTGCAATTGAGTATCTCCACACTGGATGTACCACTCCAATCATCCATTGTGATCTAAAACCATCCAACATCTTGCTGGATGAGGAAATGACCACAAGATCGAATGGGTATAAAGGATGTTATTAATGAGCTAAAATCTGCAAGGCAGAACCTCCTCTACACAAGAGCCTAGAAACTGATTTCTCTATTTCAAAATTAATTTTGGCTTATTCCGAGTTAATCGAATTGTACACGGGCTTGGTTTTTTTTTTTAACTTAATTGGGCTTGTTTTTTATTGAACCAGTTTCTATAACAAAATGAAAAACAAGTATCACACATTCACACGGCATAACAATCTGGCTATGGTATGGGATCAATTCCCACTTTTCCCTTCCTTATTCACGGCATACCAAAATGAGATCGACCTGGCCTTTGATCGAAAATTCGACGAAATTACAAACAGCGTATGGGTTCTATAGATGATGACACAGGGGTCCATCAACACCCCTTACCTTCGGCGAATGCTGACATATATAGGGCGCCTTACCGTTGTGATTCTTGTGAACATGATATTTTGACAGGTTTTCATTTCACAACTTGACCAAGGAAGAAAACAAGAAATCAAAATCATTGAGGTCAAATCACGCATCCACTTGAGCATCTTTAAATCAGTCAACTCGATTAGTCAAATAAATTCCAAAATTTCATAACTTGCATAACATTTTTTATACTGACAAGTATTTTAAATATGGATCCCTCTAGTCTTCTTTTGTTTATAATTTTTTATGGGAAGGTTATTCAAGATCCTTCAGTGTCAATATAATTAACAATCAATTTGTACTAATAAATTTCAATTTGTACTTTCCCTAATGCAGAAGCTTGCTAAGGTACCTTAATACATTCATCTATACATACCCTTCATTAATCATCGCCCCACATTAATGTCCAAAAACTTTGATTTTCTGCGCAAGTATGCCAACAATCAAAGATTTCGTTATCTTCTTTTCACTATTTACCATCAGCAGTCCAGCACACATTAATTCCAGCTGAGGTATCTTACCAAATGTTGTCGAGGGCAACGAATGGGTTTTAAACGTCAAATATGATAGGCGTTGGTGCCTCGGTATCGATCTATAAAGGAACCTTGCGTCAAGATGACACGGATGCAACAGTTGCAGTCAAGGTGATGAAGCTTCAAACTAGAGGAAGTTAGCAAGAGTTTCATCACAGAGTGCAACGCATTGAACAACATTCATCACAGAAACCTTGCTAGAATCTGTTGGGCCCATGGCTCCAAGGAGTGCCGCTAGCAACAAAAAAAAGAAAGGGGAGAGAGAAAGAAAAGAGAGAGAAGGGAGAAAGGAGAGGAAAGATAGGAGATTTGAGCAAATGTTTCGTCTCTTGATCTGGTGATCCGTCTTCTTCCTTCGCCAATCAACAACGGGTGTTTGTTGATCGGTATTTTTCTCCTCCTGGAAATCTAATCTGATTATAAGTGTTTAGCTGGGTTTTTGGAGAGGAATCCATTCTAGATCCAGGTTGTATTTAGATTGGTGTTTGAGATCTCCATGATTGTTTGTCTCGGCATGAGACTGGATTGTTAAACACTTGTACGTACCAGTTTATTTATTAGTGGATTGGTTGCTCTGGCGAGCGGAAGGTGGGTTTTTTATCCTCTAGTTTTAGAGGGTTTTCCCCACGTAAATCTTGTATCGATATTTGTGCTTTTATCTGTGTTTGTGGTTGCTTGGTTGTTTGGTTTCCGGATTGGATATTATCGGTTGCTTATTACTTTGCTGGCTGATTGTTGTTAATTCTCTTATTACCCGAATTCGCTTTCTAGCGTGGCTGGAAAGTGGCTTTTAGCCCAACAGAATCATCACGGTGTGCTCAAGCATTGATCCTCAACACCAATGATTTCAAAGCTTTGGGTTACGAGTTCATCCCAAGGGGGAGTCTTAGCTTGAGTTGGCTACACTAGACAAACCTTGTTGGTGGTAATCAATCCTAGCTTATGCCTTTTCCTAAGGCTAAGCAGTGCTATTAACGTGGCATGTGCACTTGAATATCTTCACATCGGATGTGTACGTCAATCAGATCATTCACGGTTATCTGAAACCAACCAACATCGAATGTGTCAATCTTATCTTCTCTTTGTGGTTCTCTTGTCTTTCAATGACTATATATATATATTAAATGTTGCCTATTGAAACATTTAAATGAAGAAACGTGGTCCAAAGCATCTTTAACTCTTCGAGTACACAAAAAAACTTAATAGGGCAAAGTACAATGGACTAAATTAAGTAATCATCTTGGTAAATAAGTTTAGCTAGCTACAAAGCTGAGTTCAACATTGAATGAATTGAAATTTAGTTTCTAGTTCCGTCTGAGAGGATCTTCCGCCTTGCCGATTTCAACTCATGGAGTGCATTACTTATGCTCATCCTCTCTTGAGGTAGCGTCATAGAACAATGGACTCCGACCGTGACGAGTGACTCGATGCACTCGATTTTCCTAATATCATGACCAGATCTTGGATGCAACACATTGGCATCACCAAGCATCCTTTGGTCAATGATTTCCATCAACTGATCAGATAGGGCTGATTTTCAATACTCATGAAGGGTGAGATTATTGCTGAACATCGAATCTGTGGGCTTCTTAGATCGATGTCATCATTTCTAACAAAATGATCCCAAAGCTGTAAATGTCACCTTCAGGGGAGACCTTGCTCCCAAGACCATATTCTGCATAACATGAGCAATGGAGTACATAACATGTTAAGTAACTTGAAGGTACCATTCATAGGGTGCTTATTCTATAATAAGAAATATATAAATCATAATTAAAAAGTAATTAATACTCATAAAATTGATCGATCACCTGGTGCTGCATATCCAACAGTTCCTCTCACTTGAGTTGAACTAGTCTCGTTGATAGTATTAGAGGTTGAGACCCTATCTGAAAGAATCTTTGCTAGTCCAAAGTCGCCCACATGAGCAATCATTTCATCATCAAGCAAGATGTTGTTTGGTTTCATATCACAGTGGATGATCGGACTGGAACACCCGATATGGAGATATATATTCAAGCGCAGAATAAGCACCCTATGAATGGTACCTTCAAGTTACTTAACATGTTATGTACTCCATTGTTTTTAAAAAAGAAGAATAATTTATTCGCTATTACCTATGAAATTGGCATGCCATTTTCGACGCCCTATGGCGTCGAAAATTACATGCCATTTCCGACGCCCTAGGACGTCGAGATTGGCTTCGACAGAATTCCGCGTCGGAAATAGCACTTGCCATTCGTGACGGAAGAATTTTCTTCGCTTTTCAAAAACGTCGAAAATGAAATTTGCGATGCTTTAAAACGTCGAGATTGGTCATAATTAAAAAGTGTCGAAATTGACACTGTTTTCCTGTAGTGTATTGTGTGCGATTTCAATGGTGTCGAGCATAGAAAGATTTGATAAAACAGGAAATTGGCCGGTCAGAGAGGTGTTTGTGACATCAATACCATTAAGTTTAGGAAAACGGAGGCTAAAATCTTGGGGAAGATATCCATGGATTCCAGTGTTACATAAAGAAATCTTCTCCAAGCTAGAGAGATTGTAAAGCGACGGTGGAATGATACCAGAGATTTTGTTGTCATTAAGAATAAGACCACCGAGGCTTTTGAGTCTTCCAATATCGTCGGGAATGCTCCCCTGCAAGAAATTGTTTGCTAATTGTAGTGCAATCAAAGAAGTCATATTCCCGATTCCAATGTCATGAAGGTTACCACTTAAGCTGTTGACTATAACAGTAAAGTATTTCAGATTAGGGAGGAGGCTGAGCTCGGGTGGGATTCTGCCCACCAACTTGTTCTTGCGAAGATCTATATTTACGAGTTGCGAGCAACGGGACAAGTTGGCGGGGATTTCCCCTTCGAAAGAGTTTTCTCCCAAGGATAGGGTATGTAGCCTATGCAATTGAGAAATTTGAAAGGGAATATTACCTCGAAAGAAGTTGAAATCTAAGTAGAGATTCTCAAGGAAGCTTAAGTTATCTATGAAAGGAGACAGTGTACCGGCCAACTTGTTGGAAGAAAGGTCTATACCGATCACACGTTTATGCCTACGGCCACAGGTGATACCTCGCCATTGGCAGAAATGGAAGGAGGAGTTGTTGCCCCATGAGGCCAAGACGGAATTAGGATCATCGGAAATATGAGCTTTGATGGACAAGAGGGCTTCGTAGTCGGATGTCTCATTTGGTCTCAGCCCGAGAATATTAATGGTGCTGCCCAACAGAAATCGGGGAAGGGTAGTGCTGATGGAGATTAGTGTGAAGAAGAGGATCGGGATTGCTTGCTGCATCTTTATAGAAATCAAAGAAATGGCTGATGAGTTTGTGATGATTATACCTTTTATTTTATAGATGTTCTCTGTTGAGTTTTCAGTTGATTTATTGATCTTTTTGTTAAACTCCACCTTGATGAGGATAAAACCTTGGTTGATGAATAGCCAAAACTTGGGATTCCTAAGTTTGGTAAGGCCTTACCATATGGCCTATATTATTAAATCTGAGTTTCAGATTGTATGTAATTGGGCCTAATTCCTTATGGGCCTATTTTAATAGATCCAATACTTTATTGATCTATGTAACTAAATCAGATTGGGCCAAATTTTATTTGGGCCTAAAAAGGAACTTCAGAATTTTGATGGATTTGCTTAAATCTATCTATCTATATTCGGTTAAGATTTTGCAGGGATTTTTTAACGAAAAATCTTCAGCTTTCAGCTCATATCCTCAGCATAATATCAGCGCCAACTGAAGATGAAGATTCTAGAATGGTGAGCCTTTCAATCCGAAGATTTCTCCTCCAGAAGATTTGTTGCAACGGCTCTCAACCTTCCATGAGATATTCAAGGCATCTGCGGCATCTGCGTTTGATTTCAAATCAAACAAAGGCCTATTTATAGAAGGAGGAACAGGCTGCAGTACACACATCTCCTACAGCGAACATTGACCTTCTGCAAGTCTCTCTTCATCAAAGCTCCGATCACACTACTCTCTTTTCTTATCGTTTGCATTTACTTTGAGTGTGTGAGGTTTCATTCAAGCTTCATTGTACAAGTCAGTGAGAGTTATACACAAGGGTTCTTTACCCAATCATAGAGGGTACTTCGGTATCCTTAGGTGCTTTATTTCACTAGAGCGTTTGGGTTGCTAGATAGGAAGTTAGTCTAGAAGAGGGAAGGTCTTCTAGAGGTTGTATCTAGGACTCATAAGATAAAGTGAAATAAAGTCGTTGAATCCTACGGGTTGGATACCCTAGGCGGGGACGTAGGCGGTTGTGCCGAACCTCGTTAACAAGTCGCGTGTGCTTCTCTCTTCTTCCTTTCTTGATTTCTTTCTTTCGTAAATTATATTATCTATTGAACTAACTTCTGTTTTGCAGATAAGGTCTTACTCGCTTACAGTAAGGTCTTACAGTTTTACTGGTTTCTATTAACTTGTCTCTGCAGCACAGATAAGATCTTACCTTTAGCTGGTAAGATCTTACCACCTCCTGCATTTGCGAAAAGTTGCCATACTCCATTCAACCCCCCTTCTGGAGTATATTCGTGCCTCATATCTGCCTATTCCGCACTTCAATTGGTATCAGAGCCTCACTCACGTTTCTTAGATATTACTATCTGTGAGTCTAACCATGGCAGGTGAAGGGCAAGGTGGTTTCGGCCAAGGAAGATCTATCTCTCGTCCACCTCTCTTTGTTGGGAATAACTTCATGCATTGGAAATCTCTAATGCAAATGTTTGTTATTGATCAAGATTTGGAACTCTGGCATATCATTATGCGAGGACCAAATATCCCCAAGAAAGAAGGACCCAATGGAACGAGGGTGGACAAATCGGAAGATGAATACACCCAGACTGACTTAGAAAGTGTGGCTAAGAATTTCAAAGCCATAAACCTACTGTACTGTGGATTGAGTACGGATGAGTTCAACCGTATCTCTTCATGCAGAACAGCAAAAGAAATCTGGGATAAATTGGTGGTTACCTATGAAGGAACCAGCCAGGTCAAAGAGACCAAAATCAGTATCTTTCTTAGACAATATGAATTGTTTAAGATGAACCCTGATGAGTCAGTCAAAGCTATGTTTACCCGTTTTACGGAAATCATAAATAACCTCGACTCATTAGGTAAGACCTTCTTGAATGAAGAAAAGGTTAGAAAAATACTAAGGTGCTTACCTAAAGCTAAATGGGGTCCTAAAGTGACGGCCATAGAAGAAGCTCAAGATCTTAGCACATTGGCCCTTGATGATCTCTTAGGAAAGTTAATAACCCATGAAATGATCCTCAACGAGGATGATGGGGAACTTCCTACCAATCTCAAAAACCTTGCTCTCAAGGTCAAGAAAGAAGAACCATCGGAAGATTCCGATAGTGACGATGATGAAGATCCTTTTGCTCTAATCACTCGTGGATTAGCACGCATATTGAAAATGAAAAAGCAATTCGCCAAAGGTAAGCCTTCTAACTCTTCTAGGAAGAGTCGAGTTCTTACTTGCTATGAATGTGGTGAATCAGATCATCTCGTCAAAGAATGTCCTATAAAGAAGAAGAACAAAGCGAAGAAGAAGGAGTCCAACAAGAAAGTGATGGCTGCCTGGAGTGACTCGGATTGTTCAAGTGACTCAGACGTTGAAGAGGAACATGCAAACTTGTGCCTTATGGCAAAATCCGACGAAACCAAGGATCAACACATAGATGGAGTTGTAAGAAATCTTCTCTCTAGCCCCATCAATGTTTTATCTGAATTTTTGAAGAATATGATTTCTAATGAGGAGACCTACAACAAAGAAATCAGCCTCTTGAAAGAGAAAGTGCAAGATCAAGAAACGTGCATAAAGAAGCTATCGCTGAAATTGCAAGATCTTGACAACCAAAGTTCTGAAGCTATCACAGAGAATAAGACCTTACGATCAGAAAATTCTGAACTTAAGGCAAACGTCTCTTCTCTTAAGAATCAAAATAATGATCTTAAGAATGAAAATGTGAAGCTCTCTAAGAAATGTCAAGATCAACAATCAGCCCTTGTGCAATTCACTCGATCCAAAGCAACTCTTGACAAGATGCTTGGAGAACAACAACTCTCCTTGAATCGAAGTGGTATAGGTTACAACAGGAACTTTCCTGCAAAACCTACTACCAAGTTCGTTAAAGCTAAAGGAAGTTGGCGATCTCCAACTTGTTTCTTTTGTTGTAAGAAAGGTCATGTAAAGGAGACGTGCCCTTATAGGAGAACGGATCCTTACATTATTAGAAACACCTTTCCTGTTCGGTTAAATGAACGGATAAGACAGGTTTGGGTTCCAAAAGGGACGAAGTTACCAAATATGGTCTACCCCCACAATGGATCCAAATCAATTTATTGGTCTAGCCGAAAAGGTTGATTTTGTGTTTTGCAGGATATCACCAAGACCAAGGATCAAAGGTGGATAATGGATAGTGGTTGCTCAAGACATATGAGTGGAAAAGAATCTCTTTTTCACAATCTAAAGAAGCAATCCGGTGGAACTATTACTCTTGGTGATAAAGCAAAATGCAACATCGTCGGTATTGGTAACATTGGTGTTGATTCAAACAATTCTATCAATGATGTTTATCTTGTTGATGGATTAAAATATAACCTTCTTAGTGTTTCGCAGCTTTGTGATAAGGGCAATCTTGTTAGCTTTAACAAGAAGAAGTGTGTTGTACAAGACGAAGAAACCGGAGAAATTGTTCTCACTGCATACAGGGATTCTAACATTTATGCTCTTAATACTAATCGTATTGCAGGATCCAATCTGAAATGTCTCAAGGCCTTATCTGAAGATCCAAGGGTTTGGCATAGGCGACTTGGGCATATAAGCATGCACACCCTAAGCAAACTCAGTTCAAAGGATCTTGTTCGAGGCCTTCCTGTTTTAAACTTCAAAGTGGATGATCTCTGCAAAGCCTGCTCAAGGGGTAAACATACCCGAAGTCCATTCAAAAAGAAGATGGTCGTTAGTACTACTAGACCCTTATAACTTCTACACATGGATCTTTGCGGACCTATGCGTGTCAAATCTCCCAAAGGTAAACAATACATATTAGTTATTGTTGATGATTATTCTAGATTTACTTGGGTTTTCTTTCTCAAAGATAAATCAGAAACTCTGTTTTATTTTTCCAAACTTTGTAAGGAGTTACAAACTTTGAAAAACCTACCTATCGTTTCTATTAGAAGTGATCATGGTAGAGAATTCGATCAATTAAACTTTGATCTATTTTGTGCGAAATATGGTATTTCTCACAACTTCTCAGCTCCTAGGACACCTCAACAAAATGGTGTTGTGGAACGAAAGAACCGCACACTAGAGGAAATGTCCAGGACTATGCTATTAGAGAATAATCTGCCAAAGTCTTACTGGGCAGAAGCTGTGAATACAGCAAACTATATTCTCAATAGATGTTTAATTAGATCAATTTTAAAGAAAACTCCTTATGAGCTTTTCAAAGGAAGAAAACCAAGCATTTCTTATTTTAAACCATTTGGATGTACGTGCTACGTACATAACAATGGCAAGGATAATCTTGGGAAATTTGATGCACGTAGCGACGAAGGTATATTTCTTGGATACTCGACTCAAAGCAAGGCTTATCGAATATTCAATAAGCGTACCAAAATCGTCGAAGAAAGTATCCATGTATTATTTGATGAAAGTGATAACGGTACCTTGAGTGAAGGATTTGCAGATTTGAAGTTAAATACTCATGAGGGAGAAGAATCAGATGGAGAAGGCAATCATCCTGAAACGAGCATATCCAGGAATATGCAGGAGCCATTTCAAGATCTTACTGATCTGCCACAAGGTCTTGGAACTATGTCTCAAGGCCTTACAAATGAAGCCAGTCTTGAAGATGGACCTCCTCCGGAACCTCAAGGCCCTTATCCTACGAATCCTCCTGAACCTCAGGAGCCATATCCTTACACTTCCAGTGATCCCACTCCTAGCCAAGGATCTGCACGAAGAAGATTCAAACATGCCTCATCTCACTCTACTTCTGATATCATTTCTGATCCTTCATCAGGTGTTCAAACACGTTCTAAAGTTAGAAACTTATGTGCTTTTCACGCATTTGTTTCTCTTGTAGAGCCTAAAAAGTATACCGAAGCTCTTCAAGAACCTGATTGGATTATAGCCATGCAGAATGAGCTTAACGAGTTCGAGCGAAATAAAGTATGGACCCTTACGGCAAGGCCAAAGGGTAAATCTATCATTGGAACTCGTTGGGTATTTCGAAACAAGCTTGATGAAGGAGGAAACATCATTCGAAACAAGGCTCGTCTTGTTGCTCAAGGATATAATCAAGAGGAAGGCATTGACTACGAGGAGACTTTTGCTCCCGTAGCCAGGCTAGAAGCTATTCGCATGCTCCTTGCCTTTGCCTCTTTCATGAGCATCAAACTCTTTCAAATGGACGTTAAATGCGCCTTTTTGAATGGTTTCCTAGATGAAGAAGTTTATGTCGCTCAACCCCCCGGTTTTGAGAATGATGAATTTCCAGATCATGTTTATAAGCTCGACAAAGCTCTCTATGGCTTGAAGCAAGCCCCAAGAGCTTGGTATGAACGGCTTTCAAAATATCTTCTGGAAAATAATTTCAAAAGGGGACTAATTGACAAAACTCTATTCATCAAAACTCAAGGTAATGATATCTTGGTTGTACAAATCTATGTGGATGACATATTGTTTGGAGCTACTAACGAATCTTTGTGCAAGGAGTTTTCAAACATGATGTGTAAGGAATTCGAGATGAGTATGATGGGGGAGCTAAATTTCTTTCTCGGTCTTCATATTCATCAAAGTTCTAAAGGTATATTCCTTAACCAAGGAAAATACACTCGTGAACTTCTCAAGAAATACAAGATGATCGAATCCAAAGTTGCAAAAACTCCTATGAGCTCCACTCTTTCTTTGGATCAAGACCTTACCGGAAAACAGGTAAATCAGAAAGAATATCGAGGTATGATCGGATCTCTCCTTTATCTTACAGCCAGTAGACCTGACATAATGTTCAGTGTTTGTATGTGTGCAAGATTCCAAGCTAACCCGAAAGAGTCTCATCTTATAGCGGTAAAGCGGATTTTAAGATATCTGAATGGTACAAAGGATCTCGGATTATGGTACCCTACTCAATCTAGTTTCAATCTTGTCGGATACTCCGATGCTGATTTTGCAGGATATAAAGTAGATAGGAAAAGCACCTCCGGATGTTGTCAATTTCTTGGGTCATCTCTTATAAGTTGGCATTCCAAGAAGCAAAATTCAGTGGCCCTCTCAACGGCCGAAGCTGAATATATTGCTGCTGGAGCGTGTTGTGCTCAAGTCTTATGGATTGCACAACAACTCCAAGATCTTGGAATCAACTATAAGAGCATCCCAATAAAATGTGACAACACAAGTGCTATCTCTATCTCCAAAAATCTTGTACAACACTCAAGAACGAAACATATTGATGTAAGACACCACTTTATTCGAGATCATGTAGAAAAGGGAGATGTGTCCTTGACATTCATCTCTACAGACCTACAACTAGCGGATATCTTTACCAAACCTTTACCCGAAGAGAGATTCAATTTCATCAGGCTAGAACTTGGAATGCTTAATAAGGAGGCATAAACGTAGGGGGAGTAAAACTATAAGATCTTATTCCCTACGCACCACTCTTGAAATTGGTTTCAAGACCTTACTAATTAAAAGTAAGGTCACGAATCATTCTTTCAGCATATTAATTTCTGGATTAAAATCTTTGGTTAATATCTTTATAGATATTTAACTAAATATTTTCTACCTTGATTGTTTTTCTTCTAGAATCTCGGTTTTAAAGATTTTTTACTGCCTTGGGATTTTATTAAACTTTACTTCATTTATTCTAGCATTTATCTCTTCTATTTTCAAAATTTAAATTAATGTTTATCATTTAAAGATTTGACTGAGATTTGGTTGGGATTTCTTGAGGAGATCAAAGATCACACGGTTTGGTTGGGATCTCTTCTCCTATATAACCCTTCACATCCCTCACGTCAAATCACACCTTTTTACTCTCTCTCTCTCTCTACCTCTGATTTACTCTCCTGAGCGTTTCGTCTCCTCCTCTTCTTTCTCAAACACGAAATCTCCATGGCTCCCAAACGTTCTTCCACTTCCTCCCCTGGATCTTCGTCCAAAAAACCCCGATCCTCTGAGTACAAAGGAAAGGCGATCGAAGAGGAATACAAGGGCAAGGCGAATCTCCGGCAACTGGACTCTGATTCTGAGAATGAAGATCATGGTGCTCTTGTTCATCGTCGCACCCGACAGAAGGATCATCACCACCCCCGACAGGTGAATCCCCCAGCACCAAAGAAGGGCAAATCCATGGTGCGTCTTCAGTCTCCTCCTCCCGAATTTGAGGTAATTTACGAGGTCCCCTCTGCTTGGTTTCGAAATCACACTGCCGCTGGTATGTGGAAAGACGGATTCTCAAACCGACCTCTAACCTTCTGTGAGCATGTGGATCTAGAATTTCTAGAATCCATGCAACTCCCATGTGTCAATCTTCTGAAAAATTCAAATGTTTGGTCTCTTTTGAACCCCGGAACCATCGCTTACCCTCGTCTCACCCGCATGTTCTTTGTCAATCTTACTGCACACAGAGAAAAGGGGGTTCTCACCTTTACCTCTCAAGTGAAACAAAGACAAATCACATTGTCTGCCTCGTCCTTAGCCCTAATTTTGGGAGTGCCTGACAGTGTCGACACTAGCTCTCACCCCTCCAAAAACTACTGTCTGGCCAAAGCTCAAAAAGAGTTCTTTTTAAGGACCGTACCCACAGCATCTTCGTCCAAACCCAAGCCAAAACATACCCACAATGTCCTAACCCTTGAGGCCAAGCTGGTTTTCACCCTTCTCGCTCGGTGTGTCTTACCACGAAAAAACTCCCGCGAGCTTATTACTGATAATTTGCTTGAACTCCTCTATTTGATAATGGCTGGCCATGAGATCGATGTTCCCAATTTGATTCTCTCATATCTCTTGCATGCCATCAATACCCCTCTTACTGCACCTCTTCCTTATGCCAATTTGATGCCCAAAATCTTTGATTTTTTCGACATTGACACTACTGGCGAGGAGCACATGACTCACAAAGGTCGCATTGATGAGGAATGCTGGAGACGCCTAGGGATTGAGAAGAACCTGGCCGGTGGCTGGATTCTATCAAAGAAATCTCAAGCTCCATTTGATTCAGTCAATTTGGAGACTAAGATTGAAGATTTGGAAGCTGAAATTGATGCACTTAGGAAGGATCTCAATGCTGCTAGGGCCGACATCGTGGACAGACAGGACAACACACATGAGCGGCTGATGATTGTCGACGAGAAGTTGAATCAACTTCTGTTGCTCAATGGCCTCACACACAGGGCCACCACCTCCATCATGCCTCTCGATGAAGATTCTGCCCACCATGTTGAAGAAGTTGCGAAGAATGTTCTCCTCAACTGTGAGCGCAAAGTCCTCAAACGCTTCATTCTGCGGCCACTCTGTCCTGAGCCATCCATCCTCACTCTGGAGGAATATGGAATAGTGAAGAAATGGCGCGATGAAGAAGCTAAGAGGCAAGCCAAGATGTGGGCTAATCACACTGTTCTCAATGCGAAGAACCGCTGGAGAGACAAGATTTTCAGAGGCCGTCGAGATCCAGAGGATGTTCATCCAAGGTATGGGGAGTGGTACGAGGAAGTGGTGGAGATTTCAGATGATGAAGAGTGATGAATCGTATCTCTCTTGACCCTTTGATAGCTTAAAACTCTTTTGCTTTGATTTATGGTATTATTTTGAACTACTCACACCCTTATTGTTGAAAGACAAAAAGGGGGAGAAAGGTTGTAAGGCCTTATTTTGCTTTTGACAGGTCTTACAACTGATCCTGATGGATTTTATAAGGCCTTATTTTATTTTGGCGGGCCTTACTGTTTTCTAGGATTTTCAAAACTTTGATCCAAACATTGATTATGCTTGCACTATTATTCTATTATATGCCTCGTTTGGTTATATTGTTTTGAATTGACAGGGAACAGATGTGCACAAGTTTTGTCTTTCATCAAGGGGGAGATTGTTAAACTCCACCTTGATGAGGATAAAACCTTGGTTGATGAATAGCCAAAACTTGGGATTCCTAAGTTTGGTAAGGCCTTACCATATGGCCTATATTATTAAATCTGAGTTTCAGATTGTATGTAATTGGGCCTAATTCCTTATGGGCCTATTTTAATAGATCCAATACTTTATTGATCTATGTAACTAAATCAGATTGGGCCAAATTTTATTTGGGCCTAAAAAGGAACTTCGGAATTTTGATGGATTTGCTTAAATCTATCTATCTATATTCGGTTAAGATTTTGCAGGGATTTTTGAACGAAAAATCTTCAGCTTTCAGCTCATATCCTCAGCATAATATCAGCGCCAACTGAAGATGAAGATTCTAGAATGGTGAGCCTTTCAATCCGAAGATTTCTCCTCCAGAAGATTTGTTGCAACGGCTCTCAACCTTCCATGAGATATTCAAGGCATCTGCGGCATCTGCGTTTGATTTCAAATCAAACAAAGGCCTATTTATAGAAGGAGGAACAGGCTGCAGTACACACATCTCCTACAACGAACATTGACCTTCTGCAAGTCTCTCTTCATCAAAGCTCCGATCACACTACTCTCTTTTCTTATCGTTTGCATTTACTTTGAGTGTGTGAGGTTTCATTCAAGCTTCATTGTACAAGTCAGTGAGAGTTATACACAAGGGTTCTTTACCCAATCATAGAGGGTACTTCGGTATCCTTAGGTGCTTTATTTCACTAGAGCGTTTGGGTTGCTAGATAGGAAGTTAGTCTAGAAGAGGGAAGGTCTTCTAGAGGTTGTATCTAGGACTCATAAGATAAAGTGAAATAAAGTCGTTGAATCCTACGGGTTGGATACCCTAGGCGGGGACGTAGGCGGTTGTGCCGAACCTCGTTAACAAGTCGCGTGTGCTTCTCTCTTCTTCCTTTCTTGATTTCTTTCTTTCGTAAATTATATTATCTATTGAACTAACTTCTGTTTTGCAGATAAGGTCTTACTCGCTTACAGTAAGGTCTTACAGTTTTACTGGTTTCTATTAACTTGTCTCTGCAGCACAGATAAGATCTTACCTTTAGCTGGTAAGATCTTACCACCTCCTGCATTTGCGAAAAGTTGCCATACTCCATTCAACCCCCCTTCTGGAGTATATTCGTGCCTCATATCTGCCTATTCCGCACTTCACTTTTAATTGCTAGGGTTGAATTAGTCGACAGCATGCAATTGGATCGTGGTCAATTCATAGCTAGTTTGGAACTAACTGACTAATGGGAGTCGATATATGGAAATTTCAAAGGGCGTGTCAAATGAAGTGAATCAATCAATACACAATTTATATCTATCTATACCTAATTATCTATACGACTATACCTATATAGAATCTTAAAAGAAATGAGTTCTCGAATCTTAAATTAATATATATGAACACATATGTTACATTTTATTATCACTAGGTTCAATTCAAAACATTTGAACCAATAAATTTTTAATCAATCAAATTATAATAGTGTTTTTTATTTACTTAACATATTTTACATTATCTAATCAATTGGTTTTATTCAAAATATTAAATTAATATATTTTATATGTCTTAATCAATTGATCCTTAATCTATATCTAAATATTAAATAAGAAACATTTTGATGTTATGATCTCATAAATTGTTAATAATTGAAAATTTATACATTTTTAACCATCTATCTGTATTTAATCATTAATGAAATGAGACTACTTTTGCTAATGTCTCATAACCACCTTCGTTTTACGGTTTTTACATATTTTTTACTTTATCAACTCCCTACATTTATTAGTTGATGCTACCTTTGTTAATCATTTATTTAATTATATAATAATAAATTTTTTATTATTAAGATTTTTTTAACAAAGGCATTGCAACACTAGTAAACTCTTAAAACAGAATCGCTTATGTGTCATATTCACATTAATCCTCTCATTTTCAGCAAATTATCTTTTTTCCTTTTCCCTTTTTTTCGGTTTTGCAATTGTTTTTCATCTTTCACGTATCAAATGGGTTTAAATCCCTCAATAGCGAATTTTGAATCGGTAAATTATATTATATTGATTCCAACATAAGCAAATGAAAGCCCAAAACAAGTCCTCAAAAACAGGTATAAATCAGTGCACCGAAGATTTCCCTATTTTGTTAATCGAATATGAGATTTTCCCAATTTTCGGTGCTCCTTTGGATAATGATCAGAATTTTAATGTTAAGAGTTTTCATGAGCAGTAGAGGTTAAACAAACTTAGATTCGTAAATTTGATAATTTCGCTATCTTTGTAACTTATCAAACAACTTCTTAGGCGGGTATGTTCCAACTTCATTATCTATTTAATTTGCTTACTCGATGTCTCTCTGATGCGTGTTGTGTGTCCGTAGCGAAAAAACAGGGATTTTTACACTGGCTCAGACGTTCTCTTAGACACCTTCTTTATACACATTCTTTATTGCAAAGTACAATTGATAAGATGTAAAATCTTTAACTCTTCGGGTGCACATTAAAACCTAATAGGAAAAGAGCGAAGGGGAGTAACTAAACCAATTTTTGGGCCTAATTGCACAAATAGACCACTAGTCCAATAATTGGCCCAAAATAACCTCTCTACTCCCAAGCAAATATAACAACCGGTTTTTTGGCACTGTTCATTACCCCTTGTAGCCGGTGACCTGGGAAGAGAAAATATGAGAGAGGCTAGAACTCAGATCTGTCGCTGCCTCCTCCGAGCCAAATCTTGGGTGAGCACCATTGGAGAACACGATTAGGGCCCCGCGGATGAACGACGAATCGATCTCGTTCCAGATCGACTCCCGATTGCGCAAGAATTCGTCGATCCCTCTGCAGCAGTCCACGCAAAATTCCAGGGTTGAGAACGGCTTCGATGAGAGAGGCCCTCTCCTCGAGCTCAACAGGGATCCCGAGGAGAAAGACGACGCCGATGATGAAGATGGGGAGGGCGCGGAGGGGTTCCGAATTCTAGGTCACGCTAAGTGCCTCAACAAGCGGCGTCGCGACAGGGAGGACTCTACCCTTGGTTGTTTTTCTGAAAAATGTAGAGAAAACAACGATATTGGTAGGATCAGAATGGTAGGATTGATGGAAACTAATGGTAGGATCATAATGGAAACCCAGTAATTCCTGTATAACTTGACACTAATGGTAGGATAGATGCACACTGATGATACGATATATTTATACTATTGGAAATATGTAAATGCATAATTGACTTTACCACAACACAATATATCGGAGACTTATGAACACACACTCCGTATTAGCCTATGTGAGAGTCGAACTCACATCTCTGTGTGCAAACACAACGCTCTACCAATTGAGCTAATAGACTATTTATCATCGTAATAATAAAGACCAAGTATTTGATGAGTTTCGAAGTGCCCATTGAACCCCAGGATGCGTCATTTGACGAAAAAAAAACCCCAGGATGCGCCATTCTCCCCGTCGACAATGGAAATATTCTGTGCCACCACCATAGCTGCCGTACGTGCCTCTCCCTTGAACACCAAGCTCCCACTCCCGGGAGCCCACCAACCGCCGCACACGACATTTATACATACCCTATCACCTAGGGTACCCCACGGGAATAGAGGATCAGCCTGGGGGGTAGTTCTGATATAGGAAAGAGGAACAACTACAAAGAAAAGGTACAAGATGACTTACCCATCACTGCCACTGCCACCAACAAGCTTATTGCACTTTTCCTGAAATGGAAAGACAGTTGAACACTATTGGCAGGCCAGCACTGTACTATTGGTAGGATAGCAACTGTATCGTTTCCTCGGATGCACGTGTGCCTTTTCCCCCCGACCTTTCCACCTCTCTCCTGCTCTGCCTCACTTTTTGCAGGGCATGTTGGGGTGTTTCAGATCCTCATCTCAACCTTATATATGTGCTTGGGGAACACCCATCAATGCAATGATTGCATTTTCCCCTCATAAATGCTCCCCCCTTCCCCCCAATGAAGAACCCCGTTTTGGCGCCAAAATTACACTGACAACCCGCCAAAACAGCTACGGTCAATCCACTCCAAATTTCTCCAACATTTTCAGCTATGGTAGGACGTGTTAAGCCTATTGTTAAGATAACTATATGCTATTGGTAAGATAAATTTACCATATTGGTCAGACAGATGCTCTCCCTCTTCCCCCAATGAAGAACCCTGTTTTGGCGCCAAAATTACACGGACATCCCGCAAAAACCGCTACGGACAATCCCCTCCATATTATCTCCAAAATTTCCATGTATGGTAGGACATTTTTGGCCTATTGGTAAGACGAATGTCTTCTATTGGTAATCCAAACGTGTCCAGTTCCCAGAATTGAAGGTGATGCTTTGCCCTCACCTTTCCACTCGTCTCCTATGTTGGCTCTCTTTTTTGCAGAGCATTTAATAAGGAATGACACCCATCAATCAAGATTTTATAAGGGTTGATTGACACCTTTAATTCCAATTATTTAAATTTCCCCTCATAAATGATCCCCCCTTATTTCCCTACTTTATTTGAGCCACACCCAAATTCCTCTGACATGTGCAGTACCTCCCCTCCTGATTTCTCTCGGCCAACTGATGCAGCTACAGTGCTGGCCTCCCCTTCACCTGCTACTTCCTCTCCCGGTGGTATTTTTGCATTTGCAAAAATATACCACTTTCTACCCCTAGCCAAAAAAAGGGTACATGTCTACTTATGCAAATGGGCCCTTTTTTTGGTCTACTTATGCAAAGAGGCCATAGGAAAAAGTACATTGGACTAGTAAAGTAATGCTACTAAGCTGAGTTCAACTTGAATGAATTGAAATTTAGTTTCTAGGTCCATTTGAGAGGATCTTTCGCCTTGCTGACTTCAACTCATTGAGTGCATTACTTATGCTCATCCTCTCTTGTGGTAGCGTCATAGAACAATGGACTCCGACCGTGATGAGTGACTTGATGCACTCGATTTTCCTACTATCACCACCAGATCTTGGATGCAACACATTGGCATCACCAAGCATTCTTTGGTCAATGATTTCCATCAACTGATCAGGAAAGGCTGATTTTGAATACTCGTGAAGGTTGAGATTGTTGTTGAACATCGAATTTGTTGGCTTCTTTGATGTCACCATTTCTAACAAAATGATCCCAAAGCTGTAAATGTCACCTTCAGGGGAGACCTTGCTCCCAAGACCATATTCTGCATAACATGAGCAATATAATGGAGTACATGACGTGTGAAGTAACTTAAAGGTAACATTCAAATGGTCCTTATTATATACTAAGAAATAAATCACAGTTAAAAGTAATGTTAATATTATGAAATCGATCACCTGGTGCTGCATATCCAACAGTTCCTCTCACTTGAGTTGAACTATTCTTGTTCATAGTATCAGAGGTTGGGGCCCCATCTGAAAGAATCTTTGCTAGTCCAAAGTCGCCCACATGAGCAATCATTTCATCATCAAGCAAGATGTTGTTTGGTTTCAGATCACAGTGGATGATCGGTCTAGCACACCAAATATGGAGATATTCAAGTGCGGAAGCCACATCAATGGCGATGCTTACTCTTTGAAAGATGCTTAAGCTGGAAGGCAGATTGTCATCGACATTCGCATTGGTGACAAGATTTGAGGAGTGTAGCCAACCCTCAAGACTGCCCCTTGGCATGAACTCGTAAACCAAAGCTTTAAAATCATTACGTTGTGTGTCAATGCTTGAGCACACTGTGATGATTTTACAAAGGTTCCTATGACGAATGTCTCTCAAGGCATTACACTCTGCAATGAAACTTTTGCCAGCTCCTTTATTTTGAAGGTTCAACACTTTGACTGCAACAACCATTTCGTTCTCATCTTGGCGAAGGATTCCTTTGAAGACAGATCCGAAGCCACCAATACCGATCAGATTTGATGGAGAGAACCCATCTGTTGCGCTTGACAACATTTGGTAAGATACTTCTAAAAAAGGCTTCTTCTGTGAACCAAAGGATGTAGTCTTTTTTTTCTTTGAATTACAAACCAAATAAAAGCATAATGCAACTACCAATACAACAGTCAGGACAGAAGTTACGGAGATGATCACCACCACTCTTAAGGACAATCGTCTCCTCTTTGATTCCCTTTTTCGAGGGCAACTTTGTAGATGTAGCTTGGGCACTCCTCCGCAAAGCTTACTATTGCCAAGAAAGGACACAACACTCGTGTTGCTGAAAACTCCACCGAGTGGAACTTCACCCTCGAAGTTATTATAGGACAAGTTCAGGCTGGACAAGTACGACCAATTGGAAAAATAACTTGGGATTTGTCCGGACAAGTTATTGTAAGAAAGGTCGAGTGCATTGATGCTTCCTAGAGGACTTAAAGACTTGGGTATTAACCCAACAAAGGAGTTTCCACTCAGGTTTAACACAGTAAGACCCGTACACCCACCAAGAGCACTTGGTATTTCACCTGAAAGCCAATTCCGTGATACATCCAACCATGCCAAATTCTTTAGCCTGCTAATCTCATCTGGCAAAGATCCTTGCAAATTGTTCTGGCCAAGCACTAGGTTAACTAAACCGGAAGCATGAAATAGTTCAGCAGGTATAACCCCACTCAACTTGTTATCGGTAAAATCCATGTTCTCCAAAAACAAGCAATTCCCAAGACTCTTTGGTATCGATCCTTCAAGATTGTTTTGTTGTAGGAATAGGTAACTCAAGAGAGACAAGTTTCCAAAAGAGGATGGGATTTCTTTCGAGAAGCTGTTAATGGATAAATCAAGAGCTTCCATACTTTCAATGGTACCAATATCAGCTGGGATTGGGCCTGTGAAATGGTTATCATATAAATTCAATGTATTTAGATTCGCCAATTTGCTCAGTCCGGAAGGGAGTTGTCCTGATAAATGGTTACTGTCAAGATCTAATACTTGAAGGCTAGTGGAAAGGTTAAGTATAGAAGAAGGAAAGAATCCTGTATATGAATAACCTGTCAACCCCAAGCGCTGTAAATTGGTACAGTTGGTTAAGTTGTCCAAGAATTTCAGATTTCTTCTGATCGCTCCTCCTCCCGAGGAAAATGCATAGTCAATATTTAGGTAATTGAGGTAAGGCAAATTTTTCCCATCGAGAGAAAAAGTACCCGTGAAACTATTATATGAGATGTCAATGGCGTTGAGCATAGAAAGATTCGATAACACAGGGACTTGACCTGTCAGGGAGGTGTTTGAGATACCAAGACTGCGAAGTCGAGGAAAATGGAGGCTAAGATCTTGGGGAAGATTCCCTTGGATTCCAGTGTTAGTTAAATAAATCGTCTCCATCCTAGAAAGATTGTAAAGGGAAGGTGGGATGATACCGAAGATTTTGCTATCCCCAAGAATAAAATAAGAAAGGCTTTGGAGTCTTCCGACATCGTCGGGAATGCTCCCGTGCAAGAAATTGTTATCTAATTGTAGTACTATCAAAGAAGTCATATTCCCGATCCCAATGTCATGAAGGTTACCACTTAAGCTGTTGAATGAAACAGTAAAGTCTCTCAGATTAGGGAGGAGGGTGAGCTCAGGTGGGATTCTGCCCACCAACTTGTTGTAGCCAAGATCTATATTTACGAGTTGCAAGCAACGGGACAAGTTGGCGGGGATTTCCCCTTCGAAAGAGTTTCCTACCAAGCGTAGGATTCGTAGCCTATGCAAATGAGAAATTTGACGGGGAATGTCCCCTCGAAAGGAGTTATTGAATAACTCAAGATCACGAAGGAAGCTTAAGTTACCTATGAAAGGAGATAGTGTACCAGCTAGCTTGTTGGTGGAAAGGTTTAAACGGACCACACGGTTGTGCCTACGCCCACAAGTAACGCCTCTCCATTGGCAGAAATGGAAGGAGTTGTTGCCCCATGAGGCCAAGACGGAATTAGGATCATCGGAAATCTTAGCTTTGATGGCCAAGAGGGCTTCGTAGTCGGTCTCATTTGCTCTCAGCCCGGGAATGGTGCTGCCCAACAGAGATCGAGGAAGGGTAGTGCTGATGGAGATTAGTGTGAAGAAGAGGATTGCTTGCTGCATCTTTATAGAAATCAAATTAAGATCTGGGAAAGGTTTGAATTGAATGGCTGATAATTAAGTTTGTGATGAATATACCTTTTATTTATAGATGCTCTCCGTATAGTTTGAGTTGATTTATTGGTCTTTTATTTTCTAGGAAGGGTTGACTTATTAATCGACAGCAATTGGAGTGTCCATCATCCATCACCCTGATCATTTTTCGTTTTCTTATTTTGTACTGGAAATGATGGCATAGATATCCAACAAACAAAATTAGAAATGCATCAAGTTCAAATTAGAAGAAGACAACTAAATATATCTTAACAACTAAATATATTGGTAATAAAATTGACGTACTCCACCTCACTTAGCTAAATACTCCATATCAAAATAGTTGATATTTGAATATTTTTGATACAATTTTTTAAGGAGTTAAAAACTCTATAAAATATAAATTTTTTGAATAATTTCATACATATTAGTAATAAATATGAAATTATTGTAAAAAAATTAATAAATAATATATAATAATTTCAAAGAAACTATTTTAACCTTCATAATTTAATAAAAAATATTATTATTATTATTATTATTATTATTATTATAAAAATACATAGTATAATTTATTACGAAATCGCACAAGAGCGCAGACAATAATACTAGTCGCTATATAAATCACTCTAAAAAAACTTATGCGAAATTAATAATCCTTGAATGGTTCAAAACCGATCTGAACCTAAATATGTTACTTTAGATATATGTTTACAACAGTTTAAACAATAAAAATCATTATTTGGTTGACTAGTGTGCATATATGCCTTAATATTCCACGCAGTAAGTCTATAGTAGTTTCGATGTCCTTTTCATCGCCAATGGATTTTTCTTCCAATAAGTGGGATTATTTTTGTTGGTATATATAAAACTAAACGCAATAACTCTAGTTGTTGTATAAAGCTAAACGCAATAACTGTGTATCCTTAATTTCTTAATTTCCAAAGTGGGATTATCCTTAATATTTCAACAAAAATATGGATTCCTTTGTTGACTATAAGTGTTTTTGTTGGAAGAATTCCTTAATTTCCAATGTGGGATTATTTTTGTTGGAAGAATTCCTTTACTTTGTTGACTATTATAAGTGTTTAGAGTTGTATTAATTTGAGTGGTTAATAAAATATTTTCAATCTTTATTAGCTAATTAAATGTCCCCTTCTTAAACCTAGACCAAGATGACACCGAATTGACCGGTGGTTGCAGTCAAGCTGATCAACCTTTAAAACAAAGGAGCTGGCAAAAGTTTCATCGCAGAGTGCAATGCATTGAGGAATATTCGTCATAGAAATCTTGTCAAAATCATCAAAGTATGCTCAAGTATTGAGACTAAACATAATACTCCGTATAATGACTTCAAAGCTTTGGTTTACGAATTTATGCCGAGAGGTCGTCTTGACAGTTGGTTGAAACTCATCAACAATGAAGATGTTGATGGTGACCAATCTTGCAGTTTAAGTGTGTCTTTCAAAGAGTAAGCATCAATCACCATTGATGTAGCTTCTGCAATTGATGTATAATTTAGAGAGAGATAAAACTCTAATAGATTGGTGGAAGAAACCTTATATTAGAGAAGGTAACTCTCATCTATAATGTTATTAATGAACCATTTATATAGATTGATTACAATGTTTGTTGGGAAATAAGTAACATAAAGATATCGATAAACTAAACCTATCAAATATATATTTCTATCCTAATATAATGATATCAATGATTCTATCCTAATATAATGATATCAATGATTCTATCCTAATACAGTAATATATGTCAAATATATAAAAATAAATACATATATCATAATATATCTCCAATACGTGAGTTGAAGCAGGAGTAGAGCAAATGTTGAAAACTGGAAACATAATCAACAAGATAGATCTGGTTGATGTAGATGGCTAGATCACGAACGTTGAGAGTACCGAGTAAGTATGAATAGCCATATACCAACAATGAATAAGGAGGATGCCCTCCCTCACAATTAGATAAGGTAGAGATTGATAAAATAGATCGAGCTGACAACAATGTTCTAAAAATCGCGCCTAGGCGCTAGGCGGGAGGGGACCTAGGAATTTTTAAGCCTAGGCGGGCCTCTAGATGGATTTCCACCTAGGCACCACCTAGGCGCCGCCTAGATCGACCCACCTAGGCACCGCCTAGACCCCGCCTAATCCCGCCTAGGCGCCGCCTAGTCCCGCCTAACCCAACAATTATTCAATTTTATCTTTTAGGCACGTGATTAGTCAAATTAGGTTTTTTTATCCCTAAGTCGAGATATATTTGCTTTTGAGTCGAACCTATGATTTTGGATTTTAGGAGGTTTAGAGTCGTTAGTCGTACGCTCACCTTTGCATCTATTTACTTAAATGTTAGTTAAGCACCATAAATTTTGGTTTATGAGTGATATTATGGATTATTATTACATTATATGAATTATTGACATGTGATATACGTTAAAAGATAAGGAAATAATTAAGTTTGTTCTAAGTCCGTCTAGGCGCCGCCTAGGCACCTGTCTAGCCGCTTAGGCGCTAGGCGGTCACCCACCGCCTAGCTCCTTTTAGAACATTAGCTGACAAAAGTAGATACAAACATCAATGATTTAAACATCCGCGTCATAAAAAAATGAACTACATCCCATGGCAAGAAGATAGCTAGGTGTTATTGAACCAAAATCAATGGAAGTTAGAGAATAGGTAATCAACTATGGCAAGTAGAGCCAACAACGAAGAATATGGGGGAGATTAGACGGTAAAAAAACATATGTGGATAGGAAAGGGTAGGGTAGCGAAAATGTTTCATGAAGATGGTAGGTCATGATCGAATTTATAGTGTGATAAAACCTAATAGATTGGTGGAGAAAACCTTATATTAGAGAAGGTATGAATTTAAGCGTGCTTGGGCGAGAGTAGTACTAGGATGGGTGACTTCCTGGGAAGTCCTCGTGTTGCATCCCTTTTAGAAAATCGACCAAAAAAAGAGAAGGTATGAATTTAGAGTACGTATGAATAGTCATATTATTGAACCCTTTATATAGAGAAATGATAATGCATAGAGAATAAGTAAGATAAAGATATCGATAAACTAACCCTATCAAATATATATTTCTGTCCTAATATAATAATATCAATGATAGTATCCTGATACAATAATATCAAATATATAAAAATAAATAGATGATAATATATCTCCAATAATTGTGTATCTCCACACTAGATGTGCCACGTTGATAATCCATTGTGATCTAGCTCATATTTGCTGATTTTGGAATATTGGCCAAATTTCTTTTGGGAGCCTCAACCTCAAACAAACCCAAAATCATATTTAAATTTCTAATGCTAGAGACATTGTTGAGATGTTTGGTATGGAAGTGTCCCTCCCACATTGATCCTGACGTTATAATCGCAATAATAATAATAATAATAAATCAGTGTAACCCGACACATGTTTGCCTCCCGTTAACGTCTCATCGGATATTTCACATGTTATTAGAGTCGGGTTCGGCTAGATCATGGTATGGGTTCGTTGTCAAATGCGAGTTGCACTTGAGGGGGAGTGTTGAGAGGTTTTGTATGGGAGTGTCTATCTCACATTGATTATAAAAGACTAAAAATGATGGGTTATAAGAAAGGTTAAAACTCTACACAATAGCTTAAGCTTTTGTGTTAAGTTGGCGGATCCCAACCTAATAATAGCAAAAATAATAATAATAAATAAATGTAACCCGACACATGTTTGTCTCCCGTTAAACAGCCCGTCGGATATTTCACAAACACTGCCGCAAAAATTCAGAGCATGAGGTCGCTGAAGATATATTAAAACAAAAATCAGGTTAAGGCTTCAATTTCAGACCCTTCAATTGATCTATTTCAGAAAAGAGTAAAACATAAGTAACTTTCAATATAAAAAAAATCAGGGTTGTTCCAAATTGAAATTTAGAGAATGAATTTCAGGCCTTTCAATCGAAAATTAGGGTGGTTGCAAATCGAATTTCAGGCCATTTAATGTAAAATTAGGGTTTTCGCAAATCAAAATTGCATAGAGACAAGTGGACAACAAAGAGTTGAAAGCGAAATTGCATAGATCAAAACCGGTCTCTTACCTGAAGGTCGTGAAAGTGAAAGCACTTGGTGGAGAAGACGAAAAGGAACCTGTGAAGAACCCCTGCCAACAAAAGCAAGTGGTCATCAATGATTTTCAAAAGCAAATTCAGAGATCGAATTGCAACAGTTGCAAACCTCACTGTGAGATCGAAGTTTTTCATCGTGAGACTCTCATGGAAGGAGCAAGTGAAGCCAGGCGAAGATGGCAGAAAATGAAGAAAAGATGGAGATAATTCAGTCTTTTTCAATCTCAAACGCTGCTCGGATTTCATCCAACGCTTCATGGGGGCCGGATCACAGTTTTAGAGATGATCGATGACATCAAAGAATTCAACAGATCCAATGTTCAATAACGGTGAGCTCAGTTCATGGAAATTAGTGACCAAAGAATCTGTGGTGATGAGAATCTGCTTCCTACAAGAACTTGTGCCGATGTGAAGAACATGGACTGCATCAAGACGTACACTGATCATGATTGGAGCCGGCTCAAGCTCGTCACGAGCACGAAATCTTGCTCATACACGTTCTTTTTGAAATATTAACGAGTCTGAGCTGAGTTTTATACAAGTGGAGCCCAAGCCGAGCTCGAGTAGCCGAGCCGTGCCGAGCTCGAGTAGCACGGCTCACATAAAACTGAGCTCTGCATTAACATTTACGACTTTTTCACTCTATTTTCAATATGAAAATATGTTGAATTTCGTAGAATATATAACACCTATTATTTTCCTAATTTCTGAAACAAAACTGATCTTCCGAGTTGGATTGTTTTCTATATTGTTCCTTAAAAATTAAAATGAAGGCAGCAAATTAGATGATCATATGAGCTTCTAATTAATGGCTCAACATTATATGGTTCCATAGTCTGCATTTGCAGAAAGCAAGGAAAAATAATAATTTTTGCTTAAATTGAGAGCGAATCTACTTTTGTGATTACAAATTGACACTTTTATCAAAAGAGGGAATTAGAGGATCATGACCCAAAATAAAGTGTGGTTTTGTGTTGATTTTTGACAAATAATGAGTGATTTTCTATAATTTCAACATTAGGGTGTAAAATATTGATGCAATATCTAATGGGAAAGTAGTTCAATCCAAATAAAAACGTTGCTTAGATTTTCTAGTCATTAATTTGACTAATTATACATTGAGATATTTTGAACCAAAGAAAATTCAGCTGAAAAATGACTGGTGATGCATTTATATCATGATATATATCATTGATCATTGGAGCATCTATCAAATTCAAGGTATGATCATCACAAACTGATCACCCACTGAAACATCTTCGAGAGCATAACTTTTTCTCATAAGCATTCGAGCAAATGGGCCGAGATTTGGTCGTCTTCTTCACTATACTAATCTCCCTCAGCAGTACAAGTATCCAACATCCGAGGCATGGCTTGAGAGGGAATGATAGTGATTATCAAGCTCTCTTGGCCATCAAAGCTAAGATTTCTGATGATCCGAATTCCGTCTTGAGCTCCTGGAATAGCTCCCTTCATTTCTGCCAGTGGAAAGGGGTCACTTGCGGGCATAGGCACATCCGTGTGGTCAGTTTGCACCTTCCTTCCTCTAATTTAGTTGGCTCATTGTCTCCTTTCATCGGTAACTTAAGCTTCCTTCGTGATCTCGACTTAACAAACAACCTCTTCCGAGGAAACATTCCCCGTCAAATTTCTCACTTGGATAGACTACGAACACTAGTCCTAACGAGGAACTCCTTTGAAGGAGAAATCCCTGCCAACTTGTCTCGTTGCTCGTCCCTCATCACTCTCTTACTCAACTACAACAATTTGGTAGGGAAAATTCCTATTGAGGTTCTCAGCCTTCCTAATTTAGTCATCTTTAGGATCGGCACAAACAAGTTAAGTGGTCGCCTTCAAGACGTTGGGATTGGGAATATGAGTACTTCCTTGCAGTCATTATACTTAAACCAAAATTACTTTCTGGGGAGCATTCCTGAAGACATTGGAAGACTCAAAAGCCTGAGAGAAGTTGCTCTTGGTGACAACATGTTATCTACTACTATCCCAACATCTTTTTTCAATCTTTCCCTCTTATATTACATCTATTTAATCAACACCAAAATTCATGGAAATCTTCCCCAAGATCTTGGCACACATCTTCCCCATCTTCGCGAGCTTCATATCGGAAACAACTCCTTAACTGGGCAAATTCCAACCTCTTTATCAAACCTTTCTGAACTTGAAGAACTTAACATCGCAGTCAATAGTTTTAGGGGCAGTTTTTATATCAACGGAAACAATTTGCAGCATCTCTCCTACCTAAATATTGCTTATGCATTTTCCAAATCTAAAGATCTGAGATTTCTTGACACCCTAACCAATTGCACCAATTTAGCTTACTTGCTGATTGCTGGCAATTCTTTTACGGGAACTTTTCCTCATTCTATACTCAACCTTTCCTCTAGCCTTCTAGTTTTGAATGCTCAGAGCAATCAAATATCGGGACAACTCCCATCCGGACTAGGTAAGTTTGTGTACCTATATTTCTTGAGTTTAAAAGATAACTACTTCTTAGGCCCTATCCCTGAGGATATTGGTAAGCTGGAAAGAATGGAGACTCTCTATTTCTCTTACAATAACTTCTCAGGGGAACTCCCATCCTCTCTAGGAAACTTGACTCGGTTGAGTACACTCTCTCTCGAATACAACAACCTTGAAGGGTCCATACCAAAAAGTCTTAGGAACTGTAAATATTTACAAATCCTGAATCTTGTTTCTAATAACCTTAGTGGGGTTTTACCGGTGGAACTATTCCAAGCTTCAGGTTTAATTTACCTATTGATTGGTCTGAATAACTTGCAAGGGCCATTGCCAGCTGAAATTAGCAATCTAAAGCTTTTGTATTCGTTTCATGTGTCAGAAAATAGGTTTTCCGGTGAAATCCCAAGTACTTTGGGTCAATGTACGAGTCTTATTTTCTTAGGCATGAGCTATAACTCTTTTTTTGGATCAATACCAAGTTCTTTTAGTTCTTTGAAAAACATTCTAGAGCTTGACCTTTGTTGCAACAACTTGTCGGGGAAGATTCCAAACTATTTTTCCAATTGGCCTTATTTGATAACTCTAAACTTGTCCTTCAATCGTCTTGAGGGTGATGTTCCGACTGATGGTGTGTTTGCCAACACAAGTGCTGTGTCAGTTATCGGCAACAAGAAGCTTTGCGGAGGAGTGATCCAGCTACACCTCCCAACATGCCCACAAATGATAGAACCAAAAAGGAGAAGATTACCATTAGCAATAATCATGATCATCTCCATTGCTTGTGCCTTGACTTTATTGTTGTCAATTGCATTGTGTTATTGTTTGCTTTTTTCTCCAAGAAAAAGCAAGAATAATACACCCTCTGGATTACAAACCATCAAGCCTTTGCTTGAAGTGTCTTACCAGATATTGTCAAGGGCAACAAATGGGTTTTCTCCATCAAATCTAATAGGGGTTGGTGGCTTTGGATCCGTCTATAAAGGAACCTTGAACCAAGGTGATGAACCTTAACAATGATGGGGCTAGCAAGAGTTTCATTGCAGAGTGTACAACATTAAGGAACATTCGTCACAGAAACCTTGTCAAAATCATCACAGCATGCTCAAGCATAGATGCTCAACAAAATGATTTCAAAGCATTGGTTTTCGAGTTCATGCCAAGGGGTAGCCTTGAGGATTGGCTACATTCGTCAAACCATGTCAGCATTGAACCTTGTAACTTAAGCCTTGCTCAAAGAATAAGCATCATCGTTGATGTAGCTTGTGCACTTGAATATCTCCACATCGGGTGTGGAAGTTCGATCATCCACTGTGATCTAAAACCATCCAACATCTTGCTTGATGATGAAATGACCGCTCATGTTGGAGATTTTGGATTGGCCAAGTTTCTTTCGGGAGCTTCAACGTCAAATTCTATTAACCAAAGTAGTTCAACACAAGTAAGAGGAACCATTGGATATGCAGCACCAGGTACACACTGAAACTTCACCATTTTGTTCTTCATTTGACATAACAGCCCCGTCAATAGTACCTTAAAGTACTTTATTTCATTCATTTAATTCCGTTGAACCTGTTTTGTAGAATATGGTCTTGGAAGCAAGGTTTCTCTTGAAGGTGATATTTACAGCTTTGGTATCGTCATTTTAGAGATGATGACATCCAAGAAGCCAACAGACCCAATGTTCAAAGACGGTCTCAACCTCCACGACTTTGCCAAATCCGCTCTTCCTGACAGGGTGATTGAAATTATTGACCAAGGAATGATCGGCAATGCAAACCTGTTGTATCCAAGAATTGCTGTTGATAGTGAGAAATTGGAGTGCATCAAGTCATTCATCATGATTGGAGTACAATGTTCTCTAGAGCAACCACAAGACCGAATGGGCATACACGATGTTGTCAATGATCTAAAATCTGCAAGTCAGAACCTTCTATCTCCAAGAACTTAGAAATTCATCAGTTTTCAATATTGAGCTCAACATTCATAGTTAGGCTTTGTACTGTTTTTATATGCAACTTAATTTGTATTTTTCAATATTGAGTTTCCCACTTTGTATTTTGTATTTTGTTTGTGTTCTTTGAGACCCTAATCATATATTGTGACTTTTCATATGGACTTCTACTACCTGTTTTGATATTACAGACTTTGCTCAACTAATTAAAGACGGCATCGATCCCTGTTATAAGAGAAAAAAAACAATACCCACAACATTTATGACATTCAAACTTCACCATGAAGGAGGTCTCGGTGTCTCAAGTCACATTTCATAGGCCTCAGTAACTGCTCGAATCATTGTACTTTGGCTTTGCCCTACTTTTGGTCCCAAAGTTCTTCATCTATCTGGAAGTGGCTTCCAAGTTACCAACGAAAGTTCTCCCTTTGTATTGCTCAGTTATCGATCATTCGATTGTGTGTTCGTCATCTTATAATTATTGAAGTTTGACACGAGTAACTTTCGATTTGAAGCGTTTTTGCCAATACTTCGACTCGACATCATCCTATAAAAACACTGAGGACTCAACATTTTGATAAACATAAAAAAGGGATCGGAATCAAACATGCCATTTTTTTCGGTCGGAATGAGAGGCGAAGCTCTCCGCGCTTCTATTGCGCTTTATTATTTTTTTTTGATCTTAGTTCAGTTCGATCGACTCAGTCGCTCTACATCTGGATCGGGTACGGTATGACCAATTTAAGGGGTTGACCCTCCCACTCACAAGCGATTCCATATTTCCAATGAGATTCGAACTTCGAACCTCTTGGCATGGGATGTAGCCACACAATCACTACACCAAATTGTGATTGATATTGCACTTTATTAATAATTAGAAAATGGGTTAAGTGGTCCACATATGGGAATAGCCCTTATCCGGACCACTTAGCAATGACATATTTGAAATAACTCAAATTATTTTTGGGCTGTTTTTTTTATTTAATTAAATAAATCTATATTGTACTGAATTATAGTATATTGTTTGAATTTGGTCAATTAATAAATTTACATAAGATATATGGTATGAATTAGAATAATTAAATTATTCTAAAGAGTAATAATATATGAGTTGATTTAATTAGATAAAATCTCTAAATACTCTTATTATTTAATTTATAAAGTTAAAATAAATAATATTCATTCCGCTATTATATATACATATATGTATATGCCAGGATATGGCCTTATGGCCCAAAATATGTTGCCCATCAGGAAGGCACTCCATCCCATTAGGATACTCTCCTACTCACATATTCTAGAAGTCCCTTTAGATGGTTACAGATGGCACTATTTCATCCCTTGTATCTAGGGTTACATCAATATATATACCCATGTAATTACATTCACAGAAATCAATGAAGAAAAACAAATGAATGATATTTACCCTATGTGGCGGCTCTACTGTATTTTCCTAGTATATATATATACATAACCTTCTATTACCATCTTTATCCGCTTCTTTTATTTTTCTTTTTTTCCGTAAAATCTATCATCTACCCTTAATCTTTATCCTTAATTGATTCTTAATCTTAAAGAATAAAAAATCTATCTTTTATCTAGATCAACCTAATTTAGCTAAACCAATTGACAATGAGAGTATCAACCGGCCAAGCTTATATTTTATTCGTATATCTCAATATTTTCAATGTGGAAGAATCCCATATTACAACATAACTAATTATATATTGAGATATTTTGCACCTAAAGAAAATTCAGCTGAAAAATGACAGGTATTGATATGATGCATTTATATCTTGCCCATTTAAGTCGCCCAAAACCATCCAAATTGATTGACAGTGCGCATGAAATCCATTGACCCCAAGTCGTCCCTTTGTGATCAAGAATTCTTGTACGATATGATTACACTTACCTAGTGCTTCCACTGCATAACTTTTTCTCATAAGCATTCGAGCAATGGGTGGATACTTGGTACTCCCTCTGTTAATTAAAATTTATCGTTTTTTACTATTAATGTACATTTTTTTATAATGATAAAAACTATATAAAATATTCATTTTTTTAATTTTGTTTTTATAAGTTCATACTTAATAGTAATAAGTATGATATTATTTTAAAAAAATATTTAAAAAGTTAATATTTCATAGAGTTTTTTAAAAAATGTGCGTTAATAGTACGTAAACCTCAAGTTTTAATTAACATAGATCGAGAGTATTGTTTTAAAGTTGGTTAATGTGTTTAATTTTGAAAAGTTCATAATTTTTACACGGTATCGGGTTTAGACTTATAATATATCAAACGAAGCTATTAACGATATTATAACAAATATAAGTAACTCGTCGGATGAAAGGAGGGGCGTACGCTCCCTTGTCCCTCCCCAGCTCCACCTATGGGGGAGAGTGGTTGAAATTTTTTGTACTTATATTTTATAATTTACTTATGAAGGGTATGTGGTGGCGGTTGGAAGGTTACTCCATCAAGATAAACTTTTACTTTCCCTAATGCATAATAAGGCAGAAGCTAAGGTGAGAGATACAAACAATCTATAAATACTCTTCAGTGTTCATCAATCATCACCCCCACATTAATATCCAAAACCTTAATCTGTACATGAATTAAAAATGCCAGCAATCAAACAATTCATCATCTTGTTTTCACTATTTACCATCAGCACACATTCCTTGTTTGTGTTGGCCAACACCACTCTCATTCATCAATTCCACAATAGCATCAGAGGGAATGAGAGTGATTATGAAGCCCTTTTGGCCATCAAAGCTAAGATTTCCGATGATCTTGATTCCGTCTTGACCTCCTGGGGCAACAACTCTCTCCATTTCTGCGAGTGGAGAGGTGTCACTTGCGGAGCCAAGCACAGGCGTGTCCTCATTTTGGATCTCTCTTCGAGCAAGTTGGGTGGCACACTGTCTCCTTTCGTCGGTAACTTAAGCTTCCTTCATGTACTCAGCTTAAACAATAACTCCTTTCGCAGTGGCATTCCACATCAAATTTCTCATTTGCCTAGGCTAAGACAGCTAAACTTGTCGTTGAATTCCTTTGAAGGAGAAATCCCTACCAACTTGTCTCGTTGCTCGCAACTCCGGATCCTTAGTCTTGAGAAAAACATGTTGGAGGGGAGAATTCCTGCTGAACTGGCCTCCTTACCAAATCTTATATACTATAGTCTAGGTGTTAACCATTTAATCGGTCGTCTCCAAGACATTGGGATCGGGAACATGAGTCGATCTATGCGCCTAATATCTTTATATGATAATCTCGTGCAAGGGAGCATTCCAGATGATGTCGGAAGGCTCAAAAACCTTCATTTCTTTATCATTGGAAGCAACAATATAGGTGGTGCCATCCCAGATTCCCTTTTCAATCTCTCTAGCTTGTGGAGTCTCTATTTACCTGACACCCCAATCCAAGGACATCTTCCCCAAGATCTGAAGGAATTGTGTCCTTTAATTAATGTGCAATCACTAAACATGGAATAGGACGATTGATAGAGATATACAATCCGATTATTTTAGGAGTCTTAGTGCTTTGCTAGAAGCCAACTGCGATTAATGGGATTAACGAGCTTAGTTCCATTGCTATTATAAACGGGTCCTATGAGGTCACACACTTTGAGTTTACGGGCTAGATCAACGGGAATGATGGTTAAATATATATTAATATATATTGTATATTATTAATATATATTCATATTATTTATTTGTGAAATAAGTAATGAAAGAAAGATTAATTAGGAAGGTTAATTGGAGGTTACACATTCTGACGTTAGAATGTAAAAGAGTTATAACCCCTTCTCCTTAATTACCTAAAACATCAATGCACATCAAGAGGTTGACCAGTGTAAATATATATATGCAATAGCAAAATTGTTTTGCTGGGAGGTTGTACTACGGAACAACATACAGTAGCATATAGGATGGATTTTCTTACGTAAGAAATCAAAGGCACCCAAGGCAAAGTGGTTGCCAATTTCAATCATACGGTGAGCAAGTGTAACCACCATCATTCGAAGCAATTCGATTGCTAGCCTTTCAATCTTCGTCCTAGCAGTCGAAGACAAGGGAGATCTAGACGCCGGACTCGTGTGGGGTAATTAGAGAAGTCACGCTTGGGGCTTTCGATCTCTTCCGATTACATCCAGATTCGATCCGGTTCACGCATCAAAGGTATATCCTCTAAACAATGATTGATCTATCAATATGCATGAAGATCCTTGAATTAGATGTTCAGAATTGTTCTGTATTTCCGCTTTAAGCATCTAATTTTCCCTCAATTGGTATCAGAGCCATCTTGCATAAATTGATACGATCAATAGATTAATTGTTAATTTTTGATGCGGATCTTGATTTAAATTGATGGTAAATTTTATATGGATAAAATGTAAAATTGAAATGGAGATTTTGATGAATTGAGAGATGAAATTGTATGAATTAACATGGAAATAGAATACCACCGATCCGAGTCGGATTTGATCCGATTCGGTGATGGAACCGGAATGGCGGATGATTTTCGTGTGCATATTTGGCTAGATCTCAAAATATATTTGATATAACATATTTGCCGTAAAATATTTGGTTGTAAAATATTTGCCGGTGAATTGAGATTTTGCCCATAAAATTAAGATCGATAATATTATGATATTGTTTATTTTAATTATTTCCTAAAAGTTAGGAAATCCCACTTAAGATTAATATTTGATATTATATCTTTTTCATACAATTTACTCCAATTATTACATTTTATGGTTAATATTGATTAATGCCATATAAGGATTCAAATTTAAATTGAGATTAATTATTATGCTTGTTTTATATTATGATATATTGCTTGCATATATAAGGTGACTAGTATGGCCCATAAATACGATCTGCGCATCGTTATGTTTTTTTTGTACACGATCTGCGTATCGTTATGTATTTTTGTATTTTATTTTCAGTAATTAGATTATTAGGAAATATTGTAATACAAGATGAAGAAGACATAAGAAGTTCAAGGATGGAGATCCATGAAGGGTGCGAGGGTGGAGACCCATGAAGATTAGATCTTTAAAATTTTGCATCGTAGGGGCCATACTAGGATCACAATTTTCGTTGCATTTTGAATGCTTGCTTTTGCATTTTATTTAAGTTTTGCATTTGTTTTATTTATTTTTTTCACTTATAAATAAATGACAATTGCATGCTTAAGTTCCAAAGGTAAATTGGGGCAATGCCTTTCCATATCATAACCCATTAAGTTCTGGATTTTTGGTTGGATGGGCTTCACAAAAGTGAGGGTGTCTTTCCATAATCTTGGACTAATGAGGGTGAATCTATACGGGGGTCCATAAACCTTGATATGGTTGTACCCAACAAGAGACCAAAAGGCAAAGTTTTGGATCTTGAGGCATGGGGATGATTTTACATTGGATGTGGATCATCAACCAAGAACTATAAGGAGTTATAATTAGTAATTGTTACTTACCTTGAGCACACAAGACTTAAGGCAGTGCAAAAGTACGTTAAGTCTTGTCTGTAATGGGATCTTGGAATCATTTTATTCACAAGGAACGATAACAATTTGAATAAAATGCGCATTTACTTAATTTTAAAGGTGTTTAATTTTTAAGTAATTTGCATTTCGAACATAAACTGATTTGCATGTTATTTCCTTTTATATATAGGCATTATGTCGAACGATAACTTGAAATTCACCCTGCGCTCAATAGTTGAGAAAAACAAATTGAATGGAACGAACTTTCTCGATTGTGAAAGGAATCTGAGAATTGTTCTCAGGTCCGAAGGGCGTGAGGACGTCCTAAACACCCCTATCCCTACTATCACCAACAACTCATCAGATGAGGAGAAGGCGAGAGTAATGGAGTTAAAGAGTGAGTCTTTGCCTGTCACTTGTTTGATGCTAGCAGGCATGGAACCTGACCTTCAAAAGAGGTTTGAACACCAAGATGCCTATACTATCATCTCCAACCTGAAAATGCTGTTTCAGGAACAAGCAAGGATTGAACGATATGAAACTCACAAGGCTATACTGGATAGCAAGCTTGTGAAGGGAAAGCCAGTAGGTCCCCATGTGTTTAACATGATCGGTCTTTTTAGCCGTATGGAGACACTGGGCACCCCATATGACCAAGAGTTGGCCACAGATATCGTCTTGCACTCCTTACATGATGGCTCTACTCCAGGAACACCACAGCTTAACGGTGTGTCTAAAAGGAGAAATCGGACCTTGTTAGACATGGTTCGGTCAATGATGAGTTTTGCCGATCTTCCGGTATCCTTCTGGGGATATGCCCTCACAACTGCCGTACTTACACTAAACAGGACTCCGTCTAGAGCCGTAGACAAAACTCCATATGAGATATGGACTGGAAAGGTTCCAAAATTGTCTTTTATGAAGATATGGGGATGTGAAGCTTATGTAAAACGTTTACAAACCGATAAGCTTGCCCCTAAATCAGATAAATGCTATTTTATAGGTTATCCAAAAGGTAGTTTTGGATACTACTTCTACAATCCCACTAAGCAAAAGGTGTTTGTTGGAAGGGATAGTGTTTTTTTGGAAAGAGAATTTATTTCCAACAAGTCAAGTGGGAGAAATATTCATCTTGAACTGGTTCATGATGAAGAGCAACAAACTCAACAACGAGATGACATAGATGATGTCGAGGACGAGTTGATGGTTTTGGAAGGCCAAGGGCCCCAAATCATCCAGGACCGGAACAAGAGGATCCACAAACAGTTGTGGAAACTGTTCCACCTCCAGTTGTTGAACCAGTTGAACCCACTCATAGATCAGATAGGCCAAGGGTACAACCAAGATGTTATGATGATTTCATCTTGAATGTAAACCTTGATGTTCTTCTGTTAGAACATGATGAGCCTAATACCTATAAGCAAGCAACGACGGGTCCAAACTCCAAGAAATGGTTTGAGGCCATGAGATCCGAAATGGATTCAATGCTTGAAAATCAAGTATGGGACTTGATAGATTTGCCAGATGGGGTAAAACCCATAGGGAGCAAATGGGTTTTCAAACTTAAGACAGATAAGGATGGAAAGGTATCTGTATACAAGGCAAGATTAGTTGCCAAAGGTTTTAAACAGATTCATGGTATAGACTATGATGAGACCTTTTCACCAGTTGTCATGATAAGATCCATTAGGGTAATCCTTGCTATTGCCGCATATTATGATTATGAAATTTGGCAAATGGACGTTAAAACCGCCTTCCTGAATGGATTCTTGGAAGAGGATGTGTACATGACACAACCAGAGGGTTTTGAAGATCCAAATAATGCGGGGAAGGTATGCAAGCTTAAGAGGTCTATATATGGACTTAAGCAAGCATCCAGGAGTTGGAACTTTCGATTTGATGAAAAGATCAAAGAGTTTGATTTCATCAGATGCGAAGAGGACCCTTGTGTATACAAGAAGTTTAGTGGGAGTAAAGTGGCCTTCTTAGTCTTGTATGTGGATGACATACTACTTATTGGGAATGACATTCCGATGCTAGAGTCCGTTAAGGAATGGCTAAAGAAATGTTTCTCAATGAAAGACTTGGGAGAGGCAGAATATATACTTGGAATAAAGATCTATAGAGATAGATCTAAGAGATTGCTTGGATTGAGTCAGGGAACTTATATAGATAAGATCCTCAACAGATTCAAAATGCAAGATTCCAAGAAAGGGTTTTTACCTATGCAACATGGTATATATCTCAGCAAGAAGCAGTGTCCTAAGACACCTGTTGAGATAGAAAAAATGAGTAAGATTCCTTATGCTTCTGCTATAGGATCTATCATGTATGCCATGGTGTGTACACGACCAAATGTTGCATATGCTTTGAGCATGTGTAGCAGATACCAATCGAATCCAGGAGAGGCACATTGGTGTGCAGCTAAGAACATCCTAAAGTACTTGAGAAGAACCAAGGATGATTTCTTAGTATATGGGGGTGATGATAAGTTGATCGTACAAGGCTATACTGATGCAAGCTTCCAGACTGACCGAGATGGCTTTGAGTCTCAATCGGGATATGTTTTCATCCTTAATGGAGGAGCTGTGAGCTGGAAGAGCTCCAAACAAGACACAGTTGCCGATTCTACGACAGAAGCTGAATATATAGCCGCTAATGAAGCAGCTAAGGAGGTTGTCTAGATGAGGAAGTTCATAGATGAACTCGGTGTTGTTCCTAGCATTTCAGGGCCCATTGACATCTATTGTGACAACAATGGTGCCATAGCCCAAGCCAAGGAACCGAGTTCAAGCTCCAAATCCAGACACGTTATGAGGAAGTATCACCTTATTCGACGCATAGTCACTGAGGGTGACATTAAGATGTGTAAGGTGCATACAAATGACAACATTGCAGATCCATTGACAAAGCCTATGCCTAGGCCCAAGCATGATAGTCACACTAGGGCTAAGGGTCTCAGACACATTGGAGAATGGCTTTGAGATTGCTTTCTATTACATTTTATGTTTAGAGTGTTAGACACTAAGTTTATGTTCGACTGGATGATTTTATGATATATGATATTTCATCTTTATTTATATATTGTGTTGAACGATAATAAATAAAATGTCCAAATAATTCGTAGTTCGCAAATGGGCTTATCTTAAGTGTTCTGGTAAATGAAACCCCATTAAGTGAAATGCAGTTATGAATTATCCCAAGTCCGTAGTCTGAAATCATCAACTTGGACATAGGTGATTTTATTATTGACTATATTGTAAGTTGACTGATAGCGCCAGGTTTCATGGGCTATAGGGACATGGAGATGTCTAGTCAATTACATATATATGTATGGATGATACATATAGGACAGACCCACCTTAAGACTCTACAAAAGGGATTGCAGAGTTTTAAGTTAAACCATGATTAGTAGATTCCTCAGACATGAGTATGTTATGGTCTCTCTTGATGATTGGTATTTCTTTGACACGGCTAAACGCTTTCCGTAACAGGGAGTTATAAAGGTCGTAGTTGGGATTGCCAAAAGTTGAGTGGGAGCCATAGTCGTACAAGATTGGAGAAGTCCTCCTTCTTCATGCATACTGTGATGCATCGAAAAGGAATGGTGTCTAGACCACTTGAAGAGCGAGAACTGAAAATGCATGGCCATGCTCGGATGGATTATTTGTAATCATCCGTTTAATTGACAGTTCAAACTCGGAGTTCAAGAAACATATTTGATAATAGATATGAATGTCACCATATCATCAAATAAGACATTAAGAGACAAAGGTATCTTAAATTGCACACTTGTTTAAGGACAAGTGGGAGATTGAAGGAATTGTGTCCTTTAATTAATGTGCAATGACTAAACATGGAATAGGACGATTGATAGAGATATACAATCCGATTATTTTAGGAGTCTTAGTGCTTTGCTAGAAACCAACTGCGATTAATGGGATTAAACGGCTTAGTTCCATTGCTATTATAAACGGGTCCTATGAGGTCACACACTTTGAGTTTACGGGCTAGATCAACGGGAATGATGGTTAAATATATATTAATATATATTGTATATTATTAATATATATTCATATTATTTATTTGTGAAATAAGTAATGAAAGAAAGATTAATTAGGAAGGTTAATTGGAGGTTACACATTCTGACATTAGAATGTAAAAGAGTTATAACCCCTTCTCCTAATTAATTACCTAAAACATCAATGCACATCAAGAGGTTGACCAGTGTAAATATATATGCAATAGCAAAATTGTTTTGCTTGGAGGTTGTACTACGGAACAACATACAGTAGCATATAGGAGGGATTTTCTTACGTAAGAAATCAAAGGCACCCAAGGCAAAGTGGTTGCCAATTTCAATCATACGGTGAGCAAGTGTAACCACCATCATTCGAAGCAATTCGATTGCTAGCCTTTCAATTTTCGTCCTAGCAGTCGAAGACAAGGGAGATCTAGACGCCGGACTCGTGTGGGGTAATTAGAGAAGTCACGCTTGGGGCTTTCGATCTCTTCCGATTACATCCAGATTCGATCCGGTTCACGTATCAAAGGTATATCCTCTAAACAATGATTGATCTATCAATATGCATGAAGATCCTTGAATTAGATGTTCATAATTGTTCTGTATTTCCGCTTTAAGCATCTAATTTTCCCTCAAGATCTTGGCCTACGTTTGCCCCAACTTAAATATCTTCAAATATGGCACACGTCCTTAGTTGGAAAAGTTCCGACTTCATTATCCAACCTTTCTGATCTCGTAATCCTTGACATTTCATACAATAGTTTTACAGGCAGTTTTTCTCTCAATGGAAACAACTTGCCATACCTCTACGACCTAAGTATCGAATTTTCATATCCCTTAGGTCTAGGCAGAAATATGAGCTTCTTGGACACTCTAACCAACTGCACTCAGTTATATACCTTGAACTTGGGAGGCAATTCTTTCAAAGGTGAATTTCCTCGTTCTATACTTAATCTTTCTACTAGCCTCCAGGAGTTAGTTCTTTACAACAACCAATTATCAGGACAGCTGCCATCTGGTCTGGGTAAGTTTGTGAACCTATATGCATTGATTTTATATGATAATCATTTCACTGGCTTCATCCCACCTGATATTGGCATGATGGAGAGTTTGGGGCATCTAATGCTCGGCAATAACAACATCACCGGTGAAATCCCATCATCTCTAGGAAACTTGACTCTATTAGAACGATTGTCCATGGGTTTCAACTATCTTTATGGGCAATTACCCAAAAATCTTGGAAACTGCAAGTTTTTAGAAAACATATATTTGTCTAGCAATAAGTTCAGTGGGGTTGTCCCAGCTGAATTGTTTGGTGTTTCTAGTTTAGTTCACATAGGGATTGCCCAAAACCAGTTGCATGGGTCAATACCAGCTGACATTAGTGGGCTGAAAAATTTGGTTTGGTTGGGATGTATCACATAACAAGTTTTCCGGTGAAATCCCGAGTGCTCTTGGTGGATGTACGAGTCTTGATACTTTGAACATGAGCCAAAATTCCTTTCTTGGATCAATACCCAAGTCCTTGAGTCCCTTGAAAAGCATCCAAACCCTTGATCTCTCTTGCAATGATTTATCGGGACACATTCCCGATTACTTCTCAAACTGGTCATATTTGTTGAGTCTAAACTTGTCCTTCAACAACCTCAGCGGTGAAGTTCCAGTTGATGGAGCTTTTGCCAATGCAATTGTTGTGTCGGTTGTTGGTAATAGGGACCTTTGTGGAGGGGTGCCTCAGTTGCATCTACAAAAATGTCCATCACATAAGGGGTCCAAAAGGAGAAGATTGTCGTTGGTCGTCATCGTGATCATGTCCATTGCTTGTGTTATGTTTGCTGTATTATCAGTTGCATCATGCTCTTACTTCCTTTTTTCATCAAGGAAAAGAAAGAAATCACCCTCTGGACCGCTAAACATCGAGCTTTTACTTGAAGTGTCTTACCAAGATTTGTCAAGGGCGACAAAAGGATTCTCTCTGTCGAATTTGATAGGTACTGGTGGCTTTGGATCCGTCTATAAAGGCATCCTGTGTCAAGATGACAAAGATTTGACAGTTGCAGTCAAAGTAATAAACCTCCAAAATGAAGGAGCTGGAAGAAGTTTTTTCGCAGAGTGTAATGCCTTTAGAAACATTCGTCACAGAAACCTTGTTAAAATCATCACAATATGCTCAAGCATTGATACTCAGGGTAATGACTTCAAAGCTGTGGTTTATGAGTTCATGCCAAAGGGTAGTCTTGAGGATTGGTTGTATCCAAACCTTGTGTCTGGTGATAATCAATCTTGGAGTTTAAGCCTCTTTCAACGACTAAGCATCATCGTTGATGTTGCCTCTGCTCTTGAATATCTCCACAACGAATGTGCCAATTCAATGATCCACTGTGATCTAAAACCGACCAACATCTTGCTTGATGATGAAATGATTGCTCATGTCGGTGATTTTGGATTAGCCAAATTTCTTTCAAGAGCCACAACTTCCGCAACTGGCCAATCTAGTTCTACTCAAGTAAGAGGAACGGTTGGATATGCAGCACCGGGTAATTCTGAAGACTAAAACTACTTTAAATTCAGTTAATTCTTACAATACATTATAATTTTTTAAACACATATAAACATTTTTGTCGCGTAGAGTATGGTCTTGGAAGCAGCGTATCAGTTGAAGGCGATGTGTACAGTTTTGGAATCGTTATTTTAGAGATGATGATAGCCAAGAAGCCAACAGATCCAATGTTCAGTGATGGTCTCAACCTCCATGATTTTGCAAAATCAGCTCTTTCTAATCGAGTGATGAAGATCATTGACCAACGAATGCTTGATGATGCTATCATGTCGCCTCCAAGAACTGGTGCTGGCATCAGGATAATCGAGTGCATCACGTCACTTATCATGCTCGGAGTACAATGTTCTCAAGAGTCACCACGAGAGAGAATGAGCATCAAGGATGTTGTCAATGAGCTGAAATCTATAAGGCAAAAACAAATTAACAAATAGGATTTGCGCAATTTGACATTGATTGGCCTCTACTCAATAGCTATAATTTTATCAAATTTGAAATTTCTTACTTGATTTGTTTCTTGGAATCCCTTGTGGAAATACTCGTGTGTACAGTTTTTGTGAGTTTTAATTCAATCACCAACAGCAAACTGTGTAACACCTGCTTGGTTCTCATCATTAGTTTTGGCTTTCTAGCTATAGATTGAAATGTTTAATTTGATTCAAAGTTAAAAGCTTCAGGACACTTTGGACGAGCTAAATGGATCTAAAGCTCATCTTCATAGTTCAAACTCAAACATGACAAAATTCAATATTATGCCACAGTAAAATCACATCTTTCCAACAATATTTTTTGAGAAAATCTGAATGTTGATTGAAAAATTAGCCAAATCAATACAGTAATACATAAAAAAAAAGGGTAAATAACTAGTCTTGACTATTAATGCTGAGTTCAATACTGAATACAAAGTCAATTATAGGATCACTTACACAGGAGGTTCCTCATTGCAGAATTTAGCTCATTGACAACATTAATCTTTATGCTCATTGGCTCTTGTGGTGCACTAGTAACGCAATACAAAAAGCAATTGACAATATGACCAACGGCTTTATATACTAAGTTTATTATTTTCAACGTACTTTAGATGTGATACTTTCTATAATCTCTCTACATCTCTCAACAGATTCCTATCATACATGCAAGGAATCAGACAATAAAATTTCAGTGAGCTGGATAGATTAAAATTTTTCATATATTCATAATTTTTATTAACAAAACTCTTATATTCTAATAAACAAATATATAATTTTTATTATATTTTCCCTTTTTACCAATTTTAAATATTTTTTAAAAATCTAAAAAAATGGGCGGACTGAAGCGGATCTCAGTTCATTCCTTAACCGAATTCTACATCAATTGTTAAAATCATCACAGTATGCCCAAGTATTGATAATCAGCCTTGGATATATATATACCTCTGGAACTGGTAGATCACTCATCAACATTGTCTCATTTATTGGATGTGGGAATCGAACCCACAATATTTTGACATGAAATATATGAATCACCCTTATCAAAAGGGTTGATATAAAAATCATTAATAATTATTTGGCTAATTGGTTGGCTAGTTGGTTGTGCACTGCCAAAATATTCCACAATTCTACGGGTGCTTAATAAAGTTGTACATCATTATCAATTCCAAGTCATCCTAGAATTGAAACCCAATAACGGGGTGGCTAAATGCACTCGACTACTATATTCACTCTATATGGATTTTGAATCCGTTTCAGCCACAATTTAATTAACACATAGCTAATAATCATTATAAGTTGTAACAAAAATATAAATCCGTCCTCGTTTTGAGGTTTTATAAGACGAATCGGGGCCTATAATATACATCTTTTTTAAGATACACATCAAGGGTGGACCATGCCTTTTTTCATACTTTTTTCTTCTTGTTTTTTCTTTTTAATGTCTTATGATGGATCAAAGATCCGTCCTTATTTTTTTTTACAACAGACGGATCTAAGGATCCATCCATATATTTTTTTCACAAATTTTAATAATTGTTGGACACGTGTCGTACTGTAGTTGAAACGGATTCAAATCCATCCGTTGAAGTATATATAGCACTTGCACCCGGTGCATATAGCACAATTCCGCAATTATTCTTTTCTCATTTCCATCCCCTATGATTTATTTCGTATAGGTGGGATTATTGTTGTTGGTATGTAATTGTAAAGCTAAACGCTAAAATATGGAGTGGAATTTCCATTCTATATATAGTTGACTAGTTGTGTACTCCACACCCTTAATTTCCAAAGAGATTAATTCTTTTTATTGACTATAAGTGTTTAGAGTTTAGAGTTTTATTAATTTGAAAGGTTCATGCCATAAAGTATGAGTAATAAAATCAATGCATAATATATATATATATATATATATATATATTGAAACAAAGAATACGGTGAAACGGATGAATATTGCGTTATATTAATATGACAATGTACGTGTGAATATTGTGGTGTGTGGATATGATTATAGTGTTATTCACTTTATATTATGAGAACCTAAATAATAACATATTCATATACCCATATTTAAATCATATTCATATTCACACAACATAATATTCATATTTATATGGAGGTATCATGAACAATATTCATATTTAAATCATATTTATGTTGTTCGTGTCTCCTGTACATGGACCCGCACACGACCTCCCTTCAGCTTGTCTTTGCCCCAAACGGGATTTCATCTCAAAACCATTTGACAATGAGTAGCCCGCCAAGCTTATATGTTGTTCATGATACCTCCATATTTTCAATGTGGGACAACCTCATATTCCAACAATCATAGGTACACAATCCTTATTGTGTATCATGTTAACAAATTTGGGTGTCATTGAATTAAAAAGATTAATAGATGAGATTAAAATTAACTAACCAATTGGTAATAGAAGAAGTAGTCAACCGACTTATATACTAAGACTTGTTATCCCGACATCCCGCCCTTTACAATCTTTTTAGCTTGGAAGTCCTTTCCTTTAGCAACAATAAAATCTGTTGGGGTTGCATCAACACCCTCATTTGGGTTTGGATCTTTGGGCCAAGGATGATGGAGTTTTGCGCTTATTCTAGAAGCTTCTCCTCTCCAATCTTCTCCATCCTTCCATAGTTTCCACAAAGATCTTCTACCTTCCAATTGGGCTTGAATGAGATCATCAACCCTTGGGTCAAGGAATGCTCTAGAAGGTTTTGTTTCTCCAAGAATCTCCAAGCCTCCATGACTTCAAGCCTATAAATAGGAAGCTACTCTCCACATTTCAAGCATCCACAAACACTTGGCCCATCAAAGCCTACACACAAATTAGTCTCCTTCCAAGCATCTTATTCCACTTTGTTGTAAAGAGAGAGTCTTGTTCATTACCCCTTGTATTTCCAACAAGGTTTGTTGTACTCTTTCTTATTTGATAATGGATTTGTTGGCTCTTGCCGCTCGTGGGTTTTCCTCCCGGTACTCGGGTTTCCCACGTTAAATTTGACTGGCACCTTGTCTCCTTTCATTGGCAACTTAAGCTTCCTTCGTGTACTTGACTTGTACAAAAACTCCTTTCAAGTCCCATTCCCCATCGCATTTCTTATTTGCGTAGGCTACGAGTGCTATACTTGATGTCCAACTCCTTTGATGGGGAATTAAATCCCCGCCAGCTTGTTGTCTCGTTGCTTGCATCTTAGCATCATGTAGCTCCGCGATAATAAGTTGGTGGGGAGAATTCCTGCTAACCCACCGCCTGGTGTAGCAAGAACACAACCTGCGGCAATCGAAATCTCCTCCAGATTTTATCCCAAACATCAATCGCAAAGGGGAACTCAAAGAAAAGATGACCATGCGTCTCAAGTGCATCCTCACAAAAGCGACACACGGGATCCTCCCCCAACAACAACAAACGGTCAAAGGTGGATAGCCAACCCAACACCACCATCCACAAAATAAATCACACATACGAATCTCCTCCATGTCCATCCCTCTAGCAACTCCTCCATGTCATAGATCACACACACGAAACTCACCACACGATCAAGAGCCTCCGACAAGGCCTTGATCAGAGTTGTGTCCCTATGATGCACAACCCAAACACAAGGTTCAATCACTGCAAGATATTGATGGTGCACCCATCTCACCCATAAGTTATCCCTCTTGCTCAGGATATGCCAGAAGAACGCTTGGACATGAAGGCAACATTCTAGGCTCGAAGGTCAAACAACCATAAACTTCCACCCTCCTTCTTGGGTAAGCACACCTTAATTAGCCCACGCCACCCTCAGACGTCTCCACAAAAACTCCTTGCACATCATAACCACCCTATAAAGGACCCCACTCGGCACTTGTAGCAAGGACAACCAACCCCTCCCCCCCCCCCCCCCACTCCTTGCAACACGGTGGCCATGAGCTCACGCCTCGCTCCCACCAAACAACCGACATTTGGGCTAGGTAGCCATGCCACCGACCTCGGATCTTCTCCAACAATGGCTCATAGTGAATCGCTTGGAGCCCCTGCAGATGCATTGGTACATCAAGGTATATGAAAGGGAACTCCCCCACCCTAAACCGGTACCCCGTCACACTAAACTGTTGGGATAAAAAATCACTAGTACAAAAAGGGGGACTAGAGTACGCTTTTTTTATGCATGGGAGTACGCTTCTCTTTCTATACTTATAGCGGTCGTACTCCCAAATGAGCACACCTTTTATTAAACCGTTCTCATAAATTTTAAGTACGATTTTGATGTGAAAGCGTTCTTAAAATTGGCGTGTGATTTTATTAGTACGGTTTTTAAGTACGATTGCTCTGAAAGCGTTCTTAAAAATTTAGTACGGTTTTGATGTGAAAGCGTTCTTATTAACCGTACTTAATAATGAAAATAAATATCCTGTCTTTTTATGCTTTCATATATCTAAGACTCGAGCCTGCAACCTCTTGCACCCTCAAACCGAATCAGTCCGCTTCACACGCCTACCACTTGAGCTACGAAATTTAGTTGTCCCATTGTTCATTTACTTAATCTTATTACAAAAAAAATCTCTAATTTTGGTTTTGGGAAGGAACTTTTCTTATAAAACTGTACTCATTTTCATTTTTTAAGCACGGTTTTTCGAAAACCGAGTTAAATATTTTGTTACAAATAAACGAGAACGGTTTTTAAATAAAACGTGTTCGCAACAAGAACACTTTTTATGTAAAACCGTACTCATAATTTTTTAAAACCTCATCAAGAACACTTTTCTTATCAAACCGTACTTAAAAAAAAAAAAAACAAGTACGCTTGTTAAAAACCGTGTTCCAAATTGTCAAATTTAACACGGTTGTAATTTGAAGTGTACTAAATTTTATTTTTTTAACAACACTTTTCTTAATAACCGTACTAATTATTTTTTTAAAAAAAAAAGAAGAAAGGTTTTTACTAAGAACTGTACTTATATTTGGTTGTGGGAATACACTTTTCCTATGAAATTGTACTTAAAACAAAAAACAAGAACACTGGTTAATAAGCGTACCCAATTTAGTGTCATCCGGTCCCCCTTTTGTACTAGTGAATATAGCCATCCCACATTCCGGGTTGCACTTGAGGGGGCGTGTTGGGATAAAAAAATATAGCCATCCCACATTGATTGTGGGTGGTATAAACATACAAAACATAAGGAAGGGAGAAGCCCCTACACAATAACTTAATTAAGCTTTTGTATTAGAAGGGTGGATCCCAACCTTATAATAAAAAACAAAATTAAACCCGACACGACTATCGATTTCTAACGACCCGACCGAGTTTCTCGGAATTTAACAAAACAATGCAGTCGTCTCATCGTCTGTCCTCTTCTGGAATAGAGGCCAAGAATATGGATGAGTAGCTTGCTTACATTAACTACCAACCCAGACATCTCCTCAAACCTCCAAACAACCCATTAAAATCTTCACAAGGTCATGTCTCCACGGCAAAAGAACACCAAGTCATCAGCAAAGCTGCAAAGACTAAGTGGGCAACACGGACGTGAATCTTTCTTACAACAAGTTGAGTGGGGATTCACCGTACGTTGTACTTTTCGGTGATTCAAGTTTAGTAATATGCATGCACAACTAGTCAATCAAATAACAATTTTTTTATTGTTTAAACTGTTATAAACATCTAAATTACTTCCTCCGTTCCAAAATAAAAGTCGTTTGTTCTTTTATACACGTTTTTAAGGAGGTAAAAACATTATAAATATTATTTTTTTTAACCAATTTTTTTTAATAATTTTATACTTGTTAGTCATAGGTATGAACTTATAAAAACAAATTCATTAAAAAAAATAATATTTTATAGAGTTTTTAAGTCCTTAAAATACGTGCCGAAAATTCAAGTGACTTTTATTTCGGAACAGATATAGTAATATATTTAGGATCAGTTTTGAACCACTTACGGACTATTTGGCATAAGTCTTCTAGAGTGATTTATATAGCAGTTTACAATTCTCAAAGAAATCGCTCTCCCTTAATAAACAGTGTATAATATTTTAAAAAACGCTCAACATTTCACCTAAATTTAATCTAATTAAAAATTTTATTTATATAATTAATCCTGTTTTTTTTATGCACTTGAAGATCCAATGGAATTATTATTATTATATTATAGAGAATATAGCCAATATAGATATATAGTTTTGTATATATTGACTGCCATCATTTTCCACACGCTTTGAAATGTCTACGTATTATTATTGACTCCACTCCACACGCTTTGAAATGTCTACGTATTAATTATGCCTGCTTAGCCTCATACCCAGCAGAGCATCTTGTATGAGCCTCTCGGCAAAGGCCCCATAATTGATCACACACACTATCAACTGATCAACCCAGTGTTAGAGATGGGAACCATGATATCAAAAAAGAGTTTCAAATCGAAAGTTGAACATAATTAACGAGTATGTCATCGTATATATAAGTCAGTGGACTACTCCTATTATCAATTGGTTTTAAATGTAAATAAAATATATATGTCATTCATATATATATATATATATATATATATATAGTGTATGGATCATTTGTGTACAAGCCTTAGGGTGTGCACTGTGCACAAATATTATTCGGTGAAATGTGAAACATTATTCGGTGAAATTTGAAGCATTATTCGGTGAAATGTGAGTATTGTTTATGGGAATGTGAAACATTATTTGGTGAAATTTGAAACATTTTGTATAAATTGTAAGTATTGTTTAGGGAATTGAGGTTTCTTTTATTTGAAATGGGTGAATAAAAAAACTAAACATTATTCGGTAGAATGTTACAAATTATTCAGTGGAATTGGGACGTTTTCATCTGAACTGAACAGAAAAAAAAACAACAGTATTTGGTAGAATGTTTCACATTTCACCGAATAATGCTTCAAATTTCACCGAATAATGTTTTACATTTAACCGAATAGTAATTGTGCACAGTGCACACCCTAAGGGGTGTGCACACCTGAACCACACCATATATATATATATATATATATATATATATGGAAATTTACATATTCTCACTTGTTTATACATGGGCTTTCTTTAAAGATTATATGCCATGTAGCTTCTGTAACACACCCAATAGCGCAAATTTCTATCAAGTATTACTAGCTTAGTTGGTAAAGATGACATGTAGTAACCAGTAGGTTATGAGTTCGAATCCCCTTTTGATATTTCTCATATTATAATGAGCCTAGTGCCTACCTATGAAAAAAAAAATAGCGCAAATTTCTTGATCAGGTAGTTTGAACTTCAAACGCCAAGAGTCATATAGGTTTTTACACTCCCACCGCCAATAAGTTTAAGCCCTTGTCGATTTCCTTTTTTATCATCTTCTTCTAATTTTAACTTGACGCATTTCTAATTTTATATTTCGGATATTGATCAGCCTAGATCGTGATTGACTGACTGAGTTCATTTTCCACGTGCACACGCTTTGAAATTTCTATATATTGGCTCCCATTCGTCAGTTAGTGCGTTCCAAACAAGCCATGAATTGACCTTGATCCAATTGCTGTCGATTAAGTCAATCCTAGCTTCCTAGAAAATAAAAGACCAATAAATCAACTGAAACTCTACGGAGAACGTCTATAAAATAAAAGGAATAATCATCAGAAACTCATCAGCCATTCAATTCAAAGCTTAACCTCTCCCAGATCTTTGACTCCTACAAAGATGCAGCAAGCAATCCTCTTCTTCTTCACACTAATCTCCATCATCACTACCCTTCCCCGATTTCTGTTGGGCAGCACCATTAATATTCCTGGGTTGAGACCAAATGAGACCGATTACGAAGCCCTCTTGGCCATCAAAGCTCAGATTTCCGATGATCCTAATTCCGTCTTGGCCTCATGGGGCAATAACTCCTTCCATTTCTGCCAATGGCGAGGTATCACTTGTGGCCGTAGGCATAAACGTGTGATCGGTATAGACCTTTCCTCCAACAAGCTGGCCGGTACACTGTCTCCTTCCATAGGTAACTTAAGCTTCCTTTATAGTCTCATCTTAAGCACCAACTTCTTTCGAGGTAACATTCCCCATCAAATTTCTCATTTGCCTAGGCTACAGTTCCTAGGCTTGAGAGAAAACTCTTTCGAAGGGGAAATCCCTGCCAACTTGTCCCGTTGCTTGCAACTCGTAAATATAAATCTTCGTGGGAATAAGTTGGTGGGCAGAATCCCACCTGAGCTCAGCCTCCTCCCTAATCTGAAATACTTTACTGTTTTATTCAATAGCTTAACTGGTAATCTTCATGACATTGGGATCGGGAATATGACTTCTTTGATAGCACTACAATTAGGAAACAATTTCTTGCAGGGGAGCATTCCTGACGATATCGGAAGACTAAAAAACCTTTCTTATTTTATTCTCGGGGACATCAAAATCTCCGGTATCATCCCACCGTCCTTTTACAATCTTTCTAGGATGGAGATGATTCATTTAACTAACACTGGAATCCATGGAAATCTTCCCCGAGATCTTATCCTCCATTTTCCTCGACTTACCGATTTTGATATCGCAAACACCTCCCTAACCGGTCAAGTCCCTGTGTTATTGAATCTTTCTATGCTCAACGCCGTTGATATCTCACGTAATAGTTTCACGGGTACATTTTCTGTCGATGGGAAAAATTTGCCTTACCTCAATTACCTAAATATTGACTATGCATTTTCCTCGGGAGGAGCTATCAGAAGAAATCTGAAATTCTTGGACAGCTTAACCAACTGTACCAATTTACAGACCTTGACGCTGGGGGGTTATTCATATACAGGATTCTTTCCTCCTTCTATATTTAACCTTTCCACTAGCCTTCAAGTATTAGGTCTTGAGAGTAACCATTTATCAGGACAGCTCCCTTCCGGGCTGAGCAAATTGGCAAATCTATCTGTATTGATTTTACGTGACAATCATTTCACAGGCCCGATTCCAGCAGATATTGGTACCATTGAAAGTATGGGAGCTCTTGATTTATCCATTAACAGCTTCTCGAAAGCAATCCCATCCTCTTTTGGAAACCTGTCTCTCTTGAGTGTCCTGTACCTACAACAAAACAATCTTGAAGGATCGATACCTGAGAGTCTTGGGCATTGCTTGTTTTTGCAAAACATGGTTTTTTCCGATAACAAGTTGAGTGGAGTGATACCCATTGAACTATTTCATGCTTCCGGTTTAGTTAACCTGGTGATTGCCCAGAACAATTTGCAAGGATCTTTGCCCGTTGAGATTAGCAAGCTAAAGAATTTGGTATCCCTGGATGTATCACGAAATAGGCTTTCAGGTAAAATTCCAAGTGCTCTTAGTGGATGTACGAGTCTTACAATGTTGGATCTGAGTGGAAACTCCTTTGTTGGTTCAATACCCGAGTCTTTAAGTCCTTTAGGAAGCATCAATACACTCGACCTTTCTTCCAATAACTTGTCCGGACAAATTCCAACTTATTTTTCCAATTGGTCGTACTTGTCCAGTCTCAACCTGTCCTATAATAACTTCGAGGGTGAAGTTCCACTTGGTGGAGTTTTCAGAAACACAAGTGTTGTGTCAGTGGTTGGAAACAGTAAGCTTTGCGGAGGAGTGCCTGAGCTACATCTACCAAGTTGTCCTCAACAAAGAGAATCAAAGGGGAGGCGAATATCTTTAAGAGCGATATTGATCATCTCCACTACATCTGTCTTGGCTATTGTTTTGGTAGTTGCATTGTGCTTTTATTTGGTTTGCTCTTCGAGGAAAAAGAAGACTACAACTACATCCTTCGAATCACAGAAGAAGAAGCCTTTTTTTGAAGTATCTTACCAGATGTTGTCAACCTCAACAAATGGGTTCTCCCCAATAAATTTGCTCGGTTCTGGTGGCTTCGGATCTGTTTATAAAGGAATCCTACGCCAAGATGAGAAAGAAATGGTGGTTGCAGTTAAAGTGTTGAACCTTCAAAATAAAGGAGCGGACAAAAGTTTCATTGCAGAGTGTAACGCCTTGAGAGACATTCGTCACAGGAACCTTTGTAAAATCATCACGGTGTGCTCAAGCATTGACACGCAACGTAATGATTTTAAAGCTTTGGTTTACGAGTTCATGCCAAGGGGCAGTCTTGAGGGTTGGCTACACTCCTCAAATCTTGTGACCAATGAGAATGTCGATGACAATCTGCTTTGCAGCTTAAGCATCTTTCAAAGAGTAAGCATCGCCATTGATGTGGCTTCTGCACTTGAATATCTCCATATCGGGTGTGCCAGTCCTATCATCCACTGTGATTTGAAACCAAACAATATCTTGCTTGATGATGAAATGATTGCTCATGTGGGTGACTTTGGACTAGCAAAGATTCTTTCTGATGGTGGGTTCTCAACGTCTAATACTATGAACATGACTAGTTCAACTCAAGTGAGAGGAACTGTTGGATATGCAGCACCAGGTGATCAATTTTATGAGTATTAACTTTATATTTTAATTACGATTTACTTCTTATTATAAAATAAGGACCCCTTGAATGGTACCTTCAAGTTTTACTTAACACGTCATGTACTCTATTGCTCATGTTTTGCAGAATATGGTCTTGGGAGCAAGGTCTCCCTCGAAGGTGACATTTACAGCTTTGGGATCATTTTGTTAGAAATAATGACATCCAAGAAGCCAACAGATTCGATGTTCAACAACAATCTCACCCTTCACGAGTATTCAAAATCAGCCCTTCCTGATCAGTTGATGGAAATCATTGACCAAAGGATGCTTGGTGATGCCAATGTGTTGCATCCAAGATCTGGTCATGATATTAGGAAAATCGAGTGCATCAAGTCACTCATCACGGTCGGAGTCCATTGTTCTATGACGCTACCACAAGAGAGGATGAGCATAAGTAATGCACTCAATGAGTTGAAATCAGCAAGGCGGAAGATCCTCTCAGATGGACCTACAAACTAAACTTCAATTCATTCAATATATTACTAGTTTAGATGTCTATAACAGTTAATTTAAACAATAAAAATCGTTATTTGGTTGACCCCAGGTCAGGTTGTCGTCCCCTATCGAAATGGGATAACTCTTGTAGCTAGTTTCGATCTCCTTTCCATCGCCAGTGGATTTTTCTTCCAATAAATGGGATTTATTTTTGTTGCAGTATATATATAAAGCTAAACGTTAAAATATGGAGTAGAATTTCCATTTTACAGTTGACTGTGTATCCTTAATTTCCAAACAGAATTCCTTAATTTGTTGACTATAAGTGTTTAGAGTTGTATTAATTTAAATGGTTCATAAAATATTGATTAATAGTTCAATATAAAAATCAATGCATTGTGAAACTCATAGGCCCATCTCCACACAACTAATTTTCACATACAATATATCCGGTCGTGTTCTTGGTTCACAGTTTTTTAGGGCTGTTTACCTCATTTTACTTTGGTTGATTGGTTCATTATTTGTAGATTGTTGTTTCATGACGATCTGTTTGTCTGACGCTCCTTGCGCCTTCTCGATTTACCGGACAATTTCGAATTCTTACTTATTCGGGAAAAAAAATTCACATACAATATGCAAATTAAACAGTCCTAGATTTCATTTTCTTCTTCTTCTTCATTTCATCCTCTCTATGGTCCCTTGGCGAGATAATTCTTAGCAAGTTCCAAGCTAGGGAATGAGAGTGATTATGAACCCCTATTGGCCATCAAAGCTCAGATTTTCGACGATCCTAACTCTGCCTTGGCCTCTTGGAGCAACATACCCAACTTCTTCCATTTATGTCAGTGGAAAGGCATCTTTGAACAAACTCAATCTGTATTCAACACTCCCAAATTCTCCATTAGAAGGAGCAAACAAGCTCTCACAGGTTGTTACAAAATCACAACTGATTACATTGGCGCCAATTTACTATATAAGAAGCTACATATGTGAAATTACCAAACTACCCCTCCTGTTATAACAGATTTGTCAAAGTGGAAAAGTGTGTGTGTTCGTGTGACATAATACCTTCCCATATACCCCCCTCAAGCTGGGCAAGAGACAGGTAAAACGAGACCAAGCTTGGAAGTAAGGAATCTGTGTTGATCAGCACCCAAAGCTTTGGTAAGTACATCTGTAATTTGAAGGGCTGAAGGAACATGAGCAGTGGAAATGAAACCTTCCTAACCATTTCTTTGATAAAATGGCTATCAATCCTCACATGTTTGGTTCTTTCATGGAATATGGGATTGGCTGCTAATTCTTGAGCATATTTATTTTCACAAAACAAAGTGATGGGAAGAGGGACAAAGATATGCAAATCCGAAAGCAACCCCTGTAACCATACCAGTTCACTTGCAGCAGTGGACATACTCCTGTATTCACTCTCTGTGGATGATTTTGAAACCACCTTCTGTTTCTTTGTCTTCCAGGAGATCAAAGAGGAACCAAGAAACACACAGTACCCTGTGAGTACCTCCCTGTGTCAGGGCAATTGCCCCAATCTGCATCACTGTATGCACTCAGACTCAAGGAAGAAGCTGCAGAGTAAGACAAAGCCAAATTGAAGGTTCCTTTGAGATATCTCAGTAGATACATAGCAACATTCCAGTGTGGCTGCAAAGGGTTTTGAAGAAACTGACTCAATTGCTGGACAGTATAAGATATGTCAGGTCTTGACAAGGTGAGATATAAATACCTACCAATGACCCTTCTGTAAGCCTCAGGATTAGAAATAGGTTCACCATCTTGAGAGGATAATTTGGTTCCATGTTGCAAAGGAAATGAGGCTATCTTGCAACCCTCCATCTGAGCATCTTTGAGAATATCCAAAATATACTTTCTTTGATTCAAAAGAATACCAGTTGAAGACCTTGATATTTCCATGCCCAAAAAATATCTAGCAACTCCCAGGTCCTTGATAGTGAATGCAGAATGCAATGCTTTCTTAGTTTGCACAATCTCCACAGAAGAGTTGCCCAGTAAAAGCATGTCATCAACATACACAAGAGCAATAGTCATGTCTGATCCTCTATGTTTGACAAAGAGAGAGTAATCATGTTTGGACTGAGTGAAACCCAAACTGACCAAGAATCTAGTGTGTTCATGATTCCACTGCCTACTAGCTTGTTTAAGGCCATATAATGACCTATTAAGTCTGCAAACATGACCACTCTGCACACAATAACCCTGAGGAGGAGTCATGTATACTTCCTCTTCTAAGTATCCATGCAAAAATGCATTGTTGACGTCCAGCTGATGTAGAACCCATCCATTAGTAGCAGCTAGAGCTAATATAATCCTGACAGTAGACAACTTAGCCACAGGAGAAAATGTTTATTTGTAATCCTTGTCCTTTACTTGATTATACCCCTTTGCAACCAACCTTGCCTTGTACCTCTCAATCTGCCCATCAGGTCTGTACTTGATTTTATAGATCCATTTGGACCGAATAGCTTTCTTACCACTAGGGAGAGTAGTAACAGTCCATGTTTTATTCTTCTCAAGAGCTGATAATTCATCTGTCATGACCTTTTCCCAATGATCAATCCCTTTAGCCTGAGCATAACAATGAGGTTCAAAAGTGGCACACATGTTCACAAATGATTGAACATATGCAGGTGACAAATGAGCAAGATTCTGAACAGAAAACACTGCAAATGATTGAGACTCTAACTCTGAAGATGATACCTGAGCTCTAGAAGGAAGCCCTGAACACACATAATCCTGCAGTCTTGCAGGAGGCCTAATGTTCCTTTTTGAAGGAAGAATAAGAGGAAGTGAACCAATCACAGAAGGAACAGATGTTACTGAACCTTGAGATCTGTCACTATGCTCAGAACTGCTAGGTGATGTGTCTTCTTCTGAACCAACAGCAAGATCCCCATGACTTACATTCATGGCAGGAGAAGAAGAAGAACCATCCCTTAATTGTCCAGAAGACAATTCCTATGATGATGAATCATCTTCAAAGGAGAAGCTTGAATCAGGAGGAAACACAGAGAATGAAGGATCCTTATCCTTCATCTTGAATGGAAACACAAACTCAACAAATTTTACATGTCTACTGATGATGACAGAACCTTTATCTAAGTCATAAAGCTTGCAAGCTTTCTGCCCTAGAGGATAGCCTAGGAACACACATCTTCTAGCTATGTTGTCAAGTTTATCCCTGTAGTCATTAGGTTGCAAGGCATAGCAAAGACATCCAACAACGCGCAGTTGTTCATAAGATGGAGGTGTATGAAACATGATTTCAAAAGGAGATTTCCACTTTAACACAGAAGATGGCATTTTATTAATGAGGTAAGCAGCACTCAATACACAATCACCCCAAAACCTGATTGGAAGGCCTGCATATACTCTGATGGCTCTGGCAGTTTCAATCAAATGTCTATGTTTTCTCTCAACCCTACCATTTTGCTCATGAACCCCAGGTGCAGACCTCTGATGCAGTATACCAAGAGAAGCAAACAACTCAACACACCCTCTCTGAGTGAATTCAGTTCCATTATCAGTCCTAACACACTTCACAGAAGCCTCAAATTGATTCTCAACCATTTTTAAAAATTTAGACACACAATATAAATTCAGAACTTGCAGCTTCTCTTGAATCAAATAGACCCAAGTAGTTCGTGAATGATCATCTAAAACCGTGAGGAAATACTTAGCACCACACAAGGAAGGTGTTTTATAAGGCCCCCACACATCCATGTGAACTAACTTGAAAGGAGCACTAGCCAATGAAATACTACTATCAAACTTGAGCTTATGACATTTAACCATAGAACATGTATCACAATTAAAATTGCAAACATCCTCAATCTTACAAATGGACAAATGTTTCATCTTTGACAAAGACATGTGACCAAGCCTAGCATGAACAGTCTGGAGGTTGGGCACATTATTACAAGAAAAATTCTTCTCTGTATGAACTACTGTGTGCTCCATATAAGCAGATGCATTCAACTTGTATAGCCCATCTGCTTCCCATCCTCTGACCAACAATAACCTAGTTATAAGGTCCTGTAACCAACAAGTAGATCCATCAAATCTAAACTCCAGATTCTAATCCTTTAGAACCTTAGAAACTGACAACAAATTGTGTCTAAATTGAGGAACAAAAAGCACATTATGCAACACAAGGTTAGGAAGCAAATTAACAGTCTCATGGGATGTCACATATATGTGGGTTCCATTAGGTAACCCCAATGAGATAGCATTTCTCAATGGACCAATTTCAGAGAAGATATTCTTGTCAAACCCTATGTGATCAGTTGCTCCAGAATCAACAATCCAGTCACAACTATTAGCTTTATTTGTACCAATTAAAAATGAGACACTAAGTGTACCTGCAAAATGGACTATAGCTTGATTCACTGAACTCTCAGACTGATCAGCATTGCCCCCCTTTCATCATCTTAACCACCTCATTGTAAACTGCATTTACCATGGCAGGATGAACCTAAGGCCTCATAGTAGTCATTGCAGGCAGCATCTCTGGATAACCATTGTCAAGTGGTGAATCACCTTGAGGTGATTCAAACTGAGCTACAAACTTTCCTGGCTGTTTGCTTTTATCCTCCTCCATAGGTCCTTTAAACCACTCTGGATATCCCACTAACTTGAAGCAATAATCTCTGGTATGACCTCTTTCACCACAATATGCACACACACGATCAAACTTAGCCTTTTTGTAGTCCCTTTTTGCTTGCTCGAACTTGGATTGATCATTCTGTCTATAATTCCCATATCTATTCACAGCATTAGCTTCACTTTCAAACTGCTGCCATTTACTAAGATTCAAAGCATTCTCATCAGTCTGAACCACAGAAGTAACACCTTTTGATCTCTCCAACTGAACAGCCATTTGAAATGCCTTAAAAAGACCAGGCATTGGATCCTTGGATAAGACATTACTACGCAATGATTCATATACATCATTTAGCCCCATCAAGAACTGCATGACCTTCGATTTCTCTTCTCTCTCAATGACTTTCTTTAACAATCCACAACTGCAGCCACTCATACCCCCACACAAACAACCTGGAATAGCATCCAACAACTGCAATTCATCCCAATACTTCTTCAGCTTCCCATAGTAGGCTCCCACAGATAAATTCTCCTGTCTCACATTACACAAATCACAACGCAGCTGATACACTAATGGATCATTCGATTCATAGAATCTTTCTTTAATTTCATCCCACAATTCTTTGGCAGATTCAACATACATGAAAGATTCTGCTACCTCGCTTGTCATCGAATTGATTAACCAACACATCACCATATAATCAGCTCTCTCCCACTTCACAAAATCCTCACTATCTAATGGAGGTTTCACGCAACTTCCTGTGATGAATCCTAGTTTCACTTTGGCTCCTAAGGCCATTTTTACACCACGACTCCAACTCGCAAAATTAGCACCATTAAACAACGTAGTAACTAATTGCGCTCTAGGATTGTCAGAATTCGACAAGAAAAGAGGATTGTAATGTACAGAATTCGTACCTTGACCTAAATCCCCAAACTGAATTCCGCCATTAAAACCTCCAGGATGACCTCTGCCACCAATACAAGGTCCTGGTGGTGTGACATACGTGCCTCTGCCACCTCCAGTAAGTGCATCAGCAAAACTATGACCAGGAGAAACAGTCGAACCTCTTCCAGCCATGACGAAGAACAACGACGTCGAACGGAAATCAAACGAACGAAATCAACAGTTCTGAACCAAAAACAGAGATCTCCTCCACCAAGTCAAACTCAAAGATCAGATCGCTACTCGATCATACAGATCGTCACCGGTCGCTCTGATACCATTTGAACAAACTCAATCTGTATTCAACACTCCCAAATTCTCCATTAGAAGGAGCAAACAAGCTCTCATAGTTTGTTACAAAATCACAACTGATTACACAGGCGCCACTTTACTATATAAGAAGCTACATATGTGAAATTACCAAACTACCCCTCCTGTTATAATAGATTTGGAAAAGTGGAAAAGTGTGTGTTCGTGTGACAGAATACCTTCCCATAACTTCACACTCGGGAGTAGGCACACACGTGTGGTCAGTTTAAATCTTCCCTCCAACAAGCTGGTTGGCACACTATCTCCTTTCATAGGCCGGTAACTTAAGCTTTCTTCATGAACTCAACTTAGAATACAACTCTTTTCGCGATGATATACCCCTTCAACTCTCCCATTTGCCTAGGCTACAACTACTAGCCTTGGGGAGGAACTCCTTCGAAGGAGAAATCCTTGCCAACTTAGATTCATAAATTTGATAATTTCGCTATCTTTTTAACTTATCAAACAACTTCTTAGGCGGGTATGTTCCAACTTCGTTATCTATTTAAGTTTGCTTACTCGATGTCTCTCTGACACGTGCTTTGTGTCCGTAGCGGACAAACAGATATTTTTACACCGGTTCTGGTGTAAGAAACCTTCTTTATACACCAGTTCCAGAACCGGTTTAAAAAACTCAATTTTTTTTATTCAAGAGGCCCGGTGTCTAAAGTACTGTTTTCAGTCCAACTCGAGGCAATTTAGCAGAGCTTTAAAAATCAACCCCCCTTGCTCGATCAAAGATATGGAGTTCACTGCTAGATACTTTGACAGCATGAAAGAAAGGCAACGACCACAAAGCTGAAATTGGCTTTTGTTGGGGTTTATGGGTAGAGTCCCACATTGAAAAATAAGTGAAAACCAAAATATAAGGGAATGTGAAGCCCTACTGTTATGTTAAATTTTATATTGTAAAGTTAGGTTTATGGGTGGCATGAGCACTTAGACTTATGTTAACTTTAGGACCACTTGGGTGATGGAACAATATGCACCTAAGTAACTTATAATATATGTGACATTGCTCTGAGGTTGCAAGAACCCCTAAATACTTTGGTGTTTAGGTTTGGATCACTTGGCCTATAAGAGTGATGACTATATATTATATGTGTTATGTGTGTGTATTGTTTCATCATAGAGTGGCTCAAATCCGGATATACAGAATTGGGCCTATCTGTGTTGGGCCTGACCTGCTTGCTTGGTTACTTCTGTATTGGGCCCTTCTTACCGTTGGAGAAGCTCTTGTAACCCTAGCTCAGCTGAGAGCTATATAAGCCTCCTCAGGTTACTGTAGCGCTCTTGAGCCTCATTTGTGTAAAACCCTAGCAGAGAGTAGAGAGAGAAAGAGAGAGCGGTGACGATAGCTCTGATGTGAGCTCCTCCAAGGAAGACTGTGGTCCGACGGGTGTCTCTGGTGTTTGACGACCCTACCTCCGTGAGGAACTTCTCCAAAGTTCCTCGGTTGCCTTTTCAGGGGGCCTTCCATTATCTCTTCTCCTCCTTTTCTGTATTTTTTGTTTAAGGTTCCTAGGTTGCTAGTTTTTGTGCTCTGCCGCCAAAGCCGAACTTGTAACTTGCTTCTGATGCTTAGTGGATACTGGGATCGGATCTCCTCTCTTGAGATCCCGCAGAGTAGGGTTTAACCCGAACTGCGTCAACAAATCTCATGTTGTTTCCTTTCGTTTTTCGTTATTTACTTGTGTGTGATGGTGATAAACGAACTTCAAATTGGTATCAGAGCCGGGTTAGGCTAGATCTGAGATTTGTGGTCTTCGACCTAGGGTTTCAGATCTAGAAATCGCTTTGAATATTGTTTGCTGCTTTGCTTCCGCTTGTTACTTTGTGTGTTCTCTTGCTTGTTTCACAAACAAACAAAAAAAAATCTCTCGTTATTCAACACAGATTTGTGGCTTTTGTGAAACCCTAGATCTCCCTTCGATCCACATCTTTTGTTACTGTGTGTTCTGTCCTAGTTACTTGTGTGTTCTAGGGTTGTTTTTTGTGTGTTTCTTCTCAAGCTTTTCCATACTCCGATTTTTAACTGTGTGGTGTTTTACAGGTACAAAATGTCGGATAATGGTATGAGAATCAAACCATTTGATGGTACTACTGATTTCTCTATATGGCAGCTCAAGCTTAAGGCCATACTCATTAAGGAAAAGTGTTGGAAGACTGTTCTGGGAGAGTACCCAAGGGAGCCACTGATGCTGTTAAGAGAGATCTAGATGAACCTGCTCATACAAAGATCTTCATATGGCTTTTTGACGACGTGGCTCGTCAGGTTGTAAGTATTTCTAATCCAAAAGATCTATGGAATACTCTGGAAACTTTTTACCTGACAAAATCCTTGCCTAGTCGTATTACCATCTTGTGTCGTCTGTTTAACTTTAAAATGGACACAAATCAGTCTCTGCAGTCAAATTTGGATAAATTTTTGAGGATGACTCAGGATTTAGAGAGATGTGATAAAAGAGACACAATTAAAGATGAGTATTTGGCTATTCTGTTGTTGAATTCTTTGCCACCTCAGTTTGATGTGCTAAAAGATGTCATCCAGTATAGTCAGGAGTCCATAACTAAGGATAAGATTCTTGAATCTATTGTGCAAAAGAATGAAAGCCTAAAAGTGTTCAAGACTAAATCTGACAACAAGGGTGAAACTAAAACTGAGGTTCTTATGGTCAAAGGTAAAAAGAAAAAGAACAACAAACAGAAAAACAAGGATAAGAAATCTGAGAATGAGGATAAATCTGCTGCTTCTTCTAATTCTGATAAAAAGAACATAAAGTGTCACTATTGTGGTATCTATGGTCATTATATTAAGGAATGTTATAAGAAACAAAGGGATGAAGCTGAGAAAAGTAAAACTCAATCTGCTGCTGTGCTTGAGTCTCAATATCCCTGTGAATTGCTTGTTGCTAGTGACTGCCATGCCTTTGATGATTCCTGGATCCTAGATTCAAGATGTACTGTGCACTCTACTCCTAACAAATCTTATTTCAGTTCATTGCAGGTGTTCAATGGGGGTGAGGTCATGTTAGGTGATCACACCTCCCTTGAAATCAAAGGGGTTGGTAATGTGTCACTATGTATGTTTGATGGTGTTAAGTGGGTGCCCCAACTGAGGAGGAGACTGCTTTCTGAATCTGTTTTTGATGATATGGGTTTTGACATAAAAATTAAAAATGGTGTTAGGGAGGTCATCAAAGATGGAACCACACTTATTAAAAGCATTAAAAAGGGAGGGCTGTACTTTGTACAGTCCTCACCTGAAGTTAATGTGCCTAGTAATAGTGGCTCCATGAATTTGCATCAAACTAAGTTGCTGCATAGTAGGCTAGGTCATATTGGAAATCATGGCATGCAATATCTGTTTAAACATGGCTTAATTGATCATAAACCTATGCATCTTGACTTCTGTGAAACATGTGTGTTTGGTAAAAAGGTTAAGCATGTTTTTGGTACTTCTTCTTATGTTGTTGAAAGGCATTTAGAATATATACATTCTGATCTGTGGAAGCCTGCACAAGTTGAAACCATTGGAGGTAAGAGATATTTTATTAACTTTGCTGATCATTATTCTAGGAAAGTTTGGCTTTATCTTTTGAGAACCAAAAATGAAGCATGTCAGACTTTTATAACCTGGAAAAACTTAGTTGAAAATCAAAATGGCAAGAAGATAAAAATGTCTCGAAACTGACAATGGGCTTGAATATTGCAATGCTGAATTTGATGATTTCTGTAAGCAACATGGCATTAAAAGACATCTTATTGTTCCTGGTACTCCACAACAAAATGGTACAACTGAGAGAATGAATAGAACATTGTTAGAAAAAGCTAGATGCATGCTTGTTAGTTCTGGTTTGAAACACTCTTTGTGGGGAGAGGCTGTTACAACAGCAGCCTATCTCATCAATAGATCCCCATCTTCTATGGTGAAATTTAAAACATCACAAGAGATGTGGACGGGGAAGGTACCTAACATGACCTATCTTAGGCCATTTGGTTGTGCAGCTTACCCTCATGTTTCACAGGGTAAGTTGCACCCAAGGGCTCAAAAAGGGGTCATGTTAGGATACCCTGATGGTGTAAAAGGATATAAGATCCTCCTTATTCAGCCTCATGGCTATAAGGTTATCATCTCTAGGAGTGTAACATTCAATGAGTCTGAATTTCCTTTCAAAACAGTACTAACTCCTTCTCTTGAGCAGGTGAACACCAATGGAGATACTGAACAAGATGTCTCACCACCTAGACACTTCTACAATCAGAATGACCTTCCACCAGTGGATGGTGAGGAAGAATTGATGTTGGACAATACAGTCCTGCAGCAGCTAGTCCAGATTCCTCTTCTCAACCCCTCCAAAAGGGGACTGAACCTAATGAGAATGTTGAGCCTGCTGTGGCTTCTACAAATTCTCAAGATAAATCAAGTGAGGCAGGAAGCTCACATACTCAACAATTAAGGGAGGGAATTCAACAAAGGGAGTTACATTCTAACCCTAGCTCTTCTTCTTCTGCTCATGAATTTATTGCTGATGATGTATGTGATTCTAGTGTGATTTCTATTCCTCGGCATGATAATTCTGACTATCAATTAACAAGAGATAGATCCCCTAGGGTGAGAATCCCAAACAAAAAATTTCTGAACAATATTGTTAAGTATTGCTTGCTTGCTTCTGAGATTGTTTTGCATCCTTTTGTGCCTAAGACTTATGAGCTTGCTATTAAATGTGTTGAGTCTAAACACTGGTTTAAAGCTATGTGTGAAGAAATTTCATCTATGACAGCTAATGAAACTTGGGTTCTTGTTAAGAAACCTGAAAAAGCTAGAGTCATTCAGTGCAGGTGGATCTATAAGTTGAAAGAGGGTGTTAATTCTAGTGAACCTCCTAGGTATAAAGCTAGACTTGTGGCTAAAGGGTTTACTCAAAAAGAGGGCATAGTCTATAATGACATATTTCACCAGTGGTTAAGTATAAAACTCTAAGGTTGTTGCTTGTCATGTCTGGTGTGTATGATTGGGAACTGGAACAAATGGATGTTAAGACTGCCTTCTTGCATGGTGAACTGGATGAAACTATCTATATGTCTCAACCAAAAGGATTTATAGATAAGATAAAGCCTGAACATGTGTGTCTGCTGAAAAAGTCTATTTATGGGTTAAAACAGTCACCTAGGCAGTGGAACCTAAAATTTGATTCCTGCATGTCTAAGCTTGGTTTCCATAGAAGTGAGTTTGATACATGTCTTTATTTCAAAAGTGCTGGTTCTAAGACTCCCTTATATGTGCTCCTGTATGTTGATGATATACTTATTATTTCAAATTCTAAGATTCTCATTGCTGAAGTTAAAAGGGATCTAAAAATGCATTTTGATATGAAAGATTTAGGACAAGCTCAAAAAATTCTTGGTATTAAGATCAACAGAGACAGAAAAAGAAAACTTATATGGTTGTCCCAATCTGAATATGTTCATAAAGTCTTGGATAGGTTTCAGATGACTAACTCTAAACCTGCCGTGGTCCCTTTAGGAGGGCACTTAGAGTTGTCTAAGAAACAATGCCCTACATCCCAATCTGATATTTTAAAAATGAGCAAAGTGCCTTATGATGTTGTTGTAGGATCTGTCATGTATGTTATGCTTTGCACTAGGCCAGATCTTGCTTTTGCTATCAGTGTTTTGAGCAGATTTATGTCTAATCCTGGTGAACCTCACTGGAATGCTATGAAATACTTGCTGAGATATCTTTGTGGCACTGAAAAGAAATGCTTGATTTATACTGAACACAGCTCTAGAAATGATTTGGTTGGATATGTAGATTCTGATTATGCTGGCAACAAAGATAATAGGAAATCTACTTCTGCATATTATTTCACTTAGGTTGGTAATTGTGTGTCATGGAAATCTGAACAGCAATCAACTGTAGCTCTCTCTTCTACTGAAGCTAAATACATGGCTGCTACAGAAGCAGCCAAAGAAGCTATTTGGCTCAGAGGTCTGCTTGAGGAGATTGAGAGAAAGACTTATCTGCCCACTGTGTTTCTTGATAATCAAAGTGCTATCTATTTGTGCAAAGATCCTCTTTATCATGAAAGAACTAAGCATATAGATGTCAGATTCCATTACATTAGGAAGAAGGTCAAGCATAAAGCTCTTTATGTGTGCAAGATTAAGAGTGAATTAAATCCTTCTGATTTTGGCACCAAGGTTGTCACAGCTGACAAATTTGCTTACTACAGGGATGCCCTGCACATTTGGGATGCCCCTTAGCACATGACACACACCATGGATCGAGGACGAACAGGAGATTCACACCAGGACCCTAAGGTGGCAGAAGCTGTAGTTCCAATTACAAGTTTAAGAGGGCAATTTGTTATGTTAAATTTGTATATTGTAAAGTTAGGTTTATGGGTGGCATGAGCACTTAGACTTATGTTAACTTTAGGACCACTTGGGTGATGGAACAATATGCACCTAAGTAACTTATAATATATGTGACATTGCTCTGAGGTTGCAAGAACCCCTAAATACTTTGGTGTTTAGGTTTGGATCACTTGGCCTATAAGAGTGATGACTATATATTATATGTGTTATGTGTGTGTATTGTTTCATCATAGAGTGGCTCAAATCCGGATATACAGAATTGGGCCTATCTGTGTTGGGCTTGACCTGCTTGCTTGGTTACTTCTGTATTGGGCCCTTCTTACCGTTGGAGAAGCTCTTGTAACCCTAGCTCAGCTGAGGGCTATATAAGCCTCCTCCGGTTACTGTAGCGCTCTTGAGCCTCATTTGTGTAAAACCCTAGCAGAGAGTAGAGAGAAAGAGAGAGGCGACGGTAGCTCTGATGTGAGCTCCTCCAAGGAAGACTGTGGTCCGACGGGTGTCTCTGGTGTTTGACGACCCTACCTCCGTGAGGAACTTCTCCGAAGTTCCTCGGTTGCCTTTTCAGGGGGCCTTCCTTTATCTCTTCTCCTCCTTTTCTGTATTTCTGGTTTGAGGTTCCTAGGTTGCTAGTTTTTGTGCTCTGCCGCCATAGTCGAACTTGTAACTTGCTTCTGATGCTTAGTGGATACTGGGATCGGATCTCCCCTCTTGAGATCCCGCATAGTAGGGTTTAACCCGAACTGCGTCAACAAATCTCGTGTTGTTTCCTTTCGTTTTTCGTTATTTACTTGTGTGTGATGGCGATAAACGAACTTCACCTACAGAACCTTAACAAAACAAACCAAACGAACTTCACCTACAGAACCTTAACAAAACAAACCCAACACGACTCCCTCCGTCGCTAACTCCATGTATGTTGGAAAACCTCAGCTGCTATTCCTTACCACTTGTGAAAATGGAGGGAGATTTTTTTTTTTGTGGACAAATATATGGAGGGAGATAATCAGTACATCAGTATATGTACTGAGCTCTGCATTAACATTTAAGACTTTGTCACTCTCCTTTTAAGTTGCTTAAACTTCACCATTTTCCCCTTAATTTGAAATAGTAAACATTTAATTGCATTGAACATGTTTTGTAGAATATGGTCTTGGAAGAAAGGTTTCTCTTGAAGGCGATATATACAGCTTTGGGATCGTTGTGTTAGAGATGATGACATCCAAGAAGCCAACAGATCCAATGTTCAAAGACGGTCTCAACCTCCACGACTTTGCAAAGTCCGCTCTTCCTGATAGGGTGATGGAAGTTATTGACCAACGAATGATTGGCGAGGCAAACCTGCTATATGCAAGAACTGCTTCTGATATCAAGAAACTAGAGTGCATCAAGTCATTAATCACGATTGGAGTACAATGTTCTCTAGAGCTACCTCAAGACCGAATGAGCATAAATGATGCTGTCAATCATCTAAAATCTGCAATGAAGAACCTCGTCTCTACGAGTCATTGATCTTGATTGAGCTCATCATTCATAGTTCGGATTTTTGAACACCCCAGGCTAAATGTGCAATGTGAACCAAAGATGTCGACGAAATTTGAGTTTCCCAGTTGGATTGTTTTATATGGTGATTTTCTCAGTTAAATTGTTTCTGGTGATTATTTGAAGGATGTTAAGATATCAAATGGTCATATTCAGGTTTAACTCCAATTGCTAAACAAACACAATGTGATTTTCCATGGTGATGCAATTGCCTGATGAAATCCATACTCTGTGAAATCAGGCAGAATGAAGTTGTAATACTTATATGACATTTGTATCGCAAATCGAATCTCATTTAACCATTCAATGCAGGCCGAAATTGTAATATTTACAGCAGGACAAGCAAACAAACAAACAACAGCAGTCGCCGTAAATGTCATCATGTACAAATGGTTGTAGGACAATGCTCACTGCACTGGCTCCGAAACAAGAAAAAAAAGCAATGGCACCAAACTCCTAGAAGGTAAGGAAAAATAAGCTATGCGCACTCCCGTGGTATGTGATTTGCTACGTCGCCCACAGAATCACCATTGGTACTTTGCAGCAACGACAACTTCCTCGTACATTTCGGCAGCATGGTCCCAGCTGAGATTCCGCATCATCCCACGTCGTTGGAGAGCTTCCCAGCTCTGCCTATACTGTCTGAAAGTCAGCAAGCAGTTCCAAAGAGCGTCTTTCAGCTTGTCAGAATTTGCCGCGTCAAAGGTCCATCCATAACCCGAGTCATTGAACGGGTCAAAGGGCTCTACCGTGTCCTTGAGCCCACCAACTGCGTGAACCACGGGAATGGTCCCATATCTCATTGCATAGAGCTGGTTTAGCCCACATGGCTCAAATCTTGATGGCATGAGTAAAATGTCGGCTGCAGCTGTGATTCGGTGAGCTGTCTTCACAGAAAATCCGACCCAGCCTCTGACCCTGTCGTGGTGTTCGCTCTCGAAATGCTTGAGCATCTGCTCAAGATCCAGCCTCCCCGTCCCAAGCATGACGAGCTGCACATCTTGTTCCATCATCCAGGGAATTGCCTCTCCGATGATATCAACACCTTTCTGATGATCCAGTCTTCCTATAAAACCGATCAAAGGGACTTCTTTCCTTACGGGCAAGCTCAACTCCCTCTGTAGGGTTGCTTTGCACTGAGGCTTTCCAACATTTAGGGTCTCGAGGGAGTAGTTTACGTAACCATCAGATTTTAGATAGACATCAGACTCTGGGCTCCATTCCTCGGTATCGATCCCATTCACAATTCCTCTTAACTTCCAGTCACTTTCGTTGATAATGTTGTGGAGACCCCAACCACCCTCCTGAGTTTTCAGCTCCCAGGCATATCCATGGCTGACAGTGACTATGCGGTGACAAGCTTTTAAGCCAGCAGCAAAGATGTTTAAGTGATCTCCTCCAACTGGGTCGTACAATCTGAAGTTATCCAGGTAATGTGCAGGAAGATCCAGGTATGGGAATTCATCTAATGGACCACGACCCTGGATGCCAAAATAGGTAAAGTTCAGTTAACAGAGTGAACTCATCATTATAGGAAGATGGGCTGAACTATCTCGTGCAGTAAATATTCATGTATAATATTGTTTCGAATGAGTTTGTAAAAGACAATACAAGTGCGTACACAATGAGCATGTAAAAAGCAACTGCATAAAAGAATTATTCATATATGTAAGAGAAGATCGAGCGTGAACATGAACACGCAAGAAAATATGAAAATGAATGTATTTTTATTTATTTATGAATGCATCCATTTATATGTGTAGGGTATATTCTTTATGTTTTTGTCATAATGATTATGGGCCTTTTGTTTGGACACGTGAAAACGACTGCATGTTCTAACTTCTAAACAAATTCTCAGGGCACAAGCAAGCAAATGTACTAGAGTAAGAACCTGGTGAGCTATGTTATGGATGACAAGGGTTGATCTTGCATATATCATCAAACCATTGTCATGATAATATGCCTTTAGATACACAGGCAGTAGCGCAGTATGCCAGTCGTTGGCAATGAACACTAGGTTTCCATCTCCATAACAGACCCCACCACAAGGAACATGCCACGGAACCTGAAAATAGGAAATAGCAAATTGAGCTTGGTTCAGCAATGTCAGTATGGTGCATCATCATTCTCTAATAAGGGAAGATGTCTGAAAATATAGCAGCCTTGTAGAAAAAAGTGTTACCTCTATAGCAGCCTTGCAGAACAAAACCATACGTCTCAAAATATCCTGCAAGAGAAAGTTCCAAATTAAAAGAAACTCTAGAAACGGAAGAACAAAATATTAATAGGTGCATTGTAATATGGGAAGGACAAAGAGATAAGATGGAAAGAAGAACATGGTCGCTTTGGTTGTTACAACTATCGTATGTACGCCTTTAGTAAATTTTTGAAAACTAATTACCGACTATTTCACTCAAGAGATACAACTGTCTTGTGTAAGCAAGGACCCTGGACCCAATCTAATGCATCGAACTTTGAAATTACCGACTATTTAACTCAAGCGATGATTGTAAGCAGGTTACAATCATCGCTTCCCTTGATAGCACATACGGAGTATTATACAACTACATATTTCTTCAAACTTGACAAAAGAACAACTACATTACCTGCCTATTGCCTCCATATATATCCTTCCCAAGGCCACGGAACAAAGCACAATCAATAAATACAAAATCCACTCCATCAATATATTTATGGAAATAAGATACTTCAATATCCTGCACAAGAAAAAAGATTCTTTGTTGAGAGTCATGGTAATATATTCCAATTAATACATCAATATAAATCCTGCTTCAATTATTACCTGACCAGCAACCTTGTAGCTCTTCATAACTCCTATTTTTTGTGTTTCAGGGTAATCATCATATCTGGGAACGACAACCTACAAATTCCAAAGATTTAACAGTAACAATTATTAAACAAATGATGATCATTCAACATTAACACATATTTTATCAAGGAAATTTACAAGGAACAGTTATAAATTTATCGATATATAACACTCATATCGATAAAACTAGACTGGAATGGTTCTCCAGTGTATCCTAAAAGAGCTAGCTGTTCACAGCATCCCTCATCATGACAAAAATCAGCACTTTAAGTTGAAATTACCAAAATAAAATCCCTTGTGGAATGATTTAATGGTTGTCAAAATAATATCAATGATGAGCATGTATGATAACTTATCATACATCGAGCGAAAATGTAAGTTAATGGACTAGTCCTATGAACCAGAAGCAAATGTAAATATTAAAACATAATAGTCCTATAAACCCAATATTGAAAGTAGAATATATTGTTTTAATTACCATGACCCTATGTCCACGTCGAGCCAAGGCTTTTGGCAAAGCTGCAATTACATCTCCAAGCCCACCTAAGTAAACTCATTATGATCAATAGATAAACAAGTATACTTTACAAAGAAGAAACAATGTCAAGTCAATCTGCTAAATGGGAAAGCACTATTAAGTTAACACAATCAGAATTCACTATTTGTCTTATGCTGCGAAGCAATTATCTTTATCACTATTACTAAGTCAAAACCTAACATTTTAGATTATTGCCAGTTAATTTGCAAATTCAAGCCAAAAGCCTTCCATTCAGTTCTCGAACTTATGAATTGATTGCTATAGTAATAACTCCCAATCTTATTATTCATACAGAAACTATACAAGCAGTTCAATGATGTTTAAGTATGTAATAGAATTTTTATCTGAGAACAAACAAAAATACCAGTTTTAGACCATGGAGCACATTCTGCAGCAACTAATAGGATATTCATCACATTATCGCCTGCCAACGGGGTAGGCTTGTTCATGCTCACTTCCTCCACTGGCGATTTTTCTGACAGGGTATGCTCATTCATATGATTGGTCACATCCACCACTAGTGATTCTTCTGAGGTCTCATTATATTGGAGGGCAGAAGCCCTATTTGACAGAAATGCTGGTATGCTACTCATTCCTTCAGTTTTTTTACCCGAACTAAAGGGATCCTTATACAATGATGTGCTTGACACTAGATCATTTTCAGAAACGGAGGGAAATGAGGAAGTGGGATACTCTTCACTGAAAACCTTCGAATCACTCAAGTTGCCTTTCAAATCAGCACTAGAAGCAGAGGAGACAGAGTCAACCAGAGTAGCAACGGATTCATCAAATATCTCTCCATCCACAGGGTTTGTTATACTATTTTTTATAGAGTGAAGCAGCTTCCTTCTTTCAGCAATCTGAAAACAGAACAAAATTAACAAATGTATGCACACATTTTCCAATATTTGAGACCAACAACACATCACGTAGTTCATCCAGCACAGTTGGATCATACAAAGTTTACATCACAGAAAACCTTGAAATCCACTAAATTTGGTTTTCCTCATCCTTAGTAGGATGATTGCTTTACTGATCTATAAAATAAAGAATACAATCCAGAAACATAATTAAGCACTTTAATAGGAATATAAGATAAATCTGGCTCCTATCAAATTTCTTCATGAGAAGTAGAATTAGCTCTGATGGTTGAGACATCAGCATTGGTTAAATTATAAAACTGGGATAGAATCTCTGAAACAGAAAAACTGAGGCACGTAGAGAATTAGAGAGAAGCTAATTAGAGTGAGTAGCAAAAGGGGGAAAAGCCACCACTTTCTAGGTTACGCAATCACAAATGTATGACTTTCAACATAGTTTATCAAAAACCATTTCTCTCACATATAAAGCACAATTAAAGTTCACTTTACCAAAAAAGTCGAAAGAAAGCAAATCCAGCCTGGGACAGAGCTCATCAGAGTGAGGAACAAACTCAAATTATTGCTACAGAATGGATAAATCTTATCCCAATCAAGCGCAATTTAGAACTACTGAATTAATTAATCGAAACATACTTGATTAATGGCAGCACTGGGACAGAAACTTTAAGCAAAAAGTTAGGGCTTATCGAGAAAATCTAATCAGAGTGAGGAACAAAAGGGAAAACAACTAGCACTTCCTAGGTTACGCAATCACAAATGTATCACTTTCAGCATAGTTTATCAAGAACTATCTCCCTCCCAAAAAGGCACAATTCAGGATTCCCTTAACTAAAAAAAAAAAGTCGAAACAAAAGCAAATCCAAACTTCAGAAAACTGAAAAGCGAAAATGCAGCTCGATTAAAGTGGCAAAAAGAAAAAGCTAAACAACAATACTATTTACCTTTTGAAGTATCTCCTTTTGCAAAGCCAGAACCTTCTTGCTCTTTTCGATCGTTTCCTGAAGAGCGTCCTCCGAACTCTCCTCGGATTCAGCAAAATCGTTTCCCGCTGATCTTAAACGCAGCCTCCGCCAAGAGCAACCACCGCCTGCTCTTGCCACCTCCAAATTGCATCTTCCAGGATAATCGGCGGCAGATCCGGAACTCCTCTGGTATCTGAAATTGAGGTGCCCCAGTGGCAATTTCCGGCAGAAATTCGCCAGAAACCTAGCATTTGCAGATCCCACCGTTGCCCCGTCAATCGAAAACTGTAAACAACTCGATGAAGCCATTGAAGGGTTTAAGCGGAGCCAGTTTGAGTATGTGATGTGGAGAGATGAAATGGATAGTGAGACTGTGAGTGACACTGAGTGTGAGGTGAGATTTTTATTGTTTGGATTTTGAGAAAAATTTGGGGGAAGCACCGAAAATTATGTTTGGCGACTGAAAAACAAAATCTATTTAAAACGCCATACACTAATCAAAACTTTCTTTTTTATTTCAAAGAAATTTTTTTAAAAAAAATTGTATATAAACGTCAAAACACTCCATTTTATTTGTTTTTTTTTATCACAAGCTATTTTTTTTTTTATAAAGATAAAGATTCAGTAAATCAGACAAACCAATAGATAGGCAAACTATCATCAGAAAGAAAGGTGAACAAAAATTTAAGATATATATAGGTGAGAATTCCTATGAATACATTCAAGGTACATCAAATCCTAAAACTTTTTCACAATCGTAAAGTAATCACCGATGTTTAAGAATTTTTATTACTCCTTCTGTTTCAAAATAAAAGTCGTTTGACTTTTCTGCATGCATTTTAAGAAGGTAAAACTATATAAAATATTATTTTTTTAATAAATTTGTTTTGCTATGTTGATACTTATAAGTATCAAGTATGAAATTATTAAAAAAAATTGATTAAAAAATAATATTTTATAATGTTTTTATCTCTTCAAAAAATTGGAACAAAGAGTACAACTTTGTGAACATGAACCATTGTGGTTCTTTCTAGTTTCTATAAGTTTCGTTTATTTATTAAAATTGATTTGGTTATTCCGTAGATCAATTTGTTTGTATTTTTTGGATCAATTAATTAAATGTGTGATGAATGATGACATGAGATACCATATGTATGTATTAACGTTGACTTTTTATTTTTATCACCAAAAAAAACATTTGACTTTTATTTAGTATTCAATCTTTTTTTTTGTAGGAACCATCAATCTTTTGTTGATCAACATTACTTTAGTTGGGGCTAATGGGAACCACCATCGTTTTGTGTTTGTGAGTTGTTTACCTTCGTGCTTCAGTAAGGTTGATCTTATAACTTGGCAAAGGGGCATAATGTTGCTTGCTCATCATGAAGACACAACTTTGGTGATAAAACTAACAAGTAGCTAGATCACTTCTAAGTATGTTCATATGTTCTTTAAATGATGATGAAATTAACATTGTATATATTTTTCCTTTGTGGAGATATGACAATGCTTAAGATTAATTTTGAGGCTTAACTTTATGTGGAAATACATCAATGGATTTTGATTAACTAGTTTTAATAGAATCAAATTTTAACCAAGTTAGATTTTATTTGACCTAACATTTAGTTGAATTACATGTTTACATGATATATAATTGTGTTATTTATATAATCATCGAACTAATTTAAAAAATCCACCCATGGTGCGGGTTATTATACTAGTAGAAAATACTAAACAAATAGATAGAGGTTCACAATTTATATTCTTATAAACTAGTCTTATTACTCGCATGTTGTGTGGATTTTATAAATATTATTTTATTATATATGTTATCCTTCATTTTTTATAATTAAATTATGAAAATTAAAAATAATTTGATTGAAAACTTTCTAGGAAATCAATATACAATCCATCAAATATCTTAATTAAATAAATAAAATCATTAGCAAATTTAGAGATAAAAATAAACAAAATTGTGTTGCAACTAATAAAAATGTATAAAACTTAATAAAATAAAATAATATATCCTATTATATTATTATTTAATAATTCAAGTTTCTTCTATGACTCCATTAATAAATTTACATTAAAAACAAATGGTTTTTTAAATAAAAGATATGGATAACTATTTATATTATTATAAAATTTGATTTGAAATACCAAAAATTATTCACTAATAAATTTATCAATTGTTTGATTTAGTAGTAAAATATAGTCAATATCATACATATCAATATAACTACGAGATCAGATGTACATAGGACACATGATAGAAAAGGTTTAATTAAAAATTAAAATTTATGTCTTTTGTATTAATTAAGGAATATCTTAAACCAGTAATAAATATAGATAGATGATAAATTAATCTTTCTTATATTTAATAAACAATGTTTTTAGCACGTGCTACACACGGGACTAATTTTTTTATATAAATTATATATAATAATATTTCATATTATATAGTTGATTTTTATAATATACTACCATTGAAAAAGGTTTTATACAAATATATTAAGATTTTTTTATAGTTAACATTAAGGGGCTTTTGCTAAACTAACCCACTTTTTGAGAAACTTTGCAAGGTTAACCCGATCCGAAAAAAATTTGCAGCAAACTGGTTATCCGGATTCCACTTTCAACCGGTTGCAGGTCATGAGGGGGGAGACTGGACATTCTGTGATTGACAGCTGGACAGGTGAGAGAGAGAGAGAGGGGGGGGGGAAGCAACAATCAAGTTGCAGAGGTAAAGTTGCAGAGGAGAGAGAGGATGGAAAAAGCAACAGTAAAGTTGTAGAGGAGAGAGAGGATGGAAAAAGCAACAGCAAGCGGGCGGATGTATATTTGCAGGTTGACATGTAAGCAGTTAGTTTTAACTGGACACCCAAAGCAAAACGACATGTCACCTATTGGAATTGACTGGACAAGAATTATCAGAGAAATAGATTCACCATCGACTTCAGATAAAAAAATGTTGATAAAGTACTTGAGAGAGTGTGTGTGTGTTGAGAGGATAAGAGAAAGGAAAATGTGGAAAAGTAAAATGGGTAATTAATAAGAGGAGAGAGAGAAAGGAAGAGAGAGAGAGAGACAGAGCTGGAAGAGAGGGGAGTGCAAGTACAGCTACAGTAACGGGAGGGCTCCCAACATTCCCGCCCATATATGGCGCGAAAAAAACTATACGGGGAAAGGAGTGAGGAGGCGGATAGTATATAAGCATTGAAGAAATTCTGCAGAAAATCATTAGGCCACATTAATGCACTGCAGGAGCTTTAAATGGAGGAGGGAGAGGAGACGGCGGTATGTGAAGAATGAGGGTTGGTGTCCAATTATTTGGGGTCTATATAAGGAGATCGGGGAAATGATGGGCTTCACATTTATTGGGGATCTGGGGCAAATAAATCTGAAGAAAGAGAGAGAAACCATTGAAGATGAAGCAACTGGACCTGGGTTCAGTACAAGGTTGACATGTAAGCAGGTACATTTCACTGGACAGATAACGACGAAGAACAGGACACGTATTGGCTGTTACTGGACATTCTTCCGCCTAGTTCTGATAGAAAATGGGTAAGTGTTCTCTCCATTACTAGACGTTTCTATGTAATGTTACTGTAAAATTAAATTGTTGTCTTCCTATGTAATGCAATAGGGGACAAATCATTCGTTTGTATTATTGTATTGTTTGGAGGATGGTGGGCGTGTGAAGGGGGCACTTGGGTCTTCAAGGGGTCAACGAGCCAGAAGGCCATGCTGGTGGATGAAAGTATTGACTACGTTTCACTGAAGAAACAACTGATGGACAAGTTTAATGTCGATGGGAGGATGCATGAGGTAGAGCTCACATATGTAAAGCCGAAGAAGGATGGGTGCAGGCCGTTTGCCATTGGGGATGAGGAAGACTTGCAGGCCTACAAGTTTCTAAACAGTCTATCTGGAGAGCGATCCTGGTCCATCGATCTCAATGTCTCTTTGCGATGCAAGGTTGGTGGAGACGTGCCACATACACAAGGATCGACAACGGATGACTCAGACGTTGTTCGTTTGTCTCCTGCAGGGGGAGAGGATGTTGTAGTGCCGTTAACTGGGCCGCCCGTTACCCAAGAAGATCACCCACAGACGGACCCCCCCGTGGCACTCGACAAAGAAGACGAAGATTTGGTGCCAGTTGTCCAGGTAAATCAAACTGATGTCCAGTTAGAAACCTTAGGTGTCCAGGTACAACAAACTTTTGACCAGTTAAATATAAGTGAGGAGCTGGAGTCTGCGAATAGGGCAAAGAAGGCTGCCGCAGTTAAACGTGGGAAGCAGGTTATCTGTGTCAGCAGTGACCTGGAAGATGAAGTCAGGCCACGTGGTGGGGTTGGTAGGGTCACCATTGAGCTTGGCAGCTCATCCGATGAGGATGATGCAATCCCAAAAGTGGTTAAACCTGAGCACAGGAGTTCTGGTGGGACGAAGTCTTGGTCATGGGATTATGAAGCGGAGCGAGCGGTGAGGGAAGTAGAGGAAGCATATGAAAGAGGAAAATTGATGTCGGGAGCTTTTTCGAAGCCTGTTGAAAGTGAACCAATGGCGGCGGTGAACCCATTGGATCCCCTCCAGTCCACTATTAAGCTCCGGGAGGGACAACTATTTCGCAATAAGGAGGAGGTGCAGGAGAGCATAACGTGGGCGTGTCTATCTAGGTGCTTCACGACGAAGGTTAAGAAGTCTACGAAGAGCTTGTATGTTATAGGGTGCGATTCTGCCAAATGCAAGTGGTCCTGTCGGGCATCGACTTACAAGAACTCGCGGTTATGGATGATCCGGAAGCTTGTGGACGATCACACGTGCGAGCTGAACGAGGTGGTCACCCAAAAGCGTCGTGCGACATACACGCAGCTGGGGCAGAGGCTTGTCCACAGGTAAAATCAGTGTCCCTACAATGTAGATACCAATAGGTAAAATAAGTGTCCACTTAGCGCAAATGAACTGTACACTAGACAGTATTCACTGGACAGCTGTAGATATGTACTGGACACACAACAATTTTAACTGGACACACGTGTTTGTAGAAGTTTTGTCGCGACTTAATACCAATTTGTTTGTGAATGGGCATGTGAAGTTTCGTAGGGTCAAAGAAGCCCCTGGTTCCGGAGCAAGTGCAGTCTCTCATGAAGTCGCAGCTGGGAATCACTTGCAGCTACTGGAAGGCGCGCCGAGCCCGGTTAAGTACGAGGGACACCGTCTACGAGACGGATGAGGAAAGCTATCGCAGCATGTACTCATACATGTACATGCTGGAGCAGGCCAACCCTGGGATGTACACTAGGATAGAACGCGACACGGAGGGGCGGTTCAAGTATGCGTTTGTTAGTCTTGGAGTGTGGCGTAGGGCTATCCCCCACCTTCCAAAGGTCAGACCTTCCTGCTCTCCACTGTATTTGTCCTAATAATGTCGTGCTTTTAAAACAGTGGACACCACTTGCGTAGTGACAGGACGTCATTCACTGTAAAACATGACGGTTATGACACAAAAACATGACGGGTGTTCGATTGTACGTGACACCACTAACGCGTCAATTTGTTTCCTGTCCAGGTCATATCAGTGGACGGGGGTTCTTGAAGGGGAAGTTTCGAGGGTACCTGCTATTTGCAACCGCACAAGACGCTGACCACCACAAATACCCTGTCGCCTTCGCTATGGTGGACGGCGAGAATGATGGGTCTTGGGGGTTCTTCTTCAAGCACATGTTGTGTGTCGTGGAGGACACGACTGATCTGATGTGGGTATCTGACCGACACATTAGCATCGAGAAGGGCATACGGGATAGCTACGTATTCGCGAAGCATGGCATATGCACATGGCACTTATTTCAAAACGTCCGGTTCCGGTTCAAGTGCGGGAGCATGCAAGGCCAATTCATGGCGATGGCTAAAGCTTACACGTACGACGAGTTCCATTCGTTGTACGAGGAGTTCTGTGCACGAGCTCCCGCAGCGGGGCAATACATCAAGGAGGCTGGGTTCAACAATTGGGAAAGGGCATTCTACCCCGGGAATAGGTACAACATCACTACCACTAATAACCCCGAGAGATTGAACTCGGTGTTCAAATATCCTAGGGATTTGCCGCTAACAGCCCTTATGGATGCCATCCTTGAGACCATCGGCAAGTGGTTCGTGACTCGGAGAGAGACCAGCTCCGCCCAGGGGAAAGTCGTCAGCGACTGGGTTGCTAATGCCATCAGATCAAACTTCGCGCAGTCCCTTTCCATGGTCGCCAGACCGCTGAGTTCTCATGAGTTCGAGGTACGAAAGGGAACGTCCACCTGGCTTGTAAACCTAACGGGGCATTTGTGCAGCTGCAGACGCTTCAACGTCGACCAGTACCCATGTTTGCACGCACTCGCGGCAGCCCAATCGCGCAGGGTCGACGTGTACTCGCTTGTAAACGACTTCTATAAGGTTGACGCGTGGTGTGCGTGCTACGAGGACGTGATCTACCCAGTCCCATCTCGAAACACTTGGTGGGTACCCCAGGCAATCGCCAATGAGACTTGCCTCCCCCCCTTATCAAGCGATGACCTGGGAGGCCGAAGACATCGCGGTACCCGTCCAAGTGGGAAAGGAAGTTCCCAAAGCGGCGCCGCAGCTAGCGAAACTGTTAGCTCTCTACTTGGACGATCATAAAGATATGACATGCCAGCTAGATATTTTGACATGACGGATTAAGGTAACCACATGACATGCTGTAGTTGTCGTATTTTGTTTTTGGGGCTCAAATCTTCGGAGACGTTTACGCTTCACCTTTTGCTTTTCAGCCATTTCAGTGTGTACATGATTGCAAGAATATTAACATTCTAAGTGATATTTTCGACATGACATGCAGGAATGTTAACATGACATCCACAAATATAAAAATGCCAAATGATAAATTTGACATGACATGCACGAATATTAACATGACATGGTCGAATATTAACATTCCAAGTGATATTTGTTACATGACATTGCATAGTGGTCAGTTTCAATCTATTGGAAATGCGAACCACATAAACGTAGATACAACTGTCAACAATTGTACCAATTACATGACAACATAGTTTCAAAAACCAAATGACCCATAGTTTCAATACCTAAGTCTTACGATCCGAAAACGACAAAAAGTGGATTCCACTGTCAACAACAGAACATCCAAAGTAAAAACAAATGTTCAATCAACCAACAACTGTCCATAAAACTGTCCAAACAACAATGTTCTTATAAAGTGGAAGGAGACAATGACTACTGGGGATCGGGGATGGGACGGAAGGTACCGTGGAAGATGGCGACACAGAGGAATTCGCGGTACATAGAGATGAAGGCGTCGTCTATCCCTTTGAAGACGTGGTCGCCCGATGCGAGCATCTGCATGAACCGGATTGCGTAGGGGCCGGAGTCTCCTCTGCGTAACGAAAAATATATGTCAAACCAAGCTCGAAACACTTAAACTACTATGCGATCGATGGACAAGCACGACTTACGATTGCTTGTTCTGCGGAATCCCCTTCACACAGTCGTACTTGAATGGCTGGGGCAGTTTCCCTGCATGTTTCGCATGGAGCTCTTGGTGTACATTCATCAGGGTGGGCAGGGTGTGCGTGACGGGCTTCAGAAGGTCGGGCAGATGTCGCTCAGGAGTGAGACGAGTGTCTGGATCATACACATGGACGGTCCACTCGTCCAGGTTCATCTCCAGCACTACCCAGTGGTTGTCCTTCAGATTCCAGGGGGCCAACACGCGGTCGACGGCGGCCCAAGGCTTCGGAAACCGCTCGGGCAACACTCCGTCGAAGTAGTAGGTCAACTCCTCGTCGATGTCCATGTCGGTCTGTCGCTGCAGCAGTACCCTAAAGTAGGGGTCGACGACGGCGACACGTGCGTACTTCGAATCGCTGAATACCTCCCTCCGGAGGATGCCACTTGCTTGGTCAATATGCTGCGAACAACGAAGCCGTGTCAAGTCAACAACATCAACGTCATGTTATCAGAGCACGGATAAGGGGACATTACCTCTGAGTTCACCAAACGCTTCGGCGCTTTTAGGTCCTCGAAGAAGTCCCTCTGGAGGAGGGTGCCCATCATTGTGCGTAATGGCTCAGTCCCATCTGTCATCCACACGGAGAAGGCGTCGACGTCGGCCCTGGTTGTCAAGACCAAGCCCACAGCGTCACCCCCCGCCATTTGGCTCTTCCCCTTGACAATCCGTAGCTTCTTCACCCCCTTAGTACCTTCGTCATCCCCCGCCATTGCCTTCTTCCCCTTGTCAACCCGCGGCTTCTTCACCCCCTGAGCAACGTCATGCCCAACCAACGACGCAGGGGGTCGCCTCACCCTTGTCCCCCTACGCTCAAGGGGGATGTCGGCCTGAGAGGCCTCATCCTGTGCCTCCTACACGCAAACAGGGTCATCGTACATGACAGTTGCAGGTGTAAGACATGACACCTATTTACATTAACATGACAGTTACAGTCAGATGATTTACCTCAGCGGATATCTGTGTGGTGGGTGCGTCTGGCTCAACAACGTCTGCCGTCCCTGTGTCCCCAACCCCTTTCGCCTCAGTCTTAGAGCCCTCAGCCAGGACTTCAACCATATTAGCTCGGTTCTGTGACATGACAGTTGATAGTGTAAGACATGACAGCTACTTAACTTGACATGACAGTATGAGTCGGATGACTGACCTCAGCGGTTGTCAGGGTGGTGGGTGGTTCTGGCTCCAAATCGGCCGCCCTTCCCGTGTCCCCAAGCCCTATGCCATTAGTGTGACTTACCTCAGCGATTGGTTCTGTAGTAGGTCCTTCTGGACCAGCATCCTTCTCCATTTCCGTGTCCCCAGGGCCTGTGCCATCAGTCTGACCCTTTTCCTTCACAATTTCCTCACCCTGCTCGCAGGTGGGCAATAAGCCCAGTTATAATACATGACGGTTTATAGATTTAAACTGGACAATTACTTTACTTGACATGACAATATGAGTTCTGTGACTTACCTCAGCGGTTGGTTCTGTAGTGGGTTCTTCTGGCTCATCATCCTTCTCCATTTCCGTGTCCCTAGGGCCTGTGCCCTCATTCTGACTCTTCTGGCCCATGTCCTTCACAGTGTCGTCACCTTACGCATAAATAAGAATGGGACTTAGCATGACACCTGTAACTTTAAACATGACGGTTGTATATAATGACATGACAGGTTCACCATCTTACCTCCTTACACTACATCTCCGCTAGCTTATTCCCCACAACCGCCCTCTTCAGCTCCTCCATCGACGCCTCAACCGTTTGCATCCTCTCGTTAAAACTGGCCATTATGGTCTTCCCCATTTCATCCATCTTAGACAAAATCATTGACACATCCACTTGTGTTGCCGTCGTGCTTCCCTCATGCTGCGTGCCTGACCCGGATGCCTGGTTCGTGCTCGCCCTTTGTCGCGCAGCGACATTGAACTCCTTCACGAGGTCATCGAAGAACTTATCCGGCTTCTCTGTCGGGTAGAAGGCGCCAAGGACAACCCCCTTCCGCTCCTCCTCCGCATCCGGGAGGAGAACTGTCTGAACAGCATCATCCTCGTCGAAGCTGCCCAGCCCATCCTTCGACTCCTGCATGCGGAGGGCAACAGAATCGTACGTGATGTTGTGCTCCTTCGACTTATACCGCAGGCACCGAGGGTAGAGTTTGTCGTCACTCGTGATAGAGAATTGTTCAACGACTGGGGATACAGCCTCGTACACCCACAACTATAAACAAAACACGAGGTTAAAATGTGTCCAGTACAAAGAGTTCATTGTCAAGTGACATTCATACACATACCTGGAAGGCAAGGGGGAAGTCGGCTAATAAGTATGACGGGCGAGGACCGCTGACCCCATGCTGGAGTTTGCGCTCGATAGCGTTTTTTAGGAAATCGTGGGTTCGATCGTAGCACAGACGCCCCCACGGGTAACGCAAGAAGGATTCAATGTCCGACGCCATCTGCATAACCCACCCCTGAATATAGTTGCGGGGTTCCTTCGCCAACAGCACCCCCTCCACCAGCATTATCAGCGCAAACTTAAAGCGCTTGGCGGGGGAACGTTCGGTCTTCATCGCCACTAGGTAGCGCATCTCAAAGTCTTCCATCCGCAACTTCTCCACCCCGAAAAACTCTATGCACGCAGCCTTGTGCGCCTCAGTGTCGTCGTTCCGTGGCACATACGAGCACTTTAGTTCGGTCACCAACGCAAACTCAATGATGGAGAACCGAACTATGGATCCCTGGATCATATACCAGGTTTCGTGCTCCTTTTTGGACCGCAGCTGCCGCTGCAAGATGTAGTGGACTAGTTGTGCCGAGAACTCGACATTGGACCCAAGCCTCGCAATGCCGCCCAACGGGCTTTCCACCAAACGGGTCCAATCTGAGGTGCTCAGGTACTCGTCTAGTTTTAGAAGGAGCTGGGTCCGGGCATACTGATTGCACCGACCCTTGAAATGCCGGTCCTCGAGGACGGCATAAATCGCCTGCACAATGGGGTCGATATGTTAGAGCCACTTATCTGTAAAACCAAGTTCCCTTGTTCGGCATTACGCAAACCATACCTCCCCTGTTGTCGGTGACTCAGTAATCCTACCTTCATCTGAACGAGCCATCTCCTGATTTGATACCCTGCAGATTTGGAGGCAATGCATTAGCACTCTGCAAACATATGATCATTATAATGACACCAGTCACAGTACACATGACGGTAAGGTTATATAACATGTCACCTGAGCATTCAAACATCACAGAAACCATATCTCACCCTATACTCATCAAAATCCAAGTACATTTTTCACCCTAAACATATCAGATGTCATCGTATTCAGATCAAACTTAATAAACATTTTTTAGCGTCCGCGTAATATACTTCACATGACAGGAGGAATATTCAACATGGCGACTAACAACTCTTCACATGACAGGAGGAATATTCAACATGGCGACTAACAACTCAACACATGACAGGAGGAATATTCAACATGGCGACTAACAACTCAACACATGACAGGATGAATATTCAACATGACGACTAAAAACTCAACACATGACAGAATGAATATTCAACATGGCGACTAAATACTCAAAACATGACAGGAAATAATGTGGCAGCATTTCCATTCAATGGTCGAAGGTTTTACAAATGTAATCACACCTAATAACTTGTTCTTGAAAATTTTGTGAATGGGATCAACGTTCCCCAATTTCCCTCTCTAATAACCTATCCAATTTCCCCAATTACACAAATTTCACCAATTTCCCAAAATTCACCCAATGTTCACCATCATGTGTAGATTCCCCCCCCCCCCCATTCATGGACTTAACCATATCATCACGGAAATGGTACTTCCCCTCTCTCCCTGTCGCGAACACCCCCGTTCTCACATTTTCACCCATTGTTTTTAAACTTGACGCATGTTACTTCCTACATGACATGGGGATATTCCACCACTTCATCCAATTTCAAACCATGGCAAACAAATTAGGTTCTTCAATCGGTCCCTCCCCCTTTCAATTTTTGCAATCGGTAAAGTATCGCTAGAGTTAGGGTTTACTTACTTGAAAATTGACCGTCCCTCTCTTCAAACGCTTTCAGGGTCGTCCTCTTCCTTCGGTAGAGTTAGGGTTTCTTCGATCTCGGCCTCTTCTTCTCCTTTTTGGCAGGTTCGTCTTCTTGCTTCTATTTTTCTTCCTCTTCTGTTTTCCTTTCTCCTATGGCGGTTTCAGATCACTGCCTCTTGCCCTCCCTCCTCCCTTTTAATTAGTGTGACAGTTGACACGGTTGACACGACAGTTTAAAAAAAACCGTCCTCTCTCTCCTCCTCTCTCCCTATCCACACGAGTTTCTCTCCCCTCATTAACTACCCCCCTCCGGTTTCTAGGTTGCTTTTTAACCGGCTGGATTGCAAAATTTTAAAGGGGGAGGGTTAACCTTTGCAAATAGTTTGGATAGTGGGTTAGCTATGCAAACGGTTTCGGTTTGAGGGTTATATGGTGCCAATCACTCTAACATTAACCGCTAAATTAATATCAAATGTAAAGTTTTTCTAACTTTACACTTATATTTAATATCACAAACATTATAAAATTTAACATTTTACTTGTTTGTAATCATTCTTAAAATTTAAGATATTGATTTTTTAAATAAAGAAAGACAATGTTTATGCAAAATTGTAAATTCTATGATATATTATGTTGTGTGTTATATAGACCTGTCAAAACCTGACTTGACCCGACTGCCCGAAAAATTTTGGGTCAAGGCCCGAAAATTTTGACCTGAATTTTTTTTCCGACCCAAACCCGAAAACCCGGTAATTTTCCGGTTCATCTGGGTTTAGACCCGATGACCCGATTGATCCGGTAATTTTGACCTGATTGACCAGGTGACCCGATTGATTTATAATTATATGTGATTAAATTTTTTTTATAGAGATTCCAATTTATTACATTCTATAATTACAATCACTTGATCTTTCATTTTCAAATTAACTCTTATATTTATTTGTATTGTGTAATACTCTCTCTGATCAATAGTATTTGATTTTTTTATTTTTCATCACATTTTTAAAGAAGATAAAAACTCTAAAAAAATATTAAAACAATTCTATGGTTATTACTAATTGCATGAAATTATTTTTAAAAAATTATTTAAAATTTTGATAATTTATATATTTGTAAATTTTATTAAAATTTATGAGAAATAATAAAAAAATCAAATATTTTAGATCAGATATAGTATATGATTATAAGCACTAGAACTTATGAACCACACCTTTAATTTTAGCATTTTAAAATTATTGCAAAATTACCGAATCATGATTTTTTTTAATTTAAAAAAGAAAAAATTGACAAATCCGAAATTGACCCAATTTGACCTGAATCAACTGAGCTAGCGAAGTTTATTATTAGTTAGAGGATTCTATCTATATAGTATTATACTACCCAATTTAAAAAATAAAAAAAATTAATCGGTTCATGTCGAGTATTCGATAAGGTGATTTTCCCGATCCGAACATGAACTGTTTACAACCGTGTTTTCTTGGTTCGTGTCATTTTTATTGTCGTGTCTTTTCGGTTTCATATTTTTTCATGTCGTGTCAGGTTTTTCTGCTTACCCTTAGTCCCAGATGGCAAGGAACAAGGAGAGTAACCTTGAGGAAGCTTCATATATACATCCTCAAACAAATCAGCATGCAAAAATGCATTATTAACATCCAATTGAAACATAGACCATCCTTTCTTAGTAGCCACAGAGATCAAACACCTTATTGTTTTCATCTTAACAATTGGAGAGAAGGTCTCAAAGTAATCAATCCCCTTCTTCTGAGTATTGCCCTTTATAACCAATCGAGCTTTATATCTCGCTATAGTACCGTCAGCCTTGTATTTGATTTTATAAACCCATTTGCTAGCAATGTGCTTCTTTCCTGCAGGAAGGGAAAAAACATCCCATGTATGATTGGCATCCAAAGCACCAACTTCCAAATACATTGCATCTCTCCATTTGCCAAACAACACATCCTCCTTATATGAATAAGGTTCATCATTTGCAGCAACAGACAAGACCAAGGCTTGATTAGTGAGAGACAAAGCACTGAAAGCGATGAAATGAGAGGGATGAATGTATATGAGCAAAGAGCACTTGTCATGATCAGAAGTAGCAGAACAACACCCAAAATCATTGAGGTGTTTGGGAGGATCTGATTGTCTGGATGTTCTTCTGAGTGGCACTGGAGGATTGGATTGAGAAGACATTTGAGGGAAATTTTATGGAGGTAAATCTTGTGGAGGTGAATTTTGTGGGGAATGAGGGTAGGCATTTGAGGAGGAGGAGGAGAAGGTCAAAAAGTATCAAGGACAGCATTGGGGAGAGTTTCAGAGATAATATTAAGAGACGTGGATGCAAATGGGAGAACATCCTTAAAAAAGACCGCATCCCTGGATACTATAAACTTTTGAGACTCAATATCAAATACCTTGTAAGCCTTCTTCCCAAATGGATAACCAATAAATACACATGGTCTAGCTCATTGTTTCAGTTTATCCCTGGATTTTCCAATAACAGAAGTGTAGCCAAGACATCCAAACACACGCAAATCAGAATAAGCTGGCAATATATTAAACAGAACCTCATATGGACACTTTCCTTGCAATATAGGTGATGGCAACCGATTGATGAAATATGTAGCAGTCAACAAACATTCTCCCCAAAATGAAAGAGGTTGATAAGAATGAAGCAATAAAGCCCTGCAAGTCTCTAATATGTCTGTGCTTTCTCTACAATTCCATTCTGCTGAGGAGTATAAGCACAAGAGGTTTGATGAATGATGCGCAAAGAAGAGAAAAAAATCTTTGCCCATATTACTTGAGCAAAGTTCCAAAGCATTATCATTGCAAATCACTTTAACTTTGAGAGAAAATTGTCACTCAACAAGAGCAATAAAAGCTTTTATCAAAATCAAAAGCACATGACTTAGATTTCGTTAGATGTGTCCAAGTAGCTCTACTAAAATAATCTACAATTTGATGAAGTACTGATGACCCACAATGAGTAGGAGTATGATATGGTCCCCATACATCTATATGCATAAGTTCAAACAATGCAGTAGATTGCTTTGTAGAAATAGGAAATGGAAGTCTGTTTTGTCTAGCTTTAGGACATGTAACACATGCTTCATATAAATTATTTTGACTAGATTGACCTATTCCTAAAACAGGAAAAAGAGTTTTCAGCTTGTATCTTAGGAGATGGCTTAATTTGTGATGCCATGTAGTGCTAGAAACAGATGCCATGTGAGTAGAAGAAGTCAAGAAGTAAAGCCCACTACGACCCTCACCAATCACCACTGGCCTCTTTTGAGAAGGGGCCTGCAATAAGCAATAATCCTTTGTAAACACCATGATGCATTCTAGCTAAGAGCATAACCTCTGAACAGATAATACATTGTAGTGGAAGGAAGGCACCAAAAGTAGGGCAGACAAATGGTACGAAAATTACCATACCAACCATGTACCAACCACAAACCCACTACGTTGGTAACCACACTTGTGGTAACTGACATGGTTGTAACCATCGGTAACCACGTGAAGGTGGTACAGTAATGGTAATCAAATCTGAATATCATGGTTACCATGGTTACCGTGTGTGTGTGTGTGTATATATATATATATATATATATATATATATATATATATATATATATATATAATTATTTAATGTTTTATTGTTTTTAATTACCTTTAAGTTTTAAGTTTTTTATTTTAAGTTTTTACTTTATATATATTTTGAGTTTTGATTTTGACCTAAATTGGTCCTTTATACTGTTTCTAGTAGGGCTGACAAATGGTAACCATATTATTTTTGGTAACCATATTTTTTCGTTTGATAACTTTGATGGCTACCAGAAGATAGCCAACGAGTTTCAAAAAAATACAAATAGAATTACAGCATGGTAACCATGGTAATGTACCAATGGTAACCTCAAGTCGTGGTTACCACATATGCGATAATCACGACTTGTTGTTGGTACGTGGTATGAAAATTTGCGTACCACCGGTTGGTGGTTGGTACGTAGTAATCACCATTTTTTTAATGGTTACCGTACCATGCCAACCCTAACCAAAAGAACATTCTTGAGAGAAACGTCATCACTGAAAACCGCATCACCACAGTACTTAACCTCAACTTTTTGATCATTAGGCAATGAAACGATGCATTGTGAGGCAATAGGCCTAAGATTACTCAACATTGAACTATCATAGGTCATGTGTTCACTTACCTCTGAATCTATAACCCATTTGCTCTTGCAAATGTTGATAGCACCATTCTCAGAATGTAAATCATGGGAGAGAATAAAAGCAAAACTAGCAAAGTTGACCGAGGGACCAACATTAGAAGCTGGAGCTTTGAGATTTCCTAAAAGAGTCATGATTTGCTGAAGTTGAGCATAAAATAGAACTGAATTCCTTACAATAGTAGATGATCCTACTTCAATTTCAACTTCTGCATTAGCAGCAACCTTTCGACCCTTGTTGTTCTTGAAATTGGGTGGGAATACAATCCAATTATCTAGAAACACCTTTCCTTAGGTTGACTTTGTTTCTTGTAGTGATCGCATGTAAAGAAAGACCGAGAAGGAGCAAATTGCCTCATTTGCTGCTTGTTCTCATTCGACACCTTGGATTTCGGAGTATTCACATTCATGGAAGTTGTTTCACTGTTGAATTGAGTGATTGCCTTAACTTCCCTCTGTTGCTCCTCGTGATAGATCATCGAGTAAGCCAGACTAACAAATGGAAGAGGATCCCTTATCAAGATGCTTCCTAAGATCGCCATGTATGACTCATTAAGCCCCATAAGCAGTTGCATTAATCTTTCTTCTTGTTCCTGTCTAAGCATGCATGTCCCTCTGTGCACCAAAATTACAGATCTGTGTCTTCTCCAAACAAGCAAGCTCGTCCCAGAACTTCTTGATTCGGGTGAAGTATGTAGGAAAATGATCAGCTCCTTGGTTAATCATAGTGATCTCCTTCTTCATCTGATATATGCGAGCACCATTGGACTGATGAAATTGCTTTGTGAGATCACTCCAGATATCTCTCACAGTGGTGAAGTACAAGATACTTTCGACGACATTTTTATCCAAGGCATTCAGGATCCAAGATAGGACCATGTCGTTGCAGCGATCCCATGCCTTGGCCCGCTGCACATCATCGACTGGCTTCTTAAGAGTTCCGTCAATGAATCCGACGTTGTTCTTGGCTAAGATTGTTATTTGCATAGCTCTTTTCGAAGAACTGAAGCTGCCAGATCCATCGAAAACCTTTGACACGAGGATTGCACCGGGATTATCAGACGTGTGCAGACAGTGGCGGCCGCAGGAATTTCTAGAGGGGGAGGGCGAAATTTTTGGTTCGGAATTTTTTTCCCGGTATTTGTAATAAAGAAATTTTTAAAAAATATATTGAAAGAAAACCATAAATTGTGGTATAAATATGATATTTTATTACGAAAATTCATACAATAATTTAATAATTTATATATATATGTGTGTAGCATGATTAAGATTTTTTTAAATATTGAAAGAATATTATAAAATTTTAAAGAATTTGTTATTGGTAAATGAAAAAAATGATAGGATTGACAAGTATGACCAAAAAACTCATAAATTGTGGTTTAAATATGACATTGATAGTAAAAAAATTTCATAGAAGTAAACATTAGAAGAATTTTTTAAAAATATATGTGTAACATAATGAATAATCTTATGAAAATATTAAAAGAAAAATATAACCAACAAACTCATAAATTGTGGTTTAAATATGACATTGATAGTAAAAAAAATTTCATAAAAGTAAAAATTAGAAGAATTTTTTAAAATATGTGTAACATAATGAATAATCTTATGAAAATATTAAAAGAAAAATATATAATTTGATTTAAATATGACATTTATAATAGGAAAATTTTGATAGGAATAAAAAATAAAGAATGAGATTTGAACCCATGATCTCTTGGTCCCTTATATTTCCTTTTCTCCTTTTATCAACCAAGCTAGACAACTTTTCTGATCTTTTTCACATTTTTTTTATTTTCTTACCTTTTTTTAAAAAAAAATTTAAAAAATACTACGAAACTCCGTCGCCGGAATGCCCCCCTGTGGCCGCCACTGCGTGCAAATGAAGAGGATCAGAAACGTCCATGGATCCATATCTTCGACCATCTTCAATCGACAATGTAAACTCTGGATTCATGACGATTTGCGGAAGAAAAACTATGAAAATCAAAAGAAAAGCATAATCAAAATGATACTCTGCTCTGATACCATGAAAAGCTTGAAAATCAAGCTGTGAAAACCAGAGATCTCATGGAGATCAAACGAATAGGATGAAAAACAAACTAGAGTCCTTTTGGGTTTTCTCCCTTTCTTATTGAATTGATGAAATGTAAAACTGAATTACAGAAGTTCAGCAAAACTATACAAACAACTTGAGGATTAAAACGACAAACAATTAACAACTCCTACCTAACTCTCTACCCAACTTCCTTCCTTGTTCTCTGAATTGTGCTTTGAACCGTGATCCCTTTATAGCTTGTTATCCACCAACATATTTACCTGAATTGCGCGTTTTTGTGCAAAAGAACTTAACGTTCTAGGAAGTTGCCATGCGCCTAACCGGGTGCCATCTTCCTAATTCCCTTCCTTGCTTCCCAAAAAAAAGTACCACATTTCTTTCCCATGCGTTTTCGTGTAGAAGAACTTAACGTTATTTGGTGGTGAAATTTCTTTGACATTTTAATCCGGAGTCTAATGTGCTTTGAATCACATTAGACTCCGGATTTATCACATCCGGCCAGGGGCGGCCCCAGGGTGGGGCGGGCGTAGGCGGCCGCCCCACCCTTCGACCTACGTGCCTCGGAGTTTGGAAAAAAAATAAAAAAATTATTTATATATATATATAGAAGTGTTATAATAAGTAAAACTAGGATGAAGATAGGATTAACTAATCTACTTTGCTTAGTTGGTTGGTGGGAAGAAAAGAAAGGAAAATGAGACCAAAGGTTGGAAGTTCAATTCCTACTAGGCTCTTTTTTTTAAGAAAAACTTTACCTCCCCCTAAAGCTTTTTTTATTTTTTGTTCAACTTGCACCTCACTCTCTATGTTTCTACCCCTTATTTAATTATATTCCCACTTCCTGAGTCCCTATTATATACAAATTATCTAGCTATAACTAATTAAACTCCATAAAATTGGTGAAATTAGCCTTTTTTAAAAAAAAATTCACCTCCCTCAAAAAAGTTTTTTTTTTGTTCAACTTGCACCCACTCTCTATGTTCAACTTGCACCTCCTTATTTAATTATATTCCCACTTCCCGAGCTCCCTATTATATACAAATTATCTAGCTATAAACTAATTAAACCCCATAAAATTGGTGAAATTAGGATTTGATTATGAGAATAAATTTTGTGAAATTTTCTTAGAGTTTGTGATTTTGAGAATAAATTTTGTGTTTTAATTAAGCCAATGTTATTTACACCACAAAATTTACTATTTACACCACATATCTCACTTTATATATTTTTTTTAAAATACACCCTGCTCCTCTTGAGTCACACACCTGCCCCTCAAGAGGCGCAGAGTATTTTACATTAAAATACCTTGCGCCTCTTGAGGGGCAGGTGTGTGACTCAAGAGGAGCAGGGGTGTGATTCAAGAGGCGTAGGTGTGGTGCATATAGTAAAATTTATGGGTGTAAATATTATCACCCTTTAATTATTGTGTATATGTGATTTTGAGAATGAAATTTATGAATTGAATTTGGGGGTTGTGAATTGAATTTGTGAAGCTTTATGCAATATTTGTATTTTTGTACCCTACATATTCAAATCACAATTTCTATCATGTATTTGGGAACCAAAAGATATTATAAAGTTGATGAGTTTACATTCCTAGGTAATATGCAAAAGCCTTGAATTTAGCATGATTGAATTTCGATAAGTTTACACTCCTAAATATGACAAATGCCTGAATTTCTAATGAATGACGAGAAACCACTACCATAACAACCAAGCAAATATAAGTCTATTTTTCTACAATCTACTGCTAAGTTGAAAGTCGTAGCTTAGGTAAAGAGTTTATTCAAGGCCAATATCTCAATACACACTAGAAATTTCGTCCCACTTTTCGGAGGATCCTGCGATTGCCACTGCATCCGACCTCTTATGTAGCAGGTTATATTCGCATTTTTCTAGTGCTCTCTTTTCACACCCGTGACATGCGCATCTTTTCCACTTGCGGGGAGAAACTTCATTTTCAACTATATAGTATGGACACACTTTAACAAATCTGTGTTCGAGTGTTGAAGACGACACGCCACTTGTATGACACTGGGCACTTTTTCCTTCTTCTATTGCCCTATTTCTTTAGATATTTTTCTAGAATAAGATTATCTAATATGTCATTTAATTTTGATTTCAAGTTAATGGTTAATTTTATTAAAATCTTAATTCGATCAATTGTTATATTAGATGTAAAATTTGATCACAAACTTAACAAAGTTGTAGTGATAGTAATGTTTTTCGATTAGCTAGGATCGGAAATACAAGTATAGGGTTTATTAATTGTGTTCGTATCCTATGTTTTTTTTTAATAAGTGGCGTGTCTCCGTGTCGCACCATATTTGCATCCTGTATCCGTTTTGGATTCATGCTTCCCACGTTTGTTTGGGGTAAATCAAATATCAAAATACAAGAGATCGATATATAATGAAGCCCCTGTCGAAGAACTTAAAATTTTGTATTAGAAAGATAGATCATCTCGACCTTATAATAAAAACGAAAACAAACCCAAAAACGACTCTTGTTTTTCACTCTCGGCCCGACCGAGATTCTCGGAATTTAACCTCTCATATATGGTTCATTTGTTTAGGAAAGTGAGTCTTATTATTAAAAGACGGACTAAAGAGAATGTTCCATTATCACTTCCTTTATCAAAAGACTGACTATACAAAGGTTAATTGCATGTTATTATTTGAAAGCAAATTAAATTTATGGATGATTTTATGCCTGGTTGTATGAAAAGTCTCGTGATAGTACGCCAATCAAAACTGATTTAGTGGAACTGAGTTGAGATCCACCAACTTATTATATAAAATAATAAACTAATACTATCCTTATAAATTATGGTCTACTCTTACAATTCCAACAAGGAAGATACATCAAATCCCATATAAAACCATATATATATCCTCCCATTGGATGTACACAAGTTGAAATTTAGGCATATATATATATCCATGCCTTCAATTATTTCTCCACGCACTTCTGTTTAATTAATAAATATATATAGACGTACTCCAAGTTGCCCATTGTGCCGTCTACCCGTAATTATATGCCCTCTCCTCTCCCTATCCATTTCTATTTAATTTATTATATATATATAGTATGAATCTTTTGTACACAAGCTTTAGGATATACATTGTATACAAAATATTATTCAGTGAAATGTGAAACATTATTTGGTGAAATTTGAAGCGTTATTCGTATAAATTGTAAGTATTTTTTAGGGAATTGAGGTCTCTTTTATTTGAAATAGATGAATAAAAAAACTAAACATTATTCGGTAGAATGTTACAAATTATTCAGTGGAATTGGAACGTTTTCATTTGAACTGAACGGAAAAAAAAACATAACATTATTAGGTAGAATGTTTCACATTTCACCGAATAATATTTTGTGTAGACTGTACAATGTACACCCTAAGAGGTGTGTACACCCGAACTACGCCATATATATAAAGAAGTTGGTCCGGTGTAGGCCTTACAGTGTACACAAGTTTTATTGTGTACATATATAAAAATTATTCATCAATTTGCTCATAATTATTCGTATGTTTTCACATGATTATTTGACTAAAATTATGTAATTATTCGTTTGTACAGAGAGCGTAAAAAATGTAAATTTTATTCTAACAAATAATCTCCCAATACGTGCCACCAAATAATTTCATTCCAACAAATAATCTCCCAATACCACCGAATAATCAAAAGTTTACGTAGATTTATTGTCTCTCTACACATATATAATGATAGGCTAAAATATCGAACAAATTGATTGATGGATATATAATCACAAAATAGCTAGCCCTACTTTAAAATACCTAATTGCTATCTTAACGGTGAAAATCTCGTTAAACACACGGTAGCTAGCTACTACGGTTTCTACACATATATAATGATAGGCTAAAATATCGAACAAATTGATTGATGGATATATAATCACAAAATAGCTAGCCCTGCTTTAAAATACCTAATTGCTATCTTAACGGTAAAAATCTCGTTAAACACACGACAGCTAGCTACTACGGTTTCTAAAAATGTTAGAAAATCTATTGCAACAGTTTAAAAAATTGTGAAAAATAGTTTGACTAAAATGAAAACCTTGCTAAATACACGGTGACTGCTACATTTTTCAAAATCGTGACAAAATCTGCTCCCATAGTTTACCCGTGGCCGATTGATGTGTTGGCCAATGGGATGGGGTATGTTAGGTGTAATGCAATGAACTAAGTTTCTCACGATTTTCAAAATCATGCTCGCATAAATTTTACGGTTTTCAAAACCGTAGAAGATGATATTTTTACGGTTTTAGAAATCGTAATCAATTAGAATTCTGACTACTTTTTTTTAATTAAGTAAAAATTCGAGACCAAACAGGTCTGATTCTCGAGAGGCCGATGAGTCGACAAATGAAAACCATATAGATACATGACAAAATTCCAAATTCTCAATGTGAATTTATGTGCCCCTTAAAATAAAATAAAATTCCAAATTCCGGGTTTTTTTTAACGAGGGTAACCCACCTTTGGTGGTAAACTTTGAGTACGTGACCCAACCGACAAGAGTCACGCGCCATGTAAATCGGCTTGCGCCGACCGGTTAGACCCAATGGTAATAAGCGAGGTAATCCCTGATTATTTCATCAAGAGAAAGAATGGATGCAGGGATCGAACTCGGAACCTCTCATTAACCCTCTTTACTCCTTACCATTGAACCACCCCATTACGGGACCAAATTCCGGGTTCTTGAAAAATCATTTTTCCTGCTAACTTTAGTGTCAAATATATACGCGCGTGCACTGACTCCAAGTCATCCCATGATAATGTTATATTGTCATTATTGAAAAGTCTTTTTTGTTAAAAAATCAGTAATGTAGTCAATCATTGCACCATGTAATCTACTCCGTATAATCTATACTGAGTATTTTTATGTTTATATCAATATATCAATATATCAAGGGTTTACTAAAATATCCATATTTTCCATTTTTATTAGCATTCTGTCTACCAACCTATCCATATTAGCTAAGTGCCCATCGTGTTGCTAACACCGTATTGCTGACACCGGAGTTGTTGAAATCGAAGTTGCTGACGCTGACGTTGATGACACTGAAGTTGCTAACGCCGGAGTTGCTGACACCGAAGTTGATGACACGATTCTGATACAGTTATTCCAATAATGCTCACAGCGCTAACGCCGAGTACACTGCTGACGCTCTTACCATTAACATGCATGAAAATATGCGAACAACAATAGAACAACCAAAAAATGATGCAGACAACAATTATACGGACATACAAATTCACCAAGTAGAAAAAACCGAAAATACACTAAAAAGATGCGGACGACAATATAAACACATAAAGTTTGGGCTAGAAACGTAAATATAAAAGATGGTCACCTTTTTGTAATTATTAAAAGTTCAACAAATTGATCGGAGCAAATTGACGATGTCCGCTCCTTCGTCTTCGAATTGGTGCAGAATCCGAATTCGAGTTCTCCGTCTTCAACTTCGACTTCACTGTCTTTCTCTTCTGCAGAATCCGCCGTCATCATCATCTTAACTGACTTCGATTTCTGGAATGCAATCGGAGAACGCGCGGCGACGGTAGGAGGCTCATCGGAGCAAGTTCAACAAATTGATTGAAGCAAATTGACGAAGCAGTAGATTGACAAACTCATCGGAAGCAAGTCACGACTCAAGAGCAAGGTGAATGACGGCGGTGGGAGGCTCGAGAGTTGAAGGAGCGGAGGCACTAGACTCGGAGTTTCGGCCACCTTCAAATCGATCCCTCGATCTCACCCCCTCTACATCCACTCCTTCGTCGACACAGTAGCAGATCTCTCTCTATCTCTCTCATCTTTCTCTCTCACTCGCTTTGTCATTAGAGGCCTCCGCCGCTGTCGATCCGACATCAGAGAAGATTTGGAATTGGCAAAGGAGTAGGGAAGCGAAGGTGTTGTAGATCTGGAATCAGTGGCGGAGTGTTGTAGATCTGGAATCGGTGAAGTAGGAGGCCGCTCTGCATGCCTTGGATCCAAGCTCCGACGCGTCAGCAGCGATATATGAACAAGGGCAAGAAACTGAAAAATAGAGGTGGACATAAAGTTAATTAAACAAAGACGGGGACACTCCCCCAATAAAGGCAAAATAAATGTCCTGTACCGCAAATTAATTCTATCATCAATTATCAATCATCAATATATTATAATACTAAAATAAAGACTAGAACTCACTTATGTGTCGTTTTCTGATGTAATCCGATTCATCTATTTTTGACACATTAATTAATAATAATTCAATATATTTATGCCACATCAATTAATGATTTCACATCTTTTAATCACCCATCATCCTATATTTGTCCACCTTAAATAATTTTAATTGATAATTAGACTTAAAGAATTTTAATTTAATTTAAAATTTTAAAAATATAGTTATCCATATCTTAATTAATATTTACCTAAAAGATTTATATCCATTTAGTTTTATTATATAACAACTTTAATAAATAGTAAGGAGTATAATCTATATTATAATGTCTAAGTTAGTGCGGATAAAAAAATTAACAATTTTTTATTTAGTTACATTGAATATTTTTTTAAAACAAACTAACTAAACTAATTTACCATAAATTAATCTCAATATTTTAATATGTTTTTGCATTTACTCCCATTTGATATTTTCAGCATATATATATATATATATATATATATATATATATATATATATATATATATATATATATTTATCTATGTCTATCTCTCATCTTAATTTATTTTATAAAATCTATCATTTTATCATGAGTTATTTTATAAATATTCTACCTAAGAATATCTACAATGGATTTTTAGACAAAATAAATTTAAACAGATATCTTGGTTCATTACATGTAAAATTGCATCATACACGGTATATAATATAGTATAGATATACTGTTTGAACATTTGGTTGTACTATTGTTTAAATATAAAATTTATATTTGCGAAAAAAATTCTCACCAGATTTGATTTACCACAAAAAGAATAAATGGTTACTTAGTTCACGTTGTTTTATTTTCTTTAAAATATTAAAAAAATTTATTATATTGATGATTTTATAGACTCAAATTCAATTCAATTAAAATTTAATTTAAGATAGCTATACTTGAAATCTTTCCTACCTTCAGAATTTTTTTTAATTTATATAAATAATATAAAATAATTTATTAAGAAACCGCGCAAATTGTGGGTACTAAGTTAGACAAGTCATATTATAAATGTACCAATCATATACTTCTCGTTCGATAATAATATTTTTTTAAAAAAAGAAGTACGTTTTGAAACTATATAGACTAATAGTTTATAATAATTTTTAAAATAAATTTTCATAACAAATTAATTAAGAATTATTATTTTATATAATTTTTAGTTTTAGAAAAAATGTACTTTATTTTATTTTAAAAAAAAGAAGTACGTACATTTTGAAACTATATAGATCACATAATAGTTTTTCTAATTAATTTTTAAAATAAATTTTCATATAAAAATTAATTAGAAGTTATTATTTTATATAATTTTTAATTTTATTAAAAAAAAGTAATTCAAAAAAATTCATCGAAATGGAGGTAGTATATATCATACAATGAAATGTATAAATATCACAGATTAGGACTTTATATCATCATCCACTGAGAGAAATTAACGTTTTCTAGAGCTCTAATTTCCACATAAAAAATGCAACCAATCTTAGAACATTTGATCCTCTTCTTCACACTATTATCCCTTACCATACATCCCCACTTCATCATGTTGGCCAACGCCAATTCAATTAAGCTTCCTGATAGCATAAGGTGGGCGAATGAGACTGATTATGAAGCCCTCTTGGCCATCAAGGCCGGGATCGATTCGGATGATCCGGATTCCGTCTTGAGCTCCTGGAATAACTCCCTTCATTTCTGCCATTGGGGAGGCGTCACTTGCGGTTCTAGGCACAATCGCGTGGTCCGTTTGGATCTCTCCGTGAGCAACTTGGTTGGAACACTGTCTCCTTTCGTCGGTAACTTAAGCTTCCTTCATGTACTTTCATTGCTAAACAACTCCTTTCGAGGGGCTATCCCGAGCCAGATCTCTCATCTGTCTAGATTACGAGTACTATCCTTGGAGAGGAACTCCTTCGAAGGAGAAATCCCTGCCAACTTGTCTCGTTGCTCGCACCTCAGGGTGCTCGATCTCAGCTATAACAAGTTGGTGGGGAGAATCCCCGCCGAGCTTGCTTCCTTGCCTAGCTTGAGAGCCTTCAGCCTCTTAGTGAACGATTTAAGTGGTCGGATTCAAGACATTGGGATCGGGAATATGAGTACTTCCTTGCAGATATTACTCTTAGATCAAAATCACTTGTGGGGAAGCATTCCAGATGATTTCGGAAGATTCGAAGGCCTTACTGAACTCGCTTTGGGGGATACCCTTTTATCCGGAAACATCCCAACATCTATATTCAATCTTTCCAGCTTGCAAATCCTCTATCTAAGTAACACTAAAATAAAGGGAAATCTCCCTCTAGATTTTGGCCTACGTTTTCCTCAACTTCACTATCTCGCTATCACGAACACCTCCTTAAGTGGGCAATTTCCAACCTCCTTATCGAACCTTTCTAAGATACAAGTTCTTGCTATGTCTCTCAATAGCTTCACCGGTATGTTTTCAATTGATGGAAACTATTTGCCACACCTCTCTTGGCTAAACATCGATCAGGCATTTTCCTTGGGAGGTGAAGCCATGGATCTTAGTTTTGTTGACACTCTAACCAACTGCACCCATTTACAAGGTTTGTTGATTTCGGGAAGTTGGTTTACAGGAACCTTTCCTCGCTCCATACTTAATCTTTCTACCACCCTTGAAGTCATAGATATGCAAAGCAACCCAGTATCGGGACCGATTCCATTCGGATTGGGTAAGTTTGTGAATCTTTTCCTCATGTTGTTGGATGGTACCCAATTCACAGGCCCCATCCCATTTGATTTTTGTAAGCTGGAAAGTATTGGACGGATTCAGCTCGCCGATAACAACCTCTCAGGGGAACTCCCATACTGTCTAGGAAACTTGAGTCGGTTGAGTGTGTTGTCTTTGAGCAACAACAATCTTGAAGGGCCAATTCCTACAAGTCTAGGAAAGTGCCAGAGTTTAGAGACAATAGATCTTACTCACAACAAGTTCAGTGGGGTTTTACCAGCTGAGTTGTTTCGTGCTTCGAATTTGATTTCAATAGTGATTCGTCAAAACAACTTCCAAGGATCATTTCCGGATGAAGTTAGCATGTTGAAGAATTTGGTTGGGTTGGATGTATCGGAGAATAGGTTTTCAGGTGAAATCCCGAGTGCTCTTGGAGGTTGCACAAGTCTTACAATCTTAAACATGAGCGGAAACTCCTTTACAGGATCGATACCCAACTCTTTAGGTCCTTTGAAAAGCATCCAAACACTTGACCTTTCTTGTAATGATTTATCAGGAGAACTCCCAAACTATTTCTCCTCTTGGCCGTATCTGTCAAGTCTAAACTTGTCATTCAATAACCTCGATGGTGAAGTTCCGAGTAATGGGGTTTTTGCCAACACAAGTATTGTGTCAGTCGTTGGCAACAATAAGCTTTGTGGAGGAGTGTTCAATCTACATCTACGAACGTGCCCTTCACATGGAGAATCAAAAAGAAGAAGATTGTCCTTAGGATTGATCGTGATCATCTCCGTTGCTTGTCTTGTTGTTGTACTATCAATAGTTGTGATCTGCTTCTGTTTGCTTTGCTCCAAAAGGAAAACAAAGGATACATCCTTTGAGTCACCAGATATCAAGCCTATTCTTGAAGTGTCTTATCAAATGTTGCTAAAGGCAACAAATGGTTTTTCATCATCAAATCTCATAGGCTCTGGAGGGTTTGGATCTGTCTATAAAGGAATCCTACACCAAGATGACACAGAATTGGTAGTTGCGGTCAAGGTGATGAAGCTTCAAAATAAAGGAGCCGGTAAAAGTTTCCTTGCCGAGTGCAACGCCTTGAGGAACATCCGACACAGAAACCTTGTTAAAATCATCACAGCATGCTCAAGCATTGATACTCAATGCAATGACTTCAAAGCTCTGATTTACGAGTTCATGCCAAGGGGTAATCTTGAGGAATGGTTGTATCCAAACCGTGTCACTGATGAACATGTCCATGATGACCAATCAGGTAGCTTAAGCCTCTTTCAAAGGCTAAACATTGTCATTGATGTGGCTTCGGCGCTTGAATATCTCCACACTGAATGTGCCAACCCAATCATTCATTGTGATTTGAAACCTAGCAACATCTTGCTTGATGATGATATGACTGCGCGTATTGGTGATTTTGGATTAGCCAAGTTTATTTCTAGAGAGTCAACCTCCAGCACTACAAACCAGACTAGTTCAACTCAAGTCAGAGGAACCGTTGGATATGTTGCACCAGGTGATTTTATTGATATTAGCATTGCTTTCGATATGGTTTTATTTCTCAATAGAGCATTATATCCCCTTAAATATATATAGTACCTTTAAGTTATTTATAACAAACCATTACATTGAACGTGCTATGTAGAATATGGTCTTGGGAGCAAGGTCTCACCTGAAGCCGACATATATAGCTTCGGGATCATTGTGTTAGAGATGATGACATCCAAGAAGCCAACAGATCCAATGTTTAACGACGGTCTCAATCTTCATGGCTATTCAAACTCATCTCTTCCTCATCAGGTGATGGAACTTATTGACCACACAATGCTTGGTGATACCAATGTGCTCCATCCAAGAACCAGTGGTGATATCAAGATAATCGAGTGCATCAATTCACTCGTCATGGTTGGAGTCCAATGTTCTATGGAGCTACCGCAAGAACGGATGAGCATAAGTAATGCACTTATTCAGTTGAAATCAGCAAGGCGAAACATCCTCTCGAGCTAGTAGTCCTAGAAACCTTACTGCAATTCAGTGTTGAACTGAGCTCGGTAGCTACCACTTTTCACCCTCTTTACATCTAGTGTGTGTGTACCGTATAGTATAATTACTTTGCCATGTGTTAGGTTATATGTACTCATTGATAAATTTTGATAAATCTAAGTGAAATTTGAGATTTTCAATGATTAGATATTTAGAATGGCAAGCAGAGGAAAATGCAAAGCAAACTTAAGTAACCTTAGGAGGCGCAGGCCGGATCCTTTGGTTCACTTCGGTGGCCCATCCGGTATATCAAAAAATTATTTCAAGTATAAATAAACATTGAAAGAACTTAAAAATTATATTTTTAGATTCTATATCCTTATATTAATATGTTTATAAAAGTTTATTATGAAAAATCATGTTTTAAAAATATAGATAATTAAAATATTGATTATTTTATAAAATAATTTTTATCTATCTCTATCTAACTGTTAAAAGAGAAATTTTTTTGATAAAGTGTCACTCTCTCCTTAAAAGCAGGTTATTCAATCAATTTTTTTAAAATTTAATTAATCCATGATCTTAGCCTAAATTATAATTTTAGTAGTTTTTTTTTAAAATGGGATTAATTCAAAACATAACATTAATAATAAGGAAACAAAAAATTAATATTAGTAATCTATATCTATATATAATTATATATATTACTTTAATTATTTTCTCAACCAATGGGTTTAATTCAAAACATTTAATTATCTGAAATTTTACTATTATTTTATAATATTAATTTAACATATTACTAAGATTTTATTTATAAAAAACGCGTCATGACGCGGGCATGACGCGGGGATCATTCTAGTATATTAATTAAAACCAAAGCATTCACGCCACGTGTTGTCTCATCACATAAAGTTATTTTTGTAAAGTATTATTTACACAATATCATTTAATTATGATAATTAAACTATCTAATACTCCATCCGTCTCGAAATTTAGTTCGTTTTAGCCTTTAATTCTTGTATCAAAATTTAGGTCGTTTTAAGTTTTCTAGGTAGGGGATAGTAATGATTTGTATCGATTTGTGTGCTGTTGACTTTTTTAAAGATTTTGATTGGTTAAAAAATATAGTGGGTGTTAAAAAATAATAAAATTTATGGAAAAGTTAGTGGAATGATGATGCTGATTGAGGGGTGAGTGTTTTATTAAAAATTGTGCAAAATCCTAAAACGACTTAAATTTTGAGACGAAGAGAGTATTATTTACATATTATTTACATAACATCATTTCTTAATATATTTTTACCCAATGATATTCATTTAAAACGTTTTTCAATAAAGGTGATATTAACTATATTAACTATATAGTATTATTTCATTATATATTAATTACACGATATTATTTCATACAACTTTTTTAAAACAATGGGATTAATTCAATATTTTTTTTAAAAAAATACATAGTTTCAAATATATGAAGTCTTTTTTTAGAGCAACCAATCTCTCTCTATGTGTGTACATATATACACACACATACACAATGAAAACTATTTCATCCGAACGAAAATATTTGATGTTGTAAGGATATGCAAAGAATTTAGAAATGTCATTTCAACCTTTAAATACTCCATCAAATAATTTTTAGGGCCATTTGCTAAACTAACCCAAAAACCCGGTCTCCTTTGCACCCCCTATCCACTATCCATATAAATTGCAAAAACTAACCCCCTCCCTCAAAACCTCCCGATTCCTCACCTGCTGCACCCAGTGGAGAGAGAGAGAGAGAGAGAAAAGCAACAGGGCATTAAATGCCCATCACTGTCACCCATCCAAAGCTCTTTCTCTCTATGCCTCTCTCCACCTCTCTCCATTGAAGAGCTCCATAGGAGCTCGAATTCAGCCTGTGCCACTGGTGTGAATCGCCGCCGGAGCACTACTTTGATGCCTTTGTCCTTCACCTTTGTTCTGATGGCTTTTTCATGTCAATTCGAGGCGAGTGGAGGCCGTATTTGGAGTAGAGGAGGTGGAATCGAAGTGGAGAAGCCCTCGCAGAGGCTTAATGAACCTCTTTGTTTTTTTTTATTGTTGAATTAACAATATATCAACTTTCCACTCTATGGTTTCTTACTGGACACCCTTTGACACTCTATTGGACATCCAATGATTTTCTACTGGACACCCAAAGCAAAACGACATGCCACCTATTGGAACCGACTGGACAAGAGTTATCGGAGAAACAGATTCACCACCGACTTCGGATAGAAAATGGGTAAGTTTGCTTTCGATAAAAAATCAGAGAGAGAGAGAGAGAGAGAGAAAGAGAGAGAGAGAGAAAGAGAGGGAGAAAGCAAGAGAAAGTTTGTAGAGGGGAGAGAAAGTCTGCAGAGGAGAGAGAGGACAAGAGAGAGAGGAGTGAAAAAGAAAAGTAAAGTTGCAGAGGAGAGAGAGATTAGTGAGGATAGGACAGAGAGAGATGGAAAAGTGACAGTGAGGGGGCATTAATATAATTTAAATTAAATCGTACGTTTCAGATAAAAACCATCGAAGAAGAAGCAATTGGGCGATGGTTTATTTGTAGGTTGACATGTAAGTAGTTAGTTTTAACTGGACACCCAAAACAAACCGACATGACACATATTGGAATCGACTAGACAAGAGTTATCGGAGAAATAGATTCACCATCGAGTTCAGATAGAAAATGGGTAAATTTGCTTCAGATTTGAAGGAGACACCTCTCGCATAACCTTTATCGAAAGAAAACTTGCCCATTTTCTATCTGAAGTCAATGGTGAATCTGTTTCCCCGATAACTCTTGTCCAGTCGATTCCAATATGTATCATGTTGTTTTGCTTTGGGTGTCCAGTTAAAACTAACTGCTTACACGTTAACTTGTAAATAAACCCCCGCCCAATTGCTTCTTCTTCGAAATGAAAAAGCAACAGTAAAGTCGAAGAGAAGAGAGGACTCTTCCATCTCTCTCAGTCCTATCCTCACTGTTTTCTCTCTCTCTCCTCTGCGACTTTACTTTTTTTTTTCACTCATCTCTCAATCTCTTGTCCTCTCTCCCCTCTGCAGATTTTCTCTCTCCTCTGCTGACTTTCTCTCTCTCTCTCTCTCTCTCTCTCTCTCTCTCTCTCTCTTTGATTTTGGCCAGTGTCGATCAGTGGAACTCCAACCCCTCCCCCCATTTATCTGCTACCGGGGGAACTCTTTACCCCATATCCGGTTTTGCCCAATTTCAAATTGGATTGGGTTAACCTTGCAAAGAAACCGGATAAGTGGGTTACTTTGTGCATATCTCTCTATTTTTTCCTCCCTCATCACATTTATTATGCACAAATGTAATTGGTTAAAGAAAAAATACAAATTATATTGCTATTAGTGCAAAAGTAAAAAAGAGTGTAATTATTACTTCTAAAACATCAAATATTGTTGATCAAATTTAATCTCCTAAAATATCAAATATTACCAATCGAATGGAGTATTTTTTTTATATAATTACCTTAATTTTTGGATTTTTACCTAATCAACCTAATCTACATAAATTTTCAAATAATAAATTTTTGAAAAAAAAATTAACCAATGAGATTTATCTATTATAACTATTAAATGAGAAATGTTTTTGCTTATATGTTATAATCTCTTTAGTTTTACTATTTCCTCTCAATCAACTAAATCTAGAAAAAAAAATCTAACTAATGAAATTTGTACACGTTTCTCTAATAAATCTGGCTATATCTAATTACTAAATCATAAACATTTTTTATTAGGTGTTATAACCACATTTATTTTAGGATTTTCATTCAATCAACCTATTCTATTTAAATCTTAAACTCATGTAATTTTTATACATTTTTCATAATTATTTTTATTATTTTTTACTTACTTTGTCAAATCTATTTTTTTGTTTTATGTTAACGTTTGGTAATAGTTTATTTATTTTTATTTTTATTTTTCGTAAAAAAAATATGCATCATGGAGCGGAAATTGTACTAGTTATTTATTATAACATGAATTTTCATAATAAAATTTTATAAACATATAAATATATGGGTATAGAATCTAAAAATATATTTTAATTTTTTTCAATGTTTATTTATACCCAAAATAATTTTATGATACACTAAAGGGATCACTGGAGTGGACCATGCGAGACTGAGAAACTTCCTACGAAGCATACTTTATGAGACCACTCGAAAAATAGTTCAAATTTCCCGTGGAACAAACACACATAATTATACTCTTTTCATATCAAAATATAAACTATTTGACTTTTTATCACATTATTTTAAAAAAATAATAAAACAAAAATTAGCTATTTGACTTTTTATCACATTATTTTAAAAAAAATAAAACAGAAATTAATATTTTACAGAGTTTTTACTTTATGAAAAAGTGAATTAATTTGTCAAATCATCTTTTTTGGCCTTTATTGGAGGAGTTTAAAATAATGTGAATTTAAAACAAAATATCTTATAAATTGTATTAATTATGTTTATAATTATAATATTAAACGTAATGTATTTGATTAATACAATTTTAAAATTATATTATTTTAAAAACATATAAAATTTTCTTAACAAACATTTTAAATATATTTATAATTATAAGTATACATTGAATGAACAAAATAAATGACGTTATTATTTGAAAGGTAGCCAAAAAATAAATAAATTGCCTTCATTTTCCACGCGCTTTGAAATTTCTATATATTGACTGTCCAATTCGCCATTTTCCAGAAATTGAGCGACAGTCCAATATGAATTAATAAATCAACTGAACCTCCACAAACAAAATCTATAAAATTCAAGGTATAATAATTAATCATCACAAAAACCCAATCAAAATTCAAACTTAACCGGACTCAAGAAATCTAATCCGATTGATCAGCATGTACTATATCTTGGCTTCAAAAGTTTGTTAAATCTCATTACCTACCAATATAATTAACTTAACACTATGCCAGTTTACTATTCAGGCGACGGATCCAGCCCGTCGTCTGAAATGGGGTTTTCGTCGCTGGACAATTTAGGTGACGAACTGTCCTCTTTTGAAGTGTCATTTGGTCGATGTCATCTTTGGAGTATTCAGACGACGGGCATTATTATTCCAAAAAAAAGTTTGTCACCTGAAAATGTTGTCAGATCTCAAGGGCTTTTCAAGTCCAATAATTGTCATTCTAGCGACGGACGGTTAAATTTAGGAGACGATTAACGTTCGCCACCCCAATATTGTATGGGAATTGGGAAAAATAGAAGTCGAGTCAGACCACGAGTATATACTCATAAGTTCGTTGTCCCATTAATTTTAGGCAATAAACCTTGTAAATTAGTTCTTCGCCCCAATATGATGATCCAAGTAACTTAATTCTTATAAACCAAACAATAATTAAGTAAACGTATAAAGAATGGGCACATAGAAATATTAAAACGCTAGATTATAAATAAAGAATACATGAAATTTGGTCACTGTCCACGATTTGTATTGACTCCGATCAAGTCGTCCCAATGTGGGGTGCTCTTTAATTAATCTTTAGTCGTCTCCAAATTATTTGCATGACTCAACTCGATCTGTTTTGTTCAAAGTAGCTTGCATAATTCAATTGATTTCGTACATCTATCTAAGATAATTCAACTCCATCTCTGTATCGTTTCAATTTTATTAGATGTCTCTGAAGTAGGGCTGGAAATCACCCATCTCTGTACTATTCAATTATTGTTGTTTTTTTTTTGGGTCAAACTATTCAATTGTTGTAGTCTTTGGCTTCTTAACACACCCCCAAAAAAATCAATATATTTTGTTAAAACTAGCTATGAATTGAAACGATATTCTTCTATACAAATATATAAATAAGAAAATCTTTCATTCTTTACATAAATGATAAAATATTTGAGGATAGCCATTATATAATCTTACATGCATGATGTGTGCGCCTGAGCGCCTCTATAAAGTCCATCATGTCTATGAAGAGAAACATATCATCCAATCCAATTAAATATATATTGAAACATTTTCTGAATTAGGGATTAAATTTTCACATAAACATGCATTCAATCAAAGAATTCATGATCTTCTTCTCACTGCTATCCTTTAGCTGTTTGAGCACACATTCTCACGGCTTGAAATTAGGGAATGATAGTGATTATGAAGCCCTCTTGGCCATCAAGGCTCAGATTTCCGATGATCCTGATTCCGTGTTGAGCTCATGGAGCAACTCCTCCCTCCATTTTTGCCAATGGAGAGGTGTTACTTGTGGCAGCAGGCACAACCGTGTGGTCAGTTTACGCCTTTCTTCCAACAAGCTAGTTGGTACACTGTCTCCTTTCATAGGTAACTTAAGCTTCCTTCGTGATCTTAAGTTATTCAATAACTCCTTTCAAGGGGACATTCCCCATCAAATTTCTCATTTGCCTAGGCTACGAGTGCTAGACCTGGAGAAGAACATGTTCAGAGGAAAAATCCCTACCAACTTGTCTCGTTCTAGGCACCTTATCGTGCTCGCATTCAGTGGCAACAATCTGGAGGGAAGAATTCCTACTGAGGTGGCCACCTTGCCTAATTTGGTACATCTTCATCTTTTTGATAACCACTTTAGTGGTCATTTTAAAGATATTGGAATTGGGAATATGAGTAGCTCTTTGCAAGTGTTACAGTTAGGTCAAAATCAACTGGAAGGTAGCATTCCAGATGATTTTGGAAAGCTTAAAGGCCTTACTTATCTTACTTTCCATGACAACATGTTATCTGGTGTCATCCCAACATCCATTTTTAACCTTTCTAGCTTGACTTGTCTTGAGTTTAGTAGGAATATTAAATTGAGCGGAAATCTTCCCCAAGATCTTGGCCAACGACTCCCCAAACTTCAATATCTTCTAGGATCAAACACGTCCCTTGTTGGACGAGTTCCAGCTTCATTGTCCAACCTTTCTGAGCTTCTAAAACTTGATCTCTCTTTCAATAGTTTCAAGGGTGAGTTTTCCTTCGATGGTAAAAATATGCCGAATTTAATCTTCCTTGCTATTTTGTTTGCATTTTCTCCTGGACAAGGCACAAATCTTGGCTTCATGGACACCCTAACAAACTGCACCAACTTAGTCCTATTGGAAATCCAAGGCAATTCTTTCACGGGACCATTCCCTCATTCTATACTTAATCTTTCAACTAGCCTTCAATTTTTAAATATTGGCAAAAACAAAATATCAGGACATGTTCCCTTAGGGATGGGGAGGTTTGTGAATTTGTATGCCTTGGATTTTAGAGAGAACCATTTCACAGGTCCAATCCCTGCTGATATTAGTGAGCTCCAAAGTCTAGAACTTGCCATGTTTTTGAATAACAATTTCTCAGGAGAAATCCCGTTCTCTCTTGGGAACATGACACATTTGAGTCAACTGGCTATGGATTACAATAATCTTGAAGGATCACTACCTAAAAGTGTCGGAAATTGCAAGTATTTAGAAGTACTGTTAGTTAAATCAAACAAGCTTAGTGGAGTTTTGCCGGTCGAGTTGTTCGATGCTTCGAGTTTGATCGAGCTAGACATTAGTCAAAATAGCTTCCAAGGATCACTGCTGGATAAAGTTAGCATGCTAAAGAATTTGGTTCAGTTGGATGCATCAGATAATAAGTTTTCGGGGGAAATCCCGAGCACTCTTGGAGGTTGCACGAGTCTTACAAACTTAGACCTGAGGAAAAACTCATTTGTAGGATCGATACCCAACTCTTTAGGTCCTTTGAAAAGCATCCAAACACTTGACCTTTCTGGCAATCATCTGTCAGGACAAATCCCAAATTATTTTTCCTCTTGGCCATATTTGTCATATCTAAACTTGTCATTCAATAACCTCGAGGGTGAAGTTCCTACTAATGGTGTTTTTGCCAACACAAGTGTGGTGTCGGTTGTTGGAAACAATAAGCTTTGTGGAGGAGTGTTCGAGCTACATCTACAAAGATGCCCTTCCACTAAAGTATCTAAAAGGAGAAGATTGTCCTTAGCATTGATTGTGATCATCTGTGTTGCTTGTGCCCTGATTGGTGTACTATCAGTTGCACTATGCTTCTATTTTCTTCGTTATCAAAGAAGAAGAAAGGATGCATCCCCAGGCTTACAGAACATCAAGCCTTTTCTGAAAGTGTCGTATCAAATGTTGTCGAGGGCAACAAATGGGTTTTCGTCATCAAATCTGATAGGGGTGGGAGGCTTTGGATCTGTCTATAAAGGAATCCTACACCAAGATGATGCAGAATTGGTAGTTGCTGTCAAGGTGATTAAGCTTCAGAATAATGGAGCCGATAAAAGTTTCCTTGCTGAATGTAAAGCTTTGAGGAACATACGTCACCGAAATCTTGTTAAAATCATCACAGCATGCTCAAGTATTGATACTCAGCGTAACGACTTCAAAGCTTTGATTTATGAGTTTATGCCCAAGGGTAGTCTTGAAGGATGGCTACATCCAAACCAAGTCACCAATGAACATGTTGATGATGACCAACCTGGCAAGTTAAGCCTCTTCCAAAGGCTAAACATTGCCATTGACGTGGCTTTTGCGCTTGAATATCTCCACATCGAATGTGCCAACCCAATCATTCATTGTGATTTGAAACCTAGCAACATCTTGCTTGATGATGATATGACTGCTCGTATTGGTGATTTTGGATTAGCCAAGTTTCGTTTGGGAGCGTCAACCTCCGGTACTACAAACCAGACTAGTTCAAATCAAGTGAGAGGAACTGTTGGATATGCTGCACCGGGTAATTTTATAGACATTAACTTTTCTTTAATTATGATTCATTGCCTAGTATAATATTTCTTTTACACATCATTACACTACACATGCTATGCAGAATATGGAGTCGGGAGCAAAGTCTCGCCTGAAGGTGACATTTACAGCTTCGGGGTCATTGTGTTAGAGATGATGACATCCAAAAAGCCAACAGATCAAATGTTTAACAATGGTCTCAACCTACATGAGTATTCAAACTCAGCTCTTCCTAATCGGGTGATGGAAATTATCGACCAAATAATGATATGTGACACTAATGTGCTGCATCCAAGAACCAGCGGGGATATCAGGAAAATTAAGTGCATCAAGTCACTCATCATGGTTGGTGTCCAATGCTCTATGGAGCTACCACAAGAGCGGATGAGCATATGTAATGTGCTTAATGAGTTGAAATTAGCAAGGGGGAACTTCCTCTCAAGTGGACCTACCAACTAAATTACACTCGAAAGTTGAACTCAGTTTATTGGACCTTTTGATTTTGACATTATATAGTTGTAAATGAAATAAAAATAAGGTTTTAGTTTAATTATCTTTTGCAAAGGGAGTATTTCAACATCTACTCCCCGAAGCTTTTCGGAGCTTGTGATGTTCTATTCACAAATAAGGTTTTAGTTTAAATGGCATTATTATTTTATAACCAATGCTCAAGAACCTCTCAACCTTCATTATTTCATACCCGATGTTTAAACAATGTACTGAATAAGTTGAACTAAGGGTAAGTTAAATAGCCGATTCAATATATCTGTTGTTCGCTTGAGTAAATCAGGATTTAGCTGTCATTTCCATTATATAAATTCAATCATTTCTCGGCTTGAAATAAATTATTTTCCCCACGCTTTGAAATTACTATATATATATAGGGTTGGGTTCGGGTGAGAAGCATACTACCGGTGAGAAGGAAAGAAGTAATTTGATTGGTCCACGTGTCCAAAAATAAATTAAAAATACTGTGAAAATATGATATAAATCAACATAAAACAAGCAAAATGGAGACATATTCAAAGAGAAACATGCCAATATTGGCTACTGTTTCATCAGATTTTAGAAATGATCAAAATGGCTTTCTGAGCCTTCATTGCAGCGGCTACAGATCCCAAAAACCCTACTACTTAGCAAGGGATTGTAGCAAAAGGATTATATATAGTAGGGTAAGCTTGCTCACATGTGCTAGTCACATGCTAGCTCACAAAATGACAAAGAGTCTTAATACAGAAGAAGACAAACTGAAATGCTAAGGAAATTTATGTGAAATGAGCTGGAAATGAAGCTGAAATGTTGCTTGGCTGAGCAACAAAACAACAAAGATTCTTCATATTCTCATATCCCCCTTCATGTTGGGCTTGGAGTGAAACCTACAAGACCCAACTTGGAAGAAAGAAATATGTGTTGACGTTCACCAAGAGGTTTAGTAAGCACATCAGCCAATTGCACACCAGTTCTGACATGTTGAGGATGAATAAAGCCTTCCTACAGCTTCTCTCTCACATAATGGCAATCAATCTTGAGATGTTTAGTCCTCTCATGAAATACTGGATTCTCAGCAATATGCATTGCAGATTTGTTATCACAGTACAAGGGAATAGGCAATGGCACATATATCTTGAGCCTTAGTAAAACACCTTCTACCCAAACAAGTTCACTAGCAGAGGTGGACATGCTCCTGTATTCTGCTTCAGCAGAGGACTTGGACACAGTGACTTGTTTCTTTGTCTTACAAGATACAAGGGATTTTCCAAAGAAAACACAATAGCCTGTAAGGGACTTGGCACTGAACTGGCAAGTGCCCCAATCAACATCACATAAAGCAGATAATGTCATTGCAGAATCCTTTGGATAGTGCAATCCCAGAGATAAGGTGCCTCTCAAATATCTAACAACATGAATGGCTGCATCATAATGTGGTTGTCGAGGCTGAATCATAAACCGACTGAGATGTTGTACTGCATAGGATATATCTGGTCTAGATAGGTTCAAGAAGAGAAGCCTCCCAATCAGTCTCCTATACTTCTCTGGATCAGAGAGAATGTCCCCTGAATCAGTGGACAACTTCAGTCCCCTTGGCAGAGGAAATATTACTGGCTTGCAATCCATCAATTTGCAGTCCTCAATAATATCAAGAATATATTTTCTTTGGTGTAATAATGTACCTTCCTTATCATGAAGGATTTCCAAACCAAGAAAGTATCTTGCCTTGCCAAGATCTTTGATGGTGAAAGCTCTGTGCAGTGCACTTTTAGTGTCTTTGATCACATTTTCATCATCACCTGTCAACAAGAGGTCATCAACATACACTAAAGCAACCACAATGCCCATAGGGACATGTTTGATAAACAAGGAATAGTCTTCACATGACTGCACGAAGCCTAAGCTCAACAAGAATCTACATAATTCAGAGTTCCAATGCCTTGATGCCTGTTTCAACCCATAAAGAGATCTCTTGGGCCTGCAAACTTGACCAGGCTTCCCAATGGAATATCCTTCTGGAGGCTGCATATACACCTCTTCTTCCAATCTCCCATGAAGGAAGGCATTATTTATATCCAACTAATATAAAGACCAATTCCTGATGGTTGCTGCAGCAATTAAGATTCTTACAGTGGCAAACTTTGCAACTGGAGAGAAAGTATGCTTGTAGTCCTTTCCCTTTATCTGATTGTACCCCTTAGCCACTAATCTGGCTTTATATCTTTCAACACTGCCATCAGGTCTATACTTTATCTTATAGACCCACTTACTTCCAATAGCTTTCTTTCCATAAGGAATATCTGTCAATTCCCAAGTACCATTCCTTTCTAAGGCCTGTATTTCAACATCCATTGCCTCTATCCATTTAGGATTTTGAGCAGTCTGTCTGTAAGTGTAAGGTTCAGGTTCTGCTGCCATAAAAGCAAAAGACTTCATAACATCAGAATATTCATGAATATCATCTCCCAAACACTCAGCTAGAAAAGATTGAGAGAGAGAATTCCTTTGTCTGTCATTGCTGCAAACATAATCATGTAATCTCTTTGGTAGCACATGATCTCTGGTAGACCTTCTTAAAGGAGGAAACTCTTCCATATTTTGCAATATTTCAGGAGTCATCTGAACCAAACTACCAGAGGGCATTGAATCTGCTACTTGAGAAGGTAATGATGATACTCTAGATTCAGAGCTCGTGGGTTCTTCAAAGGCAGGAGGAGTGTATGCAGGGGTGTTTATATGTTGTGGAACAACCAAATCATCTCCTGATGATGGATTAACAAGAGGCAAAAAATGAGTTTCTATCTGTTGGCTATCATCTGACACATTGGCAGTGTCTTTGAAGGGAAAAATATTTTCCTTAAAGACAACATCTCTACTGACAAAAACAGTTTTAGAATCAAGATCCCATAGTTTGTATCCTTTTTTACCAAAAGGATATCTTAACAAAGCACATCTTCTTGCCTTAGGCCTAAGCTTGTCTCTATCATTGTGAGACACAGGGGCATAGCATAGGCAACCAATAACTCTCAAATCATCATAGAGAGGTGGTTTGTTGAACAATCTCTCATAAGGTGTCAACCAATTCAAAATATCCGTGGGCATCTTGTTAATGAGATGTATGGCAGCAAGCAAGCAATCTCCCCAAAATCTGATAGGCAATCCTGCATGAATCCTCAAACATCTGGCAGTCTCTACCAAGTGTCTGTGTTTCCTCTCCACTCTGCCATTTTGCTGTGGAGTGTAAGGAATGGATTTCTGATGAATAATGCCTTTTGAGGCAAATAATTCCAAACACTGTCTCTGCACAAATTCAGTCCCATTATCTGTTCTAACTGATTTAACTGAACAACTTAACTGATTGCCCACATATGCCAGAAAATCTGTGATGTTCTGCAACACCTGCAACTTGTTTTTCAAAAGAAAAGTCCAGGTGACCCTTGTATAATCATCAAGTATGGTAAGGAAATAGGAAAATCCATTATATGTGACAAATTTATAAGGACCCCAAAGATCCATATGTATTAACTCAAAAGGCTTGCCAGCAATGTTCACACTTCTTTGAAAAGGAAGTCTATGGTGCTTAGATAAAGAACATGATTCACAATGGAATTCATCCATATTAGAAAAACTGAACATTCTTAAATTCTTCAACTTAGAAAGAGAACTATGTCCCAATCTAGCATGAACAGTTTCCAAATTCACACTAGCTTTATTACAACTTCTCATCACTCTCTGTCTTTCTTCACTGGTGCTTGGTAACTCTGAGTATACTTTGTATAAGCCATGCTCTCTGACTCCTGACAGCAAAATCTTCTTAGATCCAGGGTCCTGGAAATAACAATGAGCTCGAGTAAATACAGCTATCAAATCAGTGTCATCAAGAATTCTCCCAACTGATAATAGCCTGTGTTTAAAGTCAGGCACAAGTAATACATCACTGAAGACAACATTATCTGTCAACTGCAACATTCCCATTTCATTGACAGTTTTGATGGAACCATCTGGCAATCCTATATGAACAGGTTTATCTAATCTTTTCTTGTTGAATAAGACTTGAGATTCTGCTATCATGTGGTCTTTTGCTCCAATATCAATAATCCACTCATCAGGCATAACTTTCTTCAAGACATTATTAGCAATTTTTGAAGGAATCATACCTGCAAAGTTAGCAAAGGAACCATTGCTACTCTCAGCTTGGCCTCTGCCTTTCATTCTCTTGTGAACTTCCTGATATACAACATTAACCATTGCAGAATCAACATTGCTATCACCAGCATCATCATCTAAGGGACTTCCTTGCATCTGATTGCCCATTGTCCCTGCAACATAAGCTGATCTGCTCCTAGTGTTTCCACTTTTCTCTTTCTCTTTCAGTTCTTTGAACCAGTCTGGAATCCCATGAAGTTTGAAGCACTGCTCTGCTAAATGACCCTTCATGTTGCAATGTGAACATTTAGAATTGGCCTTTATCCTCTTCAACTCTTGCCAATCCTTCCAATCCTTCTTTACACCACTGGAACTCCCTGTAGGAGGCTTGTTAGCATTTCCAGATGGCCTATACTGATAAGATCCTCCTCCACGGTTTGCTGCCATAGCACTAGAATCAGCATTGATTCCCTGTGAACCATATGTACCATTTGAAGCTTCATTGCCTCGTTCCACCTGCTGCAGAATGTAATATGCTTTATAGATTGAGGGAAGAGGATCAGTGGCTAATATAGAGTTTCTAGCTGCATCATAATCATCATTCAAGCTGACTAAGAACTGCATGAGTCTATTTCTAGACTCTATCTCAGTGAACTTCCTTTTCAAATCACAAGTGCAATTAGCTATAGCTCCACATAGACATTCTGGGACACTTTCTATCACCTGTAACTCATCCCAGTTTCTTTTAAACACATTGTACAAGTCTGCAAGGCTCATGTTACCCTGTACAATGTTCCCAAGCCTTTTCTTGATCTGAAAAATAAGAGGAGCATTTGACTGACCAAATCTCTCAATAATTTCCTCCCACAAGTATTTAGAAGAATCAAAACATAAAGCCCTCAGCCACACTCTTAGTTATGGAGTTCAATAGCCAACAACGCACCATATAGTCTGCCCTTATCCATCTTTCCAAGTCAGGAGATCCAACATCAGGTTTGACACAAGACCCATTTATAAACCCAAGCTTGCATTTAGCACCAAGTGCCATCATAACCCCTCTGCTCCAAGTCATGTAGTTGCTTCCATCAAAAGGAACACCTACCAACTGAGCACCAGGGTGATCAGAACTTGATAAAAATAAAGGATCTCCAAGATTACCTTGTGAAGTCATATCTTCAAGATTTCTGCCTCCTGTTCCTGAGCTACTAGCAGTAGTAAACATAAACGCGGAAATGTGGGTAAATTATGACATAAATCCCAGAAAAAGAGCCTCAAGCTTTGATACCATGTGAAAATATGATATAAATCAACATAAAACAAGCAAAATGGAGACAGATTCAAAGAGAAACATGCCAATATTGGCTACTGTTTCATCAGATTTCAGAAATGATCAAAATGGCTTTCTTAGCCTTCATTGCAGCGGCTACAGATCCCAAAAACCCTACTACTTAGCAAGGGATTGTAGCAAAAGGATTATATATAGTAGGGTAAGCTTGCTCACATGTGCTAGTCACATGCTAGCTCACAAAATGACAAAGAGTCTTAATACAGAAGAAGACAAACTGAAATGCTAAGGAAATTTATGTGAAATGAGCTGGAAATGAAGCTGAAATGTTGCTTGGCTGAGCAACAGAACAACAAAGAGTCTTCATATTCTCATAAATACGAGACACGCGTATTCCCCCAATTACTTGGTAACAATCACCCAAATTAATTAGTAACACCCACACTCTCACACGTAACGCTAATTAATTGCACCCACCAATCAACAAATTTTACTAATTAATTAGACAATGTACTTACATATGAAAAGTGTTTACATGGACTTTTAAAAATTATCTTTTGGCATTTTCACTTGTTAAAAAAATATAAAAAATATAATTTTGGGTGTATTTTAATTTTATCTACACATACACACCCACTTTGTATATGTTTTGTTGAAAAAAAAAATGTGGTTCACAAGCTATAAAGAAGTGGTTCATCAAGTTACCAAGAAGTGGTTCATCAAGTTATCAAGAAGTGGTTCACCCCTTTTACTCTTAGTGGTTCAGCACTTTTATTCATAGTGGTTCAACCCTTTTACTCTCAGTGGTTCAGCCCTTTTACTCTCACTGAACCACTCTCTATTTAGTCACTGAACCACTCTCTATTTAGTCACTGAACCAATCTCTATTTAGTCACTGAACCACTCTCTTTTTAGCCACTGAACCACTCTCTATTTAGTCTCTGAACCTCTCTATTTAGTCACTGATTCACTCTCTATTTAGTCTCTGAACCACTCTCTATTTAGTCACTGAACAAATCTCTATTTAGTCACTGAACCACTCTCTATTAAGTCACTGAACCAATCTCTATTTAGTCACTGAACCAATCTCTATTTAGTCACTGAACCACTCTCTATTAAGTCACTGAACCACTCTATTTTTAGTCACTGAACCACTCTCTATTTAGTCACTGAACCACTCTTTATTTAGCCCTGAACCAATCTTTATTTAGTCACTGAACCAATCTTTATTTAGTCACTGAACCAATCTCTATTAAGTCACTGAACCACTCTCTATTTAGTCACTGAACCACTTGGTATTAAAACACTGAACCACTTGGTATAAACCTCTGAACCACTTATTTTACTGAATTTTTTTTTTTCAAATTACTTCTTATATATCTGTGAATCGACCGAGATCTGGTGGAAACCGGCCCAATTCCAGTGGTTAGGTATCGTGTATTCAGATTCTTCTTATATATCTGTTGGTTTCTCAGTTGTTTTTCTTTCGATTTTAGATTCAAGTTGAATGAATTTCCTTTGGGTTTTTTTTGTTTTCATTTTCTTGCAGAATTTCCCTTTTATGATCCTTGTTTTGGATTTATGTGAACCTGTGCTTTGTGATTTTTTATTTTTAAGCCATAAGTGAAAAGATAAAGATGGACATTTATTGTTTTGCAGGGAGTTCGTGCGGCAAACATAACAGGAACCCCAATTACTCGTTCTTCACTTCGACAGTATTTTGTTAGCTGCTCTAGCCATGGGAGCACACGAAGAAGAACACGAAGAAGCGGATCCAGTATGCGCGAGCCATGGTGGTGGAGATCCGGGAGAGACAGGTCGTTTGGCCTCGAGGGCGGAGGAAGAAGAAAGGGAGAAGGGATGGGCGGATAAAAGCAGGCGCGTGAGGGCTGATTTATATAAAAAAAATTAAATCCGTTTCCACCAACCAGAAGACTTCTTTCCTTCTCACCGGAAGGGGTGCTTCTCACTTGAACCCTCCCCTATATATATATATATATATATATATATATATATATATATATATATATATATATATTGACTGTGTCCAATTCGCCATTTTCCAGAAATTGATCGACAGCCCAATTTGGGCGCCACTGTCATTTTTCTTCCACACTCTTCATTGACTCCAATCAAGTTGTCCGAATGTGGGGTGTAGTCGTCTCCAAACCGGATGCTGTACTCAATTGATTCAACTCCATCTATTCTGTTAAAACTATATAGCTATACTACTCAATTGATTTGGAACAAAAAACAAAAAAAAAAAAAGGAAGAAGAAGAAGAACCTCTATTCGATCAATTGATGTAAAAGTCAATTCAATATATTTCGACAGATGTGATCGCTCGAAAACACAAAACTTAAGGTTCTCGATCATTCATAAAGATGTGTTAGAATAGAGCAATATTTCATTCACTACGGGAAAACCGGGCCATTTTCGACGCTTTTAAAAGCCATTCTCGACGCTATAAAACGTCGAAAAAATCAATTTCGACGCTTTATAAAAGCGTCGGTATTTTTTGCGTCACGAACGGCAATCTGTCATTTTCGACGTTAAATTGTGTCGGAACCCATTTCGACGTCTAAAAGCGTCGAGATTGGCATGCCATTTCCGACACCCTAGAGTGTCGAAAATAGCTTATGTCACTGCTTAACCTACTAACCTTTTTCGACGCCCTAAGGTGTCGAAAATGGCTTATATTTATATTTTTGTTATTGAATAATATATTGTCATCCTTGATCCCATCTGTATACTTTTTTTTACATATTTACCTAGATCAATCCAGAAGGTGGAAAAACAAATAAAGCGTGGGGGAAATATTGCTTTCAAAATGGTTATCTTTCATTAGACTTAAAATAGACCCAACAAAAAGGGTGGATAGTAACACAAAAACACTTGTGCTTTAGGCTTAAGCCATATAGTTTCAAGCTGACAAAATTAGGTAACCATACATACAAGCAAGCATCTCTCTCTAATCTCTATCCATATCACACAGCTTCATCTTCCGAAGTTCGATTGTGAAGAGTCTAATAGGAACTGAATAATACTCTAGAAGGGGGGGATGAATAGAGTATCCACAATTTTCGTAAAACAAGCTCAAATCAAATGTTTTAAGCTAGAACGTCAAGGTTTTGAAATAAGTATCAAGACCAAAGTTTAGAAAACGTTGAGCAATAACGAACAGCGGAAAGTAAAAGATAACACACGAATTGTTAACGAGGTTCGGCACGAACTTGGCCTACGTCCCCGCCTAGGGTTCCACAACCCGTAGGATTTAAATGCACTTTATTTCACTTCCCTTAGAGCTCTAGAATATCTTAGAAGAACTACCCTTCTTCTATACAAAGCCTCACCGCTTCTATCCTAGAAACTCAAGCTTTTACAAGTGAAATAAATGCCCTCACCACACACCAAAGTGTGCTTTGTTTTGAGTATCAAATACTCTTTTTGTGTAAGACAGATGACTTGTACAATGTGCTCTAGTGTTTCCCTCAACCGTACGAAAGTAAAACAAGTGAGTGTAACCAAAGGATGATGCTGGATAGTCGCCCTTATCTCCCTAGTTCTTCAAGCATATATAGCCGCTCTTCATCCTTCAAAAGAAGCCGTTTGAGATTTGAAATATCGAATCTCTTCCTTCCTTATTACTAAGGCCATAATCTTCTCAAGTTGATACTCTTCCTTGGAAATAAAGGATCTTCTAAAAAAATCTGTTAAAGAAATCCTTAAAGAATCTACAACAAATATCTTGAGAGAATATGTTAGACAGGATATACGAACTGGCCCAATATCTTGGCCCAAAACCAAATAGAGGAGTGGCCCAAACATTTTAAAACGGTTCCTGCATATGTTAGATCAAAACATATAATTTAGGCGCGGAGTATCAATATATATATATAAGTCTGGTTCAAGGTCTTGAACCCAGCACTTGTGTTTTGTCTTTCATCTGTAACGACCCAAATATAAATATTCGGGTTACGTTTCGAAGGATTGGATACCTTCGTTCGAATCTTGCAATTCGAATACGGGTTGAGTTTAAAAACAAAATTTTAATGATCAAAGAAGGGATTTCGCACCCTAAAATTCGCTATAGGGCCGTTAGGTCCTCCGAACTTGTCCTACTTGCCTAAGTCGCTCAAAACGTTTTAAGTTTGAAAGCATAAGGAAGGAAATATCATAATACAAGTTGCCACGGCAGGGCCGGGTTAAAACCAAATATGAGAAAATAAGTAGCAAAAGTGTGGAGTTCAAGTTGATCTTTCTCTCCCTCTCACTGCGCCATGAGATATTCCCCGCCACATCAGCACATGATCAAGTAAGGGTACGGGTACCTGAAACTAACCACGAAGTCACGGTCGAGCCACTCATGCGGGCCCTGAAGACCTCACTGAGGACATATAATATGCCTATACCTAAATAAAGGATGCTCTAATGCAGTACAGAATATTAAACACTCAAGCATGCTAGCAGTTTGTATATATATGCAGAAAGCGATTAAATGGGATCCCGCATAGAATGCCAAGTGGCATGTCCCTCTCATACTCCCGCACCCATGCTCGTTAGTGCAGGAACCGACCGCGTTTTATACTCCCGCACCCATGCTCGTTAGTGCGGGAACCGGTCGCGTTCAATACCATAACATCATCAATTATATCAATATTCATGCTCGTCAATTTAACAGTCTGACTCGATGAGGACTAATCCCGGTGGGACTGGACCGTCCTATGACCCTAGCAAATGACTCTAGGACTTACAATTTAACGGCCATTCTACCATACGCAAGGAGAATACGGATGCTCGATTAATTTGTGCAACCTAAGCATGATACTACATGAATATGCAGGATGCAACACCTACACACTATATGACACATCAGGCTTGAGATTCTAACTTGAGTAAGCCCCGGAGGACTTACCTGGAGTAGCAGAGCAGCAAAAGGGAAGCAGCAAGAGACAAGCAAGCAGGTCACTGATCACCTAGAAATCATTAATGAATATATATAAGTATGTTGCACAGAATGGGATCCATCTACCACTACACAAAATCTAACGATCAATCGTTAGCCATAACATTATCATCATCATTTATCTCGTCTCAAGTCAACATCGTATACCATCTTATTCCATTCTCATTTCCATAATTAACGAAATCATGTTTCCAATCCATATAATCTCACAAGTCCGGTTGTTAGTCAAATCAATTTATCTCAAAATCATACTTAGCCAATTTCTAGTCCATAAAATATTAAACCTTCAAACTACTTCCAAAATCCAATTAAATAATCCCGTCATACTTTACTTTAATTAAAATCATCATTCTAAGGACTTAAAAAATTTTCAACACTTAAGAAATAATTCAATTTATATACCTTAAAACCGACCCCTTTTAAAATATCGGCAACCGACGCGTATAAATCAACCTTCAAATAATCATTTATCGGAAATCGATTTAAATATCTAAATAAATAATTAAATACCGAATAAATCTTAAGTAATAAATGAATAAATAAATGAATAAATAAATAATTAAATAAATAGCGGATAACTCAAACCGAACTAACGTTTTTAACCCAACCGAACCAAACCCATAACGTTAAAACCCAAACCGGTTCAATATTATAATATATATATGTAAGTTAGTAAAGGGAGGGGGCCCACAAGGCCACATCAGCCTCCCTCTTCCTCCAGATTCAAATGGAAGCTGCGCCCGCCATAGTCCAGCCTCGCCTCTGCTCGCTCACGATCGCCGGCTCGCTCGCACCCGCGCCCGCCAGTTCGTCTCTCTCTCCCACGCTCGCTGGTCTCGACCTCGCGCCCGCTGGTGCTCGCGTTCCCTGCTGCTCGCGCTCGCTCAGCCCCGCCTCGCTGCTCTGCTCTACTTCTGCTCGCTGATCGGATGAGCTCTCGAGCTCATCCGATCGTCCCGCACTCATCCCTCACTCACCCCCGACTAATCTAAACATCGAACGAAGCACAAATTCGAATCGAGGAAGGGAGAAAATGGAGGAAGCTCACCGAAGGGTTCGCGACTTCGGAGTTCTCGATCGGAGACTCGGGCATCGTTGGAGGCTCTCGATGGTTCCTCGGACCTGCGTCGGATGTGAGTGAGTGTGATGGTAGAGCTCAAGAGGGGTTTGGATTGGAAACGAAGGAGAACGGCTTACCGGAAGGTTGGTTCGCGCTTGAACGGGCGGTGGACTTTCGATGGCTCGTCGGTGACGTCGAGTGCTTCGGGGGCAACTGTTGTTGCTCTTTGATGAAGGAGGAGGATGCGAGGGTGACAACAACGATGAAGGGGCTCCGAGGCGTGGTGCGCGGTGATGGTGACGAGGGGAGGAAGATGCGATGGTGGGCGCGTGATGGTGATGAAGAAGCAGTGACGTGAGGGACGATGGCTCACGGTGGTGACGGGCTGAGCAAAGGTCAACAGTGGGAGTGAGAAGGAGGAAGAGGAATTGGAAGAAGGATGGATGTATGCAGATGAGCGGGGTGATAGTGTCGGGGTTTTATCGAGATGGAAGGCTGAGCGGAAGGAGTAGGCTGGGGCGTTGTAGGGTAGTAGGGTGGCTTGATGGGAAGTGTATTAATTAGGGGATATGACAACTTAATTACCCGGAAATAAATCCCAAATCCCGCTCTCCGATTTTAACTCGACGCGATTAAATTAAATTTAATATAAACACTCAAAACCGAATTAAATAACGATACCCGAAAATATTCTCAAGTCTCGGAAAATAAAGCGGAATTATCTTGTTTCCAAATTTGAGTACTAAGTTTATGTCGGAACCGTTCGAAAGAATTTTAATAAGTCGTTGGCTCGAGAACGGAAAAATTTTATTATTTATTTATTTTTATTTTTTTTTTGAAAATTTTCGGAGTCTCGGAAATTGAATAAATTTTTATCAAAAATAAAATTTATAATTATAAAATATTTCTAAAAAATCTCGGTCTTTACATTATCCACCTCTAAAAACAAGTCTCGTCCTCGAGACTAAAATCCTTTTTAAGCAAGGGGATGAAGTTCGAAATTTGTGAGTCCGAGGATCACGCCATTGATCCCGTGAGTACCCCATTAGTGCCCCTATGAGATCCTCGCAGTATCTTCGTCATGATCATAATATTCCCAATTGGTCGTAGCAAGAATGTGATATGGGCCCTTATCACAACCTTACCCCGACTTCTTGGTTACATTATAACTCAAAAGAATCATAACGTCTCCACTAGGTCTTAGCAAAGAATCTATAAGTGCCCCTATAAATGTTTGTATCCACTTCGTGGGACATTATAATGTAAACTCGGGTTGAAAAAGTTTCAAAAGGGTTCTCAATTCAAGTTAATCAATCAAATTCTCGACCGCGTTTGATCTTTCAAAATCTAAGTCATTCCTCTTATTTTAAGTCTACCAGATTTCAAGAATTTCAAGAGGTGGCAACATCCACCTCTAAGGGCTAATCCCATATTCCACTTCTCAGGTTCATTCTCAAGGTCAATCTCAGCATTCTTAGTTAAAGGTATAACACATCAAGATATCATATACTCATAGAAATTGTACACAACTGTCAATCAAATAGGCACAATCACATAATCAGACAATGATAAGGCACATCTCATAGCAAGGACCAGGCAATACTCACCAACTAGCTCACGAGGTCAAAGAAATGTCCACGCTAGGCTCCACGTAAGATGCAAGTAACTCGTCTAACACTCCCCCATAACTGGCCCGAATGCTCTCCTTGGTCTCCCAGGTAGCCTCCTTAGGACCCCGCCTAGACCACTGAACTAAAAGCAAAGGAACCTCCCTGTTCCTGAGCTTCTTGACATGACGGTCAAGGATCCTAACAGGGTGCTCTATAAAGGTATGGTCGGGCTCAACATGGAGGTCGGAATGATCGAGGATATGGCTAGGATAGGGCACATACCTACGGAGCTGAGACACGTGGAACACATCATGAACTCCAGCTAAAGACGGGGGTAGGGCTAATCTATAGGCCACCTCACCTACACGCTCTAGGATCTCAAAGGGTCCAATATACCTAGGGCTCAGCTTGCCGTTGATGCCAAATCGTCGGACTCCCCTGGTGGGTGACACTCTCAGCCAAACATGAGCTCCCACATCGAAGACGATCTCTGTCCTCCGTCAATCAGCATACTTCTTCTGGCGGTCCTGAGCGATCCTCATGTGCTCTCTGATGCGGCCAACCTGGTCCACTGTCTATCGGACTAGCTCTGGCAAGGATGTGACTGTATCTGCGGGCTCATCCCAACAAACTGGCGACTTGCAGTGCCTCCCGTACAACGCCTCATAAGGAGCCATCTCGATCGAAGAATGATAGCTGTTGTTGTACGAGAACTCGACCAGCGGTAGGTATTTCACCCATCTATCACCCCACTCTAGCACACAAGATCGTAGAATATCCTCCAATGTCTGTATAGTCCTCTCGCTCTGTCCATCTGTCTGCGGATGGAAGGAAGTACTGAACTGTAATCTGGTTCCTAGGGCCTCGTGCACATGCTGCCAAAATCGTGAAGTAAAGCGGCCATCTCTGTCAGAAACAATCCTCTCTGGCACTCCATGCAGACGAATAATCTGTCGAATGAACTCCTCAGCTAGTCTAGATACTGGCCATGTCTACTGTATGACGATAAAGTGTGCGGACTTGGTCAATCTATCGACCACAACCCAGATGGCATCGAACCCTCTAACATCCCGCCTCAGTCCGGTGACAAAGTCCATGGAAATGTCAGTCCACTTCCACTCAGGGACTGGAAGTGACCTGACAAGTCCTCATGGCCGCTGGTGCTCAATACGAACCTGCTGACAAATCTGACATCTAGCTACGAAGTCAGTGATGTCTACTCTCATCCTCTGCCACCAGTAAGACCTCCTCAAATCCTGATACATCTTATTCGTCCCGGGATGGACAGAATAAGGAGTGGTGTGCGCCTCTCGCATGATCCTCTGTCTAAGATCCTGAGTAGATGGTACCACAACGCGATCCTGAAAGGTCAGCATCCCGTCCTCCCTCTCTGACAACTCTCCGGCTCGTCCCTGAGCCATCCGCTCTCTAAGAGCTACAATCTCTGGGCAATCTGTCTGGGCTCTGCGAATCTCCTCCAACAGATCTGACTGCACCTCTAAGAAGGTCAGATGTCCGCTCTCTCGCTGAATCCAAACCTCAATACCACTCAATCTCAAATCTGACTGTAATCGCTCCTGAGCGGTGAGTCTAGCTACTGTCACCTCCTGATGAGTCTTCCTGTTGAGCGCATCTGTGACCACGTTGGCCTTCCCAGGGTGATACACAATCTCTAGATCATAGTCCTTGAGCAACTCCAACCAGCGCCTCTGTCTCATGTTCAGCTCCTTCTGCGTGAAGATGTACTTCAGGCTCTTATGATCCGTCATCACCTTGCATGACGTGCCATACAGATAGTGCCTCCAGATCTTCAGAGCATGAACTACAGCTGCTAGCTCTAGGTCGTGAGTGGGGTAAGACAACTCTCCAGGCTTCAACTGACGTGAAGCATAGGCAATAACTCGATCCCTCTGATGAAGCACGCACCCCAATCCGGCTCTGGATGCATGAGTGTAGACAACGAAATCCTCGGTCCCATCTGGCAAAGCTAGAACTGGTGTAGTGGTCAGCTTCTCCTTCAGAAGCTCGAAACTGGCCTGACACTCCACGCTCTACTCAAAATGAATGTCCTTCCGCAGCAGCTGTGTCATCGGTCGTGCGATACTCAAAAATCCCTGAACGAATCTCCGGTAGTAACTCGCTAAGCCAAGGAAGGAGCGGATATCCCTGACGTTCTTGGGCACCTCCCAAGCTACTATAGCCTCTATCTTTGTCGGATCCACGGCGACACCCTCTACTGAAATCACGTGACCCAAGAAGGTCACCTCAGAGATCCAAAAATCACACTTGTTGTATTTGCCATACAGCTGGTGCTTCCTCAGTGTCTCTAGCACAATCCTCAGGTGCTCCTCGTGCTCATCCCTACTCTTCGAATACACCAGAATATCGTCGATGAAGACAACAACGAATCGATCCAAGAAATCGATGAACACTCGGTTCATGAGTTCCATAAAAGCTGCAGGTGCATTGGTCAGCCCAAATGGCATGACTACGAACTCATAATGTCCATAACGAATCCGGAAGGCGGTCTTCGGTACATCCTCAGGCTTCACTCGAAGCTGATGATAACCGGATCCCAAATCGATCTTCGAGAACACAACTGCTCCCTGAAGCTGATCCAATAAGTCATCAATCCGAGGGAGAGGACAACGGTTCTTCACCGTCGCTCGGTTCAACTCCTGGTAGTCAATGCACAATCTCAACGATCCGTCTTTCTTCTTAACGAAGAAGAACCGGTGCTCCCCACGGCGACGCACTAGGTCTGATGTAGCCCTTCTCGGCCAACTCCTCCAACTGAGCCTTCAGCTCTGCCATCTCGGTCGGCGCCATCCGGTACGGTACTCGTGAAATCGGCCTCGTGCCTGGCTCTAACTCTATGGCGAAGTCGATGTCTCTCTGAGGAGGAAGTCCTGGCAGCTCGTCGGGAAACACGTCAGCAAAATCCCGCACTATAGTTACATCGGTCATGCTGGGCTGCTCACGATCCACCTCTAAGGCATAGCACCAATACCCCATGCATCCCTGATCCAAAAGTCTGGCTGCTCGAACTGCGCTGATAAGCGCCCCGTTCCGTTTGGGGTCACTTCCCCAAACTTGGTGCTCGGTCCCGTCATCAGCTAGAAGTGTCACAGTCCTCGTTCGAAGGTTGACGATCGCTCCATATCGTCCCATGAAGTCCATGCCGAGAATGAGGTCGTCCGTCTTAAGAGGCATCACAATCAGGTCCGCAGGCCACTCACGCTCTCCTATACGGACAGGGCATCCTAGGATCTCTCGACTAGTCCTAACCCTAGATCCATCCGGCATGCCTACTAGGAGGGATGGACCACTCGTGCAGCTAAGACTCAACCTAGCAACGCACGTCTCTGCTATAAAGCAGTGTGTAGCACTAGTATCAAACAGCATACGCAGACACACATTATAAAGAGAGATGGTACCTGCTGCAGTCGGAGCGGAATGATCATCAACTCGCATCTGAAACACGCGGGGCGGTGGGGGCAATGCGGAACCACGACCTCCTGAAGTCTGTCCTCTGCCATAACTCGACCCAGATGGCCCGGCTGAAGTCGATCCTCTACCTCCGCGGCCAGAACCTCTGCCGCCTCTCAATCCTCCGCGGCCTCTACTAGGAGCAGAACCTCTCCCCTGACCCTGGGGGTAAGTCAACTGTGGGGGTCTGGGAGCCTCTGGAAGTCGAAGAGCGGGTGCAGATGGAGTCCCTCCGCTCTGGGGGCAGTAGCGAGATCTATGCCCTAAAAGTCCGCATGAATAACACCTAGTATCTCTCATCGGACATGCAACAATATAATGACCCTCCTCGTAGCAGCCGTGACAAGTAATGCTCCTAACTCGAACCTCTCTACTCGGAGCAGACGGTGCTGATGGAATCCTCGATACTCCTCCTTCGAATCCTCCTCGGAACCCTCCTCTAGGTCTCGTCTCCCATCTGGTCTCAACAGGTCTAGGTCGTATAGAAGAACCACATCCAGAAAACGATCGAACGAGACTGGGCCCAGACTAGAAGCATGCAGTAGTACCGCTGGTGACAACCTCATCGACAACAATCGAATACGACTCTCGGCAGTGGGACACATGTGTGCACAGTAAACCAACTCCTTCTTGAACTGGCGGACAACATCAACAACAGAGAGAGACGGGTTGTAGGTCCCACGATAAAATGCCACCTCGCGAGCAATCTGAGTCCCCGGGGGGCTATACTCCTTCAGCATCAATGTCCGGAAAGCATCGTAACTCCACTCAGTCTGGTCCGTCTTGTACACAGACCAGCGATCAAAGGCGTCCCCCCGTAGATGTCCTGCTGCTAGCCTCTGTCGCTCTGTAGCTGGCACATCGTATGGTCGAAGATCCCGTCTAGCTGACGGAACCACATCTCTATATCCTCTCCCGCGCCTCCTGAGAACTGCGGCGGCCTACACTGCCCCATGACCTTCACCCAGTCGATGCGCTTCTCGGGTCGCGCAACGGCCATAGGAACAGCTCGAGCGGGCTCAGGTGCTATAGGCGGCTCGATCGGGATCTGGGCCCCGGGTGCTGCAGACTGTGACTCCCCAAGAAACTCTCGCAAGACCTCCAAGATCGCAGCTCGGTCCATCTGCCCCGGTGTGGTCTGCTGAATGGGGACCTGAGTCTCGCCGCCCTCAGTTGTCAGAGTGTCATCGTCGGTCGTAACAGTAGCTGCCCTACGACACGACGAGGTCGTCCTCTACCTCTACGCACTGGGCCCCCACGCCCGATCCGTCCACCTCGTGTATCGGCCATAGTGGCTGCAATAGAAGGGCGGGGCTTAACACACAGCACAGAAGCACTCAACAGAAATTAATCAGATCCCCTTCGAGGGGGACCGCCCACAGGCCCCATTTATAAAATCATAGTAACTATCTAGAAGCTGCCCTTCGAGGGGCAACTGACCGGAGGGGCAACTATCCTCTCGGCCTCTACATTCTAACCCCGCTACTCCAACCACCACGGTGCAAACTCCTTGGAGTCTTCCAGGCCCTCTGTAAAGTACAAAGCTAAGTTTTGCCTACCCTTTCCTAAGTCTACATCCAATAGGATGGTCTATCGCCTTTCTACAGACTCGATTTCCCTTTTTCGGATTTTTCTTATTTTAAGTCGAGTTTATTAAGCTTTGTTCATTAATTTAGCCATATTAAATTCATTTTGCCCTTTTTAAAACTCTTAAAAATCCTTTAAAACATTGGGCGGTTTTCCAAATCATACTTCAACCCATTTGTACTCGAATCGCGCAACCCAAGCTCTGATACCACCTTTGTAACGGCCCAAATATAAATATTCGGGTTACGTTTCGAAGGATTGGATACCTTCGTTTGAATCTTGCAATTCGAATATGGGTTGAGTTTAAAAACAAAATTTTAATGATCAAAGAAGGGATTTCGCACCCTAAAATTCGCTATAGGGCCGTTAGGTCCTCCGAACTTGTCCTACTTGCCTAAGTCGCTCAAAACGTTTTAAGTTTGAAAGCATAAGGAAGGAAATATCATAATACAAGTTGCCACGGCAGGGCCGGGTTAAAACCAAATATGAGAAAATAAGTAGCAAAAGTGTGGAGTTCAAGTTGATCTTTCTCTCCCTCTCACTGCGCCATGAGATATTCCCTGCCACATCAGCACATGATCAAGTAAGGGTACGGGTACCTGAAACTAACCACGAAGTCAAGGTCGAGCCACTCATGTGGGCCCTGAAGACCTCACTGAGGACATATAATATGCCTATACCTAAATAAAGGATGCTCTAATGCAGTACAGAATATTAAACACTCAAGCATGCTAGCAGTTTGTATATATATGCAGAAAGCGATTAAATGGGATCCCGCATAGAATGCCAAGTGGCATGTCCCTCTCATACTCCCGCACCCATGCTCGTTAGTGCAGGAACCGACCGCGTTTTATACTCCCGCACCCATGCTCGTTAGTGCGGGAACCGGTCGTGTTCAATATCATAACATCATCAATTATATCAATATTCATGCTCGTCAATTTAACAGTCTGACTCGATGATGACTAATCCCGGTGGGACTGGACCGTCCTATGACCCTAGCAAATGACTCTAGGACTCACAATTTAACGGCCGTTCTACCATACGCAAGGAGAATACAGATGCTCGATTAATTTGTGCAACCTAAGCATGATACTACATGAATATGCAGGATGCAACACCTACACACTATATGACACATCAGGCATGAGGTTCTAACTTGAGTAAGCCCCGGAGGACTTACCTGGAGTAGCAGAGCAGCAAAAGGGAAGCAGCAAGAGACAAGCAAGCAGGTCACTGATCACCTAGAAATCATTAATGAATATATATAAGTATGTTGCACAGAATGGGATCCATCTACCACTACACAAAATCTAACGATCAATCGTTAGCCATAACATTATCATCATCATTTATCTCGTCTCAAGTCAACATCGTATACCATCTTATTCCATTCTCATTTCCATAATTAACAAAATCATGTTTCCAATCCATATAATCTCACAAGTCCGGTTGTTAGTCAAATCAATTTATCTCAAAATCATACTTAGCCAATTTCTAGTCCATAAAATATTAAACCTTCAAACTACTTCCAAAATCCAATTAAATAATCCCGGCATACTTTACTTTAATTAAAATCATCATTCTAAGGACTTAAAAAATTTTCAACACTTAAGAAATAATTCAATTTATATACCTTAAAACCGACCCCTTTTAAAATATCGGCAACCGACGCGTATAAATCAACCTTCAAATAATCATTTATCGGAAATCGATTTAAATATCTAAATAAATAATTAAATACCGAATAAATCTTAAGTAATAAATGAATAAATAAATGAATAAATAAATAATTAAATAAATAGCGGATAACTCAAACCGAACTAACGTTTTTAACCCAACCGAACCAAACCCATAACGTTAAACCCCAAACCGGTTCAATATTATAATATATATATGTAAGTTAGTAAAGGGAGGGGGCCCACAAGGCCACATCAGCCTCCCTCTTCCTCCAGATTCAAATGGAAGCTGCGCCCGCCATAGTCCCGCCTCGCCTCTGCTCGCTCACGATCGCCGGCTCGCTCGCACCCGCGCCCGCTAGTTCGTCTCTCTCTCCCACGCTCGCTGGTCTCGACCTCGCGCCCGCTGGTGCTCGCGTTCCCTGCTGCTCGCGCTCGCTCAGCCCCGCCTCGCTGCTCTGCTCTACTTCTGCTCGCTGATCGGATGAGCTCTCGAGCTCATCCGATCGTCCCGCACTCATCCCTCACTCACCCCCGACTAATCTAAACATCGAACGAAGCACAAATTCGAATCGAGGAAGGAAGAAAATGGAGGAAGCTCACCGAAGGGTTCGCGACTTCGGAGTTCTCGATCGGAGACTCGGGCATCGTTGGAGGCTCTCGATGGTTCCTCGGACCTGCGTCGGATGTTAGTGAGTGCGATGGTAGAGCTCAAGAGGGGTTTGGATTGGAAACGAAGGAGAACGGCTTACCGGAAGGTTGGTTCGCGCTTGAACGGGCGGTGGACTTTCGATGGCTCGTCGGTGACGTCGAGTGCTCCGGGGGCAACTGTTGTTGCTCTTTGATGAAGGAGGAGGATGCGAGGGTGACAACAACGATGAAGGGGCTCCGACCCGTGGTGCGCGGTGATGGTGACGAGGGGAGGAAGATGCGATGGTGGGCGCGTGATGGTGATGAAGAAGCAGTGACGTGAGGGACGATGGCTCACGGTGGTGACGGGCTGAGCAAAGGTCAACAGTGGGAGTGAGAAGGAGGAAGAGAAATTGGAAGAAGGATGGATGTATGCAGATGAGCGGGGTGATAGTGTCGGGGTTTTATCGAGATGGAAGGCTGAGCGGAAGGAGTAGGCTGGGGCGTTGTAGGGTAGTAGGGTGGCTTGATGGGAAGTGTATTAATTAGGGGATATGACAACTTAATTACCCGGAAATAAATCCCAAATCCCGCTCTCCGATTTTAACTCGATACGATTAAATTAAATTTAATATAAACACTCAAAACCGAATTAAATAACGATACCCGAAAATATTCTCAAGTCTCGGAAAATAAAGCGGAATTATCTTGTTTCTAAATTTGAGTACTAAGTTTATGTCGGAACCGTTCGAAAGAATTTTAATAAGTCGTTGGCTCGAGAACGGAAAAATTTTATTATTTATTTATTTTTATTTTTTTTTGAAAATTTTCGGAGTTAAATAAAATTTATAATTATAAAATATTTCTAAAAAATCTCGGTCTTTACATCATCATCCCTGCAAGTTAGACATAAGATCAAGGTGGAGTCTTCAATCTCCCCCTTGATGGAAGACAAAACCTGACAAGATTAGAAATAGCATATAATAAATATATAACTAAGTTTTCAGAATGTTTGGATCATAAAAACATTTTAAGTTCCCCTAATCTCCCAAAATATTCTCCCCCTTTTTGTCTTTCAACAAAGGGAGGAAAAAACCACCAGATAAACCGAAGTAAAAAGAAGTTTCGAAACATAGAAGATGTCCACATCCAGCAAAAACAGTTTTAATTTTTAAAAGCAACCAGTTTTTGTAAAGGAGAAAGAGCCAAGCGTCAAGGTCTTGAGGAGGAGCTGTCATCAGTATGCTTCTTCTTCTTTCCTTTGGAGAAGACCTTCTTCAGAAACTTCTCAGTGACTGTGTCTTCATCATGCCATTCCCCGAAGGTTGGATACTGTTTGTCAGGACCAATGTACTTGCGACGGACACTGTCCTTTGCCTTCTCCTGCCACCTCTTCATAGCCTCCTGAGTAATCTTATCCTTGACCATCTGAGCAAGCTTTCTCTGGCGCTCCACATCTCTGTACTTCTTCACCACCCCATACTCTTCAACAGTCAAAATCGTGGGTTCAGTATGAGTGGGACGCAGGATGGGCTTGTTCTTGACCAGCTTTTCACAGTTGAGCACAATGTTCCCAGTCTTCTATCGAACATGATCAGCAGCCTCTTGGTCCAGAGGCATGATAGAGCCGGTAGCAGTGAAGGTGAGAGCATTCAGCAGTAGCATCTGATTCAATTTGCAATCAATGACAGATAGAAGCTCATGAGTATTGTCCTGATGAGACACAATATCGGACCACATTCTGTGCATGTCCAAGCGAAGGCCTTGAACATCAGATTCAAGTGCAGCAAAGCGCTCTTCTGTCACCGAAGGTTCTGCAGCAGCTTTCCCTTTATCTTCAGTTTTGAGAATCCATTGCCCTCTCAAGTTCCTGGTAATCCCCAGACGTTCCAGACAAGCTTCATTGATTATCCCACTGTATGATTGCTGGATTTCGTTCGATGTGTCAACATCAAAGAAATCGAAGATCTTGGGCAGAAGGTTGGCATAGGGTAGGGGCATAGGACGAGAGGAGGATGTGGCTTGGATCATGTAGTGAAGGACAAGGTCAGGAAGATTGGGTTCGTAGCCGTTTAGAACCAAATACAGAATTTCCAGAAGATTTTCAGTGATAAGTTCGCGTGAATTGATGCGAGGGAAAATGCACCTTGCCAAAATAGCGAAGACAAGTTTGGGCTGAAGTTTGAAGACAATGTGAGTGGGTTTGATCAGGGATACATACTCTGGGTTCAAATAAAATTCTTCTTTAGCACGATTGATGCACTCAATGCTGTCAGGAAATTCATCAGTTGGAAGATACCCAGGGAGATCAAGAATGAAGGCCAAAAGTTCAGTTGTGAGGCGGATTTTGACGTTTTTGACTTTGGTGACTAGGGTTAACTCTCCCTTGATGTGATGAACAGATAGGTTGGCATAGAAGAGTCGGGTGAGTCGTGGGAAGGCAATAGTGCCAGGGTTCAGAAAGGACCAAAAGCAGGATGATTTGAGAAGGGTAATGCATGGGAGGGGCATGGAGTATAGAAGGGGTATGTCAACAGCATCACAAAAGCTTAAACGACGATTCCCAAACCCTTGAGCCCAAGATTCAGCAATTTTAGGGGAGGCAAACCAGAAGTCAGGAAGTCCGGGGTTTACCTGAGACGAGGGTGCACCGGTTGATTGCGGAGTTCTCGGTGGTCTGGAGGAGAGGGGAGTCGGGGACGGGGATCCAAGATCCTCTGAACTGAGTACATCCACCAAGAGGGGTTGCTTGCCCTTTGAAGCTGACATCTTGATCCTCTTTGAAGAAGCGCCTGAAAAAGAGACACTTGAACGCTTGGGAGCCATGGATGGAGAAAAAGGATTTCTTGAAAATTGAAAAAATTTGAAAAGAGAGAGAGACTATCAGTAAAACACTGGAGTGGAGAGAAGTTGAAGAAAGAAGTGATTTGACAGATAGGGGAAAGGGGGGTATAAGTAGTTGTACATAGGGGAGTTTAAAAGCCACAAAACATTAACGAATCAACAGATTCATTTAACCATAAAAGTCCAATTTGGTTGAAATACAACTAGGAAATAAAATCAGAAGATTTTTTTATCCAAAAGTAAAAATCATAAACGAATAAATATGGATAAAAAGATTTTGAAAAAAAAATCTTTTAACTTAGGACAGAAAATATTCCAAAAAAAAAAATTCTATTACTTATCTTAAAGAGATAGCAATAGAATTTGATCCAAATTTTAATGTGATTCGTGTTTTGAAATTTTCAAGACCATATGTACTCAAGGTCTTGAATTTTCATACGAATTTTCTCCCCCTAAGAAAGTGCTTCCCTGTTGAGCATGCCAAGCTCTAATCTGATGAAATTAAACCGTTCTTCTGGTAGAGGCTTGGTGAAGATATCTGCCAATTGGAACTCAGTAGATATAAATGAAATAGATACATCACCTTTCTCCACATGGTCTCTGATGAAATGATGTCTTACATCAATGTGTTTGGTCCTTGAGTGCTGCACAGGGTTTTTAGTAATGGATATGGCACTAGTATTATCATATTTGATAGGAATACCTTTAAGATCAATGCGAAGGTCTCGAAGTTGTTGTGCTATCCATAAGATTTGTGAGCAACAAGCACCTGCTGCAATATATTCTGCTTCTGCAGTGGACAAGGCCACTGAGTTTTGCTTCTTAGAATGCCAGCTAATTAAGGAGGATCCAATAAGTTGACAACATCCAGAAGTGCTCTTTCTATCCACTTTGTAACCTGCAAAATCTGCATCATTTTTGTCTTGATCAAGAGATAGTGTAGAACTCATGGGAGTTTTTGCTATCTTTGATTGACTCATTTTGTACTTACTAAGTAAATCTCTAGTGTACTTCCCTTGTTTGAGAAAGATTCATTTCTTGGTTTGATGTACCTGTAGTACTAGGAAGAAATTTAATTCCCCCATAAGACTCATTTCAAATTCCCTGCACATAATGTCCGAAAACTCCTTGCAAAGGGAGTTGTTAGTGGCTCCAAACAATATATCATTAACATAAATTTAAACAACTAATAGATCTCTGTCACGAGTCTTAATAAAAAGGGTTTTGTCAATCAAACCTCTTTGAAAACCATTTTCCAAAAGATATTTGGACAGTCTTTCATACCAAGCTCTAGGAGCTTGTTTGAGACCATAAAGTGCCTTATCCAACTTATAAACATGATTTGGAAAGTCTTCATTTTCGAAACCAGGAGGTTATGCAACATAGACTTCTTCCTCCAAAATACCATTTAGAAAGGCACATTTCACATCCATTTGAAAAAGTTTGATACCCATAAAAGAGGCAAAAGCAAGTAGGATACGAATAGCTTCTAACCTTGCTTCAAGAGCAAAAGTCTCCTCATAGTCTATACCTTCCTCTTAGTTGTATCCTTGAGCTACAAGTCTTGCTTTGTTGCGGATGATCTTACCAAATTCATCTAGTTTGTTTCTGAATACCCATCTAGTACCAATGACGGATTGGTGCTTGGGTCGGGGTTGGAGAGTCCATACTTTATTTCTTTCAAACTCGTTCAGCTCACTTTGCATTGCAGTAATCCAGTCTGGATCTTTAAGTGCTTCGACTGGATTCTTTGGTTCTACAAGAGAAACAAAAGCATAGAAAGCACAAAGGTTTTTCAATTTAGATCTAGTTTGAATACCAGAATTTGGATCGGAGATGATATCTTGTGCTGAATGAGATGAAGCATGCTTGAACTTTCGTTGTATGGGTGCCTGAATGTTCATATTCTCTGTAGGTCTCTCCTCAAGGTCTTGATACGGAGTTGTACTGCTGGGATTGTTATCAGTGACCAGAGGTTGAGTCTCAAGATCTTGATCGATTACGAACATCTGCATAAGAGATCTCCAGTGGACAAAGTTATTGCCACAGAATAGAGGAGGTCTGTTGGTGGATCTTCCTTGAGCAAAACCTCCATCACCTAAATTAGACATGATAAACTCACAAGATTGTTAGATCAAACAGTGAGCCAAGCTCTGATACCAATTGAAGAGTCTAATAGGAACTGAATAATACTCTAGAAGGGGGGGGATGAATAAAATATGCACAATTTTCGTAAAACAAGCTCAAATCAAATGTTTTAAGCTAGAACGTCAAGGTCTTGAAATAAGTATCAAGACCAAAGTTTAGAAAACGTTGAGCAATAACGAACAGCGGAAAGTAAAAGATAACACACGAATTGTTAACGAGGTTCAGCACGAACTTGGCCTACGTCCCCGCCTAGGGTTCCACAACCCGTAGGATTTAAATGCACTTTATTTCACTTCCCTTAGAGCTCTAGAATATCTTAGAAGAACTACCCTTCTTCTATACAAAGCCTCACCGCTTCTATCCTAGAAACTCAAGCTTTTACAAGTGAAATAAATGCCCTCACCACACACCAAAGTGTGCTTTGTTTTGAGTATCAAATACTCTTTTTGTGTAAGACAGATGACTTGTACAATGTGCTCTAGTGTTTCCCTCAACCGTACGAAAGTAAAACAAGTGAGTGTAACCAAAGGATGAGGCTGGATAGTCGCCCTTATCTCCCTAGTTCTTCAAGCATATATAGCCGCTCTTCATCCTTCAAAAGAAGCCGTTTGAGATTTGAAATATCGAATCTCTTCCTTCCTTATTACTAAGGCCATAATCTTCTCAAGCTGATACTCTTCCTTGGAAATAAAGGATCTTCTAAAAAAATCTGTTAAAGAAATCCTTAAAGAATCTACAACAAATATCTTGAGAGAATATGTTAGACAGGATATACGAACTGGCCCAATATCTTGGCCCAAAACCAAATAGAGGAGTGGCCCAAACATTTTAAAACGGTTCCTGCATATGTTAGATCAAAACATATAATTTAGGCTCGGAGTATCAATATATATATATAGGTCTGGTTTCAAGGTCTTGAACCCAGTACTTGTGTTTTGTCTTTCATCATCCCTGCAAGTTAGACATAAGATCAAGGTGGAGTCTTCAGATTGCTACTCGTTCAACAGCATTCCTCCCTTTCCCCGAACCCCTGGCAGGCCAATCCGAAGAGCAAGCAACGCAATATTTAGTATGTTGCAGCAAGCAATTCTTGAATACATTACAAAAAAGAGGATCAGCAAGAATTGTTCAAGAGTGTAGACTCTGATGACTCACTTGTTAGTGTGGAGAGTTCGGAGCTCTTCAACACGCGCAACCTCTTCACATTCGACACAAACATCCTACAAAAGGAAAGGAGACGATAACGGCGACATTTAACAAAGACGGATAAGTTAAGATTAAAAGATGAGAGATAAAAAAAATTTTGCGACATGAATGTCAACATGAGAGATAAAAATTTGTGAAATAATAAACTTGCCTGGTTACATTGGTACCTGCTAGTAGTAGAGACTAAATTTGAAATGTAATGATAAGTCACAAAAAGACATAAATTTAATCCGCTTTGTCCAATCTGAAAGGTTTATATAACTAATTAGATTAAACAAGCAGATCTTGTAGAGAAGAAAGAAAACAAAACCCAGTACGAAAATATTTTTCTTAAAAGTGCAAAATTATTAATGATTCACGTGCAAGCAGTAGCACCGATCCTTAAATGGTCACTGCAAACAAAAGCTTATTTGTTATGACTTGGATGATTACAGTCAAGCCTAAAATCTAGAGAACTGTTTTCTACTTAAAGATTACCAAAAAAAAATCCCACACAGAGTGAATGAGCAAGTAATTTAAATCAGTGGCTGAAACAAGCCCCCCCCCCCCCCCCAATAGCAATACCTCAGAACTTACAATGTTGAGGACGAGTTTGAATCAAGTAAGATGACTACCTCTTGCAAGTGTTGCTTGACATAATGCCAAAATCAATATCATCAGCACCACTTGTGAGTTCATATAATGTAAGCTTCATGATACAACCTAAAAATCCCATACAGTGAATGAATAAGAATTAGTCGATTAGAGCTGAAAACTCTCTAATTCAAGGATCATCTATTTCTAGGAACAACTGAACAAGAAGATCTATAGTAAACAATATATAAACAAATGTTGGAAATTGTGTACTCCAATTTTCTCTTTCACCGATGCTGGCAGTAAACAAAAACAAGTGCACCATGGAGAGGCAATCATCAAAGGAATGGTACAACCTAGCCATTATTGTAATTAATTAAAGCCCTTACTTTTACCATCACGATTCATGAGTCAAATTTTACAACAATAGCAACATATAGGCAATAGACAATTAAGTAGATCAGACTAATCATTCAAATACAAGAAATTATTACTTATAACAAAAAAAAACCTGATTCTTTGCCAAATCCTTTGTCCAATCTCAATCATCAAAGGAACACCTCCTTTCCAGTTTGAGTGAATTGTTTATCGAATTCAACAATCTTGAAGGATCATTGCTTACAAGTATCGGAAATTGCATGTATTTACAAAGACTACATCTACAATCAAACATGCTTAGTGGAGTTTTGCCGGTTGAGTTATTTGATGCTTCAAGTTTAATCGACCTAAACATTAGTCAAAACAACTTCCATGGATCATTTTCGGAAAAAGTTAGCATGCTAAAGAATTTGGTTCAAGTTGATGCATCAGATAATAGGTTTTCAGGTGAAATCCCGAGCACTCTTGGAGGTTGCACGAGTCTTACAATCTTACACATGAGTAATAACTTATTTGTAGGATCGATACCCAACTCTTTAGGTCCTTTGAAAAGCATCAAAATTCTTGACCTTTCTTGCAATCATCTGTCAGGACAAATCCCAAATTACTTTTCCTCTTGGCCATATTTGTCATATCTAAACCTATCATTCAATAACCTCGAGGGTGAAGTTCCTACTGATGGTGTTTTTGCCAACACAAGTGTTGTGTCGGTTGTTGGAAACCATAAGCTTTGTGGAGGAGTGTTTGAGCTACATCTACAAAGTTGCCCTTCCACTAAAGTATCTAAAAGGAGAAGATTGTCCTTAGCATTGATCATGATCATTTCTGTTGCTTGTGCCCTGATTGTTGTAGTATCAGTTGCACTATGCTTCTATTTGCGTTGCTATCAAAGGAGAAGAAAGGAAGCATCCTCGGGCTTACAGAATGTCAAGCCTTTTCTTAAAGTGTCTTATCAAATGCTGTCGAGGGCAACAAATGGGTTTTCATCATCAAATCTGATAGGGGATTGGAGGCTTTGGATCAGTCTATAAGGGAATCCTACACCAAGATGATGTGGAATTGGTAGTTGCGGTCAAGGTGATGAAGCTTCAAAATGATGGAGCCGGTAAAAGTTTCCTTGTTGAATGTAAAGCTTTGAGGAACATACGTCACCGAAATCTTGTTAAAATCATCACAGCATGCTCAAGCATTGATACTCTGCATAACGACTTCAAAGCTTTGATTTATGAGTTCATGCCCAGGGGTAGTCTTGAAGGATGGCTATATCCAAATCTTACCACCAATGAACATGACGGGAATGACCAAACCGGTTGGTTAACCCTCCTTCAAAGATTAAACATTGCCATTGATGTGGCTTCTGCGCTTGAATATCTTCACATCGGATGTACCAGCCCAATCATTCATTGTGATTTAAAGCCTAGCAACATCTTGCTTGATGATGATATGACTGCCCGTATTGGTGATTTTGGATTAGCCAAGTTTCGTTCGGGAGCGTCAACCTCTGGCACTACAAACCAAACTAGTTCAAATCAAGTGATAGGAACTGTTGGATATGCTGCACCAGGTAATTTTGTTGACATTAAAATTTCTTTAAATATGACTCATTGATTTCTTAGTATAATATTGCTTTAATTAACACATCATTAATTACACTACACATGTTATGTAGAATATGGTCTCGGGAGCTTGAAGGTGACATTTACAGCTTCGGGATCATTGTGTTAGAGATGATGACATCCAAGAAGCCAACAGATCCAATGTTTAATGATGGTCTTAACCTTCATGACTATTCAAACTCTGCTCTTCCTAATGGAGTGATGGAAATTATTGACCAAGTAATGCTTGGTGATACCAATGCGCTTCATACAAGAACCGGTGGGGATATCAGGAAGATTGAGTGCATCAAGTCACTCATCATGGTTGGTGTTAAATGTTCTATGGAGCTACCACAAGAGCGGACACTAGGCCAGATTGACGCTCTAGACACAGACGGCTTTTTAGTCGTCGCCTGAATCACTTCAAGGGACGAACATAGCCTGGGTCGTCACTTACAATAGAACCGGATGTATACCCATCCAAGAGAGCCTTTCAGGAGACGAATAATTAATAAGTTCGTCGCCTGAATAATAAGTGGAAGTTGACCACACCGTTGACCATCGTTAAACATGGTGATGCAATAAGGATTGTCAGATGCCAGTCATGTCATCATCATTGAAGGGACGAACATATATAAGTTCGTCCCTTGAATCAACTCTACTTTAAAACAAAACATGTGATTCTCCGTACGTGTTTGGCATATCTTCTTCTTCCGGACAGTGGGGTTATTTGGCATCCTCTATTCCAGACAGTGAGGGCTATTTAGCATCTCGTCCTCGATCTCCTTCCTTGTTCTTCACTCGCCCTCACGCTCGATCAGGTACCTCTCTTTTCCTTCCTTGTTCGATTGATCTGTTTGATTCATTGGCTATTTGTTTTCGTTCGGCTTCAATTCCAGATCTGTGATTCCAGATCTGAAACCCAAATCGGCCTAGCCTCCATTGGTTTCATCCAGATCTGTAAAACTGAACTGAATTTATTGATGTGGGAGTGTATTACAACCGGTATTTGTAGAGGAGAATGAGAAAATCATGAGAGTCCTCCACTGCATTGCTTCTCCTTGGCTTGTGTTGCTTCCATTGCCTTTTCTGTTACAACACATACACTCACACACTTGGTTTCAGTTCCATTGGCTTGTGTGGCTTCCATTGCCTTTCCTTTGTGACATGAGAGTCCTATTACATTGCTTTTCATCTGGTTTGTGTGGCTTCAGCTTACAATCCCCAATATGTTCAAATCGAAATGGTTTCGATTGGGGGAAAACTGGAATATCCTGAAATCATAACGTTTCGATTATTGTCATGAATTTTCTGGTGTTTCTTATACTCCCTGTTGTTCCGTCGACAGACATGTCTTCCGGTAGTTGGCCGAGCGGTTGTCCCGAAAAGTACCCATGGATTGGAGGGGATGAGCCATACGAACGTCAGGTAAACAACTTGCTTTTAATTTACTTTGTAATGAAGGCAAGAAATGATGTTGTTGGAGATGAATTTTTTTGCCTTAGCTTCTTTGTTCCCCTCATTTTATTTTTATGTTGTTGGAGATGAACTTCTACACATGATTTTTTTGCATATCTTATTGGGTTGATTGAGGTGGTTGTGTACGTATGTTATTGAGTTGATTGTTGGTGCATTGTGTTTCTAGATCGAATGTTGTTTTGTTCATAGGAATAGTCATTTTCTAGAACATGAATGTTGATTTGTTCCTTTGGTGCATATGGCTCTTGAAAGGAACTTATTTGCCTTTAAATCATCAAATACATTGTATGAATACATATAATAGTATCCTCGTAAAATGATAGTATGATTGCATCTATATATAAGGTCATGCTTATAAATATAATGTCATGATTCGTAGTGGACTCCCTATAGTGAAGAGATGGAGGAAATGTCGCGGGGCAAAGAGAAGAAGAACCATGTCACGGCTGCTGAGGAGGATGATGCAACCAGTAGCGAGAATCCATTGATCCGTCAGATGGTAGAAATCAACCAGGATCTATCCGAGCGCAACCAGAATCTAATTGAGCGGCTGCATTATGTGGAAGAACGCAACCGGTGTCTAACGGAGAGCAACCGGGAGCTAACTGAGCGCAACCGGAATCTAACCGAATGCAACCGTCAGATGGGAGAACTCCTCCTTGCATTTGTGAAGAAGTAGGCATGCCCTCCACCTTATGTAATCGTGTCTTACATCATGTAATGTTGTCGTTCTCGTCATCAGATTCTGTAACAAGGCAACTAGGCTGTTCTAACTTAAGGCTTTTGCATCGTATTGTAGCTACAATGTCGGTTTCTTGAACATCTAATTTCGGATATCGGTTTGTTGAACTTAGCATCAAGTCAAGTAGGTTTTGTATGATATGAGTCATATGTAATTGTTGCTTCAAGGGTGTTATATTTGGCCTACAAAAAACAAAGGGCCGTTAAATTTGTAAAGCTCAATCACATAGCTTCAGCCCAATTCAACATACCAGCAGTTGACTAGACGTTGACCTCATTCAAGGGACGAACAATTATTTATTCGTCCCTTGAATTCAACTTTTCCAACAACCGCATTAATGAATGTGTACTTGTTACCTTAAATGGTTAAGGTTGTTGTGTTGGGTATACGGGAGCAGTAGTACACAACCGAGCTTGCTCTTCCTCTTCATCCTCTCTTTCATGGTGGGTCTTAAAAAAAATAAATTGCACAAATTCTCCCCAAATTTGTTACATTTGAGAAAGTATTGGTTACATTTGAGGTTAGTGATGCAAAACATTTTTAAATCATTTGTGTATTGTGATTATATATATATATATATATATATATATATATATATATATATATATATAGTAGTAAATATGTGTTTATGTTGTGCTAGGGTTGAAATTGTGGAGTTTTTGGTACTTTTGAAAAAGAATGAAAATTGGATGAGATGTTGAGATATGTGTGTTTGTGTTGCTTCAAATATGTAATATATAGTCTGTGTGTGTGTTTGTGTTGATAGAAACTTTAATTTGTGAAATTGTGGAGAATAAAATTTGGATATGAGATGTTTGACTTCATAGTTTTTAACAAGAATGAAATTTGTATGCAATGATGAGAGATGTGTGTTGTTTATGTTGCTTGATACATGTAATTTGGTTAAGAGTGTAATCTTTGATATTGTGGAATTTTTTTGTTGGTGAAAAGAAATTTGGTTAAGAGTTTAAATTAATTGAATTTATGGTGGATATATTTCTTAATAGGGAGTGGTTTGCGAAAAGATGGTGGATAAGAGTTGGATGCAACTTCCTTTTCAATCTAAAGGATACGTTGATGGGATAATCGAGTTTGTGCGAATTGTCCATGAGATTGAGAAAGCAACAGGGAGGACCCATTTTCATTGTCCGTGCAACCATTGTCGTAATGGTCGAGAACCATTGACACCTGGACAACTGTTTTCACACTTGTATCGTAGAGGTATGGATCCATGTTATACAGTTTGGGACAAACATGGCGAAGCCCCGGTTTCACCGAGTTTCTCCCTTGCCAGAAGGCGATATTTGGAGCAAGGGGCTTCAAGTTCTTCTAGCGTTGATCCGGTGATGAACATTCTTTACGACAACTTCCCGTATCATGCCGGATATGGGGCAGGTGATGATTCAATTCGTTTTGAGGATGTGGTGGATGATGATTATGAAAAATATGAGAGACTGTTAGTGGAAGCTCGAACTCCGTTGTTTCATGGATGTAAGGAAACTATTTTGAGCGCTGTTTTGAAGGAAATGAAGTTAAAGGCGAAACATGGGATGTCTGATAAGTGTGTGGATGACAACTGTGCGTTTATCAATGACATTCTTCCGCAAGGTCACAGCTTCCCTTCGGATTGGAAGAGGGTTCGCAAGGTGTGCAAGGATATCGGATTGAGTTACGTGGATATTCATGCTTGTCAATACAATTTGTGTGTTGTTTTATAAGAGGTATTCGAATATGGAAGTGTGTCCCATATGCCATACTTCAAGATGGAAGACACAGGTAGGTAAGGATGGATGCAAGGTCGCTAGAAAAGTGGTAAAGTACTTTCCTCTGACTCCTAGACTGAAACGCTTGTTCATGTCTAAAGATGTTGCAAAGCATATGCGGTGGCATGCCTCACGGGTGAAAGATGATGGTTGTTTGAAACATCCTGCAGACGGGGAAGCCTGGCAAGAATTTGATAGACTGTACCCTCATTTTTCTCATGACGCGAGGAACGTGCAGCTTGGGCTAGCAACTGATGGATTCAATCCATTTGGGAATATGACAACTACACACAGTACATGGCTTGTCATTTTACTTCCATATAATTTACCGCCATCGAATTGCTGATCCCAGGTCCGAAGTCACCTGGGAAGTGTCTAAGTGTTTTCCTGGAGCCCTTGGTCGACGAGTTGCTTCAACTATGGCACACTGGAGTCTGTACGGTTGATCGTTACTCGCAAACAACTTTCACAATGAAAGCAGCTGTGTTGTGGACTATTAGTGACTTTCCTGGTTTAGGGATGCTAGCAAGGTCAGCCACTAAGGGGTATAAAGCATGCCCTACCTGTTTGGATGATATCTCATCAACATTTGAATGCGGGAGAATGGTCTACGATGGTCACCGTAGATGGCTTCCTCTAAACCATCCTTGGCGGACAGCAGGTCATGCTTTCAATGGGAAATCTGAGCTACGGTCAAGGCCGCCAGACGTTGATGGGGAGGAACTCCTGGCACAAATTGACACGTACAAAATTCTTTCTATCATTATGGTACATTTCATTTCCATCGTTACTTTCATTTCTTTATATCAATTCTATCATTTGTTTTTTATCAGCTGCACGTACCCCACCCTCAGTTCACACGAGCAGTTCAAGGCTCCGTACAATTCTAGTAATAGAGTTTGTTGGACTCATAGATCCATATTCTGGAGATTGCCTTATTGGCCGTACACTCTTTCGAGATATTGTCTTGATGTCATGCACATTGAGAAGAATGTGTTTGACAACATCATCGGAACCATTTTCTGTATTGAAGGAAAGTCCAAAGATGGTCCCCAAGCCCGCGCAGCTTTAAGAAAAAGAGGGGTGCGGAAATCTCTACATGCAAGGGGTAATGGTCAACTTCCTCCTGCACCATACACAGTCCATTCAGATTATCTTCAGGAGGTGTTTGAATGGTTTGGTGATGTGAAGTATCCTCATGGTTACGCTGGATGTTTGAAAAGTAGAGTAAGTGTACGAGAAAAAAAGTTTATCGGATTGAAGACACACGATTGCCATGTAATGCTTCAACGTCTTCTTCCAATCGTAATTCGGCCGTACTTACCAGTTTCCGTTGTGACGACTTTAGTGGCCCTATGCAAATGGTTTCAGAAATTAAGTTCTAGAGAGTTAAGGAAGGAGGAAGTTCGACTAATGGAAGATGAGATAGTACAGATTCTATGCAGCTTTGAGATGATTTTTCCTCCTCACTTCTTCGCCATTATGGTCCATCTCCTAGTTCATCTTCCTCGCCAAGTGTTGCTCACCGGCCCTGTTCATTACACCTGGATGTATCCAATAGAACGGTACATTTCATTTCATCGTCTTTAATTCCGTTTAGTTTATACCTTCTGTTCATATCGTCGCATTGCTTATGTTCATCCTGAACATAAGCAATGCGCTTAACGAGTTGCATTAATCAGCAAGGGCGAACTTCCTCCCAGGTGGACCCAGCAACCAAATTACACTTCAAAGTTGAACTCGACTAAATGTAGTAATGTTGCTAGAATTCAAACTTTTTTAAATCTTATTTACGTGCACGCAGTAATGTAATTGTGTGCGCTTTACTATTATGAGATAGCCCTATGTTTGGTTATATTTACACTTGCAGAATAAACGATTCATTGAGATGAAATCAACATTTAATATGTTTAATCCTGTTTTTTTTTTTAATGCACTTGAAGATCAAATGGAATTATTGACTGCCTTCATTTTCCAAATGCAGCAAGCAATCCTCTTCTTCACACTAATCTCAATCAGCACTAACCTTCCCTGGTTTCTGTCGGCAGATGAGAGTAGTGATTGCAAGCCCTCTTTGCCATCAAAGATGAGATTTCCGATTATCCTAATTCCGTCTTGAGCTCATGAGGCAACCTAATGGCGAGTTGTCACTTGTGGCCATAGGCGTAAACGTGTGATTGGTAAGAACAAATGAAAGTGCACCGGCTAGCTTATTGGAGGATCTTTGAAAGTCCCGTTGCTCACAACTCAAAAGATTAGATCTCCGTAAGAACAAGTTGGTGGGCACAATATATAGCACCTGAGCTTGCCCTCCTCCGCAATCTGATACACTTGTTACTTCCCTTTAACAACCTTCATGAGTATTCAAAATCAACCCATCCGGACAAGTTAATGGAAATTATTGACCAAATAATGCTTGGTGATGCCAATGTGTTGCATCCTACATCTGGCAGTGATGTTAGGTGAATCGAGTGCATCAAGTCACTCATCATGGTTGGAGTCCAATGTTCTATGGCACTACAGCAAGAGCGGACGAAATCATCGAGGCAGAAATTAAATTTCAATTGAATGTTGATCAAACTAAGGTTGGTATAAATAATCTGCCTAATGTAAATGTAGGGATACATGTTCGATCACTTGAAGAATTGAAGAATAAAAGATTGGCCAGAGCTCTTGTCGATTTCCTTTTTATCATCTTCTTCTAATTTTAACTTGGATGCATTTCTAATTTTGTTTGTTGGATATCTATATATCATTTTTAGTACAGAAGAACAAACAAAAAAGATCAGGGTGGTGGATGCACACTCTTGGTGCACACTCCTTCTTTTCAAAATTTTTTTATTATAAATAGAGCTTTTTAGCCCGGATATTGTATTATTCGGGATAACAAGTCAAGCTATAAAGAAAGCTCTCACAGTTTAAAAAATTGTGTGAAATAGATTGACTACGATGAAAATCTCGTCAAACATATACGTGTTCGACTGATGTGTTGGCCGATAAGATAGAGTATCTGCAACTCTAATGCAATGGAATAAGTTTCTCATGATTTTCAAAATGACCGTGATCGCCTAAAGTTCTACGATTTTCAAAACTGTACGTAGTAGATGATATTTTTACAATTTTAGAAACCATGATTAGTTAGGATTCTGACTACTTTGATCCTCTTCTTCACACTATTGTCCCTTCCATGCATCCCCACATTCGAAATTAGATTTTGTTAAAAAGGTAAAAAATGATAGATAAAAATTATGTTTTTTTATAATAATTTCATATTTATTACTATTAGGTATGAATTTATAAACACAAATTTAAAAAAAATTAATATTTTATTTAGTTTTATTAATCTTAAGAAAGTATGCATAAATAATAATTAAACAACATGTTTTAATTAACAGAGAGAGTATTGTCCTACACTCAAGCTTGATTGTGTTTGGTACTCAAGGTTTGTAACTTACTCAAAATTAAAAAAAAAAAAAGTTAAATGAAAAATTCCATAAAAAATCGAAAAAAATATCAAAATTTTTAACCCAATTGGCCCGGCTTGTTTAGTTCCGTCCTTTTTTGCTCTTGGCTTGATCTGTCAAGTTTGGTGGAGTCGCTGACCTTTGATGTGGCTGAGTTTAGTTCCGAGTGAGGTTGTAGACTCGTGCGCCTTTTTTGATATTTTTTATCAAGAAGATTGTGACATTATTATAAGTATAAATGTATAATACATTAAACAAACCACGTTAGCAGTGAATGAATGGAATAGATGACATTATTATTTGAAAGGTAGCCAAGAAATAAATTAATTGCCTTCATTTTCCACACGCTTTGACATTTCCATATATTGACTGTGTCCAATTCGCCATTTTCCAGAAATTGATCGATAGCCCAATATGAATTAACAAATAAATCAACTGAACCTCCACAAACAAAATCTATAAAATTCAAGGTTTAATGATTAATCATCACAAACACCCAATCAAAATTCAAAGTTAACCCGACGAAAGAAATCTAATCCGATTGATCAGCATGTACTATATCTTGGCTTGAAAAGTTTGTTAAATCTCATTACCTATATAACAACTTAACTAATACTGTAATAAGTTAGGATCAATTCCACATTTTCCAATTACGATGATCTAATTAACTTAATTCTTATAAACCAAACAATAAGAAAACATATTAAGAACCCTCTTGATATATGTACTCTATTGGCCAATGGACAGTGGCGATCTGTGGGGGATTTGAGATGACTAAAGTCCCTAAAGTCCGGAAGAAAAACGTAGAATCTTTTTTTAGATTTTTTTGGTAATTTTTATTAATTTTAGGGATAAAAAAGCGTAAAAGCTATAAGGAATCATACAAAGTATAAAAGGAGTAAGGAATCATAGACAACTTAGCTTAAGTTCATGATTCACACCCTTTTAACCTCATCTTCTCTATAATTCTTTTTCTCTTAGTTTTCTTCTATTAAAAATGCCTAATTAAATAACAAATTTAATTTTTTTTCCCAATATATTTAAACAAAAATATTCTTTTCTATATATAAATATAAAAAAGATCTCACTTATAAATAATTTTTTACTTTTATTACTAAAAAATGACTATTTAAATCACAAATTTAAGATATTTTTTAATATATTTATTAAAAAAATATTTTTCATAAATGTAAAAAATATTTCTCGAAAATTTTCTTAGCCCCTTTAAGATAATTTCTGGATCCGCCACTACCCATAGAAATATAAAAACATTAAATTATAAAGAATATAAAAACATTGAAATTTGGTCACTGTCGATCATTTTTCCACGCTCTGTATTGACTCCAATCAAGTCGTCCGAGTGTGGGATGCTCTTTAATCTTTAGTCGTCTCCAAATTATTTGCATGATTCATCACCATCTGTTTTGTTTAAACAAAATTATTTGAATGTATAATGTATCTAGTTAGGGGCGGATCCTCTTTAGGATCAGAAGTGGCAGTCTTCCCCCAATCAAAAATAAATTTTAATATACATAATCTTCTCGTCGATTGTTTCGATTTGATATATCATAAACTCAAATCTGGTACATGAGTAAAAAAATTATAAATATTTCAAGGTTGAAGCGATATAAATTTTTTTTAATTATTTACCAAATTAACATATTTTTATCATAGTTATCGTTTATTAAACTTCATAACTCAATACTATAATTAAACTTGAAAACTTCAAATATTGACGGTTTTTCGGAAAAAAATTAGAGTTTTATTTTCCGCCCCGTCAACAAATTGCTTCAGGATCCGCCACTGTATCTAGCTATGATAATTCAATTCCATCTATTATGTTCAAACTAGTTATACTCAATTGATTTAGACCCAAAAAAAAGGAAAAGAAAAGAAGAAGCTCTATTCGATCAATTGATGTATAATTCAATTCAATATATTTCAACAGATGTGATTGCTCATATGAATGTTTTAGACAACACAAAATTTAAGGTTCTCATTCATAAAGATGGCTTAGCGAGTACTATTCAATTGTTGTAGCCTTTGGCTTCTTAACACACCAAAAACAAAAAATCAATATATTTTGTTAAAACTAGCAATGAATTGAAACCATCTATTAAACAAATATATAAATAAGAAATTCTTTCATTCTTACATAAAATCATAAAATAGTTGATTTAATTTGAGGATAGCCATTCAAAGTACCACTAATAATGAGCAATAGAATAATACTAAAACAAGTGTGCCTCTATATAGTCCAATTAAGATCTATGAAGATCGAGAAACATATCATCCAATTAATATTGAAACATGCAATCAATCAAAGATTTCATAATCTTCTTCTCACTTCTATCCTTTAGCTGTTTGAGCACTTATTCTCACGGCTTGAAAATAGGGAATGAGAGTGATTACGAAGCCCTCTTGGCCATCAAGGCTAACATTTTCGACGATCCTGATTCCGTGTTGAGCTCCTGGAGCAACCATTCCCTCCATTTTTGCCAATGGAGAGGCGTTACTTGTGGGCGTAGGCATAGTCGTGTGGTCAGTTTAGACCTTTCTTCCAACAAGCTAGTTGGTACGCTATCTCCTTTCATAGGTAACTTAAGCTTCCTTCGTGAACTTGAGTTATTCAATAACTCCTTTCGAGGGGACATTCCCCATCAAATTTCTCATTTGCATAGGCTACGAATCCTAGACCTGCAGATGAACTCGTTTGGAGGAAAAATCCCTGCCAACTTGTCTCGTTGTAGGGACCTTACTGCGCTCGGGCTAGGCAACAACAATCTAGAGGGGAGAATTCCTATTGAGGTGGCCACCATGCCCAATTTGGTGGATCTTCATCTTTTTATCAACCACTTTAGTGGTCTTCTTAAAGATATTGGGATTAAGAATATGAGTAGATCCTTGCAAGTATTACAGTTAGGTGAAAATCAACTACAAGGTAGCATTCCAGATGATTTTGGAAAGCTTAAAGGCCTTTATTATCTTACTTTACATGACAACATGTTATCTGGTGTTATCCCAACATCCATTTTCAATCTTTCCAGCTTGACTGTTCTTGAGTTTAGTAGGAATATTAAAATAAGTGGAAATCTTCCCCCAGATCTTGGTTTACGTCTCCCCAAACTTCAATCTCTTATAGCATCAAACACCTCCCTAGTTGGACGAGTTCCGACTTCATTGTCCAACCTTTCTGAGCTTCAAACACTTGATCTTTCACTCAATAGTTTCAAGGGTGAGTTTTCCTTTCGTGGAAACAATATGCCATATTTAAATTTCCTTAATATTGGATATGCATTTTCCTCTGGACAAGGCACAGATCTTGGCTTCGTGGACACCCTAACAAACTGCACCAATTTAATGCTATTGGAAATGGATGGCAATTCTTTCACGGGACCATTCCCTCATTCTATACTTAATCTTTCGACAACCCTTCAAGTTTTAGTGATTGCCAAAAATCAAATATCAGGATATGTCCCATTTGGGCTAGGTAGGTTTGTGAATTTAAATGCTATGGATTTTCAAGATAACCATTTCACTGGCCCAATCCCTGATGATATTAGTAAGCTACAACTTCTAGATTTTGCTGGTTTTGGGGATAACAATTTCTCAGGAGAAATCTCGTTCTCTCTTGGAAACCTGACACTTTTGAGTGCATTGGATATGGCATACAATAGTCTTGAAGGGTCATTGCCTGCAAGTGTCGGAAATTGCACATATTTACAAATACTATATATGCAATCAAACATGCTTAGTGGAGTTTTGCCGGTTGAGTTGTTTGATGCTTCAAGTTTGATATACCTAAACATTAGTCAAAACAAGTTCCATGGATCATTGCCAGATAAAGTTAGCATGCTAAAGCATTTGGTTCAGTTCGATGCATCAAATAATATGTTTTCAGGTGCGATCCCAAGTACTCTTGGAGGTTGCACGAGTCTTACAATCTTAGACTTGAGCAAAAACTCTTTTGTAGGATCGATACCCAACTCTTTAGGTCCTTTGAAAAGCATCCAAACACTTGACCTTTCTTGTAATAATCTGTCAGGACAAATCCCTAAATATTTTTCCTCTTGGCGAGATTTGTCGTATCTAAATCTGTCATTCAATAACCTCGAGGGTGAAGTTCCTACTGATGGGATTTTTTCCAACACAAGTGGTGTGTCAGTTATTGGCAACAATAAGCTCTGTGGAGGAGTGTTTGAGCTACATCTACAAAGATGTCCTTCCACTAATGTATCTAAAAGGAGAAGATTGTCGTTAGCAGTGATCGTGATCATTTGTGTTGCTTGTTCCCTAATTGGCGTACTATCCGTTGCATTATGTTTCTATTTGCTTTGCTATCAAAGGAGAAGAAAGGATGCATCCTCAGACTTAGAGAATACCAAGCCTTTTCTTAAAGTGTCTTATCAAATGTTGTCGAGGGCAACAAACGAGTTTTCGTCATCAAATCTGATAGGTGTTGGAGGCTTTGGATCTGTCTATAAAGGAATCCTACACCAAGATGATGCAGAATTGGTAGTTGCAATCAAGGTGATGAAGCTTCAGAATGATGGAGCCGGTAAAAGTTTCCTTGCTGAATGTAAAACTTTGAGGAACATACGTCACCGAAATCTTGTTAAAATCATCACAGCATGCTCAAGCATTGATACTCTGCGTAACGACTTCAAAGCTTTGATTTACGAGTTCATGCCCAGAGGTAGTCTTGAAGGATGGCTATATCCAAACCATGTCAGCGATGACCATGTAGATGATGACCAAGCCGGCAAGTTAAGCCTCTTTCAAAGGATAAACATTGCCATCGACGTGGCTTCTGCGCTTGAATATCTCCACATCGGATGTGCCAACCCAATCATTCATTGTGATTTGAAACCTAGCAACATCTTGCTTGATGATGATATGACTGCTCGTATCGGTGATTTTGGATTAGCTAAGTTTTGTTTAGCTGGAGCGTCAACCTCTAGCACTACAAACCAGTCTAGTTCAAATCAAGTGAGAGGAACCGTTGGATATGCTGCACCGGGTAATTTTATTGACCTTAACATTGCTTTATATATGATTCATTTCTTAGTATAATATTGCTTTTAACCCATCATTACACTTCACATGCTATGTAGAATATGGCGTCGGGAGCAAGGTCTCGCCTGAAGGTGACATCTACAGCTTTGGGATCATTGTGTTAGAGATGATGACATCCAAAAAGCCGACTGATCCAATGTTCAACAATGGTCTCAACCCTCATGAGTATTCAAACTCAGCTTTTCCTAATGGGGTGATGGAAATTATCGACCAAATAATGCTCGGTGACACTAATGTACTGCATCCAAGAACCGGCGGGGATATCAGGAAAATTGAGTGCATCAAGTCAATCATCATGGTTGGTGTCCAATGCTCTATGGAGCTACCACAAGAGCGGATGAGCATAAGTAATGCGCTTAATGAGTTGAAATCAGCAAGGCGGAACTTCCTCTCAAGTGGACCTAGCAACCAAATTACACTTGAAAGTTGAACTTAGTTTAGTAGCCAAGAACTTTTTAAAATCCTGTTTACATATTAACTGCACTGTGTACTTTAAGTATAATTACTTTTCCCTATGTTGGGTTGTATTTGCATTTGCAACTGCACTACTGCATGCAGTCTGCAGAATAAAAGATTCATTGATATGAAATCGGCATTTACTTTGCCCTATGCTAATTTTTAAACAATGTACTGAATGAGTTGAAATCAGGGTAAGTTAAATAGCCGATTCAATATATCTGTTGTTCGCTTCAGTAAATTAGGAGTTAGTTGTCATTTCCATTATATAAATTCAATCATGCCTCGGTTTGAAATAAATTATTTTGTTGTAATTTGAACTTGGGTTATGTTAAAAAAAAAAGCTTATTAGTTGGATAAAATATATAAGGTGTCCAAATTCTATAAAAGCATGAATTATTTTTGTTATTTTACTTGCTATCGTTCATCATGACAAGTATTTGATTTGATCACCTAGTTATATATATACGGAGTATTTAATAAACAATTTGATCACCTATTTGATTTAAAGTTGACTATTCCAGGAGACTTAAAACTGCTCAAATTGCTACCCAAATTAGCAATTTCAGGATAAAAAATCAGATTCACATTCAAGATCACCTGTTTGACTATACTCAAAACAATGACAGTAGAAACTATGACAGCAATGAAGATATATATATACCTTCTCTTCTCTCCCTGATGACTTAGCAAGATGTTTGGACATTAATGATTCCTGCAACAAATGTAATCACAAATTTAACACATTCAGCAAGCAGATAAAGCAGCAATTCAAACATTTGCCGGGAAATATCCCAAAATTTAATTTCTTAACAAACACTTTAATATATTTATAATTATAAGTATAATTGATTGAGAATCCAAACAAACCACCTTAGCATTGAATGAACAGAATAAATGACATTATTATTTGGAAGGTAGCCAAAAAATAATTTTTTTTTTCCATAGGTAGACACTTAATTCATTATAAGTCATTATAATATAGGGAGAAGGGATTCGTATGAGTACATGTCATCCTTTCCAGCTAAACTAGTAAGATTTGACAGCCAAGAAATAAATTAATTGCCATCACTTTCCACACGTTTCGAAATTTCTATATATATTGACTGTGTCCAAATTCTCCCTTTTCCAGAAATTGATCGACAGCCCAACTTGGGCGCCACTGTCATTTTTCCACACTCTTTATTGACTCCGATCAAGTCGTCCAAGGGTGGGGTGCTCTTTAATCATAAGTAGTCTCCAAACCGGACGCTGTGTTAACATAATTCTAATTAACTTTAATCATGTTAACGGTTTTTCTATTCTATGCCCAATATTTACTCTTTCAATATCTATTTCTGTTGAGGGCATAGGATAAGATCTTAAATGGGAAAAGATACCCTACCAAAAATAAGCGACCCTAATAATTTAATTTAAAATTTGGTAAATGAAATTTAATTAAGGATGTATTTTTCTAAAATGGGCATCTTATTCTATGCCCTTGGGGCATAGGATAGAAAAATCGTTATGTTAAATATTAGCTATCCTAATTGTTACATTTCGGTCACTAAATTATTTGCATGATTCATGGTGTTAATCGCACCACAAAAAATTGGGTGGGGCACCCAAAAATAAAATGTACTTCCGTCTTTTAGAAACGGGAGTTAAGTCATTTTATTTATTTCTTTTTTTTATTTTTTTTAAATATTATACATAACTTCCGTGTTTTAAACACGAAAGGTCAAATCTGTATTTTGCCTTCCGTTTTTAAAACACGAGTGGTAAAAGTTGTATTTTGTCTTCCGTTTTTAAAACACGAGAGTTAAAAGTTACTTTTTGCCTTCCGTTTTTAAAAAACGAAAGTACAGATTTGCTTTTTAACTCCCGTTTTTTAAACACGGGAGTATAAAGCATATTTTTGCCTTTCGTGTTATAAATACGGAAGTACAAAATGTTGTATCCTTTTCGTATTTAAAAAACGGAAGGTTATGATTTTTAATATGACGAATTCCTATGCGGCCATACGGTATTTTGCCCTAGTTGCTGCCGATTTTCATAGAAGAACGTCGAACCATGTATTCAATGGTAATGAAGAAGTCAACAATAATATTCAGGTATTTATGCACTTTTATAATAGAATAATGATAAAAATAGATTCAATTCGTGAAATTTGATTATTTTCAACGCTATTTCAATTGTTTTCAGTTTAATAGAATGAACATTGCTGGATTCGATTATTCGCCTTGTTTTGCGAATAACTATTACTGGAAGGATAGAAAATCGATGTTAGAATGGGCTTGTCAGATTGCTTTTTATGAACAACTTTGTTCTCACAATTATGAAATCTTAGAATAGCTCTACAACCCGATATGGCTCAGTGTATTTAGGATGTGAAAAACGTGGATAAAACAGAAATCGTAAGAAGAAAATCGTAGGTGTTGATGTACCGGTAATAGTCACACGGGATGGAAGATCTAAGAAAAATAATTGTCCATTGTTGTTGTATGGTTGGGAAACCGAAAGAAATATATGGTGACTGAGAGTGGAGTGCGGTACGCATAACCACAAACTGTCTCCCAGTCTCAAAAGTCATCAGATGGTGGGACGATTGACGAATGAAGAGATACAACTAGTGGAAGATTTGACAATCACCGGGGTAAAGCCAATTCCCCTTCTCGTGACATTGAAAAATACTTTCAATGAGAATATGAGCATGAGACAACAAATTTATAATGCAAGGGCGAGAATCAAGAAGAATGAGACCAATATGCATGTAAGCTTAGATTTTGGTAATATGCTCGCGTATCAAAAGTTCACTTTCAGTCACAGGCTTCGTCCCGACGGGTCTTTGCAAGACCTAGCGTTTGCTCACAAGGATTCACTAGAGTTGTGGAAGATATTCTCATACGTCATGATTATGGACGCAACATATAAGACAAATATGTAAGCTTAGATTTTGGTAATGCATGCATTATTCTAATTTTATTGTTTGTAAATGAATCATATAATATAGAAAATGACTATTATGTAGGTACGGTTTAATTTGCCGTTGTTTGAGATAGTTGGACAAACAAGCACTGAGATGACGTTTATGTGGGTTTTGCATTCTTGGGAGATGAAACTGAAAATACATACAATTGGATGTTGCGACAAGTCGAAGGATGGTGTCCAAACCGTCCAAGGGTGATAGTGACCGATAAGTATGGTGCTCTTATCAATGCGGTTGCTACTGTATTTGGGGATGCGCATCACATGTTGTGCGAGGTTTACATGCACCGTAACATAGAAGAAAATGCTTATAGGAAGTCCCATAACCAGGAGTCTGTACAGAAGGAGTTTTCTAGAGATTGTTATGCATTGTATAGATCAAAGTCAAGTCAATCATTCCCCCGATGTCACGAAGAGATGAAGGGTCGTTGGGGGACACGGTGGGGTCTGATGGAGTATTTGGACCTTGTATGGGTTAGTCATAAGGAGAAGTTGGCTTAGCACTTGACCGACCGATATTTTCATCTCGACAACCGAACAACAAACAGGTACATAATCTCCATCCAAGTGAATAGATAAACTTAAGACACATAATTTGTCCATTAAATATCAACTTATTTATATCTCATGAAATTTATATGTAGGGCGGAATCTGCACACTCGATATTGAAGCAACATTTGGGTGTGAGCACTGAGAAACTTGACAATGTTGTTGAACATATCCACATGATGTTGATGGATCAACGTCTCCAACTGATTATGGTACACACTATGGATAAAGGGGCACTAATAATCGGGGATGTACTAACTAATTATGGTACACACTATGTCAGAGTCATATGGAGCGATCCAGAACATGTAAGTGACTACTCTCTGAATCCTCTCTTGAATATGTATTGTTTCTTAAATTGGATAATTTCTGGTCATTTAGCAATCATTTTTGTTTGGTTGTGATTACAATTTACAAGTTGGGAGTGACTGCTAGGGACACTTTTATATTGATTGTTGTTTTAGGTTATTATAGCAAACATTGGTGGCAATGCCCACAACTTCACAGGGAATAGCAATTAACTCAACTACCTACCATTCAATTCTCCTAAATTCACTTTAGAACAGCAAACAATATGATTAATTAAGCCATAAATCAACGGACTTGTTCCTGCAACTCAACCAATTGTCTCTCCTTCTCTTGAAAATGTTCTTGAAGATCATGAAACTGCTTTATGTGATGGGCCCTCTCAGCTTCAATATTATCATGCTCCCTCCTGCAATGAGTAAATTATGCATGAGCATGACCAACCCTTCCAAGCATTCAATTATTCTTTGGCAACATCATTTTATTTCCTATGAAAGGGAAAGGAGGGTGCACGCAGATCACAAGACATCAAACCACCAACGTCACATTTATGCCAATTCCATGCTTTGTTCTCTGAGAAGGTCCTCCTTTGCCCATGCCTGTGAAACATAAATTTCAGAAGTAGTATCTTAAATAACAAACAGATGCTATACTAGCATAATCTAATGACAACACAAAAGAAAGCAAGAAGGGACTAACCGCCTCATTGTTCAATCTAGTTGCATGCAATTCTCTTTCTTTATCCTCAATCTTCCTCTCCAGCTCTATTATTCTCTGCTCCATCTCATGTAGTTATTCCTGGCAAACCATCCACACAAAACTTATCACAAATCAAACATAAACCAAGATTTCTAACCACAAATCAATAGCCTTGTTCCACTATGGGATTCACCCTATTGAAAGATGAAGCCTTCTTTCCACAGTACCTGAAATTTTGAAATTGTATTGGCCTGTTCGTTGATTTGAGCATCAAAGCTTTTATGCAATTCAGTAATCTCCGATTGTGCTATCATCCGGGCCCTGAGATCAATCTCCATCTACTGCAACTCTTCCCTTTTGCTTACCAAGCTATGCGGTTTCTCTTCAAAATCATCGACATCAACAATTCCAGATCCATCCATTTGAATTGAAAAAAAGTTGACAGTATCAAGAGATTCTCGTCCCTGCTGTACCTTAACAATAACACATAATTGTTTCATACTCTCCAGTTCCATCACATCACAATTTAAATCTCAAAGCTTCAGATTTAAAAGGTATGAAAGCAACATGAAAGAAAAAACAAAATTAAGCAAACACATGGATGTTGCTTTCACCTCATTAATTGAAGTGAGTTTTGTTTGTTTTTATTCAACTCGCCCATCTTTAAACTGATACTGATTGAACCTAGCACAACTTATCAGCACTGTTAAATGTTTGATTTGCTTTATCAATTAGGATTTATGCTTTAATTTAGGGTAGGTAATAGTTAACATGTAGAGTAACGTTGCTTATCAATTAATTATGTTTCACTTTTTGTAGATAAAGCTTTTGAAAATCCATAGGTGGGACAGAACTATAACGAAGTTGAGGCATTATTTTAATGGCGCTCCCGATGGATCTTCTTGGAAGACTTTGGTGGAGCAATCTGGGCTGGCGTCTTTGCTTCGGTTCCAAATTCAATGTGTTGACCATTTGTTGGTGTCTTCGTTCATTTAACATTGGTATCCTGAGACGAATACATTTCTTCATCTCCCATTTGGGGAGATGACCATAACTCTCCATGATGTGTTCTATCTCACCGGACTAAAAGTGGACGAAGAGTTATTAAGAGATTCTAGAGGGTCGGAGAAGAAGCTTCAGCTTGACATACATCGTGCTTGGGGGTTCTCAAAGGAGGACATCAACTCTTAGTTTAGCAATTCCGGTTTGTTGACGAAGAAATCGATGGAGCAATTACAAGAATTGATTGCAAACAATCAAAACTCAACGGAAATAGCATCACTGTGGATTTTTATATTTATTGGTGTAACTCTGTTCCTAGATAAATCCAGTGATATATAATCAAGCCCAAATATACAAGAGTCGTTCTGGAATACACTGAGGAGCTCGATACCATTGCTTGGGGTACATGTGCTCTTGCGCTTCTATATCGTCAATTGGGCGAGGCTTCCAGGGCAGAGACAAAGCAGATGTCTGGTACAATTCGATTTCCCAAATCTAGCAGCGAGCTCCTTCCAAACTTGTGCAACAGATCGACAATAGAAAATCGATTATGCAATTTCCTGACAGAATGCCAGATCCAAGACAACATCATGTTGTTACATCGCTCCCATTGCATCAAGAGCATTGGATTATCCGCTGGAGGACGACAAGAACCAGTAACAAACCTGAGTTTGTTCTTTGCGAGGAGAGAGACTTCGACGAATCACCTCCAATGGTTGTAGTTCTGATCATCAAGCAGACTCGTTGAGAGAACATAGCTTAGATGATCAGAATTATGGAGAAAAAGCTCATTGAGTGAATCGATAGGAGAAGGAGGAGGGAAGCGAGGATCGAGTTGCTCGAATGCCATGGAAGAGGGAATCAAGTATTCAAGAACTTATCCGATACCAAGTTACAGTTTGTAATTGAGAAACAAAGAAGAGAGAACAAACAGAGTATGAAAACTCAAATTGATTTCATTGAATTGAATGAATCCGATTATCTGTATTTATTGGGGAGCCATATGCTCCAGTTTGTTACAACAAACCCTCCTCACTCACAAACAATCAAACAGATTTTCGGTCCTACCTGGCACTAGGCGTGGCCACGGGTCGGACCCGTCGGGTCAACGGGTTCGACCCCCGGGTCAAGGGTCGGGGTTGGTCGGCCCGAACCCTAACCCGAAAATTCACGGGTTGACGGGTTGGGGTCAACCCGTTGACCCAGCAGGTTACATTATTTATAAAAAAAACAATTTTTTTTAAAAAACGACTATTAAAATAAATAAATAAATGATATGTGAAGATAAAAATCTTCACAACACATTTTATCACCCACTTCATAGTGTTAAAAATGTGGGAAGATTTTATATATCTTTATATCAATTCTTTCATCCACAATAATAATGTGGGATGTAAGAGAGAAAATATGAGAATATATTTTTCTAAAACTTCAATTTCCAATTTAATTTCCAATGTAGGAAATGTAGGAATAAGTGAAGTGGGAGAAATGAGATAGTGGGATACATATATATAACCTAATACATTCTCATTCTAACTCCATATTTTCGATGTGGGATGAAGCCTTTGTGCCACATCGAAAATGAGAGGATGGAAGGAAGACTTCCAAGTCTATAAAAGGGGAAGGGTGATAGTGCTTTTGACCCACATTGCACATTGCAAATTAGTTTATGTTTATATATTATGAATTATTCTAAAAATAATATATATAATAATAATTATAAACTTAAAAAAAATATTTTTTCAATAAAAAAACTTTAGAATGGTGGGTTGACTTGGCGGGTTGACCTGTCGAGTCAGCGGGTTCAAAACCCCCCGACCCTAACCCGCTGACCCGAGGACCCAGACCCGTACGACCCATCGGAACACGAGTCAACTCGTGACCCGTGGCCATGCCTAGCTGGCACTAGCTTGTCTTCTTCCTTCCGCTTGAGTAATACTCCCTCCGATCCAAAATACATGTCGTTTGACTTTTTTACACGTATTTTAAGAAGCTAAAAACTATATAAAATATCAACTTTTTTAAATTATTTTTTTACAACTTAATATTTGTTGGTAACAATTATTAAATTGTAAAAAAATAATAATAAAAAATTTAATATTTTATATAGTTTTTAGCTCCTTAAAATACGTGTTGAAAAGTCAAACGACATTTATTTTGGATCGGAGGTAGTAGTTAGTAGTATCCAACCGATTTGAAGTGATTATGTTTATAATGTAATTATAAATATAAATATTTTATAAGTGTTTGTTACATAATTTATAATCAGTTTAAAATAATGTGAATTTAAAATAAAAATACCTTATAAATTGTATCAATAGGTTTATAATTTTTTTTTTCAAACAATTTACATATATTTATATAATACATTGAGAACCCAAACAAACCATGCACCTTAGCATTGAATGAACAGAATAAATGACATTATTATTTGGAAGGTAGCCAAGAAATAAATGAATTGCCTTCATTTTCCACACGCATTGAAATATATTTCTATATATGGTTGACTGTCCAATTCGCCATTTCCAAAAATTAATCAACAGCCCAATTTGAATTGACCAATAAATCAACTGAACCCCTCCACTCCACAAACAAAATCTATAAAATTCAAGGTATAATAATCATCACAAACACCCAATCAAAATCCAAACTTAACCCAAGTCAAGAAATCTAATTCGATCAATTGATATAGAATTCGATCAATTTAATATATGTGATCGATTGCTCATCCGATGTTTTAGACAACACAAAACTTAAGGTTCTCATTCATAAAGATAGAGTACTATTCAACTGTTGTAGTCTTTGGCTTCTTACCACACAACAAAAAAAAAATCAATATATTTTGTTAAAACTAGCGATGAATTGAAATGTTATACAAATATATAAATAAGAAAATCTTTCATTCTTACCTAAAATGATAAAATAGTTGAGGATAGCCACTCAAAGTACCATTAATAATGAGCAATAAAATAATACTAAAATAAGTGTGCTCTATAAAGTCCATCATATCTATGAAGAGAAACATATCATTCAATTAATATTGAAACATTTTCTCAATTAGTGTATGAATTTTCACATAAACATGCAATCAATCAAAGATTTCATAATCTTCTTCTCACTCCTATCCTTTAGCTGTTTGATCAGCACCCATCCTCACGGCTTGAAATTAGGGAATGCGAGTGATTATGAAGCACTCTTGGCCATCAAGGATAAGATTTTCGATGATCCTGATTCCGTGTTGAGCTCCTGGAGCAACAACTCCCTCCATTTTTGCCAATGGAGAGGCGTTACTTGTGGGCGTAGGCATAGCCGTGTGGTCACTTTAAAACTTTCCTCCAATAAGCTATTTGGTACATTATCTCCTTTCATAGGTAACTTAAGCTTCCTTCATGTTCTTGACTTATACAATAACTCATTTCGAGGGGACATTCCCCATCAGATTTCTCATTTGCCTAGGCTACAAATCCTAGACATGGAGAATAACTTGTTTGGAGGACAAATCCCTGCCAACTTGTCTCGTTGTAGGCACCTTATCAAGCTCGCCTTCAGCGAAAACAATCTAGAGGGGAGAATTCCTACTGAGGTGGCCACCTTGCCTAATTTGTTAAATCTTCATCTTTTTAGTAACCACTTTAGCGGTTATCTTAAAGATATTGGAATTAGGAATATGAGTAGCTCCTTGCAAGTATTACAGTTAGGTCAAAATCAACTGCAGGGGAGCATCCCAGATGATTTTGGAAATCTCAAAGGCCTTACTTATCTTACTTTCTACGACAACATGTTGTCTTGTATCATACCACTATCCATTTTCAATCTTTCCAGCTTGACATGTCTTGCGTTAAGTACGAATATTAAAATCAGTGGGAATCTTCCCCAAGATCTTGGCCTACGTCTTCCCAAACTTCAATATCTTCTAGTAGCAAACAACTCTCTAGTTGGACGAGTTCCAACTTCATTGTCAAACCTTTCTGAGCTTATAACACTTGATATCTCAATCAATAGTTTTAAGGGCGAGTTTTCCTTCCATGGAAACAATATGCCAAATCTCACGCGGCTTAATATTGAAGAAGCATTTTCCTCTGGACAAGGCACAAATCTTGGCTTCGTGGATACCCTAACAAACTGCACCAAATTAATCCAATTGCAAATTGAAGGCAATTCTTTCACAGGACCATTCCCTCATTCTATACTTAATCTTTCCACTAGCCTTCAATTTTTAAATATTGGCTACAACCAAATATCAGGATATGTCCCATTCGGACTAGGTAGGTTTGTGAATTTATATATCTTGAGTTTTGCAGAAAACCATTTCACCGGCCCAATCCCTGCTGATATTAGTATGCTACAACGTCTAGAACTTGTTGCCTTTTCGAATAATAATTTCTCAGGAGAAATCTCATTCTCTCTTGGAAACCTGACACTTTTGAGTGTTTTGCATATGGAATACAACAATCTTAAAGGATCACTACCAACAAGTGTCGGAAATTGCACGTATTTAGAAAAACCATATTTGCAATCAAATATGCTTAGTGGAGTTTTGCCAGTTGAGTTGTTTAATGATTCAAGTTTGACCGACCTAGACATTAGTCAAAACAACTTCCAAGGTTCATTACAGGATAAAGTTAGCATGCTAAAGAATTTGGTTCAATTTGGTGCATCAGATAATACGTTTTCAGGTGAAATCCCGAGCACTTTTGGAGGTTGCACGAGTCTTACAATGTTAGACATGAGCAAAAACTCCTTTGTAGGATCGATACCCAACACTTTAGGTACTTTGAAAAGCATTCAAATACTTGACCTTTCTTGCAATCATCTGTCAGGACAAATCCCAAAATATTTTTCCTCTTGGCCATATTTGTTGTATCTAAACCTGTCATTCAACAACCTCGAGGGTGAAGTTCCTACCGATGGGGTTTTTTCCAACCCAACTAATGTATCAATTGTTGGCAACAATAAGCTATGTGGAGGAGTGTTCGAGCTACATCTACAAAGATGCCCTTCTACTAAAGTCTCAAAAAGGAGAAGATTGTCGTTAGCAGTGATCGTGATCATCTGTGTTTCTTGTACCCTGATGGTTGTACTATCAGTTTGAATATGCTTCTATTTGCTTTGCCATCAGAGGAGAAGAAAGGATGCATCCTCAGACTTAAAGAATATCAAGCCTTTTCTTAAGGTGTCTTATCAAATGTTGTCGAGGGCAACAAACGGGTTTTCGTCATCAAATCTGATAGGCGTTGGAGGCTTTGGATCTGTCTATAAAGGAATCCTACACCAAGATGATGCAGAATTAGTAGTTGCGGTCAAGGTGATGAAGCTTCAAAATGATGGAGCAGGTAAAAGTTTCCTTGCTGAATGTAAAGCTTTGAGGAACATACGTCACCGAAATCTTGTTAAAATCATCACAGCATGCTCAAGCATTGATACTCTGCGTAATGACTTCAAAGCTTTGATTTACGAGTTCATGCCCAAGGGTAGTCTTGAAGGATGGCTATATCCAAACCATGTCAGCGATGAACATGTCGATGATGACCAAGCTGGCAAGTTAAGCCTCTTTCAAAGGCTAAACATTGCCATCGACGTGGCTTCTGCGCTTGAATATATCCACATCGGATGTGCCAACCCAATCATTCATTGTGATTTGAAACCTAGCAACATCTTGCTTGATGATGATATGACTGCTCGTATCGGTGATTTTGGATTAGCCAAGTTTCGTTTAGCTGGAGCATCAACCTCTGCCACTACAAACCAGACTAGTTCAAATCAAGTGAGAGGAACCGTTGGATATGCTGCACCGGGTAATTTTATTGACATTAACATTGCTTTATATATGATTCATTTCTTAGTATAATAATGCTTTTAACGCATCATTACACTGCACATGCTATGCAGAATATGGTGTCGGGAGCAAGGTCTCGCCTCAAGGTGACATCTACAGCTTTGGGATCATTGTGTTAGAGATGATGACATCCAAAAAGCCAACTGATCCAATGTTCAACAATGGTCTCAACCTTCATGAGTATTCAAACTCAGCTCTTCCTAATGGGGTGACGGAAATTATCGACCAAATAATGCTCGGTGACACTAATGTCCTGCATCCAAGAACCGGCGGGGATACCAGGAAAATTGAGTGCATCAAGTCACTCATCATGATTGGTGTCCAATGCTCTATGGAGCTACCACAAGAGCGGATGAGCATAGGTAATGCGCTTAACGAGTTGAAATCAGCAAGGCGGAACTTCCTCCCAAGTGGACCTAGCAACCAAACTACACTTCAAAGTTGAACTCAATTTAGTGGCCAAAAACTTTTTTAAACCCGGCCTGTTTACTTGTAGTTAATTGTACTGTGTACTTTAGTATAATTACTTTGCCCTATGTTTACTTGCAGTCTGTAGAAATAAAAGATTCATTGAGATGAAATCATCATTTATAATGAGTAACCCTGTTTTTTCTTTTTTAATTACTTTGCCCTGTGTTGGGTTGTAGCCAAGAAACAAATTGGCAGGCCAATATGCATGTGTATTGACTGCCTTCTTGGAAGATGGCATCTCAGAGGCCCACAGATCCAATGTTTCCAAGCTGTGGCTACTGGCTAACTTTTAAATTGAAGATTAAATGGCATTATTATTTTATATGCAATGTTCAACAACAATCTCAACCTTCATTATTTCATATCCGATGTTTAGACAATTCACTGAATGAGTTGAAATCAGTGTTAAGTTAAATAATCGATTCAATCTGTTGTTCGCTTGAGTAAATTAGGAGTTAGCTGTCATTTCCGCTGTCATTTCCATTATATAAATTGGGCGGAGCTAGGGGTGCTTTGGCGGAAAAAAAATACTAAAAAAAATATATTTTTTTAATATATTTAGAATTTTTATGATATTTGAACCAAAAGTGATATCTAGTTCAAGTGATAAAAGAAGGAATGAGGAGAATTAAAATCAAAAGTTTTTGGGTTCAAATCTCAACTCCTTCACTTACTATAACATTAATTCTTCCTGATTTCTCTATATTTTTTTGTTTCTATCAACTATTTTATTAAAAAAAATGTCATATTTATATTTAAATAAAAAAAATATTTTACGAAATTTTTTTAACACCCCTCACCCAAATCCTGGCTCTGCCACTTAATTCAATCATGCCACAGCTTGAAATAAATTACAAATCTTAACATTTTTTTGTAATATATCCAATGATTTGAACTTGAGTTATGTTATAAACCTTGTTAGTTGGATAAAATACATGAGGTGCCCAAATTCTACAAAAGCATGAATTATTTTATTATCCGTCCAAGCTAGTTTAAGTATATATGTGATATAAACCACTTGTATATCTATGTTAGTCATTTTAATTGTTATCGTCTATAGAGTATATGTGAAGCTGATGTAAGCAAAAACGGTGAGGGGCATTTTGGTCATTTAAAACCAACTGAGCTCAGCTCCCTCTACCTCACCCAATATAAATACTCTGTTCTTCGTCAGTTGCAACTGACTTTTCTTGATTGCAATAGAAAAGCTCCAAGAGTTTCATGGAGTCTTTGTACATTGGATTTGATCAATTCTAGTTCATTTTCTTGGTGTTCAATCACTGTTTCTGTCGATTTCAAATGGTATCAGAGCTTCAAGGTGACGATCGGGCGTTCTGAAGTCTGAGGTTTGCTGAGCGATTGGGGAATTTGTTTTTTTTTTTCTGGAATTCATTTGTGTTTTGATTCGATATGGTTGGTAGAGGTGTTACGAATGGGCAAAGCCAGGGATCTGGTATAGGAGCTGAGGGAAATGGACAAGGTCGGGGCAATTTCGTCTCGGTGACTCCACCAGGGCCAGGTGCAGGAGCTGGTCGGGGTTGGAATTTTGTGAATCCAGGAATACAGTTTGGGGAAATGCAAGGTATGAATAGAGCACATGTTAAACCGCTATTTTTATCAAGTTCTGATCATCCTGGAATGGTTTTGGTTTCTACTCCATTCAATGGCTTGAATTTCACTAGTTGGAGTCGTGGTATAAAAATGGTGCTTGGTGCTAAGGCGAAATTGGGATTTATAACTGATAGCTGTGTTAAACCTCTGGAACGGAGTGAGGATTTTGAGAAATGGATGCGTGCAGATTCAATGGTGATGTGCTGGTTGATCAATTCCATGACAAGTGAAATTGCAGAGGGGTTCATGTATGTGGAATCTTCTAAAGAGCTATGGGATGAGATAAAGGAAAGATTCTATGAATCGAACGATCCTTTAGTTTATCAGCTGCGTAGAGATTTGTCGAATATCAAGCAAGAAAATATGTCTGTAGGGGCTTACTTTGGAAAGTTAAAGAAAATTTGGGATGAGTTACAGTTGTTAGATGCTGTGCTTGTATGTGGTTGTGGAGTAGTGAATAATTGTGGATGTGGTTTGCTGAAAAGGATGATTGAATGAGAGGAAAAGGCAAAAGTAATGCATTTTTTAATGGGGCTTAATGATGTGTATGAGAACTTGAGGAGCAATGTGCTGTCTAAGGATCCTATGCCAGGGATTAATAAAGCATTTCAAATGGCTACGCATATTGAAAGATCCAAGGGGGTCACAGGTTCAAGCCAAGGGGATCAAAGTGCTTTGAATGTATCTAGGCAGGGTGACAAGTTTGGTCAGGGAGATAGATTTGGACAGTTTGGTCAGTATGAGTGGGAAGCTAATGTTGTGAACAGGTTCAAGAATGGAGATCAGTCCAGAAATTATGAGCAAGGATACAGAGATTATAAGAAAGCTAAATATGATAGGAAATGTGATCATTGTGGAGAAAAAGCTCATACCAAGGAGTATTGTTTCAAACTTATTGGGTACCCTGAGTGGTTTAGGGGTCCCAAAGAGGACAATCGATCAAGGCCTCCCAACAAATTTGCTGCACAGCTTGAGAATGTTCAGCAAGAGAGTCCATTTGATGAAGATATAAATGGGATGGGGAAGCCTGATCAAGCAATGGTGAATGCAGTATTCAATGAGGTCATGTTACTCTCGAAAAAACAAATTCGAGGGTACTATTCGAGGCCACATTTAACCTCCCTCCTCTACGCCTCGAAATGTGTCTTGAGGTCGAATTCGAGGGCATTTTAGAGGGTAATATATTTTCGAGGCTAATGTTGAGGCTATGTTCAAGGTTAGCTTCGAGAGTATAGAAGCGTTTTCTAGTAGTGAGAAGAAGGGGTTTTTTTTTTATCTAAAACCAAGTAATTCATTCATAAATCATAAGATCGCCGAACACAATGTCAAATAAAGTCGGATGAAGTTCGTCTTCAGAATAAGCAAATAAAGAAACATTCGGTTTTAATTTTGAAAGAAAATGGGCAGCTTGGTTGCCAGTCCTCCGCACGAAACTCCAGCGGCAAACCTGGAATTCTCTCGCCAGCATCTTCATCTTGTGCACCAGACGACCGATCGTACCTCGGAAGCTCGACGGGCTTTGGACTTGCTGAATTGCATGCAGATAATCCGATTCAATGACGATCGCTTGCAACCCCTTCGCTTTGGCCAGTTGTAGACCTCGGATCATGGCTTCCATCTCCGCTGCAAGAGCATCAGTCCCCACCTGGATCATCTTTGCCGCTGCCCAGACGACCTCTCCAAAGGCTCCTCTTGCTATGGTACCTATTCCGCAACCATCGTATGTCGACGCTGCTGCATCACAATTAATTTTGGTGAGTCCCACTTCCGGCAAATACCAGCGGGCATAGTCACCCCCACCATCATTAGCAACCACCCTATGCCCCTCCCTTGCCATGCTCTCTTCATGTCTCGCAGCACTGTCCCTTGCGTCCTTCAATATTGCGCCGGCTTCAATCACTTCGCCATCAAACGTCATTCTATTTCAGGCAAACCAAATCCTGCTAGTTACATATGCCCATAAAACTAGTCCTCCTCCATCTCCCATTGTCCTCAGTTTATCCAAAGAAAAATAAATAGCATATATATGATACTAATAAATGAGCAATAAATGACCAATTTAACTTTACTATATAGTAAGATAAGATAAGATACAATAAATGACCAATTTAACTTTACTATATAGTAAGATAAGATAAGATATAAGTTTTTTTGAGTTAAAGGTACGTGGCACATTTATTATTATTATTGTTATTGTTGTTGTTATAAAATTACAATCCACTGACACAAAATTTTAAAATATTAGGTAAAATTTCACTCTTCTTAATATCCCATCGATTTAGTCTGTGTTTCATTTTCCGATTTTTTCACTATCGATTTGTCAATGAATTTCTATCTAATAATTGGAATTATTTTCTATGTGGAATCATCATTTTCCACAGCTGTAGAATATTTATGGACCTCCAAGTCGTCCTTTTTTTTTGTCGTGTAACCAACACAGTTCAACTCTATTTAATTAAAACTAGCTAGTTTAACTTTGGATTGATTTTATCACTAAATAAAGTAATAAAAAGTTTATATCGGATTTTCACCTATAACGAAGACTCACAGTCGTCTCTATACCGTGTATTGTACAGGAATATATGAAGATATAAAATCCTTGTATTAGGTGAAAGTTATACCATTACCCATCCAAACAATTTCCCATTGCTTTTCTTATCCTCTCATAAACATGAAAGCAATCCGACGAATTCTTATTTTCTTCTTCTTGTTCTTCTTAATATTAGCCTTTAGCACACAGCTTCATGGCTTGAAAGGAAATGAGAGTGATTATGAAGCCCTTATGGCCATCAAAGCCAAGATTTCCAATGATCCTGATTCGGCCTTGAGCTCATGGAACAACTCCCTCCCTTTTTGCCTGTTAAACTCCACCTTGATGAGGATAAAACCTTGATTGATGAAAAATCAAAACTTGGGATTCCTGAGTTTGGTAAGGCCTTACCATATGACCTATCTTATTAGATCTGAGTTTCAGATTCAATATAATTGGGACTAATTTCTTATGGGCCTATTTTATTAGATCCAATACATTATTGATCTATGTAAAAGAATCAGAATTGGGCCAAATGTTATTTGGGCCTGAAGTTATATCAAAGAGTGTTGTTTAAAGATAGTATTGCTTAAATCTATCTTTCATTCTTTCGGTTAGCTATTTGAGATTTTCCAGGAATTTGGTGCTCCTCCTGATGGCCTCAATGATCTCAACAAGATTCAAGTGAAGGTTCTGGATTCCTTTGCTAACAACCGAAGATCTCGCTCTCCAGAAGATCTTGAGTGCAACGTCTATCAACAACCTGGAGAAAAAGACTGACGTTTGATTTTGAATCAAAATTGAACGTCCAGCCTATTTATAGAAGAAGACAGTGGCTGTAGAAGAACTCATTCACTGCGCTCATCGACTTCTGCAAGTTCATCTTCTTCAAGCCTCGATCACTTTGCTCTCTTATTCTTAAAGTGTTGTATTTACTTTGAGTGTCTGAGATTTCTTTTGAGCGTTATAGTACAATTCAGTGAGAGTTATACACAGGGTTCTTTACCCAATCATAGAGGGTACTTCGGTGTCCTTAGTAGCTTTATTTCACTAGAGCGTTTGGGTTGCTAGATAGGAAGTTAGTCTAGAAGAGGGAAGGTCTTCTAGAGGTTGTATCTAGGACTCATAAGATAAAGTGAAATAAAGTTGTTGAATCCTACGGGTTGGATACCCTAGGCGGGGACGTAGGCGGTTGTGCCGAACCTCGTTAACAATTCGTGTGTGCTTCTCTTTCTGCTTTTTTCATTCTTGCTTGCCTTCTTACTTATCGTGAATTGGTTTCTCTGTTTAACTAATATCTGTTTTGCAGATAAGGTCTTACTACATACAGTAAGGTCTTACTATTAAGCTTGTCTTTATTAACTTGTTTCTGCATTTAAGATAAGGTCTTACCTCTAGCTGGTAAGGTCTTACAGTTTCCTGTTTTTGCGAAAATTTGCCATACTCCATTCAACCCCCCTTCTGGAGTATATTCGTGCCTTATATCTGTCTATTCTGCACTTCAATTGGTATCAGAGCCTTACTCACGTATCTTAGATTTTACCATCTGTGAGTCTAACCATGGCAGGTGAAGGGCAAGGTGGTTTCGGCCAAGGAAGATCTATCTCTCGTCCACCTCTCTTTGTTGGGAATAACTTCATGCATTGGAAATCACTAATGCAGATGTTTGTTATTGATCAAGATTTGGAACTCTGGCATATCATTATGCGAGGACCAAATATTCCCAAGAAAGAAGGTCCCAATGGAACAAGGGTGGACAAGTCAGAGGATGAGTACACCCAGACTGATTTAGAAAGTGTGGCTAAGAACTTCAAAGCCATAAATCTGTTGTACTGCGGTTTGAGTACGGATGAGTTCAATCGTATCTCTTCATGCAGAACATCAAAAGAGATCTGGGATAAATTGGTGGTTACTTATGAAGGAACCAGCCAGGTCAAAGAGACCAAAATTAGTATCTTTCTTAGACAATATGAATTGTTTAAGATGAACCCTGATGAGTCAGTTAAAACTATGTTTACCCGTTTTACGAATATCATAAATAACCTTGACTCATTAGGTAAGACCTTCTTAAATGAAGAAAAGGTTAGAAAGATACTAAGATGCTTAACTAAAGTTAAATGGGGTCCTAAGGTGACGGCCATAGAAGAAGCTCAAGATCTTAGCACATTGGCTCTTGATGATCTACTAGGAAAGTTAATAACCCATGAAATGATCCTCAACGAGGATGATGGGAGAACTTCTTACCAATCTCAAAAACTTGCTCTTAAGGTCAAGAAAGAAGAACCATCGGAAGATTCCGATAGTGACGATGATGAAGATCCTTTTGCTCTAATCACTCGTGGATTAGCATGCATATTGAAAATGAAAAAGCAATTCGCCAAAGGTAAGCCTTCTAACTCTTCTAAGAAGAGTCGAGTTCTTACTTGTTATGAATGTGGTGAATTAGATCATCTCGTCAAAGAATGTCCTATAAAGAAGAAGAACAAAGCAAAGAAGAAGGAGTCCAACAAGAAAATGATGGCTGCTTGGAGTGACTCAGATTGTTCAAGTGACTCAGACGCTGAAGAGGAACATGCAAACTTGTGCCTTATGGCAAAATCCGACGAAACCAAGGATCAACACTTAGATGGAGTTGTAAGGAATCTTCTCTCTAGCCCTATCAATGTTTTATCTGAATTCTTGAAGAATATGATTTCTAATGAGGAAACTTACAACAAAGAAATCAGCTGCTTGAAAGAGAAAGTGCAAGATCAAGAAACTTGCATAAGAAGGCTGTCGCAGAAATTGCAAGATCTTGACAGCTAGAATTCTGAAGCTATCACAGAGAGTAAGACCTTACGATCAGAAATTTCTGAACTTAAGGCAAATGTCTCTTCTCTTAAGAATCAGAATAATGATCTTAAGAACGAAAATGTGAAGTTTTCTAAGAAATGTCAAGATCAACAAACAACCCTTGTACAATTCACTCGATCCAAAGCAACTCTTGACAAGATGCTTGGAGAACAACAACTCTCCTTAAATCGAAGTGGTATAGGATACAACAGGAACTTTCCTGCAAAGCCTACTACCAAGTTCGTTAAGGCTAAAGGAAGTTGGCGATCTCCAACTTGCTTCTTTTGTTGTAAGAAAGGTCATGTAAAGGAAACGTGTCCTTATAGGAGAACGGATCCTTACATTATTAGAAATACCTTTCCTGTTCGGTTAAATGAGCAGATAAGACATATTTGGGTTCCTAAAGGGACAAAGTTACCAAATATGGTTTACCCCCACAATGGATCCAAATCAGTTTATTGGTCTAGCCGAAAAGGTTGATTTTGTGTTTTGCAGGATATCACCAAGACCAAGGATCAAAAGTGGATTATGGATAGTGGTTGCTCACGACATATGAGTGGAAAAGAATCTCTTTTTCATAATCTTAAGAAGCAATCCGGTGGAACTATTACTCTTGGTGATAAAGCAAAATGCAACATCGTTGGTATTGGTAACATTGGTGTTGATTCAAATAATTCTATCAATGATGTATATCTTATTGATGGCTTAACATATAATCTTCTTAGTGTTTTGAAGCTTTGTGATAAGGGAAATCTTGTTAGTTTCAACAAGAAGAAATGTGTCGTTCAAGATGAAGAAACCGGAGAAGTTTTTCTTACTGCATACAGGGACTCTAACATTTATGCTCTTAATACTAATCGTATTGCAGGCTCCAATCTGAAATGTCTCAAGGCCTTATCAGAAGATCCAAGGGTTTGGCATAGGAGACTTGGGCATATAAGTATGCATACCCTCAGCAAACTCCTTTCCAAGGATCTGGTTCGAGGCCTTCCTCATTTGAACTTCAAGATAAATGATCTCTGCAAAGCCTGCTCAAGAGGTAAACATACCTGTAGTCCATTAAAAAAGAAGCTGGTCGTTAGTACTACTAGACCTTTGGAGCTTCTACACATGGATCTTTGTGGACCTATGCGTGTCAAGTCTCCCAATGGTAAACAATACATATTTGTTATTGTTGATGATTATTCTCGATTTACTTGAGTTTTCTTTCTCAAAGATAAATCAGAAACTCTGTTTTATTTTTCTAAACTTTGTAAGGAGTTACAAACTTTGAAAAACCTACCTATCGTTTCTATTAGAAGTGATCATGGTAGAGAATTCGATCAATTAAACTTTGATCTATTTTGTGCGAAATATGGTATTTCTCACAACTTTTCAGCTCCTAGGACACCTCAACAGAATGGTGTTGTGGAACGAAAGAACCGCACTCTAGAGGAAATGTCCAGGACTATGCTATTAGAGAATAATCTGCCAAAGTCATACTGGGCAGAAGCTGTAAATACGGCAAATTATATTCTCAATAGATGCTTGATTAGATCAATTATAAAGAAAACTCCCTATGAGCTTTTTAAAGGAAGAAAACCAAGCATATCATATTTTAAATCATTTGGATGTACGTGTTACGTACATAACAATGGTAAGGATAATCTTGGGAAATTTGATGCACGTAGCGACGAAGGTATATTTCTTGGATACTCGACTCAAAGCAAGGCTTATCGAGTATTCAATAAACGTACCAAAATCGTCGAAGAAAGCATCCATGTCTTATTTGATGAAAGTGATAACGGTATCTTGAGTGAAGGATTTGCAGATTTGAAGTTAAATACTCATGAGGGAGATGAATCACATGGAGAAGTCAGTCATCCTGAGAAGAGCATATCCAAAAACATGCAGGAACCATTTCAAGATCTTACTAATCTATCACAAGGTCTTGAAACTATGTCTCAAGGCCTTAGAAATGAAGGAAGTCTTGAATCAAAATTGAACGTCCAGCCTATTTATAGAAGAAGACAGTGGCTGCAGAAGAACTCATTCACTGCGCTCATCGACTTCTGCAAGTTCATCTTCTTCAAGCCTCGATCACTCTGCTATCTTATTCTTAAAGTGTTGTATTTACTTTGAGTGTGTGAGATTTCTTTTGAGCGTTATAGTACAATTCAGTGAGAGTTATACACATGGTTCTTTACCCAATCATAGAGGGTACTTCGGTATCCTTAGTAGCTTTATTTCACTAGAGCGTTTGGGTTGCTAGATAGGAAGTTAGTCTAGAAGAGGGAAGGTCTTCTAGAGGTTGTATCTAGGACTCATAAGATAAAGTGAAATAAAGTTGTTGAATCCTACGGGTTGGATACCCTAGGCGGGGACGTAGGCGGTTGTGCCGAACCTCGTTAACAATTCGCGTGTGCTTCTCTTTCTGCTCTTTTCATTCTTGCTTGCCTTCTTACTTATCGTGAATTGATTTCTCTGTTTAACTAATATCTGTTTTGCAGATAAGGTCTTACTACATACAGTAAGGTCTTACTATTAAGCTTGTCTTTATTAACTTGTTTCTGCATTTCAGATAAGGTCTTACCTCTAGCTGGTAAGGTCTTACAGTTTCCTGTTTTTGCGAAAATTTGCCATACTCCATTCAACCCCCCTTCTGGAGTATATTCGTGCCTTATATCTGCCTATTCTGCACTTCATTGCCAATGGAGAGGCGTTACTTGTGGCCGTAGACACAGGCGTGTGGTAAGCTTGGAACTTATTGGGAGTAAGTTAGTTGGCACACTGTCTCCATACATTGGTAACTTAAGCTTCCTTCATAAACTTGACGTGCGGAACAACTCCTTTGAAGGGGTCATTCCACATCAAATTTCTTATTTGCCTAGGCTACGAGTATTAGCCTTGGCGAGGAACTCTTTCCAAGGAAACATCCCTGCCAACTTGTCTCGTTGCTCGCATCTTACCGTTCTTGTGCTGAGCAATAACAAGTTGGAGGGGAGAATTCCTAAGGAGGTGGTCACCTTGCCTAATATGGTAAACATTGATCTTCACAATAACAACTTCAGCGGTCATGTGGAAGAAATTGGGATTGGGAATATGAGTAGCTCATTGCAGGTGTTATACTTGCAACACAATCAACTGCAAGGGAGTATTCCGAATGATTTTGGAAGGTTCAAAGACCTTGTTTATCTCGCTCTCGAGGACAACATGTTGTTTGGTGTCATCCCAACATTCTTTTTCAATCTGTCCAACTTGAAAGAGCTTCCTTTGAGTAGGAATAAAATCAGAGGAAATCTCCCCCTAGATCTTGGCCTACGTCTTCCGAAACTTCAGTATCTTTATCTAGCAAACACCTCCCTAGTTGAGCAAGTTCCAACGTCATTGTCCAACCTTTCTGAGCTCGTAATCCTTGACCTTTCATTCAATTCTTTCAAGGGTGAGTTTTCTTTCAATGGAAACAATATGCCATATCTCAACCGCCTTAATATTGGATTCACATTTTCCGTTGGAGAGGACAGAGATATAGGGTTCTTGAACACCCTAACCAACTGCACCAATCTAATCAACTTGTTAATTGAAGGCAATTTTGTCACAGGAGCATTCCCTCCTTCTATACTTAATCTTTCCACTAGCCTTGAACTTTTAAATATTGGAAACAACCAAATATCAGGATATGTCCCATTGGGGCTAGGTAGGTTTGTGAATTTATATGGATTGGATTTAGAGGATGACCTTTTCATAGGCTCTATCCCTTCCGATCTCAGTAAGTTGCAAAGTCTAGAACTTTTGTATTTTTCTAACAACAATTTCTCAGGTGAGATCCCAATCTCTCTTGGAAACATGACACGTTTGAGTGAACTATCCCTAGAATACAACAATCTTGAAGGATCATTGCCTATTAGTCTTGGAAAGTGCAAAAACTTGGTGATACTAATTCTTCGTTCGAACAAGCTTTGTGGGGTTTTGCCTTCTGAATTGTTCAATGCCTCGAGTTTATATGCCCTAGATATTGGTCAAAACAATTTTGAAGGATCATTGGCTGTTGAAATTAGCATGCTGAAGAAATTGGTCGGGTTAGATGTATCACAAAATAGGTTTTCAGGTGAAATCCCAAGTACTCTTGGAGATTGCACAAGTCTTAGCATCTTAGACATGAATAAAAACTCCTTTGCTGGGTCAATACCCAAGTCTTTAGGTCCTTTGAAAAGTATCCAATACCTTGACCTTTCTTACAATAATTTCTCAGGACAAATTCCAAGTTATTTTTCAACTTGGCCATATTTGTCAACTCTAAACTTGTCATTCAATAACCTCGAAGGTGAAGTTCCATCTAATGGTGTTTTTGCCAACACAAGTGTTGTATCAGTTGTTGGAAACAATAAGCTCTGCGGAGGAGTGTTTGAGCTACATCTACAAAGATGCCCTTCCACTAAAGTCTCTAAAAGAAGAAGATTGTCCTTAGCAGTGATTGTGATCATTTTTGTTGCTTGTGCCCTGATTGTTGTACTATCAGTTGCACTTTGCTTCTATTTGCTTTGCTATAATAGGAGAAGAAAGGATGCATCCTCAAACTTACAGAATATCAAACCTTTTCTTAAAGTGTCTTATCAAATGTTGTCGAGGGCAACAAACGGGTTTTCTTCATCAAATCTAATAGGTGTTGGAGGCTTTGGATCCATCTATAAAGGAATCCTACACCAAGATGATGCGGAATTGGTAATTGCGATCAAGGTGATGAAGCTTCAGAATGATGGAGCCGGTAAAAGTTTCCTTGCTGAATGCAAAGCTTTGAGGAACATTCGCCACCGAAATCTTGTTAAAATTATCACAGCATGCTCAAGCATTGATACTCTGCGTAATGACTTCAAAGCTTTGATTTATGAGTTCATGCCTAGGGGCAGTCTTGAAGGATGGCTGTATCCAAAATATGTCACCGATGAACTTGACGATGATAACCAAACTGGCAAGTTAAGCCTCTTTCAAAGGCTAAGCATTGCCATCGACGTGGCTTCTGCACTTGAATATCTCCATGTCGAATGTGCAAATCCAATCATTCATTGTGATTTGAAACCTAGCAACATCTTGCTTGATGATGATATGACTGCCTGTATTGGTGATTTTGGATTAGCCAAATTTCGTTATGGAGCGTCAACCTCCGGCACTACAAACCAGACTAGTTCAAATCAAGTGAGAGGAACTGTTGGATATGCTGCACGAGGGGATTTTATTTACATTAACATTTCTTTAAATATGACTCATTAATTTCTTAGTATACTATTGCTTTTAACAGATGATTACACTACATATGCTATGCAGAATATGGTGTCGGAAGCAAGGTCTCACCGGAAGGTGACATTTACAACTTTGGGATAATTGTGTTAGAGATGATGACATCCAAAAAGCCAACGGATCCAATGTTTAACAATGGTCTCAATCTTCATGAGTATTCAAACTCAGCTCTTCCTAATGGGGTCATGGTATCAGAGCAAAAGGCTCGATCTGAGCGATAATCGTTTCTGAATTTTGCTTCCGCAGAATCATTTACCCCAGAATCTTACTCTGGTTTGCGTTTGATCTCGGTTTGAGAGATCTGTCGTTTTTTTGGTTTCTTGATTCCTCGTCGTTTAAGAATGGGGGATTTATCAGGGTTTGCGTCGCTCGGAGATCCTAGTGATGGTAATCATGGAAATTCGAATGCCAATTCGAATGATCCATTAAGTTTGGCGAATTCGGATAATCCTGGCTCTCAACTGGTTGCTGTTCAGTTTTCTGGGAACAATTTTCGGGGTTGGAGTCGGGGTGTGAGATTAGCTCTTGGGGCGAAGAACAAGCTTGGGTTTATTGATGGTTCTTGCACCAAGAACTCTGTTGGATTGGGGAATTTACAGCGTTGGATACGAGCAGACTATATGGTTCGATGTTGGCTTCTGAATTCTATGGTGAATTCGATTTCAGAAAGTTTTGTATTTGTTTAATCTTCAAAGCAATTGTGGGATGAGGTGTCTGAACATTATGGTGAGAGGTAATAGTTTGGTGGTTGATTACTTTGACAAGCTCAAGAAAATATGGGATGAGCTTCAGTGTGTTGATGGGTTGCCTGGGTGTTCTTATGGAGCTATGGCAGCTTGTAGATGTGATCTGGGCAAGCAGGTTGCAGAAGCTAAAAATAGGAATCGGGTTATGCAGTTCTTGATGGGATTAGGTGGTGAATATGAAGGGGTCAAGAATAGTATTCTGGCTATGGATCCCTTTCCCACTATTGGCAAAGCGTATTACTTGGTTCAGCAAGTTGAGGGTTCAAAGGATAATTCTAATGCTTCTGGTAATCTGAATGATAGCACTGCTTTGGCTGCTTCCAGGAGACCATCATCTCAAAATGATAGAAAAGATTACAAAGACTACAAGAAAGATAAGAAGGATAGGTTTTGCACACACTGTCGTACAAAGGGTCACCAAGTTGAGAGTTGTTTTAAGCTTCATGGTGTTCCTGATTGGTACAAGCCTCCCAAGGATGGGAAAGGTTCTACTAGAGCTAACAATGCTAATGTTGAAATTGCTGAGAGTCCTCTGTACTTGAATGACAGTGGTGTGGTTTTTGAAAGTGTGAAGATGGACCCTTCCTTTGTGAGTTCCATATGTCAAGAGGTGATTAAGGCTATGCAGGGACATTCTCAAGCTAATTACTCTAAGGTCATAGATTGTAAACCAGTTGTGTGTCCCTTACCTAGAGGCTTAAGATTATCATTGGATGAAGGTGATCCTTATGAAGATCCAGAATGTTACAGGAGGATTGTGGAAAGACTGTTATTTTTTAATCTTACTCGACCTGATATATCATACGCAGTGCAACATCTCTCTCAGTTTATTAGTTCTCCAAAGATACCTCATTTCAATGCCATGATACATGTGCTGAGGTATTTAAAAGGAACAGTTGGGGCAGGTCTATTTTATTCAGCTAAATCTGAGCTTCATTTATCTGCATTCTCTGATGCAGATTGGGCAGCTTGCCAATACTCAGCAAGGTCTTTATCTGGATATTGTATGATGTTGGGTGATTCATTGATCTCCTGGAAAACTAAGAAACAACTTACTATTTCCAAATCATCTACAGAATCGGAATATAGAGCCATGTCATACTCAACCAGTGAGATTGTGTGGCTGGAAGGTCTGTTTCAGGATCTTAAAGTTGGTATTCCTCTTCCAATTCCTCTTCATTGTGACAACAAGGCAGCACAACACCTTGCAGCAAATCCTGTGTTTCATGAACGAACAAAACACCTCCGTGTGGATTGCCATTTTGTTCGTGAAAAACAGCAAGAGGGTTTCTTACATACTTACCATGTTCCTACTACTCTTCAGCTGGCAGACATCATGACCAAACCTTCGGGAGAAGCGCAGCACAGAGGTCTGTCTGTCAAGTTGGGGCTGGTGTTTTCTTCCCCAGATCCAACTTGAGGGGGGGGGGTATTAGGATATATGGGTGTAAAATATACAAGTTAAGGGTATATGTTGTAATTACAGAAATAAGCAATCTCCTATTATAAATAGGAGAATCTGTAACAGCTTGGAGACAACTTGGAATAACAGATTTTCTTCTCTTCTCTCGTTCTCTCTCTCGTTCTCTCTTGTTCTCTCTTTCTCTGCATCTACAATCTAGATGTTTGTCAAACTTATCGCGCTGCTTGAACCTACGAATTCTCCAACTCACCCAAAATATGTTGGAAGGGAGAATTCCTAGGGAGCTTACCACCTTGCCAAATATAGTCGATTTCAGTGTCGCTGTTAACAACTTAAGTGGTCGCCTTCAAGACATTGGGATTGGCAATATGAGTAGCTCTTTGTATATCTTAAACGTAGCTTATAACCAATTGCAAGGGAGCATTCCACATGATATCGGAAGGCTTGAAGGCATTGTTTATCTTCTTCTAGGGAGCAACTTGTTATCCGGTACCATCCAAACATCCCTATTCAATCTTTCCAGCTTGAACGAGCTCGCTTTGGGTAGCACTCAAATCCACGGACAACTTCCACAAGACCTTGGCCTACGTCTTCCCCGACTTCAACATCTTTATATAGGGAACATGTCCTTGAGTGGCCAGGTCCCAACCTTTCTCAAATTATGTTGCTTGAAATTGCATTCAACTTATTTGAGGGCGACTTTTTGCTCAATGGAAACAATTTGCCACTCCTCACCCACCTAAACATTGGATTTGCGTTTTCAGAGACAGGATCCAATAGTCTAGGCTTCTTAGATAGCCTAAGCAACTGCACCAATTTGGCGAACTTGTTAATGGAAGGCAATTCCTTCACAGGAACATTTCCTCGCTCTATACTTAATCTTTCGACTAGCCTTGTAATGTTGGATCTTAGTAGAAACCAACTATCAGGACAGATCCCATTAGGGTTGGGTAAGTTTGGGAATTAATATTACTTGGATTTAAGGTATAATAGCTTCACAAGTTTGATCCCAGCTGATGTTGGTGAGCTAAAAAGAATGGTAAGTCTCTACTTTGGCAGTAACAAATTCTCATGCGAAATTCCGATCTCTCTTGGAAACTTTTCATATCTGAGTGAACTGTCCATGGAGTACAATGATCTTGAAGGATCGTTACCTACAAGCCTTGGAAATTGCATGAATTTACAGAAGCTTTATCTTTATTCCAACAAGCTCAGTGGAGTTTTGCCTGTTGAACTCTTTCATGCTTCAAGTCTGATTTCCATAAGGATTGATCAGAATGAGTTGCAGGGATCATTGCCAGTAGAAATTAACAAGCTCAACAATTTGTTTGAGTTGGATGGATCGGATAATAGGTTTTCGGGTGAAATCCCAAGTACTCTCGGAGGTTGTACGAGTCTTACTATCTTGAACATGAGCAGAAATTCCTTGGTAGGATCGATACCTGACTCCTTAGGTCATTTGAAAAGCATCCAAAAACTCGACCTTTCGTACAATAATTTGTCAGGGAAAATTCCAAGTTATTTTTCCTCTTGGCCCTATTTGTCAAACCTAAACTTGTCATTCAATAACCTTGAGGGTGAAGTTCCTACCAATGGGTTGTTTTCCAACATAAATGCTGTGTCAATTGTTTGCAACAATAGGCTCTGTGGAGGAGGAGTCAAGCTACATTTACAAAGATGCCCTTCGCCGAAAAGGCCGAAAGTATCCAAAAGGAGAAGATTGTCCTTAGCATTGATCATGATCATCTCCATTGCTTGCACCCTGATCGTTGTAATATCAATTGCATTGTGCTTCTATTTGTTTTGCTCTGAAAGAAGACGACTGGATGCATCCTCAGAGTCACATAATATCAAGCCTTTTCTTGAAGTGTCTTATCAAATGTTATCAAGGGCAACAAATGGGTTTTTGTCATCAAATCTCTTAGGTGTTGGAGGTTTCGGATCTGTCTATAAAGGGATCCTAAACCAAGATGATGCAGAATCGATAGTTGCGGTCAAGGTGATGAAGCTTCAAAATGATGGAGCCAGTAAAAGTTTCCTTGTTGAATGTAAATCTTTGAGGAACATACGTCACCGAAATCTTGTTAAAATCATCACAGCATGCTCAAGCGTTGATACTCAGCGCAACGACTTCAAAGCTTTGATTTACGAGTTCATGCCAAGAGGAAGTCGTGAGGAATGGCTATATCCAAACCATTCCATTGATGAACATGTGGGTGATGACCAAGCCGGTAGGTTAAGCCTCTTTCAAAGACTAAACATTTCCATCGACGTGGCTTCTGCGCTTGAATATCTCCACATTGGATGTGTCAACCGAATCATTCATTGTGATTTGAAACCTAGCAACATCTTGCTTGATGATGATATGACTGCCCATATTGGTGATTTTGGATTGGCCAAGTTTAAATTTCATTCGGGAGTGTCAACCTCCGGTAATACAGATTCAACTCAAGTCAGAGGAACTGTTGGATATGCTCTACCAGGTGATTTTATGGATATTCATTTCTTTAGGCACAAATTTATTTCTTAAAATCCTTTCAAGTTATTTAACACATCATTAATTAAATTGCATTTGCTATCTAGAATATGGTCTTGGGAGCAAGGCCTCGCCAGAAGGTGACATTTACAGCTTCGGGACCATTGTGTTAGAGATGATGATATCCAAGAAGCCAACGGATCCGATGTTTAAAGATGGTCTCAATCTTCATGACTATTCAAACGCATATCTTCCTCATCGGTTGATGGAAACTATTGACCACACAATGCTTGGTGATACCGATGTACTGCATCCAAGAACCATTGGTGATATCAAGAAAATCGAGTGCATCAATTCACTCGTCATGGTTGGAGTCCAATGCTCTATGGCGCTACCACAAGAGCGGATGAGCATAAGTAATGCACTCAATGAGTTGAAATCAATAAGGCGGAACATCCTCTCAAGCTAGCTGGTGGACTTACATAGAAACCAAAGTTCCTATGATGCAATTTGAAGAGTTATTAAAACATGAATTGAAACCACTTTTTTTTCGCTTGTTATGTGGGATCTATATACTGTTTCACAAACTAGTACTCCATCCGTTCGGCAAAATATGTCGTTTATTATTCACGCACGCCTTTTTAGAATGATAAAAACTATGTAAAATATTTATTTTTTATAATTTTTTAACAAGTTTGTACTCATTAATAATAACTATGAAATTGTTAAAAAAAATTATAAAAAAAACCTAGATATTTTATATAGTTTTTATCCCCTAAAAAAACGTGCATAAATAGTAAAGTGACATGTTTTGCCGAACGGAGGGAGTATTATAATTTATGTTAGCTCCTTATTTTTTTTGAAATAATTAGCTAAAAAGCCAAAATTTTAAAACTAATTAGGGAAATAGTCACACTTTGAAACTATTTAGGGAAATAGCCAAAATATTGATTTTTGACTTTTTAATTATAGAAAGCTATCTATATTTATGCTAAATTACGAATGTTATCCGAAATTTCTTAGACTTCAAAATATTACTACAGACTTAATATTGATTGCTTATAAAATGACTTTTGGTGGTACTAACTACCATAATCTACTAACTATATTATGAATAATAAGTTCTCTATGGTTTTAAGCCCACCACGCTCTGCAACTAAAACTTTAAGCTAAAGAGGTTTGACCCAAACCTGAACGTAGTTACACTAGACCACCGGCGTTCCTGTAGCTTCCGGTTTTCTAGAGGTGGCTAACCTTCAACCAGGCCTCCCTTAGTTCAGATTGAGCACATACCTGTTTCGTTTCCTACCTCAGATCGTAGTCTCTAGCTTTTGGTTTTGATTTTTAGAGAGTGGAAGGATTTAAATCAAGAGAACAGAGTATTCAGAACATAGTGTTTAATTAATTAGCTTTCTCTTTCTTAGAAACAAACTTTTATTGAATCTGGAAAATATTACAACACACAAGCACTCCTAATTTAAAACTTATAAACACACAAACATACTAGAATCTCACACCAGAAAGATCCATCGAAGGATTCTTGAGTTTTTGAGTGATGGGAAACCAACCTACTCAGAACTCAACAATGCTTCTCTTTCTCTTTTTGTATTACAAGACTTCTCTCTTTTTTCATATGGGTTTTTCTCTTTCTCTGGAATTCGTTGCCCTAGAAGTATGAAGAGAGCTCTATATATATTGCTGGTTGAAAGGCATTGGATGCCTTTACAACGTCTAAAAGCTAATGGCCGGCATATGGGCCCCTACGCACTCAGAAAACAATAAAAACTCACAATGCTGACTCAATAATACAACTCACATGATGAAAAGCAAACAGAAATGTACAATAATTGTGCAGGTGCACAATGGTGGTGTTTAATCATTCAGATTCTGGACCCTTCTTCTCCCATATTGGCCTATAAGTCATCATTATCATCCATTATCAGATCTTGGAGATTATCAATCTCCAGATCTTGCTCATTATCCAAATCGAGATCAAGCATTAGTCCTTCGGTGTATTCTCGATCCCATGTAATTAACATATCAATCAGCTTCTCATGGCCTTCTCTGTCTAAGAAGCGTCCAGCCTCTATCTGTGCTAAATATAATTCAATGGACTCAGACCTGTCTATGGCTTGTTGCATTAGAGGCTTGAGCTGTGGGGTTATGATGAAGGTCGTATTCCCAACTTTGAATATTCCACAGTCAGTGTGTCTATACTTGTTGATGTAAAAATAGATGTAGAAGAACCCTTTTGCTCTTGCTACCCATGGATGTCTTATGGTATTACCAAGGTTTCCCACTACTGGATCATGTACTTACCAGTATCCCTCTGTAAATAATATGAAGATCAAGTAATGTGGTAACCGGATTTTTCCCGGGCTAACATCCATGCAAGCACTGACAACACGACATCCATTTATCTTTTCTATGTGTTCAAACTTTGCTGCTCTTAGGAAGACCTCCTACTGGAACTTGGTGAAGTATTTCAGCATGATGCTCTGTTCTTCTTCTTTTGGCCACGATCGATTGATTTTATAAAGTCCGCTACACATTCCATATTTCCATGACTTCAAGTAATTTGCGTCTTCACCTGGCATGATGGGAAACAATATTCCTTCCAATCATGCTAGGTTGTCTACTACAAAGTGAGTAAACCATCCGTCTATCACTCCTCCTGGCGGTCTTCTGATCCTTCCGGTTACCATCCAGTAGAAGTGTCTGAAATCTCTCATCCTCCATCTTCTACATACTTCTTCTTGAAGTTCTACATGTAGCTGAAGAACTTTTATAATAGTTTCCAAAGTTAAAAATCTTTCAACCGTTCTGTGCTCGTTTCTAGGAGTCCACGACGGAATCTATTATGAGTAAATCTTCCAAAATCAACAAAAATGTAAAAAATTGGAGGGGAAACCCATCCTTGATATTCCCTTATGCCACTTAGGAAATCACGATCTATCTCACTGGTTGCCCAGCGAGGGTCTTCCCATCGAATCTAATTTCTTTAGTCCATCAGCTAGTTCTCTAGTTAGGTTGTCTTCTAGGGAATTTTTTGAACCCTGCACATGTTCGACAGTAAAGGTGAATTGGTTAAGGGCTAATTGCCAATGCAGGAGTCTCCCATGCGCTTTCATATTATCAAGATTATTATTTATAAAACCCAATATTCCTTTACAATTTGTTCTGACTATAAAAGGTTTAGAGGCTAAAAAGATTATAAACTTCTGGATTCCACGATAAATCGCAAGAATCTCTTTTTCCATGACAGTGTAATTATATTCGGATTTGTTGAAACTGCCACTGTTGTACCTGCAAAGCTTGTTATCTTTCTTTAGTTTCAAAACAGCTCCCCAATGATAATCACTAGCATCTGTTTCAAGAACTAACTTATCATCTTCATTAGGTAGAGTCAATATTGGAAGCTTTTCACATCTTCTTTTTAGTTCCTTAACTATCTTAGTGTCTAGCTGGGTCCAAGTCCAAACTTGTTCTTTCTTTAATTTTATTTGTAAAGGTTTTCTTAGTTTGGCTAAATCTTTAATGAAATCAGAAGCATAAGTAAGACAACCTAGAAACATTTCTAGTTGTTTCCTATCTTTGATTTCATCAAGCAAATTTTCCACCTTTTCTAGAATATGTTCCTGCAACACAATTTGACCTGCTTTAATCTTTAGTCCTAGGAACTCTATTTCTGGTTCAGCATAAATGCATTTCTTCTGTCCTAGAATGATTCCATGATCAATGCATTTTTTGGTTATAGCTTTGAAATCATGTTTGTGTTGCTCCAAGGTTTTAGAGAAGATTAGGATATCATCAATATAAACAAGACAACATTGCTTAAATTCTTTGAAAACATTGTCCATTCTTCTCTGAAATATTTGTGGTGCGTTTTTTAAACCAAATGGCATGACTACCCACTCATAGTGTCCTTGCGGAGCACTAAATGCAGTAAGTGGAATGCTATTTTCGTCCATCTTTACCTGCCAATAACCACTTTTGCAGTCCATTTTAGATAACCAAGTGGCTCCTTGTATTCTATTAAATAAAACTGTTTTATTAGGGATATAGTATCCATCAAAAACTGTATTATCATTAAGTTTTTTTATAGTTGATAACCATTCTGGCTTTTCCTCTTTTTTCTTCAGCATGATTCCTGACCATGAAGACAGGGCTAGAATGAGGACTTTTGCTTTCTCTGATTAGTCCTTTCTTTAATAGTTCATCAATTAGACCTTTTATGTCTGATATCACAAACAAAATTAATGCATTGCACATCCTTGTCATAGTCTTGTAACAGAGTTATAATAACTTGGATGCCACATATAAAGATGTACTTAAATTTTTTGTCTTTGTTATGTTTTTGAATATTTGCCCAATTAATTAAGTTCACTTCAGTTGCTTGATTTTCATTGTTTTTAACTGATACGTCTCCATGCATCTCTTCACACACATATTTAGCATATTCAGAGAACAATGATTTTTTAACAAACTGTTCTTTGGCAATGATCGGGAAATCAACCCTTGATTTTGTCCTTTCTTCTACTTGTTCTTCATCAATAGAAGTTTCAGATTGCTGAAGTTGAGCTAAGGTGGTCATTTCATATTCATCAAATAACTCACTAGGAGCTTCTCCTTCCATCATCTCATTAATTTCTTCACCTTCAATTGACTCATTTTCATAATCTTCATTTTCATCAAACCTTTCTTCTATTATTTCTAATATTCCTTTGTTATTCCTTAGAGCTAGATCTACTGCTTCATCTTCTGATAGTTCTATGTAATCCAAACTACCTAGGGCTTCTGCTAATCTATTGTTCTTCTTGTTTTTGCATTCATTAGCATAATGACCTGATTCTCCATATGCCCAACACTTGCAATTTTTCTTTTTCTCAGGACAAAATGAGTCTTTATGGAAAAATCTTCTATTTTTTGAAAAAGGTTTTTTATAATACTTCTTATAGTATTTTTCACCTATTTGTTTGTTGAAACTTTTTCTCTTATAGTTCCTTCTTCCATGATAATATCTAGTGTTGCATCCCCATTCTGTTGGCGTCTCCCAACAAGTTAAGAATTGTTTCTTCATTCTTTAGGTGCTTCTCATATCTCTACATTTTTTCTCAACCCATTTCCTAACACAGGAAATTCTATTACCAAGAGAATCTTTACTTCCATTTTTTATTATCTCTCGATATTCTTCACTTATTTGCTCATTAATTGGGGCATGAAGTTTATCAAAGAACATTTGTAGATTAGTGCCATTTTCTCCTATCTTATAATAACACTTCTCGAATTCTGTTATATAATTATCAACATATTTTATGTTACAGATTTCAAGATTGTTCAAAGTTCTTTGCCATTTTAAAGCTTCCTTATCTTCGTCTTCCTTTTCTCCAACGAATTCATCTTCAATTAATTCGCATATTAATGTCAACATATTTACTGGATTTTCCAGATTCCTAAGCTCCTGTTTAACTTCATCACCAATGGCTCCATACCAATCGACAATACAACCATAGAAACTGTGTTCTATATAATTAAGGAATTGAGAAGAGTTCGATCCTACATTCATGTTTAATACGATCATCATACTTTTCTTCCAGAATTCTATGATCTCACGCCTGTTCCTTACACCATCCAGGTTTAACTTGTAACATGTTTCACTTATGGGTTCTAGGTTAATTTCTCTTTGATTTGACCTATGGTTTGGCATAATACTTACTCCAAATCATTCTTTCTTTTCTAGAAACTCCTTTGGCTTTAGCCTAGGTTATAATTACTGGTTGAACCATGTTCATAGCGCATGTAGTTTCTTCTAGCTTCGTTATGTTCTACTAGTTCATTTTCCCTCAGCCTTCTTTGTCTTAATATTTCATCTAGCCTCTGTTGAACTTTGGATATGGGAATGTTTTCCATGTCTTTTAGATTAATTAATCTCATTTGCTGATATACGACTTCTTCATCAAAATTTCTGTCAGACTCATCGTCACTCAAAACTTCTTGGTTTGTGAAGTTGAATTCAATGGCTTTGAGTTTCTGTAATTTCAACTTGCATTCTGGGTCATCCAACTTAGTGCTAAATCTCCTTGTTTGTAGAAATGGATGTTGATTCATTTTTAAGGATTTGATTTTCGTCTTGATTTTCTTCTTCAATAACACCTTTTTCTTTAGATGATCTAACTTAGTAGAAAACTTCTTTTTGGATTTTTTAAATGGATAACTATATTTAAAAGGATCTCCTTTCTTAATTTCACGACCTGATTTTAGGCTTATCTGATGACTAATTTCGTTGATGGCTTTTATATTGGTTGAGTGATGCACTTCACCTGTTTCTTTTACAATATTAAAAATCTTACTGCTAATCTCAAGATATAACTGTTCTAATTTTTTAACTTCAACTTTTAGATCTATAAGTTGGTCTGAAATAGCATTTAAAATTGCTCCAAAGTGCTTATCATTTGTATCTAAATGTAAAGCATGAGGATAAGTCTTATGGGGACAATTAGTAGATACCTCCAGATTTGCTTATAGATAAATACAAATTATTTTTAATTAACTTGGCTCTGATACCAAATTGCAAGATCACACAAAATACTGCATAATATTAAAGCGGAATTTAGAAAGATAAAAATACAAACTAAGGGTATAGTCTAATCTTGCTAAGAGGTAGGGTTTATTTTTATAATTTTTTGGTTTTTAGGGGGGGAAGTTTACAATTACACAAAAGTGAATAGTGAATTTTGGCTATTCTCCAAAATACTTTGGAAAATTGGTTAATCTCCTAATATCTTTGGGTTTTTTTTTGGCTAAAATGCAAGTTTGTTCATTTTTTTTTCCACTTTTCTGCATTTGAGTGTTTTAAGTAGGCAACTTAATCAAGTGGTTAATCTTTAAAATAATTGAGAACAAATCAAAATTAAAGACCCCACATGTTCAAAATTGATGTTTATATGTAGAGAAAAATGAATCTAGTATTATAGTAATTTTTTATTTTTTACATTTATAATGTCAAAATATGTATTTTAATATGAAAAACTAATCCCCGCATATTTAAATCTTAGCCGTCCGATCAATGTCATGTGTCCACATCCAGTGGAGCTTCTCTACCATCCAATCAACGCCTGCCACATGTTCCCCTTGTGTCAGTAAAGCAACAACTGAGGAGAGTATGAAATACTACGTTTAACACTTCCTTGCCCCAATACGACGTCGTTTAGATTAAAACAATCCGAAAAAAAAAGGCCAGAACAATGTCCCATCTAACACGCATTTAATGCCCCTTCCAAGTATCGATACTTCTCTTGCAAGTACATGGTCTTGCAAGTACATGTTTATTTCACAATGGTCTTGCAAGTACATGTTGAACAACTACCGGTGACTGGACCTGAGAAGTGACAGATTTTTCAGTCTAAGTAGATTAAAATCCATGGAATGGTTATTCACCAATAATAGAAGAAGCTGAACCAGCCATAATTAAATACACAGCACATTAGTTGCATCAAACTTTCCTTCCAACCCAACCTCAAGTATAGAAACATCAACCTGCTCACATTTATGAAGAATGACATATCAACACCCAAAATATGGAAATCATGGGTGCTATTGTAGTAAAAGATAACTGTAACAAATGAACATGAATGTTGTTCGTAACTAACCTTGTATGCTGAAAATATGTTAAAGGTGAGCAATACCAAGAATCGAAAATAAGTAGGCATTGGTACATCAGCAGTTGCTTTTTCCTGTACACCAAAAATAGAGAGATTGAAGATTTGAGGGTAATACCCGTAGGCTTTCACTGAATGTACTATTATGCATTAGCCAACTGCAAATTCATGTCCAAGTCAACAAACACAAGAAAGCTTGGTGAAAATCATAGAAAAATAGTGACCTAATGCCAACATATAAAATTTAGAACTAAAAAAAAACACCGGAAATTGCACGCATACGGAGCTTAGCAAAGCACATGAGGGTCATTGTTCACATGTCCATCTAACCAAATTAATCTTACTGCATTATTAGGTGACCACAGATTACATACAAAATACCCTGTTTAAATCAACTGTACATTTTTGTTGCCATAGGCCCAGCTTTGCAACTCAAACAAGATATTTATAAAACCTAACAAAATAAAAAATAGGTTAGTGAACATGGTCTACAATCTAGCTTGCACTTGTAGAAGCCAGGATTACAAAATGATGCTTTTCCATTAATGTTACACAAACTTCCAGATTCAAGCTTATTCATAAAATGGATGCAGCAAGTGACAATAATAGATTTCTTAAGATTGTGAATTGTGAAATTGAACCCTTTGCATTTCAATTGATAGAACATTTCTCCTTTATCATCAACTACAAATTCCTGAAACAAAGCAAACCCTAAAACAAGATTGAAACCCCATAAGGCAATGACTTTAAATTTGTACAAGCTTTAAACAAAAGGGTGAAATCGGATACGAAATCCCTAATCTGAATAAGGGGAAAAATATTAAAAGACGAACCTGATTGGAAGAGGGGGAGCGATTGAAGCCTATAACTCAATTAGGTGTTGATTTTAAAATCAAAAGTAGGTGACAGCTCAGGCGAGAGAGGAGGAGATCAATGAGGGAAATCTCCTTGAAAGCCCCATGGCTACAATCTGCGAGGGGAAAGAGATGGTTGAAGTAGGTCAGCGAGGGGAGCAATTGACAGAAGCATACAAACTATTTTATATTAAAAAACCAAAAACTGTGATTTTAAAGGGGTTCTTGCAGAATTTGTTAGGGAAGTTATCATCTTTATTTGTTCGAAGATCTCAAAATGATCTTCCAGTTCCGGGGAGAATTCGCAAAACTGACAGACGCTTCTAATCTCCCCAGTGACCCACAACGAAGACAAGAAACCGTGTGAATTGTCAGATGAATGGGACCTAAGCTGCACAATGAGAACACCTTAAAGAGTTCAATACTATGAAAGGATACAACACTTCTTTCCATGATTAGTTGGCTTCCTCCAAAGTGGGTTCATTATCTTCATTGTTTGTGTAATCATTCTCCAGATTTGAAAGTTTGACCGGGCATCAACTTTTTCATCTACTTATTCTCCCGACTAACTGTTGCAAGTTGACAACCTCATTCGTTTTATAGGATGTTGTTTCTCGCATAAAAGATGGACTAACTTATGTGCATTATATTGAAGCACACACATAGTTTCACATCATAGAGTCCATATTACCTGTAAATAGACACTCGGATTTATGGTCAAACGTTTTCTCATATATATATGGAGTACTTTTTTACAAAGCCTGAAAATTGTCAAAGGTACTCATATCAGCAAAGTATTGTGCTAGTGGTGGAAAAAAGGTAATAGACTATTGTAGGTACCTTCAGTTCAGCACAACCAACAATCCCAATCCACACTGACAACATCCGGATGGCGAGCAACCTGAAAAAGAAATTCGGAGATTCAAGATAAAGAAATCAATAAATAAGGTTAAAGTCTAGCTTCAAATGGGGGTAAACAAAGCATCATTCTATACTCCTATATGAAAACATAAGTAACTCATGTATATTATTAAAAGCTTCAATCTCAATCATTCAAGTAAATTGAACGAACCACCAATCCACAGTTTCGAAGGCAAAAAGCAAACCTAATCTTACAGCAGCAGCAAAATAAGGGAGTGAAGGGAGGAAGTACCGATCATCTATGGTCAGATTAATAACCAAACTTCCAAGAACACAAATTTCGGGACACGAGAATTTAAATTGCATGCGAAATTGAATTCAAAACAGATAAATCAATTACCCTAATAAACCTAATCGCTCCCTATAACACAGTGCATTCACAAAGCCCAAATTAAGATCCACCATCGGCCTTGCCCAATTTGCCCAAATTGAATCATAAAGGCAAAATTTCTGAAGCTATGGTTCGCATTCACGAATAACAATAATAACTAATACTACAAAGGAATTCATGATTATAGTCTTCTCTTCACCGCCAAAGGCACTTCCTTTCACCGTCTTTCACTATCCATGAACGAACCTCAATTGACCAAAAACCTTGAGGTCAAACCCTATTTTCAAAGTTGAAGATCCTAAATTGCGTTCCTGAAATATGAGATCCTAATCCTCAATGTGAAGACTATAACCCTCAATTCGAACTCCCCAATTTCACAATGAGACCTTCAATTTAAAGGTCAGCAATTTTAGGAGCCTGATTCTCCATTTGAAGCCCATAACACTGAATTTGAAGATGTAAAAACTAAAAGACATCAATATAAAGCTAAACGATGTGCAATATAAACCGCAATCCTTTAGCACAAACCCTAATTTCCAGTTTGTAGATGCTAATTTGCATTTTCAAAACCTGGAAATTCTGACAGGGTCAATCCTCAATTCCGAGGCCGTAATCCTCAATCTGAAGAGTATCACCCTCAATTCAAACTCCCCAGTTATCAGATTTAAGGTCAGAAACCTCAATTTCACAACCCGAATCCTGAATTTAAAAGTTTTGGAGAGGAGATAATCAACGCAATGAGGAACAAAGTAATTCTTAAGAGTATTCTTGAACTTTCTTATCATCAAGCCAAAAATGTAAGACTGCTAGAGTAATGTCATAATGGAGGGTCTCCACATAAAGTGAAACATTAAGAACCTCTTGCAATTTTCATCATCTTACTAAAACGCCAGCCACAAAGGAAAACCTTAAGAACCTCCATCACTCCATAAATCCTTTAAGATCCATCTCTTTAGCCACACAACCCTTAATCACCTGAAAAATCTTCATAAGCCATTTTATAACGAATCTTAACCACTACCTAACTGGATCTTTTAATTTTACAGCCATGGCTGCATCAGACACTACTTACCTTGTCAAAAGGCAATGTTATGCATGCGTAGTATATGTCAAACAAATACCACATATGGAAACTTTATACTATATGCTAATCAAATTCCGAACACTTAATTAGCAATCCTTATAAAGGATAGCTTTAAGCTAACACCAATTTAAACTATTGCTATGCAACTGATGTCAACTGTTAACATCTAATATACCAATAATCTTACGAAAAAGGTAGTAATATCATGAAGAATGAAAGTTTTACCTCTGCATACCATAGAGTCAATTAACAATGCATTTGTTATCTTAACCTCTTCAAGCCTCCTATGCATACAAGCTTTGTTATTACCAAAAATAAAATAGAATTCTAGAAAAAAGCACGAGCAAGACATGTGTCCAGGGCGCTTCTGAAAGTCCCAACTCCCATTCCTTGAGACATTATCCTTTGTAGTAGGTAGTGCCTCTTTTTGGCCACTCCCACCCAAACCAAAACTCCTTTCTGCTAACACCGGCAAAAGGAACCCAACAATCTTTAATCAACAAAACAAAACTCCCTACACATAACCTAGGCACGCCCTTCAAAGCAGCAAAGTAATCAAATTGCAAAAATAGCCATCTGAGAAAGGAATCCCACTTGATGTTCTGATGGTCTCAAGGGCATCTTTGTGTCATTTGCAAATACACTCAAAATCCAGCCATAAAAAAAATAAAAGATCAATGAAAATATAGGAATTAAGAGGGGAAAAAAAGAAAGCAAGGGCAAACTAATAGAGGGAACGACAATTGGAAATGATCCAATTCGAGAAACAAGCAAGTATGCTACTGATGAGAAACGGAAGAACAAGATAAGATATACAAACCATTTGAAAGGAGAGATGCATACTTGAATGATTGCTATGGCCGCTCCACAATGCAGTTGTTGAGAACGGAACAAAGCAGAGAAATAGAAGAGCAGATCAGCTGCGATAAGTAGGGGGTGAATTAGAAAGAGAAGCTACAAAATAGTTGTAATTAATGAAGAACAAAAAACCCTAATTCTAAAACAAACCTACATCGTTCACGAAGGCAAGATTGAGGGCTATTTGTTTGGAATTCAACAATCAATTGCTAAATTCCCCAGATTTCAAGCAAGAAATAGACCCAAAGATAAACAAATCAGATAACCGAAATTTGTTACCTAGGTTGGGTGCCGAATTCAACAATCAATTGCTAAATTCCCCAGATTTCAAGCAAGAAATAAACCCAATCAGATAACCGAAATTTGTTACCTTGGTTGGGTGCCGTCTTCGGTGTCAGATTGTAGTTCGACCGCCAATTCAGAGGAGATAAAACCCAGAAAATAAGTAGTTGATTCTATTGCTATAAAAGAAAAATTGAGAAAATCATCTACATAAGAAGAAACATGAGACCCCCATTCCAAGCTGAGAAAAAGGGTGCTTAGTATAAGCACAAAAATTAGCAAGACCAACACTATATAAACAATACACACACAAAGCAGATCATGAAAGGAAAAAAAAAAGAATTCGGGGAAAGGAAAAAGAATATAATTTGGATGAAAAAGCCACACAGAATGTAGCTTATAAATTTATCTCCTTGACATTTACATAACAATAAAAAAAGTTTATAACAGAATCTGGGTTTTAGAAATACTTAATAGAGCTCTCTATTTATCTGTTTTTTTCCCAATCTATACTAACATACATGCATAACTACTATCAAGGGATTCCTAATCTCAAATAAAATAAACAACAACAACCCAGTTAATCCCGCGTTTAATCTCAAATAAAATCAATTCATTAAATTAAACTAAAAATTCAAAACTATAAATGTAAACCTATATTGACCCAATCAACCCAAAATAACACAACTAACATGAAAATCATTAGTTTATTTTCAATTGAATTCTTTTCTTTCCCAATCTTATAGCTGTCCTACTGACCTACAATTTTTATGTATAAATTAAAATATGGTTTCCATCTCTCTTGATATAAGAACTGATCACACAAAAGTGTATTTATAAGTCATCGTTTGACGCAAGTGCGCAAAACCCTAATTCTAAGAGACTAACCCTTAAATAAAATTTAAGAACCATACCTCTTCAAATCTAACAATTCGGCAACTGCAATCAAGAAAGAGACAAGAGACGAAAGTGCATAAACTTTTGGAGTAAGGAGGCTGGCTGAAAGACAAAAAGCTAATTTACTGGAGATTTTGGAATATGAACTGAAGAGGGCAAGATTGAGGTCTATTTCTGTCTAATTCAAGAATAAATTGGTAAGTCAAATACCTGAATCAAAGCTAACCATGCCCACAAATTGAAGTTGAAACAGCAGGAAAGAATTTGGTAGCTTGAACCATAGCAGATTAAGAGGATCAGAGGAAGATGCGATGAAAGGGAAGAGAACAGTGAACCGAAAATAAGATCCTTTATCCAAGGTTAGTATCTGCCTGTAATTACATCAAATAAAATATTTAACCTTAGTATCTTAATGCTATTATAATTTAACCTGTAATTACATCAAATAAAATAGGAACACAAAAGTAAGAAAACATTCAGAAATTAATTCAATTGAAATGAACAAATCATTACTTGGATGGATCCAGAGACAACAACAGAAATCAAATAAGATACCGCCTGCAAGAGACGACAACCATTATCAACCAGCAAGCAATTAAAAATGAATCAAGATTACAAAAATTAGGAAATTTGAGAACAAGACACTGACCAATATCCAAGCCAATTACCATTTGAGTCACAAACTATATGATTTGAATGACAAATGCGCTGCAATATCCCAAAGGAAGAAGAAATACGAGATAATGAAGAATACCGCGAGGAGGACTATGGCAAGCCAATACACATTCCTTGGGTAAGAAAGTGTTGAACCAGTAAATTAGGTGGTTATGCACTTATGCCCCTTACGCAGTTCTTTTACCCTTGCAATTACACCCTCGGTATTAATTCTGCAAAGAAGACACACAGGGATCGTTTCTATAAATGATAGTTTTGTGAATGAAGAGAAGCTAAATTTGTGTGTGGGAAAGATTCAGTTTCAGAAGGATGTTTTCATTTTTGGTTTAGAACCTTGAGAAGGAAAGAGGCAGAGAGTAATTTGTGGGAAAGTATCTTAAATCTCGATAGGGATGAACCATGGTAGCCTACGATGGCTCCGATGCCCATGTGATGTGGCATTCTAACCTGATACTGAAATTGAGCTACTATGGTAGTCACAGTCCTCCTGATTGAGAGTAATTTGTCGCGGTGCAGTGTTCCCCCGGTCGATAACTAACAGCGAGCAAGTAGGACGAATATAACCTACGACAAATTCCATACCACAATTACTATAGTTACAGGCCAAATTCAAGCCATTCCAAGTCAGGAAAAATTAGGATAGATAGATTAGAAACCTCAATTAATAAAATAACCTGATAACTGGGGATAACTCAATGAAATTTCTACATACAGAAGTATTGGTTTGGTTGTACATCTTTTCTACCCTTGAATTTTAATTAATGCAATCAATATAATACATGAAACTTTAAAGGAAAACGAAAGGAAAAAAAAAAGAATACAGAATCAATGCAATGACAAACGATGTCCAAAGATACTAACCTGTAATTACAGCCGAAAAAAATAGGAATTTAATAGATTCGTAGATTACAAAAATTTATATACTAAAGGGTTATTTCTCATATAAGAGACCACCCATTAATATCTCGCACATGCAAAAAAGCAATGCATGTAAAACTACTAAATAGAACTTAGAATGAAGATCTAAACATGTAGCTTATATTTTATCATGAAGCAAAATGTGGTGCCAGTATTATATGCATCTTTGATGCATTGTGGTGATTGACAGTCAATGTCTAATCCAGACAAATCAAAATTTTAAGTTTTTGGGTTTTAATTGGAGAAATGAGGATACCCATCCAGCTAAACTGATTCCAAATGAAGAACTTAACATGTACTACCATCTGATCTTCAATTCAATTCTGAAATTTGATATTTTATGTTTGGGTTTTTGTGTATTGATTTCAGTTGCCTATGGTATCTAATGCTCAGACTTTTATTGTGTCTTGCCATTTCGTTTTACTGGCAAAGATTTCATTCTAAGCAGTCATTGCGACACAAATCATATTGTTTAAAATAGGTTGTTATTAGATTAGACATGTCAGAGAAGCAAATCTTGCTTTGGAAATCAATTGTTGGATAGACAAAACCGAAACTAAGCTACAAGCAAACCTTAGTCATTTCATCAACCTCAAACTAAGGTACAAGCAAATCTTAGTCATTTTATCGAGCACCTTGAGTGCGTCATAAAATTTGATCTTTGAATCCTAAATTTTACCGGTTTGTAACCGTCAAACCTTAAACATAAATCTAAATCTTTCATATTGCAGCAGTAGCAAGAGTAATTGCTGCGAAAATCATTTGACACCTAAGCTACCGACATTCGAACTGATTCCTCTCTTTCTTGAAGCAATTAGGAAAATGAACATTAAAAATCAGCAATCGAACAAACAACAAAGGGGAAACACGAACCAACCTCTTTAAATCTGAAAGCAATTGAAAGGAGAAAGACTTGATCTTAACGAATCAACTTTCCAAATTTAGAGAAAATTTGCAAAACCTACAGAGAAATTGAAAAGATGGAATCAAAGATGGGAAATTTCTTTCACCTGATGAAGATCTCATGCTCGCTGATTCCACTCGACCGAAGCTTCCACCACTTAGGAGGCGGCCGATTCAGAGCTGAACGTGGGAATTGGGAGGCGAGATTACAAGGGAGAAGAATATGCCCGGGTGGTATACAATCAGATCTCCGGCGCTAGTAGAAGAACGGGAAGGCAGGTCGCAAGGGGGAATTGGGAGGCAAGATGTGGCAAGAGGTGGGCACTGGAGTGGAAAACAAAGAAAACAAACAGATGAAGGAGAAAGAAAGTAGGCGAATACCACGAGGAGCGAAAAAGAAAGCGTCGAAGGCGGTGGAGAGGAGGGTTCATATCAGCCGTAGATAATTATACATATAGTTACTCAACGTCTAGGATTGCAAAGACTCTCCCACAAACTTATAGTAGTATAGATTCTTCTGAAATTCGACGTTGATACTCTCATGCTTTGAGAGTGGTTGTATCCCTTCGTTCCTCTCGTAGATGAAGTTCGATTTCCATGTTAGATTCCTCGTTGAAATCACATACGTAAGGGGATATAATCGGTAATTCCACGGGGATTAGAGCATCTACTCCGTACGTCATCGCGAATGGTGTTTCGCCAATAGGGCTCTTGGCAGATGTTCTGTAAGACTAGAGAACCAGGGGTAATATCTCTGCCCAATTTCCTTTGGCAACACCGAGTCTTTTCTTGAGTGCTTCTAAGATTTGGCGATTAGTGGTCTCAGCTTGGCCGTTTGACTGGGGGTATACGACAGAAGAGAAACGAAAGACAATGTGAAGTCTCGCACGTACAGAAATCACGAATGATCTCGCAATCGAATTGTGGCCCATGATCTGTGATGATGACTCTTAGGACTTCAAAACGGCATATCATGTTTTTCCATAGGAATTTGCATACCTTTTCGACTGTAATTAGATCCATGGCTTTTGCTTCGACCCATTTTGTGAAATAATCCACGATGGCCAAGATAAAGCGTAATTGACCTGGGCTTTTGGAAATGGACCCAGAATGTCCATTCCTCACATCACGAATGGACATGGTGCAGAAATGCATTTGAGGGGATGGGTCGGGTGGTGTTTGAGCGAGGCATGTCTTTGTCAAGGGTCGCACGTTCGGATGGTCAATTCAGTTTCTATTTTTATAGAGTGCAAATAGTACCCTAAACGCGATATTTTAGCTACAATGGCCCTCCATCCTTGATAGTTCCCGCAAACCCCATCATGAAGTTCGCGAATAAATTGATGAACTTCTTCCCCGGATATGCAAAGGAGGTCCAGAAGATGGAAACCCCTTTTGTATAGTCGAACCTCCCTTACACGGAACCATGCGACTCGTTTTCTAATTTTTTGGTCTATTTCAAGGCAAGGTTCCCCTGTCTTTCCATTGTTGATGAAGTTTAAGTAGGGTTCTCGCTAGTCGTAGATGGAAATCTTAAAAACCCCTTTGTGGATTCCGTGTGTATGCCGTCTCTCGATTATAACACGATCACCTAAATCTTAGGGCAAGCAAGCCCGCATTCGAGCAATAGGGTGAACGGATCCTTGCTCAAATGGGGGCTTGATTTCCTCAAGAGTTGAGTTTCCAGATCTCTTGAACGGAGAAGAAGCGCTTTTAACCCATCATCACATAATTAGTTACCTTAGAGACGACGATTGAATAGTAAAAAGATCGCGATCTATCTTCATCGTGAAGCACTTAAATCATTCTAGATTATTTAGACCCGAGTAGTATATTATAATTTTCATTTGTGATCTATTCATGCAAGGTATTATCCTTCTTTTTCTCTTATAAAAGTTAGGAATATGACGTCAGAACGAGGTAATAAATGTAGGTGATTTTCTAGAACCGCTTCACCATCAATGAAAATAGACATCTCTTGAAGAAGTGTGAATCAACGACGTTCTCCTCACTTATATGAGGGGTTTCGAAAACCACGAACACTAACAAAGTACATATAAAACAACTAGTGGATACCTGTTTTTTTTAATAGTGGACATATTTAGAGAATCAATTCAACAGAAACCTTGTTATACTTACTTAATCTCAACTAAAACTCAAGTAAATGAAAACTGTGGAAAGATGTGAAATATGCATCTCACATTGATTAGATGATGAATCCAAACCTTACATATAAGCCGGTGGGCTACCCCACCTAACACCAATTGGTTTTAGGATGGAACCCCACTCGGCTTGTGTGTTCGGCTTGGTTAGCGCATGGTGCGCTCAGACGTGCGTGACCCCCCACGTCATATGGCCCGCCGGAATTTAACAAAAACGTAGCTCATGTGATCCCAGTCCACCAAATTCATAATCAAATGAAATTTGGTTAAAACTATAATATATGGTATATTCGTCAAATTTTATTCAAGGGATATCCAATGAAATTGAATATCAAATTTTAAACATGCCAATTCAATTATCATTTTTTTTATCCTGCCAATCAATTATAATATTTTATTTTATTTTATAATATAATTTATTTTATTATTAAAATTTTATTTTTAAAATAAACATGCCAATTCAATTATCATTTTTTTTATCCTGCCAATCAATTATAATATTTTATTTTATTTTATAATATATTTTATTTTATTATTAAAATTTTATTTTTAAAAAATCGCATCATGACACTTGAACTATACTAGTAATATATATTATTCAAATAAATCTAAATTTAGATAGCAATTTTATATTATTAAAATATTTATTCCACAATATTTTATAATATTAAAATAGTATGGATAATTACAACTACGTATTACCATGACTTTAATTAGATAGAAATTATTAATTCCCATCAAATTGAATCATGACTTTTAAATATTTTATATTAATTTTTTATGAGAATATTATTTTAGTTACGATTTTTCTATCCTATGCCCCAAGGGTATAGGATAAGACCCTAAATTGGAAAATATTTTTAAAATTTTAATTAATTTAGCTTATTTTTAAATTAGATTCCTAGTGTCGCTTGTCTTTTTGGTAGAGAATCTTTCCCAACGTAGAGTCTTATCCTATGCCCTAACGACATGACCCTACTTAAGATTTTATAGAACAAAGATTTAGAAAGCGATAACACACTGCTGGCCCTCAACATGTAATCTATTGGCCGGCCCTCAACATGTATATATTGACTCAAGTCAAGTCGTCCCTAAATTTGCAGTCCCGCCATCATGTAGAAAGAATGTACGTAGATTGACAGATCGATCTAACTATAAATTAAAATTCATGCATGTCTGATTACCCATTCAAGCCTTAATTTCCCAAAGCTTAATTTACATCATATATAAAGATGAATCAAGCAATCCTAGAATGTTTCATCTTCATCTTCCTCGCGCTAATTTCGGGGTTGAGAGGGAATGAGAATGATTATGAAGCCCTCCTGGCCATCAAAGCTCAGATTTCCGATGACCCTGATCATGTGTTGACTTCCTGGAACAACTCCTTCCTCCCTTTCTGCCAATGGAGAGGTGTCACTTGTGACCAAAGGCACAAGCGTGTGGTCAGTTTGCTCCTTCCTTCCGCTAATTTGGGTGGCACACTGTCCCCTTTCATCGGTAACTTGAGTTTCCTTCGCAAGCTTAACTTATCCGACAACTTCTTTCGAGGGGAGATTCCCCCTCAGATTTCTCATTTGCCTAGGCTACGAGAATTATGGCTGAAGATGAACTCGTTTGAAGGAAAAGTCCCTGCCAACTTGTCTCGCTGCTTGCATCTTACTACCCTCATGCTCAGCAATAACAAGTTGGAGGGGGGAATTCCTATTGAGGTGACCACCTTGCCTAATTTGGTAAATCTTAGTCTTCACAATAATCACTTTAGGGGCCAACTTAAAGATGTTGGGATTGGGAATATGAGTAGCTCTTTGCAATTTTTATTATTAGATAACAATCAACTGGATGGGAGAATTCCAGATGATTTTGGAAACCTAAAAGGCCTTCTTTTTCTTACTCTCCAAGACAACATGTTGTCTGGTATCATCCCACCATCCATTTTCAATCTTTCCAGCTTGACATGTCTTAAGTTAAGTAGGAATATTAGAATTAGTGGAAATCTTCCCCATGATCTTGGCCTACGTCTCCCCAAACTTCAACAGTTTACAGCATCCAACACCTCCCTAATTGGACAAGTTCCAACTTCATTGTCCAACCTTTCTGAGCTTATAACCCTTGACCTCTCACACAATAGTTTCAAGGGTGAGTTTTCCTTCCATGGTAACAATATGCCAAATCTCAAGATTCTTTTTATTGATTTTTCATTTTCCTCAGGGCAAGCCACTGATCTTAGCTTCATGGACACCCTAACCAATTGCACCAATTTAATCGACTTGTCAATTCAAGGCAATTCTTTCACAGGACCATTCCCACGTTCTATACTTAATCTTTCAACTAGCCTTCAATATTTAAATATTGGCAACAACCAAATATCAGGATATGTCCCATTAGGGCTAGGTAGATTTGTGAATTTATATACCTTGGGTTTTAGAGATAACCATTTCACCGGCCCAATCCCTACTGATATTAGTAAGATGCAGAGTCTAGAAAGGCTTGCATTTTCGTATAATAATTTCTCGGGAGAAATCTCATTCTCTCTTGAAAACATGACACTTTTGAGTGGATTGAGTGTGGCATACAACAATCTTCAAGGATCAGTACCTACAGGTGTCGGAAGTTGCACATATTTAGAAAAACTATATCTTGATTCTAACAAGCTTAGTGGAGTTTTGCCACTTGAATTGTTTCAGGCTTCAAGTTTGATCGACCTAAACATTGGTCAAAATAGCTTCCAAGGATCATTGTCGGGTAATGTTAGCATGCTAAAGAATTTGGTTAGGTTAGTTGCATCAGAGAATAGGTTTTCAGGTGAAATCCCAAGCACTCTTGGAAGTTGCACAAGTCTTACAATCTTAGACCTAAGCAAAAACTCCTTTGAAGGATCGATACCCAACTCTTTAGGTCCTTTGAAAAGCATCCAAATACTTGACCTTTCTTGGAATCATCTGTCAGGAGAAATCCCAAAATATTTGAGCTCCTGGCGAGATTTGTCATATCTAAACCTGTCATTCAATAACCTCGAGGGTGAAGTTCCTACTGGTGGTGTTTTTGCCAACACAAATGCTACTGTGTCAGTTGTTGGCAACAATAAGCTATGTGGAGGAGTGTTTGAGCTACATCTACAAAGATGCCCTTCCCCTAAAGTCTCTAAAAGGAGAAGATTGTCCTTAGTAGTGACCGTGATCATTTGTGTTGCTAGTGCCCTGGTTGTTGTACTATCAGTTGCACTATGCTTTTATTTGCTTTGCTATCAAAGGAGAAAAAAGGATGCATCCTTAGGCTTAAAAAATATCAAGCCTTTTCTTAAAGTGTCTTATCAAATGTTGTCGAGGGCAACAAATGGGTTTTCGTCATCAAATCTGATAGGTTTTGGAGGCTTTGGATCTGTCTATAAAGGAATCCTACACCAAGATGATGCAGAATTAGTAGTTGCGGTCAAGGTGATGAAGCTTCAAAATAATGGAGCCGGTAAAAGTTTCCTTGCTGAATGTAAAGCTTTGAGGAACATACGTCACCGAAATCTTGTTAAAATCATCACAGCATGCTCAAGCATTGATACTTTGCGTAACGACTTCAAAGCTTTGATTTATGAGTTCATGCCCAGGGGTAGTCTCGAAGGATGGCTTTATCCAAACCATGCCACCAATGAACTTGTCGGAGATGACCAAACGGCTTGGTTAACCCTTCTTCAAAGATTAAACATTGCCATCGATTTGGCTTCTGCGCTTGAATATCTTCATATCGGATGTGCAAGCCCAATCATTCATTGTGATTTGAAGCCTAGCAACATCTTGCTTGATGATGATATGACTGCCCATATTGGTGATTTTGGATTAGCAAAGTTTCGTTCGGGAGCGTCAACCTCCGGCACTACAAACCAGACTAGTTCAAATCAAGTGATAGGAACTGTTGGATATGCTGCACCAGGTAATTTTATTGACATTAACATTGCTTTAAATATGACTCATTGATTTCTTAGTATAATATTGCTTTAATTAACACATCATTACACTACACATGCTATGCAGAATATGGTCTCGGGAGCAAGGCCTCGCCTGAAGGTGACATTTACAGCTTCGGGATCATTGTGTTGGAGATGATGACATCCAAGAAGCCAACAGATCCAATGTTTAATGATGGTCTCAACCTTCATGACTATTCAAACTCAGCTCTTCCTAATGGAGTGATGGAAATTATCGACCAAGTAATGCTTGGCGATGCCAATGTGCTGCATCCAAGAACCGGTGGTGATATCGGGAAGATAGAGTGCATCAAGTCACTCATCAAGGTTGGTGTCCAATGTTCTATGGAGCTACCACAAGAGCGGATGAGCATAAGCAATGCGCTTAACGAGTTGAAATCAGCAAGGCGGAACTTCCTCCCAGGTGGACCCAGCAACTAAATTACACTTCAAAGTGTTGAACTCAGCTAAATGTAGTAATGTTGCTATAACTTTTTTGAATCCTATTTACATCTAGTAATGTAACTGTGTGCACTGTACTATTATTAGATAGCCCTATGTTTGGTTATATATTTGCACTTGCAGAATAAAAGATTCATTGAGATGAAATCAACATTTATTATGATAATAATCCTATTTTTTTAATGTACTGCGCTTGAAGATCAAATGGAATTACTATAGGGTAAATTGTAGAAAACCACCCCTTAATGAGGTATTGCTCATAACCACCCTTTAGATGCGAAATTGTGGCAAACCACCCATTATAAGTAGTCCGTTGGCGAAAAGCCACCCATTCATGTATTCCATCTAACTGTTGTTAAAATTATTCAAAGTTACGATTTTAACCCTAAAATTTTATTATATTTTAAATCCAAAAGTAACAAAACCATGAAAATTTTATTCATCTTCCACTGCCTTGTTCATCTGTGATGGGATACGATACGATGTATCATGCAATCGTTCTCCACTGCTATCTTCATCATCAAGACAACAACATACGATACGATGTACTCCGTATCATGCAATCTGATAGAATTGCTCGCACATACCCTAATCGTCAAGATGAAGGCGTCGTTCGGTCGTTACTAGTGGGCTTGCCAGCATAGCCAGGCGGTGGGTAGGGAAAGCAGCGCGCGAGACAACTTGGATTGGACTGGAATAGAAGTTCGCTAGATCTCGAAAGAAAACCCTCTCAAATCGCCTCTTTCCCTCACCCCTTCCTACAAATCTATGGATAGAAACCTTAATCGAAGAAAGGTCGGACTACTGATTGCAGATCTAAGGCAAGGAGTACGGATCTGGTGACGATTTGGGGGCGCCGAACGGGAAAATTTTGGAAACCTAGGGTTTGGCTTCGGAGGCAGCGAAGACTTTCGATTTCAAGTGGCCTCTTGGGTTTGCCACAACTCTCTAATCCTTTTCTCCACTGCCATCAATACTAGTCCCTCATGTAGTGAATTCCTCAATCAAAATTCCAGAAAAAAATTCCAGAAAAAATGCCAAAAATAAAAGCCCCAAATTTTAGGGTTCTTCGCAATGAATAATAATTAAGGTCCGAATTCAAAAGTATGGTGCAATTTCCTCAATTCAGACTGCCAATAATCAAGGAAGATCAAAGGCAACAATAATTAGTAGTATGAAGATGAAGAGCCTGAAGAATAAAAGCTATAATGGTATTATGGTGGGTTACTGATCGAGGAAGATGATGAATAGGTTGAAGGTGGGGACATAAATGAATATAATAAAAACTTAGGGATAAAATGGTAATTTTGAACAATTTTAACGGTAAGCAAACGGAATATATGGAATGGGTGGTGTTTTGCTAACAGACTACGTATAAGGGGTGGTTTGCCGCAATTTCGCATTTAAGGGGTGGTTATGGGTAATATGCTATATTTAAAGGGTGGTTTTCTTCAGTTTACCCATCTATATAACTACTTAAAACCAAAGATTTTTCGCTGATGTATCGTCTCCTCCTTAACTCATTCATCCTTATCCAATGGGATTTTTTTTTCTTCTAATTATTTCTTTTGCCTTTTTTTTCTTCCAATTTTTCCCCTTTTATTTTTTTACCCATTTACTAACCATCTATATAACTACTTAAAACCAAAGACTTTTCGCTGATGTGTCGTCTCCTCCTTAACTCACTCATCCTTATCCAATGAGATTTTTTTTTCTTCTAATTATTTCTTTTGCCTTTTTTTCTTCCAATTTTTCCCCTTTTATTTTTTTACCCATTTACTAACCATAACTACTTAAAACCAAAGACTTTTCGCTGATGTGTCGTCTCCTCCTTAACTCACTCATCCTTATCCAATGAGATTTTTTTTTCTTCTAATTATTTCTTTTGCCTTTTTTTTCTTCCAATTTTTCCCCTTTTATTTTTTTACCCATTTACTAATCATTGGGTTTAATTCAAAACATCTATATCTATATAACTACTTAAAACCAAAGACTTTTCGTTGATGTGTCGTCTCCTCCTTAACTCACTCATCCTTATCCAATGGGATTTTTTTTCTTCTAATTATTTCTTTTGCCTTTTTTTTCTTCCAATTTTTCCCCTTTTATTTTTTTACCCATTTACTAACCATTGGGTTTAATTCAAAACATTGAATTAAATCTGATGTCTACTATTAATATATATATATATATCTTTATATATTATAATAATAATTTATATCAATATAATATCTTAATTTAAAAATATTTTTGATGAAGCCTAACTTTATGGTAAATATTTTTACCATTTTCTAAAAGATTTCAAGTCTACCTTCATTATTTTATCCTAACTTTTATTAATATTTTATAATATTAATTTGTTATGTTATTAAAAAATTATTTATTTATAATCGCGCCATGGCGCGGGGATTGTACTAGTTACTATATTATACTATATAGAAGGTAGCCTAGAAACAAATTGACAGCCCAATATAGAGAGTTGGGGTATCTACAGCCTGCATTTTCCAAATGCTTCGAAATTTCTACATATTGACTCCAACTCGTCACTTTGTTCAAACCAGCTATGAATTGACCAATAAATCAACTAAACCTCCACCAAAAAAAAATCTATAAAATTTAAGGTATAATCAACTTATCTCAGATCTTTGATTTCTATAAAGATGCAGCATGCATCAATCCTCTTCTTGACACTAATCTCAATCAGCACTACCCTTCCCTGAATTCTGTTGGCAAATGAGAGTGACTACGAAGCCCTCTTTGCCCTCAAAGATGAGATTTCCGATTATCCTAATTCCGTCTTGAGCTCATGGGGAACCAATGGCGAGTTGTCACTTGTGACCATACCGCCATAGGCATAAACATGTGATTGGTAAGAACAAATGAGTGTACCGGCCTAGGTTATTGGAGGATCATTTTGAAAGATAATCTCCACTTGAGACCTTAAAATTTTCCATATTTAGCGGGTTGAGCAACACTACAAAATAATTATCGATCAGCGACAACAAGTGAGATATCACTTAACAATGCTTTTAGCAAAAAGTGTTTCAAACTTTAAGAAGCTACTTTGAACAACACAATTTTAGGTCTCAACATTATGTATTTGAAACAAACAATTAGAAAACACTCAAACAACATCAATTGTATTTAAAAGGGAATGGATTATCCAGGATTCGAACTCGAGTCCTCAGGGTCACGTCCATACGGAAGAAGTCACGCTCCATCAACTAGGCAACTTGCGTTTTTCGATCTTCTAGAACAATTATAATATTTCTATTATCATCAAATATTAATATTTTTAAAAAAAAATTATTGTGCCGTGTCGGATACCCGAAAAGGAAAAAATGTCGATCCGAACACGATACGATTATTGTCGTGTTTTACCGTTTCGTATCGTATCAATATTGTTTCGTGTTTTTTCGTATCGTTTTGTTGCGGTTTCGTGTCATGTCATCCGTGTTGTATATTTCTGCATAGCCCTAGCTAGAGGTTGAAATTTGGTCACTTGTCATTTTTCCACACTCTTTATTCACTCCGTTCAAGAGACTCAAGACGTCAAGTCGACCCTATATGGCTATATGTCGGGTTGCTCTTTAGAACAGGGTAGATGTACTAGAGGTTAAAATTTGGTTACTGTCATTTTTCCACACTCTTTATTGACCCCGGTCAAGACGTCAAGTCGACCCTATTTGTCGGGTTGCTCTTTAGAACAGGTAGAGGTAAAATTTGGTCACTGTCATTTTTCCACACTCTTTATTGACCCCGGTCAAGACGTCAAGTCGACCCTATTTGTCGGGTAGCTCTTTAGAACAGGTAGATGTAGTAGAGGTAAAATTTGGTCACTGTCATTTTTCCACACTCTTTATTGACTCCGGTCAAGACGTCATGTCGACCCTATGCCGGGTTGCTATGTCTTAACATAATTTTAGTTCGATTATGTTTAAAATATACTCCCTTCATTTGTTCATGTACAAACAAGTGCCTTTTTACTGTTTATATACTTATTTTAAAGTAATAAAAATAATATAAAATATTAATTTTTTTAATAATTTTTTTTATAAACTTATACTTCTTCCGTCCGGAAATCAAAGATGTTTAACTTTAGTGCACGTAGTTTTAAGAGCTAAAAACTATATAAAATCTTATTTATTTTAATTAATTTTTTTTATAGTTTAATAGTTATTAGTTATATACTCCGTAGTTTTTAGTTCCTAAAACTACGTGTACAAAAGTCAAACATCGTTTATTTCAAGAGGAATGGAGATAATGATTGTATCTAATATTAAATACAAAAGTCAAACATCGTTTATTTTCGGACGTAAAATATTTATTACAATATTTAATAAGGAGCTGAGGGAGATAATTATTTTGTTAGGGAGGGAGTAATTAAACTTAATTAAATCATTATGTGGAAATTAGCGGTAGAAATAGTAAAAAAATAATTAGTGATTATGTACTTAAATCATTTTAACCTTACTTTTTAACAATTTTTATAAATTTAAGATTTTGTATGATATATTTAATTAAGCAAATATGCACTCCATTGTGTAGATGAGATTCCACCATGGCATGAATGAAGTTAAAAGGTTGTTATAATTAGAAGTTGGAAGTTTAAGACTCATTTAGGACAATTTTTTTTAATTTATGTATTTTTTTTAGTTAAAGGTGGCACATTTTATTAAACAAGATCGATCTCCGCAAGCTTACTCAAACTTTACGAAAAAGGATCAAAGAATACATGATCAACCCTATTTGGTGGGACAAGTTTAGCCACTAAATGTGTGAAGACGTTACCATTACGTCTTACATATCCAAACGAAAAGAAGAATTCTAGGACAAGATTTCAAATCTCATCGAAAACTTACAGCAGCTTGTCGGCTCTACCCAAACTTTTCTGGTTTCAAATATACAACATGGATTCTGGCAATGCAACGTAGTTCTCATGTCGATCCAGATTACTGGCTTTTTTTTCTTAAATGGGCGCGCCCGCGCTGCCCATTCTTGCAACTTCCAATGTGTCGTCAGCTACCATCCTTGAGTAAGTAAAGATCATCACCCTTGCACTCAAGCTTTTGACTAGCTAGATGCAAAGAATCCGACTCCAGCTGCACACAAGTCACTCCCCTTGCAACTGCCTGCTCTACCCCATGAGTGTTGCCTTCATCTCAGCAATATTGACAAGCGAGTTAGCCTTAAGACGTCTTACCGTAGCCCATAACATGTGCCCTATATAATCTCGAGCCACTACACCCAACCACACATTCCCTCCCTCTATATATGGTTGCATCGGTACTAATCTTCACTACCCCTCCCTGTGGTCTCGACCATGCACAATCCCCACAATCCGCGCAGGTACCCTAGCTGGTCCTCTCATTCCGACTTTCCCCAATAGCCCTATAGTCCTGAACAAACTTTCGGAACCCATCCCTCAATAGGGCTGTTATATGAACTGAACAGCTCGAGCTCGACTCGGGATCGGCTCGAAAAAAGCTCAACTCGAGCTCGTTTACTTACCTAAACAAGCCAAGCTTGAACAAGATTTTAAGCTCGGTTAAAAGCTCGGCTCATTCGATTTAAGCTCGAATAGCTCGAATTTTATAGGATTTCTAAAATTTCTTTTAAATTAATATGTTATGACCAAGTAGAACTGCTTAAAGCTCGGATCAAGCTCGTTCATTTCGTAAACAAGTCAAGCTTGCACAAAAAAAATAAGCTCGTATGAAAATTGGGCTCGGCTCGACTCGAGCTTGTTTAACAAACGAACCAAGTTTGAACATGTCGGGCTCGGCTCGTTCGACTCGAATAACACCCCTATCCCTCAACAAAGGAACGTTGTGGGGAGTATTGTCGAAGAGCCTCATATTCCTTGCCATCCACGCAACTTAACCCAAACATTGGTGAAAAACTCCAGCAGCCTGGCCCACCAACATTTCGATTTCATGGATATTATATATTGACAATCTGCAACATTTCGAGATAATTTTGTAATTTAATTAGAGGATTTCAAGTTTAAAAAAGAATCCAATAAATATCAGATTTTCTATGTGAACTTGATAAAATTTTGAGAAAAGTGAAAGCTTCTCGGCCGATCAGTCAATTGCTATTTCCTAACCAATGACTCACTGCAGTAAGGGTTTGGATTTGTGTTGATTAGTTGACAAAATTGTCACCCCCACGCTAAAAAATACTCCCTCCGTTCACAAATATAAGTCGTTTGACTTTAATGCACGTTTTTTAATGAGCTAAAAATTATATAAAATATCAACTTTTTATTAAAATTTTAAAATAATATTATACTTAATATTGATAAATATAATATTATTTAAAAAAAAAGTTAATATTATATATAATTTTTAACTCCTTACAAAACGTGTCAGAAAGTCAAACGACTTATATTTGTGAATGGAGGGAGTAAAAATAAAAATTAATTGCATATTTCCTATTGTGTGTGAAAACTGGAAATAATAGGTGCTACTGTGCCAGGTACGGTGGCAAAAAAGTTGGTAGATATTATGTCCATGCATGATGTGCGCCTCTATATATAAAGTCCATCTATGAGGAGAAGCTTATCATCCAATATTTAAACATTTTCCAAATTAGGGGTTTAATTTCCACAGAAACATGCAACCATTCAAAGATTTCATAATCTTCTTCTCACTGCTATCCTTTAGCTGCTTGAGCACACATTCTCACAGCTTGAAATTAGGGAATGAGAGTGATTATGAAGCCCTCCTAGCCATCAAGGCTCAGATATCCAATGATCCGGATTTCGTGTTGAGCTCATGGAGCAACAACTCCCTCCATTTTTGCCAATGGAGAGGCGTTACTTGTGGGCGTAGGCATAGCCGTGTGGTCACTTTAAAACTTTCCTCCAATAAGCTATTTGGTACATTATCTCCTTTCATAGGTAACTTAAGCTTCCTTCATGTTCTTGACTTATACAATAACTCCTTTCGAGGGAACATTCCCCATCAGATTTCTCATTTGCCTAGGCTACGATTCCTAGACCTGGAGATGAACTCGTTTGGTGGAAAAATCCCAGCCAACTTGTCTCGTTGCTTGCATCTTACCGCTTTATGGCTCAACAACAATAATTTGGAGGGGAGAATTCCAAGTGAGGTGGCCACCTTGCCTAATTTGGTAAATCTTAGCCTTTATGCTAACCACTTTAGCGGTCATCTTAAAGATATTGGGATTGGGAATATGAGTAGCTCCTTGCAACTATTACAGTTAAGTGACAATCAATTGCAGGGGAGCATTCCAGATGATTTTGGAAAGCTCAAAGGCCTTCTTTATCTTATTCTCAACGACAACATGTTATCTGGAATCATCCCAACATCCGTTTTCAATCTTTCCAGCTTGTTGCGTCTTGACTTAAGTCGGAATACAAAAATCAGTGGAAATCTTCCCCGAGATCTTGGCCTACGTCTCCCCAAACTTCAAAATTTTGCGGTATCAAAAAACTCCCTAATTGGGCAAGCTCCAACTTCATTGTCTAACCTTTCTGACCTTGTACTACTTGATCTCTCCTACAATAGTTTCAAGGGTGAGTTTTCCTTCCATGGAAACAATATGCCAAATCTCATGGATCTTTATATTCAATATGCATTTTCCTCTGGACAAGCCACTGATCTTGGCTTCGTCAACACCCTAACCAACTGCACCAATTTAACAGACTTGGAAATTCAAGGCAATTCATTCACAGGACCATTCCCTCATTCTATACTTAATCTTTCCAATAGCCTTCAAGTTTTAAGGATTGGCGAAAATCAAATATCAGGATATGTCCCATTAGGGCTAGGAAGGTTTGTGAATTTACATGCCTTGGGTTTTAATGATAACCATTTCACTGGCCCAATCCCTACTGACATTAGTAAGCTAAATCGTCTAGAACGTGCTTTTTTTTCAAAAAATAATTTCTCAGGAGAAATCCCATTCTCTCTTGGGAACATGACACTTTTGAGTCACTTGGGTATGGAATTCAACAACCTTGAAGGATCACTACCTAAAAGTGTTGGAAATTGCACGTATTTACAAACACTATTTCTTCATTCAAACAAGCTTATTGGAGTTTTGCCAGTTGAGTTGTTTCATGCTTCAAGTTTGCTCTACCTACGCATTAGTCAAAACAAATTCCATGGACAATTGCCGGATAAATTTAGCATGCTAAAGAATTTGGTTGGATTGGATGCATCAGATAATAGGTTTTCAGGTGACATTCCAAGCACTCTTGGAGTTTGCACGAGTCTTACAATCTTAGACATGAGCAAAAACTCCTTTGTAGGATCGATACCCTACTCTTTAGGTCCTTTGAAAAGCATCCAAATACTTGAGCTTTCTTGTAATCATCTGTCAGGACAAATCCCAAAATATTTGTCCTCTTGGCGAGATTTGTTATATCTAAACCTATCATTCAATAACCTCGAGGGTGAAGTTCCTACTGATGGTGTTTTTGCCAACACAAGTGTTGTGTCGGTTGTTGGCAACAGTAAGCTCTGTGGAGGAGTGTTGGAGCTACATCTACAAAGATGCCATTCCACTAAAGTCTCTAAAAGGAGAAGATTGTCCTTAGCAGTGATCATTACCATTTGTGTTGCTTGTGCCCTGATTGTTGTACTATCAGTTGCACTATGCTTCTATTTGCTTTGCTATCAAAGGAGAAGAAAGGATACATCCTCAGGCTTACAAAATATCAAGCCTTTTCTTAAAGTGTCGTACCAAATGTTGTCGAGGGCAACAAACGGGTTTTCGTCATCAAATCTGATAGGCGTTGGAGGCTTTGGATCTGTCTATAAAGGAATCCTACACCAAGATGATGCAGAATTGGTAGTTGCGGTCAAGGTGATGAAACTTCAAAATAATGGAGCCGGTAAAAGTTTCCTTGCTGAATGTAAAGCTTTGAGGAACATACGTCACCGAAATCTTGTCAAAATCATCACAGCATGCTCAAGCATTGATACTTTGCGTAACGACTTCAAAGCTTTGATTTATGAGTTCATGCCCAGGGGTAGTCTCGAAGGATGGCTTTATCCAAACCATGCCATCAATGAACTTGTCGGAGATGACCAAACGGCTTGGTTAACCCTTCTTCAAAGATTAAACATTGCCGTCGATTTGGCTTCTGCGCTTGAATATCTTCACATCGGATGTGCACGCCCAATCATTCATTGTGATTTGAAGCCTAGCAACATCTTGCTTGATGATGATATGACTGCCCATATTGGTGATTTTGGATTAGCAAAGTTTCGTTCGGGAGCGTCAACCTCTGGCACTACAAACCAGACTAGTTCAAATCAAGTGATAGGAACTGTTGGATATGCTGCACCAGGTAATTTTATTGACATTAACATTGCTTTAAATATGACTCATTGATTTCTTAGTATAATATTGCTTTAATTAACACATCACTACACTACACATGCTATGCAGAATATGGTCTCGGGAGCAAGGCCTCGCCTGAAGGTGACATTTACAGCTTCGGGATCATTGTGTTGGAGATGATGACATCCAAGAAGCCAACAGATCCAATGTTTAATGATGGTCTCAACCTTCATGACTATTCAAACTCAGCTCTTCCTAATGGAGTGATGGAAATTACCGACCAAGTAATGCTTGGCGATGCCAATGTGCTGCATCCAAGAACCGGTGGTGATATCAGGAAGATAGAGTGCATCAAGTCACTCATCAAGGTTGGTGTCCAATGTTCTATGGAGCTACCACAAGAGCGGATGAGCATAAGCAATGCGCTTAACGAGTTGAAATCAGCAAGGCGGAACTTCCTCCCAGGTGGACCCAGCAACTAAATTATACTTCAAAGTGTTGAACTCAGCTAAATGTAGTAATGTTGCTATAACTTTTTTAAATCCTATTTACATCTAGTAATGTAATTGTGTGCACTTTAGTATTATTAGATTGCCCTATGTTTGGCTATATTTGCACTTGCGGAATAAAAGATTCATTGAGATGAAATCAACATTTTTTATGATTAATTCTGTTTTTTGTATGCACTTGAAGATCAAATTAATGGAATTATTATATCATACTACATAGAATTAAGGTAGCCAAGAAACAAATTGACAGCCCATTATAGAGATTTGGGGTATATATTGACTGCCTTCATTTTCCAAATGCTTTGAAATTTCCACATATTGACTCCAGTTGATCGTCACTTTGTTCAAACTAGCTATGATGACCAATAAATCAACGGCCAAATTGCCAAATTGGTATAAAAAATGTACTACAAACGACATATTGGTATAAAAAACAATTAAAGCGACAAATATGTATGAAAAATGTTATCAATGCAACAAATTGGTATATTTTTCTTAAAAAATCTGATTTTTAATAAATAAAGTCAATTTATACCTCTTAAACTTATTTTCATTTAAAATATAAACAATTAAAAGAATTTACATTCTATTTTTAATATTTTAAGTTTTATATTTAAATTTATACTAAATCTATTTGAATTATTTTTTTTCCAAAATATATATTTTAAAAAACTTAATTTGTATATCGGTACCACTTCTCCCATTTTGTTATTGAAAATGTTTATAAAGTTTAAAAATATTTTATAGATTACTTTTTAATTAAATTCAAAATACGTTTATAAATTATTAACATTATATAATTTTAATAATATTCTTGATTTTTAATAATTAGTGTTAAAGTTAATGTAATATTTTATTCAATTTGTAAACACCTACATTGTATAGCAAAGTGAAAAAAAAATATTTTAAAAAAATATTTATCTCAACCTTCCAAATAAAATCTAGGTTAATTTTTTTCTTAAAAAATTTGCTAAATTTTTTAAATAAAATTCATCAAAATTTTATAATTTTATAATATATAATTTAAAATAATTTTTTTATAGATTTATTTTATCCCTATTGGCCAAATGTTTATTAAAAATAAATAAGTTGGTTTATTAAGTGAATTGATGCTACTTTATTAAAAAATCGAATTTTTAAGGAAAATATACCAATTTGTCACACCAATATCATTTTTTATACCTATTTGTCGCTTTAGGTTTTTTTTATACCAATCTGTCATTTGTAATACTTTTTTTTATACCAATCTGGCAATTTGGTCGTAAATCAACTGAACCTCCACGAACAAAATCTATAAAATTTAAGGTATATTCAACTTATCTCATATCTTTGATTTCTATAAAGATGCAGCAAGCAATACTCTTTCTTGACACTAATCTCAATCAGCACTACCCTTCCCTGATTTATGTTAGCAAATGAGAGTGACTACGAAGCCCTCTTTGCCCTCAAAGATGAGATTTCCGATCATCCTAATTCCCTTCTCCCAATTGCCATGTTTCTTTCGTTGGGCCGACGACGACGTTGATCTCCTTTGGTATCTTGTTCTCCTTTGGTATCTTTCGCCAGAATTCGTCTCTAGAAGTGAATTCAGGCGACGACTAAAAAGACGTCCGTGTAGAGTGTAAAACTGGTGTAGTGCCATTCAGTTTGTTTTTTCCTTTTTAGTCTCTTGATTTCACGTTACAATAATAACATTCTCAGTTAGTCCCGCCTAAGTAGGATATAGGGGCAAGTTATATGCACTATTTCTCCAACTAAGTCGAGAGAGTGTTTCTGAGTGATTTCACTGGCTATGTAAGGGTAAAAAAACTGTTGGATTTCGGAACAGAAATTGAACACGTACTGAACTCAAGCAAGAAGATGAAGAAGATAAGCTGGGTTGGGCCGGCCCATACTTAAAAATTATAAGCCCAATTTATTTGGGCATCTATTCGGTTTTGAGCTAAACAACAAATGGAAAGTGTAAACTATGTAATATACGTACATGATATCTTCACAAAAATCTTTAACTTCCAAGCTATAGGTCATCAGCCTCTCAACTCGGAGATGGTGAAATCAGACCCAACTTGGAGATGAGTGGTTGCAGATGAGTGCTTGGTAAGTTCTTAGTGAGAATGTCTACTAGCTAGCTGGTGCTTGGTAGACACATGATGTAGTGAGATGAGTCCTAAGAGCTTAATTCTCCCTCACGAAGTGGTAGTCTAGATCAATATGTTTTGTCCTCTCATGAAACACGAGATTCTTAGCAATGAATATAGTTGCTTGGTTGTCACAATGCAATGCAATTGGCTTGATTCCATGTACACTCGGGTCGTGAAAGAGGCGACTCAACCAAGCTAGCTAGTTATGTACAAGCTCGTTGCATTGAATATTGATCTATATTCCGCTTCAGCGGAAAGAGATAGGCTTTGTTGTTTCTTAGTCTTCCAGGATATAAGAGTGTCACCTAGCATCACAACAAACCCACTTACTGATCTTCTCGTAATCAGATAAAAGGCTCAGTCTGCATCACAAAATGCCTGCAACTTGTAACCAGGGTAGCACTCAACAACAAAGCATGTTTCATTGTGCCTTTGATGTACTTTAACACATAGAGACCGTTTTCATGGTGAGGTTCTCATGGTTTCTGCATAAACTGGCTAAGATGTTGAATATGAAAGCTCAAATCTGGCCTAGTTTAGGTCAGAAAGTTCAACTTGCCTATGAGCTTTTTGTAGAGTATAGGATTGTTCATCATCTCACCTTCGTCTAGTAGTAACTTTTGCCCCAACTCTAATGGTGAAGCAATGACTTGGAATTCTTATGACCGAATTTCTTGAACATCTATATAATGAACATTTTTTGGCTTAGGAGCATACCTTCATCAACCATGTTAAACTCCATGCCTAGAAAGAAATGCAATTGTCCGAAATCTTTGATCTTGAACTCAGAATGCAACTCAGCTTTGAGAGACTATATTTCTATGTCATTATTCCCTATAAGTAAAATGTCATCAACATATATGGTCACAAAAACTTATGAAATGCCATCCTTTTTTAAGAACAATGAGTAATCATTCAAAGACTACCCTTTTCCTTTTAGAAACATAGACAACCTAGCATACCATTGTAGTAATGCTTGCTTTATCCCATATAGAGACTTATTCAACTTGCAAACTTTGGATTTCCCATCAACAGACAACCCCTGAGACTAGACCTGTCAATCGGGTCATTCGGGTCGGGTTCAGGTCGGATCATTTCGGGTTCCGGGTGAAACGGATTTCGGGTAAAAACGGGTCCCGGATAGATACGGATTGATTTGAACTCGGGTTTGACCCGGCCGTTTCGGGTCAAATCGGGTCGATTTCGGGTTTGTTAGTTTTGTCTTTTTTAAATTAAAAAAATCATGATTTGGTAATTTTGCGATAATTTTAAAATGCAAAAATTAAAGACGTGATTCATAAGTTCTCGTGCTTGTAATTATATACTATATTTGATCTAAAATATTTGATTTTTATTATTTCTCATAGTTTTTAATAAAATTTAAAAATATATAAAATATCAAATTTTTTAATAATTTTTTAAAAATAATTTCATGCGATTGGTAATAAGAATAAATTTGTTTTAATATATTTTAGAGTTTTTATCTTCTTAAAAAATGTGATAAAAATCAAAAATCAAATACTATCGATCGGAGGGAGTAGTACACAATTCAAATAAATATAAAAGTTGAAAATGAAAGATCAAGTTATTGTAATTATAAAATGTAATAAATTAGAATCTCCATACAAAAATTAAGCATATATAATTATAAATCAATCGGGTCAATCGAGTTACCCGGTCAATCGGGTCAAAATTATCGGGTCAATCGGGTTACAGGGAATAAACCCAGATAACCCAGAAAATTACCAGGTACTTCGGGTTCGGGTCCAAAAAAATTCCCGGATCGAAAAAACCGGGTCTTGACCCATAATTTACCGTGCGTACGGGTTGGGTTTTTCGGATCCCGGATCGAAAAAACCGGGTCTTGACCCATAATTTACCGTGCGTACGGATTGGGTTTTTCGGATCGGGTTGTGTTTTGACAGGTCTACCTGAGACCCCTTCCTATACACTTCTTCATGCATATCTTCATGAAGGAAGACGTTATTAACATCAAGCTGAAATAACTTCTAGTTTCTTTTTAGTGCCGCGGAAACAAGGGTTCTAACAATCATATATCATTTTCACAACTAGTGAGAAAGTTTTAGTGTATAGTCCACATCTTGCTTCTGTGTGAAACCTCTTAACAGTCATTCTTTATGTTTGTCAATGCTACAACCCACTTGTAACATATTGCCCTTTTTCCTTTTTTTTTTTTTTGAACCGAAAAGAATTTGGCCAGAAGACTGAGTCATCTGCCAAGTGCATCCGAGAGGATGATAGAAGCAAGCCCTGAGTCGTCGTAGTGCGTGCCAGAGAAAGCAAAGTTGAGATGAGAGAGGAAGTCCGCAGCTTGGTTTGCTTCTCTGAAAATATGACGAATCAGAGATGAATGAAAGTGTCTAATGGAGAACAGAATGTCAGAGATAATCATCTCAACTTCTCCTGGAATAGATCCACTGCCTAAAAGGCAGTTAATGATTGTTAGGTTATCACCTTCAATGATTATATCTGGGAATCCTATATCAGCAACTGCCATGATGCCTTTCCACAAGGCGAAGGCCTCAGAACCAATCACTGATTTGATAGGAGACAGGCCAGCTCCCATGATGGTCGGGGCGCCAGTGTTGTCACGAATAATGAAACCGTAAGTGGCGACTCCAGAGGTGGATAGGGCGCCATCAAAATTTAGTTTATGTACTCCAGGAGGCGGTTTGCTCCATTTGTCAGTTCTCCTTCTTTTTGATTTCTGTTTTATTGTTTCTTGCACTGTAGTTTCCGAATCATCTATTCTAGCAGTTTGCCAATAAATTAGGTTTTGTTTAATAATAGAGGCAATAGATTTGTGGTTCGGGTGTATATTATCGAAGATTGCCTTGTTACGAGAGTACCAAACACACCACCAGCACATTGCCAGTTTAGAGAACTTTTCATTTCCCATTTTATTTTTTAGTTGTTGTAGTGATTCATTTGTGTCTAAGTCCCAATTTTGTACAGTTTCGAGTATTTTGTAAATTGTGTAATCCAATGTCCTGACTGTAGCTAGTGTGACTGGACACTTCCAAAGTAGATGGGGAGTGTCCTCATAACAGGAGTCACAGTGAGGGCAATTTGTCGGAATCCCAATTCCACGGCGAGCAAGAGTTGCAGAAGTAGGGATCCCATTTTTTGTTATTTTCCAAAGAAAATTTTTAACTTTGGGACTCGTATCTAATCCCCAAATCCAGTTTAGATCCGATTTGGCATGTTTTTTCCGGATATTGATGAGCTCTACGGCCGACGCTGTCGAGAACCAACCATTTTTGCTGTATTTCCAGTACAAGCGATCCTGGTTAATGTGTTTTGGGATGTACGTGTTAGTGATGGATTGAATGACATCATTGTTTAGTATGTTTTGAAAATCATGTTGAAGTTGTTGAATATTCCAAGTTTTGGTCGGAGTTATGTAATGATTAACCCTTGTTGTTGTGTCTATCAAATGTGTATTAGTGGCCATTTCAATGAGAGGAGAGGCATCACACCAGTCATCAGTCCAGAAGTTGACAGAACTGCCGTCCCCGATGCCCCATCGAAGTCCTTGTTTGAATAAAATTAGAAGGTTACTCAGTTTTGTCCATTGCCAGGAGGCAGGGCCCTTTCTATTATAATTTAGAATGTGTTGATCTTTAAGATATTTATGCTTTATTATCTGTACCCAAGGATTATTTGGTTCAGCTAGGATTTTCCATATGAGTTTAAGTTGAAGAGCCTTATTCATATCTTCGGAATTACGAATACCAAGTCCTCCATTAGTTTTTGTTTTACAGACATCAAGCCAGCTAATAAGTGACCTATGTCGTATGCCCTTGTTCCAAAGGAAATTTCTATTAATTTTATCCAGATCTTTGTGTATCGAAGGAGGTAACATAAAGCATTGCATAAGATGAAGAGGTTTTGCAGCTAAAGTGGATTTAATAAGGGTACATCTCCCCGATTGAGAAAACAAAGATGCCTTCCACCTATCAAGTTGGCTTTTGGTTGCTATGATTAGATCTTTAAAAGAATTCTTGGAGACTTTATTTGAAAAAATAGGGCAACCTAGATAATTGCCTAAGTTGTCCGTATGGTTTATCCCAAGAACACTTTGTAATAATCTGTTACCATTATTGTTGACATTATTGGAAGATTGAAATAAAGATTTGGTCTTATTTATCCTTTGCCCTCTAAGTGCGCAGTATTGATTGAGGATGTTATTTATGTTATCACATGCAGTTTTGGTGGATGAAGCAAAGATTATTATGTCATCCGCAAAGGCTAGGAAAGGAATTTTTGGTCTACCTCTGGAGATCGAGATCCCCAGATGGCTAGAGTGGGTCAGAGATTCTTGTTGTAAAGCTCTCGCAAGGACTTCAGAAATAATAAGGAATAGATAAGGGGAAAGTGGATCACCCTGTCTAATTCCTTTTGAAGGCATAAAAACACTGGTAGGTTCATTGTTGACTAGAACGGAGTATGTTACAGTGGTAACGCACTCTTTTATCCAGTTTATAAATACATCTGAGAATCCAAACTTATGTAGAATAGCTAGTAGGAAATTCCAGTCAACCATATCAAAAGCTTTTTCCATATCTAATTTAATCGCGATCCAGCCCTTTTGTCCCTTTTTCTTCTGGAATGAGTGAAATATTTCATGAGCGATTAATATATTGTCCTGTATTGCCCTTCCTGACGAGAATGCACTTTGAAGCGGATGTATAATTTTAGGCATTAGTTTTTTTAGCCTATTGGCTAAAACCTTGGAAATTATTTTATATGTGGTCGTGCAGAGACTTATAGGTCTATAATGAGCAGTTGTTCTTGGTGTTTCACATTTCGGGATTAGAGCAATGAAAGTATGATTTATTTGTTTTAAAATTTTCCCACTAAGGAAAAAGCTTTTTACAGCTTTCATGATTGATGGTCCAACTATGTGCCAGTACTTTTTAAAGAATCCCGTCGGGAAGCCATCAGGTCCTGGAGACTTTTCATTTGCTAAGCCAAAGACAGCTTCTTTTATTTCTGAATTTGACGGTGGTTTAGTAAGTAATATATTCTCGGAATTTGATATTTCAGTAGTTATATTATTTAGTAGGTTACTATTTACAGTATTTCGTGTGGTTTGAGTGTACCTATCTTGGAAGTCCTTTTTAATATGTTCCCTAATTTCCGATTCTTGAGTGATGGAGATTCCTTCAGCTGTCTGTAGTGTTTTAATAATATTTCTGTTACGCCTCCCAGTGGCGATTCTATGGAAATATTTCGTGTTGGCATCGACATTTTTAATGTGAGTGCGTTTAGCTCTTTGCCCCAGTAGGTTTTTTGAAAGTTTATTAATGCAGCATGTTTTTTTGTTAGTTGAGATAGAGTTTTTTCTATGTTCACATCATATTGTGCATACAGTTGTGCCTGCAGCTGTTGCATCCTTTTTTCTGTTTGCAAGAATTGTCGAGTGACATTATGGTAGTACAATTTGCTCCAAACTTTGCTTTTCCTTTTAACTTCTTGTAGTTTTTTTGTGAGTTTGTAGAGGTTGGACCCGGGCATATCAAGCCTCCAGGCACTTCGTACTAGACTTTCAAAATCCTTCCTGTTTGTCCATGCCATTTAAAATTTAAATGGTTGTAGTTTAGGTCTTTGTCCATCATTTAGATCAAGTAAAATTTGCGCATGGTCAGTTGTGGTGAAAGGGAAGTTTTTGATAGATATGTTGGGGTAGATATTTAGGAAAGAGGTACATGCTAATGCTCTATCTAGTTTTTCGAATGTGTTGTCATTTCCAGCTTTCCTTTTCCTCCATGTGAATTTATTTCCTGTAGAAGGGATATCAGTTAAGTTATGAGTTGTTATGAATTCTGTTAACCTTGTGAATCGAGCACGAGTGGGGGGGGGGACTCCTCCTTGTTTATCAGATGTTTTAAATATTTCATTTAGGTCCCCAATTATTAAGTATGGGTTATTCAACGATGAGAGAATGTTGGAAAGTTCAAACCAAAAATGGTCCTTATCTATGGTTTGTGGAGGAGCATAAACAAATATAATAGATGTTTTGGTGTCAAATTGTTTATTTGTGTATGATGCAAGGATTATTCTATATGTTGAGTAATCCACTTCGAAGTGTTCATTTTGAAATAGGGCTTCTTTCCAGAGAAGACGGATACCCCCAGAAAGCCCTGTGGAGGGACAGAAATGTATACGATCGAAGCCAGCTTTCCTCCAGTTAGGTTCGTAGGGGGGTGTACTAATTTTAGTTTCAGCTAATGCTAGGATTCTAATATTTTCTGTTTTAGTTGTGATTTCAATTTGAGTCCAAACGTTTTTGCGCCTAAGTCCACGCACATTCCAATAACTTATTCTCATTTGAAATCATTTATAGTTCTAGTGTCTATAATAATCATATTCATGTCATATGTGTGTATTGCAGATTTAATTGAGACAATATTGATCATGTTATAATTATTATTTATGTGTGATTTAGGTGAGCCAATTTTGGTCCCAGGTGAAGCAACCATTTTGAAATTCAATCTGTAAGGTGTGTGATTCATATTAGATGCACCAGTTGTCTTTTTCCAATTTATAATCCTAGTTTTGAATTTAATCCAAATGATATAAAATTTAGTACTAAGATTGCAATTTGTTTTGTGATTTATACTAAATTGATCATTGTTATAAACTTTGCATTTGTATAGATGTAGATAGTATTGTGGATGAAACTGTAACCACGGCTGAGCTATTGAGATAGTAATATATATCATTAAACTCAAGTTCAGTTCAAATGAGTGCAGTTGCATACCAAAGTAAATGTCCTTACATGTAGTTCTTGTTAATTTATGTGGATACAAGCAAGCATTTTGTGTTGGGTTTTGTAATAGATGACTACTAAGCACACCAAAAGGAAAGTAAATGTTATGCAACTTAAAGTCTTCTAATTTCTGGTGCTTGTATGTCTTCAGCTCCATTACACTTGGATTTTTGACATGATATAACCGATTCCAGCAGCCTTTGTGGTGGTTGTATTCCCAGTGTAATCCCTGCATATGCCAGTAGGATTCATGTTGCTCAAGTGATATGATCACTCGAGCAAGATTAGCTATGATATGTTCTTTAGTAATGACAGATTCATTAATGTAATTGTTAAAAGGAATTTGTTTTGCAGAAAACCAAAATTTATAGTAGAACATGCAGATATATTTGACATTCATCATTAATATAGTACAGCAGGATATTTTACATATAATACTTGCATAGTTATAGATGTTTTTTAATACATGATAGACATAGTCAGAGGATTCATGTATCATTACAACTGCTAGCAATTCAGATACAAGGTTTTGACAAGAATTGAGATAGTAGTTTTTAGCAAAAGGGTTAAAGGTAGAGATTTTAGTAATATGATAGAAACTCCCAATTCTTTTCAAAAACTTAATCATAAAGACCTAGTTGCATGGCTTGGTCCTCTCATTGGACCTAGTTGCATGGCTTAGTAATATGAGCGAGATGGCTTTTTGATTTCTGGTACTAAGTAGCTTATTGGAGTACCAGATCCAGATCCGGAAGCTTTTCCTGTTTGCGGAAACTTCATAGCTTTGTACTAGATAGAAGTAGGAGAATGATTGACATAGCAAGAGCTTTGTGAAGGTGGATTTCTCTAATTTTCGATTTAGGGTTCTTCTGGGATGGTTGGGGAAAGGGGGCGCGTTTGATGGCGCGTTCTCTTTTCTTTTCCGGGTTTCCATTGTTCTTTTTTTACATTGCCCTTTTTCCTTTAGGCAAATCAAGTGCCATTTTTCAATTTTAAATGATTTTTGCCATTTTATTAATGCTTTTCTAGAATTAAGCATTCAAATATAAAAAATCTTTATCAATATGGTTTGTTTGATACTCCGTATACTCTTAAACATTAGATAGGAAATTAGGAATACCAATTTTTTAAATATAAAATAGAAAAGGAAAAAAAAATAAAAGTTGAGAAGACAATTTACCAATATTTCGTAGTGTTTCTGAAAAATACAAAATAGATAAAGAAATGATAAATTTTAATAAAAAGAGCAATTTGGCCATTAAAATGTTAAAAGGTCTATATATACTCATTAAACCCATCAAAAATACGCCCAAATATTGGACCTTGATGATGGCAATCAGAGTTTGGTCTCTTTGAATTTGATGTGTACCAAACATATTTGTCCCCAACTCCCTAAGTCGTCTTATGAATTGATTTGTGCATAATCCAGCTAGTTTCGAAGTTCGAAACTGGATTATGCACAAAATTCAAACCCCCCCAAAAAATACAGTAATTCAACTAGATCTTCTTTTTATTTTTTTTAACAGCGATCGATCGGGTTAAATACAGTAATTCAACTAGATCTTCTTTTTAAGGCTTGTTTGGTTAAACATAGGAAGTATGCTTCCTAGGAAGTTACTTCCCATGAATTCAATTCACATGAAGTATAATCCCCACAAATTTTAAAAAGTTGTTTGGTTAAGTTATAAGGTGTAGGGAATTTAAATGGAGGAAGTTGAATTTTTCCATAAAAAATGGTGGAATTGGAACTTACCTAGTCCCCCTAGGTAAATGAAATTCCTCCATTTTGTAGGAATTAGAATTCCTGGTAAGTCTAATTTCTGGATTTTTTCGTGTTAAAAAAAGCAATCAAACACAGGTATTTAACCTACTTCCTGTGATTTTAAACTTCCTGTGTTTTTTAAACGCTAACCAAACAAGCTCTTATTTCTACAAACTGATCAATCATTTTTTGATAGATTTTTTCTTTGCTTTAATTAACGAACCAAAACTATAACGTTTTAGTTTAAATGACAATGTTTTAATTTAATGCGATATTCAACATTTGAGGCTTATAATATATTAGAACGAAACTATCGACAAATAAAACTAATATAGGTGACTCGTAAATAAAAGGAAGGATGAATGCTCCCCTTTATCCCCAACTCCGCCTATAATTATATAAGTCAAGAAGTTCGAGCTCGGCTCGAGCTCGAATTCTTTCACATTATAGAATCCACATTACCAAATAAGTCAAACCAAAAATCATATTGGCCCCATCCTGTTTATTTTCCGCATCCCCGTCCCCATTGCATCCCTCCTCCAAGATGTCCCTTTGTGTGGTGTACGGCACTTGACATAATTCAACCCCTTATTTAATTAAAAAAAAAACACGGCATTTCTCGTCTTTATCGATATTCCGGTCAACGGTTCGTAGTGCAGTAAACGGTCCATGGACTAATTTCCCGACCATTAATTTTGTAATTTTTTTTATAAACTCACCCGACAAGAGTCAGGTATAATATATCAAGTAAATCGACTTATGTCAACCGAATTGAGCAAATAATAAGAAGCAAAGTGAATCTTAATTTTCTTTATTATTGAGTCATTCCGTCATAGGCAAAGATAAACAATAAGATTTGAACTCACAACCTTTATTAGAAATCATGTAATTTTGTACCTTTTATTTACATTATACTTCGAAATTAATCATGTAATTTTTAATAGTTTATTTTGGAGTTAAGTTTATTTAGTTTTCGTTAGAAAGTGAGCTTTAAAAACATATTTATTTTATAATTTTATTTTTCTGTTGCATATATAAATATAATTATTATATTTTTATCCATTGTTATTTTTTCAATGTAGCTATATAATATTTATTCTAATTATTTTTTTACTAAAATATAAATAACATTATTTTCAAAAAAAAATCTTCTTATTTTATTCAAAATATAAATAATGTTATTTCATTCTTTTAATTTTATTATCCAATTTACTCAATTGATTGTTCTAATAAGTTTCTTTATTTTATTTAATAATTCTTTTATTCAAACTAAAATTTCAATTTTATTTAATTTGATAGTATAAAACTTTATACTTAATGAACACTTCTTTAACAATTGTGGTAGAAGAAGAGTTTTTATAAGTTCAAAAAGAAAGAAAACTTAAAAAATATATAATAATAATAATAATTGTTAAATGAATGGTCAATAAAAATAAATAAATAAAAACTTACTATAAAAGGTATGATCAATTTCAGAAACTTATCAGCCATTCAAAGCTTAGCTCAACTTTCACAAACATGAAACGAGCAATCATCCTACAATATTTCCTCTTCATCTTCTTCCTGTTGGCCAAAGCCATATCCAGTTTGAGATCGAATGAGAGCGACTATGAAGCCCTCTTGGCCATCAAGGCTCAGATTTCCGACGATCCTGATTCCGTCTTGCGCTCCTGGAGCAACAACTCCCTCCATTTCTGCCACTGGGGAGGCATCACTTGCGGCCGTAGGCATGGCCGTGTGGCCATCTTAGACCTTTCTTCCAGCAAGCTGGCCGGAACACTGTCTCCATTCGTCGGTAACTTAAGCTTCCTTCTTGTACTCAACTTATCCGACAACTCCTTTCGAGGCGAAATTCCCCATCAAATCTCTCATCTCCCTAGGCTACGCCGGCTAGCCTTGTGGAAAAACTCCTTCGGAGGACCAATCCCCGCCAACTTGTCTCGTTGCTCGCAACTCGAGCTACTCACTCTCCGCGATAACAAGCTGGTGGGACGAATCCCGCCTGACCTTGCACTCCTCCCTAATCTACTATCGTTGATCCTTACCTCTAACAACTTGTTTGGATCCATTCAAGTCGTTGCGAATATGAGTAGTTCTTTGATAGTGTTAGAATTGGATCAAAATCACTTGCAAGGGAGCATTCCGGATGGTATAGGGAGGCTCGGAAACCTCGTCGTTCTTGCTCTTGGAGGCAACGAACTCTCCGGTACCATCCCTACATCGCTTTTCAATCTCTCTAGCTTGCAATTTCTCTCTTTAACCAACACTAAAATCCGCGGGAATCTTCCTCAAGATCTTGGCCTACGACTTCCTCAGCTCAGCACTCTTGCTATCTCAAACACCTCCCTAAGTGGTCGAGTTCCGACTTCATTATCCAATCTCTCTAACCTCTACACCCTCGACATCTCCCTGAATCACTTCACAGGTAGCTTCTTTCTCGACGGAAACAATCTGCCTCGCCTATCTTACCTAAATATCGGACTTGCATTTGCCTCGGAAGAGGCTAGAGACATTGGTTTCATGGATACCTTAACCAACTGTACCGATTTGTCGACCTTGGTGCTTAGAGGCAACTCTTTTACCGGGATCTTTCCTCGTTCGATACTTAATTTTTCTACTAGCCTTAAATTTTTGGATGTTCAGAGCAACTACATTTCAGGGCAGCTCCCATTCGGGTTAAGTCGATTTGTGAATTTATATAACCTGGTTTTAGATTCGAACAACTTCACAGGCCCCATTCCATCCGATATCGGAAGCCTGAAAAGTTTAGGACTTCTTTCTTTCGACAATAACAACTTCTCAAAGGAAATCCCGTCCTCTTTCGGAAACTTGACTATGTTGTCTTACTTGTACATGGCCCGAAACAATCTTGAAGGATCGTTGTCGAAGATTGTTGGGGATTGGCCGTACTTACAGGAGCTAGATTTGTCTCGAAATAAGTTGAGTGGTGTTATGCCTGCGGAACTGTTTCGCTCTTCAAATTTGATTCACCTGATGGTCAGCCAAAACAACTTACAAGGACCATTGCCATCTGAGATTGGCAGGCTGAAGAATTTGGCGGTGCTGGATGTGTCGATGAACGGGTTTTCTGATGAAATCCCGAGTACTCTTGGTGCTTGTACGAGTCTTGTTACTTTAAACATGAGCGGAAACTCGTTTGTTGGATCAATACCCGAGTCTTTAAGGCCTCTAGGAAGCATCCAAACACTTGACCTTTCTTACAATAATTTGTCCGGACAAATTCCAAGCTATTTTTCCAACTGGAGGTATTTGTCAAGTCTAAACTTGTCCTTTAATAACTTCGAGGGCGAAGTTCCAATCACTGGTGTCTTCAAAAACACAAGTGTTGTGTCATTTGTTGGCAACGGTAAGCTTTGCGGAGGAGTGCTCGAGCTGCATCTACCAAGATGCCCTCAACATAGAGAATCAAAGAAGAGAAGATTGTCCTTAGGAGTGATCATCAACATCTCCATTGCTTCTGCCCTCATTGTTGTAACATTAGTTGCACTATGCTTTTATTCGTTTTATTCTTCGAGAAAAAGGAAGAATACACCCGTTGGATCATCGAACAAAAGCCCGTTTATTGAAGTATCTTACCAGATGTTGTCAAACGCAACCGAAGGGTTCTCTCTGTTAAACTTGATCGGTGTTGGTGGCTTCGGATCTGTTTATAAAGGAATCCTTCGCCAAGATGAGAAGGAAATGGTGGTTGCAGTCAAAGTGTTGAACCTTCAAAATAGAGGAGCTGACAAAAGTTTCATTGCAGAGTGCAACGCCTTGAAAGACATCCGTCACAGGAACCTTTGTAAAATCATCACGGTGTGCTCAAGCATTGATGCACACCGTAACGATTTCAAAGCTTTGGTTTACGAGTTCATGTCAAAGGGTAGTCTTGAGGATTGGCTACACTCCTCAAATCTAGTCACCAATGAGCATGTCAGTGACAACCTTTCGTCCAGCTTAAGCATCTTTCAAAGAGTAAGCATCGCTATTGATGTGGCTTCTGCACTTGAATATCTCCACGTCGGATGTGCTAGCCCGATCATCCACTGCGATCTGAAGCCAAACAACATTTTGCTTGACGATGAAATGACTGCTCATGTGGGCGACTTTGGACTAGCAAAGTTTCTTCAGGAGGCCTCGACATCAAATACTACGAACCAGAGCAGTTCAACTCAAGTGAGAGGAACTGTTGGATATGCAGCACCAGGTGATTTTATGAATATTAACACTGTATAATGACCCCTTAAATAGTACCTTGAAGTTATTTAACGCACCACTCAATTGCACATGTTATGCAGAATATGGTCTTGGGAGCAAGGTCTCCCCTGAGGGAGACGTTTACAGCTTTGGGATCATTTTATTAGAGATGATGACATCCAAGAAACCAACAGATCCAATGTTCAACGACGATCTCAACCTTCATGAGTATTCAAAATCAGCCCTTGCTGATCAGTCAATGGAAATTATCGACCAAAGAATGATTGGTGATGACAATGTGTTGCATCCAAGATCTGGTAGTGATATTAGGAAAATCAAGTGCATCAAGTCACTCGTCATGGTTGGAGTCCACTGTTCTATGGCTCTACCACAAGAGAGGATGAGCATAAGTAATGCACTCAATGAGTTGAAATCGGCAAGGCAGAACATCCTCTCAGGTGGACCTAGAAAATGAATTTCAATACAACGTTGAACTCAACTTAGTAGCTACACTTTTACTTTACACCCAGATTATCTGTAATTTGAACACCTTGTATACAACTGCGTACATGTTAAACACCCAAAAACATCCACTTGAACTCAATTTACATCAAAATATATGCATTTTAAGCATTTACTAAGTAGGGTCAACAGCAGCTGAAATTTGAGTACTGTCATCATTTTCCTACGCACTCCAATCCACTGTCCTCGGTTTTCCAGATCGTCCAAAATTGACTAAAACTGAAGATTAGTGGCATTTGAAAATGGAATTAAAGATTGGTTGGAAGGGGACATTATCTTAAAAGTCTTTTTTTTAAGAGGTAAATCTATATATTCAATCAAAATGATGTGAATGTACAAAAGGAGAGCGATCAACCGCCACTCTCTAACCATGTGAATCCGACCCACAAAAACAAAAGGGGGTTGGATAAAACTCGTATTCCTCTCTTAACTCCTAATCTCTAGTACTTTACCTCCCACTCCTCTCGCTACTTAGTAATACGCCTTACCCACGCTTTCTCCGCGGGTGTTTTGCATTTACACCTCACGGAGATCCGAGTTTTACAAATTTCAATAACTCTTTCTGCCCACTGCTTCGGCTTACAAACTACATTGCCAAATACCACCTCATTCCGGCCACCCAAGTATAATATATAAAAGCAAGGAAAACTATGAGTTTGGATTGGAATTGTGCTCCCTTCTTCCTCTTGGACTTCTCACTCTCGAACCACTTGAGCCATTCAGCGACACCCCCAGTCGGTCTGGGAGCCCGATCCAACGCCAGATACCCCTTCTGGCCTCCATGATTACCTCACATTGGAACCACAAGTGCTCTTCCATTTCCTCCGTCTTCCTACACAATGGGCATAGGCCAGCTTCTGCACCCTTCCAATGCTTTACTACTCTTCCAGTCTGAAGTCTTCTTCGAACAGCAAGCCATACGATAAATGACCATTTTTTTATTGCGGACCTTTCCAAACACTCTCTCCCCAATCAACAAGGGGAGATCGGAGTCTCAGAGCATGATATAGATCCGAGCTCGTGAACCACTCTTACCTCCAGTCCTCCCCGCCGTTAGGATCCAATCTGTCTGTCACAATACATCCCTTGATTTCATCCCTCACTTTCAGCAGCCCCTTCCATAACCACGAATCATAGGTTTTTGGCTCAACCATCCAAACATCCGCTCCATGAAGATGGTTGGCCTCAACCCATCGGCTCCATATGTTCGCCCTTTGCAGAACAATATCTCCCATCAGCTTGGCAAACAGGCTTCGGTTCCGTGCGCTTATGTCTCTCACTCCAAGCCCGTCTCTTCACATCTCTCAACACTCGTAGTGTGGTGAATGGTTCAGGGACTAATTTTTTCCAATTAGCTTTAATCATCTAAATCTATAAAAAGCCAGTGGAACACCAAGTATACAAATATGTACATTTTAAACTCTCTAAAACAACCATTGGAACTCAATTTACATCAAAATATACGCAATTAAGCATTTACTAAGTAGGGTCAACAGCGGTTGAAATTTGGGTACTGTCATCATTTTCCTACGCACTCCAATCCACTGTTTCCAGATCGTCCGAAATTGTCTAAAACTGAAGATAATTGGCATTTGAAAATGCATTTTAAAGATTGGTTGGAAAATAAGTGACATTTAAAGTCTCAAATGCATTTAAAGTGTTAAAAGTCTTCCAAAACCAGTCCAATTGATTGGCAGGCAACGACTGACTTGAACAAGTCGTTCGTAGGGTGGTTAACGGTTGAGAGACTAATTTTTCCAATTAGCTTTAATCAAACTAAATCTATAAAATCCAGGGTGTATGATCATCAGAAACTCATCATCCATTCAAACCTTTCCCATAACTTTGATTTTAATTCTCATAAAAAAAATGCAGCAACCAACCTTACAAACACAGTGTTTCATCTTCCTCTTCTTCACACTATTTTCCATTCCCAGTTTTCAACATCTTGTGCAAGGCTTGAGAGGGAATGAGAGCGATTACGAAGCCCTCTTGGCCATCAAAGCTAAGATTTCCGATGATCCTGATTCCGTCTTGAGCTCCTGGAGCAACAGCTCCCTCCATTTCTGCAACTGGAGAGGGGTCACTTGTGGGCGTAAGCATAGCCGTGTGGTCGTTTTACATCTTTCTTCCAGCAAGTTGGTCGGTACACTCTCCCCATTTGTAGGCAACTTGAGCTTCCTTAATATACTCGCCTTGGGAAATAACTCCTTTCGAGGAGACATTCCCCATCAAATCTCGAGTTTGCCAAGGCTACAAGTACTGATGTTGACGATGAACTCGTTTGAAGGGGAAATCCCCGCCAACTTGTCCCATTGCTCGCAACTCAAGAGATTAGATCTCCGGGAGAACAAATTGGTGGGAAGAATCCCACCTGAGCTTGCCCTCCTCCGCAATCTGATACACTTGTTGCTATCCTTTAACAGCCTCAGTGGTAAGCTTGAGGACATTGGGATCGGGAATATGACTTCTTTGATAGCACTACTAATAGATAACAATCACTTGCAGGGGAGCATTCCAGATGAGATCGGAAGACTCCATAGTCTTGTTGATCTTGGTCTCGGGGACAACAAAATATCCGGTATCATCCCACCGTCCCTTTACAATCTTTCTAGGATGGAGGTGATTTATTTAACTAACACTGGAGTCCATGGAAATCTTCCTCAAGATCTTAGCCTCCATTTTCCTCAACTTAGCGATCTTGATATCTCAAACACCTCCCTAACCGGCCAAGTCCCTGTGTTATCGAATCTTTCTATGCTCTACACCGTTGACATTTCACAGAATAGTTTCACAGGACCCTTTACTCTCAATGGAAAGAATTTGCCCTACCTCAGAACCCTAAATATTTGGTATACATTTTCCATGGGAGGAGAACTCAGAAATCTGAAATTCTTGGACACCTTAACCAACTGTACCAATTTACTGCAGTTGTGGTTGGGAGGGAATTCGTTCACAGGATTCTTTCCTTCTTCCCTACTTAACCTTTCCACTAGTCTTCGAGTTATAGATCTTCAGAGTAACTACCTATCAGGACAGCTCCCTTCCAGGATGAGTAAATTTGTGAATCTATATAGATTCGTTTTATATGACAACTATTTCACAGGCCCGATCCCAGCTGATATTGGTGCTCTGGAAAGTATGGTATTTCTTGATTTCTCCAATAACAACTTCTCGAAAGAAATCCCATCCTCTTTCGGAAACCTGACTCTCCTGAGTGACCTCTACCTCGAACACAATAACCTCGAAGGATCGTTGCCAAAAACTTTAGGGAATTGCAAGACTTTGCTAGGAATATACTTCACTGATAACAAGCTGAGTGGGGTTTTGCCTGTGGAACTCTTTCATGCTTCAAATTTACTTAACCTAGTGATTGGCCAGAACAACTTACAAGGATCTTTGCCCGCTGAGATTAGCAGGCTAAAGAATTTGGAGTGGCTGGATGTATCACATAATAGGTTTTCAGGTGAAATCCCAAGTGCTCTTGGTGGCTCTACGGGTCTTGTTTTCTTAAACATGAGTGGAAACTCCTTTGTTGGATCAATACCCGAGTCTTTAAGTCCTTTAGAAAGCATCGAGGCAATTGACCTTTCTTACAATCATTTGTCCGGACAAATTCCAAGTTATTTTTCCAACTGGTCGTATTTGTCAAGTCTAAACTTGTCCTTTAATAACTTCGAGGGCGAGGTTCCACTTGGAGGAGTTTTCAGCAACATGAGTGCTGTGTCAGTTGTTGGGAACAGTAAGCTTTGCGGAGGAGTGCCTGAGCTACATCTGCCAAGTTGCCCTCAACAAAGGGAATCAAAGAGGAGACGACTGTCCTTGAGAGTGGTCGTGATCATCTCTGTTACTTCTATCCTGACTGTTGTATTGGGAGTTGCATTATGCTTTTATTTGGTTTGCTCTTCAAAGACAAAAAAGGCTACATCCTTTGGATCACAGAAGAAGCCTTTTCTTGAAGTATCTTACCAAATGTTGTCGAATGCAACAGATGGGTTCTCCCCATCAAATCTGATCGGTGTTGGTGGCTTCGGATCTGTTTATAAAGGAATCCTTCCCCAAGATGAGAAGGAAATGGTGGTTGCAGTCAAAGTGTTGAACCTTCAAAATAAAGGAGCTGGCAAAAGTTTCATCGCAGAGTGTAACGCCTTGAGAGACATTCGTCACAGGAACCTTTGTAAAGTCATCACGGTGTGCTCAAGCATTGATGCACACCGTAATGATTTCAAAGCTTTGGTTTATGAGTTCATGCCAAGGGGTAGTCTCGAGGGTTGGCTACACTCATCAAATCTTGACACCGATGAACATGTTGGTGACAACCTATCTTGCAGCTTAAGCATCTTTCAAAGAGTAAGCATCACTATTGATGTGGCTTCTGCACTTGAATATCTCCACGTCGGATGTGCTAGCCCGATAATCCACTGTGATCTGAAGCCAAACAACATTTTGCTTGATGATGAAATGACAGCTCATGTGGGCGACTTTGGACTAGCAAAGTTTCTTCCAGAGGCCTCAACCTCAAATACTACAAACCAGACTAGTTCAACTCAAGTGAGAGGAACAATTGGATATGCAGCACCAGGTGATTTTATGAATATTAACATTGCTTTAACTAAGATTTAAATAGTAACTTAAGAGTTAGTTAGCACATCACTCTATTTTACATGTTATGCAGAATATGGTCTTGGGAGCAAGGTCTCTCCCGAAGGTGACGTTTATAGCTTTGGGATCATTGTGTTAGAGATGATGACATCCAAGAAGCCAACAGATCCAATGTTCAACCACAATCTCAACCTACATGGCTATTCAAAATCAGCTCTTCCTGATCACTTTATGGAAATTATTGACCAAAGGATGCTTGGTGATACCAATGTGCTGCATCCAAGATCTGCCGGAGATATGAGGAAAACCGAGTGCATCAAGTCACTCATCATGGTTGGAGTCCATTGCTCTATGGCACAGCCACAAGAGCGGATGAGCATAAGTAATGCACTCAATGAGTTGAAATCAGCAAGGCAGAAAATCCTCTCAGGTGGACCTAGAAACTAAATTTCAATTCAATGTTGAACTCTGCTTAGTAGCTAGACTTGTTTACCCTTATTATCTGTATTTTAATTGTGTACCATAGTAATAGTTACTTAGCCCTATGTACATTGCCCTAGTAGGGCTACATGTACACTCAAAGAATAAAAGATGCATTGAGATTACTTTTTACACCAATTTCCTTTTCACAAACTAGTTTTCGCGGCTTCCATTTCTCTACTCTTATTATTTTCATCCACGTTTCTTCATTTATATGTTTCAACAGGCAACTAATAATATGGTTAAATCTTAAATGTTTAAACTGAGAACAAATCAACATTCATTAGAAAGACAGACACACAAGGAGAAGATAAAAATTAGGTCAAGCAGTCATAGCTAAGGTGTAATCATAATCAGTTTGAATATGCACTGTTTACTCTAACTGAAAGCCACTAAGGTTCCAAGGAACAATATTAACCGCGTAAATAAGGGTTTGCGCAATCGTAGGTCAGGTATGTATTTGAGAGGAGAAGTAACCTTAGACGAGACTGATGTTCATCAAGAGAGGAGAAACTTCTGATGAGATGCCTAGCCTCATACCTCCTTCAGAGCATCTTGTATGAGCCTCTTAGCAACAACCTTAGGGAGCCCCATCACGCTATCAATTGAACCTACCTGCAGAGTTACATCGCCGTTGGAATAGGTTGAATAGTAATATTATCATATAGCCCAAGAATAGCATTAATAATTTATTACATAAGCAAGGGAGGAGAAAGAGTGCACAAACCACTTCTTTGACATAAGGTAGTATGAGAGGATGTTCGATTAGTAATCCACCGGCCACATTGAGGGTAACACCTTCATCAATCTGAAGGAGAAAAAACAGCAGCAACCACAAATATAAGAAGGTATCGATCATATTACAAATAAGGTGGGTGGAAACGTGAATATTCTCACCAGTTTATCCATGGCTTCTACTGGAATCTCATCAAATAAAATCTGCAAAAAGAAAATTTATGCAGAGTAAATTTATATACATACCCAATTTACATTAATGTGTCATAAACTCGTAACTCATAAAACTAAGAAGTTGCTCTTTTGGGTATGGGTGTCACTTAAAAACAAAGCAACAACCAGCGATCCAAGAATAGATACAACAACCCAAACTTCTAGCTAAGCTGGACAGCAGTGAACTAACACCCTCATCACATGCATCATTCAGTTTGACAAGGGCTTCCATAGCATGAAAGAAGAAGAGAAAGTGCAAGAAAAATGTACCTCTACTCTGTCCCATTCCCCTTTTCTGAGCCCTGTCTTAAGGTTCGTCACAAGAACAGAGCTCACTGTTGAAGCCCTATGTCCAGAATAATCTGTCATTGTCCGGAAAGCATGATCATTGGAAGTCAGAAAGTATCAACAAAAGAGAACTGCATAAAAAACGAATGGTGTGGGACCTTTAAGAAACCGGCGTGCCTCTTCCTTATTAGCAGGTTTTTCCCGGATCACACCTTCATACACCACCACCTCAAATCAATATGAAATTAAGTGAGAAGTCGAAACAAGCTTGAAAATAGTCTAAACAAAAAAATTAAAGATGTAACATTTCATTGACAAGCAAGTTGAAAGTACACAACCCAACAACCTACCCTGCATTAAAATCACCTACAACATTTTGTCCATCATTTGCTCCTTTATATTGGCAACTATAATTTGGACTATTCCCCATAAGATTTAACTATGTTATATTCTCAAATGAGTTGGGAACATAATATTGTCTTAAGAGGAAGAAAAGGGTCCATATGGCTTCTGTAACTTAACCAAGAGGCAAACTTCCGGGTTGGATTTTCAAACACTGATAAGTCATATATAGACATAAACTATCAAGAAACCATTGTTTATTGAACAATAAAGAGGAAAAGGTTGAGTTAACCAGTTATTTTCATTCATGAAACTTTCCATGTTAATATTGGACATGAAAAGACAGCAATGCATAGAAGACTAATTGGTGAGCGGTGAGCCTTCCATATTTTGCAGTGAAATCTATAACACTAAGAGTCAAAAAAGCATAATAGATGACTATTCCTCAAACAGACCAATAATGGACATACGATTGACTGAGAAATTAAGAAACAGAATATAGTGAACGGTGAAAATATATACTTGATCTCCTGTAATTAAGAGGGTAGGTGCAGCCTCAGATTTCTGCTCAGAGATGGGATGCTTTGGTACCATAGGTTCTGCCTGGAAGACATATTGATACATAATCTTCTGCAGAGCATCACTAGAACCAAATTATCCCCCAAGAAAGACATCTCACTGAGGAAGGCTGATGATCTTGTAACCAACTACTTGAACTGAAATACATCTATACTAGTGACTAGTGATCAGTGAGGAATGAGGATGTAATCCTACAGAAGAATTGAAGATGTAATAGTATCACGCTCTTTAAAAGGGAGGGGCAAATACCATAAGCAATGCACATGAAGAAACAAGGATAAAGAAACAGTGACACTTCGAATTTACAGATTGTTTAAAAGAACAGCAAATTGTTGTCCCTGCAATGCCACAAGTAACTAAGCTAACATTATATTTCAGGCATTAGTTACAAAGTCACTATACATCAGGTGCACCTATTTGAATCATTATTATTTTTACTGTCTAACATGTATTCACAATATTACTAATAATTAAGTGAAAATCCAATTTAAGCCAGATCCATTGATTTCTTAAGTTAACTTTGTTTAAAATCCAAGGAATAACCATATCAAGAATAAACGGTAGATGTACAAAGGAATACATACTGTATCAGCTGCAACCAGCAGTGTTGGTTCAGCATCCTTCACCTCCTTACCAATTACACGGAGCTTTGACACAATGGCATCAGCCTGAAAGACATTTAGGTAAATCAATCTATAAGCGGTTTGCCTCATAAAGACTTTACATGCGCAATAGCAAATATACCAAATCGTCAATCTAACTACCTCGCAAGGATAAGAAAAGTGGGCAAAACATTAATACACTCATTTTAGATCAGGGATGGGTTGGAAAGGACTCAAGTGCTACTACTGGTGAAATTGGTGTTCCAGTTATCAGCCAACTACACAATCTACTATTCTAATAGTAAAACAATTTTTTTATTTAAAAAAAAAAGCAATTCAAGTGTAGAAGGAAAGTGAGGTGAAGAAACTGCACCTTTGCCTCAGCAAGCGCCATAACTAGCTCTTCGGCCTTCTCTGTCCGTATGCTCTTTTCATCAATATCTGCAGTCTGTAACAACGGGAGTCAAAACCCGGTCTCTATACAAAATTAGGATGCATCATAAACTTGGACAAGAAATTACCACAATGCTGAATTCATATCCCATTTCAGCTAATATCTTCTTGCGCGCTACGGATCCTGACCCCAAGATCAGCTGCAAACAAACAACCACATAACAAGAACAAATCTGATTATATTCACATAAATTTATCAAAATCCATATATCACACAGTATAACAGGGGAAAAAGTATGAATCTGGCAAATTGATTTGATTTCAGCAGCAACCTAGTGAGCATTTACATAATTAATCGGGGAGAGGCAGGAGTTCAGCAAGAACATAGCTCAGAAACCCTAAACCCTTGAAATCGAAGAGAATAAGCCAGCAAATAAGAAATTGATACGCGTTCAACCATGAATGGAATTCAAAAGCGCGATTGAAGAATGTAGTGTGAAGTGGACATCAAAGGGAGTTTGTTTACCTTGAAAGGGGCGGATTTGGAGCCCATGTTCTGCGAGAAACAAGAAACAAGGCGGCGCGAAGGCGGTGGTGTTGTCCGAAATAGCGGGAGCGAAGAGGAGAGGGCGGCGCCGCGACGAAACCACGCTGAAGGCCGAGCGGAGCTGATAGGCAACCCGACCCTGCTAAGATTACACAGAGAAATCATTGGATTTTGTTTCCTTTTTTTTTACAGTATTTTATTTATAGCTTTTTAATTTATGTTAGTCCCGCCAAACCTTTTTTTTTAATACGATAACTAGTATGATTCCCGCGCCATGGCGCGTTTTTTTTAAACTAAAATATTATATAAAAAAATATTAATAAATGTTAAGATAAAAATCATTAAAAAAAAACTTTACAACAAATGTATCTTACAATTATCTCAGAAAATTATTTTTTAAAAATCTTATGTAAAGTATAATACATAAATGTAGATATTTTAAATTACTCAGGAATAATAATATCAATATTATTATAACATTGTTTAAATGTGATGTGTCATAATCAATAGTTATATTCAATGTTTTGAATTAAACTCAACAGTTAGTAAATAAATTTGAATTAAGCTCAATGGTTATATTAGATTGAATTCAATGTTTTGAATTAAGCCCAATAGTTATTAAAATTAAAGAAAAAAGAGAATTAAAGGAATAAAAAAGAAAAAAAAAAGAGAATTAAAGAAAATCAAAGAAAAATGGCAAAAAAATATGATTGGTTAAAACTTCTAAAATGCCTCTAAGATTGACACAACATCCTAAACTCTTCTAAATTAAGAGTTTATATAGATAGTTATTAAAATTAAAGAAAAAAGAGAATTAAAGGAATAAAAAAGAAAAAAAGAGAATTAAAGAAAATCAAAGAAAAATGGCAAAAAAATATGATTGGTTAAAACTCCTAAAATGCCTCTAAGATTGACACACCATCCTAAACTCTTCTAAATTAAGAGTTTATATAGATGTTTTGAATTAAGCCCAATAGTTATTAAAATTAAAGAAAAAAGAGAATTAAAGGAATAAAAAAGAAAAAAAAAGAGAATTAAAGAAAATCAAAGAAAAATGGCAAAAAAATATGATTGGTTAAAACTTCTAAAATGCCTCTAAGATTGACACAACATCCTAAACTCTTCTAAATTAAGAGTTTATATAGATAGTTATTAAAATTAAAGAAAAAAGAGAATTAAAGGAATAAAAAAGAAAAAAAAAGAGAATTAAAGAAAATCAAAGAAAAATGGCAAAAAAATATGATTGGTTAAAAATCCTAAAATGCCTCTGAGATTGACACATCATCCTAAACTCTTCTAAATTAAGAGTTTATATAGATATAGATAGTTATTAAAATTAAAGAAAAAAGAGAATTAAAGGAATAAAAAAGAAAAAAAAAAGAGAATTAAAGAAAATCAAAGAAAAATGGCAAAAAAATATGATTGGTTAAAACTTCTAAAATGTCTCTAAGATTGACACATCATCCTAAACTCTTCTAAATTAAGAGTTTATATAGATGATTTGGGTGAGGTCAAGTTCGAATCTATACGGGCGAGAACCAACAATTTTAGATGAGAGATTAAGGGCGTTGTTCGAGTCGAATGAGCCGAGCTTAACATGTTCAAATTTGGTTTATTTGTTAAAGGAGCTCGAGCCGAGCCGAACCGAGTCCAATTTTTGAACGACTTTTTTTTTGTTAAAGTTTGACTTGTTTTAGTAAATGAACGAGCTCAAACCGAGCTTTTTTGAGCTCTAAGTAGTTTTACTTGGTCATAACATATAGCTTAAAGAAAATTTTAGAAATTATATAAAATCTGAATTCGAGCCTAAATCGAACGAGCCGAGTTTTCAACCGAGCTTAAAATCATGTTCAGACTCGGCTTGTTTAGATAAGTGAATGAGCTCGAGCCGAGCTTTTTTCGAGCCGATCCCGAGCCGAGCTCCAGCTGTTCAGTTCATATAACAGCCCTATGAGAGATTAAGAGTGCACGGTTCAACGAGTGTTATAGACGAGTCACTTACTATGTTGCATGAATATAGACACAGTGTATGTATTCGATACGATATATTACGTGAACACATCAAATTTTAAGTGTCAGACAACCATTGTAGAGTGTCCGTGCTACATAGTTCACTTGCTTAATTTATCTAAAAACGAGAAAAAGTGCGTCAAAAATCATCTCGCTACTAGAGTAGAGACAATAAAGTTGTTGTATAGTTGTGAGATACACTTTCGCTTTTCAAGGTACGTAAGAATTTACGAACTTATAACTTGGTAGATTAATGAGAGATCGAAAAAATCGGCTGATAGACAGACCGTCATTATACAGGAGAACAATCAACCAAAAAAGCAAATCATAACAATAATGTAGAGACAATGAGAGCAAATTTGAGATGCTGGTAATGGCTAAATTCTTTCTTCATTCATACATTAACTTCAAGAAAGAAATTAGGTTACATTACAATACATAACTTACACTGAAAAACAGCCATAGAAAACAAACATATATGATTGAGGATAAAGATACAAGGATCATTCCCCTTTTATGATGATCCTCTACTATGGTTCCCGTTTCGGGTTGCGATTTTCCCGCCACGAGTGGCTCTGATTCCATCCAATCACAGCTTCAAATACCTCAACCTACAATCAAGTAATCCATTTAGGTTAACTGCATCCAATCATCCATATACATTATACAGTACCTTTGTGCATAGCAGTAATTGGGATTCTGGAAGTTGATGTAAAATACATACCTTTGCTCATCATCAATGAACTTGTAAGCTTTGTTGTTTCCTCCAGTACTATTTCTGTAATTGGGGATAGGTATTCTGCCAGACTCAATCTGAATGATATCTTGCACCAGCTTCTCATAATGCCTCCTCACTTCCTCCGGCGACTTCCCAACCGCCCTTGCCAGATTCTGCCAGCGGTCAGGCGTGTCCTTGTCGTACACCGCCAATGCATTCTCAAACAACTTGTTTTGCCTTGCTGTCCACGTCGAGTTAGACCCCATTTTTTTCTTCTTTTTTGTATAACTACCTGGCTTAGTGTACTTAGATTTCTATAACCGTCTTTGGTCGATCTGTGTTGTTGAGATCACTACACTACACTTCAACTCTATTTATACTAAAACGTTGCTCTTGTCCAGCTCGGGTTTCTCGAATATAGTGGTTTTCCCTGTGCGCTTTTCGTGTGTGTAATTCGAGTTTACGTATAGTTTTGTTGTTAACGCCAATAAGGATAATTTCCTTCGTATAAGAAAAGTTATTCCTATTGTCCTTTGTTCTTCTTTGTTTACTACCACTTGTTCTATCTTCGATCTTTGTTCAAAGCTCCAACATGTGGGCCTATGAATTATTCGGGAACTTGATTGCTTTTGCTCGTCGAAGCTCACATTCATCAAGGCCAGTCTTGTCCTGTTCGTGTAGTTGAATCTTTGTAATAGGACCAAAAGCCGAATGTATGTTGCATCATTATGCTATTCATCAAGAATTATCTATCTCTTTATCGTTTTATCCTGTTATCTTTGGAGTATAAATATATATATTGAGTAGTCAATCCACCATATTTATAAACAAGAAACCAATATATCTAACAAAATCCGACGACAGAATTTAGCATATTTCGTAGATATTTCGGAATTATGCTTTGTTTGGAGATAACACGAACGTGTGTTCGTGATGAGATGAAATGAACTTCGACAGTATGGAGAATCCTTATCGTATCCACGTAGTCCTTCCCTAAAAGGCATGAGCGCGCAGTTGTGATGGATGCTTATGGAGTTATGGTATATTTATTGCTGTTCTATAGCAGTAGTTATATCAACTATATTTGTTCTACAAACATTTTATATTAGAAGAAAAAATGACAACCAAAAAGAAATAAAAACACTATGTTCAGGATTTGCAGCAGTTGATCTGGATCTCCTTTCGGGTTCTTTAGAAGCTTACGAAAGAAGGTTTCTTATGTGGAAGGTAGCGTTACACGATACATGATGCATACAATCCTTATCATATATGTTTATTCGCACGCGAGTGAAGGAGATTCCTTCCTATTATCTCTCTTTACTACTTTTTCTTGATCCCTTAGCTCTTTCCAAGTGGGGCATATATGTCTGTATAAGGATGTATATATATATAACTCCTCATTGGAGTATATAACATTTACTTCAGTATCTTTCAATTTTATAACTTTGTGCCTTTCTAAGAGGGTATCTCCCTGTAAAGTTACAAGCCTTTGAAGAATCTCAAATAAGCTTCTAAATGAAGCTGAAAACAAAAATGATGACATAAGTTGTAATTTATCTTTCTGGTCAAGATTCGCGTTGGAAGGAAGAAGGATATATGTATATATATATATATGAGTGATCGACGAGAATCTGATCACCATGAGCATCGGTAGATATTCGAAAGCTGATGCCTTTTTGTGCCTATTCTCTAATTCGGCATCTCGAAAAGATCAGGACATAGTAACTATATCATCATGAGCTGCTAAATTACATTAATTTACATTAGATATTGATAGATTCATGAGGAATCTTATCAATAATCCAAGGAGATATAGGTGCAATATACTTATTCTATCGTCGTCGTCGGGTCATTTTCACCGCCAAGCGAAAAAAATATGAATGGTGGTATCCTCTTCCTGAATCTACATAGACCTTTGGTTTGTCAATCAAGTTGCCTAAAAGTATATATCTCCTGATATTCTCCATTTTGTCTTACCCCTACTTTCTTTACATTAGTTTAATTTATGACTTTAGCTAGTGTAAGTTTACGTTTGTTCCTTCAATAGTGATGGAAAGTTGAATGGAATCAAATTCAAGATTCTAGTAGATCAGGCTGATCGCCCGTGGAGAAAGATGAATCTGGGGATTTACTGAAAAGATGGACTAGACTAATGAGTGAAGGAATCTTTTGATCTCTTATTGGCGCGTGACGAGTAAGCCTTGTAGACGTACGACGGAATTGAAGACCTGGGCAAATGCAGGCTCGCTCGAACGCCTCGAAGTAGTAGCTACATTGGACTAACATGGGCTACAAATCATAATCCTAGCTATGAATTTTGGGTAGCAATTTGCATTGCAAAGAGGGATGATTATTGACAAACAACAACACAACATTCTTAGATCCAGTTTAAGCAGGATTTGTGTAGGGATGGCAATTTCACCCGCACCCGACAGATATTCGTCTCACCCGACCCGAAAAAGTGGGTGAAAATCCGAAATAAAGCGGATATTAAATGGGTGAACGGGTGATGGGTCGGGTCGGATTCGGGTGAAGACATTCCCAACCCGTCACCCGACCCATCACCCGACCTGTCACCCGACCCATCACCCAACTTATATTATATAATTATATTTTATATGTGAAATTACCAATATACCCCATAAACCCTAATTCAAGATACCTATCAAACGATTTCCCGCTTGAAGCTTTGGTTGTTGGAGACTATTTTTTTCTCTTCTTTTTATTCATAATTATTGTAATGTCTTTTTATTTCCAAGACTTCTTGCATGAAATGTTGAAAGTTGTGGATATTTACACGTATTTGACCGAATTTTACTATATTTTGTACTAATTTATTCGTCGATGTGTTCGACGTATGTTTTTCAATGATTTTTTTTTTATGAATTTGATATCTTGAATTTCACCCAAATTATCACCCGATCCACCCGATCACCCGGTGGGTGATGGGTGGACGGGGCGGGTGAAATATTTGGTAGGTGATGGGTCGGGTAGGGTGAAGGGTTTTGGGTGGTGGGTCGGGTGACGGAAGTCGTAGATCATCCACCCATCACCCGACCCATTGTCATCCCTAGATTTGGATGTTTTCGAGTGGCCCGAGCATAGACAAAAATACACCACACATAAACAGAAATACTGACAACAAAGCAAAGGGGATTCACCTTACTGAAAAAACAAATATGAGTACATTTTTAAGGTCGACTTCTAGTAGGGCTGTTATTTGAGCCGATTATCGCTTGTTCATATTCAGTTCATTTAGGATATGAACGGGTTCAAGCCGAGCCTAAATTTTGACTCGAGCTTAAAAATGTGATCACACTCGGCTCGTTTAGGAAATGAACAAGCTCGAGCCAAACTTTTTTCGAGTTTTAAGTAGTTTTACTTGCTCATTATTTAGCAACTTAAAGAAGATTTTAGAAATTACATAAAATTCGAGCTATTCGATCGAGAGTTTAATTCAAACAAGTCGAGCTTTGGACCGAGCTTAAAAATGTGCTCATACTCGACTCGTTTAGAAAATGAACGAGCTCAAGTCGAGTTTTTATCGAGCGAGTACGAGTCGAATTCGAGCTACTCGTCTTCACATAACACCCCTAACTTCTAGATTGCTATGTCATGAGCAAGTAGGAATGTTTTTTGAGTTGAGTAGCTCGACCTCATATCGAGCGCAACTTGCAAAAAGTTTGAATTAGGCTTGTTCATTTTACTAAACAAAGTCGAATATGAGGACAAACAAATTTAAACTTGAGTCCGAACTTAAAATCGACTTGAGCTCGCCTAAAGTTGGCATTGCATTTTGATTTATTCCATGCTATCTTCGTCTTTATACCCAAAATCATATTGCGAATCAAGAGACATAGGATTTATTTATTTTTTAAAAAAAAGATTGATTTTGAATTGTAAATAGTAAAATTTAAGGGTGAATGCAAACCCGTTTCTAAATTCACCGGTAGTTTTGTGGGGGAAAAAAACAAATTCATATTTTAAGGGTGATTTTATGCAATTTAGCAAAAAAAAAAAAAAGAAACACAACTTCACAAGGTGATCTTTGTTCATTGGCTGTACGGTCGCCACGCCCGCGCATATCTTAGGAGTTCATTGCAGGGGCGCGCAAGCAAGTAAGCAGAACCAGCTGTGAAGTGTGACCGACCGACCATGATGAGCCCCGTCCCACTCCTTTTAACCGACTCTTGTTTCCCGCCAAAACTGCCCAGCTTACCGAACCACCATCGCCACAGATCCCTCCATACCAAACTCAACCTGTTCTCTCACACGATTCTCTCTCAATTTCGACCGCCATTGGAGAGGATCTCAGTTTCTCGGAGAGATCTCTCCCTTCTCATCTCCCTCGGCTCTGTCCTCCCTTCTCTCCCCGCTTCCGGCTTCGACCTCGGAATCTGTGAGCCTTTGGAATTCTCGATTGAACTCAATTTCGCGATCTTCAAACCCTAATTGCTCCGTTTTATTGGCGTTTTTGTTGGTGCAGCAGGACCGAAGGATTGGCTCAAGGAGCAGAAGAAGAAAACATCGAAGTATCTATTGGCTCCGATTGACGCTTCTAGAGAGATCCTTCGATCCGTTTTTCTCTTGCTCAGTATGATTGATGATTCTCTCTCTGTGTAGTTAGTTGTCCTTCACCGTTTTAGATTTGTCATTTGCCGTTTTCTTTAATTGCGCGATGATTGGCAGCGACAAAGGATTCTGATTATGAGAGTAAGGACTTGGAGGAAGTTCAGAATCTGGTTAAAATGGCGGCCAGGGATTGCGTTCCTGAGGAGAGAAACTCCTTTGTCGAATTTCAAGCAAAAACTGGAGTTGAGGTACTTTGGCTTTCCTGGTCTCTGAAAGAATGAATTCACTTGTGTGTATATTTTAGAGTTGTGTTGGTCTCAACTGTTAAATCGACATGACGAGGTAGAGCGATGAAATGCTGCAAAATTCTAATAGCCCAGTGATCATCCAGTTTCTTAGTTTATTAGTGTTGCTGTGCAGGTTTGTACATTTAAGTTAGTTGTGAAGAATGCATCCTCCTTGCTTGATGCTAAGGATCCTGTGAAGCTGGAAGCTGAAGCTATGTTGAGTGATCTTGTAAGGTAGTACTCTTTTAGTAATTTGTGCTACTCTATTATTGTCTTTTTACACTTTGCTCCTAGAGAGTATTCGATGTGTTGCATAATTGCATAGGCCATCTTGAAGAGTTGAAAAAACAGTAGATAAAAAAACACAAAGAATTGCCTTCTTTACTGATGATACTGCTTGTTACATATATATATCCTGAATAAGTTCATTTGCAAATTTTCTAGAATTGCTAAGTTTTGAATTCAAGCTTGGAACTGTGATCAAACTGAGACCATAATAAGCCTAACCCTAAACATTAGTCCATATCACATGCCATATTTTATGCTGAATTATATACATTGACATCTTCTGGGACATTATGCTGTGTTCTCAGATCATTTACCACTCTGAACAATTTGGCAAATGAAGCCGATATACAAGTTGTTCCAAACAGGTATGTATATTCTTTAAACTTATACGATATTAGAAATTTTCTGGCTGTTCTTTCTTGGAAATAAGTACTGGTTCATATGTTTGACATAATGTGTTGCAATACACGATGGCGTACTTTCTTTTCCCTTCATGAGAAAAAGATGACCTTGTCCTTCCTTGAACTTATATCTAACCCTTCAAATTGTATTAGGTTTATGTTTATCTCAATGCACTTACAGTAAGTGAAGCTAGAATTACGTGCGACTCTAATTCATTCCAGTATTCTCTCTTCTCTGCAGACAGGAGGTTGCAAATGCTGTCATGAATGTCATATCTTCCCTGGATAAATTCGAACAGGGAGTCAAGAACATCCTTGAAGTTTGAGTGAATCAGTAGAAGCCTACAACCTCAGAGGATCTGTTGAATTACTGCTCTTTCCGAAGCTCATCACGTTGTAAGCATTTATGAGTTATCTGGACTCTTCCTCTGTCATATCCAGAAAAGGTGCTTTCTGAATTAACCTCTGGTCAATGCACCCAAACTGGGGTTTAAACTTCATTGTAATTTATGTTGGGCAACCAACTTCATGTTAAAGTAGTTTTGGTTGATTTATTCATCTTAAACTTTAAACCATAGTGGAATGTAATGCTCTTCCAAAAGTGGATGGTAGCTGATTGCAGAGAGGGATTTCATCTTTCAACATTTGTAGATTGACCGAAACTTTGCACATATAAGTACTGTTTGGTTGTGTTCCACGTTCCATGTTTCTTGGTCTGTTGCATTTTGTTAGCTTCAGTCAGGTATCAATAGTTGCAGTAGCAGTTAAAGTAATTCTTTCCGTGCTTTAGTCCAGTTTGTTGGACCATTTTATGCTTTCAAGGCATGTGGGTGCATAGACTAGCCTATTGACATGATATCTATATACACCAAATCATGCTACAATAGTTGTATTCCATCTCCATGATCATGAGATTAGTGCAGTAATTTGTAGTGTTGTGTTATTTAGATCTAGCTTTTCAGTCACATTGTCTTCTTGGGGATTCTTGGAATTTATGATAGCTAGATAAAGATACATCTTGCCCAAGATTGCTTCTGGATCTGCAGTTTAGTCTTTTGCTTTTTTTTTTCAATCTTCCTCATTGCTATCCGTCTTCTGATTGCATCCATTAAGTGATAGGCTGCTACTGTTACTTTTTAATACGAGAACTGAAAATCGGAATAGTTCATGAAAATTGACTTCATCTTATTTCCTGCTTTGCTGCTGAGGTTTAACTGAAAGAGTGGAACCATCTGAATGTACCGAGCACTGTCATGCATTTCATTCCTCAAACTCACCAGTGATATTTAGCTAAAAGCTGCCTTGAGAAAGAAACTAACCATGCTCATCAAACAAAGTCTTAAATGTATTATTGATTGTAGGTAATCTTTTTGCTTCTTGTCTGTAATAATCTTTGAGTGTGTTCTTTTTAGCTGGTACGCTGTAATCCCCTGTTTGAAGGGCGTGGAGCATCAGGAGGCCATTTATGCGCTTGGCTACTTGTATGTATTTGTTGGGTAGCTTGTGTTAATAACCATACAAAAAGACACTAACAAAGAATGATATGCCTAAATGCAGCACTATTGTTGGAGCTGATAATATAACAAGGGAGTGACCTTATTTTGGCCATCTATGAGGCACCCCTATCAGGAGATCCAGAAGCTTGCACTAGATATAATCGGCAACACGGTGTTCCATCATCTGGGCTGGTTTGGACGGTCCTTGGAATAGTGCGCAGCTTATTGAACAGATTTAACGGATCCTGTGTGAGTCCAAAGTGAGCATCTGGATCACCAATTTGTGATAGCTTAACATCAGGAAATCCTATAGATGGCAGTAGTTGATCAGGCCAATCACTATAAAAATGGTAAGTTGAGTTTGACAATGTTGTAGATTGTTTGTTCATAAAATCGGCCAGGAGGACAGTCTGAGTGAGAGTGCAGTAGTTGGCTATGGTCTTTAGTATGCGTAGCGCATCAGGGTCCAACAGGTAGTACAGGATACCTTCCAGAATCCATACAGTGTGTTTCTCTGGCACAAATCCTGAACTCTGGAGCCTTACGAGCCAATTGTCATCCTTAAGATCACCTGCTACCCTTGTTAGAGATTTTGATTTTTGCACGAGGTCTGGACATTCATCTGTTGAGTCTTCAGCTGCTTGCAATATCTTTTCTTTCATCAGCAGAACTTCTGGAAAGTCAACCTCAAAGACAACACTGTTCTTCAAGAAGTCAAGGCGGTATGCTCTGGTATCCATGCCTGTTATTAGGATCAAATTTTTATGTTTAATTTTATTATGTGATGCACTTCATCTCTAGCATGAAAATAACAAAATGTGTAGCACTTTTAATTTATGCTGATTATAGAACAAATCTGATAAATAGTGTACATCTTGATTTGGCAGTGTAGATGAAGACTATGAAGTCCATACTCTTTTCTGGGAACAGCGAAATTGCTGCCTATTTTCCAAGATTAGCCGCAGAAAAGTTTTCAGGTAGCATATCAGGTAGTTTCGATGTTTTTCCACACATGTTTGATTATTAGAAATGGTGTAGATAGCTAGCTCTAAACCTGACTTCTTTCGTTATCAATGGCATAGATAGCTATACTCTGCACATAATGCATAGTTGTACATTCTACTGAAGAGTTAAGGGGTCATGTGGTAATCAAAACATAGATGGAATTTTTTTCGTGTACGACGTATTGAGGTTTGACGTATTAGTTTTTGGGTATCATTTAATTTTAGTAATTTTACTTATGTGACATTGTTAGCTAACCTGAATATAAAAATCAATTCAAGCCTCCAAACGATTCCTATTTGAAGATTTTGTTACATGTCATCCATTTGGTCCACATGAGTTGAAAACGGTTTAAAATCTTTATAAATATATTGTATTAACAGTATATTGGCAGATACGTACAGTTCAAATTCTTCAAGTTTTCCCAACTCATATGGACCATGTGGATCACATATGACAAACTCTTTCAATATATGGGATAGTTTCGAGGCTTCAATTTATTTTTTCACATTTATGTTGGTAAAAAAAATCACCTATATGAAAATAAATATCAAAAACCCCATTTTAATGAACCTAAATGGTACACTTGAAATAGTATGTCAGACCTCATTGCATCTAAATGAAAATTCTCCTAGATAGAAACCTAATTTTACAATAACGCTTCTCAAGTGATTTAGGAAATCAATTTAGATACAACATATTTTAACAAGCTTCCTGACAGTTTTATGAAACATGCAGCTATTTAACCAAGACAGAGGCAGAGCTACTAACCTGCGCCCAGGATAACAACCTGTGCTTCCTGAGTGTCAAAGGAGCTAAGAGCTGCCTCAAGTTTTGTATCAAACCAGAGTGTTCTAACTGCAAGAATCACCCCGGAAACTTCGCGGGCATTCCTCAGACAATCTTTTCTAATCTTCTCATAGAACTTTCTAAGGTGAGTCTCTCCTGCAAGTAACTCTGCGAGTGGATCATTCGTCACATGCTTCCACAGGGCCCTTCCTGCTGCTGTTTGGCATGCAGATTGCCGAAGGCTATCCCATTCAGCTTCGATCCCAGCATGTAGCTCCCGGAGGCTATCCTCAAGCAACAAGCTTGGTAGCCTAAGCTCGGACCACACAGGTTGGTCTTCTGATTGCCCGTTATCCTGCTCCATCATGTTCATCTCTCTAATCACTCGAAACTTAGCGTTTAGGCTGTACAAGAGAAGCTTATCTGATAATGCATTGCAATATTTATGCGTTTAAGGTGGAAACACAAGGCAAAGCACATAGTGGTGGCTGGTGGATAAGGAAAGAGAGCCACATAAATATCAGCTATATCATATCCTGCCCTTTTTTCTTGCTTCGAGGGAGTAAAAGGTAAGGAGAACTCCACGACGACCTCTATTTCATTTGTCCTTTAAATCCTTCCTCCTCCGTGCGATCTGCTAGTCCTATTTAGTGATTGTCAACATCTCTCGTGGCACCTATTTCTCCACAGCCATCAGGTGGTTCCCCACCCGAAATGAATGCTTTACCAAAGCCAAGTACCTTTTGGGTTGGACAAGCTACTGTTGTTTTGGGCACATATGGCAATTGGCAAGTGCAACTACTTCTTTATTAGGGTATCTGATTTGATATGAGGTTAAGTTGCATCTCCTCTATTTTTGGACACCCTAGTTTTTGCATTTGTTGTTGTTTGGTTTTATGACACTTATGGCCATTCTTAAACACCCTAGTCGAAGAAACGGTGTTTACAACCGACCCTACTCTTAACGGGATATACTTGGTTTGTTGTTGGAGGTGATACTTCCTTGGACATAATGAAACAGGGAAGGCGATAAGTGGGTTTGAGTATCATACCAAAACCAATGCAGGGTTCAGATAGCTTATTGAAAAGGACAAAGCTACTCGGAGAGGCTTTGGCAATGTTGTGGTGCTTGTGATGTTTTTGTTAATTGGCATTTATTGAAGTTAGGTTTTTAGCCTTCTTTAGTCTTTACTTGTTATCCCATCCCATGTGCCAAAAACTCGTGTGGTATTCAGCCTTCACAGTAGGCAATCCCTTTCCTTTATTCTGAGCCTTCTACTCCTTATCCTGTGTTTCGGCATATGTTGCCATCGGTAGGATTCCATGTTATCCTTGTGGAGTGGGCTCTTTGCCGCCGGACCAGGCCCAATCCACACACACAAAAAGGCCTTGGGACCATTTCTGGATCCTTGATTCCCTTGGGGAGTGTTTGGGTCATTGGGCCTTGCATTTGGATATTTGAATTTCCATTCAAGTGGCAAGTGATCTGAATCTTATCTCGTATAGTACGGCAATGGGACGAAGATTCCCAATTTCCATGGAATCTCTGGTTTAGAGACGGAGATAGAAAAATTAAATGGGAATGGAGACGGTATGGAAATATAGGTAAAAATAAATTCCCGCGGGGATGGAGTGATCGGATGAGGATAAGGATAATGATCCCTACCATGCACATAGAAAAATTAAATGGGAATGGAGACAGTATGAAAATAGAGGTAAAAATAAATTCCCGCGGGGATGGAGTGATCGGATGAGGATAAGGATAATGATCTCTACCTTGCACCTATCCTAATTGGGGATCTCCACGGGAATTCCCAACGAGAAATATGAAACCCCTCTGTTTATAGTTGTAGGGCTCGTTTGGTTTAAATTTTGGAAAGGTAAACGGAAAGGAAATGAATGTAGTCCATTTATAGTTTAAGATACATTGTTAAAAAATTTAATCATTACCCTCCTCTCCCAACTTTTCATACAAAATTGGTTTTGTTCTTCCTTATTTCAATCGCTCATTTGGACAAAGGGTAACCATTTCCCCTATCCTCATCTAATCATTACCCCTCCTATCCTATTTTTCATACAAAAAGTAGCATTCTTCTCTTATCTAGCTATATTTTCCTATATAAAATTTATTTCCATTTCGTTTACCTTGCATTCTTATACCAAACGAGCACTTAATCCTAAATAGTTTATATAATTATTGTTGAGTTGTTATTCATGTTCAAATTTATATTTTATAGTATACTTTTACATGATATTAAGAAGTGATCTGGAAAGGAAAAGCGAGCAACTCAATTGAAGGGAGAACAATTTTGTAGAAGTTGACACCATTTTATCGGTTATTTAAAAAGATAAAACAATGTCAATAGTTTCCTGCCAATTTCATACTTACTTATTTACATTTTTATTTTTTTAATTGTTAAAATTCTATTATAATATTATATAAAAATGAGTGGTAAATTGTAATTTATCAAATTTCCCCTTAATATGGAAGGAATATATTCGAGGGTGGTTAATTGAGGAAGAAAGTCATTTAAATGGTGATTTTCTGGAAATATCAATTTAAAGGATGGTTTGTAGCAAATAGGTGTATTTAAAGGGTGGTTTTTTGGAAATATCAATTTAAGGGGTGGTTTATAGCGAATAGGTGTATTTAATGGGTGGTTTTTTTGCCCCATTCCAACAGTTTTCCCATTATAGAATTCACCCCAAAATATATAGAGTTTGCTCCAAATTTAGGGAATGACCTCTATATTTTCCATCCATTCTCTATTTTAGAGAATATAACGGGGAAGCTCTTGGAGCAAAAACCATCCCAACATTCTCCAAAAAATGAAGATGGAGAATCTCTTGGGGATGCTCTTATAGCTAGGGATACATATAGTGGTCACTTTGTATGTTGTTACGGTTTATTTGTCTTCTCGATATAAAAAATACATTAACATCAACTTTTATAATTTAAAAATAAAATCTACTTTTTAAACTTCAATCAAATTATAAATTCGTCCACATATGCACCATCATATACTTTTGATTTAACATTATATAAATCCTCAGTGAAAAATCAACACACTTAACAAGTAAAAATATTTCCAAAATTTCAGATTATATATATATATAATTTTTTTTAATGATAGTATTTAAATTCATATTAGTATTTTAATAAAATATCAAGATTGTATTATTTGGATGGAATTATAGGAAATACAAAGTATAGCCACAAGAAGCGTGGTGAGTTAGTTGAGTACTTTTCAACTTTAACCAAAGATTTGGGAATTGAATAATGGAAATAAAGTTTTTTTTTTTGAAAGAGTACTTTTAACTCCCTATTGAACACACCTGCAACGGGTTTCAACCCCAGAAAAATATAGTCTAAAGTATACAATTTTACTAAAATTGAAAATGATGTCTAAATTTTTTTTTTTTCAAAAAACCAAAAACAAACTTGCAAACCTATCCTTTGCAAGGTCGTGTGTATATTATTTATAACAAAATTCAAAACTCAAAAGCAATCATGAAAAAAATTTCATAATGATAATGTTGCATAAATGACATACTACTTCGTAGCAGATTAAAAAAAATGATGAAATTAGTACATTGCTCCAATGATCCAAAAGAATATGCATGGTTTTTCTTTGCTTGACAGTGCTTTGGAGTTCCTCTCTCAACCTGTAAGATTTCAAACTTAGTCTGTGAGGGCGGAGCTCGGTTGCTGCTTGCTCCACAGGAACTCAGGAAGGGAAGGCTGATAATTGATAGCTGTACGTGTGCTTCAATGTGAATCAAATCCTTTAGATTACCTTTCATGTCCTATTGTAATCTGTTCACAGCCGTAGCAGTGAAAGGCCAGGGTGATGGGATGTCGACGGTTTCTTGTAGGCGTATTGAAGGATGCTCGTTCATCCATCCTTTTGTGGTTTGATCTGGAGCACAGTGATGATGGTTGTTGATGTTTTCTTTCTGGAGTAACTTTAGAAAAAAGCTCCTGGTGTCATCAGATGAAATGCTGTACTATATCTATTAGTGGGAGCTTTTAGTGTATTTTATCCCATTGTTGTATCTTGTGTGCCTACTGGTGAACATCATTCATTCATTCATAGATTAATAATAATTCCAGTTCTTCCAAGTACTAACCAGTCACATATGCCATTTATGTTTCATTATAGTATGAATGAAGTACAGGTTTTATCTTTAGTTTACAGCTGCTGGTCTTTACATTTTAAGGTTGCTTGATGAAATGTGTTGGGTAAACACATTTCATAAATCATACTTGCAAGATAAAGTGGGTATAACAGACTCAAAAGCAAAAGCTATACATAAATCATGCTTGCGTTGATCTCTTGGTTCACATGTTAAGACGAGACTTATTGCCCGATTCAGAGTGGGAATTGTATTGTTATCTACCTACCGGGAATCAAATTAAGCAGATTTGGCTCCTTAGATAGCTCATTGATCGTATATGATACAAAAGAAATGTAAACTGAGTTTTGAACATTACTTGTAGGATATATATCCATATCCTGTCACTGTGTACTACATATACAAGTACACATACAATTGGATGTCTTGCCATTTCTCATCAGCTCTTACACGGCGACGCTGTTAGTTAGCTGGGCAATAGTACCATAACTGGCTATCTGCTAAGGCAACATTTGTTTAGAAAAAAGCGCATTTGCTGCATGTGATGAGAATGCCATTTGCACATAGTTTGTTTTACAAGACAAGAGCTGCTAAGAGCTGCTACTGAGAGGGCTTTTTTTTATTTATTTATGAGCGACTCGGTGGTAGTGTTTCCAGTACACAAACAACCAACCGGGAGGGAGTTGTAAAGCAAAGCTAAAGCTAAATAGAGATGGTGATCGGGTGGTTCAGGTTTTGTACTCGATGTCTTCTTCAGCTGGCCGTTGACCCCCGCCGGTCTGGGTGGGGGTGCTGAGACCGCCTTTGCGGCCCATCTCCTGGAAGCCCTCGGTTCCGATCTGGTCCCGCCTGGCCTGACCGCCTCTGCTTCCCAGCTCCTGGTAGCCCTCCGTTCCAAGCTGATCCCTCCTCGTCTGGCCTCCCCTGCTCCTTCCTACACATACACAGATTACGCACTTGAATTCAAGCAGTTACATGAGAGAGAGAGAGAGATGTGGGATTGATTGAACCTTGAGCGAGATGTTCCTGAGCTTCGAGGCTCTTGCCACCGGTGCCACCTTGCACGACGGTCTCGCCGGCTCTTGCTCGTGCGTCCAGCTCCTGCCTATCCTGCTGAGACGACATGGTCGATCGATTGAGATTACAACGTACAGAGCGGTTGGAATGGAAGGGCGTGGTGTTAGTGACTTCTGAGCAACGGTATGTGGAGATGGGATTACGACACCACAATTAGCTAGGTGGCAGATGGGTAAACGTGGAGTTGTCACATCATCACACGTAGTTGCTTACCATAGGACTCTACCCGCCCTTACCCACGTAGTTAAATCTCCTCGATCCTTATCTACCAACGGACACGACCTAGCTTATCCCAGCACCGCACCGCACCTCCTAATGGAAAGGGACCTCTCCGTGCAGTGGGTTGTCAAAGGACCTAAACGCAACTAGGGCTTGTTTAACGAATTAAAAAGAACCATACAAACTAGACCTGTCAAACGGGTCGGGTCGGGTTCGGACATCCAAAATATTTGATTTTTATTATTTCTCGTAATTTTTAATAAAATATAATAATATATAAAATATCAAATTTTTGAATAATTTTTTAAAAATAATTTCATGCAATAGTAATAAGCATAAATTTGTTTTAATATTTTAATATTTTTTTAGAATTTTTATCTTTTTAATTAAAAAAATATGTTGAAAAATAAAAAATCAAATACTATCGATCGGACGAAGTATTACACAATACAAATAAATATAAAAGTTGATTTGAAAATGAAAGATCAAGTGATTGTAATTATAAAATGTAATAAATTGGAATCTCCATAAACAAATTTAATCATGTATAATTATAAATCAACCGGGTAAATCGGGTCAAAATTACTGGGTCAAAACCCAGATTACCCGAAATTTTTCCGGGTTTTCGGGTTCGGGTCGGAAAAAAAATTTCGGATCAAAATTTCCGGGTTCGGGTCGAAAAATTTCCGGGCGTTCGAGTCAGGTCGACCGGGTCGGGTTGTGTTTTGATAGGTCTAATACTAACATTCAATTTATATCATAGTTCACCATCCAAATCATCTTTAAGTCCAAAGATTAAAATAGGTTATGTCTCTATCTACTAGTGTAACTTCTTTTAAAACGCTTATGGTGTAAAAAACGCTTAACGTGTAAAATGGGTCAAAACGCGTAGGTGTTCTTTTTCTCATTCTTCGCTCTGATCGTTTGTCTTCTTCACTCTGTTCCCTCGTCCTCTTCGCTTTCGTTTTAGTGTTTGTTTATCTATTTACTGAGAGTAGATAGACCTTTCGGCATGTCTGATGATTCAAAAGGTTTACTTTTCTCTTTTTCGTTTATCGCCTAATTTTTAGCGATTAGGGTTTAATGTTTTTTTTTCTTTTCAAATTGAGAGAATAGGGGTTCTCAAATAGGGTTTAGTGTTTATGATTTAGAGTTTATTGTTTATTTTCCATGTCGAGCTTGAGTGATTTTCTGTGTTGTCAATTTGAGGTTTAACGTGTATCGATTTTGAAATCTTGTGTATATTGCTTTAGTGCTAGGTGTTAATTTAACATATGATTAGAGTTTATTGTTTAATTTTTGTTGATCTTGACCGAATGGGGGTAGCAACTAAGGGTACAGTTAATGTGTTAGGTGTTGAGATCGAGCTTGTGTGTTTATGATTTCTGTGTTGTGAACTGTTTTGTGTTAGGTGTTCGGTTAATGTGTTAGGTGTTGAGATTGAGCTTGTGTATTTATGATTTTTGCCTCAGGTGTTCGGTTAATGTGTTAGGTGTTGAGATTGAGCTTGTGTATTTATGATTTTTGCGTCATGAGCTGCTTTGTGTTAGGTGTTCAGTTAATGTGTTAGGTGTTGAGATTTAGCTTGAGTGTTAATGATTTATGTGTCGTGAACTGCTTAGTATTAGGTGTTTAGTTAATGTGTTAGGTGTTGCGATTTAGCTCGAGTGTTTATAATTTATGTGTTGTGAACTGCTTATTGTTACTTCCATCATATATGAATGCATGTTTATTTTTGTATAGGTAAACGCTCACGAACTAGGGGTGATTTTACTGCCCTAGCTATTCCAAAGTCGACTTCAAAAAGATTGAAAAAATCTGGGGGGTTAAACGTCATGTAGTTCGCTTTTCTAGAGAGCCACCCCCTTCACAGATTCATAATTTGAGTTTAGGCAACGAAACTGTACTAAGAGTTTTGAGTTTAGGCAAAGTCTAGCTAATTACAAAGCATACGCATCATCATCATATTGATAAATTAAACGGGAAAGGAAGATATCGATGAGCAATCAAAACATATCCTCATCGCAGTCATCAGCATTACGGTAATAGGGGGGGGAAGGCGGGCAATCTTCCCCAGGGTGATCGTCCTTGCCACAGAGAGAGCAACGATAATATTCAACACGTCCATCCTCAGTTACCCTATATCCAGCCAAAAGACGATGAGTGGGGCAACTGAAACTGTCATGGTCAACATACTTGGCACATATATAGCAATAAATCAGCCGGTTATTCTCGACGTCTTCAGAGGTTGGCGGTGGTGGAGAAGGACACAGGCGTGGAGAGCTTATGGGGGATTCTGGGCGAAAGTAATTTGGTCCCTTTCGGCCACGCAACGAGATCGCGCAATAAGACATTTCACCGTCGGATACTTGAATCACTTCATCTTCCTCCGCACTGTCGTCTGGAATAATTAAGAATATATTATAGAAACCCTAGATCTCGATAAGCAATCGATCAAATAGCCTGATTCCGGCCAGGATGCAATTTACAGACAATCAAATCTTAAATATCAAATCTCAATATATTGAACTGAAATATAAATAACAGAAAGATATAACAAATTGAAACCTAGCCTCACCTTGCTCCCCAGAGATCTTACTGCGCTTTTCTAATCCGATCGGAGCGGATTCGGCCGGTCGCTTTGCAGGACTCATCGTATCATTCTCCATGAACTCCGTCCTCCCGACGCGTTTAACAATCGCTTTCCTAGCTTCGGATTAAAAGGAGAGAGGAGAGGCGATACCGAATTATCCTTTCTGGGGTGAGGGTTAGGGTTAGGGCAGGGCTTATTCTTGGACCAAACTATTTCTTCTAATCAACCCGCTCACCCTCCAACTAATGAAGTCGAATTTTCTATATCTATCTTTTAATCCATCTATCTATCTATTAATCTTTAATCTATTAATAATAATATTAATTCTGCTAGCATTTTGCTGACGTGTCACACCCACAATTAAACTTAAATTTTTTTATTTAAATGATATTTTTTATTTGTCAATATTATTGCTGAAATTTTAAAATATTCGTTTCCTATTTTAAACATATCTATTAATCAATATCTATCTATCTATATAAAATACTGTGCGATTTCGCGTCCATGAAATTTTCTGAATTAAAGCGGAATTATTTTTGCTTACGTGTCATTTTCTGGATTAAAGTGGTATTATATTTCTAATAAACTAATATAATTACGTAAAAAACTTATCTTTTTAAATCAAATAATCTATCCAATATTATTTTTGTAAAATATTGATAATTATATTAAAAAAAACGTCAATTTTTATCTATAAAAAAACGTCAAATCTAAATCTACTATAGTTGTAGTTTCGAAGGTTTATTTTGAATTTGACGTAAATTCATATATATTAAACTACTCTTTTAGATTTAAAGTTATTAAATCGTTCAATTGTATTACGTAGTATTAGATAGATAAACAATCTTTTGTCAACTTATATAAGACCTTTATTATACTCCGTATCTTTTGATAATTTAACATTTAAAAAATATATAAGTAATTATTATGTATAAGTTTGATGATTAAGATTGTTTATATAATACGTACTAATAAATATTATTATTAACAATTTTATTATCTATATAAAATACTAAAGTAGAGGCCGAAATGGCCTCTGGTGCAATTTAATTACGTGTAATTTTCTGGATTAAAACGGGATTATTTTTACTTACTTGTCATATCTATCTATCTATATAAAATACTAAAACAGAGGCTTGAAACGGGCTCTGGTGCGATTTCGCATCCACAGAATTTTCTGGATTAAAACGGGATTATTTTTGCTTACGTGTCATATTCTGGATTAATCTGAAGTTATCTTTTTATGCACTTATTTTATAAATATTCAACCTCATATCTTAATTAGTTAGAAAACTTATCGTTTTATATCAAATAATTCATCCAAAATTTGAACAAAATTGAATATAATATAACTAAATATATAAAATGATCTAATCTGAAAGAATCAAGCCAAAATAATTATTTTAACTTATATATTAAGTTAGAAAACCCTTATTTTTAAATCTACTCTTTTATACCGTAGTTAATTAGTTGCCCACATTTTAACAATTGTTCGACAACTATTCAATTAACTTTTTTTTTTGGTCATGTCTATTCAATTAACTTATATCATTTACGGAATTCCCCTTATCCAAGGGTTATTCCAAAATAATTATTTTAACTTATATGATTCTCAATTAATGACCCAATAATATTTTGTAATATTATTTAATGATCTCACTTATTTTATCTATGACATCCTATGAGTTAACCTTATTTGATTACTCTTTTTCAACCTTTTATATATATATATATATATATATATATATATAAGTTAGAAAACTTATCTTTTTATACTCCCCATCTAAAAATAATCTTATATATGAGATTATTTTTATTAACAAACCGCACAACGGGCGGGTAGTAAGACTAGTTCTGAATTAAAGTGTTATTATATTTTAAGCCACATCAATTAATATAAGCCAATATAGTTAGGTAAAAGTTTATCTTTTTAGACCAAATAATCTATTCAATATAACCTTATATATTTTTTTTAGCGGTTTAGTGAATATTAGGGTAGAGAATTGCATATGTTCCACCTTCTAAACTTGCATAATATAATTTTACCATATCGTAGTATTTTTAACCTATTAAATTTTTTTTAATTAATTAATATAATATAGCAATATATGTTGATGATAAGATTTTACCAAATTTTTATATGACCCCACTTTTTCATTATAGAAGATAAAAATTTACCCAATTCCAATAGATTTTTTTGAAAAAAAGATTGATATCCAAATTGATCACATGCCACGCTCAAATAATTAAATAAATCTAAATATAATTTGGAGCAATCAATCTTCCATTCATTCAATTGAAAAAAAAATAGTTCGTACAAAGAAAAGAGTTTGCACATATATCTAAATTATATTTTTAACAATTTTAATTTTAAAAGGGTTTTGATTATAAGTTTTTGATTTATTTATTTAAGAAAATTTGAAGTTTTAATTTCAATCAAACATAATTTATTTATCTATTATATATATGTGTTGATATATTAATTGTTCAATAGATTATGTTGTATATTGTTCTGAACTAAATATACTCTTAATTTAGTTTATTGTTAGAGAAAATATAAATAAAACATAATTTTATTTATTAAGAAACCGCAAAACGGGCGGTTAGTAAGACTAGTATAATACTAAAACAGAGACGTGAAAATCCTATGTGGTGGGCTCTAGTGCGATTTGCTTACGTGTCGTTCTCTGGTGCAATCTGACTCGGGTTTTTTGACACGTCAATTAATGATGATCCAATAAATTTAAGCCACGTTACACGATAATCCCATCTATTTGTACATGTGTCATCCTATGTGTCCATTTTAATTAATGATTAATTAATTTTTATTATAAATATTCAACCTCATATATCTTACAAAATCTTATCATTTTACCTTAAGTTGTATACGGAGTATTCAATAGTAAAATCTTATGTTTGAGTTTGACCAAGTTTGTAGAGAAATAAATATATGATCGACAATGAATATATATATATATATGCATTGGAAATCAAATTCTGGTACGGTAGATGTTAGTTTTTTTTTATGAAGGTAGATGTTAGTTTAATCCAAAAAAACGAATATACACTTGATAGTTGATAATTTAATCTAAAAACGAATACATACATACATATAAAATTGAATTCTCTGGTGTAATCTGGCACATATCAATTAACGTAATCCAATAAATTTTAAATTGTATTTAGATAATACAAAAAAATGCCATACGTAGGATTTGAAAGTTATATTTTTAGAGCATATGTTAATTATTCTAATCTATGTTATACTCCGTAAGAGATATCGGATAAAAAAAACTTTTATTTTATCTTAAGTTGATTAAAAAAATCATTATCAAGTTATTTTGGATTAAGGTCCTTTTTTTCACTAATTATAAAATTACTATTATATTGTTTTTATTAAAATCTAAAACAGAGTTTAATTTCTATACCTTAAATTATTTTATCCTTAAAATTGTTATTATATTGGGCCCGTTATTTTATTAAAGATTTTTTATTAATTAATAATATGTTGAACGATAAAATCTGTTTGTCAAAATATACAAGGAGGGTGATCGAGTATGACAAAATTGTGTTAAACATAAAAACAAAATCGATCAAAACAACCTTCAGTTGTTACAATTTGATAATTAAGTTAATGTGGTTAAAAATTGCGGTCCAGATAAAAAAAGAAAAAAAGAAGAAGAAGAAAATGACAACTAGATGAATTGTGATAATTTATCTTTATTAAAAATGTTATAAGTTTTTAATATAAATTTTAAACATCATATCTTAAATCGTTACAAAACCTATCATTATTATTTATTAAGTTATTTTGCACATTCTTTTTATACTTCATATCTAAACTTAAGAATATTACTAGAAAGAAGACAATATTTTAAATATTATATATATACAATTATTAATCTTATAAATAAAAGAGAAAATAAATTTTATAAAATAACTGAAATCACAAGATTCAAATTAGCATCTACCTAGCCTTTAAATCAACATTATTTTAAAATTTATATATTTTTTTAAAATAAATATATTTGAAAAATAAATATATCATGAGGTTATATTCGAATGATCTATCTAATACTTGCTCTTTTAATAAAAATACACCATTTATTTTTTATATTAAATGTTACTTTTTTAATTAATTTTTTATATAATTTCATACTTATCAATAATAAAAAAATATACATAATTTATTACCCAACCGCGTAGGACGCGGGTAATAAGACTAGTAATATTAATTCTGCTAGCATTTTGCTGACATGTCACACCCACAATTAAACTTGAATTTTTTATTTAAATGGTATTTTCTTATTTTTCAATATTATTGCTGAAATTTTAAAATATTCGTTTTCTATTTTAAACATATTTGTTTCCTATATTAAAATATTATTTAAATTGATATGTTGAATGTCAATTTGTGATCCATATGTTTTAATAGTCTACATATATTGAACCTTCGTCAAATCTTGGCTGATTTTATTGTTGGATATTGAAATTATTGATTTACCATAATGTCTACATACAACGAACATGTAATATGGAAGACCGAAAATTTTGAAATATGGAAAAACACAACTATTAATATATTAATCTATCTATCTATCTATTAATTATTAATCTATTAATAATACTAAATCTGTTAGCCCACGATCAAAGTTGAATTTTTTTTAATCAGCTACCCCTTTTCTTATTGGTCGGTTTTATTGTCGAAATTTTTGAATATATATGTTCCTATTTTAATTTTATCCCAATCTTCACCGAAAATGTCTACTCACATTGAACTTAATTTCTCATTAGTCGAGTGTATTTTTAAAAAGTTTAAATTAAATTTATCACAATCGTCTCTAAAATGTTAATAGATACAAATTTACCAAGATTTTATATATATGGAAATAAGCATAGTAATATATTTTGTAACCACATATTATGCATTATTCAATGCATTTGTGTCAAAATAATATCGATTTTTCTATCCTGTGCCCTTAGGGCATAAGATAAGACTATAAATTGAGAAAGATTCTTTACAAAAAAGACAAGTGACCCTAAGAATCTAATTAAAAAAATGCTAAACTAATTAAAATTAAAAAAAAATTCTAAATTTAGAGTCTTATCCTATGCCCCAAGGGCATAGAATAGAAAAATCGGAATAATATTTCTTTTTTATAATTTACATTTATTATACAGTGTAGACATCTTAATTTTTTATTGGGAATTTTTTTAATATTTTTGAAGATAGAAAAGCAAAACGTCATTAACTTTAAGAAGAAATTACGTTAGAGAAGATGGCCACGCTACTGCTGGAGTGATTAGAAATAATGTTGGTGAGTGGCGTCGTGGATTTGTCATGAACATTGGAGTTTGTGTTGTCCCTAAAGCGCAGCTTTGGGGTGTAATACAAGGTCTAATGCTCGCCTGGGATATTAGTTACAAGAAGGTGTTGTTAGAGCCAGACTCACAACTTGTAACGACCATGCTAGGAAATGAACTTACACGAGACCACCCACTGGCTAGCCTTGTTAGTAAGTGTCAAGGCTTGTTGAAAAGAGAATGGTCTATCCAGTTTCGTCATGTGTTCCGTGAAGCGAGTCACGTAGCGGATCACCTTGCTAATTTAGCGTACAACTATAACATTGGATTATTTGTATTGCTTGACTCACCCGAGGGTGTTTCAACTGTTATACATGATGATGTTAGGGGTCGGGCTATCTCCGGTCTGTTGACTACACAACCCATTTTTTATTATCAATAAAGCGCATCCGAAGCGCGGAGAGCCCCGTCTCTCCTTTCGACCAAAAAATTGACTAAAATATAGTAACATCAAATAATTTTCTAAAAAGCGGGGAATTTTCTGAGTTTTAAATGAGTAACCCAATGGGGATCATAGGGAATATAAATGGAAAAAATTAAGTGGAGATGAGATTGGGACAAGGATGGACAAAGACGGTTTTAGTAATTGGGAATGCCGGATGGGAGAGTTATAATGGTCACTTATAGAGAAGAGTTGGAAAATTAAGCGAAGTTTATAATTTAGTTTAAGGTAAAGTTAGATACTGAAGGGTTATAAATCATTTGTACACAAGCCTTAAAGTGTACTTTGTATACAAATCTGGACCATCGATCTTGTAGAAATGAAAGGCCTGGATTAAAAGGAATTTTTTCCTTTTTTTTAATAATGAGAAGTGGGACCCGCTGGCTAAATCACTCTTACCCTCCTATTTTGTGCGCGTGTAGGTACTCAAAGATGCAATTCAATCTTTGACAAAGTGGTGGGTCCGTGCAACAATTAAAAAACAACACACTTTCATTTTTTTTTTATCAGAAGCTTTCCGTTGTTTTTTTAATTTAGACAATTAAAAAACCAAGCTTTTATAATGTTGAATTATATATCATCACATCCGATATGATTTTTTTTTACTTTGCACGGTTGGTTGATATTTTATATCAACACAATATCAATCTCAAAAATACGATAGACGAACGGTTTTGGTTGAATCGATCGATTTAACGCGGATATTGAACGATAATCGGGAGATTATTAAGTGGAATTCTTATTTTTACGAGGTACAAAAAGCGATGAATAATTGTATAATCGTTGTGTATAAGTAATTTTTTAGAATTATTCGATTGAATCGATCGATTCAACACGCACATCGAACAATAATTGAGAGATTATTCAGTGGAATTCTTATATTTGCGAGGTACACAGAAGCGACAAATATATAATTGCATAACCGTTGTGAATAAGTAAATTTTTAAAAGTATTCGGTTGAATCGGTCGATTTCACGCGTACATTGAACGATAATTGAGATATTATTCAGTTGAATTCTTATTTTTGCGAGGTACACAGAAGCGATGAATATATATAATTGCATAACCATTGTGAATAAGTAAAATTTTAAAAGTATTCGGTTGAATCGGTCAATTTCACGCATACATTGAATGATAATCGAGATATTATTCAGTGGAATACTTATTTTTACGAGGTACACAAAAGCGATGAATAATTACATAACCGTTGTGAATCAGTAAAATTTTGAATTATTCGGTTGAATTGGTTGATTTAACGCGTATATTAAACGATAGTTGGTGGATTATTCAGTGAAATTCTTATTTTTACTAGGTAAAAATACCATAAAAAACACCCAAAAAATATCGAAATATCCCCCCAAAACCCTCCAATTACCAGATTCGATTGAAGTTTACCTAGAGCTATAGTTCCTTTCTAAAAAAATCACACCTTAACCAATCAATTACACCAAATAACCCTTAAATCGTTGAGTAATTTTATATATACAAATCAATCACAACTTAATCACTTCAAAAACCCCCAAATCAATCCCAAACCTTAAAAATCAGCCACGACTACCACCAGAACTCCCAAATCAGTCCCAAACCCCCAAACCAGTCCCAAAAATTAGTGCTTACCCATCAATGGTGGTCTTTTCTTCTTCCTTCAACCACCCCTAGTTTGATGACGACGATCAGCCACGACTACCGTCGAAACTGTTCACCCACGCGGATTTGGCCATAGCCGATTGCGAGCCCTCTCGGTGCGCCTTCCACTCGACAACGCTGCTCCGCCGCTTACACTCACCTTTGGAATAGCAGCGGCGCACGCTTCCTTCTCCACCGGTGAGGGATTGTTGGTGCTTTTCGAGTGTGATTTTGTGATGGAGATGGTGTGCCCTCTTTGAAAGGACGCCGACACATGTGAGGAAGATGAATACAAAAAAGGCCAGCCTAGGGTTTTAATTGCATAAGAGTATCACGCGCCTCACACTTCAAATGGTGAATGAAAGGTGCAATTTTGATTTTCTTTTATTTTAAAAACCCGGACACGTGGCGGATTGTAGGCCATCCATTACTATATGATTAATGACCCAGATTTGTGTACAAAGTACACCCTAAGAGGTGGATACCCTTGAACCAAACCCTATATATGTATATGATTTGGTTGTATTTTTTATGTTATTAAGAATAGTTTGATCTTTTTTCATCAAATAAACTCTAATAATTTTTCGTTTCAACTCTTAAATAATTCCCATAATACAAAATATAGCTTGCCCTCAATAAAATTTTCAACTAGATTATGGCTCTCCATATGGAAAATCGTAAGGTAATTTTTTTTATTAATCCTATACATTTAAATTAAGTAATTTCAATGCTAATAATATCATTAATTAAATATATTAATAATGGTCTTTCTCAATGTTTAATTTATGTATTTAGGACATAGGTTAGAAATAACAATTGAAGTTGGACAAAATTCAAATGATAACTCACTTCGAATTTTCTCAATTTGCTTGGAAAAGACTCCAAATCACATGGTTACTAGGATTATTGCTAACCCAACAAAATCTCCTCCCCTTTTTTTCAATTCAATTTACAAATCTCAAACCCAGTTGAAGATAAACTCTGGCACTTTCCTTTTCTTAATCTCGCAACTGTTTGAGAGCAACCATGGATTTAAATTATTTGCTGATTGCTCAACTTTTCACTCAAGTCTAAAATCACCATCTTTCTGGATCTTCACCTGCTTCCCGTCCTCCCCAAATCTCCTGCTTCCACTGAATTTCCGTTCTGGGCGGGGAACATACAGAAATGACGATTGCTAGATATGGGCGTCAGGCAAAATCGGTTTTTGCTCGGTGGAGTCACCAATTGAAACGCCCACACGGATTATGCGCGAAGTTAACAGCTGTGGTGATTTTAGGCCTCTGCTTCGTCTTCATTTGGTCCTTTTTTTCTTCCACCCCCAATTCCTTCACAGATCGGAGGGAGAGCTTCGGTGAAATTGCTGAACCTGCAACTGCTGTTCATACCCCAAAGGTCAGTACCAGTTCTCATTCTTCAAGAGCTCAATCTCACAAACCCCAATCCCAAAAGCGCCCACATCAAACTAGGAGTAGCAAGAACACTCACTTGCAATCTGATCTGAACAAGAAGAAGAAATCAGCTAGTGTAAGGGTTGATAAAGGAGCTGCTACTGTTAATCCTTCTAAATCTAGGCATAGTTCTGGCTCTAATAAGGAGATTGGGAGGAAGAAAGAAATTCATGGGGTTAGGGTTAAGTTGAATTCAACAGAAGAGTTGATAAAGGAGGGAGATGGAATTGAGAGATCTGAGGATGAGGTTGATGTTGAAGTGGAGGGGGAGGTGGCTGATGGCAAGGAAGAGGGATCTGAGGGTGGTGAAGGGGAGGCAAGTGATGGAGTTGAAGGAGATGAAGAATCGGAAGCTCGGGAGGAAAATGCAGAACTTGATTTGAAGGAGGGGGATGAGAGGGTTTCCGGGACTGATGATGTAGTTGGGAAGAATAAGAAGAAATTGGGGCCTGTGTTTGATCCAAATGCAAGTTATAGTTGGAAGCAATGTAGTGCTAGAAGTAAGCATAATTACATTCCTTGCATTGATGTTGAGATGGCGACTGGAAAGGTTCAGATGTATCGACATCATGAGAGGAGTTGCCCTAGGACACCTCCAATGTGTCTTGTTCCTCTTCCTGCTGGTGGCTATGACACACCCGTACGCTGGCCTGAGAGCAAGAACAAGGTATCTGAATCCGAGTCCTACGTTCTTCTTGTTCAATCCGTGTGAACCAGTCCTGCTCTGCTGATTGATTTACATCTTTTGCAGATAGTCTATAAGAATGTTGCACATCCAAAACTCGATGCATATATTAAGACTCAGAGTTGGGTGGTTCAATCTGAAGAATATTTGATGTTCCCTCAGAATGAATCTGTCATAAAGGGTGGCATTTCTCACTATTTAGAGTTCATTGAGGAGGTATTATATCATACTGCTTTAATCTTGTTTTTAATGTGTTATCTTCTATTAACCACATTGCTTGCTTTTTGACCCATTGATGATTTTTCTGTAACATGGCCTAGCCATGTGAATGTTCAGATTGAACCATTAGGCTGCAGTCCTGGGTCATTGTGTGCCTATATTATCATGTCATGGATGGATGCCTCTATTTTCGAACAAAGGAAATTAAATAGAATTTGCTGGTAAAAGATGAGACTGAAATTATGATGTGAAATCTACAAGAGGGAGCTTTTTTCCCATTCATCATCAACTTTGGTGTTCATCTCCTGATATAACTTTGATGAAATTATTTAATGATATAACACATCTCAGACTTGACACCTCCTCATTCTTAATTAAATGTTTGTTTGTATCCCATAGCTGAAGCAATATGAGATTCTGAAGATTTACAAGCTGTTGATGAGCAATATAATGATTTTGACTTTCAACTCTATCTTCAGACTGTAGCATTTTTCTCTCTAATGAATTTTTTTTGGATCTTGTAGATGGCACCAGATATTGAATGGGGGAAAAATATCCGTGTTGTCTTGGACGTGGGATGCACAGACTCAAGCTTTGGAGCTTTGCTGCTCAATAAAGACGTAATAACTTTATCCCTTGGGTTGAAGGATGACCTCGTGGACTTGGCACAGGTTGCACTTGAGCGTGGTTTTGCCACAATTGTTAGCCCTTTTGCATCTAGAAGGCTTCCTTTTCCGAGCAATGTTTTTGATGCAATTCACTGTGGTGGATGCGGCCTTCACTCGCATTCTCATGGTCTCTGTTTCCCCTTTGACTCTATTACTCAGGCGTTCACACTTCTCTGCATCCACATCCTTTTTTTATATGGTTGAATGTGTACTTAAACTACTTAATTAGATTTCTCTGCTCCTGTGCAGTGGTAAAGCTCCTCCTAGAGATGAATAGAGTGTTGAGACCTGGTGGATACGTCATCTTTTCAACCCAACACAACAGCATTGAACAGGAAGAAGGTAAGATCATTTGTATCAATTTCTAACATGACCTGGTGTAAATTCAACCATAGATAGAAGAACCCTCCAGTATTATCGCAACTGAATTAACAGATCGTAATCTTATGTCGCGTCAAGTTGCTCTCTGGATACCCAGGATAAAATTCATTCCTATGTTGGTCTGCCAGTGCTACTTTTGGTTGTATGGTTCATTTTTACATTTTTTTTTGTTAACATTTATAGCTGACTTTCTTGCCAGCCATGAGATCGTCGACTGCATCTATATGCTGGAATGTACTAGCTGATAAGGCGGATGAAATTAGTGAAGTGGGAGTTAAGATCTATCAGAAACCAGAGTCAAATGACATATATAATCTAAGAAGGAAGAGGAATCCTCCCCTATGCAAGGAAAATGAAAACCCAGATGCTGCCTGGTAAGTAAGCCTAAAGCTCTAAAGTCTAAACATTACAGCATGACTCATCCGTTATCTTATCTATTTGAATGCTCCTATACTCGCATTTCATTTCTGGCTCTTTCTGGGGCAAATAGGCTGTGGACTTGATGAAATTTGTGAGTGCCTTATTTTGTAAATGAAGTCATTAAATATATTTAAAGCTTGAAAAAAATACAAAACACGATATTGTGATTTTCCATGTAACCTGAGAAATTATGTCTCTTGAGACTTGGTTTCTGATTTTTAGGAAATCATAAATGGTGACAGGTACGTTGCCATAGGAAACTGTTTGCATTCTGTTCCATCTGCAATTGAACAACACGGGAATGAGTGGCCTGCAGAGTGGCCCGGAAGGCTTGAAAGTTATCCTGAGTGGTTGGAAGACAAGGAGAAAGTAAAGGCGGAAACTCAACACTGGAAGAATATTGTTGAGAAGTCTTATCTTACTGGAATGGGAATTGAATGGGAAAATATCCGAAATGTAATGGATATGAAAGCCGTCTATGGAGGGTAATTCCCAAGAACACACGATTTGATCTTTCCAACACATTCTTGCTTTAAATTTGATCAGACATTTACTGAATGAGTTACAATTCCGCAGATTTGCTGCTGCCCTCTCACAACACAAGGTCTGGGTGATGAGTGTGGTTCCAGTTCATGCACCAGATACCCTTTCCTACATTTACGAGCGTGGACTGTTTGGTGTTTACCATGACTGGTGTGAATCTTTTGGCACTTACCCAAGAACATACGATCTATTGCACGCTGATCATCTCTTTGCACGGCTCAAGGGAAGGTTAGAATTCAATTTCTCATTTAATACACAAACTTTACTTGCACACTCCAACTAGATATTTGAATTCATCTTCTCATTGTCCTTTTTTCCTAATCAGGTGTAGATACCCAGTGAGTATTGTAGTTGAGATGGACCGCATTTTACGGCCTGGAGGTTGGGCCATTGTCCGAGATAAGGTAGAAATTCTGACGCCTCTAGAAGGAATACTGAGAAGCTTGAACTGGGAAATCCGAATGATGTTCGCTCAAGGGAAGGAAGGCATCCTGGTTGCCCAGAAAACAATGTGGAGACCCTGAAACTTCCCCATCTTGTTCTTTTGAGATGGATTTTGCGTTGTTGAAATACGAGAAAATGGCAAGCCTGTCTCATTCTTTCTCGCCGAAATAGATAAAGATCCATTAGCAACCTGCAAGTTTGACAACCATATACATCTGACTCTCCTCCGATACACCCTTGCTGAACGCGTCATCACTAAACAATGGAGCCTTGAAGATCCTTGCTTGGGAACCTCAAACCGGATGGGCACTCAAAAAAGAACAAGGAGGTGACACCAGGACATCCTGATCCTCGTCGGCGTTGATGGCGTCGCAGCGAAAAATCAAGTCGACAAACCCATGAATTTTTACAGTTACATAGGATAGTTTCTTGTGAGTGGTGTAGTCTCTTCGGGCGAGGGTGTTTCATTGTTTGAGAGTTTCCAGGTTTGTGTGATTTTGTTTAGGGTTGAGAGTTTTTTTCCCCTCTTTTTTGATTCATCGGGAGGTGTTTTCATCAAAGACAAGTTATGAGTGTATAGATGTGTAATGTAATAGCTTCCTTGATTAGTTACCACATTAGACCATGTGCAACATAGGTTTTTACTTACCTTAAGACCTTATAAGATAAGTCTATGGTTGTAAGCAAAACCTCAAGGTAAGAGGTTGGAAGGGGTTATCTCTCTCTACCAAGATAACTTCTTCCATCACAAGTGCCCCACCCTTTTATTACTATATTTATTTGATATATCAATTATTCAAATGTATTTATAATATATATTTATTATTATTATTTTCAAATAATAATTATACCATTAATTTTATTTTATTTTTCTCCACAATTTAAGTATAATTTTTTCCTATATATACTCATCTTGGCCTATTACATTGTTTGAACTTCTTTTTCATATTCCATTCTCATACACTAATGTAATTATTTTTGTTATTTGCTTATAATATAATGTTTTTATTTTTTTTATTTTTCATCTAATGTAATAAAAAAATATTAATATCAAACACTTTTTATTTTTACTTATAAATAAAACTAATGAGATGGAAAAAGTGATAGAACAAGGTTACCACATGGTTGTAAGGTAAACCTCTTAGAAAGAGGTAAAAAAAGTACAAAATTATTTAAAGAAAAAATAAATGAAGTGTCAAATGATGATAAGTGGATAAAAATTTGAAAGGGAAAGAGGTTACCTTATGGTTGCTCATGCTCTTACTATGTGGTGTTCCTAAGCACCCTTCAAAGATTCGAGTTCGAATGATGAGAATGAAGTAGCTATAAAATTTACGAGAGAGCACTTTACTTTGTGAAGGTTAGGATTTTTTATGATACATAGGCAAACAAAATTAGCATTTCGGAAACATTTCCATGATTAGTTTGGGGTAAGAATGTGTGAAGAATACAAAGTTGTACATCGGATCCGTCTGAAACAAAGATGCTCCTCTTTTTGTATTTTTTTTTTGACATATGAAAGATTTTGGGCAGAGATGAGGTTCTACTGACGTTCTAATCAATAGCGTCCTCTCATATGAGAGTCATGAGCTCACGGTGAGCTATAATCGCACCATCCATCAAGAAAAGCTAAAGAAGTTGCTTTGTCGACCACTTGGTTAACCTCTCGAAATATTTAGTTAACCTCTCAAAAGATGTGACATATAGGATAAGATCATAAACAAAGTCTTAAAACAGGAGGGAGTCTGAAACCATCATCTCAATCTTTTGAGAGTACGAAGAACATCCTCTTTTTGTATGTATTTGTCTGTGTTTATTTTGTCTACCTCCTTGTAATTTATGAATTACTCATCTTACAATGTAGTCGGAAAAATAGTTCCTAGATCTAGATTTCTATTGCCAATATATGGATTTATTGTTGTTGACATTGTTGTTGTTGATGCTGACAATTAACCCTGCTGAAATTGTAGTATTCACATCAGATCTATTTGAAGCACTTTGGGCCGGCCCATTTAGAAGTTTGGGCCCATGAAATGTGCTTTCAGGCGGTTAAACCCTCCAATACTAAACCCTTCACCGCCGGCGAGATGACCTCTGCTCTTTCCTCCTCTCTCCCGCCGCGAAAATACCGAACCGCCGCTAGAACGCCGACACCGCTTTGCCGGAATGTTGACTACTTCTCTCTCATCCACTTCTTCCCGCATCACCATCCTCGCCCTGCTCTCCGCCACCACCTTCTACTGCTTCTACAAGTCTCTTCGCCTCCGATCTCTCAAGCTCACTAATAGCACCCGCTCTCCTCCTCGATCGTCGAAGATTTTATGTATCTCGCAAACCGGCACCTCGAAAACCCTAGCTCGCCGTCTCCAGAGCTTGCTCTCTTCACAGGGCTTCAATTTCGATCTTATTGATGTGCAGGAATACGATCCGGAGGATCTCGCGAAGGAAACCCTAGTTTTGATTGTGGCGTGCACTTGGGAGGATGGAAAGCCGCCACCGAGTGCCAGGTTCTTTGCCGATTGGGTTGATGATAGTGTTAATGATTTTAGGGTGGGATCGTTGTTGCTAACTAAGTGCAAGTTCGCGGTGTTTGGTGTTGGAAGCAGGGGTTACGGGGAGAGGTTTAACGCAGTTGGTAAAGGATTTTCTAAGAAGTTGAAGGAATTGGGGGCCAAGGAGGTATTGAAGGTCGGTGAAGGTGATGTTGATGGAGGTGAATTGGATGTGGAGTTCAACGATTGGGGCGAGAGATTGGTTACGGTTTTGAAAGGTGGATTGGTGGAGAATGGGGGCTCTGCCTGTGGAAGTCTGGAGTGTAAGAGTGACTGCGAGGCATCTGAGGTGTGGGAGTCGGAGGATGAAGAGGAGGGAGCAAATGGCGACGAGTCGGATATTGTTGATCTCGAAGATCTTGCTGGGAAAGGTCCGTCCAGGAATTCGAAGGCCAAGTTTGAGGTTAATGGGGTGAAAAACGGTCAGAAGGAAATGGTGACTCCTGTAATTAGAGCGAATTTGGAAAAACAGGTAGTCTAAATCTCTCATTAATATTGGTTTTGCCTATTTTTAATCAGCTCAGTAGTTCTTGCTTTAAGCTTTTATACCATTCAGTATGTTTTGATGTTTATACTGTGAATGAGGAAACAATCAAGAATGAACTAGTGAAAATGAAACTCATAAACACTTGCAGCATCGCACTCAAATCGGACTCAATAGGGCAGATGGAAAAGAGAGTTTTAAAATTATAGGACACAGACTTGGCAGGTAAAGGCCAATATGAATTCAATCTTATTATTAAAGTTTACAGTGTACAAATATAGAACCAATCATGTGAGAATATTAAGTATTGTTAAGAATATTAAGTATTTTAAGTATTAACAATAAATTAGCACCAAATATATGGTAAAACATGAATTTAACAATTTGAATGTCAAAGATTGGAAGAAACAACACTACGTAAACTAATAGTACATTTCCTTGACGTGCCTGGGGGGTTTCTGCCAATGCAAACGACACCCACTTGAGGTGTAGGTGCCTGATAGGCTTATACACTAATACACATGCTTATGTGCGGAGTATGTGGATGATGTATGGAACATAAAGACTTCTGAGGTAAGCATAATCTTGGTGCATGAATTTGAAGAGTCAGAAAGCAACATTCTAGTCGCTTTTCTCATTTGTGTATGACATAAGATGTTAACTAGATGAATAACATGTGGCGACTGGGGGTAGATGAGTTTTTTTTATTTATGTTACGGTGTGTGTTTTATTTTTTGCAGGGCTATAAAATAATTGGCTCCCATAGCGGTGTTAAACTGTGCAGATGGACCAAGGCGCAACTTAGAGGTCGTGGAGGTTGTTACAAGCACTCATTTTATGGGATTGAGAGTCATAGGTGATTATACTTGGGTTTAGATTTTGTTAAACCATGAGATTTCCTTTCCATGTTTTCATGCATTTAAGCCAACTTTATTACCTAGACGGTTTAAGCATCGCAAGTTTTTGTTGGGCTTGAGTAGATTTTGCTCCCTTGTGAGTAATATTCAATCTATGTCATTTCAAATTTCCAATGATGAGGAAACTGATTTCCTCTGTTTATCAGTTTCCATGTTTAATTTAAATGTAGGCCTTTTATCTTGGTTTCACCAGCAACTTGAAATTATGGAAAAACTTCCTTTGGAAATAATCTGACCCAACCAAATGAGCCTAATGTTAATTTCTGTTTGCCTCATATGATTCTTTGATTGCTCTTAGCTATTTTATTTGCGCTGATTCTTATAACTTTTTCGCTAAATTTACCTGTTTTTATCTTGAAACAGGTGCATGGAAGCTACCCCAAGTTTGGCATGTGCTAATAAATGTGTGTTTTGTTGGAGGCATCACACAAACCCTGTAGGAAAGAAATGGCAGTGGAAAATGGATGATCCTTTAGAGATTGTTAATAGTGCTATAGAATTGCATACAAAAATGATAAAGCAGATGAAAGGAGTACCAGGTATTATCAATTTAATCTTTAATACAGTAATTCTGACGTAACGTACAAAGTTAATGCTGTTTTTTCTGTATTGATCTGTACTCAAGTTAAAATTGTAAAAGAATTGTTTAGTGTTTCGCTTTTTCTTCTTCAATCTTGCATACCACATCCATTGTGGCACTTTTATTTCAGTTCTCAAGGGCCAACTTATATAATACTCTATAATAGGTGTGAAGGAGGAGCGACTATCTGAAGGCCTTTCTCCTAGGCATTGTGCACTATCACTTGTGGGTGAACCTATCATGTACCCTGAGATTAATGCACTTGTGGATGAATTGCATCGGAGGCGTATGTCCACTTTTCTTGTGACAAATGCCCAGTTCCCAGAAAAGATTAGAACGCTGAGACCTTTGACCCAGGCACGCTGGCCTCTATTCAACCCTTTGAAGCTTTTTTTAATGCATTTACTGATTCTATTTATAAGCTCTTATCAAACTTTGACTCCTCTTTGTTGACATTTCTGTTCATGCAGTTATATGTGAGTGTTGATGCTGCAACAAAGGAGAGTTTGAAGGCAATTGATAGACCTCTGTTTGGAGACTTTTGGGAGCGCTTCCTGGTGAGTTTACATTAAATATTATTCATAAGGGAGGAAGTGATTATGAATATAATCAATAGATATTATTCAGAGTTTCTCTGGTTTGGTTTTTATTCTTGCAAGTACCTTTCCTGCTCCTGTTCCCTGCTGCCCATGGGTTGTCCTAAGAATACGATGAACTAAAAGGGTTAATTTTAAGCAAATAAAAGTCCCTTCCATTAATATAAAAAAGTAATATAAATAATTTCAGAACTTTGACATATTTGTCCAAGGTTATCTTACCTTGCTGCATATCTTTCCATGTTTACGTGTTTTATTTATCATTTGACAGGACTCTCTAAAGTCTCTTAAAGACAAGCAGCAGAGAACTGTTTATCGCTTAACATTGGTCAAGGGTTGGAATACTGAAGATTTAGAGGCCTATTTCGACCTCTTATCTCTCGGGAAGCCTGACTTTATTGAAATCAAAGGCGTAACCTACTGTGGATCGTAAGTTGCTACCTGCACTAGAAATATGTTCTTCTTTGGGCCATGCTGTTTACTATTTGATGTTCATTCCTCTTAACAGAACTGCCACATCAAAGTTAACGATGGAGAATGTGCCCTGGCATGCGGATGTGAAGGAGTTCTCCGAGGCCTTATCTTCTAAGAGTGAAGGGGAGTATGAGGTTGCTTGTGAGCATGCCCATTCATGCTGTGTTCTATTGGCAAAGACTGACAGGTTTAAGGTTGACGGGCAGTGGCACACTTGGATTGACTATGAAAAGTTCCATGATCTGGTCAGTTGTTAAGTCAGCGATCCTTGATTTTTCCATGTCTAAAACAAAGGATTTCAATTATTGTAACTCGTTTTCGTTTGGAAATGTAGGTGGCTTCTGGACAGCCTTTTAGCAGTGAGGATTATATGGCTCCTACACCATCTTGGGCTGTTTATGGAGCTGAAGAAGGCGGTTTCGATCCAGATCAGACTCGCTATAAGAAAGAAAGGAATCACAAGTCAAAGCCTTGATAGTTCACAGGTGATTTCAGTCTTCTATAAGAACTTGATAATTTTTATCTTACTTCCAAAAGTCTTTCATAGAGGAAATCCATCTACACTTAAAATTAGTGGTGCCCTGTTTTGTTGTATCTGCGGTGTCACTTTGTAATTTTTAAACTGTTCCGTGGATTTACCATCTCAAAACATATATAAATTAAGATTTAGTCAGTGATATAAATCTTCATCTCACTGATTTTTTTTTCATTTCTTAAAAACGAAAACAAAAGGCAGCATGTTGCTTCTTGAGATGTCGTTATTTACTGTTTGAGTTGGTGAGATTTTGTGGTTATAATAATTTGTGTAGTGTTTGCTTGCGTCGACGATGCTGACTTTTTAGAGTGATATTTTGCCATTCGACTTGAGCTTGAAGAGTAAATAGGATAGCATTAGTAGCCCATCTCAGAGCTTGACGACTTTAACAATTTTATACTGTGTTTTTTTTTTCCTTCCCAAGTTTCATTGCCCGGTTATTGGGGCTTGCTATTGTTATTAGAATTAACATCATACATAAGTTATATTTCAAGATGTTTACAGTAAGCTTTGTTTATTAGTAGTATGGAAAACTACCGAAAATTCTTGCTTCCTTTTTAGTGTTAAATTAAACAGATGAATGAAATAGGTTTCTACAATTTTCCCTGTGTATTTCATAGATGCTTGAAGAGTAAATAGAGTGGATGTTTTCATGGCCCATCACCTGTGTATTTCCTGCAGTTTTTTCCTGTGGGGTATACTTATTAGAGGTTCAACACCCCCCAAAAAAAAAAAAAAGATGCCTGAATAATTTAGGTATAAAATTTGAGCTGTACCTGTGTTATTTACTGTCTTTGCACCTTGTAAAACTTGTCAGATTGTCTAGAGATCACACAAATTATTACTAAAGTTTACAATGCATGTTGCCTATCATGAGACTCTTTGTTCTACAGTTATATGTGAGGAGTACTTGCCATGTGATAAAAAGAGTGGAGATGAGAGTTGTCTGTTGATACGGTGGCAGTGAAAGTGGCATTCTGCAGAAATCAGCCCTCCCCATTTTAGATGGTCTTTGACTCTTTTACTGTGCTTAGTCAAAGTAACTGCAGTAGTTAAGTTGGTCCTCTTTACCTTAACAAGCAGAGATTGCAACACTGTATGGGTGTCACTGTTCTCAAAATCGCGCCTAGGCGCAATCTAAGCGCTAGGCGACCCTCCTTTGCCTAGAGCTAGATGGTCGCCTAGACACGTCCGTCTAGCGCTTTTTAAAACACTGATGTGTGTAGACCCTTTTGGAGGAGGCTGAAACAGGTGTTGCGCCGATTGCTTATATTGTAAGGTGATTATTGCTTATATTGTAAGGTGATTATACGACTCGAGTAGATTTGACAATTCGACATAGATTATGTTGCATTCAAGCTTTGATTTGGAATCACTTTGGCCTTTTGGTTGGTATGTTCAAACTTTCGAAACTGATTGCTCGGATTGTTTATATTTCTCAATCCAAACTGATGAAGTTCCAGCATGCCTTGTACTATTAGGAAGAATACAGAAACAAATGCAGATGCACCTAACAAAAAACAAATTTGGAAGAACAATTCAGAAAAGTTGAAAAGGAAAAGGCCAAAAACCATATGTGAAAACAACTGAACTCAACACACACACAGACAGACACACATTGATGTGTAAAACAAAAGCAACCTTATCAGAAAATGAAAGGAAAATCAAAATCAATAGCAACACTCAATTGTTGATGTATCAATTTTTCATATTAAAAGCCCATCTTAGCCCTATCCAATATCCATTCCATACACTAACACAGTCAACACAATGATAATGACATATTACAACATCAAATCTCCCATAAACCAATCCACAACCATAAATATTACACACAAGGAAAAAACAATTATATATAAAAAAAAGGTGTAAATTGAGAACAAGTAAACAAACTTAGCTGCTCTTATGAGGCTTGCTCTTTCTTCTTGCTCTACTCTTTGGCTGATCCTCCTTCGACGAATCTCGATTTTCAGTCATAAGAGATGTTTGCTCACTTGCCTCTAAAAGCCCCTCTTGCTGGCTTTCTTGCTCTTGTGTTTGTGCTTTCTCATCCGATGCCTTCAATTCGTCGTCGAAAACGACCTTCCGAGGCCTTCCCCTTTTTCTTGGAGTGCTACTACTCTGGCCTTCTCCTCCTGCTGAAGAGGCCTCAGCCATGGCTACTGATATCTCCTTTGTCTTCTTCCTTTTCTTACCCATCAAACTATCCTCTCTTATATTGGTTGTTATGAAATATGAATGATTTAACAAAACCTATTGTATAGATTACAAGAACAAGAAGTTTAAAAAAACAAAATAAAAAAAAAGGTGGATGAGATTGGGAAGCTCAAAAATCAAATGATGAGATTGCAACTTCCTGGAGATGCTCTCTCCATCTCTCTCTATATCCTAATTTCCTAAAAGCTATGACTGGGAATTATTTTTCCTTTTCTCAAGCCGCAATGGAAAAGATGAGTTATAAACAGAATGAAAAGCATTAAGATGGGGTCGCAACTTATCTCTCGACCCCCAAAAGAAAATAAAAAAATAAATGAAAGTAGCAACTTGTCTTAACTATGGTTAGTTATAACCCCACTCCACCCCACCCCACCCGTCACAAAATAAATAAATATATATATATATATATATATATATATATATATATATATATATATATATATATATATATATATTTTACACTTTGGGAAAATATGATTTGTCCAACTATTTGGGAAAAATTGCAAAATCGATGAATCTAAAGGAAGAAGAGATAGATGAAGCTGATGAATTATTTGTATAAATAGTATAAGTTAATAAGTTAGTATTGTGCTTGAAAAACCTAATTGTTAGGATAGCTGATGAATTGTGAATAAAAAATCATAAGCTCTGAAAAACTTTAGTGAGTAGTTGATTAAAAACTATAATTTTAAAAGCTAATTAAAATAAAATTTTATATTTATTTAATTTAAAACTATGTAATTAATATCAAAACCACAAACTCTGAAAAGCTACTTCTTTTGTCATACAAAGCCAAATGTAAGATAAATTTTTATGGTTCAATGCTCTTGTCCGACTATGACAATAAAGTTGTGAAGGCAAAGTTGTGCAACTCGAAGTTTGAAGCTTTTCGATAAAGATGACATGTATTGATTAATAGATCACAAGTTCGATCCTCCTCCCTCATCGTAATGAGTGTAAATGTCTTCCTATGAATTAAAAAAACAAATCCATCTTTTTTACACCTCGATTAATCATCCGAATGTCCGATGTGTCGAATTTTCTCATTTTGAAAAAATAATAAAATAATGTAACCATGGGTATCTATTAAATTGGTGAGCCTAAAGTTTGGGCTTGGAATATCCAGTGGGCCCAAATGGGCTCTCGTGTCCAAATGTGTATTGGGCTTCCGGCCCAATAAGCAGTCATTGTCTGTTGATACAGAAACAGCCATGTGCTTCAACCGAAGCACCTTGATTGCTCTTCCTCTCCTTATCAAAAAGCATTAATCGACCGACCTCCATGAAAATCCAGTCTGGATTTTGGGGATAAGATCATCAAAAAAAATATAAAATCTTTGTTCTGATCAGATAAGCGTGGGCCCAGATGGTTGGCGACGGCTTAATCAGGGCGTAGTGTCAGATTTTCCTCGGAAACTCGTAGAATGAGCACTGCGAGCCACAATTTGTGTTTCGTTTCAGGGTCAAGATGTCGGCCGCAACGTGAGACAGTGGAGGAAGTAACGCGATTTGAAAATTCAGTGTGATTTGTGAAAGGGATTTGACGCGAAGACAATTTTGCCAGATTCGGTTTTAATGGCGGTCGCCAGAGAGAGATAGAGAGAGCTCTGTTGATCGTGTACTGTGTCCGCCGCTGGTTCAGTTTCCGTTTATTGAAATCAATTTGTGTTCTTGTGCGATGTGTTCAATTGTTGGAAGTTCTGAGATCTCCTCCCCTTTTGGTAAGCTTTCGGTCTGAGAATTGAAGAAAATGGTGAATTGCTTTAATTATCTCTGATTCTGAGATTTCCTCCCCTTTTGATTTGCATCTGAATTGAATACTGTGAGTCTGTGAGTTTCTTGCTTGAACTTTGATTGAGCAATAATTGCTCCACTTTTCTGAGCAATTGTCAACAGGAATTTGCTGTTATCCCTGAATTATGGAAGAAATGATGATCTTTTTCCCCCAAAAAGAAATTACGATGCTTTTCCCCCAAAAAATGAAATCAATTTTTATATCTATTTTAAGCTTATGCCAATTTGGAGTCTGATTCTTTGAAAGAGACCAGGGATCTTGTCAGTTTCCATGTATTGATGTTTTTGAGATTGGCTATCACCTCATTAAAGCTTAATCACTTTGATTTATTGTGATGAACAAGCAATTTTTTGTTTTACTTGTCACTTTGTCAGGTCTTCAGTGCCTCTGTGATTGATTGTTACCCTATTGCACTTGTGTTGATGGTTTCTAGAAGAAAATTTGTGCAATTAGAAAGCTGTTAGGTCATGGGTTCTTGCGGAAACGTGAATGGAGATGAAGTAGCCTGCAATGGCTTTCATATTATTAGGCATAGCCCTTTCCAACCAGGCGGAAACCGCCTTCCGTCTTGGTTTGATGTGAGAGTCTTTTATGTCCGAGTCAGCCATTTTGTGGTAGATGATTCCACCCCGGGATCACTTGCGCTCAATCACATTCCTCTGGATCCTGATACCCTTCTTGAAGTTAATGGCCAGAGATGTGGCATTAACTCGGATGGAATTTCATCGGTTCTGCGTAGGGATCGTCTGGATAAGAGGTCTGAGGAAGTTACCTTTGTGAGCACTGATAATGTCAGATTCACAGGAAGTGTGAAGTTTCAGGTTTTCAATGGAGAGGATCTTGTGCTCAGTGGAGTTTTGGAGCTGGGTAACAACAATGGTACTAATGGAGAACAGCAAAACCTTGATAAGAGATGGAGTTTGAGATTTGAATCTGAAGTTGTTGCCTGCTCGAATTTCTTGAAGACGCAGTACAATGGCAGATCTGAATGTGATCCGCCCACTATTGAGGTCTATGTCGCAGGATGCTTTTCTGGAGCTCCAATTATTTTGACTAAAACTTTGCAGCTTAGTACTCGGAAGAAGAACAATAGAAAGGTTGCATTAAATGCAATACCAGAACATGAAATGCCTGGAACCTCAAAAGATCCCAACAGCCTGAATTCCCTGAATTCTGGTTCACCTGGGCTTGATCTGCAGGTAATGTTGCCGAAGCACTTCACCTTTTTCCGCCTTTTTCAGTTATCATGCTTGTTCATGCACTAAAATGTGATTGTTCCGTGTTAGAAACAACTGTAGTTGATGTAAATAACCTTGCAATCTTTTGGTCTGTTGGTGTGATACTGAGCCTGCCTGTTTGGTTGGAATGAGTTTTCGCTCGTGTGGGAAGTCTAGCAAATATTGTCAATACATGTATAGAGGCAGCTGAATCAATGGTTAAAAGGTGTTTTACATTAGCTCACCCGTTTGCCTTTTGGTCAGCAGGAAGCAGAGTACACAGATTACAAAATGGACGAGGAAGAAGAACTCAATCTGTACTGGAGGAACCGGGAATATATGGAAGGTGAAGATAGTGAGGTCTCATGGTTCAATGCCGGGGTACGGGTGGGTGTGGGGATCGGCCTTGGAGTTTGTATTGGAGTGGGATTAGGTGTTGGCTTGATGGTCCGGACTTACCAAACAACCACTCGAACTTTCAGGAGACGGTTTCTCTAGACTCTTGCCGGTGATGCTCCATGGCTGTCATATCCTCATCAGACAGTAAAGTTTAGCAATTTTGATATGTTTTTGGACAGGAAATCAGAAACATCCTTTGCAGTTAAGTGTGATCAGTATCTTCTAGAGTGGTGGTTTCTTTTGTTACGACTTGGATTCGTATATGTGTGTTTCCTGATCCTTGTGATCTTAGCCTAGTGTCAATATCACCCAAGCTTTTGAGACAACCATGTCTTGTAAATGAGCTTGCGTTCATTGTAATACAACAGTTTCGCCTTCTGTAATGAAAAGAGCAACTTCTTTATGCATAAACACTTGTAACAATGTTCCCAAACAAGTAACCCTCAAGCAACCTAAATGGTGACAAGCTTCTAATGGCACGAACAATAATTCAAATCCAAAACTAATCATACCAATCATATAGGACCAGATTTTTGGATGAGCTCATAATAGAACACAACAACAACAACAACATTCCCAGCTTATCCCGCTTGAGCGGGGTCTGGGGAGCCAAGTTGTACGCACTCTTTCCCTGTCCAAGTCGAGAGAGTGTTTTCTAGTGGCCCAAACACCTAGAAAAACTCATAGCACAACCAAAGGTAAAGGTATAACAAACAAATAGAGGAGATTAATGTTCACCTAAAAAAAATAGAGGAGATTAAGAAAAGTCATGGTGTGAGAAACGAGGGAAACGGGGAAATGATACGATTTCTGCCACTCCTCTGAGTCCTAGCTCAAATATAGCTCAATCTTCTCTGACCTGGATGATGCTCCTCCACTGCGCCCTATCTCTAACCATGATCTCATTAAGATTCAAAAGGGCAAAATCTTGTCTGATCACATCTCTCCAATTTTTCTTTGGCCTCCCTCTGCTCCGTCGTACTCTATCAAAGTATTAATCTGAATCCTCTCCATTCGATCGTCGTTAACCTTCTGCAAGCCATGGGGTGGCAAACCGTCGTCCTCCCGCACCCCCTCAGAGGTCCATTGCTATCCTCTCCCATTCGATAATCACTTGCACTGAAATAAGCAGAAAATGAAATAATATAAATTAATTGAGAGGATGTCATTCAGTATGATTGACAAGAAGATTCTTCAATACTATTTGAATTGACACTATGAGTAATGAACTCATGATCCTCATAAATCATATTTTAGTTGAATGCATTATTAGGCATATATTAAACGTAATTAACATTCATAATATTAAACTCCTGCCTTAATGTAGTTCTAGAATCAAATGTTAAATTCCTTCAACCGAATACTCAAATATTTTGGTACAAATGCAATCTCAAATGATAGACTGCCTATTTAGTACAAATCATACAATTATTTAACTGTAAAACTTCATCCCTAATTACCCTCTGGATAATTGATAATTAAAGTGTCACTTTAATCATGCTTTAATCTAATATGTGAAGGAGGCAATTTGAAGCAGATATTTTAGATCCTTCGAAAGATGTTTATAAATTATAACTAACATTTGAATAAAATTGAGCTTTGACATTTGATGAGTATAATGGCATCGGGCCTTGATCCAATGGGCTGCGGGAGGACGAAGATGTGCCATCCCATGACATCCGAGAGGTTTAGGCTGTGTTTGACGCTAGATAGAGATTCTGTAGATTATTGGTAGATTAAGGAGACTTTGTGGATTGAGATTTTTTTTTGGCGGAAATCTCCGAAAGGTGTTTGGTGGGTATGAGATTGTGATGTATTTTGAATGTTGAAAATTACCATTGTACCCCTAAAATTAGTACCCCTCGTACCCAGCTCCTGCCCCCTCGTGCCAATACTCAGCAATTCAAAATTATATGACAGCCTAGACCACGTATGAATGAAGGTGTCCAATTTCAGAAATTCATCTTCTTCATCCTCCAACTTATCTCTGCAAACTCCTGCAACACATTGCAATTGGGAGAAATCAAAGGTATTTTGGAAGAAATCAATAACAATTCTCTCCAAGCATTACCAAAACATCTACAAAATGTGAAATCGACAACCAAATCTGAAAAATCGAAAGCATTTGGGACAAATCGAAGCCATGTTAGGCACGAATTTAGGAGATATATTTGCAAATTTCAAACAATTAAGAACACATCTACACAAATAATGAAATCGACAACAATATGTGAAAAATCGAAGGGAAATTGGGCACTATAGCCAGCTCATAACAGGTGACAGTGAGGTTGCCCAAAAAATGGGGATTGAAGCTTGAAGCCCCAACAATGGCAGATCAACGCTCGCCCCTGTTGATGAGAAGAGACGAGAGGAGATGAGAGGAGAGGTGAGATCGGCGATAGTGATGAAGGTAGTCGCTTCTCCTTCGCTTCTGCCTCTCTCTAGATCCGATGAATGCTTTGGCAGGGGCAATATTATCGATGTGAAAGTGAAATCTCCACACAATCTTGGCCTGGGGAGATTCGGAAATGATCTACTGAAATCCCCATCTCCAGATCTCATGGAAGCCACCACTGAACACCATTTCAACTGGTGTAAACTGATTTGTATTTTTTACAAAATCTGCAGAATCTCCTAAAAACCCTTATCGAACACAGACTTAGAGCTCGTTTGGTTAACAATTAAAAAACCTAGGAAGTTTAAATACCTAGGAAGTAAGATAAATATAGGTGTTTGGTTGCTTTTTTGAATACTTAAAAACACATGAATTTGGCTTCCTATGAATTTCAATTCCTACAACATGGGGGAATTCTACTTACCTAGGGGGACTAGGTAAGTTGCAATTCCACCATTTTTATATGAAAAAAGTCAGCTTCCTCCATTTAAATTTCCTACCTCTTATAATGTAATCAAACAAAATTTTAAAATTCGTAGGAATTATAATTCATGGGAATTGAATTGATGGGAACTAACTTCCTAGGAAGTATACTTCCTATGTTCAACCAAACAAGCCCTTATTAGTATAGATAATAGATAATTTTTGGTGAGAATGGAAAATCGATTTTGATATAGATAGATAGATAAATTCCAATATGAAAAAAAAAAACAATTAGGATCATATTAACAAAGCAAAAAATTTAAAGGGTAACAAACTAGCAATGCAAGAAACAAAAAGTTTGGGCATAGACAAAAATAAGGCCCAAATTCAATAACGATGGTCAGGCCCATTAACAGCCCGATTAACGTGGCAAGGTAGTTGGCGTTGACCGTCAAAGGCGGTAAATGACGTGGCATCAACGAACCCTATCACTTTTCGTTCCACCGCCTTTCAATCCCAGCCGGTCCTTTTCTCTATAAATTTAAGATTGATTTTTGCCCTTTCTTTGTTCCAATTTTCTTTTTCTTTTTTCTCCTCTCCCTTTGCGAAATTGAATTGCCTTTCTCTACTTTTCAGATCAATGACGATCGTTCTATATACTGCGCTCCGTTTCATCCTTGATGGCGCATCGTTCAACTATGAATTCCCTTAAGCAGAGGATCCAGTTTTCAGGTACGTCGTTGACTGTAGCCCGATTTGCTTTGTTTTGATTGAATCGCTTGATCTTGAATTCGATTGATCTGTTTTCTTTGTTTTTTCTTTTGGTTCAAGTTTGATTATAAACCCGATCGTGTGTGTTTTTTGATCAACCTTCAGGCTCGATCGATCTGTCAAGATCTGTCCAGCGCCGCGATCTTCCTTTTTCCGATCTTGATTCAGTAAATTATAAGCATACGGCCGTTCAATTGGCTTATCAAAAACATATTTTTCTTTGTTTTGTTAGGAACTTAGGTTAGGGTTAGCGACCCTTTAGGTTTTGTAGCGGTAGAAATCATAGGTCGACCTTTGCCATGTCGGGTGCGCTTGCTTGGCAGGTCACAAAAGTAATAAAAGAGGAGTTTTTTGGTGGCGGGGGGAGAGGCACGGTGGTTTTTTGACCGGCTCTCCCTCCGATTGTGGTGTTTGGCGGGAGAGGTACGGTGGTTTTTTGACCGGCTCTCCCTCCGATTGTGGTGTTTGGGGGGAGAGGTACGGTGGTTTTTTGACCGGCTCTCCCTCCCTGTGTGTGCTTGTTCTCCCCCTCTCCCTCCCCATCCCAAAAAAGCAAAAAAAAAAAAAAAAAAAAAGCAAAGCAAAGAAAACAAAAAAAAAGAGAGAGAGAAAAATAGCAAAGCAAAAAAAAAAAAAAAAAAAAAAAAACCAAACCATCGCAATGATTACAAGCGAGCATCAACACCTCAAATTCGTGCATCCAACTCGTCAAATTCGGTTACTAGTGCCATCAGTTCGCTCAAATTGGTTACACGCAACGCGCATTGATATCTCACATTCGCTACATTGGAGCAAACAGTTCCTTCAAATTCGGTACACTCGAGCATCAACTCTTGTTGATAGCCTTCTAGTCCGATGAGAGCGAGCAAGTTATTCTTCTTATTGTCGATTTTCCAATTGCAATTTTCGTGCATCCAACCTGAAATCTTTTGAATGTTTCATTGTACAATTATGCAGTTTCTATCCACATTGAATAATTTCAATAAAAACACATTCATTCACACCTCATTGAGTTATTTGTTGTCATTTTTCAGAATTTTAATCTTCTTTCAGTTATCATGATTCTTTATATGTTTGTATGATAATTTACACTTATGGCATTGAAATGTAATGTTGTTGAGACTATATCAAATTGCTGTAATTATTGAGATTACTTGGATGAATTATCAGTCGTGTGTCATTATATTTTTGGTGGAGGCTTGAAATTAATAATAACTTACTGCCCAGCTTTGTTTTGCCATTGTTGAGATTATATCAAATTGCTGTAATGTTGTTGAGATTACTTGGATGAATTATCAGTCGTGTGTGATTATATTTTTGGTGGAGGCTTGAAATTAATAATAACTTACTGCCCAACTTTGTTTTGCCATTGGTGTTCAGAAAAATAGATGAACTCGAATCAAAGTTATTTTACATTCATGTGAAGGTCCATAAGCTCAAAATGGAAGGAGTGCTCGGACATTAGTGTTCGGGAGGTTTGGTGGTTCAAGTCCACCTGGATCTACCTTTCCTTATCTACATGTCAATAAACACATTCACCACATGATTACTGTATGAAGGCACTTAAACATATTGATTGTTGATAAGTTACTTATATGTGTTGGATAAATAATAAATTAATGTCAAAAAGTTAGTTGTATTTTACTTGTAAGTTGTGTTAGGCAGACATAGCATTTATTAGCATTCCTAGTCTACTTTTAGACATAATTATTATGTTCTAGGTAATAGGTATTAGATGCAATTACTCCTTCAACTTTCAGATTGTAACCCTAAGACTTCTATCATCTTTTGTATATTTATTCTGGGTTTTCTCCCATGGTAATGTATTGAGAAATATTCTCTCTCTCTCAGAATTACTCACATGGTATCAGAGCTTCCTGGTTTTCTTTGATCCCAGAGGCTCTCTGTCCTTTCCAGCAACCTCCATAGTTGCCTTTTCAAGCTGCAGCCTTCATTGCTACAGTTTTTCCCTCTTTTGTAGCCTTCATTGCTACATTTTTTCCTCTTTTGTAGCCTTCATTGCTACACTACCTTTGTCTTTTTCACCATGTCTGAAACTGGAATTAATTCTAGCTCAGCTCCTTCTCAAAAGGCAGATCTTATGAATGTTCAACCAACCTACAAATTCAATGGCAAGAATTATCTTGCCTGGTCTCAGGTTGTGAAAACCTATCTCAAGGGCAAAGGGAAGTTTAGACATCTCACCGACTCTCCTCCAGAAATGACGGATGCTCATTTTTCTACTTGGGAAGCAGCGGACTCCGTGATAATGTCATGGCTATGGGAGTCGATGGATCCCTCCTTCAGCCTCACATGCATGTTTCTTGACACATCAAAGGCGATTTGGGAGTTCATGCAGAGATCTTACTCCAAAGCAAAAGATGAGGCCCTTGTCTTTGACCTCACTGTCAAAGCATATTCCACCAAGCAAGGAGACAAGTCAATCACCGAATATGGTACTATTTTGCAGAACTTGTGGCAAGAACTTGATCAATACCAGATTTTGGAGATGAAGTGCATAGTTGATGCTGCCGCCTTTAAGAAGTCACTTGAAAAACATAGATCTTATGTTTTCTTGGCTGGGCTGCATTCCAAATTTGATCCCATTCGGGTTCAAGTATTGGGCAAGAGTGAAATCCCTTCTCTTGAGGGGATCATCTCCCTCATGAGGACAGAAGAAAGTCGCAGGGGTGTTATGCTAGATTCAATGCCAACTGAGAGCATTGCCCTTGCTGCCAACTTTGAAAAAAGGGAGAGCAGACCTGAGGTGTAGTGCTCCCACTGCAAGAAACCAAGGCACACAAAAGAGAAATGTTGGAAGTTGCATGGCAAACCTTCCAACCGTGAGTGGGGAAACAAAGATCAACCTAAGCCTCAAGCACATCTTGTCGAGAATGACAGCACCGTTACTTCTGAATCGAAGGGCATTTTTCCAAAGTTCAGTACTGCTGATATTGCAAAGCTTAAACAACTGATCCAGAGCTTTGAGTCTGCTTCCACTTCTGCTGCTGGTAACATTTCCTCCCAAACCTTGAATCTTAAAGGTACTTCTACTTGTCTTCACTCAAGCAAGCATTGGATCATTGATTCAGGTGCTACAAATCACATGACCTCATCTTCTCATGCCTTTGACACATATGTCCCCTCCACATCTACTAAAAAATTGTTAACAGCCATTGGATCTTTAGCAAATATTGCAGGACAGGGAAATATGTCATTGACATCAAATATGAGACTCACCAATGTCCTTCATGTGCCTACATTATCTGCTGATCTTATTTCTGTCAAAAGGCTGATTCATGACCTAAATTGTTTTGTTCTTTTCTTCTTCTGGCTGTGTTCTCCTGGATTAGGAATCGTTGAGGATGATTGGACATGCTAAAGAAAGAGATGGACTTTACTTCCTAGCTGCACCAAGAAATGTCCCACCTTCTACCTTCTTAAGCACCACAAACAAAACCACCATCTGGCTGCACCATCATCGATTAGGACATCCATCGTTTTTTGTTCTCAAGCATTTGTATCCCTCTCTTTTTGAAGGCCTTGCTATCACAGATTTTCACTGTGAGATATGTGAGAAGGCAAAGCATTCTCGTGTTTCATTTCCTTCTAGTAATACGAGGTGCAATTTTCCTTTCCAATTATTGCATTGTGACATTTGGGGGCCTTCTTCCATTGCAAATATCAATGGTTCACACTGGTTTTTGTCCATTATTGATGATTGCACTAGAGTGACCTGGCTTTTCCTTTTGAAGAATAAATCTGAAGTCAGTTCTATCATTCCCTCGTTTGTCTCGATGATTCAAACACAATTTGACACCTCCATAAAAGGATTCAGAACTGATAATGCTAAGGACTTTTTTAATCAGTCTTTAGGATCATTCTTTTCTGATAAAGGCATTATCCATGAATCCTCATGTGTTTATACCCCTCAACAAAATGGTCTTGCTGAACGGAAAAATGGTCATCTCCTGAATATCACTCGTGCTTTACTTCTCCACCACAACGTTCCTAAACACTTTTGGGGGGAAGCTGTCCTTGTTGCTACATATCTTGCCAATCGTGTACCTTCCAAAGTTCTAAACTTCTTAAGTCCAATTGCTTACCTTAACAGTTTTTTTCCTCACCTGAACCTCACCCACAGTCCTGCTCCCAAGGTGTTTGGATGTACTGCTTTTGTTCATGTTCATAACCATTTGAGAGGAAAGCTTGATCCTAGGGCCTTTAAGTGCATCTTCATCGGCTACTCCACCACACAAAAAGGCTACAAATGTTACAATCCAGCCACCCGAAAGACCTACATCACTGCTGATGTTAACTTTCTTGAAAATACTCCTTATTTTCCAGAACACTGTAATCCCAACTTCACTGAGTCAGAGAACACCCATTTACCTGTGACAACACCTATTCCTCCTCTAGATCTCGCAACTCCTGAACCACATACCCCAATACAAACCAATGACATTCCACCCACTACTTCCGCACCTATATCTCAGCAGCTCTCTCGGGACTTTTCACATGTGTATGCTAGAAGAAATGCCATCTCCAACATTTAGCAAGTTCAAGATTCTGATCCGAGGACTGTGATGGATGATACACCAACTCCCACCTCAGAACTTGACTTGCCAATTGCCTTAAGGAAAGGTAATAGAGAGTTCATAAATCGTCCTCTTCATCCTCTTTCTAACTTTGTGTCCTTGCATCGATTCTCACCTACACACCAGCAATTTGTAGCTACCCTTCAACAGGTATCTATTCCCAAGAATGTTAAGGAGGCTCTAGCTCAACCAGAATGGCGCAAAGCAATGGAGGAAGAAATGTGTGCTCTTGAAAGAAATAAGACTTGGGTCCTTGTTGATCGTCCTCATGAGAGGAACATTGTTGATTGTAAATGGGTATTTACTCTCAAATACAAAGCTGATGGAAATCTTGAGAGGTATAAAGCTCGTTTGGTAGCAAAGGGTTTCACTCAAACCTATGAAATTGACTACCAAGAGACTTTTGCCCCAGTTGCAAAGATGAACACTGTCAGAATTGTGCTCTCCCTCGCTGCTCACTTTGGCTGGAATTTACTACAATTTGATGTCAAGAATGCATTCCTCAATGGCTACCTTAATGAGGAAATCTATATGCACTTGCCTCCTGGTTTCTCTACTTCATTTCCAAACAAAGTGTGCAAGTTGAAGAAAGCTCTTTATGGCCTGAAGCAATCCCCTAGAGCATGGTTTGGAAGATTGACTAGTGTTATGAAGAACGCTGGGTATTATCAGAGTCAAGGTGACCATACATTGTTTATCCGTCACTCTAATTCAGGGGGAGTGACCATGTTACTTGTTTATGTTGATGACATTATCGTTTCCGGTAATGACATCAAGGAACAGGGAAGGTTAAAGCAAAAACTAGCAAGTGAATTTGAAATCAAAGAGCTTGGAAGGCTAAAATACTTCTTGGGGATTGAGGTTGCACATTCCAAAGAAGGCATCTTTATATCTCAACAGAAGTATATCTCAGATTTGCTCAAGGAGACTGGAAAGAGTGGTTGTAAACCTGCCACCACCCCTATGGACCCTAATTGCAAGATAGATGAGGCAAGAGATGCTGCGCCAGTTGATAAGGCCATGTATCAACGCTTATGTGGAAGGCTAATATACCTTGCACACACTAGGCCGGACATTGCTTTCCCTGTAAGTGTCATTAGCTAGTTTATGCATGACCCTAGAGAACCACATATGCAAGCTGCACTCCACATATTGCACTATCTAAAAGGTTGTCCAGGGAAAGGCATCCTATTTAGAAGAGACAGAAATCTGACCTTAGAGGCCTACACTAATGCTGACTACGCATGATGTATTGTTGATAGAAGGTCTACAACAGGATATTGCATTTTTCTTGCTGGAAATCTGATTGCCTGGAGAAGCAAGAAACAAGGGGTTGTAGCACGGTCTAGTGCTGAATCTGAATTCAGAGCTGCTGCCCATGGCATTTGTGAGTTATTATGGCTTCGAATTATTCTCAATGACTTGAAGATCAAGTGGGAGGATCCTATGAAGCTATATTGTGACAATAAATCTGCTATCAGCATTGCTCATGATCCTATTCAACATGACATGACTAAGCATGTTGAGGTAGATAGACACTTCATTAAGGAAAACATTGAGGCTGGAATGATCAAGATCAGTTACATTCCAACACAACTACAACTTGCAGACTTGCTTACCAAAAGTCTTCATTGTAGCCGGTTTCAAGAGCTTACTTCCAAGCTGGGAATGGAAGATCTTTACAAACCCAGCTTGAGGGGGAGTGTTGGATAAATAATAAATTAATGTCAGAAAGTTAGCTGTATTTTACTTGTAAGTTGTGTTAGGCAGACATAGCATTTATTAGCATTCCTAGTCTACTTTTAGACATAATTATTATGTTCTAGGTAATAGGTATTAGATGCAATTACTCCTTCAACTTTCAGATTGTAACCCTAAGACTTCCATCATCTTTTGTATATTTATTCTGGGTTTTCTCCCATGGTAATGTATTGAGAAATATTCTCTCTCTCAGAATTACTCACAATATGGACTGATTAGAGCTGTGTGTTTTGCTTATACTCAGTTGCTTTTGCACGTTAATGAACTTCCATAAACTAATTTCTGGCTCTTTGAAAATTATCTTGATTATAGAGCATCATGGCTATGCCTGGTTTGGCTGCTCAAGCATTGGCCTTCACTTTTCAACATCTGAAACAATTTGGTCTTCTTGAGAGGATATTGCTCCTTGGGGCTTCATTTAGGCCTTTCTCAAGCAGCATGGAGATGAGTCTCTCAGCAAATGCACTTCAACAATTAGAGGTATTTGGTGGTGTCAATAAGCATTTTCAGTGTTTAGAGAATGCTTCTCATAAGGGTTTTTTTTTAACAACTTTGTTTCAATTTATCTTTTGACTTCAAGTGTTTTTATTCTAAAAAAAAAAAGAGGGGATTTTTTTCCAGTTTATTCAGCTTATTACCCAGTTTGTATATTATAGTTCTCAGTTTCTCACTCTGGCTCCAAACGTTTCTCTCTCCCTTTAACAAGGTGTTTACTATAGGGGAAATAAAATACAGATGGTTTGAGTCAGATGAGCAGTGTGGCCTACATTTGATCTCATGGACACCGTATCCAAGGATTTCCAGCTCTGGTGTTTAGCTTGTTTTTGACCCAGCATAGAAAATAAATGTGTTATATATTGAGGCCCTGACCCTTAATTATGAGAACTGATTTCACTCCCCTTAAATATTTGTACCTGTACTGTTGTTTCACTCTGACTAAAAAAATCTATTCCATCAAATCTCCTATACAGGTTGTAAGAAATCACTCTGATGGTTCTGAAACTGGATCACTACTTGAAATTATGAATCGGACAATGACAATCTTCGGCTTAAGGATGCTGAAGCATTGGGTATGGATGTTGAAGAAATGCTCCCTTTGAAATAGTTCTTATTGCTTTTCTTTTTCTGTGTCCCATTAATTAATTTTACAGGTAATCTACCCTTTATGTGATAGAAACATGATTATTGCCCGTCTTGATGCTGTTAATGAGCTTGCTGAATCTTATGGGTGGATCTAAGGGCTCTGGTTTGCTCCATGAGGAGTCAGGGACCGGTGTCCATACTGAACTTCATTTTTTACTATCTTCAGTTTTGACAACCCTAGGACGGTCAGCTACTCCATCTGAGGTAATTCAAGGGTTAGTTAATTTTTTACTATGCTTCTTCTTGATTCTGTCTGGCAACTGCTCCTGAAATACTTAATTTTTCAGTTTATGATGTTAAACTAAGTTACCATTTTGTGTGCTGGGAAACAACTGTTACAACTTTGTGATGAGGAAAAAGATGATGATATAGAAGGTCATGTTACTGTTCAGTCTTCATTGTTGCGAAAGCTTATTCGGACTGCTGCTTTCTTCTCTCCTATTTTTGCAATGTAAACATTGACATGGTTGGTTGCATATTAGTCGATTCAATACTAGAATATATTTTTTACAAACTACCAGAAATCTTCTTATGTTTTGATGCACAATGATTAATGTCTGCTGAATATTTTGCACCAAAAACAACCACCTCTAGAAAATACTAATCACAAGTGGCAAATTTGCTAACCTTGAAAACAAGTATGGTCTTCAGTTCAAAGCCTTTTTGTTTTTGTTTTTGGATAAACTTGATAGGCTGCAACTACCAATAGTTGCAGAGGTGGTTGTTTTTGGATAAACAACCACCTCTGCACTATATGCTTTCATTTCTCATATCGTTAATAAGAGCTTTACAAGCATCATGTGGGAGAATACTATCCCATACTCTTAACCCTATTGTCGGGAGCTAATCCTAGTGTTGTTAGGCAAGCAAAGATGCCCAATAGAGATTGAACATTTTGTCCTAGATATCAAGGAACTGTCACTTCTTTTTGCAAATGTGAACTTTATACATATTAGTAGGAAATGTAATGTGGTCGCCCGTCAGCTTGCTAGAGTTAAGCCGAAAACAAGTATAAGCCTTTTTGTTTTTGTTTTTGGATAAACTTGATAGGGGTGTGTGTAACTAACAATAACTGTTAAATTAACTTTGTTGGATAAACTATCCATATAAATATCTTTTTGAAAATACTTTTACAAGGCCAATAAAATATAAAAATTTATAGAAATTTTTGTTAAAGATATGCAAATTTGAGCACACCACCTCCCCATGTGCAAAAACTTTTACAAAAAGCAAGACCATTTCATTGGTTTATTTTTTTATAATTTTATTTTCTTTTTTGTTTTAATTGAATTGTATTTGAATGGTGTGTAAAAAATGCACATTTTACCAATGGAGCAAATGACTAAAAAGTGATGTGTATTTTTACACATCTTGTGCAAATGTGTACATTTTACCCAAAACCATTGAGGGTGGTCTAATAGGTCATAAATTGATCATGATCTGATCATGTTTGTGTTTATAGGGCATATTCTTGTACAGTCCAATCCTTCGTGTTAACTGTTAAGCTCATTTGTTGTATACCAAGCCAACTGGGTTCTTTGGTGTGATGTGCTCTGAGGAGGTAACCAAGCCAACTTGCTAGTTGTTCCAACTATGCTTGAACGGCGTTTTTATACCGGTAGTCTGTGATTTTTGCATGTCATTTGGGAAATTGACGAGCTTGAGTCTATCCTAAATCTATTTTCATGAATGAAGGTCCATAAGCTCAAATGGAAGAGCGCCTGGACATAAAAAAATGTTTGGGAGGATGATGGTTCAAGTCCACCTGGATCTACCTGAGCGATGCTTGCAAATCTGTTGTGTGTAATGTGGATTTTTATGTTTTCTGTTGCTTATGAATTTTTCTCATTGTGTTGCAAAAGACCTAAAAAATCTTAGGAGAGGATATAAGTATCGATTTGTAGATTGGGAAACATTTCATTGTAGTTGAAACCAAGGAAGATGAGCTTTTACCTCCAATACCAAGGCTTAAAAAATCCACAACCTAAATCAGGAACTAAATCCAAAACCTAAATCAAAATTTTGTCCACTTCTTCGGGATCTGAGAAATAACTATAGAGGAATTCAATCCATACATAAAATATGCATCCGATCCATTGTTGTGTTTCTTCGAACTACATTTGGTGAAAGCAACGATCAAATCTTCATAAATAGTTAGAGACAAATAATTCGACTACATAAATGCAACGGTCAAACATATTCTGTCATCCAAACAGAATGTTTTGCAATACTTGCAGGTATAAGAATTGCAGCAGAACTAGGAATTCGAAGGATAATCATTGAAGGTGATTGTGCGATTGTCATCAAAGCCATTGAACAAGAAAATAACTCACCGTGGGAGGTTACACAAATAGTTAGAGAAATTCAGACTCTAAGCAAAGATTTTGAGTTCATCAGATTTCAACACTGCTATAGAGAAGCAAATAAAGCAGCAGACTTTATTGCTAAATCCAGACTTAGCTGTAACTCTATCTTATACAACAACTGTGAATTCCAGAACATCATCATGCTTGATGATCAAGGATACTTACAAGTATCCTAAACTTTACCTACTGTAAAAAAAAAAATCTTCATAAATAGATGTATGAAACATATGGAGATGGAGGAGTTCAGTAATCTGAAAAATGGATACATCACTAATAATTGAAACAAGGCAAAAATCAAATCTTTCAAGTTTCAACCCAAAGAAGAAATTAACCAACAAGAAAAACACACCAATTGAAATTTTATAACCTAAAACTGATGTCCGTTGGGACTCGTATTGGGGTTCCATTAGCTTATTTCAATATGGAACTCGTTTTTTATTCTCTTTTTATCTAGCCTAGGATAGAGAGTTGGACCGTTTGTGCATTGAACCTCCTTAAAACTAATTGACAAGTATCTCACTAGCTTATACTGCGACTTGTTTATATTAGAATTTTAAATCGATACAATGAACATATTCGACCGAAATTCAACTAGAAATAAGGTTAGATTTTAGGAGTAGAAGAATCAATCAATGGACAATGGTTGGCAAATTCATACCTGCTGGACCTCGATTATAGGAAGGATAATTAAGGAGTAGCGTCGGGAAATTGGGGGATTTATATAATTGGGGGATAAGATGCCCATTTTGAAAAAAATACATCCTTAATTAAATTCCATTAGCCAAATTTTAAATTAGATTCTTAGGGTCGCTTATTTTTGGTAGGGTATCTTTCCTCATTTAGAATCTTATCCTATGCCCTAAGGGCATAAGATAAAAAAACCGTATATCGATTTTTCTAGGGCATAGGATAAGATGCCCATTTTAGAAAAAATACATCCTTAATTAAATTCCATTAGCCAAATTTTAAATTAGATTCTTAGGGTCGCTTATTTTTTATAGGGTATCTTTTCCCATTTAGGATCTTATCAGGGCATAGGATAGAAAAACCGTTTTTGTAAATAGATCGAATTCGGAAGAGCTTTTAAAAATCTCATCAAACTAAGATCTCTCAATATTATAGATAAGATATTGTGAGATTTAATTTAACTTTTATTGGCCTTGTAAAAGTTTTTTTACAAAAATACATTTACAAGTTACCGAATATAATTAAACAGATATTTTTATCTATATCTTTAATATCTTTTATTTTTTTAAGCAATTATATAAGGTAAAGAGAATTAGATAGATAAAAGAGTAGTTTCCAAAAAAAAAAAAAGTGAATATAGATTTGATTTATAGCTAAAAATGGATGCTTTAACCAAGTCTTGATATCGCCCAAGCTTTCCCATGAGAGCTTGTAGATATATTGGTGGTTTCTTCATGTTGTTTTCTTGCATTGAAACGTACAATGGTATCTTCCTAACATATATTGTAATCTACTGCAGCTAAGTATCATTGCGGATGGAGATGTTATCGGGTTCAGGCAAAAGCCAAAATAAGTCTGTTCATACCCCAAAAAATCGGTCCATATAAGTAACTTATCAACAAATAATATATTCAAGTGCCTTCATACAGTAATCATGGGGTGAATGTGTGCAGCAATGTAGATCAGGAAAGGTAGATCCAGGTGGACTTGAACCACCAAACCTCGGGAGGTCCACGGGTGGGTGTGGGGATTAGGTGTTGGCTTACGGTTTATCTAGACTCTTGCTGGTGATGCTCCATGGCTGTCATATCCCATCGGACAGTAAAGTTGGGAAATCAAAAACATCCTTTGCAGCCAAGTGTGACAAGTATCTTCTAGAGTGGTGGTTTCTTTTGTTACGACTTGGATTCGTAAATGCGTGCTTCCTGATACTTGAGATCTTAGCCTAGTGTCAATATCACCCAAGCTTTAGTTGCGTTCATTGTAATACGACAGTTTCGTCTTCTGTAATGAAAAGAGCAACTTCTTTATGCATAAACACTTGTAACAATGTTCCCAAACAAGTAAAGTACCCTCAAGCAACCTAAATGGTAACAAGCTTCTAATGGCACGAACAATAATTCAAATCCAAAACTAATCATACCAATCCTACAGGACCAGATTTTTTAGGTCTTTGCAGCACAATGAGAAAAATTCATAAGCAACAGAGAACATAAAAATCCACATTACACATTACAGATTTGCAAGCATCGCTCATGTAGATCCAGGTGGACTTGAACCACCATCCTCCCAAACATTTTTGTGTCTGGGCGCTCTTCCAATTTGAGCTTATGGACCTTCAATCATGTGGAATACGGCAATTTTGTTCAAACATGAAAAGATTTAGTATAGAGTCAAGCTCATCAATTTCCCAAATTGCATACAAAAATCACAGACTACCAGTATAAAAACACCGTTCATGCATAGTTGCAACAACTATGCAAGTTGACTTACGCTCATCAGAAGCATATTAAGAGCTCATCTGATGATGTTTTGACAAGTTTAAAGTAGATACATTTTTTCTTTGAACTCGCAAGTACAGAAGATTATTGGGTACCAGTTACCTCCTCAGGGCACATCACACCGAAGAATCCAATTGGGGTTCTGTTCTTTTATCATAGCAAAGAACTGTACTCATTTCAAGTCCATCAGAGATGCAACGACCAGCAGCTATATCACAATCTGTACTAAACGTTTGTGCATTGCAGTCAATTTGGTACACAAATGAGCTTACCACGAAGGATTGAACTGTACAAGAAAATGCCCTGTAAAAACAAACAAGATATGATCATGATCAACTTATGACCTGTTAGGATCGGAAGGGGTACTGAAAAGAAACAGATTGATGATGCTCATTCCCACCTTCGAAACGGGATCAGAATCTGGATTTGTTGAAACTTGGGGGTTCCGCCATAAACAAAAATTCAAACCAAATTTAGTTTGAAAACTAATTTAAACCCAAAGATATTGTCAGGAAGATTTTGAAGATTGAAAATTCAAAGCAAAACAAAGAACCAAGATGAATGCATCCACTCCCTAAGGTTTTTTTTTCAGATGTTTGTAAGATTAAATCAAATAAAATCGCAAGAACGGAAATTTTTATCTTTTATTGGCCTTGCAAAAGCATTATCAAAAAGATATTTATATGAAGATTATTGCTCCCATATCAAGTTTATTCAAACACAAAAACAAAACGGATTTGAACTGACGCCAATACTTGTTTTGAAAGTTAGCAAATGTGCCAATGTGCTAAGAAGATTTTTTGTAGTTTGTAGGTTCACGTTCTTGAGTCGACTAATATGCACCCAACCACACCAACGGTTACACACGACGAACACTCAAAAAGAAAATAAGTGGACCTTGAATCATGAAACTTCCCAAACATCAATGCCCAGACAAGTGTAAGGGTTAGTACAACACATAAGAAATGATCTATAGCACAATACATAAGAATAATTACATTGCTTACCAAAACAATAACTTGGCTGAAATGAACTATAGCGCAACACATACGAATAATTACATAGCTTACCAAAATAATAACCATAGCAACGAACTGCTTTAAAACAAAAACAAAAAACTAATCAACAATTGCTCTAATAATAGCATATAAACTGTCCACCAAAAAAAAAATAGCATATAAACTCTAACCTTGATCTTACATATTTGTTGCCACAAAGGCCCGAACTTTACAAGAAATATGAACTTTAACTATGGTAATTTGCTGTACAGCTATAGTGGATACGAATGTTTTCTTCCCTCGGGTATATGATAATAAAAGGAACAATAACAACAGCAGGGTGACACTCTTGTACAAAATTATATCATTGTATAAATAAATAATTAATAGTACTGTAAATAACGATGTGTAAATGTAAATTTGAACAAGTTCAAAATTACTAATTAATATATATTTGCCTGGAGGCTGGATGCGTGTAAATTGCAGTGTGAAAATTGATGATAACAATCAATACCTTAATATTAAAATGCCGCTAGTAGGTGTTGATGCTCGTGAAAGGATTGAAGGCTCTGTGATGTAACGAATATGTGGTGGTGATCATCGTGATGCTTGTATATCCAATCGGAAGGTGTAAGCGTAACGAATTTGGCTGTGTGACGAATATTGAGGTGTAAAGAATTTGAGGTGCTGCTGATGCTCGCGTGCAACCTGTTCGATTGGCTTCCCCTGAAATACAATTAGCCATTGGAGCGCTATTTTCTTTTTCTTTTTTCGCTTTGTTTTTTTTTTCATGGGGTTGGGAGGGGGTAATTGAAAGGTAAAGGGGAGGGGGAAGAACACGCACACACAGGAGGGAGAGCCGGTCAAAAAAACCACCGTGCCTCTCCCCCCAAACACCAAAAAAGAGTTCTTTTATTAGAGATTGTTTGACCTGCCAAGCAAGCGCACCCGACATGGCAAAGGTCGACTCACACATCTAGCCAATGCCTTCTCCAAACTAGAAGACATTGACAGAATCACTAATCCTAAAGATACAATCAACAAACCTTGCTACCAGAAGTCTCCAGATCCAGCAAATTGATAAACGAGTTGTAATCGCCGAATCAGGACCAAAGAAAGATCGAGCAGATCGGGGATCCATCATCGCATCTTTACAGATCGAGCCTGAAAAGTTTGTAAACAATAAGTCAATTAGATGAAAAAAAGAATTGATAAACACAAACAAGATCTGGTCCTAACAAAAAAAATAGAATTAAAAAAAGTGCCGCACAAGAAAAAAGTCAAAATAATCATCATGATCAAAATATGAATCTATCAGATCTGTTGTGATCGGAAATCGGAAGGCGTACCGAATGAACGAAGAAGACGCTCATCTACACCTTAATAATAGGATCAGAATCTGGATTTGCTAAAACTTCATGGCTGAACATCCGGTAGTTGCGGGATCCGCCATAAACGAAAATTGGGAGCGCAGTGGGTGGATCGATCCATCATCTAAACAGAGCAAGAGCAAGTCAGAAAAACAATTCGATTTCTGAGAAAGAGATAAAATTGGGAGAAAAGGTAGAGATATGGATAAAGAAGCGTTTATTTATAGACAGATAGATAGAGGCGGTGGAAGAATCTGGAACCATTGATCGTACGTACCGTAATCAAATCTGCCACGTCGATTACCGCGTCCTACGAACGCTAACTAACTTCCCGCGTTTATCGTTCTGATAATGGGCCGGATGGTTAGTAAGTTGGGCCTATTGGGCTTGCTCTGACTAAGACTCTTTAGCCCAATTTTGATTATAATTACCCGTAAATCTATTCGAGCTTTTTAGTTCTTTCACTATTGTTATTTAACTAAGGAAGATGAGCTTTTACATATATTGACAATTTGGCATCCAAAACCAAGGTGTATGCAATCCTTATTCGGGATCTTGGAAGTGATCGACACACCTCTTTCGGTTGAGAAATATATAACACTAGAAGAATTCAATCCATTCATAAACTGCATCCAATACATAAATTCAAGTTCATACTTGCACTACGAAGCTCTTGCCTTTCAAGATCAATTTGTATATAGTAGAGGCTGTTTTTCTAACCAAAAGGGATGCATAAAGTTGAATTTTGTTTTTAGCAAACTTTCTCTCTACCTAGTCGGGAAAAGAGAGCGTACAAAGAGACCCCCAGACCCTTTTCTAAACGGGGTACACTGGGCTTGTAAGCTTGTTGTTGTTAATTATCTAATTTGTCATGACATGCCCAATGACTACTGAATGCATATTATAATACAGTATAATGACAAAACCTATTAAGCTAGTGTTTTGGGTGAAAGATTAGGATGACAGCAAATTGAGATGCAAACTTTCACAATTATTGTATTTCAGGTAGTTGCTCATTCAATCTGAAATTTATATACAATAAACATATTTTACATATATATACCGTTGGAATAAACAGCCCCCCAAAGTAGTGTCATTTAAACCCCATTAATTTGTATGACAGCAACATATATAAATCATAAAGCATGCCAACGATAACAGTAGCTATGTATATACTTGAATGAAACAACTACAAACAACCCTTGTATAAATACATACCTATTTTTTTTGAGAAATAAATACATACCTATTTATATATTCATGACAGTAAACCTTGTATAAATACATACCTAGTTCAAAAAATTAAAATTGACTAGTCTGAAATGATCCGAATCCGGGTCAAACACTCAAACCCGGGTATACCCGAGACCCGTTTTAACCGGAATCCGTTTTACCCGAAATTCGAAGCGAACCGACCCAAACGACCCGATTGATAGATCTACGTACTCCTACTCCACCCAACCATTCTAATTTAGTATATAATATAAGTATCGATTTGTATGTATATTGGCAAACATTTCATTGTAATTGAAACTAAGGAAGATAGATGAGCTTTTTTACATATATTGACAAATTTGATATCCAAAACCAAGGCTTACAAAAATGAGAAATAACACTAGAGGAATTCAATCCATTCATAAACTACACAAGTTCATACTTGCACCAGGAGATATATATGTAAATAAATATAATTTCATGACAGTTGACATTCATGGGGATGCAGAGAGACTAGGAAAGAAGCTGATTCCGCAGCTGATCTCCTGTGACCGCGAACCACCTGGTGGGATGCACTCAGGAACCTTAGACCACTCCCGGCTGACCACATCATACGCGAAAATCTCTTTGAGTTGTCCTCTCCTTGTTTGCATCAACGGCCACCCACTAAGCGAGATCACAAGCAATCTCCTAGTGCTTAGACACTTGACACCGGTCATCACGTAGTTCTCAAACTCAGAGCAATACGAGGTTGGCATCCTATCAACCTCTATCCAGCTGCGGGTTTGCGTATCAAGCTCCCAAACACATACACCTGAACGGATCCGAGCTGCATTATTATTCTTATTACAAACCATCCAGCAAACTAGCAAACGACGGAAGCACCTTCCAAGTTCGGGTAAGAAGGTTTCCTACACGAAAGGAAGCATTGCGAGCATCTGCATAACATACGAGTCCCCCACCGGAATCACAGGTAGGACTAAGCCAATAATAAGATGGTGCGTTGTGGGTGCTATAGTACCATTTCTTCACCAAAGGGTCATACATGGCTCCCCGTCCATGATCCGATACTGCTGCATAGATCAAAGGTAGCTCTTGTGGCGCCCGACGTTGTAGGAAAGGCAAGGAGTTCCACTTGTGACAAACCAACCGAAACCGGATGAAGGTGGCAAAGGGAACCCTTGCAATGACACTCTCTAGTAGTTCCTCGGGTAAGTCTTTCCATATAGTCTCATCCATAGGTACAATAGTCTCCTCCTCGACTGCTGATCGACGAGCTGCCCTCTTTTTTCGCGGTTTCTTAGCAGCAGAGGGCTCACCAGGTTCCTTGGTTTTCAACTTCCTGGCTCCCATTGTTGTGTTTCTTCGAACTACATTTGGTGAAAGCAACCGTATAAATAGATATATGCGATCAGCTAAAGCATATATAAAAGGGTATGAAACAAATCTAAACAGGTGAATCAGAACAATGGATACATCACTAATTGAAACAGGTGAAAGCATACATGTTTGGAGATGCAAAAAAAATCAAATCTTTCAACCCAACAAGAAGAAATTAACCGACAGATAAACACAAAAATTGAAACTTTTATAGCCTACCCTAGAGCTAGCATGTGTTTTGAATTAGAATTTAATCAATACGATGAACAGATTCGACCGAAATTCAACCAGTAATAAGGTTAGATTTTAGGCGTAGAGTAAGAAGAATCAATCAATTCATACCTTCAACTGGAAGGCTGGACCTCGATCGATTATACGTAGGAAAGATAAGGAGTAGGAAATTGTGGGGTTTATATAATTATTTATACAGATGGATTTATTTAGATATATATTACTAATGCTTTCAACAAAGATACATACGGTCCCGTTGAAAAGCTCCATGGGAGACGAAGCCTCTTCCTTCCGGCTTCCGTGTTCTGCGATTCTTGTTCGACGATGGCGAAATTTGTCCGCTTTGTTGAATGCTACTGCTATCTTTGTTCAGGGTTGAAACTAGGAGGCAAAGCCATCGCCTACAAAGCTGGAGACGAAGCCGCCACCGCCAAAACTGAAAGAGTGAAGCCGGCGATGACGAAATTGGGAGTCAAAGCCGAATAGCCGATGATGATGATGATGAAGAGATGTTAGTTCTGTGAGATTTTAATTTGGGTTTCATAGTTTCCAGGTAAACCAATATATTGAATTTGCTAAATTTAGTGTAGCAGTTGATTTAGGTTTTCAATTTAGGGTTATTTAATTTCGATTTCATACAATTTTTTTCCCCATTGTTCAAAATCAAATCGAAACTGATCTCGGAGTCCAATTTATGTGAAATTTTTATCCAATTTGTCACTCTCTTGATTATTAAGTTTACAGATAGGCTGCAGTCTGCAGATGTCTTGATGCAGGTGAGATAACATGATCCGCAAATAAGAAATGCATCACAACATTTTCTTAGAGCACCCACATTGATAGTTTTTAAAGTTTTTAGTGGGTTTTTAGTGGTAAGAAAATATTATAATATTAGAGAAAGCTTAAAAACCCAATTTTGAGTTGTTATGGTAGCAACTACACTAAAAACTCAAGAAACCCAAATTAAAGAGAGAGATAGAGAGAAGGGAGGAGAGGGAATGGGTGGGATAAAAGGAAAGGTGGGACCTCATGCTATTATTTATAAGTGTATAAATAACAAATGGGGGTTTTATGGATGTGGGTAAAAAAATAAGTTGGGTTTTTTAAGGAGAGAGAGTGTGATAAAAGAGGTTAAGAAACTCAAGAAACCGGAACTAATGCGGATGCTCTTAGCACTTAATTCCATACTTGTGAGAGAGTCAAGATCTCTTCTTATATGTAGTTGGCTCAATAAATATGTTGGGCATTTCCAATTTGTGCCTATAAAATAGCCTATTCAGGCTTAGTTTGGAGATTATGTTCATCACAAGATTTGATGAAGTGGCAACTGGCAAGGTTTAAATATTCTGCTAACAGATGTTAGATTCTTAGCAGATCATCTCAAATGGTTGGCCAGGCCTGATCTCTCTTTTTGCTAACTTGGTGGCTTGGTGCTTATTATTACTTAATTGAATTTTGTTAGATTTTGCTGTCATGTTACAACTTAGCTGGGTTATTTTTTATTTGCTATTATTCATGTTACAACTTAGCTTGTTTATTCATTTTTTTTTGGTGAACATACAAAGTTCAATTTGATTATTACATTGTTTTAGTTCATCTAAGATTATTTCTAAGCTAAAGTTTGGCTTGATAGCTCAATCGGAAGAGTAATGTGCTTAGGCACAAATATGTGGGTTCGAATCCCACATAAGCCTCTATAACCTTATCTGATTTCTTAGTGCCTATAATATCAACAAAAGTTTCCCATCCAAAGCAAAATACAGTGGGGAAAGGCAAATTGATCTTCGAGGTATATATGTCGTCCAAAAAAAGTCTCGTAAGCTATTATCTAGCATGGGCATGAGAAAACTTGATATTTTGCACCAAATGGCAAATTTGCTTATGTATTGCACATTGATTAATTTATTGCACATTGATTAATGATTGCATGAGAAAGCTATTATCTGACATAGGTTATTTTTTACAAACTACCAGAAATCTTCTTTTGTATTGCACATTGATTAATGTTTGCTGAATATTTTGCACCAAAAACAACCACCTATAGAAGATACTAATCACAAATGGCAAATTTGCTAACCTTGAACATAAGTATTGACTTCAGTTCAAAGCCTTTTTGTTTTTGGATGAACTTGATAGGGGTGTAACTAACAATAGCTGTTAAATTAACTAACAATAGCTGTTAAATCAACTGTTGGGTGAAGCTCTTTTTAGATCGTTCTTGTTGTAGAGTTTGTTTTGCTTGTTATATAGCGCGTTGTATGTTTAGGCGATTTTCGCCTGCCGATTCGTCGGCCTCTCGAGAATTAGGCTTGCCTGATCTCGAATTCTTACTTTATCAAAAAAAAAAAAACTTTGTTGGATAAACTATCCATATAAATATCTTTTTGAAAATACTTTTACAAGGCCAATAAAAGATAAAAATTTATTAAAATTTCAGTTAAAAATATATTAATCTTACAAACACCTGGAAAAAAGACATATGAGCACCATCAACCTGCGTTTGAGCATCATCAGCCTGCGATCTTTTCAGAATGCCTACCGATCATAACAGGTCATAAGTTGATCATGATCAGATCATGTTTGTGTTTACAGGGCATTTTCTTGTACAGTTCAATCCTTCGTGTTAAGCTCATTTGTGTACTAAATTGACTGCAATATATGCACAAATGTTGCCTTCTGTGGCTATGAAGAGTGTTTATGCCAAGGTTTCAAGCAAAAAGCCATTATTACAGATTGCGATAGCTGCTGTTAGTTGCATCTCTGATGGACTTGAGAAGTTGAGATGAGTACAGTTCTTTGCTATGATAAAAGAACAGAACCCCAATTGGGTTCTTTGGTGTGATCTACTTTAAACTTGTGAACATCAGATGAGCTTAACCTTCTGCTTCTGATGAGCATAAGTCAACTTGCTAGTTGTTCCAACTATCCACAACCTAAATCAGGAACTAAATCCAATGCATAAATTAAAATATATAATTCAAGTTCATACTTATATATATATATATCATGACAGTAGACAATATATTTCATGGGGATGCAGAGAGACAAGGAAAGAAGCTGTTTCCACAATAGACCTCCTGTGGCACCGAACGACCTGGTGGGATGCACTCAGGAAGCTTGGACCACTCCCGGCTGACCACATCATACGCGAAAATCTCTTGCATTCTTCCTCTCTTTCTTCTTTTCAACAACATCCCACTAAGTGAGATCACAAGCAATCTCCTAGAGCTCAGACACATGACATCAAACAAGATGTCATACTCGAACTCAGAGCAATACGAGGTTGGCATCCTATCAACCTCTATCCAGCTGCGGATCTGCGTATCAAGCTCCCAAACACATGGATGGATCCCAGCTGCATTATTATTCTTATTACAATAGACCAAGCCAACTAGCATAAGTCGCCCCCCGCCCTCTGCAAGAGAAACGACCCGTGAGTTGGGTGGATACGCGATCAGGAGTTGCTCCCATGTCCCGCTCACTACGTCGTAAGACATTATTCCATCAGGTTGATGGCATTGGAAGTAAGCAACACTGCCAATGGCCAACCCTTTACATCCAATACGGCAATGCAGCACGAAGTTAGCGGGAATTCTCCCTTCAGTAATGGTAGTCTTCTCCTCCGAGGAGGAATAGTCAAGAACTCCATATTTGCCTTCCCGATCCAGCCATACGATTTTGTATCCACCGGCCCCCGTTGGATTAGACACAAACGCCAGTACAAAAGGCGTTTTTGCAAGACTAGCAGACGGCGGAAACACCTTCCAAGTTCGGGTAAGAAGGTTGCCTACACGAAAGGAAGCATCGCGAGCATCTGCATAACATACGAGTCCCCCACCGGAATCACAGGTAGGACTAAGCCAATAATAAGATGGTGCGTTGTGGGTGCTATAGTACCATTTCTTCACCAAAGGGTCATACATGGCTCCCTGTCCATGATTCGATACTTCTGCATAGATCAAAGGTAGCTCTTGTGGCGGCCGACGCTGTAGGAAAGACAAGGAGTTCCACTTGTGACAAACCAACTGAAACCGGATGAAGGTGGCAATGGGAACCCTTGCAATCACACTCTCTAGTAGTTCATCGGGTAATTCTTTCCATATAGTCTCATCCATAGGTACAGTAGTCTCCTCCTCAACTACTGATAGTGTTCTTCGAACTACATTTGGTGAAAACAACCGATCAAATTTGTATAAATAGATGTATGTGATCGATCAGCTAAAAAAGCATAAAAGGGTAAGAGTTCAATATTTAATAGTCCCAACTTTATAACCTAGAAGAAGATGTTAGGGATGCAAAAAAAAAAGGGCAAAAATCAAATCTTTCAACCCAAAGAAGAAATTAACCGACAGATAAACACATAAGTTGAAACCTTTATAACATACCCTAGAGCATGTGTTTTGAATTAGAATTTAGGAGTAGAGATAAGAAGAATCATGGTTTGACCAATTCATACGTACCTTGACCTCGATTATAGGAAGGATAATTAAGGAGTAGTGTCGGGGAGATTGGGGGATTTATATAGACAGATTAGATATATACTCATCAGTTTAGATTTTTGTAAATACGATAATTAGGAAAGCTTTGAAAAGATATAAAGATAATTTAATTACCATATATGAACGTAAGATTTTTGTAAAAAGATTTCGGAAGAGCTTTAAAAAAAAACTCATCAAATTAAGATCTCTCAATATTGTAGCTAGATAAGATATTGTGAGATTTAATTTATCTTTTATTGGACTTGAAAAAGTTTTTTTTACAAAAATACAGTTACAAGTTATCATGTACATCAGTATCTTTTTTTTTTGAGCAATTATATAACGGTTTTTCTATCCTATGTCGAGCATAAAATAAGATTCCTATTTTAGTAAAACTATATCATTAATTAAATTGCATTAGTCAAATTTTAAATTAGATACTATGGTTGCGTATTTTTTTAGGGTATTTTTCTCAATCAGGATCCAGTAAAGAGAATTAGTGCTTGTTTGGATTGATTTGAAAAAACCAGGAAGTTGAATATCCCAAGAAGTTTGATAGAATATCTGCGTTTGGTAAAAAAAATCATCTTTAAAAACCCATATAGGAATTGGAATTACCGACAACTTCCACCCTTTTCTTACTAATAAAAATCCCTTATTTATCTCACTATATCAAATCCACCATTATTTCATTTTTCAACCAAACATGTTTCATAAAATCCCAGAAAGTGTAATTCATGAGAAGTTTATCCAAACGAGCACTTAGATAAAAACAGTGTAGTTTCGGAAGGGAAAAAAAAGCGAATACAAATTATCCATTTAAAGGAGAATCAGCCTACCACGTTGGAATGGTATTTAAGAGATTTGATTTATAGCTAAAAATGGATGGTTTAACCAAGTCTCGATATCGCCCAAGCTTTTGAAGAGAACTCCCTTGAGAGCTTGCATTGTAGATATATTGGTGGTTTCTTCATGTTGTTTGCTTGCATTGTACTTGCATTGAAACCTACAATGGGCCCTTCAACTTCCTAACATTGATCTTCAGCATCGGGGAAGATTTTTTCTCCCTATTGGTATCCAAGCTGATTGAGCTCCACTATGTTTAAGTGCCATATAAGTAACTTATCAACGATCAATATGTTTTAAGTGCCTACTTCATACAGTAATCATGTGGTGAATAGATCAGGAAAGGTAGATCCAGGTGGACTTGAACCACCAAACCTCCCGTACACAAGTGTCCGAGCGCTCCTTCCATTTCGAGCTTATGAATCTTCAGAGGAATGCAACAACTAATTGATTCAGTTTATCTATTTTTCTACACCTATGGCAAAACAAAGTTGTTGCAGCAAGTTATTATTTGAAGCCTCCACCTAAAATACAATCACAGACGACTGATAATTACAGCAATTTGATAAAATCTCAACAACACTACAATTTATTGCCATAGGTGTAAATTATCATACAAATATATAATGAATCATGATAACTGAAGGATTAAAATTCCGAAAAATGACAACAAATAACTCATGAGATGTGAATAAATGTGATTTTATTGAAATTATTGAAACTGCATAATTGTACAATGAAACATTCAAAAGATTTCAGGTTGGGTACTCGAAAATTGCAATTGGAAAATCGACAATAAGATGAATAGCTCGCTCGTTCTCATCGGAATGGAAGGCTATCAACAAGAGTCGATGCTCGAGTATAACGAATTTGAAGGAATTGTGGAGTTATGTAACCGATTTGAGCGAACTAATTGCACTAGTAACCGAATTTGACGAGTTGGATGCTCGAATTTGAGGTGTTGATGCTCGCTTGTAATTGTTGAGATAGCTCTCTCTCTCTTTTTTGCTTTTTTTTTTGTTTTCTTTGCTTTGCTTTTTTTTTTTTTTTTTTTTTTTTGCTTTTTTGGGATGGGGAGGGAGAGGGGGAGAGCAAGCACACACAGGGAGGGAGAGCCGGTCAAAAAACCACCGTACCTCTCCCCCCAAACACCACAATCGGAGGGAGAGCCGGTCAAAAAACCACCGTGCCTCTCCCCCCGCCACCAAAAAAACTCCTCTTTTATTACTTTTGTGACCTGCCAAGCAAGCGCACCCGACATGGCAAAGGTCGACCTACGATTTCTACCACTACAAAACCTAAAGACTCGCTAACCCTAACCTAAGTTCCTAACAAAACAAAGAAAAATATGTTTTTGATAAAGCCAATTGAACGGCCGCATGCTTATAATCTACTGAATCAAGATCTGGAAAAAGGAAGATCGCGGCGTTGGACAGATCTTGACAGATCGATCGAGCCTGAAGGTTGATCAAAAGACAAACACGATCGGGTTTATAATCAAACTTGAACCAAAAGAAAAAACAAAGAAAACGGATCAATCGAATTCAAGATCAAGCGATTCAATCAAAACAAAGCAAATCGGGCTACAATCGACGACGTACCTGAAAACGACGCCGCTGAAGATGATCATCCAACGTGCAAAATCAGAGCCAATCAGGAAGATCCTCTGCTTAAGGGACTTGATAGGTGAACGATGCGCCGTCAACGACGAAACGGAGCGCAGGAGATAGATCGATCGTCATTGATCTGAAAAGTAGAGAGAGTCGATTCAATTTCTAGAGGGGGAGGAGGGTAAAAAAAAAGAAAAAAGAAAATTGGAACAAAGAAGAAGGGGCTAAAATATTTTATTTATAGAGAGAAGGAGCGGCTGGCGTAGAAAGGCGGTGTCATTTACCGCCTTTGACGGTCAACGCCACCTATCTTTTATTTTCTTGCCGCATTCATCGGGCAGTTAATGGGCCTGACGGTGGTTTTTGAATTTGGGCCTTTGGGGCTTATTTTTGCCTATGCCCAAACTTTTAGTTTCTTGCATTGGTAGTTTGCTACCCTTTATATATTTTTTGCTTCGTTAATACGTAGTATGATCTTAATTGTTTTTTTTTCATATTGGAATCTATTTATCTATCTATCTATATTTTTAAAAAAATTGATTTTTCATTCTCACCAATAATTATCTATTATCTATACTAGTAAAAATATTAAAAGGTAGAATTTTATCTATTATCGAAACCAAACATATTAATAAAAAAATATTTAAGAGGACCCACTTTTAATTATATAATCTATATCTATATATATTCTTTTAAAAAAAAGAGTTTTAACTTATGTGTCATCCGTATCTTTTTTTAGCTCTTTAAAACAATAAAAAAAATTTCTTTAATTAATTTTTCTTCTTTTCTTTATCTCTTTAAATCAATCATATTTTTTTATTTTTAACTCAAAACATTGAATTCAATCTAATGTATACTATTAATCTATATCTATATCTATATATCATCAATTATATATAATAAAGGAGAAGTCGCCTGAGACACATGGCGGCTTCTCCTTAATCATAGTCGTATGAACCACTCACAATTTTTTGAATTAATTAATATATGCATAAGATAAAATTTTATTTTTACTCTATTTAATCAATATATCTATATATTCCTAAGATAAAATTTGACCCAATTTGATTAAATATGGATATATTTTTAGAAGATATTAACTAATTTTAAAATATATGCATAAGATAAATTTTTATTATAACTCTATTTAATCAATATATCTATATATACATAAGATAAAATTTGACCCAATTTGATTAGATATGGATATATTTTTAGAAGATACTCTGTATTAACTTATTTTAAAGACTATTATATAAGATAAGATTTTACCTATTTTCACTATATGTGAACATATTTTTAGAAGATAATGAATTTATCAATATATTACATGGACATACTAATCAAATAACTTTATCAATAACTTCATCAATATGAAAATATTTTTAGAAGATAAAAAGTTTTGACGAAATTTAAATAATACTTCATATGGTCAATAATTAAATAAATTTATCAATATGAAGAAGATAAAAGGTTTTGGGTAAATTGAAAAAATAATACTTAGCCGTGTAAAAATTATCAACTTATGGAATTCAATAAGAAATAAAATTTTCCTATATATCTTGAAGGTATTGATATATTTATGAGATATATTTTTGGATTTTATACATATATAATTATGGATAGATTTTTAGATTTTGACCTATATATAGTTTAGATTGTTAATGTTATTTCACAAACATTGACGTCTTTTCCCTTCCTTTTGGTGTTGTTATTACAGGTTATTTACGACTTTGTTTATGATTTCCTTTGCAAACTTTTCGAAATAATGTGCTAATTGGTTACAAGGTATGTTATTTTGTTGTTTCCACTAATATTTACTAGCTTTTCACATGTTGTTTCATATATTGTCAATAAAGTATAAATTCATTCAAATTTGAGAAACTATAGCTTTTTATATGTTGTTTCCACTAATATGCACTAACTAGCAAGAATTAAGGAGTAAGATCGAGTAAGGAGAAATTAGCTTTTATACTAATTAAGTATAACTTTATTCAGATTTGAGAAATCAGAAGTTTAGAAGAAATTAATTAATTGAATAAACGGGTTATATTATTAAATTTATTTAAATTAAAAAAAACCGCACACAGTGCGGGTACTGAACTAGTATATTCTTAAAACGGAAGAATTTTAGCTTGCATGTTATCCTAATTTTTTTTCATTAACTCTTTAAATTAATCAAATATTTTTTGCTTTAATTATTTTTTTCCTTCTTTCATTTATCTCTTTAAATCAATCACATTTTTTCTTTTATTTTTAACATATTTACCAACTATCTATATATATTCTTAATACCAAAGTTACAATGATATTATTATTTTTACTACCCAATAAGAGTTTAAAATATCTATATCTATATATGCTACTTTAAATGAGATTTTTTTTAACAAAATTATGAAATTATTTCTAAGATACTTTTTTATGGTTATGATTTTTATCCTAATTTTTATTAATATTTTATAATATTAATTTATTATATTATTAAAATTATATTTTTAAATATCGCGTCATGGCGCAGGACCGTACTAGTTTCATCTAGTATTGCAATTTTATAATGTTTTTGATATTGACAATTTTATCTAGTATTGTTTTCCCCTAATTTTAACGATTTAATCGGTTACCATCTTTATCTCAATACTTTTAATTTACTAAGTATGTCTAGTATATCAAATCACTTTTTGGGTAAAAAAAAATACTGATTTTAATGAAATTTTGAGTGCACACACTTGAAAACTGCAAGTAGTAGTAAAAGAATAAATTCCTTCCTTAAAAACAAACCCTTGCTCACTTGTAAATGTAATGTAAGTGGTAATGTGAAAACCCAAAGGCAGTGAAGTTTCCTTGAATCAGAAGCCCAACCTGAATATAAGCTTTGCTTGCATTTGAATGGAAGTCACAAGATGAAAGAGACAGTAGACAGCAAACCCTTCACCTGAATCTTGTCACAGTTTCTCATTCATTCAAATCTCATTCACACTTTAGCACACCACCCCCTCCCACCTCACCCAACTCTGAAAGACCCCTCCCACCCTAAACACTCTCTCTCACACACACACCCAAAAAATGCAACCAAACAACCACAACACTCTCCTTTCTCCCTTCTCTTCCTCTTTGCCAATTTCGTGGTAGATCCACCTAGATCTTGTGATCCTTGTTCGGCCCAAGGATGTCGAATCCTACGAGGCCCGATTTCGCCCAGAAGCTGCTGAGTGATCTCAAGATGAGGAAGGAGAGGCTGGTGGCTACTCAGAGCTCCGGCCGCGGCTCCGGCAATATGCCTTCAGGTACATTTATTGTTCAATGAAATAGTACTATAATGAGCGAGATATATTGGGATTGTTGTAATTGTGTGTCAAATTGTTTGTACCAAATTTGTGCTGGTGAATCAATGGTAGCTACTAACTTACACATAAATGGCAATTGTCAATTTAGTATAACATTAAATGTTTATAGATCAGATTCACCTTCTAACACAAAAGTTTAAGCTGATAGGGGTTCAGCGTGAATCAAGGCGAAGTCACAGGAGTTCGACGGAGATAAAATCAACTACGAAAGTAACATCAAACACGACAAAGATGCAAAGAGCCTCGAACGGAAGCCAGAGCACACGAATGAATGCGGAATCATCGAGTATGATAGTACCTTATGGAGGAGGGCAAGGCACAAAGCAACCGGTAGACTTGTCGATGACGCTATCATATGCGTTAGACGACAATGGGAAGCTGAAGAAGATGAACCTGACCGGAAGCAACGCAGTGATCGGATTCCTAAGGCAAATCAGCAAGAGGAGGATGGATTTTGCGAATGCCGACGGAGGATCAGGCAGCTCGAGGATCCAGTGGCCGTCGAGTGCTCAGTTTCCGACACTCACTAACCTCCGAATCGATGAGGTCTCCAGGGGAGCTCAGAGGCTGAATCAGATCCTCAAAAGCTTCTACAATGGAGTGAGCTCCAATGGATGCTCGGTTGATTTAGGGAAGGAGCTCCTTAAAGGGACGATGGAGCTGGAGGAGTCGCTGCGAATGCTCGTGAGCTTGCAAGAGACGTCGGAATACATGGCGGCTCCTCAGAGGAAGAGCCGCGTCAAGCTGCTAGAGATGGACGAGGATGAGGACGAAGACGATCGGAAGGGTGATAAGGCTGTCAAGAAGCGAGTGGAGAAGCCGGTTTTCTCGTTCGATAAACGAACGAAGAACGAAGAACGAGAAGGGAAGCCACAGAAGAAGCCGAATGCCCATAGAAGGTCGGCATCATTGGCATCATCGGTGTCTAATGATCACAAGCCGGAAGGCGCGAGGATTTCGAATGTGGTTGCGAAGCTGATGGGCCTAGAAGAGATTCCGCGGAATGGAGGTGAAAGCAACAAGGCAGGGAGCCAATTGGCTCGGTACAACAACGCGTTGGACCGCGTGGTTTCGCAAAGGATGACATTCGGAGTGGCAAGGAGTGAATTCGGAGATGATGATGCTTGGAGTGTTGGATCACATTCGGCAATCCAAGACCGGGCAATGGGCAATAAGATAGTGATCTTGACGTCGAAGAAGATGGAGAGTGATGAGAGAAAACCGGCATGGAGCCAAAGGGAGAGGGAGCAGATCATGACTCACATGATGCAGCTGAATAGGAAGGAGAATGGTGGTGTTAAGAAAGCTCCTTCGAAGGACGAATCGCAAAAGGCGACAAAGCCTGTGATGGTCAAGAAGAATGGTCATGAAAAGAGAGGTGTGAGCAAGGCTCCGGAGAGACGAGTAGGACACGAAAAGAGTGTGAGAGACGGTAGGCTGCAGCATCCGAAACCGCCCCAGAGAGTTGAAACACAAGGAAAGAACACGAGGATGGAACCGAAGAGCGGTAAGAAAGGGCTTAGCAAGGCACCGGCTAGGAAAACCGAAGCAGTGATGGAGATTTCAACTCCAAAAGACATACATGAAGTGAAGGATGAAAAGGTTCATAGAGAAATGGTTTTGCCAGAAGTGACATTTGAGAGTTCTGTTAGCACCAAAGAAGAAACGTTGGCGAAGGTGAAACCGAAACAGGAACAAGAGGAGACGAAATCACAACCAAATGAAAGCAATTCAACTCAGAAGGTGTCACATAAGATGGCGAAAAGTAGGTCTAATCAGAAGGCGAATGAGGTAATGGCGAAATTGGCAAAATCGGCTAGCAAGCCATCAAGGGCAATGAAGCAACAGACAACAATCCTACAAGGACTTAAACATAGAAAGCCGAATAATGTAGGCATCAAGCCGGGGAATGACAGTTCCAAGCAACATATGGAGGCTCATAAGGCAACTGATAATGCAAGCACTTACTCTGGTGATGATCTCCGAATCTACGAAGACCTTGAAAACATTCCTCAAATTCTTAGTGTAAGCACATTCCTTATCAGGACCGTCGAATTTCTTGTACTGATCACTGCAGTAACATGAGCTGATGCTTGTTTTTTCATCCCTATGCAGAATCAAGAGGCGGAATCAAAGCATCAAACGAATGAGTTCGTTAAGGCTTCAGGTGAGTGAAGTCCTTTTAGCCTCAACAAGGCATCTTTTTAAGCACCAAATTGATGCAAATAACCTTAAGAAATGTCTGCAGATCACCAAGAAAAGGCGGCTTTTGCCAAGCTCGACATACAACAACCGCTGACAGACGAAGAAATGTACTTGAAGCAGACACTGATAACAAGCCAGGTGCTGCTGAACACAGCAGAGGCACTCTTCAAGCTCAACATTCCAATAGGAATCCTGAATGCAGGAGACATACTATGTCAAGAAGAGAAAGAGGCGAAACAGGTGATAGATTGCGCCTACGAAATGCTGAAGATGAAAGGGAAAAGGCGAGAGCTCGTGTTCTACCCTTGCAAGAAGAACGCGCAACTCAGCAACATAAAGATGGCATCCTTGGATGATCTGGTGAGGCAACTCCACAAGGACTTCGACAGCCTCAGATCGTATGGGAAGACACACAACTCTGAATTCGATCAAGTTGAGTACTTGCTGAAGATGATGGAGAGGGACATTCATCACAAGGACATGGATGTTAACTGTATGTGGGACATGGGATGGAATCACAATGTTTTTGCTTACATTGAGATGGATGAAGTGATACGAGACGTCGAGAAATGTGTGCTCAACGAGCTCTTAGACGACGTTTTGGAAGGGTTTATGGAGGTTAGTCCTCACATTGCACATAGAGAAAGCATCAAGAAGGGTGTGGCAGCATGTTGATTGTGAATGATTTTCGTAGTGATGGGTGGATCGGGTGGAGCTCGCGGGTCAGGTGGTAGAACGGGTCCATCCATCCATCACCCGAGAAGTTTCCATTCATAGTCTTGGAGCTTTGTTTTTGTATGTTGATTTTGTTTGATTTGTACAGCTTGAGTGATTTATCAGTACACAAAAAAGTTGCCAACAGATTTTTCGGATTTTTGCTTGATTTGTTTCTCCCATTAAGACAATTTTTTTGTGTGTGTTATAAGCTGGGTTAGTTTTTTTTTTTCCGAAGCAGGATAAGGATTAGGAAAGCCGCCGACGACCCGACTTTTTTCCTTGTGCGTTCGAACGGACGAGAACAGTAAGTTCTGGATCTAAGCTTAGTTTGATGACAAATAGCTGAAGCAATAGGGTAGGTCAGTTGATGGATGATGTGTTAAATATTTGTTAAACTAGTGTAGGTCTCGTCCCGTGTACGGAAAATACATTAATACAATATTATAAATAATTTAGATAGTTTTCAATAAATAAAAAATAATAATAACCTAAATATAAATAATTTTTTACCAAAAAATAATATAGATATAAATAAAATTAGTTCGATAGATTATATATAATCTAAATATCTTTTATTTAGATTCTCTCAAAATAAACAAAATTCAGATTTATAAGGTAAAAGGTTTTTTTTTCTAATCTAACATTAATTGAATCTCATGTAATTTAATAGATAACTGATTTTTTAAAATAATTTAATATTTTTATTAAATATATATGATATATTTATTATGTTAGTTTACTAAAATAGTTATTCACGAATGGCTTGTGACTACATAATATTTTTATAAATCATTTTAGGCTCAAAAAATAAGATAAATATAAATAAAATAACAATTATTAAATAAATAATTTTTATATAAATAATTTTCTTCAACAAAAAATAATCTAGATATAAATAAAATAATAATTATCAAATACTGCATATTTATCTATTAATATTTTTTGTAAGTATGACTATTAAATATTTTTATTTATATTTTTGTCAATCAACTAAAATATATAGATAGATAGATATATTATGGGTTATATAACTTTCTATAAATTATGACAACATATTATTTTATTAATTTTTATCGTAGAATAAACCACAACGAGCCACATAGAAATTTTTATCTTAGAATCAACTACAACATGACATATAGGATGCTATGCATCGATTTTAGTATAGGTATATAGAAGATTAAGCCGTTCATATGCTAGTATGGTTTTTTGCAACCCTAGCTATTATGTTAGATGATATACAAACTAATTGATAAGATAGGAAAAAAATTAGAAAAGTATTGGATGGATAGTTATTGAAAATCTAATTTTAAAAGTTAACTAAATTAAAATATTATTTTTACCTCATTTAAAACTATATAATATTAAAATTAAAACTTTTGAAAAACTAGTTTCGAAAAACCTAGCCTTATGAAATTTCTAATTAGATTGAACAAAGATAAGTTGGAATGCAAATGTATTAAAATATTATTGAAATAAAGTTGGAATGCAAATGCATTAAAGGAACAAACAAAAGCTCTTAAAAAAAACACTTTTCAAAAATTATAATTTTAAAACTAAAACTTATCTTTGTTTAAAAAAGGGCCACTTAAAAGGGGAAAGTTGTAATGTCTCTTACGTGATGATTCATGTGGAATGATACCAATCTTGTAAATTCAATCAAAGTCCATTCGGAGTATCTTGTAAACAAGTAAAGCATTATTCTAAATTATTTTAAAATGCCCAATTTATCAATTTAGATCATCCATGTAATGTATATTACCCTTTTGGCCGAAAAGACAAATAGGTATATTAAATGACCCTCCTAAGACATATTGGTATATTAAAAGATTCAAGAGACAAATAGGTATATTAAAAGTGTTCATATGGACAAATTGGTATATTAAAAGACTCTAGTGGACAAATAACCTTTTTTTACATCATTAGACTTCCTTTTCATTTTATTTTAATAATAAAATCATTTTAATATATTTTTATAATGATTAATTGGTTACATACTCATATAATCTTATTCATTTGATTGTATAATCATAAAAAAAAATTAAATTTTGCATATATTTCTATCAAATTATAAAACTATTGGATTTTTATCATTATTTGTCACTAATAATATTTATTATATAAATTTAATAAATAAATATTTTATTACAATGGTTGTTTATATAAATTGCACAAATTAAATTGTCCTGCAAAATATGAACTAATATTTGTTTAGAAACCACAAAAAAATGTTTAATAAAATAAAAATGAAATAGGAGAATTTTTATAAAACCTTGCAGAATAAAATAAGTTGAAATTATATTTCATATGCTATTATTATTATTATTAATTATTAATTATTATTATTATTATTATTATTATTTATTTTCTAAAAATAAGCAATAAGTGTTTTAACTTGCAATTTGTAAACCAACTATTAAATAAGCGTTTTTTTTTTGTAATTTATACAAAAAAACCAATAATTTTTTTATGTAATAAGATTTTATACAACATTATTAGTTACAAACATATGGCAAAAAAAATAGTTTTATAATTTTATAGAAATATATCCAAATTTTTATTTTTTTATGATTATATATTCAAATGAATAAGAGTTAAATAAAGAATTAATTATTTAAAAATATATGAAAATTTTTTATTAAGAAAAACCAAATGACATGAAGTCAAATGAGGCAAAAGGGTTATTTGTCCCTTAGAGTTTTTTAATATACCAATTTGTCCATATGAACACTTTTAATATACCTATTTATCTCTTGAGTCTTTTAATATACCAATATGTCTTAGGGGGGTCATTTAATATACCTATTTGTCTTTTCGGCCTTACCCTTTTATATGACTTTCATCAACAATTGATCAAAATATATTTTCAAGTTAAACAATAAACTCTTTTATGCATGGATAAAATAATAAAAAAATTGAGTTTAACCAATTAACAGGGAGTAAAAAACAAAAATATTACCCCAAAATGTTTTAATATAAAAAAATATATATTACCCAAAAAATGATGGAGTCGCGTAGGAGGGACTCCTTGGCGGAGAGGCGTTCCATTTCTCTAGCATAAACACCGAGAATGAATTATTATCCACGGTGAGGTTGATCACAAGATCAGCCCCTGCCTCCTCCTCCTCCAGAGCCGATAAATTCAGCATCGACCATGGTTCAACCATTATTGGAGGTGTGGAGTACACGAAATTATGACTATAATGCGATTTCAAACTGCATTTTTATAACAAAATGTAATTACCACTCCGGTGTCAGGATCAAATTGATGATATACAAAAAGTGCATTTTAAAACAACGTTTCTCTTAAAACCCTAGAAAAAAAAAAGAATTTTTATTGTAAATATTTTGATAAATAAATTTTTTTAGTGAATAATTTGAAAAAAAAATCAAAATAAAATAACAAATTGTGAGCATCTTCAGATGGTTAGAGCATGTTTGCCGTGCTAAAGAATAATCTAGTTTAAAATTAAAATATAGATAAAAAATTTTATGAAATTCTAGAGATATATTAAAATTTTAATCTTTGTGGATAGATTAAAAGAGAAAATCATGTTGTTTTATAAAACTAATTTTTTTTAAACCACAGAAAGTTTTAGCACACCGATTTGAATAGCTTTAAACCAAACATACCCTTATTTTGAAAACTGTTTATATCCTCCTAAAATGAGGAAAACACGGAATATTTAGGGTCAGTTTGGTAACACGGAGCTGATGGGGCAGCTGAAGCTGATAGGGTAGCTGAAGCTGATGGATTAAGTGTGTTAAATATATGTTAAATTGGAGTTTTCATAAGCTAGTAAGGTGTTTGATAACCCAGCTGATAGAGTAACTGATACAAGCTAGCTGATCAGATAGAAGAAAATGAATAGAATTCTAAAAAGCTTGCGGTTAGTAGCTGTTGAAAATCCAATTTCAAAAAGTAATTAAATTAAAATCTTATATTTAACTTATTTAAAACTATAATTTATTAAAATCAAAAGCTCCGAAAAACTACATGCATTACCAAACGGACCGTTAGTGGTCAGATCGGACTCGATCCTCCCAACGGCTAGAATCCATATTACTCCAAGTATTTAAGGCCCGACAGCCCAACGAGAGATCCAATAAACGGGTCCGGATTCCCAACGGCACAATTTTGCATAAGTTTGTGCGCACCGTCAACGTTGATGAGTCATCCATTCATTCATGTTTACTAAACTGGACCCCTTGTCTATCTCTTCATTCTTAAGCAATTCAACTCGTATAACTTGTCCATTTACTTTTATTGTATGCCTATTCAAACACACCTCCACCAATAATGCATTTAGCCTTCATGTAAGAAAAAGTTTCCGCCTTTAGAATATGGATTTATTCATGCCAAATTACTTTATTAAGTCATACAAGTTATAATTCGACAAATACGATAAATAAGAGCAACTCCAACAACTCTTATAAAATGTCTATAGTTATATACTTTTGATGGAGATGGAAATGAGTATCTCACTGAGAATATGAAATGGGATAGTATCCCACATTGATAAAATGATGAATCCAATCATTACATATAAGCGTAGCCCACCTAACACCAATTGATTTTAGGATGAAACCCCACTCGGCTTGTGTGTTCGACTTGGTTGGCGCTTGGGCGTGCCTGGCCCCCCCACATCGGATGACCCACCGTTATTAATTAACACTTACCCCACGTCGGATGACCCACCATTATTAATTAACACTTACCAAATCATTTGTCTCATGTGGATATTTAGTTTCAAACTTCTTTCTCATGAGACAAAATGTCTATATTTATATACTTTTGAGTTGAGAAATTTTGTGCATAAATCATTTTTTGTGCGTGTGTTTAACATTTGTTGGTGCGATTAGGAATGTGGGGTTTTAGAACCAGTTGAAAACCACAAGAAAATATCAATGAAAAATGGGATCTCATTGTAGAGTAGACAACCTTTCTTGATTTGGAACCAACAAAAACTCATAACAATTTTTCATTAACGAAGGAAAAAGACGATAAATTGTGTGTATACCTTCTATCTTTCATTTATAGGAGTATAAAACGAGTTGTTATAAACAAGACTCCTTAAATTAATATGGAACAAAAATTTTCACATTTCAAAATCACCATAAAACTTTTAATCTAAGTTTACATCATAAACTCATATATAATTGAATAAAAAACTTTTAGATAATGTTAGATGTACTAATAAATAATCTAAATATAGACTATATAAGTTGGTAAGAGACTCGATTATCTCCTTTACTTGTATAAATTTGAAAAGCTTTAAACATAAATTTTCTATAGTTATATGCATTTGAGTTGACAAATTTTGTACAATAATTATATTGGTTTTGTGTGTGCAACATTTTTAATACACATTTGTACCATGTAAGTTCAATAACTAAAGATTATTCACTCCAAAGTTATAAACATTTTCAACTTAAAGAATTTGAACTTGAGAGGCTCCTGTTGATTCAAATATATGATCAATAAGTACTTCCTATGGTTTTTAGTAATTACACGAATAAGATCTCTTGATTATAAATTTGAGTTCAAATACAGTAATTTTTATTTTTTTTTAAAAAGAGTTAATATTTAATAATATGAAATAATTGCTCTGCGCTCCATTGCCGGAAGCACCTTCCTCTACAAATTCCTTCTCCTTTACCACAACTTTCTTTGAATCTCATTCTCCCACCTTTTCACTTCACTGCCTGCGTGCTTCAATCTTCCTTTCTTTTTTATTTTTTTTGTGAAAATTTCTTTCCTTTTTCTTAATTCCCAATTTCCCATAGATTTCCACCGATTCACCGAATATAAAACCCTATCCATCATACATATCCCAGCTTCTACTTATTCCTTTCTTCTTCCTCTTCCTCACCGATTTTCACAGACTGCAATCGCTTCATCCAGTTGAAGATGCACACCAACTTCTTCGTCTTCTTACTCGTACTCGAAGCAATTTTTCATCCATCAAGTAAGTTCCTCACTTTATTCACAACTAATTTTCAGCGGTTTCATATTTTCATTGTTATGACACCCTAAAAATTCGATATAGTAAAGTGAAACTTATCTTCCAATTGAAATTGAATTGAGAATTTATGGGGAGAAAAAGGATACAGCTTGATGTGTCCGTTAATGGATTGGATCGCTTTGCCTCCAAATCTCTGTTTCTGTCCGTACAAAATATGGCGTGTTTAATTAAAACTTCGAGGGTTTTCATGTTCAATTCAATCGAAATGTAATACTCCGTATCTTACTTCGGTGGAATTGAGAATTCATTTTGGTTTTGCTATTTTGTAAAAGGAAACTGCTTGATTGTCGGTTAACAATGGCGGTTTGTGTTTGGCAGGTTCTCAGCCGTTCATCGGCGTGAACTATGGCCAAGTCGCCGACAACCTCCCGGCGCCGGAAGCGACGGCGAAGCTCCTCCAAACCACCACCATCCAGAAAGTCCGATTATACGGAGCCGATCCGGCAATAATCAACGCCCTCGCCAACACCGGCATCGGAATCGTCGTCGGAGTGTCCAACGGCGACATCCCAAGCCTCGCCTCTGACCCCAACGCCGCCAGGAACTGGGTGAACGCCAACGTCGCGGCGTACCCTTCCAGCGAGATCATCATGATCACCGTCGGCAACGAGGTGTACTACTCCGGCGACCAGGGCCTGATGTCTCAGCTGGCACCGGCGATGCAGAACCTCCAGAGCGCCCTTGGCGGCGTCGGGCTCGCGGGGAAGGTGAAGGTGGCTACGGTGAACGCTATGAACGCGCTCCAGCAGTCGGAGCCTCCGTCCACGGGTCGGTTCAACCCGGGCCTGTCGGATCTTCTCAAGGCCCAGTTGGAGTTCCTCAACGCCACGGGCTCCCCTTTCGCCATCAACCCGTACCCGTATTTCGCCTACCAGAGCGACCCGAGACCCGAAACGCTGGCGTTTTGCCTCTTTCAGCCCAATGCGGGTCGTTTTGACCCCGGTACCAATATCAAGTACACCAACATGTTCGACGCTCAGGTAAAACCAAACAATCTGAATGTATTACAAGTTTTCGTATCGATACATCATCACTTACGATGGAAACGGATTATTCGTTTCATTGTTCGGGCTACCTAAAGATGATCGGTTCGATACATGATTGTGTAGGTGGATGCAGTTCGGGCTGCGTTGGACAACATGGGGTTCAAGGGCGTGGAGATAGTAGTAGCGGAGACAGGATGGCCATACAAGGGAGACAGCAACGAAGTTGGGCCGAGTTTGGACAATGCTAAAGCATTTGTGGGCAATCTGATCGCACACTTGAGGTCCATGGTAGGCACTCCTTTGATGCCCGGGAAGTCGGTGGATACGTACCTGTTTGCGTTGTACGACGAGGATTTGAAGCCCGGTCCAACCTCTGAGAGATCATTCGGAATCTTCAAGCCTGACCTTACAATGTCCTATGATGTCGGCCTCTCGAAGAGCAGCAGTAGCCCGGTGAGGACGATTAAGCATTTCCATTTGTTGTGATAGATGATGTGTTTCTTTACTAAACTTTGGCCTTGTTCAGGATCCGTCCTCGCCTAAAACGTCTCCAGGCTCTCCAGCTACGCAAATGCCCCCGGCATCATCAAAGCCGAAGCCAGCAGCTGGGTGGTGCGTGCCCAAAGATGGCGTATCCGATGCTCAATTGCAGGCTAACATAGACTATGTGTGTGGTCATGGGTTCGACTGCAGCGCAATCCAGCCAGGAGGGGCTTGTTTTGATCCGAACACGGTGGCATCACACGCTGCGTATGCCATGAATCTTCTATACCAAACTGCTGGGCGGAATCCATGGAACTGCGATTTCTCTCAGACCGCTACGCTCTCGTCCAAAAATCCAAGTATGCACATTGAAATCAAACTTCTAGCAGAATGTAGATGAAATTGTGCATTGAAATTAACACTGAAATCAATCGTTGTTGTGCTCTGCAGGTTACGACGGATGTGTATACCAAGGCGGAAGCACCTGATCGAAACGAGATGCTACCCCTCAGCTTGTATCTAACACTGTAATTACTACTATTGTAAGTTGTAACTTGTGACGTTGTGGTCTTTAAACTGATCTGTAGCTATTTCTTGGAGGTGATTTGAAAGGCGTTCTTTGAGCTTGTTGATGTGTTTTCAATTGTGATCCGGAAATGTTGTGTTTTGTTGGTTTTGGAAGTGCTGAAACAACGAGATGTGCTTTGATTCTGTATGCTTGTTGGTGTGTTGTTTGGATGGTTGGTTTGATTTTAGGGTGTGCAACAAAGAGGATGAGAGAGATTGATAGAGTCAAGAGGATGTGAAAAGCTGAGTTTCATTGACCAAGTCTGTTGTAGTGTCAATCCATCAACTTCTATTCCATTCCTTTTTTTTTGGATAACAGGAAAAGACATTAGAATCGAGCTATCTTCGTCTAAGACAACGCCATCTTAGAGCGTCCTTTTGGACAAGAACCCGCAATTCTGAATCAGCACACAAACACAATCTATCATTGGTAGGGATACTGTAAGTCAGATGTGCAATTCGATCGACAACAACATTCGCTTCTCTGATAATATGATGAATATAAATAGAATTAAAAGAAGAAATCAACGATCTAGTATCCGACTATATCAACTTGTGATGCATAAAATCTGCATCATAGTGGTTGAAGGAGATCGTTCTCGACCATGGACTCCACCCGAACCGTGGCCTGCAAAACAAGAACAAACGAGGTCGGGGCAGGGCTTGTGTCCCCCGTAGGACCCTCCGACGCTCAAGTCAGTCCTTGTTCATCCTCAATCTGAATCTACTATCTGCTCTTGTTTATACTAGTCGAGTATTAAATAAAAGAAATGGTTATGATATTTAATAGAAGAAATTGTTACCATATTTAAATCGGTCAAGACCCTTTAATGTATAAAACCGTTACCGTATTCAATAGGCGAAATGGTAACCGCATTGATGCCGTATTGAATATTCGAATTTATTGATTATGATACCGCATAAATAATATACATCATTTTTAACTATTATTTAGAATAATTTCGTATGATGAAAATGATCGACTTATTTGGTAAAAGACCAAAATGTCATTATGCTACGATGACAGAGCTCCATTATATTCCATTCCTTTATTGTATTGAGCCCAAGTTCTAACAAAAAAAAAAAGAAGGGAACACTCCACTCTCTTTTTTTTAAAAAAAAATGAAATATATTGATCTATCAAGCAAATTGCTTCGATTTCTTGATAGATGGTGCGTATATCGTCACTCACCCAAAGTTTAGGCTCTCGTCCGCAGAAATGTTAATGGTATGGTAGATTAGCAGGACCTAACTCCCACCATGTTTTATCGAATGTTGAGTCTACGAACGAATCGTCATGATATAAAGGAATAATATTATAGTCACCCGTGTGTTGACTAACCTCAATGAATAGAGTGATTGACTGTACTAAGTACCAACTAACCTCACACCGTATATAATTCAGAAATAGATTTTTCTAATTATCTTACACGTAGTATATACTACTGTATTATTTATCTTGGCTAATTGTTGATGAATATAATTTTTGTTATTCAAATACGGAGTATCCGAGTATATAGGAATGGATGATGTTGATTGTTGAACCAAGTATATTGAAACTAGTTTATGTGCATCCATCGACACAAGTTAGAAAAACCGAAAAATGATTACACATGTCTATATGTCCGACAAATCACGGGTCAGGATAGCTCGATCTAAATCCGAACTCGTAGACATGGCGAGTCGACAGGTCAAAGTGACCTACTATGTCACGGGTCGACCTATCGCGTCAAAAGTACAAAAAAAATATTTTTTTAAACGCGTTTTTTTATTACTCGAAATCATCGGGTCACGGGTCGATTGGTGCCTAGTGAACAGATCTAGCTACTCGGATTACAATTTCACCCGCACCCGACTCAAATCCAAATTACCCACCATCGGATCCATTATCATTTATCATCATTAGTTACTCCTACTAAACGGTAAAGAAAGGTCCTTGAGGTCCAAGGCAAACAAGCTCCTCAGTTTTACCAAGTCTTTCCTTTCCTTTAGACATTCACTCGTTTTGGAGGACGCGGTGCACGTCCGTACGGGGCCCTCCGAGCAAAGCCCCCTCCCCCCCCCCCCCCCCCACTATAAAAAAAGCGGCCCACTTGCGTCGTTTTAGCTCCCAACAAAACTCAAATCATCAAAATTCGCATCCTGAAAACTGCAATCAGCATCTCAATTTCATCCCAATCGACCCTAATTCCGACTTTCCAATTAAATTTTCGCCGATAAACTTCAAAGATTTCGACTTCAATTTCAATTGTAAAACTGACAATGGAGACTGCCAAGTTACCGCGAACTCTTCCGTCGTTGGCTGAGCGGCAGGCGACGGCCAGGGCGGCTGCCGGGTCTTCGCGGCCTCGTCTGGTCCCGGAACGCGGCCGTGTCCTGAAGAATGTTGTTAAGACCATTTTGTTTTGCTTTTGGGGTGGTGGTCGTCGCTGTGGCGGTGCTAGAAAATGTCGGGATGGTGGTGGAGGTGGAGAAGGAGAAGTCGAAGGCGGTTGTTGCCCGTCTAGATCCTCAGCCGCCGTGCTACCGGAATCGGCTTGAGTCAGCATCTCGCGGCGACCCCCTCAATTTGGCGGGTTTTTTGTACTGTTTCACTATGATAATAACGACGCCGTTTTGAATTTGACATGGTAACAAAAGCCAAAAGGTTTCTTTCTGTCAAGTTTGTTTTTCCGTTTATTAGTCTTGTAACGGAGTTATTTGGTTGATCATAATTAAGAGTTTGTAGATTAGAAAATAAACATCAAATCCGTTGTCGTCCAGCGGTTAGGATATCTGGCTTTCACCCAGGAGACCCGGGTTCGATTCCCGGCAACGGAATCTTTTTTAAACATTTTTCACACACAAAAAAAGGTTCAAATCCCTAACAAAATTAACAATTAACAATTTAATTAACATCTTGACGCATTAAAAAAAAAGTGTATACTGTTATGAAATTACATTTAGCTTTTATATGTATTTAAAGCCTTAAATTTTATAATCCGTGGGTACGGTAGAAAGGATATGTTGATTAGTTTCTTCTATTTGAATAAGCTTAACATCTCAACAAATAAATAAAGACATAAAACTAAAATTTCATTATCTTTTATAATCAACTTTTTCACTTACGTGTCTCTCTAAGCGGGTGAAAAAAAAATCAATTTCTCTCAATTCCCACCTAGGATGAATGTAGTAAAATAGAGCTTATGTCGGGTACCCCACCGTCAGGATATGGGTAACACTTAATGTAGAATGTCGTTTGAAGAGGACCCCGAGTTTGTTCAATGGAAGAAGTGTACATCTTCCACAATGTTGTAGGGGAATTCTTAGTACATGCATCAAACATGCCTTCTCCTTCACTTGTGGAGTTTCAAATGCATTGCAAGCAGGTTTACTGACTATTCGATTTGGGCTTCATCATAGGAAAATGTTGGGTAGGCATGTGGAAGTTAAAACAAATTCATTGGTCTCAATCTGAATCCTTCCTAGCGATCTCTTGTTTCGTGCATCCCGACTTGTATGTGCTCAAAAAGTGTTTCATGTACCCTTGTTTTAGGAAGTGAACATCGTTAGTATTTTGCAACAAATGGTAAGTGAGACATCCATTAGCAAATATTCCCTCTGTTTCCTTTTAAGTGACTTTTTCAAATCATGCACGTAGATTTAGAACGATAAAAACTATATTAAATATTAATATTTTAATAATATATTTTAATAATATTATACTTATCACCAATAAGTATGAGATTATCGAAAAAAATATTTTAAAAAATTATTATTTCATATAGTTTTTTACACCTTAAAAAACGTGCATGAATAGTAAAAAGTCAATTAAAAAGAAGCGGAGGGAGTATAGCTTTGGATCAACCGAGTAGTTGTCTTTCTTACCTTCGGGATTGCTTCTATGATGTCTTCCGATGACTGAGGGATCTCCATATTTGCTTCTCTGATTACTCAAGATTATAATATACGGAGTAAGTTATTAACCCTATTTATGACAAAAAAAAAACAAATGATAATTCAATAAACCATATTAGTGATAAAATTATAACAATTATAAACCTATTATAAAGTTGGGAAATTTCGCTCACAATTTAATGAATCTTCCACCTATTTGATGTAGCCACGAGGTTTGGTCTTTTTCGCATGGTACCCAAACATTTCAAGAATTTCGCATGATAACCATGAGGTTTTAATAAATTTCGCGTGATAACCAAACTTATTAAAAATCATATAGAAATTATATAAAATGATAAATATATTATAATTCACTCACTTAATCACTCATTTTTGGTGTTTTACTTTTAAAAAACCGTCAACAACCCTTTTAATATTTAAGGAGATTAAATTATTTACCCAAAGAATGAGTAAATTATAAAAAAATCACCTAAAATTAAAAAAATAAGTACATAAAAAATGAGTAAATTATTTAAAATATGTACTTAATTTATTTTCAAATCCATAAATTAAGTACATATTTTAAATTACCATTCATTCATATTTGTTTAAACTAAATAAAATATTTTGGATAAAATAAAATTTGTATTATATATGTAATCTTTTTAAAACATTAGAAAGGTTATTAATGACTCTTTGAAAACAATCAACTACATTGGGTAATTATGTATACTTTTTCAAATTAAAATTTTTTTTTTAAAAAAAAACTACCATTATTTTTTTGTATAATTTATTCATTTATCATGCAATTAATGTGTAGCACTATAAATTTTTTAAATGGTTTTAGTTAACTTTTTAAAAATAAAAAACCAAAATTGGGTTGTTGTGTGAAAAAATATATTTTATGATTATTTTGTGATTTTACCTATATTCTAAAAGATTTTTAACCAATTTGATTAACATAAGAAATTTGCTCAAACCTCGTGGCTACCACACAAAATTGGTCGAAACCTCGTGGTTACCATGCAAATTTTTTGAAAAGTTTGGACACCATGCGAAAAGAGTCAAACCTTGTGGCTATCAGACGAAATTTCCCTATAAAGTTCATCATCACTCACATATTATTCTGATTTTTTTACACAGTTTATTAATTCTTCAATCGATCTTCCATGTTTGGTACGAAGAAAAAACAAAGAATTAATTTGCCCAATGGGCCATTTTTTAGGCCCTAATTAAAAGAGTGTCCACGGACTAATTTTATTTTGCAAAATGTCCTCTCCTTCTTCAATAGAAGACATCCCGTCTCCTCCCTGTGCCCCCCCTCCTCCATTCGTTGTTCTAGAACGCTGAAGGATTCCTCCAAAGATTTACACATCCTCCATCGCCGATGCCAAATTCGACCAGATCTACACATCCTCCATGAGAGAGCAATGATCCCGCGCCAACATCAAGGTTGTAGAAGAGATACACGGAGCCATCCCCCAGATCTACACATCCTTCATGCGAACGCAAGGTGAAGTATTTGAATCGATTCGATTTGATTTCGATTTCGATTTGATCTCGAGTGAAGATCCAGATCCAGTGCAGTCGAAGATGAAGGAGATGGCCATTTCTTCCGCCTTCAGTTTTATTTATTTGTTATTATTATCAGATTCGTATGGAAAATACTTCAAATCTCAGTCCCTCCATTGTTCGAATTTGACAGCAAGATGTGTCTCCGAGGACTTCAGGTAGATTATCGCACAGTAGCGGCCCGTTGAATGGCTCCTTGACTGACAGTACGTCCTCCTGTTTCTCCCTCAGAAATCGACGACATCAAGGTATTTTCTATTTCCTCTCTCTCTCTCGCAGTATTACTTGAAAGTAGAAATCGACTCAATCAAATCGTTATCTGTAAACTCGGTCTCTTGCATTTGCTTATCGCCATTGATGATCTCTTTCTGAATTGAAGTCTCGTTTTCTATGCTTTTTTGGTGCTTAGTAGGTTTGTTTGATTTTTCAGGTTAGGGAGCTATAGGTGTTACTCTAATGCTGTTTTCAGCGGTATGTACTTTCTCTCTCTCTCTCACGATGAGAAATCGATCTTCTTAACCTTTTCGCCTGGACGCTTACACATTACACTTATCTAAATCTTTAGTTGGGAATCTGTGATTGGATCGAAATGTGCTTTCTTGAGTTGAGCTATTAGACATAAATTTAGGGGAAATTGCTGGAGTTGGGAATCTGTGATTTGATCGAAATGTGCTTTCTTTGAGTTGAGCTATTAGACATAGATTTATGGAAAATTACTGAATTTGGAAGAACTTCTTAAGGATTTGGTAGGGGCTAGGGCAGTGAATTGCTTTATCCGGGTGTTTGAATTAGTGGATTTGGCTATGTATTGATCTTGTTTGGCATTTGGGTGATTATCTGCCATGGATTCCAGTGCATTGATTGATGATTTGGCTTTGTGTTTGATCTTGTTTGACATTTGGCAGATGATCCTCTCTACAACAAAAAGCCTTTTGCTTACACCCGTCTAAATGGCATTTGGGTGATGGTCTGTCATGGATTTGGCTTTGTGTTTGATCTCCTTCTTCTTCGATATGGTCGCGCCTCCCCGCTCTCCTTCTTCTTCGAGGATCCACTTCGATTTTCTTAGCCTTCTTGCAGTCGGATCCTCCATCGACGATGGGTTTGTGAGCCTTCTTGCAGTCAGATTTGTGCCGACGAGGGTTTCGAATGACGAAATTGTGTGTCGATGCCTTTAAATTTGTGACGAAATTGTTCTTATCCGACCGTTGAAGGCAGATCTGGCCAAAGTAGTTGTTGTCTCTGTTTGGTGAGGCTCTTTCAGCACTCCGTTTCAATTTATGCTTCGTTTTTAGCAGTTTTGTTTTTGAATTTGGGGCCGAGTTAGCAGATTTTCACGTCTGTTGTAAAACTAGAATGATCTAATTGAAACGGAGTGGTGACGCGAAAAAAAAAATGAAAAAAAGAAAAAAAAAGCAACTCCGGTTTCAGCAACACGGTTTCAGCAACTCCGATGTCGAAGCGCTGACGCGAAAAAATAAAAAACTAATTTCAGCAATTGCAATAACAATTTAAGCAACTCCGGTTTCAGCAACCCTGGTTTCAGCAACTCCGATTTCAGCAACTTAGGTTTCAGCAATGCGCGAAAAAAAAACTAATTTCAACAATTTCAGCAACTTCGGTTTCAGCAATGCGCGAAAAAAAAACTAATTTCAACAATTTCAGCAACTTCGGTTTCAGCATCTTCGATTTCAGCATCTTCGGTTTCAGCAACGCGAGGAAAAAAAAAAAACTATTTTCAACAATTTCCGCAACTTCAGTTTCAGCAATTTTGGTTTCAGCAACTTCGGTTTCAGCAACGCGTGAAAAAAAAAAAAACGCTGAAATAGGAGTTGCTGAAATCAAATGTGCTGAAACAGGAGGGGGGCACAAGGGGCGCACGTGGGGGGCAAAGGGGGCAAAGGAAGGAAGGTGGACATTTTGCCAATTTGGAAGGGAAGGGTGGACATTTTACTAATAAAAGCCTTAATTATGGCCTATAGCACAATTCCCCCAAAAACAAATTATCTAATTTTCACATTTGCATAACAATTTTTTAGATAATTTTCCAGCATATATTTGTTGAATAACTAACAATGGTTTTGACTCATTCTTTTCTTAGAACAAAAAGTTTATATGTGAAACAATATGTTTAAAGATTAAACATTATGAAGTAGCAAAGATAATTTTTTTAACACTCTTTTTGGTATAGTTAGGAAAAGGGGCAAAATTTTGAACGTAGCTACAATAAATTAAATAGATATATCCATAATCTATGCAATCAATTAGATTTGGGATAGAAGATTAAATATTTATCTATGGGTAGTAGACCTCTCAATCGGGTCATTCGGGTCAGGTCGTGTTCGGGTCATTCGGGTCTCGGGTAAATCGGGTTTCAGGTAATTCGGGTTACCGGTCGTTCCGGGTCGAGCCAAATCGGGTTTGTCCCGGGTTCGGGTCGACCCATTGGGTAAAAAAAACTTGAACTTTTTGAAGAATTTCAAAAAATATTAAAATAATATCAAAATTAAATTGTAATATAAATATGTCAAATTAAACTAAATAATAATATTATAATTAAATTTATAAATATTATTATAATAATATTATTATATTAATATTTTAAGCATAAAAAATCATATTTATACAAATAAGTGTTCTAAACATACTATAATTGTAAAATATATAAATTATTTAGTTTATGAGTGACCTTAACGAATACAATTGCATGACAAATCTATGTGGGTTCAATTTAGTGCATGTGTGGCGTCTACATGGTGTTGACTCATCGGGTCGATTTCGACCCAACGAGTCACCGGGTCTTGACCCTAAAAGTCCCGGGTAATTCGGGTTCGGGTCGATTTTGGGTCCCGGGTCTAAAACACCGGGTCCAAACCCGTAAAATTACCGGGCGTACGGGTCGGGTTTTTCGGGTCGGGTCATGATTTGACTCGTCTAATGGGTAGTATTATCTCACAAGAAATTGAAGCTATTTTTGCCGGATATCCAAAAGTTTGGGCTATTGCACGCAATTTTCCCTTTTATCCGGGTGGCAATCCATAAATTGCTCGCCACCACGCCGCACGCTCACGCAATTCCACAGCTCGTCGTAAAACCTGTAAAATCTTAGCATAAAAGAAGAGACAAGGGTTTCTGTTTCGGCTTCCTCCTCCCACAAGCTTTGTCCCCCCAAACCCTCTCCTCCTCCGAGCGCCCCCCTTTCGCCCCTCCGATCATCAATGGCTGACTCCAGAGCTCACGCTCACCTCTCCGTCACCCCTCCCAATCAGATCTCCAAAGGTATCCGTTTCCCCCCTATCCGTTTTCACTGCTCCTTCCTCACTATCTGCAGTCCCTGTTTCCAATGTTGGGATTTTTCGTCTTTTCGAAGCTTGTTAGAGACTCTTGTTCCGTCGATTGAGGTTATTGAGGTTTCGAAGCTCGATACGTTGCAAGCGGGGTTTTTGGTTGCGGATTTGGATAAACCCTAGCTTTAGACAGCGTTTCGGCGCGCGCTTACTTTTCTTTTTTTGGCGTTCTTTTTGACGGCATTGCTTTTAATGGAGTCTCTAGCCATGTTTTATTCGGGTTTTTATTGAGTTGTTTTCGGAGATTGTGTTTGTAATTTGATTTGAGTTGGTTGTTTCTCCTTACTTGCTCGTCGGTAGGGATAATATCTTGCCCGACGTTTGCAAAACTTTGAAGCTGTAGCATGTCTAATCTGCTTATTGTGATTTAACCAAAGATGTATTTGTATTTTTCATAAAATCTGGTTTCTAAGAGCCTAGAAGGGGTTGGGTTAAATTTCTGCGTTTTATTCACTGTATTTTGGTTCAGTTTTTGAGCGGCTTGGCCTTTGTTTTTTATTCAAAATAATTGATTCTGGATATAGTAGGTTGTTCAATACAACTTACTTATCAAATTATGCCATTCAGTTGTATGCAGACTTGAGAGAATTTCTTATATCTACCATAACAATGCAAATCTAGAGGGTAAACAAGCCCAATGTGGAGTTTTCTGGAATGTATTAATAAGCTCATATATGACTTTTAGTGTTTTGAGATGGAACAATGAGACAAATAGCAATGCAATCCTTGATCGACTGCATGCTTCTTACCTGTTCTTGGAACTGGACCTTCATTTTATGTTGTTAGTTACAGCCTTTTATGTTGAAAGGGCTGTAATATTGCTTTCCATCAACTATTAAGAGATGGCATGATTGTTGAAACATCCCATCTTCTGTTAAAACCTTACTTATATTTTGTATAGGAAATTATATTGTAATGTTTTAGTACTCAATTTGAATTGGTATATTATTGTAGGTCTGGCATGAAATGTGTGAGATTTTTTTCCATCACTAGTCACTGTAGGTTTGGCATGAAATGGTGCCTCATTCTTCATTAATAAGGATTTACTTTATGATTCTTCGAAAAGGAATTCTTCATTCTGTAATTTGTATTCCATGTTCATATGTATTAAGTTTACTCTTTCAATTTGTAGATGTACCTGTATCTGACAGTTCAATTCCCTTTTCACCGCAATGGCTCCATTCCAAGCCAGGGGAGAGTAAGGCTGGGATGACTCCTGAGGTATTTCATCTATTAGTTGTTTGCCTGTGGCTGTATCTCTGGGTATATTACCTCAACGGTGTTTTGTTGATGTTAATGCTTGATCTGATTGTTGACTTCTAGCTCTTATCAAGATTGTTTTCATTATTTTCTTCTTTGTGGTAGTGCCCCTATTGGAAGTCATTCAGACCCCCATATATTCAACAATAAATTCTAAATTTGTATATTGAATAGGGGAATCATTCAAGCTCCTATTCAGGCTCCAAGAATGGAGACGGTGGGAGGTTGGCAGGAGATGGTGAAAAGTTGTCTGATCCTCCCAAGAAAAAGGAAGTTTACAGGCCTACTTTCCTTGAGACAGACTCAGCTCGTCGTGACCGCTGGCGTGACGAAGAAAGAGATACCAATGTGTCCATTCGTCGGGATCGTTGGAGGGAAGGTGATAAAGATCTTGGTGACACGCGGAAGATGGACCGCTGGGCAAATAACTCACCAGCAAAGAACTTTGGAGAAGGACGCCGTGTACCGTCGGAGCGTTGGACTGATCCAAGTAAGGAGGCTGCATTTGACCAACGTCGTGAGAATAAGTGGAACACACGTTGGGGTCCTGACGACAAAGAAACTGACAAGTGGAGTGATTTTGGCAAGCATGGTGATGCCTCTCAGGAGAGAGGATTGTCTCATCTGAATCATGGGAAAGATGAGAGGGAAGCTGATCATGTTAGGCCATGGAGGCCTACCTCTACTATGGGTCGGGGAAGGACAGATCCCCTACACCACCAGTCACATATCACCAGCAAAGAGGGCCATTCATTTGGTCATGGGCATGTCCGTGGTGACAATGTCCCTCCAACATATTCTCGTGGTCGTGATAGACTTGATTCTGATATAAACTCTAATGCTAAGATTCCAACCCTTGATCAATCCCATTACAAAGCTGATAATGGGCATGGAGAACCTTCCCTCTGCAGATATGACAGGACAAAATTGCTTGATCTGTATAGTGTTATAGATATGAGATTGTTGCCTAACCTATTGGATGGTTTTTCACAAGTGCCCTCACTGACCCAGGAAGAACCAGTGGAGCCCTTTGCACTTTCTGCTCTTACAGCTGAAGAATTGGTAACAAGGCGATTGATTGCTATTCTTAGTCTCGGTATTATGACGATTAAAATGCTGGTACTTTATTTTAACTATCTTCAATATGTCAGGCTATTTTTAGGGGTATTGACAAAGGGGATATTACAAGCAGTGGTGCACCGCAAAAATCCAAGGATGGATCTATCGGGCAAGGTTCCTCAGATTTTGTGCAGACAAGACGTCCACGGCTTGGTATGATCCTTCCTAATGAATATTCTCTCTGAATTTGTAACTTTCAGTTTGTTTTTAACTTTTTGAGTCATTGTGGCATTTGAAGCAGGCAGCAGGGATGGCATATCTTTTCCTGACGATGGCTCGAGTAATAATGCCGATGATTACTCCAGTTTAGCTGTTGGCTCCTTCCATGACAAACAAACACCAACTAAAGGTCAATTGAATAAGACATTCAATTTGCTGTCTATTATATTTTCAGTCTATGTGCTTTACCAGAGTAACGCTTTTACCTTATATAAGATAATGATACATGGGGCTTTGATTTTATATGCATGTTTGACAATTTTTCTGGCATTATCTCTGTGGGTTATTTAAAATTTTCTTTCGTTTGACTGTTTTGAGTGATAGAACTCTGAAATAAATGTCTATTAAAAAAATTATTATCAGAATTAGTTATGCTCTTTAGTCTGTATGCTCTGTTAGTAATTGTTGGATGAAATATATTGTCAGGGTATGCCAATGAATATTTTGATCCATGATGAACGATTCTGATTTGATTTAATTAATCTTTCTTGCAGTGTTTAGGGATGGTCCTCCTGGGACAGTAGATGACATGGCAAGGAAAAGGGACCCTGACTTCCAGGGCAGTGCTCTTCCTCATTCTTCTGCAGCATGGAAATCTTCAGTTGAACGTGCATACCCTTCAGGTCATGGCTGGTTTGATCCTCCTACTGCTGTTCAGTCTAAATCCTCTGAAATAAGCTGGTCAGAAGCACACAAAGAGCGTAGTAGTTTCACTAAGTCATCTTACCCTCAAAATGAACTCAAGTGGCAGACAGGTGAGGATCAGACTATCAGAAAACAACAGTTTGTACCTGGTGACAGAGAACTGGAAGCTAGAAAACTTATGCAACCCTCTCCAGAGGACCTAATTCTATATTATAAAGATCCACAAGGTCAACTCCAAGGCCCTTTTTCAGGAATTGATATCATTGGATGGTTTGAGGCTGGGTATTTTGGCATAGATTTGCTAGTTCGCTTGGCAAATGCTCCTCCAGATTCTCCTTTCTCATTACTAGGTGATATGATGCCCCACCTACGTGCTAAGGCTAGACCACCACCAGGTTTTAGTGCATCAAAACCAAATGAAATGCCATACGTATCTACTAGACCGGTTCTTACTGGTCCAAGCGGCATTGATATGATAAGGAATGAACATAAGCTTGCCCATGGCCCAACGAATGAAGCGGAGAAGAGGTTCTTAGAGTCCTTGATGTCTGGCAGTGTGAGCAGTTCCCCTCTTGATAGGTTTTCTACCTATGAAGGTAATGATTTATGGCATCTGTCCTCTAAATCTCTCCTTTTCAGTTCATGCTAATTTTAGTTTATGAGTCATTTCCACTTTGTTGTTGACATGAATTATCTTTACTTATTTTGTAGGTTCACAAGGATATACAGGGCATAACCCTATTTCTCAGCCAAAAATTCTTTCAGGTGTAGCTGACATGCCGCATCAGCCATCTCATCCTCAAAATATGGATATGATGTCTCTTCTTCAAGGCATGTCTGATAGCTCTACTGTCCGAGTCAACAATGGAGCCAGTGGGTGGTCAGGTTTCCCTGTGCAAGGTGGTATGGACCCATTGAAAGATAAGGTTGAGTTGCATCAAAACCAGAATCTTCCTCCACAGGCCTTTGTACTGCCGCAACACAGGGTGCAGCCTCAAAACCATCCATCTATAGCACATCTACTTAGCCAAACTGTGGATAATCCCTCTGCCATTGCTAACCCTGAAAATCTCCTTTCCTCTAGTCTCGCCCAAGACCCTCAGATACTAAATGTGTTGCATCAACGTCAGTTGTTGCAAATGCAACCCCCAACCTCTCTTACTTTACAACAGATATCATTGTTGGATAAATTCTTATTGATTAAGCAGCAACAGAAGCAAGAGGAACAGTTGCGGGTGCAGCAACAACAGTTGCTTTCACAGGTCCTGACTGAGCACCATCAGCGCTTAGGTGAGGCACCTTATGGACAGTTACATCCTGCTGTTACTGCTGCTGTCCCTGTTGGGTCTAGTGTGGCGATTACAACAGGAAGCATCCCTTTGGATCACCTGCGGCAAATGATTCCTCAGCAGATCCTTCAAGTTGGACCACAAGTCCCTGCTTCCACTTTAGCGGAAGACGGAATTGCAAAGTTTGCTGATACAACTCACCATGTTTCACAACAAATCAGTTATACAGCCTCTGAGACTTCTTCTGTGCACTTGCCACATCAAACATCTGGTGATCATCGTCAGAGTTGGGCCACCATTACAGCCCAAGATGGCGAGATTAGGCCTAAGGATTCATCTATTACTACAGCTTTTGCAGAGGGCTTATCCAAACCAAATGCTCCTGAGAGCTGCATCCAGGCTGATTCTGCTTCAAAAGATGGGCTTATTGGTTCAGAGTCCTTGGAGATTTCTCATGCAAAATTGCCGGAGATGACAAGTGGGAAGGGGACTTCAGTTCCTGAGCTGGAAAACATTTCTACTGGTTTGCCTTCTACTGATCCGGGTATCAAGGATGATCAGTCTAGCAATGTGACATCAGTCATTGAAGAAGATGTTAAGCATGTGGAAGTACGTGAGGTAAGGAAAACTTCTGAGAAGAAGTCGAGAAAGCAGAAGTCTTCCAAGGCACAAGCATCTTCTGAACAGGTAAAGGGTGTAGCAAAGTCATCCTTGCAACATTCAAAGCCAGCTCAAACTGAAGTGACTTCTGACATTAAATCAGACGTACCAGTTATTGCTGGGTCGATGGACAACAGCCGAGAAACAGTTGATACTAAAAAAATTGAGGATACTTCAGAGGTTAGAGAAGTTAAATCATCGGAGTATGTTGACAAGCAAAATACTTTGGAGAACTCTGCTCACCGAGGTTGGAAGCCAACTCTAAATGTCAAGCCCAAGTCACTTTTAGAAATTCAGCAGGAGGAGGAAAGGAAAGTGAAAACAGAAGTTGCTGTTTCTGCAATCTCATCTTCCGTCAGTTCTCTAAGTTTGTCAACTCCATGGGCTGGAGTTATTTCTAGTTCAGAGCAAAAAATGTTCCAAGGGGTTAGCAACAGTCAAATAAATGTTTCAAAAACTGAGAATTCCGCAGCAAAGAAAAGTCAACTACATGATCTTTTGGCAGCTGAAGTCTTGGCAAAATATAGTGAACAGGAAACTTTAGTTGATGCTGGCTCTTCTCTGCCTTCCTTACCCCTTCCAACCTCACAAGCAAACACAGTTGATGACGATTTTATTGAAGCTAAAGACACTAAAAAAGGTCGCAAGAAAGCTGGGAAGACAAAAGCTGCTGGAAGTAAGTCATCTACTTCAGTACCCTCTATCGATGCAGTAGTTTCGTCCATTGAGACAACTAAGAGCTCGAGGAAGGTGCAACAAGAGAAGGAGGTATTATTGCCTGCACCTTCCGTTGGTCCATCTTTAGGCGACTTTGTCCCTTGGAAGGGGGAGGCAACTAGCCCATCGCCTGCTCCTGCGTGGTCTACCGACTCTGGGAAGGTACCTAAACCCACATCACTGAGGGACATCCTATTTGAGGAAGAAAGGAAAGGTCCTACACAGAAACAACAGTTGACTGCTCCTCAAAAATCCCAGGCTATGCAAGTCAGTCACACAAGTTCTCGGTCCTCATCCGCTACATTGCCGACCAAAGCATCGGCTCCTATGAGTTCCCAAGCTCCAGCTCAAACAAAGTATAAAGGTGATGATGATTTATTCTGGGGTCCACCTGAGCAGTCAAAGCAAGAAATCAAAAGGTAGCTTCTCTCACTAGTTTCTCAAGTGTTGGCTTTCGTGTTTTGTTCTATTTGATTCTTCCGCCTGTCTAGCTCAGCTTTGGTCCTGTGCATTTACTTGTAGTTATTGCTTCCTTGTGTATTTGTTTATTGGCTCCTTATATAGGATTTTGGATAGTGTTCTTCTATAGCAATAGCAAACTGAGCAAACATTTTTCTCCACATTTTTCTTAGCAGATCAGATTTTCCTCAGCTTGGAAATTCTGCCACTCCTGTGAAACCTACATCTGGAGCGTCTTTGACCAGCCAAAAATCTGCCCAGTCGTCCCTCAAAGTAAAACGAGGTGGAGATTCTAAGCGTTCAGGTAAGTTGGGTTTATTTGGAAAACTAGTACGGATATGGAAATTGAACTTGGCTGAGTTGTTACTTTTCTGAGTTGGGGGCTCTGTCTGTTGTTTTTCTTACTTGTATTCCTCCAATGCAGAGGCTATGGAGTTCCGTAGTTGGTGTGAGAGTGAATCCATGAGGCTCACCGGAAGCAAAGGTATAAATCTATTTGGCTTAAACCAGCTTCATACTGTTGTACTTGTTTATCTACTGGTTAATAGTCTTTAGTCCTAAAAGCAAGTTCTTGGATTTCGTCTCCAGATACAAGTTTCCTGGAATTTTGCGTGAAGCAGTCGAGATCAGAGGCAGAGATACTTCTGACACAAAACCTCGGAGGGCTTGATTCTAACCACAAGTTCATCAACAAGTTCCTCGACTACATGGATATGCTGCCCGGCGATGTGCTCACCATCGCCTTTCAGGGTCAGAATGATCACAAGGCCACTGCCTACAGTGCCCGAGACATGACTTCTGACAACACAGCCTTCGGCGACTCTGACACCACTACGAGTGTGTTAGACGGTTCCGCCAAAGGAGGGAAGAAGAAGGGGAAGAAAGGGAAGAAGGTCAGCCCCGCCGTTTTGGGATTCAACGTCGTTAGCAACCGAATCATGATGGGCGAGATCCAGACTGTCGACGACTAGGAGAGCAAACTTTGATAGGTAGGTTGGTACATACAGTTGAATTCCTGCCTGTAAATGATATTTATGTTAGGGCAAAATTTTGGGCCTTCTCCTTCCTATAGAGCCTCCTAATGACCGATTAGTTGTTAGAAGTTTTTTGTAGCAGTGTGATGGGAGCACTTTTAAGACTGCGTGGCTTCATAGACTCGTCACAGTTTCTCCGCCCACCTTGTTGTTCTAGTTTAACTTGTGAGGCTTAACTTTTGTGTTTTAGATCCTTTTGAACGAGTTGCTTTTTGGAGTTTCAATCTAATATTTCATTGTCGTGTTTTTTTTTTTAAAATTATATTGCATAAAGACTCCATTTTGGTTCTGTACTGTAGATCCAATCTTTCAAGTGCTTTTTTCGGGTACTTGTATAGTTGTAAATGGGTTTAGTGCACCACGTCGATATAAATGTGGCACTCTAAACTCTGGTTTGTCTTCAATTTCTAGTGTCCATCAGCACGTCAATTAGGACGTGGCACTACATCAATAAGGACGGACATTTGCTAATCTGGATTTACGTGTATCTAAACACCCGGACAGGAGAAAGAAATATACACGAGAGTTGGGGTGACTAGCAAATTAATGAAATTAGATCATTATAAGAACAACAATCCCTACACCCCGATTTGGATCAGATGCCATCTACATGAATCTATGCCTAAACAAACAGGAATCTAATTGACGATTTTGATGCCTCTATTGCCATTTTTCTTTGTAGAATTTTTGCAGCTGCAAATTTGTTTGGAACTGCCCATACCATAGGAGATTGAGATGGTTATCTTTGACATTCAATTCTTCATACAGGGTCGAATTGCCCACGTCTTTAGAGAAGTAAATCACTTGATAGATAAAATCGCTTCCCTACACCATTCTCTCTCGAGTGATTGTATTCCGCAATTCAATGTTTACATTCAAAATGATACATTTGGATGATGGTAAGTAGATCTTCATACCATCCAAATTCTCACCTTTGTAAAAAAAAACACATGTAATTTACCTATAACAGCAAACTTCAGTTTATTTTTCCATTTCCAATTACCCTGAAATATATTTGCAAGTGTTGCTCAATAATTTTTCAGTGATCATCATGTTGCACTTGCCTTGACCATCAATCTAAAACACTGAAGCTCTTTATAATTGTTAACTTGCATGAACATCAGTTCAGAATCCCATTTTGTGCACCGAACAATCCAGTGGATCAGAGCAAGAGAACAAGAAGAGATCACAACCTTTTGAACTTGCATTTCCCGACGATGAATCAAACATGCTCATTGAGATACAAAATACTTTAAACATGGAATTAAACACCTCATATCTTAGTAGCATCGACACAACAACAAAAAAAAATCAGCAGATACATCAAACAAGCCTCCTGATCTTTTCCCAGCACCCAAAAATCAGCTGTCTTGGATTGGATCTATTATTGGAGAGTCTAACAGCAAGGATTCCTGATCTTCAATGAACCGAACATCGCATAAACTTCCTCCACTTTCATCAGCAAATGTGATTTTCTTCTTTCCTCTACTCACAGCATCATTTTCAGGTTCTTCCTTAGCAGGTGTATTGTCACACGAATTGGCCTCTTTTTCGGCCAAACTCTGCAGTTGATCAGTTACAAGTTACATTGATGAAGATTGTGAAGTATACCAAAAGGGCGAAACTAAACCTTTCATGCCGAGTTCAGAGTTCTTGAAAGAGTTTTCAGAGGACAGGAATGCTTACCACGATTTTGCAGAACCGATTGCAGTCTCTTTTCATAGTGTCTATCATCCGTTTAGCCGTGTCCTCTGATCTAATTGCATTCTCAACAGCTATTCTGACCTTTAGATACGGAAAGATAGAACCAAAACAAAAACATCAGATGCCTATATTATGCAATCAAATCTAAAAGACGATCAACTTTTTTTCTTATGAAGACAAATTTCAGGTTAATTGCAAATGATGTTTTCTCAATATGACTAATATGGGGCCAGAATTATAAGAATCTGGGTGAGATTTTATGTCGAATATAAAAGACATTGCTTAACACAGAACTCAAAATTGCAAATACCTCATTTATATTGTTTCTTGATGGTGTAGCTCTCCTGGCTTCAGGTTGCAACATATCTATCATTATTTCCTTCATTGACCTCAAATCTTTTGTAAGTTTAGAAGCAAGCCGTTGAATGTCATTCATTTGTTGTTGTGAAAAAACGACGACATTCTGGGGGCATGTCCGGGTGCAAACACAACCACTATTAAGACCATACCACGATGGACGAGCAACCTTGTTAGCTCCCTTTGTACGGACACGTTTTTTATCCTCCTTTCCTCTTTTCATTTTCTGCTCGGAATTTGGTGAGGTATCAGCTGTGTTCATATCCTCAGGTGCTGTAAAACTCGTAAAGACTTGATCACTACCAACATCAGATCTGGCCTCTGCATTCACCTCTTCTTTGTCAAAACAAAGTCTCTGTTTACATTCTGGAAAGGAGAAAGTAGCAAGGATCAACGAGTGGAATAGGCAAAAAATAATATCAGGAACACATTATAGTACCATTGATCACTCCTCGACATCAGATAAGCTCTAAAGAATATGAACTGAGACATCAATAGATTCATTCATCCACATGTTAAGGAAAATGGGATCAGATAAATGGTAAACAAGCTTTCAAGAGAAACCCAGATCAGAAAAGGCACAGTATAGATTTGCGAAAACAAATGTAAGTGTTGATTACTGAAAGATCCTAATCATTTAAGTCTAGAAACAACAAATGCAGTTCAATACTTCAATGGGCCCGAGAATGATACCAATGCTTGAATGAGACCAATCAGAAAGATATTCATTTGCAACAATTTATCATTCATGTTATTCTTGTTCATCAGGGGGGGAATATTTAAATCAATCTTATAAACTTACTCTCAGTCTCCTCGTAATCAGGTAAGTCAAGGAACTTCATAGCCTTGCATAGCTTTTGTTGAGAATCTGGGGAGATGGTCTGAAAAGGCAATTTTGAAAGTGTTAATTACTGAAAGTCGTAAACTATCCATTGCAATAATGGATGCCAAATTGTGAAGCAAGGGAAGAGTAATTGTAATTGTACCTTCCTGGCTGAGAGAAGCCGTTCAGGAGGATGTTGCAGCTCCAAGGATTCAATGGTTTCACTTGATACGGATCTGGAAACCTTGTCAGTGTCGTCCATTGAGTCTACCTCCACCATTACAGGCATACTGCAGTCACTGGGAATTGCTTCATTGACATGTTTCAAGGGACTGGTACATCTTATTGTTGCATCAAGTCCACTGGTTGGACTATTAACAGATGTACATGGAAAACCAGGAAGCATATACTCCTTATTGCTAACAATGATATCTTTATCTTGATGACTTGTGCAATTCTCATTGCAGGAAGATCCATACAAGGGAAACAGAAAATCTGGAGACTCATTACATGCCAACGCATCAATGACATCTTCATCTTCCTGTGCTATAATGATAGGCTGCTCAGCAGCTTTTACTGGATCATCAGCCTTCAAGCCCTCTTCATGGTTGGATCTTTCAGGAGAAACACATGAATCTTCAAGACTGCCTTTAAATTTGTAGCAAATTTGATTAAGACTGCAGGAAACTTGGAGTTCTTCAGCAACCAGTGAGGACTGCTCTCTAGGTGAGCAGCCATCATCAGGATCAGGCAATTCACTTTCATGGCTGGAGCTTTCAGGTGAAACACATGAACCTTCCAGACGTTCATTAAATTCATAACAAATTTGATCAAGACTGCAACCTTGGCGGTCTTCAACAATCAGTGAGGATTGTTCTCCAGGCGAGCAACCATCATCAGGATCAGGTAATTCGCTTGCTACATTCTCAGTGATTCCCAGGTCATCAACGTTCATCATCTCTTCACAAGCAAGAATTTCTGGAGGAGAACTAGCAGTTGTAAGATGTTCACAGGAAACTGGACCAGCTTTGGATACTTCAGGCCCTTGCACAACGATTGAGGAATCTTCTTCCTCCATGCAACTTTCACTTGTGACTTGTGCTTCACCTACAACATCCCCTGTAAGAATCATTCTATGCTCACTAGAATAAGAATCATCAGAAATGCAGGCTACATCATGGTCTAAGATGCAATCAGGCTCAGAAATCTCCACTTTAATAGTTGCACACATGTCAATAGCACCACCCACTTGCAAAGAATCTTGATCAAATGAAATTGGCTCGCATTTAACTACAATAGTAGATTTTGACCCAGACCCACACTTCTGCATCTTCCGAGAATTAGATTTTCTGGAAACCTTACGCTTCAAACTGCCTAGGGTTTCTTCCAAATCAAAACCATCTTCTTCAGGTTCTGATCCTTGATTCCCTTCCTTGTCAGCTGATCTTGAACCTTCCCATTTTTTAGCTTTGCATTTCTTCTTCAGCTGCTTTAATGTCATTTCACCAAGGAAGATATCATCCAAGTCGTGACTTCTTTCATTAGAAATATCAGTAATACAATTGTCATTGACAATCTCCACCTCAGACTTCGCCATGTTAATACTAGACACCCTTCGGAGGGACCTCTTAACCAATGCTATATCTTTGGTGTTTGATCCATCATATAGTTCTGGAGAACCAAGAATAGTGCTGATTTCCTTGAATGACAATGTTGGTCTGCCTCTGCGTACATTTGGAATTTTGACCACTTTACCACCCTTGACAGTAGATATGTAGTGTAGGTGGTGATTACTTCTTAGCTCCATCTAAGAACAACTCAAAATAAGCTTCCTTTATCCTCTTGTGTTAGTCAAAAGAACTTATTGTCCTACAGGTAAGAAAACAATAAGGCTCAGAAGTAGCTAGTTAAGATAATAAATAGCAGAGGTATACAATCAATCACTATAAAAGTCTGAAACTGCTATATATCATAACCTGTTGATGTATTTCAATTTTTCAATCCAACTAAAAGAATGTAGCAAAGAAGGTTGAAGCTAACATATTTAACAAGAACAAAGATAAATCTGCCTATCACAGAAATGCCAAAATAGAAAATATACGTTGATGGCTATAACTCTATAAAACCATATCAAGATTTGAGAACTTGACAAAAGGACTTGGAATGGAGAAATTTGCAAAATTTTAGAAGGGGGTTGGGGTTGGGGGATTCCACCTACATTCTCCAGATCTATAAAAATAAAATAAAAAGGGGAGTGAATAGTTTGAAGCGGTCTACAAACAAAGAGCTAGAAAAAGGTAATCTTTTCAGAACCCTAGATCCGGGTGAATTGAAAACAAAGGTTCAATGAATCGGCGCCTAAGAGATTGGCTTCACTCCCTCAAACCCTAATTTACCAACGCAGAACACAGAACGGCCGATCTACATCAGCAAAGCCGCATCGAGACCGAATTGAATTACATCTCCTCTCAAAAGGGGGACAATTGAACTCAATGCCGCCATTAGAACAATAAACCAAGAAAGTCGGAAATTAGAAGCTTCCATTTACCTGTACACTTTTCTTTGTGCTGCAAATAGCCGCAACGAAGCTCCGATTCAACAACAATGGACAATGAGCGAGAAGCCACGACACTGATAGAGTGAGAGTGTTTTTTCAGAGAGAGAGAGAGAGGTGGTAGGGGCGAGAGGTGTTGTGTTAAGATGGAGATTACGAGGGACGAGGGGTACGAAATCTGGCGCCAAAGCTCCATGGCGGGAACTCTACTGCGAAGATGGTGCCAGAAAATGTGTTCGGATTCGGTGCGACTAGGGTTTTCTCTTCTCCAGTACACCACTGCGTTTTCCACCGTTGATTTTCCGTATTGACCCTTTCAACGGCTGGAGATTCACATCGACTAAACCATCATCCATATGGGCCAATAAGTCAATTGGGCTAGTGGTAAAATGTACAAAATCCTTTTAAAAAAAAAACACTCCCTCCGTATAAAAAAAATAAAAATTATTATTTGATTTTTGACAGGCTTTTTAAAAAGTTATTTTTTTATAAAATATAGTAATTTTTTAAAATAACTTTATATAGTTGTATTAGTTATAAAATTATTTTAAAAATTAATTAATTAAATGATATTTTATATAGTTTTTTTATCCTTAAAAACATGTGAAAAATAAAACAACGGTTATTTTAAAATGGATGGGGTATAAACTAGTGAAAAGTATAATAAAAAATTGTTGAAATAAATTATTCTTAGAGCCTTATTAATATAATTATAAATATGTGGTTTTTTTTTGCTATTAAATTTAAATATGATGAATTGAGGGAATTTAGTTAAAAGTCTCACTAAATACAAGTTTTAATAAAAAAATATTACAATTCAAAAATAGTTTTTGTAAATAATGCTAAGTATATCTCATCTTAAATTTAAATTTTTTTTTGGAAGCAAGATAAGAATTTAGTTCTCTAGACAAGCATCGAGAAACCGAGATACCGGACAAGCCGGTAAAACTTAAACTTATTCGAGAGTATGTCTCTTCTGATATCAAATATTTTTTTTACACTTTACAATAAATATTTTAATATGAATTCCTTGAAATAATTACAATGTTTACTTAAAACTCATCCAACTTTGAACTTTGTAATAAAAATACTAACACAAAATTTTAACCTTTAAAGTAGTACTCCGTATAATACTTTTATTTTTTGTGAAAACATAAAATAAAATAAAATAAAATAAAATAAAAGCTCTTCGGCAACCTAAAAACGGCCAAAAAGACAAATTAGTATATTAAATGACCTTCTAAGGACGAATTGGTATATTAAAAGACATTAGAGACAAATAGGTATATTAAAAGTATCTTATGGATAAATTGGTATATTGAAAGACTCTAGTGGACAAATAACCTTTTTTACACCATCAGACTTCATTTTCATTTTATTTTTTAAATAAAATTATTTTAATATATTTTTATAATAATTAATTGGTTACATACTCATATAATCTTATTCATTTGATTGTATAATCATAAAAAAAATTTAAATTTTGCATATATTTCTATCAAATTATAAAACTATTGAATTTTTATCATTATTTGTCACTAATAATATATATTATATAAATTTAATAAATAAATATTTTATTACAATGGTTGTTTATATAAATTGCAAAAATTAAATTGTCCCGCAAAATATGAGCTAATATTTGTTTAGAAACCACAAAAAAAATATTTAATAAAATAAAAATGAAATAGGAGAATTTTTATAAAACCTTGCAGAATAAAATAAGTTAAAATTATATTTCATATGCTATTATTATTATTATTATTATTATTATTATTATTATTATTATTATTACTACTACTACTATTATTTATTTTCTAAAAATAAGCAATAAGTGTTTTAACTTGCGATTTGTAAACCAATTATTAAATAAGCGTTTTTTTTTGTAATTTATACAAAAAAAAAACCAATAATTTTTTTATGTAATAATATTTTATACAACATTATTAGTTACAAACATATGGCAAAAAAAATAGTTTTATAATTTTATAGAAATATATCCAAATTTTTTTTTATGACTATATAGTCAAATGAATAAGAATTAAATAAAGAATTAATTATTTAAAAATATATGAAAATTTTTTATTAAGAAAAATCAAATGACATGAAGCCAAATGAGGCAAAAAAGGCTATTTGTCCCTTAGAGTTTTTTAATATATCAATTTGTCCATAAGAACACTTTTAATATACCTATTTGTCTTTTGAGTCTTTTAATATACCAATATGTCTTAGGGGTCATTTAATATACCTATTTGTCTTTTCGACCACCTAAAAACTTGGCGGTATCATACCGTCTCTCTCATCAGTTCTCCGAATTAATTTGCCAAACAGGCCATTTTTTGGGCTTAAATTGGGCAACTGTCCACGGAGGTATTAAAATTGGGCTTAAAAATTAATTAAATAAATGATATTTTATATAGTTTTTTTATCCTTAAAAACATGTGAAAAATAAAACAACGGTTATTTTAAAATGGATGGGGTAAACTAGTGAAAAGTATAATAAAAAATTGTTGAAATAAATTATTCTTAGAGCCTTATTAATATAATTATATATATGTGGTTTTTTTGCTATTAAATTTAAATATGATGAATTGAGAGAATTTAGTTAAAAGTCTCACTAAATACAAGTTTTAATAAAAAAATATTATAATTCAAAAATAGTTTTTTTAAATAATGCTAAGTTTATCTCATCTTAAATTTAAATTTTTTTTGGAAGCAAGATAAGAATTCAGTTCTCTAGACAAGCATAGAAAAACCGAGAGACCGGACAAGCCGGTAAAACTTAAATTTACTCGAGAGTATGTCTCTTCTGATATCAAATTTTTTTTTACACTTTACAATAAATATTTTAATATGAATTCCTTGAAATAATTACAATGTTTACTTAAAAATCATCCAACTTTGAACTTTGTAATAAAAATACTAACACAAAATTTTAACCTTTAAAGTAGTATAATACTTTTATCTTTTGTGAAAACATAAAATAAAATAAAATAAAATAAAAGCTCTTCGGCAACCTAAAAACTTGGCGGTATCATACCGTCTCTCTCATCAGTTCTCCTTCCCCAAAGTGCGCCTTCCTCCAAATTTTCAATCAAATTTTGCCGCCAAAAGCAACACAAACCCTCGCCATAAACTCCGCTTCCGTTATCTAATCTTCACTTTTCACTCTCTCTGCAGATCCTTTCGGTTCCATCTCCAATTTCAATCGAAAACCCTAATTCGGACGGGATGGAGAGTGAGGATTACGAGCAATTGGTAGTCCCTGGCGAGCACTCGCCCTCCGATGATCAAAATCGCAAGCTCAAGAGATTGAAGAAGGCGTTTGTGGCACCGAAAAGTCCTGTGTTCGATTCGCTCCTTCAAGGAGACGAGGTTGAATCCCCTGTAGGAACCTCGAAATCATTGGATTCTACCAAATCCGGCGATGAGCTGCGCGGATCTGAGCACAGATCTGAGGGGGTGGAGAGAGAGAAGGATTTATTTGATTCGCTTCTTCAGGATGTCGAGTCTAGATCTCCTGAAAGTTCCATGAAATCGTTGGATTCTGTCATGTCCGACGACGCGCTGCTTGGATCTGAGCACAAATCTGCGGCGTTTGAAAGGGAGAAGGAGTCGGAGGAGTTCGATCAACTCTTTCCTTGGGAGGGAGAGCCCGCCGGAGCGAAAAGAGCTTTGGATTTCGGCCCTGACGATGGTGATTCAAGCGACGGGTTTGATATGAACCTAGATTCGGAGATCCAGGGCTCGAAAGCGGTTGATGGCGATAAGAAGGGGAATAGAAAGAGAGTGAAGAGCAGTGGCTGTGATGGAGAAAAGAAGGAAAGGAGTAAGAAGAAGAAGAAGGAAGATAAGAGTGGAGCTGATGGGAAGCCGAAAGTTTCCAAAAGGAAGGAGAAGCAAGTGAGTGTCTGCAGATAACTGTGCTAGTATATTTCTTGAACTCTGGCATTCTAATGTGTGGTTTAATCTGTCATGTTGTGAATTGTGCAGGAAAGGAAAGCTGAAGTTGAATTTCTTGTGGATTATCAGCGCCAGCTTAGAGGTATGAATGGTTTAATTGCTTAAGCAATTATGATTTGTGCATTGTTTGAGTTTAATTGTGTTATCTTTCATGTTCAGAAAGGAGAGATGTTGCATTTAAGCCTCTATCTGCTGTTCAAAAACCCGTATCTTCAGTTCTTGAAAGAATCAGGCAAAGGAAGCTACAAGTCTCTATCAAGTATGAATCTATTTTCTCCTTTTGTTTTTGTGTCTGTTACAGCTTATAATACGTTGACTTACCTGATGCCCGATTTCGTACACAATGTAGGGCGGCAGTTTCCATCAGTAATCAGTTCAGTGATTCATTGGGAGAAATTAGGTCAGATAGTGATTCAGAAGAAGTTGTCATTGTAAAGAAAGAGGATAAGGACCAAAGTGATCCAATTGCAATTAAGGTTGACCACACTAGTTCATCTCCTGTAGACGGATCTGATGAGGATTTGACCCAATTGGGTGATGGGCATAATTCTTGTGAGATGGTGAGCAAAATATGCATTATGACATTCATAAGTTTAATCTTAATAGTTCTCTAGTGTATTTCTTTTTCGTTCTACCCATTTTCATATCTGATTTCGTATAAAGTTCTTCCATATATTTTTGTTGGTTTGAGAGAACAGATTCGGGGAAGAGAGAGTTTACTCGTTTCATTTCTCCACCTGTTGTTTACCACTCTCTTGCATATTTCTTAATCTTGGTAGTATGAGCTAAAATAGTATGAGCTAAAATATTCAACTAGAGAAAGATGATATTGGGAATTGATTATAAATGTCTCCTTTGAATGAAATGCAGCCTCCGGTAGAAGATATGAAACCTTCAGCTGCATTCCGCCCACCAACAAATGATACACAGGTATGCTGGCACCACCTTGAGAGAGTGAATTTTGCACATTGGGATTCCCTTGGTGTTTTTTTTTTTCTGACCACATGTATTCTGTGTTGCAGGAACTGTTTTCTGAATCACAAACAAGTGACACGCAAGATGATAATTCAAAGGCGGAACCAGGAAGTTCTCAAGATGAAGATTTGGCTCCATCCTTGCCTTCAATGAACTTGAAGCTAGATTCTGTACCTTTAGATGATATGTAATGCTTATGAATTCTCCTCTCTTTTTTAAACACAGCTTGATTTTTTTTCCTTTTTGACGAGCTTGGATCATTTTATAGACATGCTAATTCCACTTGCAATGGGCAATTGTTTTATTGCAGCTCATCGGAAGATGATGAAGAAGAAGAAGAAAGTGACAAGGAGAACATCAACCCCATTATAGGGCAGTTATTTAAAACGAATTTGTCTCCAAAGGGCGATCCTGTCAAAGAATTTCTTGATGAGGAGGCTTTAGAGGAAGATTGTAGTGATGACGAAAGAAGGCGCTTTGACGATGAAGGTGAAGATGATTCTGATGCTGAAGAGATTGCTGAAATGATCGCAACTAATTACACAGAAAAATCAGCTGATCATGAGAGGCGCAATGAACTTCATCAGATGTGGCTTGCCCAACAAGATGAAGCTGGAACCGAAAACCTTTTGCAGAGACTACAATGTAAAGTAAACCAGGAAGATCCAACTTTACTTGACGAGGAAGATGAAGGGCAAAACTCATATGAAATGGATGATGAATTTGGTGATGATGATCTTCCTCCTACAAATGCTGCCCGTGTAAGCACCAAACAATTAAGGCAAATGATACCACTGATGTTCACTGATAAAGATGACGGTTATGTATCATCTGAGGATGAAGAAACAGAAAGAAGGCTGAATAAGCAGCGGCTGCTGGGGAAGGTGGTAAGTGTTTCTTTTCCGGTTGAATTGATTGTAGCAGCAAATGAGTTTTAGATCAAGTTGGTCTACACCTGCAAATTCAAATATTTTACATTCTCTGTGTTGATCACTAGAAATCTGTTCGTTTAATGTGGTGCATCGATTTTCTAACAGGAAATCAAGCAGCAGGCTGTGTTTGCATCACCAGTAGAGAATGGGGTGTCCCGAGAAGTTTTTGGCCGCATAAAGAAGCTAAACTTGGTCCCCGAGACTAAAAAGAAAGTGAAAACATCATGTAAGTTGAATCTGAAGTACAGAGATTGTCTTGCTTTCCTAGTTTCCATTTTCATTTCAAATTCATCAAATGCTATTCTCATGATCTATTGTTCCTTTGTCTCTATCTTGCTCAGCTATCTTTCCGAACCTTGTCAAAAAAGGGTCAGATAGTAATTCATCAAAGGTAAATTGTTTGCTGAAATGAAAATTGTGTATTATGTAATTTCAGTATCTTTAATACAACATATAGCTTAATATTGGCACTTCCACAAATTTGCAGTCATCTTTTCTGAATCGAATGTCAAGCATTCCAGTATCTTCAAGGCGCAATTCAAATACAGTCAAGGCTTTCATATTTGGACGAGATGACAGCAATAGTAGAAGTTCATTTGCTGCTTCGGAGGAAGACTCTAGGGACACGGTAATCAGCCCTCTATCTAAATTGATTCGGTTTTAGCCCTTTCAATCTATAAACAACATACCCTATATCAATGCCGTCTTTCTGCCATTTTCAGACGAACCAGGCAGAAAAAAGCAGCCAGCGAAAAAGAACCTTCACAGCTAAATTCAGCTCCCAAGCAAGACAAAGTACCCAAATCAGTGCAGAAACAAGCCACAACTCTTCTCTTATCGACATCCTGAAGCGCAGCTCTGTGCAGACGAGCCATTTGGCCCGAGACAATAGCATGGTTGATCATCAAGCTGCGTTCGCCGCATTCAAGCTCTCCAAGAGACCGGTAAAGGTTGAAGCTAGATCTTAATTGTAAGCTTTTATTCGATTTCGATCATGAAATCCATAATATATAGGATCTAGATTTTACACAAATCAACCTGTTATAACCTGCAAGGAGACAAACACAAAAACTACCTGAATCCATTAGATTAAGCTTTGATGCGGAAACACGATTCAGGATATGAGTATACAATCTTTTCTCCTCCTTGCCTTTTCTTTTAGTTGTTTTATGATGGATTAAAACACTCCATTTCCTCTTTCTTTTATAGTGTGGAAGTATGCATGTATGGCATCCACAACTCCACAACTTCAACGTTCCTTCATTCATGTATATATTAACTAACACACTTAATAGAGTTCATAACCTTAATGGAATAGAAACAACTCTTCACTTAATTCAATGAAACTCTTTGTTTAGTTAAATACAATTAACTTAGTATGTTTTAAAGAGGATGAGAGTTTACGTATTTGTATTAGGCAGGAGAAGAGGGAGGTCTTTTCATATATTAAATACTCCCAGATTTTAACGTCTTTAACCCGGTACCAATCCATCACGGTTCCGACTCTTATATTAAAATCATAACCATAATATAATGTATGTGGACTTAATATAATTAAACCGAAGACATATGGACCATATAAACATTATATAGAAGATATTCTTACATTCTCCCACTTGGTCCATATGATGACTTGATGGTTCAATATCATCTATAAATGCGCACCTTTATTATCAAGTCCATACATTGTCAATAACCTTACTTGAATTAGAATTGATCGGATCATGGCGGTCACATGTCATTGAGCGGCATGTTCCCTTCCATGTATCACGGATTAATCCAAACTCAATATTACTTTTAAAATTGAGAAATACCATAAGTCTCAAAATAAATATGTTATCAAATCAGACATAATGTGTACACATTACTATAATGATGACATATATAATAATGCAGAATCATAACCATAAGTGAATTCTAAGTGTTATAAACGTAATGAGCACACCTCAATTAAGCTAGCAAGGCTCCCTCCTTTACACCCATACGCTCAACATGGCCAATGAATGCCTTGGGCGACAATCCTTTAGTCAACGGATCCGCTATCATGAGATGAGTTCTTATATGCTCAATAAACACCTTTTGTTTCTGCACTTCTTCTTTAACTGTCAAGTACTTCACTTCAATGTGTTTAGCACCCTTAGAGTACTTGTCATTCTTTGAGAAGAAGACTGCTGCAGAATTATCACAATAAATTCTCAGCGGCTTGGCTATACTGTCAACAATACCAAGTCCTGAGATAAAGTTCCGCAACCACAATGCATGAATAGTGGCCTCAAAGCATGCCACAAATTCCGCTTCCATGGTGGAAGTAGCAATGACAGATTGCTTTCCACTCTTCCATGATACTGCTCCTTCAGCTAATAGGAACACGTAGCCAAATGTTGACTTCCGACTATCCACACATCCGGCAAAATCTGAATCTGAATATCCAATGACCTCAAGATGATTGGATCTCCTATATGTAAGCATGTGCTCTTTGGTGCCTTGCAAATACCTGAGAACCTTCTTTGCAGCTTTCCAGTGGTCCATTCCGGGATTACTTTGATATCGACCCAACATTCCAACAACAAAGTTGATGTCAGGTCGAGTACAAGTCTGAACATAGTTCAAACTCCCCACCACTGACGCATAAGGAATTCCTTCCATTTCCTTTCGTTCCAATTCATTTCTAGGACATTGCATTTTACTGAACTTGTCCCCTTTCTGTATTGGAACTATCCCTGCAGAGCATTTATCCATTCTATATCTCTTTAAGATCTTGGTGATATAGCCTTTCTAAGACAATCCTAATAATCCTTGTGACCTATCTCGAAATATTTCTATTCCAATCACATAGGATGCCTCACCCATATCTTTCATTTCGAAGTTCTTAAAGAGATACTTCTTAACTTCATGTAATATTCCTCTATCATTAGCAGCAAGTAATATATCATCAACATATAGGACTAAAATCACAAATTTGCTCCCACTAACCTTAATATAGATACACCGATCAACGATGATTTCTACAAAACCATAGGACGTGATAGTATCATTAAATTTAAGATACCACTGTCGGGAAGCTTGCTTCAGCCCATATATTGACTTTCTCAGCTTACACACCATGTGTTCTTTTCCCGTGGCCAAATATCCTTCGGGTTGGTCCATATATACTTCCTCCTCTAAATCACCATTAAGAAAGGCGGTTTTGACATCCATTTGATGAAGCTCGAGATCATAATGAGCCACTAATGCTAAAACAATTCTCAAAGAATCCTTCTTAGATACTGGAGCGAAGGTCTCTTTATAGTCAATGCCACCTTTCTGGGTGTAACCTTTAGCAACAAGTCTGGCTTTATACTTTTCGATGTTGCCTTTTGAGTCTCGCTTGGTCTTAAACACCCACTTAGACCCAATGGACTTAGAACCTTTAGGCCACTCAACTAAGTCCCAGACTTTGTTGTCATCCATTGACTTAATTTCTTCTTTCATGGCATTCAACCACTTTTCCGAATTGTTGCTTTCCATGGCTTGTCTAAATGAGACCGGGTCTTCATCAATACTTAAGTCACATCCATCTTCAATGGCATAAACCACATAGTCATCTGAAATAGCAGGTCTTCTTTCCCTTACAGACCGCCGTAATGGTTCATGTGGTTCATTTGCCTCATGTACTATGACTGGTTCATGTACTCTATCTTCATCTTGTGGGTTTTGGACATCGTTTGGATGCTCCAATCCATCGTGTAACTGTGATACGACAATTGGTACACCAACTTTAGAAGAAGTAACGGGTAAGGAAGTGTCTACCCGAATTTCTTGAATGTCTACCTTTCGTGGTTCACCACTCCCACTATTTTGACCATTCTCAATGAACCTAGCATTGCCCGTCTCTACTATTCTTGTACTATGGTTAGGACAATAAAATATATACCCCTTTGACTTTTCTGGATAGCCAATGAAGAAACCACTGACTGTCCTTGAATGAATTTTCTTTTCATGTGGATTGTATACCTTTACTTCTGATGGGCAACCCCAGACACGAAGATGCCTTAAACTCGGTTTCCTTCCGGTCCATAGTTCATAAGGTGTCTTAGGAACTGCCTTACTAGGAACACGATTCAAAAGGTATACATAAAGCTTTAATGCATACACCCACAGAGAAAGGGGTAAAGAGCAATTACTTAATATGCTCCTAACCATATCCATTAATGTACGATTCCGCCTCTCAGCTACACCATTCTGCTGAGGTGTATAAGGCATCGTATACTGTGCACAAATGCCTTTACTTTCGAGGAACTTTGCAAATGGACCTGGACGTTGTCCATTCTCATTATATTTTCCATAAAATTCACCACCCCTATCATATCTCACTACTTTGACTTTTCTTTCTAACTGCCTTTCCACCTCATTAATGAACACCTCAAGGACATTCACAGATTGAGATTTATCATGCAGTAGATATATATATCCATAACGTGAGTAGTCATCAATAAAAGTGATAAAATACTTTTCTCCGCTCCAAGATGGAACGTCAAAAGGCCCACATATATCAGTGTGAATCAATTCAAGAAGCTGAGTGCTTCTTGTGGCCGATTTCTTTATAGTATGCTTAGTTTGCTTTCCTTTAATGCAACTTACACACACATCCAAGTCACTAAAGTCCAAATGAGGAAGAATTTCACTTTTCACCAACCTCATTAACCTTTCTTTAGAAATGTGACCCAATCTTTGATGCCACAAGTAAGCCGAACATTCATTAGATGCACTACGTTTAATGCCTTGGCTTTCAACATGTAAGGATTCAGAAAATATGGTATCAAGATTGAACCTGTAAAGTGAGTCTATTAAAGTAGCAGAACCATAGAAACAATTATGTCTGTATAATAAAACTTCACCATGTTCAATCTTAAAACCAAAACCCAAATTATCCAGTCTACTAACAGAAACAAGATTTCTAGCACATTCAGGTACAAACAGACATCCTTCAAGATCTATATGACAACCAGTGTCTAAGATCAATCTGTAAGTTCCAATGCCTTCAATAAGTGCTTTCATCCTATTCCCCATGAACAAATACTGGTTAGTTCCTCTTATAGGCTGGATCGAATTGAATCCCTGTTTAACATGAGACACATGAGTAGTTGCACCAGAATCTAACCACCAGGTATTATTAGGCACTTCCATAAGATTCGATTCAAAGCAAACAGAATAATAATGAATACCTTTCTTCTCGAACCATGCCTTTCTTTTAGGACAATCCTTCTTGAAGTGTCACGATTTCTTACAAAAGAAACACTTTGCTTCTGTATGAAGGTGACTCTCTTTTTCCTTAATTTGAGTCTTGTCCTTCCTCCTGGCCCTTTTTCCTGGCCTTCTCTTACTACTATTGGCACCATCATGACCAACAAAATGGACAGTTTGGTCCTTCATCTTCTTTAATCTCCCTTCTTCCTGTACTAACATGTTCTTTAAGTCCTTAAAGTTCCACTTATCCTTAATGGTGTTATAGTTCACCTGAAACTGTCCGAACTCAACAGGAAGAGAGTTAATGATGAACTGAACCAAGAACGTCTCACTTACGTCCATTCCCATGGTCTTTAGCTTTGCTGCCAAATTAGACATATGAGTTACATGATCATGAATAGGCTGTGACCAATCAAACCTTTTCGTAGTTAGCTCACTCATTAGGCTTCCTACAATTGATTTGTCAGCCAAGTCCGACTGTGAATATTCCTTAATTCTCTGCATAAACTCCTTTGCATTCTCTGTCTTTGGCATGGATGGCTTGACACTTTCTGCCATAGTCATCCTCATCAGGTTCAAGCTTAGCCGATTAGACCGCTCCCAAGCCTCATAAAGAGTCTTTTCATTATCGGAGCTGGCCTCTGTAATGGCTAGGGGTTGTGTATCCGTTAGTATGGCAAGGTCCAAGGCCATAACACCCAGTAAAAACCGGATTTGTTCGGACCAATCATCATAGTTGAGCCCATTGAACTTCACGACAGAGTTAGCAGATGCATAGAGATTTACTGAAGCTGCAAAAGTACATTTATACATGCTTACCCATTAGTGCTTTGATTACATTATACAAATCCAGACAAATTCATAAACTTTAAACCATGTATTCAAGTAACCTTTGGGCAATACTTAAATATATGTACAATAATCGATGCTAAAATATAGAAACTTTTATAGACAATCACCATACACATTAGACAAATAAGCATGCTATCTTTGGATATACATACTACCCATCCTAGGTGTGATAAATCATCCCTTTAATATTATCAACTACATTCAATGATCCACCTTTGGGTGATCTCCAAGAATGATAGTCAATAAACTCAATTGTTCAATCAAACTTTTATATTATTTAGCATCCTTTTAACCATGAACAATTGACAACTATAAATCAAAGTCTAAATTTCTTTACAACAAGGCCACTTTGGTGACTAACAAGTTTTTACACAATTTAGACAATGAAATCATCTCACTTTAATGCATAGATATTTATCTATGTGATTAAACCATATAACACATGCAACTTTGTACTATGCGAGAGATAATTGTAAAGCCATAAACCTTCTTTCCAAATTAAATCGGCAAACACTGCAATACCGATTCAATTAATTTTGGGTCAAACGTATCGGCAAACTTTAATTGCCAAAACATTGGAAATTGGCAAGCCTTAATTAATGACCAAATTAATGTCATTAACTCAAACAAAATAAACCAATATTATAGCAGGATTATAGCAAACGACAATTTCAAATATCGATTCAATATTTCATGAAGAGACAAATCAAGCAATATTTTTTTTTTCGCAGTCGGTTCCATCCAAATCGGCATCAACGCTAATCCGATCATCCGAATGCATCGGTTTAATGGTGAATTGTGAAAATCTAAACCCGCTCTGATACCAATTGTAAGCTTTTATTCGATTTCGATCATGAAATCCATAATATATAGGATCTAGATTTTACACAAATCAACCTGTTATAACCTGCAAGGAGACAAACACAAAAACTACCTGAATCCATTAGATTAAGCTTTGATGCGGAAACACGATTCAGGATATGAGTATACAATCTTTTCTCCTCCTTGCCTTTTCTTTTAGTTGTTTTATGATGGATTAAAACACTCCATTTCCTCTTTCTTTTATAGTGTGGAAGTATGCATGTATGGCATCCACAACTCCACAACTTCAACGTTCCTTCATTCATGTATATATTAACTAACACACTTAATAGAGTTCATAACCTTAATGGAATAGAAACAACTCTTCACTTAATTCAATGAAACTCTTTGTTTAGTTAAATACAATTAACTTAGTATGTTTTAAAGAGGATGAGAGTTTACGTATTTGTATTAGGCAGGAGAAGAGGGAGGTCTTTTCATATATTAAATACTCCCAGATTTTAACGTCTTTAACCCGTTACCAATCCATCACGGTTCCGACTCTTATATTAAAATCATAACCATAATATAATGTATGTGGATTTAATATAATTAAACCGAAGACATATGGACCATATAAACATTATATAGAAGATATTCTTACATTAATTTCTACGTTCTTTCTGTTTATATATGGTGATTGAAATCAAATATACTGTTACATATTTGATTCGGTAAATCTGTAGCCTTCAGTGTATCAATGAAGATCCTCTACAACACTTTGTGTAACACTTGGTGTAACACAAAATTAATTATGCTATAAATTTGCAATAAAAGAAATTCCAAAATTTATATTTATGTTTTAAACCCTTGTTAGTATATGGTTGTAAAAAAATTTGATGAAAAATTATGTATTTAAATTTTATATAAATCAAATATTACTTATTTTGCCATAAGATTTTCTAAAAATTATAGAACATGTATTTTCATCAAATTTTTTTTATAAACATATACTCACAAGTGTTTAAAACATAAATATAATTTTTAAAATTTTTTTTATTGTAAATTTATAGCATAACTAATTTTGTGTTACACCTAATGTCACACAAAGTGTTATAGAGGATCCTCATTGTCAATGTAGTTGGAAAAATCTTCCAAGATGTTTATCTTTGAATTTCAGAACTTGAAGATTTGAAACATCTAGAAAGAACTATTTGAAGCTTGTTATTAAACAAATCCATGGTTCTAAGATCTCTTAGGTGAGTGACAAGTGTATGGTTGAACAATGAGGCTTTTCGTTGTTTAGGTTTGCAAATGAAAAATCTCCATCCCTATCATTGTATTAATTTGAAATATTTGTTCTATCATCTTCCCATTTTAAAAAGGTCTATCTACTGTTTATATTGACAAAATCAAAATCGATTAAGTCTCAGTCAGGGTAGCCTAGTGTTGTGGAGTAAGGGGTTGTAAGGAGATCCGAGTTTGATCCTACCTTCGTTCCTTTCTTTAGGTGAAAATTCAAGTTTTGTCTTGCTCTCTACCAATGGAGCGAGCCGGTTGGTTGAGTCATGTGTCTGGGGTTTACCTTCGGTGAATTCATCGTCATAAAAAAAATCGATTAAGCTCAATAAGATTGTAAAGTGTTTTTATGTTTTAAAAGTGTTTTATTATCAACATTTAAACTCGAATAATGGAAAAAAGCATCTTCATTTTTTTTATCATCAAGTCACATATTTAATACTAGTTCAGTACCCGCACTGTGTGCGGTTTTTTCAATTTAAATAAATTTGATACTAAACCCCGTTTATTAATTAATTACTTAATTTCTTCCAATACTTCTTCATTCGTAATTAATAGAAAATTAAATAAAAATCTTGCAATATATACATATATATATATTCTTTCTTTCTTTTAATTTAAATAAATTTTATATTAAATACCAATTAAAAATTGTAGCAAACAACCTGCAATAACAACACACCAAAAAGAAGAGAAAAGAAATCAATGTTTGTAAAATAACATTAACAATCTAAATTATATATAGGTCAAAATCTAAAAATCTATCCATAATTATAGATATATAAAATCCAAAAATATATCTCATAAATATATCAATAACTTCAAGATAGGAAATTATCTTATATAATACGGAGTAGTATTTAAATCTGGCTAATATATTTTAAAAATATATCCATATCTAATTAGATTGGGTCTAATTTTATCTTATGCATATATAGATATATTGATTAAATAGAGTTAGAATAAAATTTTATCAAAAAATATATCATATCTAATCAAATTGGGTCTAATTTTATCTTATACATATATTAATTATTTCTTTCAAAAAATTTCAAAAAATGTGATTGGTTCATACGACTACTTTTAAGGAGAAAACGCCATGTGTCTCAACCGACTTCTCATTTATTATATATAATTGATTTAATGTTTTTTTTCCAATTTATTAGTCTATGGTTTGCCCATCATTATACACAACCTAAAGTAAATTTGTGATATTGATACGTCAGAAAAAAACCCTTTTTGATTGAAAATAAAGTTGTCTTAACAATTTAAATGTCTAATATTGGTATCATTTTGCGCTAGTCAAACATCACATCCATAATAACAGGAGAAAAGGAAAGATGGAATGTCGAATGTGAATATGTGATGTTGATATACATTACAAAAAGTAGAAAAACAATTCAATTAGATTACGAACACTCTATATTTGTTAGAGCAAGCCCAACAACTTCTCTAAAATAGAGAAAATAGGAGATTTTAGAGAAAAAAAGTCATTTTATCTCCCCAACAGCTTCTCTAAACTCATCTCTAAAATAGAGAAATGGATGAAGGGAGTGAAAAAATCTCTAAATTTGTAGGAAGAGAAGTTGATCTCTATAATTTAATGTTCACTTGTCCCTAGATAGAATTTAATGACACAACCCCACATTTTCACCCATAATATAAAAAAAAATTATAATTTCATACTTACTAGTAATAAAAATATAATTACTTTTAAAAATTAATAAAAAAATTGATATGATTTGATATAATATATAAATTAATTATGTTAAATCAACATAGATAGATAAACCAAACATCATAATTCTATGTGAACTTTTATAAATAAAATAGGATATTTAATTTCATCCAATTTTATGCTATAAAGTTCACATTAAAAAATTAGTCTATAAAATTTTTACTTCAAAAAATATTCACTTGAACTCATAACTGATATTGGAATGATTTTATTTTTATAAATTATAAATTAAGCCTTATTAGTTAATTAATTTCATTAATTAATAATATATGACCAATCGCCAATCTAATTTATAATAAAATATATATTAAACAATTGAAAATAATAATAAGATTAAATTTGAATAATATTTTATCCGATTTCATGATAACTTTTATAGTAACAATCTAAATTTAGTATTAACACCATTTAAAAATAAATATCAAATTTATCCTTAGAGTTTGTTTAAAAAATATCATGTGAGAATATAATAATAATTAATATATCGTGCAAGAGGATGGGTAACATATACTAGTTCACCAACAAATATGAGGCTAAATATTATAATTAAGTTTAAATAAAGTTTTTAGAAATTTAGAATTAAACATCTTTAATAAATGCATTTATTTATCATAGTCTGTAATAAATGTAAAAATCTGTAAAATAGAGAAATTGTTGGAGTTGGAGTGAATTTTTTTTTAGAAATTTTGATATTTTAATCTCTATTTTAGAGATTTTTTACCTAATCTGTTGGGCTTGCTCTTAATCAGGTAAAACAAGAGAATGTATTAAGTATCCAAAAATAGAAATTATCTTATAGATTTTAATGTTTACGAACCATTATATCACTTGTTCTCATAAAAAAATAGGGAGAATAACAATATATATCCTAAATTAATAGGTTAGTTGTAACCCATAAAAGTTGTTTAACTTTATTCCACATGTTTTAAGGAGTTAAAAGCCGGAGAAAGTAAGGTTTTGTTGGGCAAAGAGGTTTCCACACATTTCATTGCACAAAACATGACAGATTTCTCAATGAGGGTTAACTTCGACGCGGTCATGATCCTAGTCGTTCCATTAGGACTTGAGTGGGGCTCGAGGAATTAATATGAGCTACCAACCATTGCCATGAACCTATGTTACTTGGAGTATAAGATAGGTAGAAGAAAAGTAGGAAGGAAAACACGTACGCTCGTGGATGAGCATTTCATTGATGAATCGGTGGTCAGGAGGAACTCGACGACGTTGAAGCTAGTAGAATGGCCTGCGTTCATGAAGTTCTACTTGTTGGATGGCCAGAGTGTGAGGATTGATGTGAAGAGTTTCAGACCCACCTTACTAATTAAAAGCTCTTAGCTTAATTCTTTTGAGTTTCTGATCGATCGCCGAAGTTGCAGAAATTAGTGCAAGATGAAATTAGGATACATGTTTTGCAACATCTTTAATTTGGTTATTTCCTTGGTAGATAAGCGATTCATTTGGTATGTGAGATCACATTTTGCTTAACAGTGATCTGCATGTTTGCATTTGATTTGGATTTGGCACAATTGATCAATGGATTCTAAGGATGGCGTGGTCAATAGCAAAAAAAAAAAGGAGAGAGAAGGTATAAATTACAAATCGGTAAAAATTACTAATAAACCTATCAGTCTTTAGAAATGCAAACACCAATAGACTATGATACTAGGAGATAAATCAATATAATTGTGAGATAGAGGTGAAGGTCGGGACAAATAATATGAAAGATCGACTTTACTTTGCTGAAAACAACACACAAATGTCAAGGGCTATTCCCTTATGTCACAAACCAAAAAAAAAGCACATTGAGAGTGTTCTGCTGAAAACGACAGCCGGAATATCAGAACGAGTGGATAACTAACGTAACTAATAGTGTTGAAATGTAATTTAAAGTTCCTAAGCTAAGGTCAAGTTAGTTAAGTTAGTTATGCTTGCACTGAATGTAATCAATGTAAGTGACAGTTAGTGTCAGTTTCGTTTTCTTTTGTAAAGCCACTACTTAGGAGTTATGTTAGCAAAGTAGTGGTGTAGTGGGGTGAAGTAGTTACTGGTGTCATGGAGTATGTAAGTCAGTTTTACTTTGAATCAAGGTGTGAGGCAGTTTTATTATTCTCAAGTTCTGAGATTGTGTTTGGTTCTGTTCTGTGTTCAACAGAGGAACTGTTTTGATTCTCCTGTTTTTGTGTTTGAGTTGTTGCTGATCATAACAGTGAAGAGAGGATTGATCCCTTCTGTTTCTGGGTTAACATTTGGTATCAGAGCTACACACAATTGTGTGTTTCTGGGTTCGAATTTGGGACTGAGAGAGGTGAGGAGAAACACAAAGGGAAACACTTGAGTGAAGTTCTGTGTCTGTCAAAATGCAGAACAACAACAATGGAAATTTGAGCAACCCTCAGTTGCCCATCTTTAAAGGGATCAATTACCATTTTTGGAGCTTGAAGATGGCAACTTTGTTTAAGTCTCAAGAAGTATGGAGTTTGGTTGATCAAGGATTTGAAGACAATCAAACTGAGGAACCTGATCAGCAACTAAGGGAGAAGAGGAAGAAGGACTCCAAGGCACTGTATATGATACAATCAGCTTTTGATGATGAAGTGTTTCCAAGGATAGCTGCATCAACCACTGCTCATGAGGCTTGGGAGGTTCTCAAGCAAGAAGTCATGGGAGATAAAAGAGTGATTACTGTCAAACTGCAGTCACTAAGAAAAGAGTTTGAAACTCTAGTGATGCAGGAGAAAGAGACAATTCAGATGTTCTTATCTCGAGTTTCAGGGATTGTGAACCATATGAGATCATATGGTGAGAACATGAGCAATGAGGCAATTGTGAGTAAAGTTTTAAGGAGTCTAACAAAGAGATTTGATCATGTAGTAGCAGCAATTGAAGAATCTAAAGATCTGTCTGTGTATAGATTTGAAGAGCTAGCAAGTTCTTTGCAGGCTCATGAAGATAGACTGAGTAGGACCAGTGAGCAGAAGGAAGAGAAAGTTTTTCAAGCAAAAGATGAATCCTCGAAGGGCAAACCTGAAGGTTCATCAAACAGAGGTGGCTTTAGAGGTGGTTACAGAGGTAGAGGAGGAAACAGAGGTAGCTACAGAGGTCGAGGAGGAAGAGGCCAAGGTAGATCTCAAGCTAATGGTTCAGGAAGAGGAAGTGGTAATGATCAAGGAAGAGATCAGTGGAGAGATTCATCAAAGAACCAAGGAAATGAATCAAGATCTTACAAGAGTAACATAAAGTGTTACTATTGTAAGAAGTTTGGCCATAAGGAAGCATTTTGCTGGGAGAAGCAGGAGCATGAGTAGAAGGGTGTTAATTACTCTGAAAATTGTGAGAAAGAGGACAGGCTGTTCATGGCTTTATCATCAGTTGGAGAAGAAGTCAGTAACTTGTGGTATTTGGACAGTGGATGTTCAAATCATATGTCCAGTTCAAGGAGAATGTTCAAAGAATTGGATGAAACAAAGAAAGGCAAAGTCAGGCTTGGAGACAACAAAGCTCTTGATGTAGAAGGGAAAGGCACAATTGCTGTCAGAAGTTTGCAAGGAGAGGAGAAGTTATTGCATGATGTTCAGCTTGTGCCAGGACTTGCTCATAATATGTTGAGTGTAGGTCAGCTACAAGGAGCAGGTTATTCTCTAGTCTTTGATAAAGATTCATGTGTGATTAGAGAGAAGAAAAGTGGCCATGTGATTGCTGATGTTCCCATGACCAAGAACAGAATGTTTCTATTAGATCTGTCAACTAATGTGAGCAGGGTTATGACAGCAAAATGTGATGAAAGCACCATGCTGTGGCATCAGAGGTATGGGCACCTCAATATACATAGTTTAAAGATGTTAAGCTCTAGTGGATTGGTGGAAGGTGTACCTAGAATTGGTGAACTGGAGCTCTGTGAAGGGTGCATATATGGCAAACAGATGAGAGGGTCATTTGCAGACAGAGAAGCATGGAGAGCAAAGGAGTGTTTAGAGTTGATTCATGCAGACTTGTGTGGACCCATGCAAACTGAATCTCTTGGAGGAAGTAAGTATTTCTTTCTTCTTACAGATGACTGCAATCGTATGAGTTGGGTTTATTTTTTGAAGTTGAAGTCTGAGGCTTTTGATTGCTTCAAGAAATTCAAGGCTCTCACAGAGAAACAGTCAGGCAAAGTCATCAAAGCTTTGAGAACTGACAGAGGTGGTGAATTTATGTCCTATGAGTTCATGAATTTCTGTGAGGAGAATGGAATAAGAAGAGAACTTACAACACCTTACACTCCTGAACAGAATGGTGTAGCAGAGAGAAAAAATAGAACTGTAGTAGAAATGGCAAGAAGTATGCTAAAGGCAAGAGGTGTTCCAAATCAACTCTGGTGTGAAGCTGTAGCTACTGCAGTGTATGTGCTGAATGTGTCTCCCACTCGAGCTGTGATGAATAAGACTCCATTTGAGGTTTGGAGGGAGAAGAAGCCATCAGTGAGTCATTTGAGAGTGTTTGGGTGTGTGGCTTATACTTTGATAAATCTGAGATCAAAGTTAGATGACAAAGCAGAGAAATATGTTTTCATTGGATATGCAGCTCAGTCCAAGGCTTATAAACTATACAATCCTGTGAGCAAGAGAACTATTGTGAGCAGGAATGTTGTGTTTAATGAGGAAGCCAGTTGGGAATGGGAGAAAATTGGAAGTGAGCAAATCACTAGCAGAACTGTGCCAGTTGATAATTCAGGTGATGACACTGGAAGTGATGATATGTTTGATGAAGATGATTAAGGTGGAGATCCTCCTGCAACTCCTGTGCAGCAGCATAGCTCATCCAGCAGTGGGAGTTCATCACCTTCAAGTTCTTCGAGTGAAACTCCTCCAAGAAAGTTTAGATCTTTTGCTGAGATCTATAATGACTGTGGATTTTCTCTAACTGTGACAGATCCTGAGAATTTTGATGAAGCCAAAGATGTTAGCAACTGGCAAATGGCTATGACAGAAGAGATGAAAGCCATTCAAAGAAATGATACTTGGGAGTTGGTTGATCAGCCTCAAGGAAAGAATGTGATAGGGCTGAAGTGGGTATTCAGAACTAAGTATAACACTGATGGAAGTGTCCAGAAATACAAAGCAAGGCTAGTTGCAAAAGGGTATGCACAGAAGGAGGGTATAGATTATGAAGAGACCTTTTCTCCTGTGGCTAGGCTCGAAACAGTAAGGGTTGTGCTTGCCTTGGCAGGTCAGTGGAAGCTACCAATCTATCAGTTGGATGTCAAGTCAGCTTTTTTGAATGGGGAGCTGCAAGAAGAAGTATTTGTAGAGCAGCCTCTGGGATTTGTCAAGAAAGGAGAGGAGTCTAAGGTGTACAAGCTGAAGAAGGCCTTATATGGCTGGAGCCTGGTACATCAAGATAGATGCCTTCTTTCTTCAACATCAGTTTGTGAGAAGTGAAAACGAGCCAACTTTGTATGTAAGAAAGAAGAGCACAGGTGATTTTATTGTGGCTTGTCTGTATGTGGATGATATTGTGTACCTCAGCACCTCACCTGTGATGTTGAGACAGTTTAAGGATGCCATGACATCTAGATTTGAGATGACAGATCTGGGATTAATGCAGTACTTTCTTGGACTAGAGGTAAAACAAAGATGTGAAGGCATTTTCCTGTGCCAAGAGAAGTATGCAAGAGATATGCTCAAGAAATTCAAAATGGAGGGTGGTGATGTAGCACAAACACCCATGAATACAATTGAGAAGCTGAGAAAGGAAGATGGAATTGCAAGGGGAGATGAGAAGCTGTATAGAAGCTTGGTTGGTGGTTTAAATTATCTTACACACAGCAGGCCTGATATTGCATACAGTGTAAGTGTTGTGTCAAGATATATGCACAGTCCTACAAAGCAACACCTTGGAGCAGCTAAGAGAATCCTAAGGTATGTTGCAGGTACTGTGAAGCATGGAATATGGTATGAGCAAGTGAAAGACTTTAAGCTCAGAGGTCACACTGATAGTGATTGGGCTGGGTGTCTTGATGATAAGAGGAGTACATCAGGATCAGTGTTTGATCTAGGCTCAGGGGCTATAACTTGGAGCTCAAAGAAGCAGGATACAGTTGCTCTGTCATCTTCTGAGGCAGAATATGTTGCATCTGGAGCAGCAGCAAGGCAAGCAATGTGGTTGAAGAAGCTGTTGCTGGACTTGGGATGTGATCACACTGGTGCAATTGAGATTTGGTGTGACAACAAGTCAGCAATTGCCATGACAAAGAATCCAACATTCCACGCCAGGACCAAGCACATAGAAGTGCAGCATCATTTCATTCGTGCATTAGTAGCAGAAGAAAAAGTGGTACTAAGGTTCTGTGGAACCAACAACCAGAATGCAGATTTGTTCACAAAGTCCTTAAGTGGTGCAAAGCATTACTACTTTATGGAGAAAATAGGTATGAGGGAATTTAAATTAAGGGGAGGTGTTGAAATGTAATTTAAAGTTCCTAAGCTAAGGTCAAGTTAGTTAAGTTAGTTATGCTTGCACTGAATGTAATCAATGTAAGTGACAGTTAGTGTCAGTTTCGTTTTCTTTTGTAAAGCCACTACTTAGGAGTTATGTTAGCAAAGTAGTGGTGTAGTGGGGTGAAGTAGTTACTGGTGTCATGGAGTATGTAAGTCAGTTTTACTTTGAATCAAGGTGTGAGGCGGTTTTATTATTCTCAAGTTCTGAGATTGTGTTTGGTTCCGTTCTGTGTTCAACAGAAGAACTGTTTTGATTCTCCTGTTTTTGTGTTTGAGTTGTTGCTGATCATAACAGTGAAGAGAGGATTGATCCCTTATGTTTCTGGGTTAACAAATAGTGACTATAACTACCAATCATAGTCAGCCAAAAAAAAATAACTACCGGGAGGGGAGGCCATGACCACCTCCCACCTACACCGAGTTCCGCCACTACTTATTCTAAAGGTTGTCTGTGCTATATCGAGAGTTAGTAATATATATAGCATGGTTCATCAAGGGGAATCGTGAGAATAGACAATCGTGCACTCGGTTATACGAATATGTAAAGAGAGGATAAAGATTGCATGTGTTATATCGAGAGTTTAGTAATAGTATGGTTCATCAAGGGGAATACATGAGAATAGACAATTGTGCACTCGGTTATACGAATATGTAAAGAGAGGATACATATTAGGATATACCCTTAATGAACCATGTAATGACCTGAGCATGGGCCGGATTGGCGCGAGCTTGGGTCGAACCTATGTGAAATTCTTGGCCCATTTTAGCGGGTAGGGCTTGGACCAGACTCGGATTTTGGGCTAACTACCTTATCTAGATCCGCCTATTAAAAGTTTGTGAAATATTTTTTTTATTTTTGCGTTTGATCCCAAACTTTACAATATTTGTTAAGTATCTCATGAAATTGAAATTTCATACAAAACAAAGGTATAGAAGTTACACAACTTTGAAATCACACCATATAATCTTTAGTTTAGGTTGGTTTCAATGAAAATACTTTATTAAATAGCATTATTCATTAATTTGTATGTGATCTGAATATTATTAGTTATTTAGTATTAACAAAGTATTGATATATGTACAAGTATAAATTATATAGTAAATATATCCAAGTATTTTACTACTAAAATATCTAAATTCAACCGAGACAATGCAATCACACTATATGTGGCCTTCTAACTTATTAACCAATAAATTTTCAAATTAAATAAAAAAACTTTAATATAAAAAAACAACAAATCTAACGAAATCCCTCTCAGACCAGGGTTTAAAAGATTGAGTTGTACCCATATTTTTTTCAACTATATCAAAAATGTGTTTTCAAATGATTCAAATATTTCTAAATAAAATAACGATTTTTCTATTCTATATCTTTGGGGCATAAGATGACACTAAATTGAAAAATGTTTTTTAAATAAATATGTCCCCAACACTCAAGGCTCAAGCCATCAAATGGAAGACGAAATACAAGAATTACCAAGAAAGTAGGAGTAGTTTCTCCAAAAAAAAAAATGCAATAGTGAAAAACTATGAAGAAACAATGGGTAAAATTTTTTTATGCATGATTGACACCCACGCCACAATACAAGACACCATCTAAGTAAGACATATAACTTCTCAATTTAAAGAGTTGTGTTTTATTTGGCAAATTATTTGGGAAATTAGAAATGGTCTAATATTTTATATATAGAGGAAATTGGGTGGAGTATACCCTTTTCAAGTTTTTTTTAAGTAATTGTACTCTTGCAATTTTGTTTTAGGTAATTGTACTTTTTTAAAGATGGATATTACATATTTACCCTTAAAATCAATTTTTAACCTTTTCATTTTTTATCCTTTTTTAAAATGATTGATGATGAAGATATTTTTAACAAACTTTATCCTTTTAAAAACTACTCAGTTAGATTACTCCAGACAGATTGGTGGATGAAGGGATTATTATCAACGGAGAATTTTCTAGGGTACCACTTCAAGAATTTTCTAGGTTACATGTAACGTACAGTACTCTTCAAATTATTTGATTAGAATCGTTTATCGATCAATTCTAACCTAAATTATTGTGTGCAAATAATTTTATTGTAACAATTTTTATTTCTTTTTTCAGTTTACAAATAATTTTATTGTAACAGTTTGCACCAATTTTTGTTTCTTTTTCATGTACTCCATTGAATTGCCAAGCACCATCTTCCAACTCCCAATGTCCATTGTAGTATACCGTAAGAACAATTGCATCCATCCTTTCTAATATATAAAAAAGCCAATTACATTCCACATACAATCCAACAATATATTACAATAAAAGTAAACATTACATTAATCATTCATGTAATATGATAATATTCATGCAATACAATGTCATGAGTTACTTACAAGAAATCACACTCTTGTAATACAATAATATTAATGTAATCAATTCCTGTAATGAATGAAATCTTCTACCCATTACTATACCCATATTTGTCTTGTAGAGTTGTATTACAAGAAATCACTATAACCAACTAAAGTAGCATACAATTCTTGTAATGAATGAGTTACTGTAATGAACGAATTCTTGTACGCATTACTATAACCAACTACAATAATATACAATTATTGTAATGAATAATTTTCTATAATGACCGAATTCTAGTAAAGACATGTATCAATTAAAGTAGCATACAATTATTGTAAAAATAGATAATGATTATTGTAACCTAAATTATTGTCCCTGACTAACAAGAAGCGAATACAATATCCGTAGGTAAGATATCGATTCCCTGAAGCTTCCATCTACCCTACATCTTCGTTCTTTCATCTACCCTGCATCGTCGTTCTTTTTTGAAAATCACAAAAGGTGAAGACGAGTTTTTATGTCTGTATCGGGGCGCCTAACTCCCGTGTTTGAATTAGGGTTCTCAAATTAGAGTTTACTATACCATGGAAGTTACAGTGACAAACACATAAACAAATAAAATAAATTTACCAACCTTCAATATCTTCGCAATCATTGTGCTTCAAGGAAGATACAATGGGATGAGCTTCACTTAATTGAAGCGAGGAATGGAAAAGAACGAGCGTTGATGAAATGAGATGAATGTCAATGGAATTAGAATTAATTAGAGATTCTACGATTAGTTGTTACAATCAAATCAAGGGCAAATATGTCATAACAAAAACAAAATCTTCAAGGGTACATTTACCAAAAAAACTTGAAAAGGGTATAACTACCCAATTTCGCCTATTTTATAAGAAAAATTAGAGTCAATGACTTCCATTACTCAGAAAATTATTAGTAACATTAGAGAATGGAACCAGACAACAACAAATGACAAAAAATAAGAAGGAACACGCAAGGAAGAGAAGACAAAATTCAAAATGGTGTAAACCACATACGGCTATCTACAAAATTAATGTGGATGACTCAGTAAACCCCACCGGCTTCTGCCAAGTGGGGGGGGGCTATTAGGGATTGGAATGGAAGGATCATGGACATCTTTCAGCAGGAGACCTATATCACTACGGCTCTCCAAACCGAAGCTTATGCTTTTTGTGCAGGTATACAATTAGCCGCAAATAAAGGCTTGCGGAATGTTACCATCGAAGGGGACTGCTTGGAAGTAGTTCAAGCCATTAATGATAGGACCAAGATCAAGTGGGAAATATCGCGCTATCTAGAGACGATTGATCGGCTGAAGACAAATTTTGACCACATCGAATTCAGACACTGCTTCAGAGAGGCAAATAGAATGGCTGACTAGATAACTATGAATACTTATAATTGTAATATTTTAACTCTCCCTATTAATAGAGATCTGTGTAACATCATCCGCAGGATGATTAGGGTGGTGTCTTACTCTTATAGTTCGTCCGCCCATTGTTTGCCCAGATCAGAAAAAAAAAAAGGAACAAAAAGGATATAAATTCTTGTGTAAGTTTCCCATTTAGTTTCTTGTTGAGTGGGAAAGGATGGGTTTAGCCTTTTAGGACGAAATGGTGGAGGTAATTGGTATGTTGGAATTGGAAGTCAGCAGTTGAACAATCAAATGGCATTATCCAAACCAAGTCTTTATTTATATAATTGTCTAACTTTTGGATGAGTTGAATTATCCAAAAACCAAAAAAAAAGTCAGGTACAACAACAACTGATGAGCAATTCCCTAAACCTTTTATTCGCAATTTCCTAAACCCAATCTTTTGAGTACCTGTGTACGAATGGAAAGGCTTGGAAGGCTGTGAAAGTGTTGAGGCAGCTAATGAGAAGAGGAGTACAAGATACACCGTCTTACATGACGTTGATCATGGCTCACTGTAGAGAAGGATCTTTCGTGTCCAGTTATGATCTCTTGGTTCACATGTTACGAACGAAGAGACTTGTCACATGATTCTGAGACCTACCGGATGCTTATTCAAGGGCTTTTGCAGAAGGCTGAACCTATTCTTGCCTTCAAAACCTTACATATGATCCTTAAGAGCTCCTACCTTCCGGCATCCATCACATTCCACAAAGTACTCTCAGAGCTCGTGAAAACGAGGCACGCATGTGAATCTGCCAAGCTAGTAGAGCTCAAAAGAAGCACATTAATCCTGCTTTTCGAGACGGGGCAAACAGACAAGGCATTCAGGATGCTAAACCTGCTGGATCAAAATGGATACATGGTCAAACTCGAAGAGCTGATCCATCAGCTTTCTTTGCAAGAACCAGAAGCTATTGGATACGTGGAAATTGCTGCTTTTCAGCCTAGAAACATGGAAAGGCAGATGTCGAAACGTGTGACATTTGTGATCACCGGCCTGTGTAAATCCCAAAAGGTCTTCGAGGCCTTCACACTTTACTACGAGCTAGTTGAGAAAGGACTTGATGAACAGCCTGAGTTGCATAGAGAGCCTGAAGGATTCATTGCTATCTGAGGGGAGATTAAAGGAATTGGAGTTTGTATCTAAAAGGATGCAAAATGTGGAGAGAGTGACTGATCATCTCGAGCTCGAGAATGCAAGATAGCGAGTTCCCGAAGTGGAGGATACGGTGCTAGTGATCATTGATCAGACAACTTGTTTCTATTCTATGTCAGCAGATCGAGAGGAGCATATGGATAGGATGGAAAACAGTGTACGTAGGTTGAGGAAAGATTGATCAGTTTATAGCTATTCTGAACTCTCTCCGTATATCCAGTAACAACAACAAGAGAAAATGGACTTGATTGGCTTTGGAAACTAACAATATATTTGCTTGCTTATTCAGCAAGAGGCAATTCAAGCTCCATTGCAATATATGTTGAACCATTGAAGAGAAGTGAAATCCTAAACTTAATTCACATCATTTTAATTATAATACTCCTCTGTTTCCTTTTAAGTGACTTTTTCAAGTCATGTACGTAGTTTTAGAACGATCAAAACTATATTAATTATTAATATTTTAATAATATTATAGTTATAAACAATAAGTATGAGATTATTGAAAAAAATATTTTAAAAAATTATTATTTCATATAGTTTTTCACACCTTAAAAAACGTGGTAAAAAGTTAATTAAAAAGAAACGGAGTTAGTAAGAAATAAGTAGGATGATGCAACTAATAATTTAACAGAGACTGATCGATGTAATCACAAACACATATGATATAGATAGATTCTAAACAGCATATATAGATAGATAGATACTCCTACTAAATAAACAGCAAGAGTTTTTAGGCAAGTCGATCTAGTGCATACAACCAGAAAGGAAAGGAGTGTGCTTAACATGAGAATTATCACTCATAATCCGAAGAATCGTCATCTTCAGATCGCCTATATATATATAGGTCTTTCTATCCTATGCCCTTAGGGCATAAGATAAGAACCTTAATCGGAAAGATTCCCTACCAAAAAAATAAGCGACCCTAGGAAATCAATTTTAAGAAAAGCTAAAAATAATTTAAATTTGGAAAATCTTTCCCGATTGAGCTTGGGCATAGGATAGAAAACCCGTATATATATATATATATATAGCTAGCTAGAAACCCTAGATCGGAAAACAGCCTGATTCCGGCCGGCCTGTAATCTCAGGATGCAATTACAGACAATCAATTAATTAATTATCAAATCTCTAATCTCAATTGAATTACAAAATAACATACAGATAGATAAGATATGCGAATAACAAATTAAAACCTGGAAATGGCCCCTCGCACGTCCAACCCCAAGAGGGCTTTTCTGATCCGATCGGCTCGGATTTGGTCTCTTCGGCCGGTCGAGGATTCATCGCACTAACCTCCGGGAATTCCATCTTCCTTTAATCGCTTTCGTAGCTTCGGAGAGAGAGATAGATATCAATCCGGGAGATAGAGGAACCTATTATATGCGTTTTCTGAGGGTGGTGATGGTAGGGGTTAAGGTTAGGGAAGGGCTTATTCTTGGGCCATTAAGAAAGGGCCTGGCTTTATGTGTTCCATATCGAGGCGTCCATTATGGCCCACCACGCATCAACCCGCCCTTGTGGAACGGAAAGACTTTGGCCGAATGCGGAGGCATCCCTAACCAAGAGCGTCCCGAAGGATGATATCACCGAGCTCTGAGTTGTCGAGGACCGAAGGTCCAGAGAAGGCGAAGGACAAATGCGTCAGGCGGTTAGCAGCTCTATTGACGCCCCTGTAAACGCGACGGATAGAGATTGAGGAAAAAAGACGCAAGGAGAGGGCTATGTCAGAAATAATCATTTCGGTTTCACCAGGGGGCAAGCGGGAGCCTAGGATGCTATTAATAATGGTGATGTTGTCACCTTCAATGCTGAGATGGGTAATATGATGGCTTAAAGCAACTTTGATACAGGAGGGAATGGGCGAGGGACCTGAGCTAGAACAAAGAGGCAGTCCCAAATGGTTTCTGATAATGAAACCAAAGGTTCCTTTCTTAGACGAAGAGAGAGCACCGTCGAAATTTAGTTTGTGGATTGGATGGGGGGCTTAGTCCATTTCGTAGCGGGTCGAGGTTTGCGAGTTAGTCCGTTGCTAGGCTTTTGGTTGAAGTCGTCATCTAGATTCTTTGACAATTTCCAGGAGAGAACTTGGTCGGATGCGTAAGCCGCTATGGTCCTTGTGTCAGGGTTTATGTTTTCGAAGAGATCTTTATTTCTGAAGAACCAAGCGCACCACCAGGCCATGGCAAGCAAGGTGAACTCCTACTTCCCCAAATCCCTTTTTAAGACGTTTAACATGTCAGGGACGGAATATGCTTGGGTTTGAACTGCTCTTATTTTCGCTATTAGTTTTTGATCTAATATTTGGATTGTTGCTTGGACAATAGGGCAGTCCACAAGTATAGGGTGAAGGTCTTTGAAGCAAGACATGCAAAGAGGGCAGTTTGTGGGAACACCAATATCACGATTGGCCAGTTTGACAGAAGTTGGGATTTCATTTTTTGTTACTCGCCAAAGGGAATCTTTGACTTTTGGGAGTGTTTCAAGATTCCAAATCCAGCAATGGTCTGAGCGAGAGTGTTGTCTTATTGTGTGAAGCATTTCCATGGTCGATTTAGTTGAGAACTAACCATTTATACTCCACTTCCAATAGAGGTTGTCTTGGTTGATGTGCTAAGGAATTTGGGGTTTGAAGAATGGTGTTGATGATATCATTATCAAGTTGGAGATTTAACTCTGATTGTAACTTTTGTGAGCCCCAGGTTTTGTTACAGCTTCCAGCTTCCAGGCCAGCATAATTTATATCTTTGTAATGAAGATTAATTGTTGGCAAAAATCAATTTAAAAACATGATCATTGATAATGCATATTTCAATAGGCATTATAGGATATTTTTAGATGTATTTCATTGGTATTTGGTTATGTTTTATAGTTAATTTTGTATTATGTTCTTTTGGTGGAAAATTGCGAAAACTACGCTATTTCGATTGGTTTATGCGAATTCGTAGTTCTGACATGGTGATGAGATTGGGAGAGATCATAATGGAGTGAAGAAGATGAAGAAAGCAAGGAAGAAGAAAAGCGAGGAGCGAAGGCCTAGAGCAACAAGGCTGGAATAAGGCATTTCGCCAACAAAGCTCTTACTGTTGTCATCTTGGCTACTGGGGCAAAAGTTTCATCAAAGTCCACCCCTCTTTTCTGTCTACAGCCCTGAATGACCAGTCTAGCTTTATATTTGTCTATAGATCCATCAGCCAAAAACTTGGTCTTGTAAATCCATCTACAACCAATTGCCCTCTTCCCTTTAGGAAGCTCAGTAACTACCCATGTCTTGTTCTTTTCCAATGCCCTTAACTCCAGATTCATAGCATCACACCATTTCGGATCCACAATTGCTTGGTCAAAGGTATATGGATCAGAAACTGAGTTTAAGGCTAATATAAATTTTTGAGTTTCAGGTTGCAAATGCTCATATGAAACAAAATTGGAAATGGGATAGGCAGTTACCTTTTGAGGATTAGTACGAGCTGCAGCAGTCACATAATCAGTCAACCAAGAAGGAGTTTTTGAATTCCTACATGACCTTCTCACACCAGCCAAAGGAATACTGGATGAGACAGACTCTGTGTTTGACAGTGTGTTTGACTCTGTGTTTGGAAATGTGTTTGACTCTGTGTTTGTAATATCCACCAATGAATCATCTGACCAAGATGCTTTAGATGGAAAGAATAATGATGATGATGACATTTGTTGTTGAAACTAAGCTTTGCAAGGAAATATGTGCTCAAAAAACCTGGCTCTGATACCATGTGGATTAAAGTGAAACCGAGAAAAAACAGCTCAAAAGAGCTTCTTGGTCTTCATTTCTTCAAAAACTGATTGTAGTTTGTTACAACGGAAAAACTCTCTCCCTCTTCTACCTTATATACACAATATACTAACAAACATTTGAGCGGGAACCATTCCTCTCTTTACACGTGTAATCCCTCTGCTTATTTACATAAAAGTTCCTAATTATTTACAAAGTGTTATATCATGCCCTTCCTCCTACAAATAGTAAAGAACATCCCGAAGTATGCTTCAACCCAGTTTGACATTGACAATGTTCTGCCTCGCGTCAAGGAAAAGAAGATAATGTCCCTGAAACCTTTTGTTGACCGACTTGGGTAAGTTATTGATCAAATATGATCCGGTCTTGAATCTTTTGTTGGTTGTATTTAATATCTTTTTGGTTCCTCCTTGTTCATGTATGATAATGTCCCTACAGAAATTAACAAGCTAAGTTGTAAACTATCACGCTCTGAAGTTTCTTCCTGAAATTGAACAAATGTCTGATCTGCTAGCAGCAAGAATGAGAAATCACACTGGCAGTTCAAATCCATACATGATACATGTATGTTTGTGTGGTTCTTGTTTCTCAGGATGTTCATCTGCCACAGACTTGGTGCTGGTTCATTTGCTCATAATAATAAATAATTTTAACTGTTTATGTTGATCAGGGCTCTTCATTTGAGATTTGAGAAGGGCATGGTCGGTCTCTTTTTTCGCGATTATGTTGGGAGTTGGGACAAGAGAAGAGAAAGCTCAAACGGCATAATACAGAAAGAAGGAATGGCCAAGACGTTTCAAGGTGAGTACTTAAATGACATTTGGCTTTGTCGTTTTTCTGTAGCACAATAGCATGTGTGTTCAAACAATTCAACTCCTGACACGTTTGTAATTGAGGGCTGCAGAATGGTTCCCACTTATGGCAGCTGGCTCTTCAGAAGCGGAAGGAAGGACGATGCCCCTTTTAAGAGCATCTCCAAGAGATTCTCTATCTTCATTATTTGGAAAATATTGAGATGGTTTTTGGTCCAAAAGCTTTCCCATTATATTCTCCAAAATAGAGAATGGAGAGAAAATATGGAGATCATTCCCTAAATTTGGAGAAAACTCTATATATTTTGGGGTGAATTCTAAAATGGAGAAGCTGTTGGAATGGGTTAAAAAAATATTCAGAATATTTGACTTATAATTCTCTATTTTATAGATTGTTTTAGGGAAGCTCTTGGGCATGCTCTAACCAACTGTAAGTCTGTAATCAAGAAGCATTAGATACTTTCTCCCCAATTAGTCAAATTTCGAGGCTTAATGTGTTTTCAAAGACACCTAAAGTCCACTGTGACTGATTTACAATTACACATTTCCCTTTAAAAACTTCATCTTTACCATGAAAAGAATTTAGGGAACCGACCCCCCAACGAGAATCGAGAGGGGAGTACTCTTGTTTTTCGATTCTAAGGTTAACGTTTTGTTCACTGTCTGTCTGCAGATTGGGTTTCGAGTTTCGGATTTCGATTAGGCTGCTAATACTGTATATACTTGCTTACCATCTTGCTTCTGCATTACTGGAAACTTCACATAGTTCTTGATGGTATTCGGGAGTAACTTGCTAAGTGCTGAGTAAAAATATATCATTTTTCTGGAAAATGTTTAAGAGATGAAAGCTAAAAGGTCTTGACTGAAACTGATAGAAAATAATATTGGATATCTACTATCTAGCATGCATTTTCTAGGTGACAGGAAAAGGATGGTAAAGGATAAACGCTAATTAATTTATGTGTCTTCTCCGTCTTTGATATGTTTGGAAAATTTTGGATATAAGCCTGCTATTGATAATTACACTTTTTGTTGGTAGAGGGATAAAAAGAGTTGTTACCTGTTAGGACTTGAGACTCACTCATCTACACTTTTTTAGGGCCGATGTACAAAGTTACAATTTTTTTCATTAGGTGCTCGTCTTTTAGAACACATCTGATCGAGGATCTTTATGTCTTGGCTTGTAGCCTTTTAAAATTTTCATTATTAGAAAATTGAAGTCAGGTGTCAGACACTCAGACTGATTGCTTTTGCCTTTGTGGAAGGTAATGAAGTCGGCGGTATGTGCTGTTGACAACCGTTTAATGGCTTTTGGGACAATTGATGAAAGTCTCATATTATGGATCAAGGTATCATCGCTACCATATGTTTTTATAATTATGATATAATCATGCTTACATTCCCCTATTTACTTGTTTTATAAATGTCCATTAAAAAATATTTTGCATGTTATTAGCCCATATGACATGAAAAACTACTCTTTCTCTTTATTTTGCATTGATATTGCTTGCATTAGATATTTCACTGGGGCTAAGTTTTTGTTGAGCCCAACAACATGAACTGGCCTTAGAAGTTGAACCAGTTGGACCACCCTACCAGTTAGTCTCGATAGATACATGAATAGAACAAGCTTTTAGAGTAAAATCGGATATCCTGAAATTTTACATGCTCAACTTGAGCATGTGGTTTAATTCGATGCAAAGTGACTTGCATGTTGGCTTCCTGAATTGGATTTTGTTTTTATATCGAATTGCATGTTCTTCACATCTTTAGGACTCTAATCTCTCTCTCAATTTCAGACTCAATCGGTAAGAGATCGTGAGGCATGGTTTAGGCTCGATTACAACACCCTCCTTTGTGGTAAAACACTCTTGAAAAGTGTAACTGGCTAGGAATTCATGCTACTAGATGATCAGAAAGGCTTTCTTAGACAAAAAGGGCGGGCTGAGCAGAGGCACAAACAGGAGATAGTGAGGCTGCTCAAAGAAGACGGAGAAGTCGTTGCAATGACTGGTGATGGAGTGAACGATGCACCTGCTTTGAAGCTGGCAGATATCGGCATCGCAATGGGCATTGCTGGGACAGAGGTACTCTCTTGTTTAGTAGAGATGCGGTACTCGTGCAGGTCTATTAACTCTGGTTTTATTCAAGTATTTGTTTGGTTACTTATCTGCCTTAAATCCTTATATAATACCAGTGGGAATTACCAGAGAACTTGGAGAACTGTTAAGGGACTTTCTTTGTTTTATTGTGGGATGGAGACAAATTGGTTTGCAATCAATTCTTCAAGCATCTTGCATTTACTTGTAAATTTTTTTAAATGGTAAATTTTCTGACATAGTTGAGCTTTGCTGTAGTTATTATATCTTCCTTGGATTTTTTTTGACAGGAAAGTGTTTTCCAGAAGACTTTGCTCAACTCTAGACTGACTTCGATGACCTTACCTTCCAGTGCTTCAAAATCTTCCACGTCTAGCCACAGTCAATTGGCAAAATTAATGCTAGATGATGGAAGCGTTGTAGCCTTTGTTAGTGGTAATGCCTTGTTTGCTTTTTGTAACATCTTCTGCAATTTTGGATTATTGATTAATCTGCAAGTTTTGGTTTTGTTGACCTTGCCTAAGCCTCTTAGATTGATTTCAGTGAAGCAAGTGAGAATGTTAGCACAATTTGCAGACCTATTATATGTTTGGATGGATGTCAAATCATTAGCCTGTCTTATGCATGTTGTGATAGGTTGATGCTGACGAAGGCAAGTCTCGCGTGAGGCAGTTATCTGGATTTGGCACCACTGGCTGGAACTATCGACAGAATGCCTGGCAGCGATGTCTTCCAAATGGTCCAATTGCGCTTTCGCCAATGGGAGATAACTATAGCAATATCGTTTGCTGCTGAACACAATCTCTGCAGATGCATCCACGTTTGACGCACCACCAATGCTAATGTAAATGTTTTCTCCGTCCGTTTTCACCGGATAAACAAATAGAGATCTCAGTGCTTAGTCTCCATCAAGTCTATCGAGATATACGGCCTTGCTTTCTTTCTCCCTCATGTGTTCTCGTGGAGGTCTTCCTCTTTCTATTTTCGTCTCTTTCTTCTACCAAAGCTACAGATTTTGTTGCATAACATAGCTATATCCTTCCCTCTATTCATTAAGATCCCTGAATTCAAATCCTTATTGTTTATACTCTGAATTATTTTCCCATTTGCAGGATCAAAGTTTTTATTCTCTATTCTTAGTCGATCGTGATTCGACCTACCAAATTATTCCCTACTGTTTACTTTTTTACTTGTGTCTGTTTCTTTTGTTCAGTTTTGTTGATTGTGATTTCAGCCTCCACCGCCTTTCTTCGGCGTCTTGCCCTCCGGTCATTTTCTACGCGAGATGAGGTCTTGGCAGAGCTTTACGTAAGCACCCGTGCTCCCCAACCCTGAGTTCGAGTAATTGTAGTTGGCGCCCATTAGATTTTAGGCAGTTTTAGCAAGCATTTGAGACTAGCAGCGAGGACATCTTATGGAAGCTGCATCTCTCGGCCTTGGCCTGTAGCCAGTGTTTGTGTGCTTTGCATTGGAGTAGAGGGTTCTTTCATTTTCTGGGTGGGTCAGTTCTGAATATTTATTTTTCTTGGGAGAACTTTCGTGTCATTGAGACCTTCCCTATCCTCAACGGTAGTGGTTTCTTTTTGTATATTTGGTATGGGAGGTTGGAGGTATTCACCATTGAACTCGATTATTTGTCAAACCATCTCCGGAACACGTGTATGAACATGTCTCTGTAGCTTTTGCAAATTCCTCCATTGAATTGGTTAATTTTGCAACACTTGTGTTTTGATTTTGTGTTTCCATGTTTAATGGCATTTCAGGTTAGGGTTTTGAGTGACTCACTTTGCAAGGGCATTCTCTCATCTCTGCCTAGAAGTCGTATTTGAAGCCTCTAGAAACCACATATCCAATTCGCATTCTCGCTCTGTGGTAATCGATCGACAAGAGAAGTCAAGTGTATGTATGTGTACTGGGAATCAAGTGGAGTACGAGAGTTTTGTGTGGGCATTGGGTGGGAGCTAGTTTCACTTGGGCGATAATTTGGTGGATGGAGAACCGGTGGGGGGTTTTTGAGTGCTGATATTAAGTTTGTTTCGAGATGAGATGTTTGATTGTTGATGCCGATGTGCTGCAGCTTGGTATATATTATATGGAGGGTGGGATGGTAGGCTTAGTTTCGTTTTTAGAGGCTTCAAACAAGCACAAACACAAACTGATATATACACAAACACAAATACAAATATACATAAATACCAACGGAAACTAAATCCAACACAGACATTGACCCCAACAGAAAGTAAATTCAACACAAACATCTAGCAAACATAAACCCATCAGAAACTAAATCCAACAACTAGCAAACATTGACCCCAACAGAAATTAAATTCAACACAAACATCTAGCAAACATAAACCCAACATAAACTAAATCCAATCCCAATCAACTCCTACTCATCATCGTCATCGTCGTCAGCATCATCGTCGATGAAAAGAAACTCCAACTCATCATCGTCTCCGTTGTCGCCGCCGTCGTCGTTGAGAAAAGGAAAGTTCACCCCCGCCAAATCCTCGTTGTTGACCAACCAATCGGTCGCCGTGAATTCGTCAACTCCGTAATCTATGAGCAACTTTACAAACAAAATTCCATCGGATCGAATGATGTCCCAAAATTTCGTGATATCTAGAGGAGGCACATGATAATTCATGAAGGTGACAAGGTCACCCACAAGGAAGAGGTTGTTCGCATGGAGAATTATTACAGCCTCCTGAAACCCAAGATAAAGCATTTGCTTCACAAAAAATATCAGTTCCTTCAACTGGTCATAGATGCCTGGTATGGAGCTTGTTCACGGTATTGAGGTTAAATGTCAAGACATATACGCCACAATTCATGAATCAAAATTATTTATTACTCTGATTTTACTTAGATCTAGGTCAAGAATGTACATAATATTTTGTTCAATCTATGAATCAAATTTATTTATTACTCCGATTATACTTGGATCTAGGTCCAAAAGGTACAAAAAGGAGTAGTAACCTTTTTTTTTAAAAAAAAAATGAAAACTGTTTTTTATATAAAGTTTGACTAAAACTTTTCAAGCAGATTTCTTCACAACCTGTAGCTATGACAGGACAACCGGCATATTTTAGGTGCATTGAGTAAACTTGTGTTGGATTAGCATGAGTGAAGTGGGGAATAGAGTTTAGATAAGTATTGCACTGGAATTTTCATATCTTGCATTCATTGTTTCTATAAGAATGAATCTTTATTGGTGAAGCTTATTCTGGAACGAGTCTGCCACAATTCAAGGAATGAGTTTTCCTACTTGTTATAGGAACCCCTTGAATTGTAGCAGACTCATTCTAGAACAAAGATTCATTCTTGTAGAAACAATGAATGGAAGAAATGAAAACCAAGTGCAATACTTATCTAAACTCCATTCCCCACTTCACTCATGCTAATCCAACACAAGTTTACTCAATGCACCTAAAATATACCTACAACTCCATTCCCCACTTCACTTCCATGTTGAGATGAAGTGCGAGATCAATGGATATCAACTCATTGCAGATTTCTTCACAACCCGTAGCTATGACAGGACAACCGGCCCATATGAGGACAACAAAGGAGTTAGATCAAATTAATAGAGCCTTTCGATTCTTCTTCAAGGTTCTACATTCTTATGGTGACTTTCGTTGCGTTTCCGAATAAATCCGTACAATCCCTGATCACTCCGAACTATAAATTATGTGAATCAAGTTTATAATCACAATATAAATATACATACATATGTGTGTGAGAGATGGATCCAATGTGAATGGTGAACAAACTAGTTATTCATAGGTAACGTCATAATTATTTATTTTGTGTAATATAGTTAGGGGCAAACAAGATCCTCTACATCACATTTTGTGCTCCACCCCCTACTCCACACATATATTTTAACATTTATTTAATCTTAAAAAAATATATTTATATTCCTAACATTTATTTTTATATATTTATAAAATTTTATTTTAAAAAATCATATTTTAAAAATTAAAAAGGCGATATTTTACAAAATATAACTATTAAAAATTTTAAAACTTGAATTTTTAAAATAAAATTTTATAAACATATAAAAGTAGAGGTTGGGAATATAAATATATATTTTAAATTTTTACAAAAGAATAATTTTTATCTTTAAATTTTCATGTAAATCTCAAGCGTTGATCATTTTACTCTAACGTTTTAGATTTGTTCACATATTACACCGGAAAAGATGTTCACAAATGATCTATTATCTATCTATCTATAATATTTGATTAACACATTTTACATATTTAAAATAACAAAATTTTTAAAAAACAATCTATAAATTATTCAAATCAAGTTTATAATCACATTATAAACTTAATTTAATTTATTAACAAAATTTAAAATCTATTTTATTAAATTAAAAATTTAAGTTATTTAAACTCAATAAAAAAGTGTTAATGAAACATTAAGTGTTTATACCTACAACTGCATTATAACGAAAATAAATTGGAATCCAAACACACCCTTACAAACGCCAAATACTTGACGAGTGTATTTGGAAATGTCAATGGTAAGTCTATATTTAACACGTGTTAAGGGAACAATTTGACTTATCACTATTTATACACTAAGACTGATACATAACGTCCTACATGGTATTCTATGGTTGATTCTGAAATTTTTTTCTTCCGCCAAAAAGAAATATTAAAATAATATATTGCCATAATTTAAAAAAAGTTATCACAAGCTATATACTATCTACATATATTTTAGCTAATTGATAAAATATATATCAAAACTATTTCTTAGCCGCACATTAAAAAAATATTAATAAATAAATATTTCATAGCCGTTATTTTATTTATATCTAGATTATTTTTTGGTGTAAAATATTATTATATCTATACTCCCTCCGTCCGGAAATAAAAGATGTTTGACTTTTTTACACGTAGTTTTAGGAGCTAAAAACTATATAAAAGTCAAACATCATTTATTTCCGGACGGAGGGACTATTATTTATTTATTTAAACATATCTACCCATAAATTGAATTAATTTTGTTGTAATTGATATTAATTTACAACTCTATTAGAATAATTTTTGTCTCTATTGTATTATTTTTAAAAAATTGCATAACAAAATAAACATAAAAATTGTTTTTTTAAGATTAATTGTACTTATTACTAGAAAAAAGTTATGGTTCATTTTGTAAAATAAAAAATCTTGATAAAAATATTTTCAAACAATAAAACTGATAATTTTCAAAAAAAATTAATATTTAGTTTGTTATAAAAATAATTTTTTTGAAAAAACTATTTTTTTTAAAAAGTTTAATTCATTTTTTTTTGCAAAAAAAAATTATGGTTCAATTCGTTAAAAAAATATTTGATTTAAAACAATAAAAATAATAATTTTGACAAAAATTTAATATTCATTTTTTTAAAATAAAATATTTGAAAAAACAAATTGTAGTTCGATTTTTTTCGCTCATTATATTATTTTTCATAGATAATTTTTAGATAATTTTATGATAATATATTAATATATTGTCATTTATGAGAAGTGTTATATCTGTTTCTACAACCATTATTCGGTATGATAATCACACAATATATTTTTTTTTATCGAATATACAATTTTGATACTAACTTCATAAATCAATAAGTTTTTTTTGCATGAAAAAAACTTATTGACATCAACTTCTCGAGTCAATCCAAATGACGAAAAACTAACAATGTGTAGTGGTAAATAAATGTTGCCTTGAACTTATAAAAGGAAAAGTCTATACTTTTACACTAAGTGTAATAATAAATACTTTACACTACTAACAAAAATAAGATGATTCCCACTATTATATTTATAATAAACAAAAATTCTAAAAAGGTAAAAAAAAAAAAAAAAAAAAAAACTTTCATCACCATGATTCATGATCATTAAAATTTATTGCAAATTACTACATTAAATAATTTAATGACACATTGACACATATCATATTTTAATTTATATAAGAATAAAATTTTACATGTATCATGGTCCCTTATAAAATGATGAGATGGACGGTGGTCACGGTGGGGTGGCCAATTCAACAATGAGAAAGCAAGAGCAAACGGTTTTCCATTTGGAGGAGGAACCAGTCAAATTCGGCCGTTGTCCAACCTCCGGTAGTGCCCTCGCAACGCCAAAAATCCACAAGGAATTTCGATTTTCTCGGCATGTGTTGAATTCCTTGTCTCTGGATGATTACGATCTGTGAATCCACCGCAATCGATTCCTTCCTTCCTTCCTTCCACGAGTGAAATTCATCCTATCAAACTTTTTCCTTGTTGGAGAAATTCCGTCCGAAATTTCCCCCTATATTTCCTCTAACTACCGAACTCAAACTCATCTTTGCGTGACCAATTCTATCCGTGCTTAATTACTCCTTCAAGTATCTTTTATCCTTTCTGTTCCAGCGATTTTGCCGGAATTTCTTTTGTTTTTTCAGTTCCGAGATTTTGATTTCCGTGTTTCTGTATCGTGTGAGGTGAGCGATTTTTTTTTTTTAATGGTTCTCTGATCCATGGCGGGTTCAGGAACGCGTTTGTCGTCGTCGGAGAGTGGGATTCCGACGGGGCTGAATCGGATTAAGACTGTTAGGGAGCCGATTTCGCTTTGCCAGGGCTCGAAACATGCTGATTCCGTTAAGCCGTCGGTTTCATCGGCGCCGGCTAGGAAATCAAAGCAGAAACCCGCGGGATTCGGCTACGTTAGACCAGGTCTGTGTTCCAGCTAGGTTTTATCCCTTTTTTAAATTCTAATTGTCATTTTTTTTTTTAAATTCTGTATTCCTCCAATTTGAACGTGTGAACTTGTAATTGCCAGCGTCGAAGGTGTATTTTTGGAGTAATAGTTGTTATCAGTTTGTTTAAGGCAATGGTGGCAATAGGACAGCTGAAAGCCATAAAACAACTGCTGTTGTCGTATAAAATTGGATTATACTGTCAGGTGTTCTTTAGTTCTAGTAGAAATGTGAATACAATTGATTTTCCAACCTAGATTTTATTTGAGGACGAAATACTACTTTTGATTTAGAGTGTGGATATTCAACTTGTGATGAGTTTAGTGCTCAAGTTCCAAACATAAGATGTTCTTATAAGAAATGATTCAGAGCGAATGACTTGCATATTTTAGCTGCTTTTGATTTCTATTAACTTGTTTTGTGTCTTTGTTATAACGTATAAGTACTTGGTGATCATCAAGTTATGAACTCAAACTTAAATCACTATTTCTGCCTTGTTTAAGGATTTTCTAGAGGGAAGAAGATAACGTGGTGGCTAGCATCATATCTTTCAAAGGAACGGGGCTTTAGCAGAACTTCAGTTGCTGTAAAGGTGAGAAATCTTTCTCAGATAAGGTTACTGATTACAGGGTTTTGTAAAACAAGGCAGGTATTAAGGTGCTAGTGCATTGACAGGGTACTAGATCTGATGGTAAGGAAATTAACACAGAGGGTCCAGTAAGAAGCAAACTGCACAAATCAGGAAAGGATTCACCTGCACAACAGCATATGTCAGATGATAAATCCAAGAACGTTACAAGAGATTTTAAAAGCTTCTCACATGAACTCAGACGAGGAAATGCTCTTCCTCCTGATTTGAAGAGTTTCTCACATGAACTTGAATGGGCCAGTGATTTGTCATATGGCAAATCAAGGGCACACAGTTATAGTGATTTGAAGGTATTCTCTCGCATAGTCCAATGAACTATTTTTTTTTACAATTCAAAGTGTGGATGCCTTTCTGGATAGGGGAAATAATAGTTTGCATGCCATCATCTAAGCTAGAAAAATGAACTTTGTTACCCATTTGTATTGTTCTAAAAGTGTTGATTTTTGCTTATTGATTTATGTTCTCTTCGTAGACCGAAACAAAACCATATTTGGATTTGAAAATAATTAGAAGTACAATGAATAGGAATTCTCATAATCATATATACTTACTTCTGTCTGGGAAAAGGAATCCCAGCTGTGTGTTACCCTGACAAACTTAAACATCCAATTGGTTAAATATTGTCCGAGATAATCACATATCTAGTATATTAGACCATCCACAATGGTTGTGTGCAAATGTGTAAATGTGTATTTTTTAGACATTTTCTAGCTCCATTGGTGGTTTTGGGTGTGTGCAAATGTACACATTTGAGCATAAGATGTGCAAATTTGAGCACACCATCTCCCCCATGTGTAAAAACTTTTACAAAAAGCAAGACAATTTCATTGGTTTATTTTTTTAGGATTTTATTTTTCTTTTTGTTTAAAATAAATTGTATTTCAATGATGTGTAAAAAATGCACATTTCACCAATGGAGTAAATTACTAAAAAAGTGATGTGTATTTTTATACATCTTGTGCAAATGTGTACATTTTACACAAAACCATTGTGGATGGTCTTATGGATTCTGGTGCTCTGAGTGCTTATAATTGCTATCTGTAATCAAGTTGGCTCTTTTGCATTCAAATACTCGTGAGCAACCATGGTACATGATAATGCCTACCCGGTGAAAATCATATAGCCAGCACAAGGATACAACCTTAAAACTGAAGGGTGGGCAACATTGTGAATTTTGCATCATCTGGTAATAGAAGTTGTATGCTACTTACCAATTTGGTTCTTTCTATATTCTGCATCACCCTCAGCTATTTCCTTTCTTGGTGCTTAGGTTAATTTTGTTCTCAAGTGATTTATTCAACATCATAAGCATGTGCTTATTCAAACATCAATATGGGATTCAGATTGTTTTTTCTGTCTAATTTGTTTTGACTTGGGAGCCAGGAGCTCTTGGGATCCTTGCATCTGAGATTTGACGAGGCCAAAGAAGTAGTGAATATGGAGCTGTCCAGTTTTGTGTGTGATGTTACGGATTATCTTGAGCAGCATGATTCCTCCTTTACAGGACGTGAAATAGCTGAGGAATTGTTGACTCTGGCTCAAAATTGCATTAAAATGAACTCCACTGAGTTGCGGGAGAAATGTGAATGTATTGTTCAAGACTTGAGAGAAAAACGACAACTTTGTCAAACTGGAATTCTTAAGTGGTTGGTCACTCACATGCTGTACACACTGACTCGTTGCACTAGACTGCTGCAGTTTCAGAAAGATACTGAGCCCATTGATGAGAAGGCTTATCACAAATTTAAGCGGGTTCTAGAAAGTATCCCTTCTCTTGATATGAGTTGGTTGCCTGATGCAGAAATAGGTGCTTCAGTTACAGTTTATGATTCACTCCATGATGTTCCTGTGAAGCATGATAAGGTGGCTGGCCATGATTCTTCTAGAAGCACTGAGACAGGTCATTGTATGTTAATGGCACCAGATGGTGATAATGGAAAAGTTCTGAGAAAGGGATCCCCATTCCTTGATCTACAATCACTATCTGAAAATGCAGAGTCTATCTATGAATCGTATGATGAGCAAGAGCAAACCTTGGACGAACCTGTAGTACTTTGTCGGATATGTGAGGAAACTGTTCCTGTGATGCACTTGGAATTTCATTCGTACATATGTGCATATGTAGATAAATTTGATATGGCTTGTTTAACTCTGGATGAACGGCTATCCAAACTCACTGAACTTCTGGAACAAATCATAGAATCACGCAAGTATTACCAGTGCACAACACCCTCCAGTCCAGAAAATTTCAGAATGACACCTAATAACTCTGAAGGTACACCAGAAGGTTATTCTCCAAATGCAAGTGAATGGCAGAATAGATATTTAGAAGAAATGTTTGAGGACCTTCATGAGATGGACACTGCTCGTATAGAAGACGTGCACATTGCTGCTTCAATGTTTATGAAGTGTCCCTTGGCATTTAAGCTCAGCAAACATGGCCCATCTTCTGCAACTGGTAGCATTTCAGGATCCTCTACAAACACCCCTAGAGCTGCTCATTTTGACTTCTGGTTGGAACACTGCAATCCTTCTGGACAAGAGGATATAAAACAGGTAGGTAAACCTATCAAACTCTCCGTACATAATTATTGCCACAAATGGGGAGACAAATTTTCGGTTATGTATGATTATAATGATAAACCTCTGGTGTAAAGACTAACCATCATAATCTGTCACCTGGGCAACCATAGTGCCGACTTGATTGCCACACGTAAGGAATGCATATTTAAACCCCTGAACTTGCTTGCCATTCTACACAAAATTGGTTTAGAAGCTGAAAACCTTGTTGGCTCACTACATAAAGTTGCTTGCCACACTCAAGGAATGCATATTTTATCTGAGCACATTAGAACCCCTGAGCTGTCAAATAGATCTGTGCACTTAATTATTACCACTGTTACCCTTTTCAGATGATTGTCCTAGCAGACATATCTCGCTGTGTGGCAGCTACAGATATCTCAAAAGATGGATGTTGTGAGTTCTTAGTAGCTTGTATGGAAGATTTGCAGGATGTGCTGCAGCAGAGTCAGTGCAAAGCTTTGGTGATTGATACATTTGGACATAGAGTAGAGAAGCTTTTGCGGTAAGCTGTTGGTCGTGATATAATTGTTTTGCAATAAAGTTACCAGGTTTCCAAATGGTTCATACTCATCTTCACGTTTCTTTTTGTTAATAAATGCAGAGAAAAATACATGTTTGCATGTGATCTAATTGATTCTAAGGATAATGATTATGATGGAACGCCCAAGAAAAGTTCAAGGACTGCATCAGATGACACATCCGAGTCTAGTTCTCTGTCCACTCCTGTAAACTTTTCAAATAGAGAACGGATATCCATTGATGATTTTCAGATAATCAAGCCAATTAGCAGGGGTGCTTTTGGTAAAGTTTTTCTTGCCAGAAAGAGAACTACTAGAGATTTATTTGCAATCAAGGTGAATGCTACTTTAAAGCATCTAAATTCTGCTCTTGGAAACCACTTAAATATGCAAAACTAGGCAGGATTAATTTTCGACCTTTTCCTTTTCAATAAAGAACTTTGATTACATATTATCTGTAGTTTTTAATCTGACATATTTTATTTTGTAGGTGCTGAAGAAATTGGATATGATACGCAAAAATGACATTGAACGAATATTAGCAGAGCGTAACATATTAATTGCTGTTCGGAACCCATTCATGGTAATGTTTAGTTGCACAGTTAACACCTACATGATATGCACATGCTACAGAGTTTTTGAATTTAGTGTCATATATTGCTGCTGTCGTCAATTATGCTACTTAATGTTCAAAATTTAAATTATTGAAGAAATCATATGGATTATTAATAAAAAAAAAAGGCTAAGACATTTACACTAAAGCATACCTGATATTTCTGTCGCTGCAGGTTCGGTTTTATTATTCATTCACTTCTAGAGATAATCTTTATCTAGTCATGGAATATCTCAATGGTGGTGACCTGTATTCTTTGCTCCGAAATGTTGGTTGCCTTGAAGAAGATGTGGCTCGTACATATATTGCTGAACTGGTGGGGTAAAAGCTTACAGTTGAATGCACAGTCTTCACTCTTCATCTTTCTTCAACTCCTCAATGACTTAGTTAAAATTTCCAGGTCCTTGCTTTGGAATATCTTCATTCTCTGGGCATTGTGCATCGTGATCTTAAGCCAGACAACATATTGATTGGACAAGATGGTCACATCAAGGTATGCATAACAAAAGGTCTTGTTAATCAGCTTATGGATTTTGGTAGTTCAGTGATACTGACAGTCACTCTCTTTAATCAGCTTACGGATTTTGGGCTGTCAAGAATTGGTCTTATTAATAGCACTGCTAACTTAGATGGAGCTGAGACTAAAGGTACTTTAGGCTCCAAAAGCCTGAATGAGCAAACAGCAGAAGAACCAAGACAGTCAGCAGTCGGTACACCTGACTACTTGTCACCTGAGATCCTTCTTGGAGTTGATCATGGTTAGTTCAAATTTCGTTTTGGTTGCATTTCCAGATCTGAAAATACTGGAAAGGAATATCTTTTTATCTCTCCCTCATTTCTTCTCGACGAACATTTCTTTCCTTTTTGATACAACAATTAATGCCTTCTTGGCTGTTCATGGTGAATAATATGCAGGTCACGCTGCGGATTGGTGGTCAGTAGGAATTATTCTGTTCGAGTTGATTACAGGAATTCCACCTTTTGCTGCTGATCTTCCAGAGGTAATTAAAATGACAGTTTGCCTCTTTCATTTTCTCGCAAGTAACAAAAAACTAAAGAGATGTTATTGGTGGATAAACTCAAATAATTTCCCAATCATCAAATTTCCATCTCTAAAATGTTTTCGAGTAGTTCAATGAATTGACTTTACATAACAAGTTGTCATGATTTTTATTGCCAAAGCTGTGTCCCAGATGTTCATCATTGTGTTTCTATTTGGCTTTGTTTCATAGCCTCTTGCTGTTGGGATTTTTCCATTGGTTGTGATTGGTGAAGTCTTAGCAAATCCAAACGTCATTTCATGTTACAAACCAATTCTGCAGTAGCTGATTAACAAGCAGATGATACACTGCAGCAGTGCAGTGCAGTTTGTGTCTATAAGCATCCCTTTAAAAAGGTGAAAAAAAATAAATGATAAAAGAAGTAAAAGATATGCGTGATAGGTCAACTTCAAAGTCGTTGCTTAGAAAAAGTATCATTGGCTCCACTTGACAATAGCACTTGATCTTAGCCAAAAGGCCGAGAAAGGTATCACTTGACAATAGCACATGTATGAATCTCTAACATGTTTCAAATGTGAGTTTTTTTTTTTACTTGCACAAAAGGAATATTGAGATTTCTTTTTTGACTATCAATACAAAATGGGGCCTAATGGTCACTAAAAAAAACATTAGTATATCATAATCTGGAGTCGTTTTCCTCGTTGTTTTGGTTAATGTTCCTTGCATATAGTAACTTACATAATATGAGCTCATCTTTCTGAAAAAATTCCTTGCACAGATCATCTTTGGCAACATTCTGAACAGGAAAATTCCTTGGCCTTCAGTTCCTTCGGATTTGTCATTTGAGGCTCAAGATATAATCAGCAGGTTAGTTTGCTGCATGCAGTCCCTTTAAGAGTCTCCACTGCTTGTGCTTCATACTACCAACCAATGACGATAAAATTATTTCTTGATGGGGAAAAATCCACTATAAACACAATGTTCTATGTGCTTGTTATTTTTATCAACGCATTAGTGTTTGTTTTTATAAAATAAGAATCAATAGTGTCCATGATTCCTTGCATCTATGCAAGTTCTTTTGGGTGTAATTTTATTTAGTGATGATTAAGTTGCGATGTATTTCCCAGATTTCTGATGCTAGATCCAGCTGAGCGTCTTGGAGCAAGAGGAGCATCAGAGGTTGGATTTTCCTTTTTATAGCATGATTTTTGGAGAAGTTACCCTTCAAAGAAAAAGCAAATTTGGTTGCTGCTTTCTTTTACAATGATTTATATCCTTTGTTTAACAATATATCTTTTATCATTTGTTTAACAATATATCTTTGCAGGTGAAAGCACACCCATTTTTTAAAGGCATTAACTGGGACACATTAGCATCACAGAAGGTAGCATATCTGCTTTTTGTTTCCTTCATGAGATTAAACTAGCAGATTTTCTATGTGAATGCCTTAATGTGATTCTTCCTCTGCTTGATCTCTTCATAGGCTGCTTTTGTTCCACGGCCAGATACAATAGACGACACAAGCTACTTCGTGTCACGTTTTGATCGTAGTTTCAGAACGTCTCACCACGAAATGTCAAGTGATTCTGCCTCCGAAACAAGCAGCACATGCTCCATTGATGAAGTAGAGGTTGGTTTGAGCATTTGCTGAACGAAATCATCTATGTGTAAATAATTTAACTCTCATTGAACTTTGGCGGTTTCTCCATCTACAGAGGGATGGATGCGGAAATCTTGAAGAGTTCAGTTCATCCATTGATCTTTCTTCAATCAATTTCTCATTCAAGGTACCCTCTAACTTCCTTACACTCTTCACTCAACTTCATATGATGCATTCTATATCACACAGATGCCAACCAATTTCACTTCCACTGCAGAATCTGTCGCAGTTGGCATCTATCAACCACGACATGCTCTTGCGAAGTGGGAAGGATCCATCCAAGTGCTCATCGCCATCAAGATCCGCAAACCGAAAAATAAACCCATTATGAATTTATGATCAATGCACATAAAAAAAATAAAGTCCCTTGTAAAAATCCCTTTGTACATAAATGCCAATATCTTAGGTTCATTGTGTACAGATTCAACATTGAGCTCATCACATCATATATATATATATATCCCAGGCTTTTCCATGACACTAATGATCTGGTGGGTCCCATTCAAATTAAGTCATTCAGGGGAAAAAAAAGGCGGGAATTTTTGGCGCCATTACATCGTTCTGGGGCCACTATTTATACCCCAAGAGCCCTCCTGTTGGTGACTCCATCTTCTCAAAACCCATTTGCAGAAAGCCTCTGTAGAAGTTATGGCGGAGCAAGTGAACACCACCGGCCCTGAGATCAAGGAGCCCACCCCGAAGATACAGAAGCTCGAGCACAACGGCGTCGTATCAGATGACCCTAAGCCTCTCTTCAAGGTGAAGAGGCTGTCGGAAAAGGCCGTTTTGCCTTCTAGAGGCTCCCATCTCTCTGCCGGCTATGACCTCTCGAGGTAGTTTCCTGTTCTGCAATTTAGGGTTTTGTGTTTTGGGGGCCCTTTTTTGTAGGGGTTTAATTCATTTGTTGTTTGCAGTGCTGTTGAAATCAAGGTGCCGGCGAGGGGGAAAGCGCTGGTGGCGACTGATCTCAGCATCGCCATTCCTGAAGGGACCTATGCTCGTATCGGTCTGTGTTGTTGTTATGTCTCTGTTGATTTTGATTTCTTAGGGTTTCAGTTTTCAAGTTTGCTGATTTTGATTGTTGGGTTGTGTCTTTGTGGTGCAGCGCCGAGATCCGGGTTGGCATGGAAGCATTCGATCGACGTGGGTGCCGGTGTGATCGACGCCGACTACAGGGGGTCCGTCGGGGTGATTCTGTTCAACCATTCCGATGTGGAGTTCGAGGTGAAGGCAGGAGATAGGATTGCCCAGTTGATCATTCAGAAGATTATGACTCCTGATGTGGTTGAGGTTGAGGATCTGGACTCCACTCTCAGAGGTGCTGCTGGCTTTGGCTCCACTGGGGTTTGATTTCCGGGTTTAGGGTTTTTCGAAAACGTGTTTCGAATGTCGAACACTTGGTGGGTTATGTGAATCACGAAGGCATGTATTAGCGCACCTTAATGAATATAAACAATTATGGGGATTTTAATGTGTTAAATCTCCCCCCACATTCAATATCTTGAAGATGAGATGTAATCATTCACCACAAAGTCCTGTTAAAACAGATGTTAGTCAATCATGGCTAAAGCAGATTTAAGATTATGAAGCCAGAAAAAAAAGATCATAAAAGAACTACCATGATCAAAGGTTGAACAGAAGTAATCATGTTTGATACTGTCAGCAAAATAAGGTCTGCTTTTCAGGTAGACAGAGATGCAGAAAAACACAAATACAACAGTAGAAATCTTAACACCAATTCAAAGCAAAACGCTAGCAGGAGCAGAGTATGTATTATGGGGTGGAGTCCCTCAAAATCATCAACTAGCAGCAACCAAGTCCAACATGGGTTGTGGATTAATCTGCAGCAGCGCCATCGAACAATACTACAGCCTGTAGTTCTGAGCTCACGAAATCATAGATTAATCTTCTCGCTTAAGAGTGAAAACCGAAGAGGGAATCGGGTTTCCATTGGAATAGTTGGACAGGAGTGATGATTTTGAAGTCACAAGCTCCACTTGAAGGGGGTTTGTACTGATTAATCAGAGTCCTCATAAACTCCCCCGTCGTCAGAGAGATCATCAAAAGATCTCATGTCGAGCTGGTAGCGGAGAATTCCACCTATGCCACCGAACCCCCTGCAGAATTGTGATCCTTCTTGTGATCTGTTTGTGACGAACTCAAGGGTGCAGCCGAATTTTTTGTAGTTGTTGGCAAACCATTCCAACAGCGATGTCTTTTCCTGAACCTCAAGCTCGGCGTTGGTTTCTGAGTCTCTGAAATTGCTCTGATCTGCCTCCTGCTCCTTGTTTAAGTGCTTAATGACAATCTCACCAGATGTGCCATTTTTCAACTCATACCTGCTGATGTCGAGGTTCTCCCACACAATCAATGTCTCCACAGCACCCATTTCCAGACCTTTCAGTGTGTCTTCAACCCCAAACACATACTTTCCGGTGTCTTGACTTATTTCTTCAAAGTACTTGCCTATCAGTTTCTTCTCTTGAATGAACTTCACATTGGCAAGGATTTCAGAGGACAGCTCAATTGCTTGATTGAAGCCATTCTCTCCACCATAAGAAACATCCACTACGTTTAATATTTTGGTCTGCAGGCGCTGATCAAACATATCTGACTGGCTGAGCTCAGTCTTGAAGTCTGCAGATCCAGCAAGGATTAAACCAGAAACATTTGGCTGACTGGTAGCGGGGTTGATGAAGAACTGTGTAGCAAGCTCAGCAGTCTTTCTGACATAGTTGTGTCGCTTCTCCATCCGGAGACGAGCAAAACGTAAAGCAGACTGTCCTCCTCGTCCGTGTTTCTTTGGAAGATCAACAGTAAACTTATGCAGGACCTCCCTAGTGTTGCCACTTAGTGTACCAAATAAGGTTCCATTACCATCCATGACGATAAACCCAAACTTATCATCAGACTCCAGGAGCTCATTCAGTGCCTCAGTGTGAAACTTATTGTCACAGAGGTACAAAGAAGCATTGATGGGGCGGAAAGGCTCAAAGTCAATTGTTACTTTCTTTTCCTTGCCATCATCTGTCACTATAGTTCCTGTGTAAAGGACAAGTCCATTGGGAGGAACCTTGCTGTAGAGCTTTAGTCTCTGCTGAGCAGATGTAATTGCTCCCAGCACAGATTGACGATTAACCCTACTCTTGATGTTAGAAGCAGTTCCATATTCATCACCCAACATCTTGGCAACCCTAGATATTTGATCACGTGGAGGCATGATCAGAGAAATCATGCTTGTTCCGTTGCCTCTAGCAGCTTCTAATGCTTTTATAAGCTTCTTGATCTTCCACATCTCAATATTCTTGTCAGCTTCTTGGTCCCCCATCTTGAATTAAAGTACCTAATTCCACAAGCACAAAAAGATGCCGAAAAACAATGAACAACGGTTAACAGCAAGCTCTAATCACTCTTTCTCAGATGATCACATGCATTGATATAATTAAGCATGGGATGAGGTTGGAGGTTAAAGATAGCACAGCACTCTATAATATATTTCAAGAATTTCCAGCACACAAGAAAACCAGTTCCTGGTCATGATTCGAAAAACAGAGGTTGCATCCTTTTAAAAACTGAAGCTCAATTAGTCGTGCAACAATGCATATCAAATATAACCAAGCCTAGCAACAAATCTCCCAAAAGTAGTCAGAAAGTTACAACATGAATATAGTACAAGTATTGACAGACTAGTCTTATGGCTTCCCTCATGCAGAAGCAATTCAGTTACATAGAAGTCCATGGCTGTGGCGTTCATGTAGTTAAAAGACATGAACCACGTATATAACAGAAGATATGCATACATCAAGAGCAACAGTAATATTCTATGTCATGAAATACATTGCCATGGATAAAGTAGCAATCCCTAACTTCACTTTCATCCATAAAGGAGCAATTGTAATTCCTTTTAAGCATAAAATCAAAGTCCATCGTCATGTTCTTAGTTCTTTTAGCAGCTACTGAGATAGAAATCACTATGAAGCCAACCAAACGAATTCCAAGGCAATCAAGCGAAGCTCAAATTGAATAACCGATCCAGATGGGATAAGTTCGACTAACATATAAAACACAGATTCTACTAGCATAACATTCAAATCACAAATCTGAATCAACTCATCTTTTAACACCTGCTCGCTCCATAGAATTCAATAAAAGACAACGAATCTCTAAAAGATCGGATTAAACAGACTCAAATCCACAGACATGAGAGCTATCAATCACAATCAAACAAAACGGATAAGCTAGAGCTTGCGCAATTCAATTCCGACAAAATTCGGGCTTAATCCGATCCAAAAACTCCAAATAAAGATGAAAGGAAGTACAAATCTAAACTCGGATTGAAGCAACCACACGCAAATACCAGAATGAACAAGATTCAGCAGAGGGAAAGAGGAAGCATAAGGCTAGACAGTAATACAATACCAGAAGATGAAAAATTAAGTATACGGAAATGGAGGAGTCGATGTCTGAAGCTCCGCCTCCTATGAAGAAGCGACAATGTCAGGAGAGAGAGAGAGAGAGAGAGAGAGAGAGAGAGAGAGGAGGCATACAATTGAAGGTTGAAAAGCCCTAGACTCCAACGCGGCTGATCTAACCATGGTTAGTTATCTACGGTTTTCTTGACCATCTTCTAGGGTTAAGTCATTGGCGGTTTGACCATTTGACCGATTCTTACCTCTTGATATCTCTATCTACTCTTTCCGATGGGCTTTCACCGCGACACCGGCCGGCAACCAAAATAATAAAATAAATGGAATACAAATTCAAAATAATAAATAGATGGATTAAAAATACGTTTTATATATTAATATTAAAACATTATATGTCGATTAATTAGTTTAGCTAATTGAAAGCTGACTCAACGGTGCACTGTAGTCGATTAATTAATGTGTATATTTCTTTTCTTGAGGTGTATATATGATATTTAAATATTTAATTGAGTGATTACCCAAAAAGCCACTTAAAGGACTTTGACAAAAACACCATTTAATTTAATTGAGTGATTACTCATCAATTAACTTTCTACTTAAAAAGCAAAAAAAAATGGTGTTTTCTTTACAAAATGTTGTTGTACTTACTGATAAATTGTTAGTTATAGTTTTGATGAACCTAGTAAATTTTTTTTTTTGTGGAATAGTAAAAAAAAAAAGTTGAGTAATATACTTAGAGCATAATAATATATTTTTAAATCTTCTTAAAAATGTATAAAATGTTAAGATGACATGAAAAAATGAATCTAAATAATATGGAGTATAAAATATCACCTTTAAATAAAAAAAATAATACAAACTTTAGAAATACTAAATTCATGTGCAAATTGTGCTAATATTAACAAAAAAATATATATGGTTTAAAAATCCAATCAAAATTCAAACCAAAATATTGACAAAAGTTTAACATGTTGCACTTATAGACATTGAATCATTGATAGTTTTGCTAATAAGGATATCGCCCCCTCTAAACCCTAACATATTTTGGTGAGTGTTCTTTTTGGTAAAATTATTAAGGAGATGGAGTTGAACTTTAACATGACGGTTAGACAGAAGACCGTTTTTGGATGTCTACAAGCAGCACATGCCCAAGATTTTCTTCTTGTTGTCTTATTGATGGGCTTGTACATCATATGACACCGGTAGAGTACCACACAATTCTCATATATCGCCTTATGATCTCACTATTCCCAGTTGATGAAATTTGTCATATTCCCAATTATCGGAGGGTTTGGATACTTTAGGGGAGTATGCAGTTCACTATAAAGAACTTCTAGGCTTCAAGTATAGGCATGATCTTGTTCGAAATGTTCTCTTTGATATATTTACGCGGGCGGGGGTTTCTGTTAAGAACGAGGCACCTGTGAACTTCTTGACTGATCTGCAGGAGGAGAGATCAACGTTGAGGCCAGCTGACGTTTTGGTTTTTGGGTGGATAGGCGGAAAGCATCTTGTGTTGATTTGACAGAAGTTTCTTCTTTGGTTAGTTTGGGGAATGGGACATTTACGGTGGGACATGCAGCTCTCAAAGTGGCTTCAGCTAAAGTGGTCAAACATGAGAAGGTGTGTATTGACAATCAACACGTATTCGTTCCGTTTGCGTTTGATACCTTTGGTTTCTTGGCACTTGATGCTGTCGAGCTTCTCAAGAAAGTCCAAAAGGTTACGCATGGTAATGTTATGACCCCTAGATTTATGAATGTCGTATTCAAAAGAATTGGTTTTGCTATTCAAAAGGGGTTGGTGGCGCAACTTGTTGCCCGTTTACCGTCTGTGTATGTAATTATATATTTTTCGAGCTTAGAACTTGTAAATGAAAAATAAATAAAAGTGATAAATATTGACATGACAATTGAAAATTTATATGGTATGTTTCAACCGATCAAAATGTTGAATTGACAATTGATCAAAAATTTCAACTAAGATCCGACTAAAATTATAAATTTCGTGTTCTTTGCTCCCCGGACAATTAAATCCTAAATTATTTCAGAGTTTATTTATATTCACGAGAAAAACATACTCAGAATAACTTTTAAATTTAAAAATAAAAATTACTTAATTAAAATCAACCTCAACTACTTGTATCCATGGACGGAATCAGAAAGTTTTGAGGGGAGGGGCACAAAAGTACTACATAACGATATTGAGAAAAAATTCTTAAAACATACAACGTGTTCGATACTATAAACTAATGCCAAATGATATTACAAACTAGTACTGTTAAATGATATTACAAACTAAAAAGTTCATCATTTTTAATTAGATCGAGGTCTATACTACTAAATAAAACTCTGTTATATTTTTCCATTAAAAATAAATAAATATAAATAAATAAATGAAATAGCCGAAGAAAAGAAATTAACTAACCAAATAATGATATAAAACACAATAAATAAACATTGAATCAATATTTAACTTGCTGTATTCTTACCATGTAATAGTGTATAACTAGATATAATTTTTTTTAACTTGCGTAAGTTCTTGCCAAATTCTCAAAATAAGTAATATAACCTATGATTTCGAAGCTCTCGAGATGAATTATAATCCGTGAATATCAATTTAAGTAAAATATAAAAAGTATTATAATATATTGAAATAAAATTAAAGTGATAAATACACCTACAATTTTCAGACATTCATAACTTTTTTACTCAAATATCAGATTAGGGCGTATTATATATCAAAACGAAGGTATCGACGAGAAGAATATACCTAGGTAAATTTATCGGATGAGGGAGGAGGCACATGCTCTCCCATACCCCCTTGGCTCCGCCTCTGCTTATATCCAGCTAAAATTTTAAATTTCTTAATCTTTCTGAATTATTTTAGAACATACCCACAGTAACTTTAAAAATTTTAACATAAAAATTACTATAATTCATTTTTTCATACTTATAAGTCCATCCTCTTACATAGTTGTCTATTAGAAGAAAGAAAACCATACCAATTAATTAGTCCAACGAACTCCACTCGCATATGCAATGGGGCTATTGTCTTCAACACCCTCCCATCTTCCCCATTTGACTTCACAGTCATCAATCATCCCTCAATTTCACAGCTAAAACTCAAATCAATCCAAATCCACCAATTCCAAGCACCAAACATGTCTCCACTCCTCCTGCTACTCCCATTCATCTCCCTCACTCTCCTTGTCGCTCTCAAGCTGATCCACTCCCTCATCTGGGTCCCACACAAGATCCGCCACCACTTCGCCCGCCAGGGCGTCTCCGGCCCGCCTCCCCGCCCTCTCTTCGGCAACACCGCCGAGATCCGGCGGCTGTACGCCCAGGCCCAGTCCAAGCCCATGTCCTCTTCCCCATTAGACAGCGACATCACCCACCGGGTCATGCCGTTCTACTCCGCCTGGGCCCCACTCTACGGCAAGACCTTCCTCTACTGGTTCGGGCCCAGGCCCATGCTGGCCCTCTCCGACCCCGACTTGATCAAGGAGGTCCTCATGAACACCAATGGCTCCTTCTCTCGGATCCCTCACAACCCTTTGGCTCATTTGCTGCTCGGCGATGGCCTTGTTGCCCTCGACGGCGATAAGTGGGCCCTCCATCGCCGGATCGCTAACAAGGCTTTCGCCATGGATAGGGTCAAGGTATCATTTCCTTCTGTTACTGCATCGAGTGAGGTCATTATCGAGTCAATTCGTTTCTGTTCTTGAGTCTAACTCAGGTCGGATTGTGTCGGGTTTTCGGGTCATGACGACTGCTATAAGGCTTGAGAATTGAGATCAATAAGTATCAATCAACATAGACCAATCGAACTTGACTAAGATTTAAAAAAAAAACAATCAAGTTAGGTCAATATCGATTGAGTCCATTCGGATTGTTTGAAGTGAAATGAGGGTAAACAATCAAATTTTATTTCAAATTCGAGTTGTTTCAGTTAGACTCAAGTCGGATCGTGTCGGGTTTTCGGGTAACAACGACTACTATAAGGCTTGATTGATTTAATACTTTATAGGTAGCAATCAAGTATCAATCAGATGTAAAACAACTTAGTCCAATCGAACTTGACTAAGAAAAACAAAACAATCAAGTCAGGTCAATTCGGATTGTTTTTAGTCTAATGCAAGTCGGATCATGCCGGTTTATCAGTCGGACTAAGATTAAAAAAAAAACAAAAATCAAGTTAGTAAATATCGATTGAGTTAATTCAGATTGTTTGAAGTCAAATGAGGGTAAACAGTCAAATTTTATTTCAAATACGGGTTGTTTCGTTTATCGGGTTACAAGATTCGATTTGATTTGGAATGGGAAATTCCGAAATTGTGAATTTATTTTTATTTTTGATGCAGAGTTGGATACCGGAGATGGCGGACAGTACAATGAAGATGATGAGAAATTGGGAGGGAGTGAGGGGAGGGAGAGATGAAATGGAGATGGAGGTGCACAAGGAGATGACAGATTTGAGTGCAGACATTATATCAAGAACAGCTTTTGGCAGCAGCTATGAACAAGGAAGGTCCATTTTCCAGTTGCAAGATCAGCAGTTGCACCTCGTCTCGCTTGCTCTCCGAAGTGTCTACATTCCCGGCTTCAGGTGTCGTTTTAGCTTTTGACACGACAGTTAAGAGAAAACAAAAAATGTTGTTCTTAGAGACTACTACGTATTTGATTGTCTTGGTTGTGTAGGTTCCTTCCGACAAAGAGGAACCGGGAGAGATGGAGGCTAGATAAGGAGACGCGAGACTCTATCCGAGAACTGATCAAGAAAAACCGCGACACAAACCAAAACTCGGGGAACCTTGTTAGCATGTTGATGGCATCGACTAAGAATGAAGACGGCAAAGAAGAGAGGATTGGGATGGAGGAAGTTATCGACGAATGCAAGACCTTCTATTTCGCGGGAAAGGAAACCACCGCGCATCTCTTGACTTGGGCCCTCGTCCTCCTTGGAGCTCACTCAGAATGGCAGGACAAGGCAAGGGAGGAAGTTTTCCGAGTTTGTGGAGATGGAAACCTTCTTCCCTCTGCTGACAACATAAGTGACTTCAAGATTGTTAGTACAATTTCTTCGTCGTCGAGTTGCTGATTTCTTACAAGGAGCTGATAAAAAAATTGTACATTGTTATGACAGATAAACATGATACTCAATGAAACGCTAAGGCTATACCCTCCGGCGGTGATGCTGAAGAGGAAAACGACCAAGAGTGTTAAGCTAGGGAGACTAACCATACCAGTTGATACACAGCTGTACCTGCCGATGACAGCACTGCACCATGATGTGGAAATATGGGGCGAAGATGCGAATGAGTTCAACCCTATGAGGTTCGTCGAGCCTCCAAGGAAGCCTGTGGGCGCGTTCTTCCCGTTTGGGCTAGGCCCCCGGGTTTGTGCAGGCCAGAACTTGGCAATGGTGGAAGCAAAGGTAGTTCTGGCTATGATCATCTTGCACTACTCCTTCGCGCTTTCGCCCTCTTATGTGCACGCGCCGATGCAGCTCATTACCTTGCAGCCTCAGTATGGAGTTCAGATTGTTTTCAGGAAGGTTTCCAACACTTGAAAGATTAGAAAAAACTGTACATAAATGTAGGTTGTAGTTCAAGTTTGGTTGTGCTGCTGATGTGTTGCTAACTTGCTGTACTTTATATGTAAAAATCAACCCACTTGTTGTGTTTTTGAAGTTGTGTTGATGAATTAATGGAATGTATGAAATGACAGTGAAGATTCCCCTAGTGCTCACTACATGCATCACAAAATTATTTAGATCTAAAATTTATTTTTATTAAAATTTAAAATTATATTTATATTATACTACTATTTATTTATATTTGAAAGACCAGCCCATCATGTATTTAAAAAGAATTAACAGTTGGATGGATATATTGCTCTACTCTCTCCGCTTAAAATATAGGTCGTTTATTTTTATTATATATATATATATATTTAAAAATCTATAAAATATTAAATTTTAATTAATTTTTTAAAATAATACTGTATTGTTTTAAAAAATTAATATTTTATAGATTTTTTAACTATTTAAAAAATGTATAATAAAATATATGTTGAAACGAATTGAATAAGGGTGTTATTAGATACACCGTAAATCCAGATTAGCAAATGCATGTCCGTATTGACGTGGTGCCACGTCCTTGTTAATGTGTAGATGAACACTTAAAATCTTATCTTACTCTATAGTAAAGTAAGCTTTTTTGGGTCATTTATTGCCCATTCATTTAACTATTATAATTATATATTTTTAAGTTTTCTTTCTTTTCAAATTTATAAAAACTCTTCTTCTACCAAAATTGTTAAAGAAGTGTTCATTAAGTATAAATTTTTATATTATCAAATTAAATAAAATTGAAATTTTAGTTTGAATAAAAGAATTATTAAATAAATAAAATTAGTAAAGTAAGCTTTTTTGGGTCATTTATTCCCCATTCATTTAACCATTATAATTATACATTTTTAAGTTTTCTTTCTTTTCAAATTTATAAAAACTCTTCTTCTACCAAAATTGTTAAAGAAGTGTTCATTAAGTATAAATTTTTATATTATCAAATTAAATAAAATTGAAATTTTAGTTTGAATAAAAGAATTATTAAATAAAATTACGAAACTTATAGAATAATCAATTGAGTAAATTGGAGAAGAAAATTAAAAGAATACAATAAGGTAAAAACTAAAAGAATAAAATAATATTATTTATATTTTCAATAAAATAAGGAGAAAATTAAAAAATAATGCTATTTATATTTTAGTAAAAAAATAACTAGAATAAATATTATATAGCTAAATAGCAAATGGATAAAGATAGATTAATTTAATTTATTCGAGAAAATAAGATAACAATGGATAAAAATATAATAATTATATTTATATATGCAGCAAAAAAAATTGACATTATAAAATAAATATGTTTTTAAAAATCATTAAAAATAAACTTACTTTTAAAATAAACCATTAAAAATCACATGATTTCAAAGTAAATCCGTGCGTATCACGGGATCGTCCACTAGTTGAAAGTAAATCAGGATTTAGGTTACTATATTCATATATTTAGTTTTTAATGATAATTAGGCCTCGTCATTTCATTTTCAGCCGTTAAAAAGTCAAAAGGTAAAATCCGTTACTTTCCATTTGTACACGTTGTTTTTTAATTTAAAAAAAAAATCAATATGTCGGGTATTTCTATTTCCGTTCTATCCAGTGGTGGAGTTTTGTCCTACCCCATCTGGCCTGTTTAGGGTTTTCCAAATTTCATGGATTAAGCATTTAATCTCCACACGAAGCTTCTCCACACGTGAATTATCGTCTGTTTCCATCGTTCATCCAATCAACCGATCGCCATAACACCACAAAAATTTGAGGAAAATACGGAATTAAACGAAGAAGAAATCAGGTCTGCGAGGAGAGAGATTGAGACGTTTGAGAAGCTGGTCGTTACTTCATTGAAGAGGGTGGGCACTGGTAGGCAAATCTCCCTGCTTCTCATATCAATTGATACTTTTTTTTCGGTAAAGATCCAGCCTTTAGCTGTTCTTCTGCTTGAAAGCTCGTTTTTTGGTTCTTTTCTTGGTCGATTTGATAGAAAGATAGTGTGAAACTTGTGGGATTTTTCGATCCTTTGTAAGTATTTGTTTATTGATGTTCTTGTTCTTCGTTGATAAATACCAGTAATTGTTTATTCGCTGACTGGGTCTTTAGATGGAGAGGTTTAAGATTCCTATTGTATGGAAGCTGGTGGTTGCTCATTTGCTTGTATAGATTGGAATGAGTGATTCTATTGATGTTTTACTTATGATTTTAGTATATGAAAGGATTATTCATGGTGATTAATTATGGTCTTGTACAGGAATAAGTTGAGTTCTGAAAGAGGGCTTTTTCTTTCAATTACAAAATTCACGGATGCAAGGGAGACTAGTTCTTTGACAAGTACTTGATGCTTTGGAAGTCATGAGATATTACCTTGTGCATAGTCCTGTGGTTTATTTAGTCAGAAACAAGGGCTTCAAAGTTGAAATTTTCTGGCTAAGGAGTTAAGATGCCATCAGGCAATCTATCGAAATTGAGGAGTGTTGCCCAACATGGAATTCGGAGCTCCATTGTGGGGCAGGGAGCTTTTATCGAAGACTGCTTAGGAGGGCTAATTGGGCAGGGGAAATTTCTGTTCAGCAACTATAAGTTGTTTCAATCTGTACCACTCTCTTCACTTTCGCATCTGAATAGCATCGTGCGAAATGGTACTGTTGTTTCTGGAAGGTTAGATTCTCTGGCTAGCCAAGGAACAAACGTGACTGTCGTTGGGGCTCTTTCTCGTACGTTCTCCATTCCATCCGTGTCAGGTCCTGCATCACAGATCTGTGGATATCATGTTAGTCGATTGTTTTTAGAGTCAGAAAAGTCTTCCAGTGTTGAGAAGCCAAAGATCATTATGTCTGCTTCTGGTACCAAAACTCTACTTGCTGATTTTATTGTAGATAACTGGATTTCAAGGCGACGTTACTATGGAATGTTGAGGAACAATGCTACTACTGTACTCTGTAAAAAAGGTCTTGATAGCTGCATAGCTGCTAGAATGAGTTTAAAGAAGCCGGAAAACTCCAATTCGATTGTTTATGGCTATTTTGTATATAATTCCTTATGGTCAAGGCATGTGTCAAATATGGATCCATGGTCTGATTGTAAAGACTTGCACAGTTCTGCTGCTTCAACATGTCAGACTGCTGGCAGTGGCACTGCATCTGATTTGTCCTTCGACAGTTTTTCGCACAAGGACGAGACAGCCGTGTCAATCACTTCATCTGAAGAGTATGTACCTAAGAGATCCTTGTGCCTTTTTCTTTTTCTTTCCAATTATCTTTGAACTGTGTGGTTAGTTAGCTGTCTCGATTTTGCTATTATTGCATTGTAAAACTTGTCAACCATCAGCTTTTCTCAAGGTCATAGAAACTAACCAACTGAGCTTAAAATAAGCCTTTAACATCTTTTGTTCTTTCAGTATTAATTGATTTGTGGTTTGATTCTTTTTCTACAGTGTGTAATAACTAATAACTGTGCAAGTTTGTTCTTATCAACATAGTTATGTTGTAGGATAAGCTTTTACGGATGTGTTACATAGTTCTGTTGTAAGCTTCAGCACGAGACAGTAACAGTGGGCAGCATATATTACACCTAGAAAGATATGTTTCCTGTGTCATATGTTAACTGTGTACCTTTTAATCAAATCATTCTGATTTCGAAAATGTTTTGGCCTAAATCTTATGTTCTTATAGCACATATTCATAAGTTCTAGCATCATATGATGAATTGGTAGCACTTGAGTTCTCTTTTCACTGTAATAATTTGCAGTAATGTTGCTAAATCTGGTAATGTAGGCAAACTCCTCTCGAAAGTGCCCTCAAGTTACTTTCAGGATCTTGTTATTATCCTCATCCCGACAAAGAGGAAACAGGCGGGGAGGATGCTCACTTCATTTGTGCTGAAGAACATGCCATAGGCGTGGCTGATGGTGTTGGTGGCTGGGCTGATGTTGGTATTAACGCAGGGCTATATGCCCAGGAGCTGATGTCAAACGCTGTCACTGCTATTCAAGAGGAACCGAAAGGTTACATCGACCCTGCTAGGGTATTAGAGAAAGCTCACTCAAGCACAAAAGCCAAAGGCTCCTCAACTGCTTGCATTATCGCGTTAACTAATCAGGTATACTTGATTGTAGCAAAATATAAATCTGTCAAAATTGCTGTCTAGATTCATGTTCAAGAAGTTGAGATCCTGACATTCGCATAACTCATACGTATCAAGACTAAATTGTCTTCCTGACATTTGCGTCATTTCAAGAATTTGTACTAGTATATATGTATCATTTCATCCCCTAATTATTTTCCTCATTCTACAGGGTCTTCATGCTATCAATTTAGGCGACAGTGGGTTTATAGTGGTCAGAGATGGCTGCACTGTGTTCCGATCCCCAGCACAGCAGCATGATTTTAATTTTACATATCAGTTGGAGAGTGGAACCAGTGGTGATTTACCAAGTTCTGGACAGGTTAGTTGAGCAATTGGTCCGATTTTCTGTTTAATCGGTGACAATAGAAGTTGAGTTCTATCTGGCTTTGTAGGGGACTTGTTTATCTTGATCTCATATATATGTTGTGGAATGCCTTCGTCGTGATCTTGTGCCAAGATGAAGAAAAATATGATTTGATGTGGCAAGCTTAGCTTCGTGGCAACCCGTTCACTGAACATTTTGCTTGCTGGAATGTGTTATGATTTGCTTATTATATGATCTTCAAATTGTCAATCTAAAGTAAGCTTCATTACTCTTTAACTTTCTCATGCCACAGGTTTTTACCGTTGCTGTTGCTCCTGGTGACGTAGTGATTGCTGGAACAGATGGGCTGTTCGACAATTTGTACAACAACGAGGTGACCTCAGTGGTAGTTCACGCAAAGAGAGCCGGCCTTGGACCTCAAGTCACGGCGCAGAAGATTGCAATCCTAGCACGACAACGAGCCCAGGATAGAAACAGGCAGACTCCTTTCTCCACTGCAGCCCAAGACGCTGGTTTTCGGTACTATGGTGGCAAGCTCGATGATATCACTGTCGTCGTTTCCTACATTACCAGCTCAAGCAACGTATGATACTATGATCCCTCTATCTCTTCGTCGACAAATTCTGAATATTTTTGTTTTAACTTGTTTCTGTTTTCGCTATGGTTGTTGCTTCCTATGATCTTTTGCAGGAAAAGGACTCTTCAAGTTGTGTGTGATTTTTAACAGATTCAAATGAAACTAGGGTTTTTTGGCAGTAGTTTGCTTAAGCTGTTTCTCATCATAAATCCCTTAATTTTGTTGAGAAAAAGGGTGTTGATAAGCCTCCATTTATGCCTTTGCTCCATGTAAATAACTGGTTTCCTGTGCCTGTATTTAGACTGTTCTATCTGTTTGAATAGTTAAATGGGAAAATATTTTGTGAGGAAAACATTTTTGTTTTATTTTATTTTATTTTATTCCCACGGCATTTATTTTTCTTAGAATATATCAGTACAATTAAATAATTAATCATATACACAAATGATTCTAACTCTTTCATGGAACAAATTGTGGATTAATATGACATTATCCAATTCCTAGTATAGTTGCAATAAACCAAGGTTACTTGAATAAATAAATTGAGTTTAAGAAATGCTACAAGTTTTTTAAAGACAGATTCAGTATTTGATTAAACTATTTAGAAAATGATCTTTCTTGGGTTGAATATTTGAATTGGTTTGCCAAAGTATTACATGTTCCCTTTTCAAATAACATAAATAGAGTAAAATGTTGATTTACATGTAAAATATAAATAAGTCATAAAATGTTGATTTTCATATGTAAAATATAAACAATTCATAGCCAAATAATAATAATTAAGTCGTGTGTACTCTTTTGAAAAAATCATTGCAAAAATACTACTGTATTATTTCCACATACTGCTATTTTCACACAATTTATTTGCGTTTCGGCTATATACACCGCAAATCCCCACGTCCTTGAAGACGTGCTTGCACGTCCTTAAGGACCTGCAAATCCTTAAGGACGTGCATGTACGTCCTTAAGGACGTGCTTGTTTACAGTCCCAGACTTGCACGTCCTTAAGAACGTGCAAGTACGTCCTTAAGGACGTGCAAATCCTTAATCCGGATTTGCGGTGTATATAACAACACCCTTTATTTGTGTTGATAACAACTTTTTGATTCAATGTCGTGTTGTTCTTTTATATTTTGCCATGAAACCAAGATGCAAACAATTTATACAAACTCTTTATTTTCTAGAGGCTCTTTAATTGGATTGAACAAACAATTTTTTAATCAATTTTTATGTGTCCAAGTTTACATTTTTTTTGTACATCAACTTTAAAAATGCACCAATTTAGGTTCAAAAGTGAATTATTTACTGTACTCATCCTCACTCCCATTTTGACATGATCCATTTCCTATAGGCAAATCCCATTTTAACATAATCATATGTTTATCTGAGTCGAATAAACTATAAATTGATTACTCATATTCAATTCGTTTAAAATGAGTTATGTTTGATTGTACTCACCTCGACATGTTTAATAAATAAATAAGAATGAGTCGAGTTTTTTTTCGAGCTTGAGCCACCCTACTTGCTTAATACATGAAAAATTAGAGAGAATTTTACAAATTTCGTAAAATTTGAATAAAATTCGAGTTATTCAAATTTTAGTTGAGTTGATTTTATATTTGAATTGAGCTTCAAAATATACACTCAACTCAACCCATTTAGTAGTTAAAGCTCATGCTTAAATTGAGCCTTTTTTCGAACCGAACCCGAACCAAACTCGATATATACTCAGATAATAATAGCATGCGTCACTGCGTGCATTCATTCATAATTCACATCATTTTTTCATGTTGATTTCTACCGTATTGATTTGGCCCAAATTCTACAACACTGCAAAGTCAACTGAGATCCTAGGCACGTTAGTGGCACTTATCCTCTTACAAAATCAACTCATTTTAAGATCATCAGCAAGGAGCTCATTTTTTCCTGCCAAAATCTGCTATAGTAACTCTCCCGTGTGCTGTGTATCCGGGAGGGACAGCACGATCAGGGTTTAATCGCATTCCACTCTACTGATTGCTCGCCCCTTTGTTCAGAGATCTCCCTGCAAGTGCTGAGGGTTTCAGCTGCTTGTGGAATTTGAAAATGATTGGGGCTCGCAGAGATGGGTTGATGAGGAGCGGCGGCAAAGAATCTCTTCGCTATTCCCGGATCGCGGCGGCTGTGGCGATCGGGATTTTAACCGGTCTCGTTTTCGCTTTCGTTTACCCAAGTGGGTTCTTCGTCTCTGATCCGTCCGTTTCCGGTCGCCGCCTCTCGAAAACTGATGTCCAGGTTTGCACTTTCCTTCATTTTTTTCTTCAGATTTGATGTTAATGAGCGAAATTGAGATGGGTAATCGGCCAATTGGCAAGAGTTGACTTTGTTTAGGGTTTTCTTTGTGTGGGGGGTTTTGCCTGGATTCGGGTTTGGATTTTGTCTGAATCTGTAAAATTGGGTTTTGTTGTGTATGAATTGGTTCATCGAATTGGGGATTTTTGTTGATCTGTGTGTTTCAGGCGAGTTCATCAGAGTGTGAATCAACCGAGAGGGTCAGCATGTTAAAGGCAGATATTGTGTCCTTGAATGAGAAAAATGCGAAGCTCCAGAAGGAAATAAGAGAGCTGAATGAGAAGCTTAAGCTGGCTAAGCAAGGAGAAGACACTGCCCAGAAGCAGTTCCTGGCGCTAGGCGAGCAGCCGAAAGCAGGGCCATTTGGCACCGTCAAGGCTTTGAGGACTAACCCAACTGTGGTGCCTGATGAATCCGTGAACCGTAGATTGGGTAAGATCTTAGAAGAGGTTGCTGTTAAGAAAGAGCTGATTGTTGCATTGGCGAATTCGAATGTGAAGGAAATGTTGGAGGTGTGGTTTACTAGCATAAAGAAGGTCGGAATATCCAATTACTTGGTTGTGGCATTGGATGATGAGATTGAACGGTTTTGCAAGGCGAATGATGTGCCTGTGTATAAGAGGGATCCGGATGAGGGTGTAGATTCTATTGCCAAGACAGGAGGTAACCATGCTGTTTCCGGATTGAAGTTCCGCGTTTTGAGAGAGTTCTTGCAGTTGGGTTATAGTGTTTTACTTTCAGATGTGGATATAGTTTACTTGCAAAACCCTTTTGAACATCTGTACAGGGATTCAGATGTGGAGTCTATGACAGATGGGCATAATAATATGACAGCTTATGGTTACAATGATGTGTTTGATGAGCCTGCCATGGGTTGGGCTCGATATGCACACACAATGAGGATTTGGGTGTACAATTCGGGCTTCTTTTACATTAGGCCAACCCTTGCTGCTATTGAGCTTTTGGACCGCGTGGCAGGTAGGCTTTCTCGTGAGAAGGCGTGGGACCAAGCTGTTTTCAACGAGGAGCTCTACTTCCCTTCTCATCCGGGATACGAAGGGCTTCATGCTGCCAAGAGAACCATGGATTTCTATCTGTTCATGAACAGTAAAGTCTTGTTCAAGACGGTGAGAAAAGATGCTTCCCTTAAGAAGTTAAAGCCGGTGATTGTCCATACTAACTATCACCCAGATAAACTCGCGAGGATGAAAGCTGTCGTTGAGTTCTACGTAAATGGGAAAGCAGACGCATTGGACTCGCTCCCAGTCGGTTCTTCATAGTAGCTTAAACTAGCAGAACAACTTGTCGGGTTTGTTGCTGAAGAGATGAGCTCTCTAGGACTACACTCATAGCAGCTGCAGGGCACAGGAAAATTCAATCTGGATTTTAGATGTGATTTGAGATACCCATTTCATATTCAGTGTTTTGATTTTCTCACAAACTTCCAATTTTCCCCTCTCCATGTTTTCATTGTCGCCGCTTTTCGTTTCTTTGCTATCATTTTGGCCCTATCATCACCTGTATTTCACTGGTATGCTACACTCATATAGTCACATGTATCAGTAATGTTGTACACATACAAACTGATTGCTGGTGCGATTATCGAAAACCTATTTTTATCAGGTCTGAAGCTGTCAAATTTCAATTGTTTTACATGCCTAGTAAATGATCAGCACCTGTTACAGCTGCTCACTTCCACTTCCTTTGCCCCATTTTTCTTGAGGGTTTCAACTTTCATCCGAGTGTATAACAGGGATCCTAGGCTCCGGATAACAGGGATCGATTATCCGTTGGCTGGATTCCTCCCTGCAGAGAAGGTGGAACAAACAGGGCATCGTCGATTCGGGAAGAAGATTTCAAAATCAACAAGGGTGAGTTGGTCATGGTGAACTGTCAGTACCTTGCAACCACATTGCTTGATGAAACAGCTGATCTTGACAGCCCTATGGATGCTTTCTTGAGGCTGATCAGGAAGCTAAATCCGGACATTTTCATTCACCTCGCGGTTTAGGGAGGCCTTGTTCAATCGGGTCGTATCGGTTAAGAGAGAAAAAAATATATCAGGGATATATCAGATTTAGCTAATTTTAATCAAAATTGTTTATTTTATTTATACACTTAAAAATAAACACTTATACAATAAATTGCTTAAGTAGTGAAAATTTATACTTTAAAATTTCCAAATAAACGTGAGAAAATAATGTTTATATTGCAAAATGTACTAAATATCATTGATATATCGCTAAATATTATCGTTGATCATTTTTTTTATACATTTACCGTTAAGTTTTAACCGATATGGTTTTATCATATCGGATTTCAAATATTGCAATATGGGTCGATATTTAGAACAGTGCCTCTAGACAGCCAACCAAGATCTCCTACTTCACTTTCTACACCACTCCCTGCAGCATAAAATTATTTTAGTTTAAAATATATCTTAAAAAAAAATTTAAAATCATATTCGTATTTTAAACAATATATATTTATAAACTTTTATCTTGAAAATTTACGTTTTGAAAAAAATTTAAAATATATTTTGCAAAAAAATTTATTTTTAATTTATTTTTAAATTGTAAAACATAAATGTTCAAACTAAAAGGTTATAAACAAATAAATATAGTTGTTTAAAATGTGAATATAATTTTTTTTAAAGATATATTTTTAACTAAAAATATTAAATTCGGAAGGCAAGGGAGGAATAGGGAAGCAGAGGTGCTGTGTTCGATTCTTATCTCGCCCCCTTTCTCCTTCTTTTTATTTTTTATTTTAACATTCAGAAGGGTTTTCTTTGTATGACAGTTCGACACACAAACCCACACACTCGACGGGCGATTGAGAGTGAAGCCAAGCGGAGCGGCGACTCACCTTCGAACAGCACCTTCCTGCACGCCGCCGCTGCCGGATCCTCCTCCACCGAACCGCCGGCCTGTGCCCTCCCAACCAGCAGCTTCTTCTTCTTCCCATCCCAGTCCCAGATTCGAAGTCGCTAAATTGAAAAGGTTAGTGTTTCATACTTTCTGAATTTGTGTTTAGCTTTTGATTTGAGATTCAATTTGTAAGTAGGATATGAGAATTCGTTTAGGATTTTGGGAATCAATTTTGTGAAATTGTGAAGATACATTTCTTCCTATGGATAAGGAGGTTCTACCAACTGAAAACATTGCAAAAAAAAAAAAAAAGATACAAATTGCCCTAAAAAAAGCCATAAACAGCAAGATGTGGCATAGAAATGCATAACGAACTTACTTGAGGAACTGAGAGGATAAGATAAGCTGTCAACTAGAATCAACACCAAATGAAAGGATCGGTATTGTAGAACTTTGCTTATATTTGCAGAGGCAAATAAGTTAGCTGATAACCATGTCAATTAGATATTTCTACCGTCAAATGAACTTGTTTGTAGTATTGAACTCGCAAGATGGATTTTTATTATCGTCTTGTGTAGTTTTCAGCCCTTGACAATAATCTTGGATCCGCCACTGTCTGAGAGTTGCGGTTTATGAATTAGGAGCAGAAGGTTGCCTATATGATTTAGCTGTTCTTGTCATTAGGTTCTTGAATTGAGTCGAATTTTAGAGTTGTTAAGTAAACCATCTCGCTATCTTATTTGTGGTACTTGATTCGACATAAAATACGGAATATCATTTTGCAATTAGATCTGATTTGGTCACAATATCTTCTGACATCTAGAAATGATCTCGATATTAGCATTCGATTAACGTTATTTGGTATGACTATACTACGATTAAAAAATATGAACAACTTTCAATGTATTTGAATCAACTTTGATTATATTTGGATTGCCTCATTGCCCTTTCAATATGAACCTAATTTGATATAGGAGTCTTCAATTATAATACATGAATGCCAAATATATTAGCATCAATATAGCATTTGTACTCGTGCATTATGCCTATAACTTGCCTTTGGCTCCCCTGTTTAACAATTATAATGGCTAATTGTATTCATCCAATATGCAAATTCAATGAGAAATAAATTACATATGAGAAAGCAATTATGCAGGGAGTTAAATAGAGAAAATTGAAGCAGCAGGGAAAGTCAGAGGACCCAATTTTCTTATCTCACCTCGGACATCCGAAATCTGTGGTCCGGCCCGGCATGGCAGCTCCTGTGACTCTCCGGTGCTCAACCAGATCCCCATTTGCTTCAGCGTTTCCTGTTTCCTCAGGGGTTTCACTTGGGCATTTCAACAAACACTTGGTGGGCAGGGTACGGTTCGGTCTTCCTCCTCAAATCTGCAGCGCCACGTTATCCAGTAGGTCTCCCAAGGGGTTGTCTTTTCGACCTCTGGTGTCTCTCTCAGCGAATTCGAGGGGAACACACAGATATCTGCAGCCCATCAATTGCGCGCTTGTGGGAAACCCTGCATCGGATTCTGAAAACCCGGTAATTGCATCAATCAGAGGCTCGATTGAATCGGTAAAGACTAAGTTCTCTGAGTTAACTCCGATTGATTTGTGTAAGTTGTGTGCGGTTATTGCTGCAGCGAGTGCTGTTTCGAAATGGACTGTCAATTTGGTTCTAAGCCCTTTCTTCTGGGTGTATTTTAGCTGGGGTTTGATGTTCTGGCCATGGTTTCTTGCAATTGGAATTGGGGCTTACGGAATTCATTGTCTCCGCAAGTTCTATCATGGAGAAGCCACTGTATTTGAGCAATTCGCCCTTGTCACATCTGCATTCACGTGGCTTACCCTTGCTCCACCTGCTTTCTTCAATGGCTATGTTGATGGATGGCCTGTCGTGTTCTTCTTCGTCTACCACTACTTCGTCTTCTTCAACACAACCCTAAGGAAGCGGCTGTATGGAGATACCTGTCTAAGACCCCATGATCCCAAATGGGACGTGAGTGTCCCCGGGACGTATCGTGCTGTGTTCTGTGCTGCAGTTGCGGTTGGCCACTGGCTTGCTGCATTCGAAGGGCCTGAGTTGATCCGTTTATCGGGCGGATGGTATAACGGTTTCGTTTGGGGTTTGATCATGATGACCCTCTTTATGCAATACCATGCTACATATTACCTCGCAAAGTACTCGGAAAAGGTGGTCGTGCCCTCTGCGGTGGTTCATTTCGGTCCTTACAGATGGGTTAGGCATCCCATCTATGCATCCACCGTGCTGTTATTCATGTCGTATTTCGTTGCTCTTCAAGCGCCCATCAGCGCTCTTTATATTGCCATTGTCTGCGTTCTGTACTACAACCAGAAGGCGGTGTTGGAGGAAGCTGTCTTGTCTGATGAATTCGGAGAGAGTTACGCAGAATACACCAAAAAGGTTCCATACAAGTTCATTCCTTTTGTTTACTAGTTGATGTATGGTAATGTTTTAGTCCTGTTGAATTTTAATATTTGAGGCTTAGGATTTGAATCTTTCTACTTTCATTGGATGAAGTTTAATAGTTTATATTACCTGTTGAAACCGCGTGACTGGTGTGTACGTACGTAATACTGTCTGCATCCAAAGAGTATGTCACGGACTGGTGTCAAAGCGACAGATCAGTGTATCATACACGAGTGTACAAGTAGTTGATTCCCTTGGGAAAATAGTAGATGTTCTGTGTTTCCGCCTTGTTGATCATTGGGAAGAGTAATCGAGACCTGAAGCGTTCCCATCTGATGGCAGCTAGTAATGCAGCATTGAAGGTTTTACTTTAGGCTACCCTTCTTCATCTGTTAGAACTTAAAAGTGTCCTTGAATGAACAAACCATCTGTTTGCATTTTTGCCTTTGATCGTACTGATAACCGTATTTGAAACCATTCATCCATGATCGGATTGGTAAATGCGGAATTCTCTCCTCTTCCAGATGCAGGGCCATCAGGCCAGGTATGATATCATAGTAGTTGCTTTCATAGTATGATTTTGTAACACATTATTCATTATAAGCACAAAATGAGCTTCTTATAAGCAATCAACACTTTCCGCCTACAGCCTACCTACCCGATCAAAGTGATTTATAACCATCATATCATTTGATTGCATCAGCTTGAATGTATTTGTTACCACCGTTTGCCTTGATTTAAGATCTTTTATGCCTATGATTTTATATTTTTACCACGCCATCTTCAATTTCAAGAAAATAAAGAAAAAATTAGAAAAGGAAAAGGTTGATTCAATAATTGTTTTTTATCGCTTTACTCTTTGCTCATTTTGCCTTTGCTTGCTTCTGATGCTTATTGTGGACCAAACTCATGCAGAGGCTACACCTTAGGCTATTATGCGGACAATGAGTGATGAATCTACCAAAAATAATTATAATTATAGACAACTTAAATTTTTTTTTTGTACTGCTAAAATTTGAGCTAGGTTTGTATTAGGGAATTTTCAACATCAAAATTTTTATTTCCAAACGCAAGGTTTAAGAATTAGTTTAATTGATCTCTATCAGGGTAATTAGTTTAATTGATCCTATTTAGATACCGAATTAGTTTAATTGGGTTTGCTTAGTGTTTAAGTTTTCTATTAAGGTAATTAGTTAAATTGATTTCTTAAACACACCTCTCTTGTTACTGTATCAATGTGAGCTTTTGCTCTTGTATAGATAACTTTGTCTTATCTATTATGATAGTGGTCTTTATCACATATAATGACTTATTTGAATGACCTGTTTTCAGGGCACTAAAGTGAGTTGGCTTTCAATCCAACCCCAATTAGTATAAAAAGATCATGAATCGACAAGGAAAAAATATTTACATTAGTGATGGAATGTTTATAATAGATACAGTGATGGGAAATGTGGTGCTAGCAACTGCCTTCTGTTTTTTACTCTTTTTTTTGGGTAAGGAGCCTTCTGTTTTTTCTTCAAATGATGTGATTAAAATTAGCACCCTTTGGTAGATAAATTGATCATACAAGTCTTGAACTGTTCAATCTCTTTCTCCTACAATTAACGATCTAATTTAATTTTTTTACTCATCAAGTTCTTCCCTAAGTTAAAGCTTTTGTTGCGTTATAATTTCTCTGAGGACTTTCAATTCACTTCACTGAGATAAAAAAACAATGTTGTGAATATTGCAAGTAATGCAATAATAGGGTTATGTTTACGACTTTCTTGATTGTGTTTATGATCTCAACTTGGTTAAAGTTGTTCTTTGCAAGATGTCACCAAACCCGTTCTAGATTCAGCATTCACCATGTGCATCTTCTTTTACCACCCTGCACTTCTGCTTCTTCTTGGTACATGGAAGCTAAACAAAGGCACTTTTCTCTTTCACCAAGAGCAATCCAAGATGAGCCGAGGACTTAGAAATCAGAAAACCCAACCCTGTTGAGTTTGAGTGGGTTTGATCACAACTTTGGCTTGATTGTTACCCTCTTTGTTATATTGTGTGGCAGAAAGGGGAAAAATGAATAAAAATTATATTGTGTGGCAGAAAGGGGAAAAATGAATAAAAATAATGGAGATGCGGGGTATCGATCCCCGTACCTCTCGCATGCTAAGCGAGCGCTCTACCATCTGAGCTACATCCCCATATTGTTTATATTTCACAGATTAAATTAAAACTATCATTAACAATTAAACCCTAGCAACACTGCTTGTCCTCTTCGTGGCTTTGGCGTCTGTAAAATCAATCTCAAATTCCACCGCTCTTTATCTTCTTCCGTAGTTTCATCTTCCAATTGATTTCTCGGACTTGTTTTCTGCTCACTGCCTTTGTTTTCAATTGAGAGTCGACTCGCCAGGTAAAGGATTTCCTTCTCGATCCACGCCTCTTCTAAACCTCCATTGATTGTGCATCTACTTCACTGATTTCTGTTTGTTGTTCATTGCTTGAAAACTGCTTGTTGCACCCTATGCTCATTGGTACTCCTACACATCAAGAACAACTCTTAAATTACAGTATAAGCTTACTATCTAATGCTAATTTAGAATATGAATGCTCAGTGATAGTGGGCTGCAAGTTTTGCTTTGTGTGTCTGCTGAATGATGGCCTTGCTTTGGTGAGTTGCCATGGCATGTGTGAATGAAGAGATTAATAAGGACACTTTGGGAGTTGTATTTACTCAATTGTCACATTTTTCATGTATTTATTTGTGCATAATCTAGTTTATTGTTCTTGGCGCTTGTAATTTTTACCCCTAACCATGATATATGCAGGAATGGATTTCAACTTCATGAGCATTTGTAATTGACAATTACTGATTTGATGAAACTACATCTTGCAAAGTTCTACCCTACTTTCAGTTTGTCCTTGTTTGGCCGAAATGTCAATGTTTTCCATTCTTCAGCTGTTGTGCCCCAACTATTTGACGAAACTGACCACTCAATTAGGTTGCCCATTGCATCTTCTACTTCACTTTATGGTCCTCCTAAGCTGAGCAGTGTGAGTAAGCACCAACCAGTGGTGACAGTTGCTTCAGATAAATCAGGCAACCCACATGTACGATTACAGAACATTTATGGTGAAAAGAACGCTACAAAGGGGCTTACGAAGTATGCTTTATGTACCACTCTTAATTCTTGTGCAAGAACACTAAACTGGTACTTGGGTGTGCAAATTCATGGATTGATAATTCACAATGGGCATGAGGATAATCTAATCCTAAACAGCGCTCTTGTGGACTTTTATGCAAAATGTGGTTTGGTAGAGGATGCAAGGAGGGTCTTTGATGGCATTAAACAACATGATCAGATATCTTGGACATCCATCATATCTGGGTATGGACAAAGTGGGTGCATTGCTGAAGCCATTTCATTGTTCAAGAAGATGATGGCTACACACGTTAAACCCAATTCCTTTACTTATGTTAGCATCATCAACTCCTGCGCTGTTGTAAAAAAACAGGTTGAGCAAGGTGAGTTATTTCATGCTCATGTTATTAAGCTTGGCTTTGACACTAGCAGCTTTGTCGCTAGCACTCTGATTGATTATTATTCAAAATGTGGCGAAATTGGTATAGCTGCTTCAATATTCAGCTCATTTGTAAACAGTGATGATGTTCTTTATAACTCTATGATTTTTGGGTATTCGCTGAACCTCCACAATGAAGAAGCATTGAAATTGTTTTCTAGGATGATGAACAATGATTTGAAACCTACTGATTATACTATGAGCATCATTCTGAATGCCTGTGGAAGCCAAGCCATACTTTGCTTTGGAAAACAGGTGCATTGCTTGGTAATCAAAATAGGTTCATTGAGTAGTTTGTTTGTGAGATGCGCTTTAACTGATATGTACTCCAAATGTGGCAGCATTGATGAGGCTCGTGTTATCTTTGATCAAACAGTTGAGAAAAATACTGTTCTTTGGACTTCAATGGTTTTAGGGTATGGACAACATGGAAGAGCATTAGAGGGATTGGAGCTATTTGATCATTCAATGATGGAAGGAAGGTTTGTGCCTGATAATGTATGCTTTACAGCGATATTGACAGCTTGTAACCATGCTGGGTTACTTGATAAAGGTGTAGACTACTTCAACAAAATGACAGATTGTGGTTTGGCTCCTAATCTGGATCAGTATGCTTGTCTAATTGATCTTTTTGCAAGAAAAGGGCATCTAGACAAGGCAAAGCAACTAATGGAGGATATGCCTTTCCGTACAAATGATGTTATATTAAGCTCTTTTTTGAGTTCTTGCAAATCCTATGGTGCCATTAATCCAGGAGTAGAAGCAGCTAATCATCTCATTAGTTTACAACCGAAGGATGCTTCTACATATATAACAATAGCACGGATGTTTGCAGAAGCTGGTTTATGGGACCAAGTGGCTTATTTTAAGAAACTAATGGAAGAAAAAAGAGGTTGGAAAGGTGATGGGCGGAGCTGGGTTGAGGTAGATAGAACTTTGAGGCTTCATTTTCGGTGAAGGATCCTGAAAGATCCTTCTACACTTTCCTATCACCACAAGGTATTGTGCAAAATTCAATCTCTTGGTTCTTTATTAACTAATTCTTGCAAGTTAAATGTGTGTTCTTGTTCATAATTGTACTAGGATCCTTTTGTCCTCTACATTACATTCCAGGCCGTATTATTGTTGCAGAATACACTGAGCTGCTTGGGAAGGTGGCATCCCATGTCAGAAATTGGGTGGCGAGAAAGCTCTCTTATGCAGGAAGACTCCAGCTTCTGAAATCTGTTTTGAATGGCATCTTCACCTACTGGGGAGGGTTGGTCTTAGACTCTCCCTAAAGGGGTAACTCAGGAGTTGTCTGCTATTTGTCGTAGCTTGCTGTGGAATGGCAATTTAGGCAGCAAAAAGAGTTTAGTTGCTTGGGAACATGTCACCAAACCATACGAAGAAGGAGGATTGGCTGTCAAAGACATTGCAGAGTGGAATAGGAGTGCTCTCTCCAAGATGGTGCTTGACATTGCTATGTAGAAATCGAATCTAGGGACTATGGGTGAGATGAGTTGCTGCGAACCATCTCAAAGGGAGAGATGTGTGGGAGATCAGCCATAAGACGTATGATTCCTGGGCTTGGAAGAATATTTTAAGCGTAAGGGATGAGCTGCGTGACAGATTGGCCGATGATGATGGGAGTTTGCCCACTGCCAGCCAGCCTACGAACCTCACTGCTTCAGACCTGTATAACAGGCTGCGTCAATTGGGATCCATGGTGGATTGGGGCCTATCTTATGGATGGGTGCTCAGTCGACCCGCTGGTCCTTATGTTGTGTGGGTGGCTTGTAAGAAGAGACTTCAAACTAGGAGAATCGTGAAGCACTGGAAGGGCCCAGAAGCGGCTTTCTGTCCATTGTGCAAGGGAGAGGAAGAGGATGAAGAGCACTTGTGGTTTAATTGCCCCGTCATTTGTGCTGCCCGAGAGAAAGTCTGGAATGAGTGGAACTACCTAACAAAGAGGGTGATATTGGGAGATATTGGGAGCTGGCTCTCTTGGTTCGCAGCCGAGAAGAACCCCATCAAGAAGGGGGTATTTTCCAAGCAAAGCTTGTGGTCTTTTGTGCCTTATTTATTCTACGTGGAATGAGAGAAATGGAGTCGTTTTTTTATCATGATCCTTGTAACCCTGATGTGTGGGCAGTACGTATTATTAGTGTATGTAAACATCGGATTGCTCTCAATTGTAAAGGCAAAACACTTAGAGAGCGATCGTGGTTACGAAGAATTTTGCAATAGGGATAACTAGGGAGATTGGGATGAGTATATGTGGATACATTGGGTTGTAGCTAGCCGGACTTTTGTATAGGGGTGAGGATGTGTGCGGCGAGTGCTGTTTCGAAATGGACTGTCAATTTGGTTCTAAGCCCTTTCTTCTGGGTGTATTTTAGCTGAGGTTTGATGTTCTGGCCACGGTTTCGTGCAATTGGGATTGGGGCTTACAGAATTCATTGTCTCCGCAAGTTCTATCATGGAGAAGCTATTTGAGCAATTCGCCCTGTCACATCCGTATTCACCTGGCTTACCCTTGCTCAACCTGCTTTCTTCAATGGCTATGTCGATGGATGGCCTGTTTTGTTCTTCTTCGTCCACCACTACGTCTTGTTGATCATTGGGAAGAGTATTCGAGATCTGAAGCGTTCCCATCTGATGCCAGCTAGTAGTGCAGCATTGAAGGTTTTGCCAGTGATGGCTGAAATGGCTATTTTAGGCTACCCTTCTTCTTCTGTTGCATTTTGCCTTTGATGGGCATTGGCTTCGTGCATCATCCGATCATACTGATGTATGATATCATAGTAGTTGCCTTCTTAGTATGATTTTGTAAAGCCATTTTCCCGCGAAGTTCGTTTTAACACAGGAAATTCGATAAATGTTTCAAAGTGAGAAGGTACATTGATTGAAGAATAAATTTACAGTTAACTAAAAGCATTCAACACTTCACAATACAAAGCTAACCTGTTGCAGATCCATGTGAAATTTGTTAGCTCACCTGCATCTGTCTGAACTCTAAACCTCTCTCTTTCTTTTTTTCTGAGAGAGTTTTGGTCAAATGAGGGAAGAACAAATTGAATTCAAGTGGTCCACTTCTCAAATTTCTACAGACAAAACCTGAATCATGTGTTGTGATTTTGCAGGGGACCAACCACAACTTTAAAGTCAGTAAAGGAGCAAATGCAACACAAATGGCAATCAGTAATTGCTTATTACAGAAGCTCAATCTTCAAATGAAAAAGGGTTTTTCATAAAGGGAAAAAAGTGATGTAATGTAGGATGTGTTCTGTGTGGCCTTTTGCCTTTAATTGATTCTCAAATTCAAAAGATGAACACCTGAATATGGTAAATTGTAATGACCCAATATGGGTAAAAGGAAAAAATAAACTCAAAAGATGAACACCTGAAGTTAACATGGTAAATTGTAATGATCCAGTATGGGCAGAAGGAAAAAATAAAGTATAATTTGGAAATGCGGGGTATCGATCCCCGTACCTCTCGCATGCTAAGCGAGCGCTCTACCATCTGAGCTACATCCCCTTTGTGTTTATTTTTCACAGATTTAAATTAAAATATGGTACCAATTAGGTTTTTTTTTGGGAATTTCATATACTGTATGTATGTGGATGAAATTACTTTTCGGCCATTCAATTCAATTATAAATTATAATACCCTTCCATAGTCCACAAAATCATAAACACCATAACTAGGTTATTAGTATCGGGATTCTATGATCGAATTACAACAGGTTACGTGGATTGGATCGTAAGAACCAATTAAAAGATCATAAGATCCTCAAATCTAACTGAAAAAAAATATAAAAATATATATATAAAGTTGATTAATTTAAAGTTCTAAAATTATGAAAAAAGATGTTAGTTACACAATATATTTTGGTTTCAACTTTCAAGAGATAAAAAGCTACAATTACGATTTACGACCTTAGATATTGCCATATTGGTCAAAAGACTCGAAAACAATTGTCTCTAAGCCATTTTTCACGTTTCATACATGAATGTGTAACATTTAAACATCCTAAAATCAACTAATGAAACAAACCAATGTTTAAAAAAATACACTATTAATAAAAAAAATAGGATTATTAGGATCGCGTAGGATCGTAAGATCCTATCGATCCATTAAGATTCTAAAGATCCTACAATAGATCCTACATAAAAACGATTCATGTATAGATCTAAATCAGGCCCCTGAATAGGATCGTAGGATCTTAAAATTCTAAAGATTTGGATCGAGATTCTAATAACCATGCACCAAAATGTCCATGATAAAGATCGAAGATCGAGTTTTCTGGCGGGCAAGTGGAAGAGCCCTTGAAAAATCGAAATGATCATCACGAAAACTCTTCATATTTTCCATCAATTTGAATGATTCTCCTGCACTCATGTATTTCGTGAAATCAACACGGTGGCGTATAAAGTGGCGCATCTACAACGTTTCATATATCATAACGCCATCACGTCACACCCAGAGTTTATTTCCTTTGTAAGAAGGGATATAACTTGGAGGTGGATCCTTCCTTTATACATATATAAAAAAAATCAATTATAATACAAACACTAACCAACAAAAAAAATCATAGGATATTTTTCAAATCAAAACTCTTAAATCTTTTGAAAAAATATTATTAAATATGATTAGTTTACATGACCATCACTATATTATTTTATTTAAAGGCTGTATAAAATCTATCCATTTCAAACCATATGTTTATTTGCCTTAAAAGAAATAAAGCTTTGGTACGAGTAAAAAAAAACCATATTCTCTTTTTTTTTTATGCTAAAAAAACCATATTCTCTAATCACACAAAACAACCCCTTTTTTAAAGTTAAAAATAAATAAGAAGAAATAGTAGAAAATATGCCTTGTTTTTTTTTTATTATTATTATTTTTAAGAATGGCCAATTATTCAAAATGGGTCATTTTTCGCAATTATTTTTCACAACTATCCCAAAATTGGGGTCATTTTATGCAATTTACCACAAAACAAAAGTAAAATCCAAAAGATAAAATAGCAAATGTGCAAACAAAAATAGTAGTGGCAATAGCAAGTATAGTATAGCTTAAACCGGAGAGACGAGAGGAAGAAGACGACGAAGACATTGAATTTCAAGGCATTAATCACCACGAGTGCCCCGTGTCTTGTCTCCCCACGAATTCATCCTAAAGATTCAATCTTTTTTTATTTTAAATATCTCAATTTTTCATTATTTACACACTCCCTTTGCCCCTCACAACAATATTTGCCCCGTTCTCCCAAACAGCAACCCCCCATTGCCGGGGAGTGCAGTGAGGAGAGAGAGTTTCCGGAAAGGGTTTGGATCTCAAGGATGAAATTCTCTCTCTTCCTCCAATTTCCCTCCACCTTTTGGTAAATCTGGGCCCTTTTTTGTTCTTATCTGTTTTAGAGGGATTGATGTGGGTAATGTGAGTGTGTAATTGTAACTGGTGTTCATTTCCCCAATTCCAATTTCCTGGGCGATTTGTCAAGCATTTGGGGTTTTCTTCTGTGGGTCTTCGCTCTTTATTGCAGCTGGTAAGTGTGTTGCTTTCAATTTGAATCTGCCGTGTTGATTTGTGCGCAATTCGTTGTGGATCCTCTACACATACTCCGTGATTCATTTAACGGTCTTTAGATTTTTTCTGTTTGGCTGATATTTCTACTTTTGGCAACAAAACATGGCCTGAATCTGATGCAGTTAACTCTTTCTTTTTCAATTGGTGATTAAATCAGATTTTAGTATATATATATATACTCATTGCAGCTTTGCTGAATTGTTTGTTAACTCTTTCTTTTTCAATTGGTGATGCATCTTCGTCTTGCGAATTCGACGTGCTCAATTCGCAATGAAATTGGAGGTTTATTGAGTCCCTCATTGCTTGGTGGATCTAGAAACCTTTGTTTTTGTCAAATTTGTTTCTTCTCCTTGTCATCATTGTTCAAACAGATCAGTGAAAAGGTGGGTTCTTTGGACTGGCAAGCTGGCCACATGTATTTGTTTTTGGGGGTGTGCAGTGTAATTGATTTGATTGAGCTTTTGAATCATTATCTACCTAATTGCCCCATTAACCCAATGACTGTAATTTCATCTAGATAAATTGACTGTCAATTTACTGAAGATGTGGACTTCTCTTGACTTGGATTTTATAAACTCATATACAGTCATATTCAAATGAGATGGATTTTAATTGGACATTTTTAATTTATTATAATAGGTAACCACTGCTGATTAGATTACCATTTGTAAGGTTAGTGGCTTCCACTAGCAAAGAGGTCTCACACATCATGAAATGCATAGTTTACTTCTCAAATGGACTGAATGAATCAAGTCTTTTTTTTTTCCCCTTGAAAGGATTTAGTAACTCATTTCATATCATGTATATATGTCAAGATATGTCCTTGAGGAAGTTTCTTGCTTCTTTCATATGTTAATTAATAGATGTTATCTTCTTTATATTTTACATCACCAGCAATTTTTATATTGTTAATAGTAGTTTGTAGACCTTTCTTTTGGTTTAATGTGAGTGTGTTTCTTGGAAATAAGAAATCCATCATGTAATATCTTGATATAAGTGGAACCTTATTTGTGGAAGTCATCATATATACTTCTGTTGTGCTAGAGGTTGAGCATAGATGGGTGAACAGGGTATAAATGGATTATAAAGAAGCTAATTAGTTATTACTTTCATGTTTTTTGTTCACCATGTATATCATATAGGCTGTTTACCCCTCTCTAGATCATCCCATATGGTGCCCTCCTCATAGAATTTGATGTAATGCTGTCTTTAACCCGTCTTTCCTCGGGGACTGATTATTCTTTCTTGTGCATCTTTCCCAGATTTGAACTCCTGCTTGTGGATATTTCACTTTCATTTAAATAGAGATGCAATTGGATTCAAAGAAGGGATGGAAATCCATTGTACCTCGACACTTGAAAGGCAAATCAGCTACGAGATTTTGCTTTTTGCCCAAAGCAAAGGCTTCCAGCGTCGGTCCTGGTCATGCTCCCGTCTATCTAAATGTTTATGACTTGACGCCTATGAATGGATACCTCTACTGGGCTGGTCTTGGTATTTTTCATTCCGGTGTGGAAGGTAGATTCAACACACATTCTTTGCATCTTTTCTAAATGTTAAGTACTAGTGACAACCATTAGATTCATGAGCTTCTAGAATTGTATTTTTCCAATAAGATTTGGCGATTTTGTAATTTTTTTGACAGTTTATGGTGTGGAATACGCGTATGGAGCTCATGATTTCCCCACAAGCGGAGTATTTGAGGTAGAGCCGCACCAATGCCCAGGCTTCAAGTTTAGAAAATCGATATTTATGGGAACCACAAACTTAGACCCGAAACAGGTTAGAGAGTTCATGGAACGACATGCCTCTAACTACAGCGGGGACAGCTATCATTTGATTGTCAAAAATTGCAATCACTTCTGCAAGGATGTATGCCACAAGTTGACAGGAAGGAACATCCCAAAATGGGTCAATCGGCTGGCTAAAATAGGTATGGATGTCGCTACACCAGTTGAAATAAACAATTAAACACCCATGGTGCTTCTTCTCTGAAAGGTATTATGTGGTTAACAGGTTCGACATGCAACTGCATACTACCGGAAACTCTGAAGGTGACGACAATTGAGAAAGACGGGAATGTAGTTATGCATGAGAGCGAGAAGAAAAGCCTAAGAAACAGTTTCGGCTGCCTGTCTTCAATCTCCATGCGACAGAGGCATCTGTCCATGTCTTCACTGTTTCTTCGGTCACCATTGAAGAGCTGCTTGTCTTCGTGTGAGCCTAAACAGTCGTAGAAACAATCATTGCACAAGAGGTGACATAGTACACAGACTTCGTCCGGATTCTAAGTCTCCTCCTTAATTCATTCCGCAGTTTCAGATCATCTATTAGATGTTAGCAACTGCCCCTATTAGCTTGCTGGGGCTAGGATGTGGGTTGTGTAATATATTTTTTCGCCTTCTTTTATGTACCAATTGTTGAAGGGATTCCACTCCTGGGTTTCTATGTAATGTGATGTAAAACCCAATTAAATCAATGAAGTTGTCTCTTCCAACTTGTAGTCTGATCCCTTTATGCTCGAATTGCTCAAACAATCCCAGGCATTGCTCAAACGAGATTTTTCAGTTGCTGCACTTTTCTTTTTAGGCTTTTCTGTGAACTGAAGGTGTCAAATGTGTCAATATACAGAACTTGTGAAGATTAGAAAGGGGACCCAAAAAATCAGATCTTCTTGCAAGGAACACTCATCTCAATCTTTCTGAAGCAAAAACTCCTTTGAAGCCCCTAAATCTTCATAGCTATGGTAGATACTGGATAGGGAAAATCATACAAACAATTTTAAAAATGCAAACCTGTATTAGATTTGAGATAAATAACCTGCAGGGAACAGAAACAGTGGCTTCAGAGTTCAGATTTGGCAATATTCATGTCCTTCACACAGACCCAATGGAGGTTCAAACATCTCTATACTGCAAAGGTTGATGCTCGAAAAAGCAAAAGCCGAAAGGGTCTTGGATCAACTCTCACGGCATATTGTACAGGAAATTTTTACAGGGAAATCATCAGAAAAAAAGTTTTGATTCAGTAAGTTAGCTGCAGTTATATATAGACCCCGCTGTGAATGCTGGGATGTCTAGACGAAGTCATGAACTAGGAGAGACCGTGAAAAAATCATTCAGCTTTCGGATGCAAAACACTAGGCAGGTGATTATTACCATCGAGAGCTGCATGATATATACGCTTCTCCGCCAGTCCAATATCAGACAGCACCAAATTTCCCTACACGTAAAAACGCAGACGCCAGTTGAAGATAAATTGCATGAAAGCTTAAAACATACAGTTACAGGAAACACATTCACAATTGTCAAACACAACTGACAATCACAATTGTGGATAAAAAATGAAGGGCATAAAAGTAATACTATTGTGATTTCCTTAATATGTACGCATAACTCTAAAAGGACCTATATTTTTGAACGGAGGTAGTATTAATTATTTGACACTTAAAAGAGTGAAATTATCAATAAATTTCACATATGAGGAGTGAAGCAAACATATACCTCCCTAGCCATTAATCTCCGAACATTATTGGCATATAGTTTTGGATCTTCTTTCTCTTCCTTTGAAGGGATATATACTGGCAATCTTGTAACCTCAATGTAATTTGCAAATTGACATAATAGAAGAACAACATGTCGGGCCTGCAACATTCAGATTGAAGTCAAGAGCATAGATTAGTGAAAATGCATGTATTGCATATCCCACCACATTCAAACACTTGGCATATTTTACGAACACGGTTAAAGACTTCCTCGCCAATTAGCGTGCTTCATAAGGACAGCTTTTATAATAAAATAAGTTGGTCAAGAGGAGAGCTTTTAGAATTTAACATTGAGATATAATCTAAGTTCTAGGAGAAAGTTTTAATCAAATATATTCTTCACTGTTTTCAATTAGGGTAAGCAACTAAGCACTAATAGTAAAGTCTATAGTTCAACTAATTGTAGCTAATACTTCTTCCAGTGATGCAGCATGTGAATTATAACACGGAGTTTGATTACTGTAGAATCTAGATTGTTACAAAGACTAAGTTAAGGAACTTACTCCCGCCATGGAATCCCAAGCAGGACTAAATCTTCGGTATGGATATTTTAGAATCACGGGAAGAACAGGAACACTTGCTAAGAATGCACCCGTTTTGAATGGGAGGAGGAAATCTCCATTTGTGGTGGTTCCCTCTGCATTAAAAGTTGAATATGCCAATGAAACTAGGGATTCATGCAGAAAACAAAGTATCTGCTAAATCTAATGTTAAACCCCGTACAAGGTAAGAAATTCACCAGGTCCATAGCATATTATATACACAAGAGGATGAAAGGATTAGAACCTGGAAAAAGCATCATGAATGGTGCTTGATCATTCTCATGTGCCTCTTTCACTCTTTTTGTCACAACACCTTCAGATAACAAAACAAATCAGAATACTATATCTATATATCTTGTTATAATTTATAGTGCATTATTAGGACTCAGATGATATTGTGATATGGAACAACCTGGAAAAATAGAAAGCGTCACAAATTTAAATTAACAGCTTTTAAGGAATGCATACAAAAGAAAATACTGTGATATGGAACTTATTGAGAATATGAATACCTGCAACACCGTGGAAATCAGATGATTTGTGTTCCCGCTGCACGAAAACACAGCCAAGGCACTTGCTGTGGAGTAAAGGAATTTATGATCAGAATTAAGTATACCTATAAGGCTATAACTCTAAAATACATTAAGACAAATGACATCTTGAACAAAAAAGGCGAAAGAACACTTGAAGGGAGCAGCAGGGAAGCAGGCAAGTGAGCTGACATCATAATACAATTGTGAAAGGAATAAATTCAAGCAATTGCTGAGAATAGAACACAGATTAATAATTAATGTTGCCAAAAAAAACAGCAAATAAACAAAGATAGGAGCTCAACTGAGTTAATTTAAATGAAGTTTGTTGGTTTGATAGCAAATAAATAAAGAGAAACCAGTAGCAAAATAAACTTGGTGTAGGGCATTTGAAAACCAGCATCTACGAGGTCTTGCTTTGAAAACAGCAATAACCCATTACCAACTGACCATACAATGTTGTTTGTCCAAGAGAAATTTTAATACAACTGAAAACACTGGGTTTGCAAATTTAGGTTGTGGAAGGTTACTATTGAGACACTAACGCATAAATTCCAAGACCTGTTCCCCTTCTTATCATGAATTTGACAAATGCAAAAGAAACATTTTTAGAACTCAACACCCGGATAACATTCATAAATTGTAGTGCAAAACAGTAAACCTATTGATGCACTGCCATGAATAAGGCTTCTAAATGAATGCCTTGTAAAAGATATCAGCAAAACAAAAGCAGATCTAAATCAAATACGCGGGAGAAAAAATAAGTCATCAGGGCTAACCTGATCAGGCCAACTAGAGGAAGGTTCGCCACTGATCTCTTCAGAAGTGAAAGGAAACCAACAAAGTACAAAACATTGTTAAAAAGAGAAGCTGAAAGGGTAAAAAATGAAAGGATTTCAAAGTGGAATCACAACAACAACAACAACAACAACGGGCAGAAGTGCCCAAATTTCAGCAAAATAAGCAACCAACCTTAGCAACAAAGCTCGAAAACGATGATGACATGTGATACAAAATATCCAAATATGAAACATGATTTGATATTATTACACCAGGTTTCTCAGACTCTTTGGGTTGACCTTCGTTCTCGACCTGAACAGGATAACACCAAAAAAGCTGTTACTTGTTAGACGCACAGACCCAGTAATTTCCTTTTCAAAGTTTACGGAAGTCCATGTCAACATTCTACCATATCATAATCAATACAAATGACACAGTCATATCCAATCACGCATTCACAAAATATGTTTGGTATCAAAGATACACAACTATCGTCATGGTAGGAAAAACTACCAATTAAGGGCCAGTTTGGGGAGAAAGGAAATGAATGTGGTCCTCTTGTAAATCACAACTTAAATATCAACTCATGCTCCATCATTTCCCATACAAATTCCATTCCCATACTGTCAAGGTGTTCCAATCACCACACCCTCCTCTATACTCGCAAAATTTTGCAATTACACAAGAATTCATAACCACCTCATTCAAATTAAACTACCTTAATCCATGAAGGCATTTAAAGCAAAAATCCAAAAAAATAACTTATCACCATACAATACATAAGCTTGAAATCAGGAATGTCAAACTGATCCCATACTAAATCACAATTCACAAGCATCAAGCTAACTTAAGTCACCTGCAACATAAAACTGCTTACCTCTCTCACATTAAATCATAGCAAACAAAAAATCATCAATTGTATCGAATTTCGCAAGACGATAAGCTTAACCTTCCACAGCCAATTCCACCAATGAAAAAGACTACTCCACAACCATCATTCAATCCTAAAAAGTTCAGCAATTTATCAAATCCCTAAATTCCAGAAAACTATGAAACAATATTTACCTCCTCTTTAGTCAAACCATCAGCATTGTTCTTACTGCAAGGATCTAGATGGGTCTCGCGAATCCAGTAAAACCCGAATATAAACAACACCGCCCTGGATAGAAACCTTCCACTGCTAACAATCACTTGTCTTCTCCACCCAACCAGGTGACCGTACCCTTCGTGTTGCTCACCCTCCCGATTGGGGCCCAAGAAGAGCGTGCAAACCCTACAAATCAAGTAGTAGAGCACCAATACAGCAGTAGCGAGAACCACTCTCAACGGAACAAGCGTCACAAGAGCGAATCCGAGCAAGAGCTTCTCCGTCAACGGCAATGGACCCCGGCCCATTGGACCGTAAACGTCGTGGCGGACATAAGCGGCGTACTTCTTCTCCATCTCCTCCAAGTCCTCGGCGGTGACGACGGCGGCGGCGGGGCTAGAGGGGGAATCGGGGGAGTTCAGAAGAGGACTCGCGCCGCCATCGTCGGTGTTGTAATGGCGGTGGTTGTTTGGGGGTTCTGGAAATTGAAGATCTTTCAGCTCAGTCGCCATTGTCAAGTGAAGGAATACAGATTGAAGGTTGTGTTCAATGAGAAAAAATCTCAAAATCAGATTTGAGAGTGCATAAAGTTTAAAGCTTTATGGATTGGATTGATAAGATTTTGCTGTGGGTAGACATGGGAATCTGAAATCGGAAAATTGAAATTGAAATCTACAAAAAGTGGGGGATTGGATTATTTGGGTAGGAATTCAGATACTGGTAGGAATACTGTTGAGGAATCGTGATCGAGTTTGGGCTTCCTGGGATTGCGTGGGGGCAAAGGATTGGAATTTGAGGAAGCGATGATGATGATGTTTTGATTAGATTTTGATTTGGGTTTGGGGGAGATTTGATGAGGGACTGGGTTCTTGGGTTTTCCAGAGAATCCATCAACAGCTCTTTGCAATTTCAACAGTTAAACGCTAATTATTTACACGTTTGGATAAATTCTACAACAAGTGGGATTGAAGACTTATTCATTACTGAAAAGGGATTAAATATTTAAATTTATGTTATTGGTTGGTAACATTCAACATTTGGAGTATCAAACCAAGAAAATATAAAACATTCCTTGATGAAGGTATTTAGAGGTAAAAAGAAACGTTTAATTTTACACCCAAAAATAACAAGAAGATATTTTTATTTATATAAATATCAATTATTTATTTTTTAATTAAGTAAAGATTCGAGATCACACATTTGATTCTCGAGAGGCCAACGAATCAACCGACAAAAACGGTCTAAACATATACTCCGTAGTAAATATAAATATCAATATGACAATATCTGCTTCAGTCAATATGTCAATATCATATTGGTTTTTTTTTTAAATTTAAGGTGTTATATATTATTAAGATAGATCAATCTTTGTAAGTTCGATCAAACTTTGCAGAAACGGATCAAATAATACATGCACAACACCATTTGATGGGGACTAGGTTAGCTATCGAATGTGCCAAAATATTAACATTACATAGTATATGTCCAAATGAAAAGGATGGAAAACTACTTGCCACCTCCCATTTTTGTAATTTTTGTAAATAATGTTTTTTTGTTGATTCTTCTTCTAGTCCAACTTCAAAAGTTTGTATTATTTTGAGTTAAAAGTTCATATTTTGAATTATTTTTAGTTTATTTTAAAGTTTGTATTATTTTTTGTTTACAGGTGAATAGTTTGTATTATTTTGAGACTTTTTTTAGTTCGTATTATTTTTAGTTCATATTTCATAGTTGGTATTATTTTGAGTCATTTTTCCGTGTCATGTCTAGACATGTAAGAATTTTGATTTTTGTTAATGACAGATGTAAATTTTTTGATGGATTTATAGGAGTGGAGTTGAGGCCAATTTTTTAACACCTCGTTTCCTTTTGACACTTTTCACTTTTTAGCGAAACGATCGTTAACCACTTTCGTCTGCTAATGTGTAATGGAAAACACTCCCTCCTAAATCTAGAGAGAGGGAGCCGACACTAACCTAGAACAATCATTCCGCCGACCACCAGCCCTGCTCCGCTTAGCCCGTGCAGATTGTCTTGAACCCCTCTTCGGAAGCTGCGAACCACCTATTTGGAGGTTATAAAACCCTCTTCTGTGAGGTTGTGCCCCTCTTCTGGGCGACGAAGAACATCCCCGTGGTGTTTCCAACTCCGGTGTGTTACCGGTTCTCACCCTAGCCCCGGTTTTCATCTGGTTTTCATTCAAAACCCCAAATTATTTTGGGGCTTTCATCAATTTGTGTTTCTTTCCCCCAAATCTGATGTTGGCGCTTTGATTTGTGCATTCCACCCCTCGTCCTTACCTTTGGTCTGGCTATTTCGGGCGGTTTGTCTCCGTTCTGTCCGTCAGTGGTGGTGGTGGTGGTGCCATCGGTGCTGACTTGGTCCCCTCGTCGTCGTTTCCGGGCGGTGGCTCTCCCGCACCCTAGTGGCCTAGTCCTGGACTTCGTCCCAGCCTTTGTCGCCCTTGCGAGCCTTCTTGGTTGGCTTGGATGCTTCTTTCTGGCCTCCTCGTCCGATGACTGGTGTTCCCCTCTCTTAAGAGTCTTCTTCCCTCCCCTTCTGGCATATTACGCCGTCGTTGGTTTCGCCGAGGTCGGGTCATCGCCGATCTCTGTTAATTCTTTCAACTCCTCCTCTTTGCTCCCTTCTCCGGGCTAGAGTTGGCGTCAGCTCGGGTTTTGCCTGTTCGGGCGCTTCCCGGTTCTTGATGTTGGCTTGGGTCGTCGCCGTTTGCCGAGGTGCTGCTCTTCTATCAAGCAGCTGCTTCGGTGTCGCTCTGACCACAACGTCGTGGTTGTCTTCGGATGACCTTGCTTGCAAATTGGATCTGATTTCTTTTGGGCCCTTCGTTCTTCTCTTGGGCCCATTATGCCCAAGGATGACGAAAGGAAAAACAAAAAAATTGTTTAATAAATTTGATATATATAAACTTTATACGGAGTATGTAGTAAAATATAATATTTAACTATAAATAAATAATTCCCAGTGGGGTTTGCGTAAATCCCACTTGAGTTTCTAGTGCGTTCGGTCCAGGCGTTGTGTGGTTATACGCTAGGCGTGACTGAATTTTCTTTTCCGTTTGATGGGGTTCTGGCAGTCGGAGTCGGGATAGGCTAGGGTCGTGGTAGTATGTATCAAGGCGTCTCCTTTCTCCGGAAGATTGGTTCCTTAGAGGTTCTTCTTCACTACTCAAAGGTGACTCCTAATGTGCCGCTGGTCTATGGTGCTGCTTCAGGGTAGCGCTTGACTTCGTCCTTCATCTGTGTCCTCGTCTTGTTTGGTTTAGTTGTGTTTAGTTTCTCTTTGTAGAGCGCTTTTGCCTGTATTTTGCACCATCTTTTTAGTTTTGTTTATTTTTTACAGTTATCCGTCTGTCGACTTGTCGGTCTTCGAGGTCCAAGTATGTCTGGCCTCGTATTTTTACCTAATAAACTTTTCACTTTTTAGCATCCGATGATGTTGAGTTTTTAAGAGAGTTCAATAGTAATGATATGTCACCTATATCGGTGGATGTGATTTTTATAAGAATCATAATTTTTATTTAAGAGGGATTGATTGCGCAATCTGTTGCCCCTGCATATCTGATTGTAAATATTTAAATATAAATATGATGAAGTTATATACTTCATTTGATCAATAAATATGTCACTTACTATTCACGTATGGTTTTTAAAAATAATAAAAATTATATAGAATATTAATTTTTTAAATTTATGCTCCGATCGGACCAACGTAACTCTCGTTATGCATAAAATAACGAGTGTGTGTCGGTAACTCCTGTTGTAAGGCTCATTACTGTAATTCTGGGGCTATTTGGACATCCAAAGTGGGCGTTTTGTGCACGTATAGCCCGAATAGCATCACACATTGCCTAGTGCAAAGGATTTTTCAGTTTTCAGTTTTTTATAATTATGAGATTTTTTCGTGGACTACCCCTTTGGAAAAAGTCTAAAATTTGTCCAGATTTCAAATATAGGAAAAATATTTTTTGGCCATTTTAGAGGAGGATTTCTCATAAAATCATCCTCACTAAAGTCATAGCTCTTGAAGTTAGCTTTCCAATGAGTGCTCAAATGCCCCGATCGGACCAACGCAACTCTTGTTATGCAAAAAATACCAAACATGTGTCTATAACTCCTGTTGTAAGGCACATTACTGTAATTCCGGGGTTGTTTGGACATCTCGGGTGGGTGTTTTGTGCTCGTATAGCATGGATAACATCACACCTTGCCTAGTGAAAAGGATTTTGGATTTTCAATTTTTATGATTTTGAGATTTTTTCGTGAACTACCCCTTTTGGAAAAGTCTAAAACTTGTCCAGAATTTAAACATAGGAAAAATTATTTTTTTTGCCATTTTAGATATGGATTTCTTAGATAACATCCATAGTAAAGTTGTTGGTCTTCAAGTTAGCTTTCCAACAAGTGCTCAAATGCCCTGATCGGACCAACGCAACTATCGTTATGTCAAAAATACCAAGCGTGTGCCCGTAACTCCTGTTGTAAGGCATATTACTGTAATTCCGGAGCTATTTGGACATCCCGAGTGAGCGTTTTGTGCTCGTATTGCCTAAATAGCATCACACCTTACCTAGTGCAAAGGATTTTGCATTTTCATTTTTTATGATTTTGAGATTTTTTCGTGGAGTACCCCCTTTCGAAAAAGTATAAAATTTGTCAAGATTTCAAACCTAGGAAAAATGTTCTTTTTTGCCATTTTATAGGAGGATTTCTTAGGAAACATCTTGGTAGATTCATAGCTCTTGAAGTTAGCTTTGCAACGAGTGCTCAAATGCCCCGATCAGACCAACGCAACTCTCATTATGCCAAAAATACCAAGTGTGTGTCCGTAACTCCTATTGTAAAGCACATTACTGTAATTCCGGAGCTATTTGAACTTCTCGGGTGTGCATTTTGTGCATGTATAGCCTAAATAGCATCACACCTTTCCAACGAGTGCTCAAATGCCCCGATCGAACCAACGCAACTCTTGTTATGCCTAAAATACCGAGTGTGTGTCTGTAACTCATGTTGTAATGCACATTACTGTAATTCCGGGGCTATTTGGACATCTCGGGTGGACGTTTTGTGCACGTATAGCCTGAATAGCATCACACCTTGCCTAGTGCAAAGGATTTTGGATTTTCATTTTTTATGATTTTTAGATTTATTCGTGCACTACCCTCTTTGGAAAAAATCTAAAATTTGTCCAGATTTCAAACCTAGGAAAAATATTTTTTTTGCCATTTTACAGGAGGATTTCTCATAAAACATACTCAGTTGTTGCTCTTGAAGTTAGCATTCCAACGAGTGCTCAAATGCCCCGATCGGACCAACACAACTCTCGTTATGCCAAAAATACTGAGCATGTTTTTGTAACTCTTGTTGTAAGGCACATTACTGTAATTCCGGGGCTGTATGGACATCCCGGGTTGGCGTTTTGTGCATATATAGCCTGAATAGCATAACACCTTGGCTGGTGCAAAGGATTTTGCATTTTTTTCATTTTTTATGATTTTGAGATTTTTTTCGTGGACTACCCCTTGGAAAAAGTCTAAAATTTATCCAGATTTCAAACTAGTAAAAATGATTTTTTGACCATTTTAGAGGAAGATTTGTTATATTTATGAACAATAACTATGAAATTATTTATTAAAAAAATTGATTGAAAAATAATATTTTATAGAGTTTTTTGCTCTATAAGATAAACGACACTTATTGAAACGGAGGGAGTAACATATTTTGTTGAATAGAAAGTGTACTCCGATAATTAATGTTTTGTTTGATTTATGTCCAACTAAAAAATAAAAGGGTTTTAATTGTGTTTGAGGTATAGTATATAGACTCGAAAAACATGGTTCACATTTTTCATAGATACGTACTTTTTAAATAAATGAATATGTACTCCCTCTTAAGAGTCTTAGGTAAAACTGTTAAAGGAATTGGGCCTCGTCGGTCGTTGGTACCGGGTATTAGGTAGGGATTTTAAAATATCTTTCATAGTTGAAGATAAAAACTAAAAACTATAGTATTACCTAATTACGGAATATGATTTTAACAATCAAGAAGTTATCAACAATTGTATCAAAAAAAAAAATACAAACAAAAATGGTAAGGATTCCCATTGATAGAATTACCTTATAGAAATTTATCGACCCTGAAAAAAAAAATAGTTAAAACTAATTTAAATCTAAACCATTTATTTAGAACTGAGTGGTTAAGATTTAACCAACACTCCATAGGATCTAAAATGAAACAAAATGATAAGGATTTCCGGGGGAAAATGAATAACATATTTTGTGAGCATTCGCCTATTATTTTAGGTTTTTTTATAATTTAAATTGGTTAGGGAGATCCTACATTCCTACATTGTTCTAAGATTGATTTTAAAAATATATATAAACAAAAAGTTATGATTTTTTTTGAAAAAAGTATTTTTTGGTTGCCTTCAAAAGTTGAAGAAAAAGTGAAGCCTTATACCACCCGCAGTTTTCTCAAAATTTATTCAAAATGGAGAAATAAAACAAGTATTTTTTAAATTATTTTGAGTCCAACTCTAATAATTTTTGATTTCAAAGGTTTGGAGAATTATTTAATTTTGAAAAATGTTTCAGATTTAGAAAATCTCTCTATTTTTTCTTTTGTTTTCCCATTTTAGAGAAGGAGAATCTATTCGACCAAAAGACGTCTTAAAATTCTAAAAAAAACTCCAAAATACCCAAAATGGAGAATCCATTAGAGATGTTGATTGACTTAATTGGTAAGGATGACACCTAATAATCAACAGATCACAAGTTTGAATCCCCCTACTCTATTGTAATGGCGAATTACTTTTTTTTTTTTGAGGAAATAATGGTGAATTACTTACCTTTGAAACAAAACTATGATTTTTTATAATTTAAACTGATTATAGATATCTCCAACATATTTCTTATTTTGGAGTTTTTGGAGAATTTTAAAGCTTTTTTAGATCTAATAGATTCCCATTACATTCTCTAAAATGGAAAAACAACAGAAAAAATAGAAAATCTTCCATAAATCTACAATATTCTTCAAAATGAATTGATTCTCCAAATATTTGAAATGGTGAATCCACTAGAGTTTAATATTTTGTTTCAAATTAATATTTTGTTTTTCCATTTCGGAAAAATTTTTGGAAAGCGGTCGGAGATGAACTAACGACTTACGACGGATTTATAACAATTAATCAGATATTGAAGACCAGGAGACAATACATACTATTGATGGATGATAAAGGAAATCAAATGCCCCTTGACCAAACAACACACAAAGAAAGCAAAGATGAACCAACCAGGCCATCTGTTACAGACAAGAAATCATCTGTCTAGACACCTTTATAACCAACCTTCATTATATGCTTGTAGTTATCTACTGAAAGCATATGTCTAATGCATGAACCTCAACAATCCCTATCAATGAAAATCATCAATCAAACAAAACACAGGCCATGGGGAGGGGGGCCAGGTTACAAACACAGTCAGGGGGGGCCATTGACAGCAATACCCAGCAACTTAAAAGATGAGTAAATCAAGTTTAAAGAGATTTTAAGCTGAGTTTCAGCAATGGTGTTACTTGGGACAAATAATGTAAATTAACTAGCTAGACCATTCCAATTTACCAATCCATCAATACTCCTAGTGAAAAGCCCAGATTCAAGGAGATGCACAGATATCTACAGGTAAAGCTTGACAGTAAAATTCAAGCTTCCCCCAATCCTGAAGATGGTAAGTTGATAATTCAAGAAATGACAGCAGCAAATGACTTACAAAGCTCTCCACCACTGGAAAAAAATTGAACACAGTTTCTGTGATCGATTCCTTGAAACGAATAATTTACCCTTGTGTTGGAATGAAAGCCTACGGCCGAGCCTTGCCACTTCCCAGTGTCAGCTCAAGGTCATCCATGCCCATATCATGGATCCTCTCTCCTTCCCAGGGTGTAACCTTCACATGCTCAGGCTCCGGGACTCCACCTCTAACATCCATTGGATCGTTGAGCGACATCTGCTGAGCCATAGGTTTCACAAGGCAGAAAGTAGGAGAGGAAGGAATAGGCGGCCTTGCGAATCTTTTAAAGCTAAGCCATTGGCCAGATGCAGAATCGATTGTAGAGCAGTCAGATTCATCACACTCGAATATGGTTGGTGGTGCAATGTTCCGACAGCGAGTAGGGCTTGATGGAGCAGATTCAGCAAGAAAAGGATAGTTTAAAGCAGAAATAGATTCTCTGGCCATTGACTCGAAGTTGAAACTCTGCTTAGGCGCTTTCGACGTTGGTGACGAAAGAAGCGGGGTCACAGGAGCACTGTTTGATATCCGAAGAGGAGGAAGACTAGAAGGAACCGAATTGCAAAGAAACGAGAACGGGTGGTTTGCAGCATTCATATCGCTGCGAGTTGGGCTTTGCAGGGCGGAGGAAGAGGGGCTTGGCTGGTAGGAAGGAATCGGGCTTTGGAATGCAGAAGACATAGGACTCGGTATCTGAGACGAGCAAGCACTAATGCCTACCATTTCAGCTGGAGATGGCTTGAAACCCTGAAGAACAAAAAGATTATAGCATTACATCAAGCATGTAATTTCACTTAAAAATGATAGCAGATATAACAGATTCTTGGCCATTCTTAACTAACCATGTATGAAAACATTGAGCCAAAACTACATGTTTTAGGTTAATCTAAATGAGCTGCAATTTCAGCCATCAAGGTTAAATCAAATCTGAAACTCTACAGATTAAGCTCGTATACCTGTAGACAATTCCTCGTCAAGTTATAGCTAAAGATACAAAATTGGGGAAAAAAGGACTCTATCTCTAATTAAGAATGTATGAAAACATTCAAGTCTAGATCAAGATACAACACAAGACAGAAACTTAATTTTTAAAAATTAAGCTGAATTGGAAATTTTCAAGGTCAAATCAAAGCTAAAACTCTACAATTAATCATGTAAACTGACTCTAACAATGCTCAAAAACCTGTTCAGACGATTCCTCGTCAAATTGTAGCTAAAGAAACTAAATTGGAAAACAGACACTCTCTCGCTACCAATTTCAGTTCGAACCTAGTAATCCAGATCTGGAAAGCACAAAAGAAGAAGAAAAAAAAAATCCCAAATTTAACTCGGAAAAGGAGCCGAAGAGGAGAACAGAAGCAGCTCACCTTGCGGTAAGTGGTACCATCAGGCTCGACGATCCAGCCAGCTTCAGCGCAGAGGGCCTTGAGGACCTCATTGTTGTCGCAGTGCTTGGGGAGGTGGTAATTGCCCTGCGCCCTGAGGCCGAAGAAGATCTTGGCGGCGATCGCCCTCCGCCGCCGCTCCCTCCGGCGGTTGTTCTCTCGCTCCCTCCACGAAGGCTTCCTCCTCGCAGCGGCTTCCCCTCCCACCACCTCCATCACCATTCTCTCTCTGTGTGAACGCTGCGGAGGAGGTGAGGGTTGGGTTGGGGGAGATGAAAGCAAACCGAAATTGGAACGGAAAAAGAGAAAACAGAGAAAATACGGTTTGGCTTCGTTGGACGATACGAACCTCCCCCTTCCGGCTTCCGCTATCTTTCATTATTAAAAAAAAAACATTTTTTCAGTAAATTACATAAACTCACCTTTTAAATATGATTTTTTAAAAAAAAACCAAACTGCAATTTAGGAAATTACATGAAGTCATCCATAAATTTGACTGAAAATAACCCATATGTAAATTATGATTATATTAACCTAAAATAATTCTTCCTCTGTTTTATTACACACATTTTTAAAGTGGGTAAAAACTATATAAAATATCATTTTTTTAAATAATTTTTAACAATTTTGTACTATGAAATTGTAAAAAATAAAAATAAAAAATGAATTTTTTATATTTTTTTTATTATCCTAAAAAAAGTGTGTAAATAGTAAATAATATGTTTTATTGAACGGATGAAGTATAATTTTAAAATTCGGTCAAAATTACGATGAAAATACTAACATGACGGTCAAGAGATTATTTTTTATTTCAAAAATAGAATCAATTGAGAGGTTTGAAATTTCTTGTTCGTATATCCTTAATAATTTTATTTTTGATTTCAAAATTATTTTTCAGTTTTCATGTTAACGTTATGATCGAAATTTTTACCTGATTTTAAAACTTTTTTTTTGTCAATATGAATATATATAGTTCATATATTAATTTATAAAAATATCTAAAGTTCATATTAGTTTTATTTCAAAATTAATAATTGACATTATTTAAAGTTATTTTGACTATTTTAAAAAAGTGTCAAAATATTAAATTATCACTTTTATAATAATTTTTATTTTAATAAACAAAGTGATAATTTAACACTTTTTTTTAGTATGGATGATTTTTTATAGTAATATTTTAATTTATGTTTTGATTTTCCGTAATTTGTATTTTATCCCCTTTTAGAAATGATTCTCTGTGCGCGGGTGCAAGTTGTGAACTCGTGATACATGGAGGTGGGGGCCCACCTGCTCTGGTGTAATTGCGTTTTGACTGGCACTTATGGTGAGTGATAGGGAACAATTATGGTATTATGGATATGCGGTTGATCGGACGGCTGTGATTTGAGATTGGAGTGAGACGGTGGGCCCCGATGATTTCCTCTTTTGGGGTCTGAGAGAGAGTGGGGTGGGTGCACGCTACAAGTTAGAGGCGCGGAGCACCGTATCATGCATCATCATCAATAAATACGCCACGTGGCAGCTCAAAAATAAGAGGGGAGTAGTGGAGTAATTTGTACTGTGTTGACCTCGCGCATTCTCACGTCGGTGATCTGCGAGTATGTGAAAGATTTATGAGTTTTATACTTGCTCCGTTTTTTTTTTTTTTTTTTTTTTTTTTGATTAGGTAAGAATTCGTCTGAGCAGAAGCCCTAGCCGAGAGCATCCTTTCGGATGAGGTCACAAAGACCAGTGTCATTTAGAAAATCAGTTCCCCTGGAAGAGTAGCTAAGGTGTGCAACCTTATCCGCTACTTGATTACCAGTGCGGGGAATATGTGAGATGCCGAGGACAGTTAATGTGTTTAGTATGAATTGGGTGTCTGACATTATAAGTTCAATTTCCCATGGGCAGGCAGTTTGATTGTTTAGATAGTCCGTTATTATCTTCGAGTCTCCTTCGATGAAAAGGTTGTTGATTTTTAATTCTTGGGCCTTTTTAGTGCCTAATCTAAGGGCAAGGGCTTCCGCCATCAGTGGCGAAATGGCGCCAATTTTCTCTCCTCCTATACTTATTATGTTGCCCATCCAATCCCGTATAATGTATCCTATGGCCCCCATGCTAGATGATATAAAGGATCCGTCAAAATTTAATTTATATTTTCCTCTCGGGGGTTTTTTCCATAATGTTTGTTCTTTTAAGTGGTCTCTGATTTTGCGTCTTTTGTTTGGGAGATTCACCTCATCCAAATTAGTCAAGTTGAGATCTCCTGCTTTTTTCCAATTGTCAACATTTTCTTTCAGTAATTTTCTCAGGCCCTCACTAGATGGGGTTTTTGCGTTTCTGAATTTTACTTGGTTTCTTACATACCATAGGGTCCACCATCGGAGGATTGTGTGTTGTTTGTTTTCCTTAGACAGGAGGTTGTTAATGATATCTAGGATGTTGTGCATGTTTCTGTTGTGTGTTAAGCTCATGCTAATCTTATCAGAGATGTTAGTGGAGAATTGTCTTTGGAAATTGTTAATAGGGCATTCAATAAAAAGGTGAATGTCATCTTCGTACTGGTGGTTACAGAACGAGCATCCTGTGGGTACTGCTACCCCCTTAAGAGCTAAGCGGGCAGCGGTGGGTAGACCCTGGTGTGAGATTTTCCACAGGAAATTTTTGGCTTTGGGTGGTACGTCTAATTTCCATATCCAGTTGTAGTCCTTGGTGATATGAGGTTGGGCCGTTGTGATGAAATTGTATGCGCTCGAAGTTGTAAACCATCCATTTCTGTCTGGCCACCAGTATAGTCTGTCTGTGAGAGGAGTGATTGGGAGTGGGATTTTGATAATATCCTCTATTACATTTGCCGGGAGTGGAGTCCTTAGTTTCTCCTTCCACCACTGTCCCCCCAAAATATAGTCACTTACTGATTCTGGTATGTTATCATTATGTTGGGAGCCCACTTTTTCTTCCAGGGATGTGGTATAGACCCAGTTGTCCTTCCAAAAGTTAATGTCTCGTCCATTTCCAACGGACCAAAAAAGCCCTGATTTAAATTTTGGAATTAGGGTTCTTAGCTTCGACCATTGCCAGGAAGCATTTCCTTTTTTATTGTATGTAAAGATAGTATTCTCTTTCATGTACTTGTTTTGAATGATTCTTACCCAGTAATTTTGTGGTTCCGCTATAGTTTTCCATAGCAGTTTTAGTTGCAGGGCTTCATTCATGGCTCTTGCTTTTCGTAGGCCCAGACCCCCAGCCGCTTTCGATTTGCATATTTTATCCCAGCTAATAAGAGGGCTGTGCTGGGCATCCTTATTCCAAAAGAAGTTCTTGTTTATTTGGTCAAGTTGGTTGTGTATTGAGGCCGGAAGCATAAAACTTTGCATAGCATATAGGGGTTTCGTGGATAAGTTTGCTGATATTAGTGTTGCCCGTCCTTGTTGTGATAAGGCATTGGCACGCCACTTTGCCAGCTGGTCTTTCGACTTGCATACTATTTCCCCGAAAGTATCTTTTGTTACTCTTCCGTTGATAATTGGGCAGCCCAGGTATTTATCAAGGTTTCCTTCTAGAGGGATATTGAGAATTCCTTCTAAATCCTGGGCTCGGGTTCTTATTACCCCTTTTGTGACTTGGAAAGAAGATTTGTGGTAATTTACTTTTTGTCCTGAAAATTTGCAATATTCCTCAATAATGTCCTTTACCTTTTGGCATGCCGTACTTTTCCCTTTAGCAAATATAATAATGTCATCAGCGAAAGCTAGGAAAGGGATATTGGGTCCTGAGTGGCCAAATTTGAAACCTACACTATTATGACTTGATTCCGCGTCCTCTGATAGTTTTCTTGCCAGAACCTCAGAGCCTAGAAGGAAAAGAAAAGGAGATAGGGGGTCTCCTTGACGTAAACCTCTAGAGGGAAGGAAAGGCTCGGTGGGTCCGTTATTAACTAGCACTGAGAAGGAGACAGTTGTAACGCATTCCATAATAAGATTTACTATTTTTTCCTGAAACCCAAATCTTTGTAGGACTAATCTTGTGAACTGCCAGTCTACTCGATCATACGCTTTTTCCATATCCAATTTGATTGCAGCCCAGCCCTTAGTTCCTTTCCTAGATCTGAAGGAGTGAAAAATTTCGTGTGCTATAAGAATATTGTCTTGAATAGCTCTATCTGAAACAAAAGCCCCTTGGAGAGGATGGATCAGTTTCCCTAGGACGCCTTTAAGTCTATCCGTAATAATCTTGGAAATAATTTTATAGATGGTTGAACAGAGGCTTATTGGTCGGTAATGTGCTGTTGATGTTGGGTTGTCATTTTTTGGGATTAGGGATATGAATGTGTGGTTGATCTGTTTTAATATCCTACCTGAATGAAAGAAAGCTTTGATGGCTTTTGTGATTCCGTTGCCAACAATATCCCAATACTTTTTATAAAATTCTGCCGTTATGCCGTCAGGGCCGGGGGATTTATTGTTGCCTAGTGCAAAGACAGCCTTTTTGACCTCACTGTTCGATGGTTGTGTGGCCAGGAGGGTATTTTCCTCTTCTGTGGTAACCGGGTTTATGATATTTAAATATTGAAGAAGTTGCTGTGGGGCATAGTTTTGCTCGCCGGTGAATCTTTTTTCAAAATCTCTAAGGATCTCTGTTTTGATGTTTTCATCCCCTACGATCTGGGTTCCTTCCGTCGTGGTAATTGATCTAATAATCTTTCGATTTCTGCGTCCCGTTGCAATCTTATGGAAGTACGATGAGTTTGTATCTGCTAGTTTTAGATGTTTAGTTTTTGCTCTTTGGCTCCAATAGGACTTTTGGAAATGGAGAAGTTTATCCTTTTTTTGGATCAGATGTTGTTCTTTGATGGTTTCATTTGGGTCAGGATTTGTAACATATGTGGTTTGTAGCCTAAGAAGGGCGGTTTCCACCTCTTGCAATTGTCTAAAAATATTACCAAAATTCTTCCTATTCCATTCTTTGGCCTTATGTTTAAGAATTTTAGATTTGTACGTAATTTGGTACATAGCAGACCCCGAGCAAGGAGCTCTCCAAGCTTGTTTTACAACGTTCCGAAAGTCCTTCCTCAGAAGCCACACATTCTCGAACTTGAAAGGAGGGGGTTTAAAGCAAGAGCTGTTTGCTAGATTGATTGTAATCGGGCAGTGGTCGGAGCCCGAGAATGAGCCATTGCTTGTTGCTAGTTGTGGGAAGGAATGTATTATGTCATGGTGGACAAGTACTCTATCTATTTTTTCCAGAATGTTATCGGGTCCATTCTGTTTTTTCCGCCATGTAAACGGGTTACCGAAGGAAGGGATTTCCACTAGGGAGCACATATCTTTAAAGTCCGAGAGTCGCTGGAACCTACCTAGGGTAGATGCTGCACCACCGCATTTGTCAGATGGTTGGCTAATTTCATTTAGGTCGCCCATGATAAGGCATGGTAGGGGACTCTGTATAATTATTTGGGTTAAAGTTGACCAGAATTCCGCCTTATCCGAGGGGTTCGGGGGTGCATAAACAAAGAGTAGTAGGCAACGGAAAGCTTCTTTTGAATTGTAGTAGTTTATTCCAATGATTCTAGGGAGATGTATTGTGACAGTCAGATTGTCCTCTATGAGCGAATTTTCATTCCAAAGAACAGCTAATCCCCCAGCACGGCCCGAGGCCGGGGACCAACATAAGTTAGTATAGCCACTGGTTTTCCATAAGCTTTCCATGGGTTCTTTTTCCGATTTTGTTTCCGCTAGGATTACAAGTTGTACATGATCTGATATACGCCAGGCTTGGATGTTAGTCCAGAAAGTTTTCTTACCTATCCCTCTGCAATTCCAGTATCTTATTATCATTTCCCATTTATTTTAGTATGGGCAAGCAGTAGATGATCTTGCCCATACCGGGACCAATACTCAATTGTGATCTTGGATTCGAGTTTTCGAGTTTTATCCGAATTCTTGTTTTGTGTGTAAGTATCGTTAGATCTTTTGATCTTGTCCAAATCAAATAGAGCTTTGTGTGATCTTGTTCGTCGACACGTAGACTTGATTTTACCATAAATAGGAATGCACGAAGTTTGGAAGAATATTCTAAAGCAAATTCTATTAAAGAGAGAGACATGATCCTTCCAGATGGTGTAGATGTGATGAGAGGAGGTATTTACCCCTAAGCCAGAGGGAAATAAGAGGGGGTTGTAATATTTAAGGTTGTCTTGTACAAATCTTATTTTCCTTCTTTTATCACAATTATATTTGTAATCATAACTAGCTAAGGGAGCTTTTAGGCAGGAAAGGATTTTGACATTAGAGAAACTTTGTTTAGCAGAAGAGAGGGGATAAGGAAATAGGTCAACCCAAAGGAGTAACTTAGAACCAAACCCAAACTGCATAATTTGATTAAATAGATATTCATAATACATAGCAGCATCCAGGAGCATGGTCCTGAGGACCTTAATTTGCCAAACCGAGTACATAAGAAGGTGATTAATACTACCTAGAGACTGGTTCAAACGAAAGCATACAACAAGACTAGGACAGTAGAAGATGTTCAAAAGATCCATAGATCTTAGACAAACAGCCAGGCGGAGTGATCCGCAGATAAGCCGCAAGCATGAGGGATAGGTTCGGTTAACAAAAGCAAAAGGTGGTAGTGTGTAGATACCATGATGTTGTCTTGATCCCCAACTACCAGAAGACCAAGAGATGCATACCCAAGGACGATCACTTATCATTCTTCCCGCGCTTGCTGTCGACACCCATCAGCTTGGAGCACACAGCATCACCTTCTTCTTCCTCATATTTTCTCTTGTTTGACTCAGACTTGGATGATTCCCCCGCCTCCGAACACTCGGACTCCTGCCCAACCTTTCGGTAGACAGAAGGAGGAGCAGAGAGAGGGGGAACGGGGACATTCAGTGGACCTGGGTTGCTGAGGTTTGGGAGCAGGAGCTCCACCGAGGCTGGGATGTTCTTAAGCAAGGTGTCAAAGTCTTCCTGCGTCATATCAGCCGGTATTCCCCCACAGCCGTCCAGCAGGCCACTCTCGTCCTCGTAGTCCATTACATCATCGTCGGAACCCAGATAATCCGGCTCAAATAGATCTTCTTCGCTAGGAAGGGTAGTTGCATCATGTGGGAGGACAGCCGCCTCGATGAAAGGGGGGTGGGGTGCATCAGTAGGAGGGGAAGTGATCTCCTCCTCAAACAGCTTTGTAGCAGTATCATCATTCATCACAGGGGCATCCCCAGTGATAGAGTTCACAATTGAAGCAGAAGAGGAATCATCAGAGGAGGAATCAGAAGAGATAACAACATTCTTACCAAAGCATTTCCAGAGTTCGGATTTTGAGTGCCCAAAGGAAGGGGGGGCAGGAGCCTGGGGGCGCCGAGCAGCCACATGAGCCCAGGAAGCCCCATCCAACCCTGAACCATCTCCATCATCAGCTGCCCGGGCAGCTTCAGGTCCATCGCCCATGATTCCTTCAAGCAAAGAGTTACAGATTCTTCTCGAGGGGCAATCAGCAAACACGTGATCCGGGTGGCCACAGCACCCACACCCCTCCGGGAAGTCCTCGAACCAGACGGGGTAGCTCTCCAGCTCACCTTTCTCATTGAGCATTGAAACTTTCTTTTGCTTGATCAAAGTAAGGTCAGTGTTAATACACACCCGAGGAAAGCGCAGACGGGCACCCTTGGGGTTAAAGGCCGCCACACGGATCACCTTGCCAATCGCATTGTCCTCAATGATGGATGTGAGAGTAGTATTAGAGACATACTTGATTGGCAGACCTGGAATACGGACCCAGAGATCAAGAACAGTGATGGACTCAGTCCAGGGATCAAAGTCCAGGGACCATGGGCGCACCAACATCAGTTGGCTGGCCACATGGAACGGACGCTTGCCCCACACCGAGTCACGATCCTCCGGGAGGTCAAATTTGAGCTCAAACCACTTGTTTGCAAGAGGCACCAGTTGGAAGCCTCCCTTCAAGAATTTCCAATCGAACTTGATTCTCCTTCTCACCTCCTTTGCTTCCACCGGGTCACCAACAATGGTAGCCACCAGAGAGGAGGAACTCAAGGCGGCGATGTTAGCTTGGACACTACTCTGTATAGCCTTTAGTTTCTCCAACTCCTTCAGCTGCTTCCTTGTGCGCTTGTCCTTTTTCTCCAGTTTCTCATCCTGGGCACCTCCAGAGAGTTTCATCTTTTCCTGAGTAGTTTGTGTGGCCGAAGCCGTTTTTTGGCCCTTTCGGGAGGTGTTCAGAGGAGATCCGAGGAATTCGGCTTCCATGGGTTTTTTGCCCTTGTCAAACGACGAAGAGGCCATGTTTGGGACAGAAACCAGAGAGTGGTTAGTATGCAGAAGAAGAGAGTAGAGTAAGGGAGATGGATAGAGGATTGTTGTGAGGGAGTGAGGCCTTAGCTTCAAACTCCAAATTCTTAAATAGAGATGTAAGGAGAGGAGAGACGAACCGTAACCGACAGCCCGCCGCAGGCAGCCAGCAACCTTGGGAAGGAGTCGGCGACAGAGACACGAGGCATGGTCACCCCAAGCGAACACCGAATGGCCAAATCGGAGATCCTTTCCGCTTGAAAACGAGACTGGCGATTGTACTTCTTTGTCGCTTGGAGACGGCCAGGGCGGAGGGCGTTCGCGATCACCCAGGCATTGACTTTGTGAAAATTAAGTCTATTGATTTTTGACACATTTTTTAAGTAGTTAAAAATTATATAAAATAATATTTATTTACATAATTTTATATATATTACTAATAAGTAAATAATTGTGTAAAAAAATAATAAAATATATATTATTTTATATAGTTTTCAACTTTTTAAAAAACGTGTCAAAAAATCAATGGACTTATATTTTTAAACGGAGATAATATTGCTTTTTAGGGATGGGGTTTGATTTATAAGGGTATCTTTTCCACCCCTATGATTGAGAGATGGAATAGCAGCCTCACACACGTGTACAACTATCGTCGGCCTGGTCCGTGGAACGTGTGCGATGATATCTAATTGGGCAGAGATGAGTCATAGGATAACTTCTGATAAATATCTTTTTAACTTATCTGTTTTAAATGATTTATCTCCTCTTTATGGACCTTATCAGTTATCATGTGTGTTTCGGGATTTCCTCTTGCACGTTTGAATGTGGAGCGTCTTCTTCTTCCATAAAACTTGACGTCTCTAGTTTGGGTTTAGATCTATACCACCCCACAACCTTCATGTTTTCAAGCTCTCTGATTTTTAAATGGGTTTTTTCATTGGTTATCAAGGCCCTAAACCTACAAATTGTAACAACAATTTAGAAGCGATTTTTCATGTTGTTGCATTGGTCTACCAATTCTTCAAACCGTTGCTTGATATGTCAAAGATGGAGCCACTCGATGGGACAAATTACAAGAGGTGGTTGTAGAAGTTGGTCATTTTCTTGAGCAAGAAAATTGAGCAAACATTCGCCCGAAAAATCTCCGAAGACTTGCCTCGAAATATAACAAAACAATCTCGACCGGACCAACGCATCTCTCGTTTCGTCAAAAATACGGAGCATGTGTCCGTAAGTCCTATTGGAAGGCACATTAACCTCATTCCGGGGGTATTTTGACATCCCGACCGAGTGGGTGTTTTGTGGACATAAGTCCGGCCTATTGGAAGGCACATTAACCTAAAAATACGGGTGTTTTATTTTTTTGAAATTTTGATACTTTTTTCGTGCACTGACCCCTTTTGGAAAAACTCTAAAATTTGTCCAGCTTCCAATGCGATGGAAAAATGATTTTGTTGGCTATATTCGAGGAGGATTTCTCAAGAGACATCCTTAGTAAAGTTGTAGCCCTTGAAATTTAGTTTTCTTATGAGTGCTCAAATGTCCCGATCGAACCAAATCATCTCTCATTTCCTCAAAAATATCGAGCGGGTGTCCATAAGTTCATTTGGAAGGCACATTACCCTCATTCCGGGGATATTTTGACATCCCATGTGGGTGTTTTATAGACGTATTGGTTGAATATCATCACACCTTGCCTAGAGAAAAGGATTTCAGATTTTTATTTTTTTTGAGATTTTGGTATTTTTCGTTGACTAACCCCTTTGGAAAAACTCTAAAATTTGTCCAACTTCTAATGTGATGGAAAAATGAATTTTCCCCATCTTCGATGTGGATTTCTCAAGAGGAGCCCCTAGTAAATTAGATCACTTGAAGTTAGCTTTCCAACGAGAGCTTAAATGCCCCATCGGACCAATGCATCTATTGTTTCGCCAAAAATACAAAGCATGTGTCCGCTAGTCCTATTGTAAGGGACATTACCCTCATTCTGGTGCTATTTTGACATTCCGGGTGTGTGTTTTATGTACGTATTTCCTAAATAGCATCCCACCTTACCTAAAGAAAAGGATTTTGGATTTTAATTTTTTTGAGATTTTGATGTTTTTTCGTGGACTGACCCCTTTGGAAAAACTTTATAATTTGTACAGATTCAAATGTGATGGAAAATGATTTTTTTTCCCATCTTCGAGGAGAATTTCTCATGAGATGTCCCTATTAAAGTCGTAGCTCTTGAAGTTACCTTTCCAACGGGGGCTCAAATGTCCCGATCGGACAAACCCATCTCTCGTTTCGCCAAATATTCCGAGCATGTGTCCGTAAATCCCATTGGAAGGCACATTACTCTTATTCCGAAGCTATTTTGACATCCCAGGTGGGTGTTTTTTGGACGTATTTCTTGAATAGCATCACAACTTGCATAGAGAAAGTGATTTCAGATTTTCATTTTTTTTGAGATTTTGGTATTTTTTCATGGACTAACTCATTTGGAAAAACTCTAAAATTTATCCAGCTTCTAGTGTAATGGAAAATGATTTTTTTTTGCCATCTTCGAGGACAATTTCTCAAGAGTCGTCCATAGTAAAGTGGTAGCTCTTGAACTTAGCTATATAACGAGTGCTCAAATGCCCCGATCAGTACCAATGCATCTCTTGTTTTGCTAAAAATACGAAGCATGTGTCCGCAAGTCCTATTGTTGGGCACATTACCCTCATTCCGATGCTATTATGACATCCCGGATGGGTGTTTGTGGATGTATATATTGCTTGAATAGCATTACACCTTGTCTAGAGCAAAGGATTTCAGATTTTCAGTTTTTTGAGATTTTGATATTTTTTTCGTGGATTAACCCCTTTAGAAAAACTCTAAAATATGACCAGATTTCAATGTGATGGAAAAATGATTTTTTTGGCCATCTTCAATGAGCATTTTTCAAGAGACATCCACAATAAAGTCGTAGCCCTTAAAGTTAGATTTCCAACGAGTGCTCAAATACCCCGATCAGACCAACCCATCTCTCGTTAGGCCAAAAATACCAAGCATGTATCCATAAGTCCTATTAGAAGGCACATCGCCCTCCTTTCGGGGCTATTTTGACATTCTAGGTGGGTGTTTTATGGACGTATTGCCTGAATAGCATCAATCCTTGCTAGAGTAAAAAAATTTGAATTTTCATCGTTTTGAAATTTTGATATTTTTTTGTGGACTAACCCCTTTGCAAAAACTCTAAAATTTGTCCAGATTCCAATGTGATGGAAAAATGATTTTTTTGTCATCTTTGAGGTGGATTGCTCAAGAGACATCCACAATAAAGTTGTAGCTCTTGAAGTTAGCTTTACAATGAGTGTACAAATGCCTTGATCGGACCAACCCACTTGTCGTTTCCCCAAAAATACCGAGCTTGTTTCCGTAAGTCCTATTGTAAGACAGTAGGCACATTACCCTCATTCCGGTGATATTTTGACATTCCGGGTGGATTTCTCAAGAGACATCCACAATAAAGTTGTAGCTCTTGAAGTTAGCTTTACAATGAGTGTACAAATGCCTTGATCGGACCAACCCACTTGTCGTTTCCCCAAAAATATCGAGCTTGTTTCCGTAAGTCCTATTGTAAGACAGTAGGCACATTACCCTCATTCCGGTGATATTTTGACATTCCGGGTGGGTATTTTATTAGAGGTTGATTATGTCCTGCTCCGGCTGCTCGAGACCGCTCCAACCGACATTATGGTTGTTGCCAAGGAAAGGCTGGAGGCCAAAGGTGTTCCTGATGTTATTGTCGATGTTCCAGTCGATGTTGACAAGGGTAAGAAGGTATTCACTGTCTCTGATGACCCCGTGCAGTTGAAAAAGTATGAGCAAGATAGCAAAATTGATCGGGCGAAATTTGCTCAGCCATGTATTCGGTCCCATATTTGACTTGATCTATGGAAAATTTATGCAGTTCAAGATGGTAGACGACAAACCTTTCATGCATGGAACAAGTCCACGAGAACGAGAACCCGGTTGTTGATATCCTCTCCGAGAGTATGAAGATGTTTGAGGTACTGCAGACAATGCAATCTTTTTTATGGGAAAATTGACAGAGACATGGGATGGATACCAAAACCATCAAAAACCCAAGAAGATAGATCTGACACTCCCCTCCCCCCTGAATCGGTAAATATATAGATGAGGTTGATTAAAAAACCATTTTACAAATTGTATAGGACCAAACCAAGGGTCATATGTAAGACGGAAATTCTATACCCAATCAATTCCCTCTATACATCCTAGCTCTCCCCCTCTTTCCTAGCGTTTCAATGAGCAATTTGCACTTCCACTTCATTGAAATGCGGGAAAGACAACTGGCGATAATATGAGACGCACAAACTTTAGCGTTAAACAGGACATTACAAAAAAACAGTTTGATTCCGTGCACTCCAAGTGAAATAAACAACAACCTCTAGGGCCAACAGCTTGGCCTGAAAGAACTGAGTCATCTGGATCTTCTCCGGCTCCCCGGCGATTACCAAAGAAGCCAATATGAAGATGGAGGATGCAAAAGGATTCAAGATGTACTACTACTAGTAGACAAAAAAAAAAGATTTTGAACAAATCAAGCTCTTCAACGGTATTGCAAAAAGGTACAAAGAAAAGTTTGGTAATCCTGCATTACTTACTCTCATCAATCAATCGTTCGGTTCATCTTCTTAATCTTCCAAGACGCTGCGCTTTATCTGTTGTAATGTCCATAACAGGCCTCCATTCGACGCCAACGGCCTCGAAGATTGTTATGATCAACGGTTCCTTCTGTGTCAATGTTAGGATGCAAAACCTGGAAATTAAGTATTTAACTGTGCAATTCGGTAATGTATAGTTGCAAGGGATTTCAAAAGAAAACACAAATTTCCCCTTCCTACAGGACAACAATATTGAAGGATAATTAATCTCTTATCAGGAATTAATCGCGATTAATTCATCAGGACAAATGGTGACCCTCAAACGCCATTAAATCACCCTCTCTACTAGGGAACCGGAACTCAGAACGATCTTCGAGAAATTTCAATTCTTTGATGTCTGCAGATAGAGGGAATTGCCGTGTTGATCGATCGAGATCTAAGAAACTGGATAGCTTGCAGGAAAATCGATCGGCTTGGAAACAAATCCAAATTGAGCAGATGATTTAATCGAGAACGATCGAAAACGTGGTGATGCAAAGGAGAAAGGGGAGGATTAAATCAGTAATTTGGAGGGAAAATTGGAAAAAAGAAACTGGGAAGCGAAACGACGTCGTTTTTGGTTTTCATAGAAAATAAAAATATAAATCGCCGTTGCCGGGGATCGAACCCGGGTCACCCGCGTGACAGGCGGGAATACTTACCACTATACTACAACGACTTTGATGGTGAACGAGATTAGTTAAAAATTAACACAGTAGAGCAACACTTAATATTAAATTATAAATTTACATATTTCTTTTTAGAAAATAATTTTTTAATAATACAAACTTTAAAAATCAATATATAATACTAAAACAGTGACATGTAAATCCTATGTGGCGGGTTCTGGTGCAATTCGCTTACGTGTCGTTATCTCACGCAATCTGGACCGAATTTTCGCCACGTCAATTAATGATGATCCAATAATTTTAAGCCACATCAATAAATAATTTAATATCTTTTAGCCACATCATTTAACTTATCGTTAGTAACAATCAAAATTAATTTAAATAATAAATTTTATCATGTCTCGATTAGTTACATTTTGATAAATTTTTTGAATAAATTTAATGAATTTTGACAAACTAAAAAATCTTATAAAATATTTTTATTAATAAATACTATACCAAACTATATCTAGAGAATTTCTCAATTTTTTATCCAATTTCACAATATAAAATTCTCCAATTTAAAACCAAAAAGATAAAATTCTCATTGTGTTTATCCAATTTCATAATATAGAATTCTTCAATTTCTATCCAATTTTATATCATTAATACCCGAATAAAAAATAATAAATAGATCTGATTCACCATTAAGATCCGATTTAGCACTATATGTAAAGGAAAAGTAACTCCAATATTTTTATTTCAATTTGTCATAAATATGAGATTGTACGTACACTATATTGCTAATAAATTTAGAATATTAAAAAATGAACTAAATGTGTGATTTTAAAAAAAAATCATACATTTAGTTCATTTTTTATATGATATCAGAAAACATAATGACTATTTATCAGAATTATGAAGCTTTAGTCAATATTTATATCATATTAAAACCTTGGTAAAGTGATTCTCTCAACAATATAGTTTTTTAAAAACTTACGTGTGCATTTTTTTTAAAAAAAAATTACATCATGGACCATAATTTTAAATAAAAAAATATTAATATATGAAAGAAAGTTTTTTTTTTGGTGGAAAATATATGAAATAAAGTAATTGTAGGGGAAAATCATATTATTACCTTATCAATGAAAAGCTAGCTAATAGAGATTAGCTGTGCTAACTACTTAATACTCCGTATATGGGTAACGATTTGGGTATTGGATATAATATTATAATATATTGAAATACTTAAATAGTGTTTGGTTAGTAAGTTTAAAATATATTTAAAATAATATAAATTTTAAATAAAATACCTTATAAATTGTGTAAATCAAAATCCAACTATTACATAATGTTATAAACTTTAATTAATAATTGACATAATAAAATAATTATAATTATATATAATGCATTAGAATCCAAACACACATGGAATAGAAATGATTAATATTTATAATTGTTTATAATTGATTAATATAATGTAGTGTCTATTTAATAATAAGTAAATATTGATTAAATTTACTATTACAAATTTGATTTAGCCAGATCATAGGTTAATACAAACTATTTATAATTTATAAAATATAATTGTTTATATTACATTAATCATTTTTTAAAATGATATTTTATTTCATGAGATTCTATCACAATATACCACCGTTTTCATAATTTCATTGATTACAATATCGATCTTAATGAAAAACCAACCTTATGACTTTGCGATTTTGATAAAATAGGGAGAAATACTTTATAAAAAAAATGAAATGTGAGTACTTTATGTATAAATAGAAATTATTATAAAAATCAATTTTTTAATTTATTCAAATCAATAAAAATTATTATATCTAAATAATTTTAAAAAAACCGCGTACGACGCGGGTAATAAGACTAGTTTAAACTAATATACAAACCAGGATCGTATTAATTGTTAACAAAAAAAATGATTTCAAAATCTGATTAAAATTCTTACTAAAATTGGCATTAGTGTAACTATTAGTATAGATTTAATTAAAAAAAATGATAAAAAGTATGTTTTTAAATTTTTAAAAAATCATATTGTAAAATAATTGAGCTTACATTTATATAAAAATTTAAATCATGATTTTTCATCAAATATTTTTAAAACACACACTAATACTATATTATTTTTTTTTTAAAAATCTAATATTGATTTATAATCTAAATAATTAATCGCTACGTTGTATGTATATATTACAGAGGATCTCATATATCTCAATGAAATGAATATTGATTATTATTTTATAAAAAACTTATAATGTGTATCCATAATCACAAGTAAGAAAACCCGTTATTTTATATGATTAATAACTATACAAATAACAATTTAAGTGCAGCTTTATTAATTAAGTAAATATGCATATGATCGATCATTTCAAATTGCTTTTGATTGGGTTCTTCCGTTCTCCACTTCATGATCCTGATCCAGCTTATGCCGTCCATGGCGGCGGTTTCGGCGATGAGGAGGAGGATGCATATGATCACCGCCACCGGAGGAGATCTCAACCCGAACGCCGGGATCATTGCTGGTGAAGCTGCCGCTAAGCATGATAGAGTTGTTGACTGCCTGGAAATTGCTGTTGACCAACGTCCCCGTCTCTTCCTCCTCCTCCTCCTGATCCTCTACATCCTCATGATCATCTCCCCCTGCACCCGCAGGCTTAAACCCCCTGTGATGGCGCCAGCTGGGCTCGCCGAGCTCGCTCTTCATAGTCGCCCCCGTGTTGGTGCCGGCGAGCGTGATGATCCTGACGCTGTTGTCGTCGTTGTCGTTGTCGTCGTGATCCTGGGCCTGCCGGAGCTGGCCCAGGCGGGAGCTGAGTTGGCTCATCATGTCGCCGAGCCCGTGGTCGAGTTGCCGGGATGTTTCTCTCTGTGTGGTGGATTCTGTTGCCATTGGGGTGATTGGGATGAAGATGAGGAGGAGGGTTTGAATGTTTGTGGGTATTTATATATGAACAAAGGAAGTGTTTTGTTTGATGAGAAAAAGCAATGCAACTAAGCAAGGTATATGCTTGGGACTTGGGAGGATGAAAAAAGCAAAGCAAGGTATAATTTGTATAAGGTATCTTTGTTGGAACTAGGTTTGGAGATAATTAGATCTCTTGATTTTGAAATAATATAACTATTCAAGCTAAGGTATTGGTTGTTCGTATTCAGTTTAAGTTATTCTAAATTTGGACTCTAGTTTAAAATGTGTAAATATTTAGCTTGTCTAGTAAATAAATGAGCTTGAGTCGAGATTTTTTTAAGTGTATAACAGTCGTATTTGCTTATGAGTCATGACATAGTAACTAAGGGGGGTTTTATAAATTTTAAAATATTCAAGCTTGAGTCGAGTCGTATTCGTACTTGGCTCATTTGGTAAATAAACAGACCCGAGCTAAGTTTTTTTTTAATTGAACTTGAACCGAGCTCAAGCTACTCGGCTTATATAACAGTCGTACCTGTATATGACTTTGCACACGACTCTATTATTGAGTCGTAAAGCATCTCCAACTAGGGATGACAATTTCATCTGCACCCGACTCGAACCAAAATCACCCGACCCAAAAAAGTGGGTGAAAACCCGAAAAAATGGGTGAAAAGTGGATGATGGGTGGGTGGGTGATGGGTCGGGTTGGATGTGGATGATGATTTTTTCACTCGTACCCAACTCACCACCCGACCCATCATCCATCACCCACTACCACCCACCACCCATTTACAATATAATATATTTTTTGTTTATTTTATTATTGTAATTTATAAATAAAAACATATAAATTTATTTTTTTCCTTTTATAACCCTAAATCTCTAATATTATATACGATTCGACATTGAAACTCGAGTGAAATAATAACTTTTTTTTTATTATAGTGGATATGAATGGTGTGTCGGGTGGGGTGATGGCTCTCACCCATGGTGGATCGGATGAAATGAGGGTTCATCCACCCACTACCCCATTGACATTCCTATCTCCAGCCGTTCCTCTATAATTTCTCCAGAGAAGTAAAATTTAATGCTACAGAAAAAATTTCTTCAACTACAACAGATTCTCTAATGTAGAGATTTTAATGTAATTCTCCAAATCCTTCTATAAAATTATGGAGAATGCTATGAATTTAGAAAATTTGACTTTCTCATTTTAGAGAAAACTTTAGAAAATATATATACATATACTAAAATCGATGCATAGCGTCTTATGTGACGCGCTGTGGTTGATTCTCGGGGAAAAAAAACTTATGTGGCGCGTTGTGGTTGATCCTACGAGAAAAACTAATAAAATAATAAGTTTTCATGGTTTATAGAAAGTTATACAAGCCACAATTAATCTATTTATATATATTTTAATTAATTGACAAAAATATAAATAAAAAGTATTTCATAGTCATATTTACCAAAAATATTAATAGATAAATATGTAATATTTGATAGGGGCTATTTTATTTAAATCTATATTTTTTTTGAGGCCAAAATGAATTATTAAAATATTATGTAATCATGATATATAGCCACAATCCATCCGTACATAGATATTTTAGTAAACTAACGTAATAAATATGTACTACATATTTAATTTTTTTTTTGGTCAAGTGTACTACATATTTAATAAAAAAATAATATTAAAATATTTTTAAAAATCAACTATCTATTATATTGCATGAGATTTAATTACCGACAGATCAGAAAAAAAATATTTATATATAATATGTCGAACTAATTTTATTTATATTTAGATTATTATTATTTATTTATTATAACTTATCTAAATTATTTATAATATTATATTAATGTATTATCCGTGCACGGGACGAGACCTATACTAGTCTTTTAATACTCCCTCTGTTAATTAAAACTTTTCGTTTATTATTCATGCATGCTTTTTTAGAATGATAAAAACTATATGAAATATTAACATTTTTTTATAAATTCATAATTAATAGTAACAAGTATGAAAAAAAATTCTCTTAAAATTGAATAATTTTGTTGAAATGGAAAAAACACAGTCAAAATACACAGTCTTTTGGTATTGGGCCTATAGTAGATTCCCACACCCATGTATAGCCCAACATTAATGAGCCCGACATTTACTATTACAATGTAATGTTATAACCGAAATTGCTAATCAGTAGTAATCTCATCTTCTTCTCATTTTGAAATTTGAACCCTTCGGTTTCTTCGGTCATTTTACATCCTAACCAAATGCCTTCTTAGAGCATGTTTATCAGTGAGCCCCGTTTCGGGCTCTTAACTTACTTTTCAACTGCCACGTCAGTTAAAGAGCCCAACCCAATTTTTTACCTTTTCAGCAAATTATCAGTGTGCCCACTCCGGGGCTTTTAACTTCACTTTTTTAAAAAAAAAACATATGCAATATGGGTGTCTATGGGTAGATAAAAAGAAATTACATTCAAAAATATATTTTTTTTAAATTTTTATATTAACAAAAATAGAGAAAAATCGATTTAAAAAAAATTTTAATCAAGCGCTGCCACATGGCAGCGGTGCAGTGGCCCTCCTTTCAATGAGCCCGGGCTCATCTTCAAGGTTGTTTTTCCCCGGGCTCATGGCCACCTCACTTCTTCTTTCATTTTTCTTTTATTTTTTTGCCTATTGGGCTCACCAATAATCTTGCTCTTAGAGTATGCCCAACAGCTTCTCTAAACAATTCTCCAAAATGGAGAATTATAAATCACATATTCTGAATTTTTTGGACTGAAATTCAACAGATTCTCCATTATAAAGTTTACCCCAAAATATATAGAGTTTTCTCCAAATTTAGGAAAATATCTCCATTTTTTCTCCTCATTATCTATTTTGGAGAATGTAATGGGGAAGCTGTTGGACCAAAATCAACCTTGAGATTCTCCAAAAATCCATTATGGAGAACCTGTTGGAGTTGCTCTAATACGTTTTTAGAGAGATTCGAACACGAATCCATAGATAAGGCTTGCATCTATGTTTTTTCAACTAGATGAAAATCTCTACTCCAAATTTTAAAAAAAAAAAAAAACGTACACAACATTTATTTAGGAAAAAAAACACATTTTCAAGAGAAGTTTGAAGTTATAAATTATAATGTGTGTTGTGAGAAAAAGATAACCACGTCAAACCATTTGGATGTTTGTGATTAAATTTTACTTTCTCAAACGGTCAATGTGTAATATGGGAATAAATCAAGGGTAGCATGTGGAATAGGAATTTTAAAGTAGCTTGTCGACTTGGTCACATGACTAAGAAAAAAAAATGTAATTTGTCGGCATTTTATGTTTTTTTTTCATTTTTTATATTTTGAAAAATTCATGCCACTTCGCAATCATCAATCAATGTCATCCGATAATTCGAAGCTACAAAACGTATGTAGAGACGAAGTTAATTGGATGTTGGGAAAATAAAATCATTCATCAATTTATTTGCGATTTATTATTTATATATTTTTTTTAAAGATGATAAAGATCGCTTCTTTAATTAATTATTACTGATAAATATAAATAGTTTTCAAAAATTAATATTTTATACAATTTTTTATCTAAAAAAAATACATAGTAAATAATATGTCAAACAAAAGAAATATATAAAATATAAACTTATAATTTTATATTTATATAGGTTTATTATTTTTTTAAAACACGAGTGAATAATAAACATCTAATGAATAGATGGAGTAAATAACTTAAAAAAAAAATTATACTCCATATTATGTCCAATCATATTTGAAATGAGAAGAGTAATCCACATGGAAAGACAATTTAGAAAATTATCACCGAGATCTTTTCATCGATGTTAATGAAACAAAAGACATCTCTTGCTACAATATGGTAGGGAATCTGGACACTAAGAACAAAGTTGTCATCAACGACAACAACTTATCAAACAAACAATCACAAATAAGATACATGAGACAACAATTGCAAAATTAGGAACAATCAAAACAACCTTGTATGAGGATAGTGAAACCAATGAGATGAGAAGCGCACCCAAAGCAAGGAAAAAATGAAACATCAGATGAAAAAACCACATGAAGGTGTGTCTAAGATTAATTTCGATTGCTTGAAATGAGTTTCTGATTAAGCTGCGACGGGTTATGTCATATGGGACAACTTTGGTCATGTTAAGGCTTGTGATGCCACTCGTTGTGGGTCCGTTTCGATGCTTATGGTTGAAGTCTTTGGTCTTAGACTAGGGTTGAAAGTTGCCAAAGAGCTCGGAATACGACTGTTTGAAGTGAAAGAGGATATCATGACCATTATTAATGCTCTTAAAAGGATTTGGAGGTGCCATCAGGAGATCGAGATTACGATTTCGAATTGCCTCTTCCTGTTTTGAGATTTTGAGTGCGCTCATGTCTATCACATATTCCGAGAAATTAATCAGGCAGGTGACAAAGCTACTTTCTTAGGATTATTGGTGGATGGTGCGTCGATCGTGACTCACCCAGAGTTTAGTGCTCTTATCCGTAAAGACGTCATTGCTTGAGCCTTGGTGGGTCAGCAAATTATTTGTTGTAATACAATATTATATATATATTTTTAATTATTATTTGTCATTTATATCAACTCCTTACATAATTAATACAATATTCAATTTAGACACATGTCTAGAGTTATTGAGATCGATTGAACAAGACATAAAAAAACATGACATAGGAAAAAAAAGGGTAAATTGCAACTAATATCCCAACCTTTAGGGATAGTTGCTTTCAATATTCTAACCTTGTAAAATTTCACAAAATATCATAACCTATGCCATTAGTTGCAATTAACACCCTAAATGAGTTTCTTAAATTAAAAAATTACCCACATCAAACAAAAATTACAAACAATCACCCATATTCATAAAATATTTTCAATAAACCCCTAATACATTTAAAAAAAAAGAGAATTAAATAAATCTCTTACAATTTAACCCCACCTGACCCATCATCCAAAAATAATTATAATATATATACATATATAATATACTCCTTTAAAATATAATATAATTACTTTAGCATCTACTCATTTAAAATTTTAATATAATCAATCAAAATAATTAATTATTTATCTAAAAAACATACATTATAATTAAATTCTAAATTTATATAAGTATGTCTCGATACATGCCGATTTGTGCATCTATATATATATTCCCTGTATATGATTTGATACGATATATACTGTCTTTTTGGTTAATATTATGTTATATATAGTAAAACTAATACATAATATCTTATAATGTATCGCACATAAATTTCATGCTATTAAAAAAACGATTCTATAAGAAATGTTTAACATAATAGTTTTACAAAAATAAAATAAAGTAGATTTAAAAAAATAAACGGTAAAAGATATGATATCCATTTGCAATAAATAATTATATAATAAAGATATATTAAAAATAATATGGTAAAAAATAATAATTTTAACATATTATTTTTAATATATCTTTATTATGTAACTATTTATTACAAATGGTTATCATATCTCATACCATTTATTTATTAAAATCTACATTATTTTATTTTTGTAAAAGTATTATGTTTAAGATAAATAATTAATTATTTTGAGTAATTATATTAAAATATTAAATGAGTAAATGCTAAAATAATTATATTATATTTTTAAAGGAGTATATTTTATATACCTGTTATAATTATTTTTGGATGGTGGGTTGGGTGGGCTTAAATTATAAGAGATTTTTTTAATTTCAAATTTTAAAATATATTAGAAGTTTATTGAAAACATTTTATGAATACGGGTGATTTTTTATAATTTTTTGTATGATGTGGGTAATTTTTTAAATTTAAGAATCTCATCCAGGGTGTTGAGTAACTATCCCTAAAGGTTAGGGTATTAAAAGCAACTATTCCTAAAGGTTGGGATATTAGTTTCAATTTACCCAAAAAAAAAAAAAAGCAAAATGCTAATGCGCCTGGTGAGATAAGGGAGATCGGACGGTTGAGATAGAGGCGGGAATAAAAATCGACGGTTGAGATCGGGCAATAAAATAAGGCGGGAAAGGAGGGGAAGGCGGAAAGAGGTCTGGGTTAAAAATTAACAACAAGAGTCAAGACGAACCATCGGGAAAAATTTGGAGTAGTTGGGAGGGAAGGGGTGGTGGGGCCCTCGGTGGCGGGCTGAGCCGGCGGTGGACCCCACCATGTTCCGAATTCCCGCCTCTTGGCATGTTGATAGCCACTCGTCTTAAATTCCTCTTTCATTTACTTTGTGATATTTTTTTCCATGCATTCATTTCAATTTCATCCTCCATCTACCTACCTTCCTAATTTCCCCTCTCTCTCTCTAGCAGGATAATAATTAACTAGAGAAACCGAGAAAAATAATTAACTAGAGAAACCGAGAAACTGGACAAGTCGGTAGATGAATTAACCATCTTGTACAACCAGATCAAATAAAAGAAGCAAATGACATAATAGAAAAACCCGAAGCAAATAACAAAAATAACTCATTCGAAGGATAGGAACCTGTGAAGTGTTCCGTTATGGGAAAGGAAAGTCTAAAGTAGAGCGTGAAGCTATGTCTCTAAGTCCGCTTGGCGAGTCAGACTGCTATCTTGCGAAACTAAAAAAAATGTGCAAGCTATCCTAATTTCCTCTCTCGTTTTTTTCTTTTCACCTCATTGTGGTAATTTTTATTTTAAAATCTTACATATATATATATAATTATTTTATAATTTCATATATACACATATATAATATTATTATTTGTGCGTGTTTAAAATTTAATTTAAATCTCGGTTATTAATCTTTTCAATTAGTCTTATAATAAAATTATAAACATTATTTATACTTTACTTAAAAATAATGTAAAGTTTAAATAAAGTAAATTGTAAATTATGTCAGTCAATTATTCTTTACCTTACGATGTAATTATAAATTTTAAGCAATATAACAAGTGTTTGATTGAGTTAACTTATAAGATATTTTATTTAAATTATACGTTATTTTAAATATATTATAAATACTACTCAAATAATACTAATATTTAGAAGTGTATTATAATTAACATACATTGAATCTAAACACACCTCTAGTTGTTGTGATTGGTTTGCGAGCTTTGCTCGAATTTATGAAGTTTTCATATTATTTGAATGACTTTATTTGTGCTTTTTGGCATCTAGTGGACAACTTCATAATATATATATATATATATATATATATATATATATATATATATATATATATATATATATATATATATATATATGCATCTTTGGTTTTACAACACTATTTTGCTCTTGTGTCGTGGTTTTCTCATGGGGGAACTCTAACCAACGATCTCAAAGCAGTGCATAACTTAAAATACTTCATTTGATTTAAATTAATTTACCGGCTAATTGGTTGATATATATATAAAGTCTTAACCAAGTCATATACCACAACGAAAACCCTAATATTTAGGGTATGAGTGTCTCTATATACACCACAAATTCACAGATTAGACTGCTAATTAACGTCGGATTTAACGTTGTAGTGTTAATTATATTACAACGTCGTATCCAACATTGTAATATGTGAAATGAAAGATCGGATCGGGCCGAACCGGACTAACAACATCGGATCAAACGTTACTGGGGTAAATATTACACAATTTTTCACACACCTAAAAAAAACACATTTTGGACATTGTAAATCATTTTTTTTGTTTTTGTAATATCTTATATTAGGCCCGATTTGACCCGTATTAGCAATGTTTAATCCGACGTTGTTGTCCACCCCGTATTAGCACACAATTAACAATGTTGGACCGGATCATTTTTCACGAACAATAGCTAAGCTAGGGCCATGAAACAACCACTTGGATCTGGAATCTACATGTTGATGCTCACGATTTCGATAGTCATACCAGTGATTTGGAGGGGATCTCTCGAAAAATCTTTAGTGTCCATTTCGGCCAACTCTCCATTGACTTTCTTTGGCTGAGTGTATCCCTCCTAAAGGGTGCATATAGCATCTGTCATGGGTGTATATAACCAGCCCGCTATCGAAACTAGAATAAGACACAATATATGTATGAAACAGTGGAACACTATTTATTTTAAACCACATATTTTAATTCTATCAATGTCTAATACTATTTCCAGGAAGTTTCAAAAGCTCATGGAAATCGCTCCCTTTCCCCATTTTTTTTTTCCCAATTATCTCTATTATATTCTTTGCAACTTTAATACTCTTTTTTTGTTTTTAACAAAATTTTGTTTGTTTTTTTTTAAAAAAAAACACACATAGGCGACTTGTATGTACTACACGTAACCTTAACCTAAATATGAAACACGAATAGATTTGTATGTGTCCACAGTTTGTAGTTTGGGACCATTATACTTTCACTAACTTTTTCCTCCTCAACTAAAATCCATCAAAGACAAGAAATATTATATGAGTAAATTAAACTTTAATTTATATACAATATAGACTATAGAAAAAAAGATGGGTGATTTAATTACTGAATTGTGGATTTATTATTCTGAACCAACAATAAATCGGGATCGAATCACTTTAATTTTCCAGGTTAAAAATAATAAAAAAAATCAAAACCAAATTCACTACCCTTACCGATCCAAAACCTTTATTCTTCTTATTTGTCCCTTTCTCACTAGCTTTCTCCCATCTCCTCCTCACAACCTCTCATTTTCATTTTTATTTTTATTTTTATTTTTATTTTTATTTTTATTTTTATTTTTATTTTTATTTTTATTTTTATTTTTATTTTTATTTTTATTTTTATTTTTATTTTTATTTTTATTTTTATTTTTATTTTTATGAAATAAAAGAAAACAAAATAATGGAGGGTTTGTAAGAGAAGATAAAGATTATGGGTGTGTATGTATAACCAAAAAAACTGTTAAAAATTAATCATTTATGGATGTTTATTTTTTAAACAACTTTTTTGGTTGTTTGGATGATCAAAATAAACAAAAATATGTTAAAAAAGGTGTTAAAAAATAAGCTACAAAATGGAGGTTATTTGGGTGTTTATTCTCTTTTTTTTTTCTTATTTGGTTTGAAAGTACTACAATATCCCTGATAACAACCAAATAAACTCCACTTTTTACAAATAAACTGTTTTTCTCCCCATACGAAGATTATCTTGTTGTTTAAATTTTTAACTATTTTTACCAACAATTTATAAATTTTATCCTGTTTATAATTTTAGTCAGTTTATTAACTCTGTCTCATACAAACCATATATATAGATACGGTGCATATGAGATGTGTTTATAAAATAGCTAAAACCGAAAAAATATTTTTTATCTTGAAATTATAAAAATTATCGTAAGTATAAAATTCAAATAATACGGTGATTATATGTCGCATCCATACCATAGTATGTTGAGGATACCTCCACGCCTATAAGGGGCGAGTTTTGATTCGACTCAAATTCATAGACTGATTTGAAATCACAATAACAACAACATTAAGGTTTGATGAGATTTACTTATTTTTATTTTGAATTAGTTGAAGTGAAGAGAAGAAGACGAGGCGAAGGAGAATAATCAACGACGATAATAGAGAAAAAAAATACGTAAGTAGGAAATGTTTTCATTGCACATCAATAATCTATTTGATCTTTATGATGACACTTGTCGATCTAATTGTTAATATATCTTAAATCAGTAGTTGACTGGCAACACACCAGAGGGTCTGGGTGGTGGTCTCGCTGTTTATTGTAAACGGAGGGGAGGGGGCAGCGCCACCCTGTCTTTACGGTATGTAATATTTATTATAAACATGTCTATCGTCTATCTGCTTTATGTTTACGATCCATCATTTGTTTTGGGTTTCATGAGCACATATATAAACTCATGAAATGACGAACCCTTGTAACAAATCGTTGCCGAACCACGTAAATCTTTATGTCTTTCTTTATTTGTTTATCGTTCTTAGATTTGAAAAGTGCACGAAACAAATTTAGGATCAATACAAAATGAATCCATCATCCATTGTATATATTTAAAAAAATGAAAAAAAAAACACACACTAAGCATCCATTTGTCTAATTTATAAATAAAAAATAACAAAAAATAAATATATACCAACAAAACAAATTACACATAATTACACATATGAATCAAGCATCTTTTTATGTAATTTTTTTTTCCCATTTTAGTGTTTTTTTTCCAATATGAACTAACGGATCTATAATATGTTCAACTATTTTATTATATTTTATATTTTAGAACAGATTCATTATCAGTTTGTGTCTTTAAAAAACATAATAATTACGAGATATAGGTCAATATACATCCTCTTAATATGCAGATTTGAGTGTATAATATAGCACTTACGCTCGGTATATACATGCTTTCTGAAGGACCAAAACAAAACAAATAGAAACCAATTAACAAAATCACAAAATTGGAAATCAAAGTAATTATGTAAGCGTAATTAATGCACTAAATACAAAAATGAAATTAAATATGTTTATTTTTTAAATAATTTCATACTTTATAATAATAATTACAATTTAAAAAAAAATAAAAAACTTATAGTCTTGACTTTAGCTAAAAAAGAATGTAAATAGTATAGTAGGAACTAGGAAGGTATGGAATATTTTTTCTTCAAAAGCAAAATTTATTTTCCACACAGGGAAAAAGTAAAAAAATCCGTCTATTTGCATCTTTTTTTTTTCCTTATCATAAATAAAGAAAACAAAAATACAACGATTGGCCCGTTGGGTCATTTGGGTGACCACCACCACGGCACCACCGGTCAACAAGTCAAACTTGTAGAAACGAAAACCGCTTTATAACTCGAAAACCGCTAGTAGTATTTAAACTCACCTCCATTATTTAGCATCACGCCGAACGCCGGGGGTCCCCACGATCAAAATCAACGGCTCCGATTTGACCCACGTGTCAGCATCTGATTCGTTCGATTCAACTCCTTCGGGATTGAGATTAGCTAAAGCGTAAAACAGCAAAAAGACCAGGTCCCCTCTGTGGTCTCATCGCCATCGTCATCAACCCCCTCTTTCTCAATCCATTTCCTGATCCCTCCTCACAAAATTTGTGTTCTTTTTTTATTTTAATTTTCTCTCACTGAAACCCCCAATTTCCCAGCAATTTTCCCACTGTCACACCCTCTGGAAACCGCTCCAATTTTGTCTGCAATGTGCAATCTTCATGCTAACCTAAAATTGGTTCCCAATTTGATGATCTGAACTCTGATTCGGTTTGCTGATTAAAAGTGTTGAAGAGAGAAAAAAAAAGAGAGAGATGATTGAAGCAATGGTGAACTCAGTGAACACCGGCGGGGGATGTGGGTTGTCTCAGATACACCACCATCACCACCACCACCATAGCCTCCACCAGAGCTCCTGCGGGGAGAGTAGCGAGGAGGAGCTTTCGGTGCTGCCACGTCACACCAAGGTGGTGGTTACCGGAAACAACCGCACTAAGTCGGTGCTAGTTGGTCTTCAAGGGGTTGTGAAGAAAGCAGTGGGCCTCGGCGGGTGGCATTGGCTGGTAAAGATTGAATCTTTGGTGTTTGTTGGAGTTTGATTTTGTGAAATGAGCTTTGAATGATGTGATCAGTGTAGTTAGGTTTCTCATTGTGGCGTTTTGCGTTTGTTAAAACTGGGTTTTGTTGGTCGTGTTTCTATCTGGTGAATTCAGATCGAATTTCCATGTAGAATGTGGTTGAATTGAATGCATTGATTTGCCTATTGTGGATTGCAAAACCTAATTTTGCTTTCCATATTTTTGGGCTAAAACTTGATTTGTCCTCTATGCTTGTTTGTGGTTTCTAGTTTGCATGCATTCCTTTTAATTTCATGGATCTAGGGTTTCTCTTTTATCAAATTTGTCTAAATATTGTCTGATTATCTATGCTGGCAATTTTATTCATATTTTTTTCCTTTCTGGAATTATTTAATTATATTTCTGTCTTCCAGCTATAGAAGATCATTTAAACTCTGGACAGGATTAAATCCAGATAGGAAGTGAAACCATTAGCATCTGTCAGAACTCAATATTTTTATTTATCTTCCAAAATTTTACTGTAGCTTATTTGTGTTGGAAAACTTGTGGTGGTGACTTTCAATCATTTAACAAAATGCACTAACAATTTGTGCAATTGCTGACAAATTGATGATGAACAAATATTTTTCAGGTCCTTACAAATGGCATTGAAGTGAAGCTTCAGAGGAATGCCCTCAGTGTGATCGAAGCACCGACAGGCAACGAGGAGGACGATGATCTAGAGATCGAGAGTGGAAACTGGATCGGATCGGATCTGGGTTAGTGATTCTTGATTGTTTAAATTCATCTTGCAATCTTGATAACTTTTGAAAGATCTTGTGCTTTGCTATTTGCAAATTTTCTTTTACTGTTTGATAGAAATTTGGTTCCTTTGTCTGTCTATACCTGTCTTTCTCTTTGTGAGCTGGTCCCCATAGTTGGTAGTATAACTGGTTGGCAAATTTCCTTATCCATATAAGGGAAAAAGTATGACAGCAATGATTTTGCCTATTAATCACCTGATATTGCGGTATGGTTGGATTTTTATTTCAATTTATTGACTAATCTCAGAATGATTTTGCCTTCTAATCACCTGAAATCGCGGTGTCTTTCGTTACCTTTCACTGTACATAAATCTGGTTCATGAAAAGTCCTGTTAATCTTGCTTTGTTCATCACTGTTTGCAGGATCAGATGACACTCAAAGGTCCCAAAGATCAAGGCATCGCGGGCACAAATCATCTGGTTCATTGCACAAGCCCACGAGCAGGACTCACTCGGGTGATTCACAGTCCAAGGACTCTGCTTCCGATCCTCGTGGATCCTTGGTACATAGATCTCTTTGCCACCCTTACCTTTCATCACTAGTGGTAAAATTCATGTTGTTATTTTTAGCAAGTAGATTTCGACGTTTCTACTTGGCGTCTCCTACAATGAATGTTAAATAAGGAAGGGGTATTAACTGCTCTCACGTGGCGACGTTGCTGTTTACATTTGTTATTTGTAGAAGGTTGATCTTAGCAAGCTAGAAGTCGCTGCGTTGTGGAGATACTGGCGACACTTTAATCTGGTCAGTTTCCTTGTTTCCATCTTTGTCGACTTGCTTCCTTTTCTGTTGCATCCTTACAGCTGTTGAATTCACATGCCTGTTCCATTTTTCGCGTGTATTATTAGGTTGACGACATTCCTAATCCATCAAGAAAGCAATTAATCGATGGTGTACAGAGGCATTTCATGTCACAGGTATAAGCATTTAAACTTCCTACCTAACTATGAAGATTGCACATTAAGAGAGATCTCAACATAAGCCACTGATTGATGGTGTTTGTTGCTTGAAGCAATTGGATGAGATGGAAGTGATTGTTGGGTTTGTGCAAGCTGCTAAGAGACTGAAAACCATCGGCAAATGATCTCCCAGAGGCAGATCCAACCCTTGCCTAACTCGCTGATGATGCTAACCGATACCCAAGTAACAAGACATCCTCTTCCACAACTCTAGTTTTAGCAGTATCTGTACTAGGTCTCTACTAATATGTGTGCGTATATCGATCTCTATTATGTCTTTTTGGTACTTATACTAGTTCGCGAGTATGTTAGCAGTACCTTTTAGCATAATGTACTTAGAGAGAGAATGTAGATAATAGTAAGGGTAGTAAATATGGTATGGAACTCGGTAGGGGACCTATGGGGAGACATTTCGAAGAGGCTCGACTCTTAAACACCTCGTATTGAATGAACTTTGGTAGATGTCGGAGGAAGCGACTTATGATTGCAATAGTAAATCCTCTTCTTTAATCGAGTTTCTAAACGATTCTCTTCGAGATGCGGAGATCGCAGTGAGATTGGGATTGTTGTTCTTGTTGGAGATGGGTTGAGCAATGGTAGAGGATGAATAATGGAGTATGGGGCATGAGTACTTGAAATCTTGAATGCCCATGCCTCACTCTTTGTTGTTCTTGCAAATGGGCATGTTTCAATATATTTTGGTATAAAGAGGATTTTTATGCAAATGGGAGATGGACTTTATAATCTCACCAAAATGTAAAATTTGGGCTAAGAGGATTTGGTTGATTGGTTGTGGATTACATGGAAGAAGTTCATTGTTGAAATAGGGATCTCTCACTAAAGGTTTATTGACAACCCAAAAACTTAAAATGAATTAAAAGAAAGTAGTATTAGGTTCACACCTTATAGATTTATAAGTTATAATTTTACCTACATATAATAGGTTATAAATTAGGAGATATAAATATGATTTTATAAAATAAAATAATAAAATAAAGAAATGAATAATAAAAAAATAATTAGAAAATGATTTAAAAAAACATCTATATATGATTTTATACTTGAGTAACATGATTAGTAGGGCAGTTAGTCGATGTGTGACAGTTACACAACAACAAAGTGACGGTCACAACAATTGGATGGTTAGTAGGAGAGTGGGTTATAAAGCAAGGTAGTAGGTGATATGACGGATGACATGGACTAATTTATAATAGGAATGGTTTTTATTGATTCGTTTAGTGACAGAAAAGTAGGTGGTTGACGTATCATGTTCTAGACTTTGTCTTGTGAAACAAAGACTTCTGGTGATATAACGTGAGATGAATTTACTTCAAGTTTAATAGTAGTAATAGATATGTGTTTAATTGACATTTTAGTGATGGAAAAATATGAGAATTCAATTTATCGGGAACTAGTTAATACACACGTCAAAATTCATTCAATTTAATTTACATCCAACTTATCCTAAATAATAATCATATCCCGCGTCAATATTCGATTGACTGATTCTATTTGAAATAATTTGATCTAAAATCGACCCCAAATCACTTAATTTCATCTCTAATCATGTCGACAATCGACAAAAATTTGGCCAAATTTTTTAAGTTAAAGTTTCATAATTTAACTTATCTCCAACACCTTCTAATGGTTGTTTAAATTTTATAGTATCAAATTCTCAATGTGTGTATAACATCCTTGTGCAGGTTCATGCTAATCTTTTCTCTATTTGTTGACTATTTATTTTGTAATTAAGGTTTGCGATCCTAGTAGAGTTTTGTGTAACCTGTATTTTCTTCAAATCACCTGCAAAATGATTTAAGTTGGTATTTCATTAGAATAACTAATTAATTGTTAGGGTGTTTTGCATAACTAACCAACTTTTTCCACACTTTGAAAAAATGTTTTACTTTTGTAAAAATGGCAAAAGTAGGCTCTGAGTTATTTTTGCAAAACAATAAATGTGACTTATCTGGCTAGTTGCAAGTTGCAATGGGGGAGGGCGTACGTGAGGGAGGGAAGGAGCTTTTGTGGGATTGAGTTTTGACGCCAAAAATTGGTGATATAATGGGGGTGATGTAATGTTGTAATACCTTTTACCATGTGAATGGTATAAAAGGGGAGGATGAGAGAAGCTTTTCATTTTCTCTCTTCTCTCAGATTTTCTGAAGCATAAAGATATGGAGAAAGAGTCGGAGAAGGTTCCACCATGGAAGAGAAGCCGAGAGCTTGTAGTTCCAGATGCAAAGCACTTGTTGCCTTCATTATGTGCTCCTGTCAGTGATCAAAATCCCCGTGTTACTCTGATTTCCCAGAAACCTATTTTCTCAGCCGCAATGGGTAAATGTTTTTGACAAAGAACTCCTCATCTGTGACAACAACTAGATACCCACGAACATTTCTCCTCATCCCTCATTTCATTTCCAGGTGAAAACGCCTTGATATGCGTCACCCTAATCTTCGAAGATTGTTGGGTGTTCGAGGGAGGCGGATGGGTGTTTGCTACTCACTTTCTTCCTTCCCCTGCATAATCTAAGACAAAAGAGAATGAGAAGATGACCACCATAGAAGACAAGCTCTCGACCTGAAGTTCCAGTTGCAGAGCACTTATTGCCTTTAAACCGTGTCTCTGTCAGTGATCATAATCTCTCGTGTCACTTTGCTTTCACAGAAACCTTTCTTCTCAAATAAAATGAGTAAGTGTATTTTAAACAAATTGAGTTATATATATTGATTGGTTAATTATACTACAATTATAGAAAAGTGACATGTGTTATAATTGACTTCTCATTTATTATATACTCCCTCCGATTTTTAATACTCCATCCGTTTGGCAAAACTTGTCATTTTAGCTTTTTTCACAAGTTTTAAGGCAATTAACAAATGTACTAATTTACCCTCAATTATTGCCCTTCTTTTTTACTTTATCGAAAACTACAACTAACAAACCATCAATCATATCAAGGGCATTTTTGTAAAGTGAAGGGCAAAATATCTACAATTACAAGTTTTTTTGAACAAAAATAACACCCTAAAATGACAAGTTTTGCCGAACGGGTGGAGTATAAGGCATTTGACTTTTGTGCACGTGGTTTAAGGAGCTAAAAACTATATACAGTATTAATTTTTTTACATTATACTCCCTCTGTTAATTAAAACTTGTCGTTTACTATTCATGCACGCTTTTTTAGAATGATAAAATTTATATGAAATATTAACTTTTTTTAAAATTTGTTTTTATAAATTCATACTTAATAGTAACAAGTATGAAATTATTAAAAAAATATATTAAAAAAGTTAATATTTTATATAGTTTTTAACACCTCAAAAAACGTGCATGAATAGTAAAATGTCAAGTTTTAATTAACGGAGGGAGTAATACTTATTAATAGTAAGTAGTATAATGTAAAAAAAATTAATTAAAAAATTAATATTTTATATAGTTTTTAGCTCCTTAAACTACGTGCATAAAAGTCAAATGCTTTATATTAAAAATCGGAGGGAGTATAATAGATAATCGATTCGAAAATGGTTGAGCAGTCACAATAGATCGAGTATCAAAAGCTTGTGAAATATTTTGTCTTTTTATTTATTTATACAAGATCAACTAAAAACATGATTAGTTACTTATAAAAATAAAATAAAAAGGACTCATACAAATTAATATGCCAACCATACTCCAATAGGCTCCAGAGTGCGATGTCGATGATGATTCTGATTATATTCGAATATGTCGTGAATAAATTCTCCTCTTATTTTAATTTTATTTATTATATTAATAAATACTCCGTATATATTTGTTGCTTCATGAGACGATGCATCTCTGTAAGATATGATTTATGATTATATTGCCAAAGAATGTCAAAACATATAAAGGGATCATGCATGCAAATCTCAATGAGAATATGCATAATCCAAGTGCATAGAAAAGAACATTTCAGAAAGAACATACAACACAAGATAAGGACGATTTATTTATTAACATAATAATAATCCTTTTGGAAAAAAGAGTTTAAAATCTGCTAACTACCTTGCGCCTTCAATAAAATCACATTATATATATATATATATATATATATATATATATATATATATATATATATATATATATATATATATATATATATATATATATATATATATATATTGTATGGATCATTTGTACACAGTCCTTAAATTATACTTTGTTCACAAATATTATTCGGTGAAATGTGAAACATTCAACCGAATACTGTTATGTTTTCTTTTTCCGTTCAGTTCAGATGAAAACATTTCAATTTCACTGAATAATTTGTAACATAAAAGTATTCGGTACAATGTTTCACATTTCATCGAATAATGCTTCAAATTTCACCGAATAATGTTTCACATTTCATCGAATAATATTTGTGAACAAGGTATACTTTAAGGGGTGTGTACACCCGAACCACACCCTATATATATATGTATGTATATATGTATACATATGTATATATATATATAGAGAGAGAATGGTTCATATATATATAGAGAAAATGGTTCAAAGGTTTCATTTATTTGATATTTTGACATATTTTTGTGCACTAATTACACTGGAAAGAGTTTAAAATTTATCCAGATTCCAAACTAACTAGTGAAAAAATGACATTTTTAATGTTTTTGAAGTGGACTTGTCTAAAGATGTCTGTAGCAAAGTCATATCCCTTATATTTAGCTTTCAAACGAGTGTTTAGAAACCTCCATTGGATCAACGCAACTCTTGTAACACCAAAAATATCGAGCGGGTGGACTAATAAGTGAAATTGTAAGGCTCGGACATATCCATCTTTTGTGGTTTGTTGGACGTCTCAGCTGGGGTCGCTTATACACTTTTTCTTGAATATGCTAACATCCTTCCTAGAGCAAACAATAGCCCATTTTCATTTTTTTAGAGATTTTGTGAGATTTTCGTGGACTATCCCCTTGGAAAAAGTTCAAAATTCATCCAAATTCTAAACTTCTAGAAAAATGTCATTTTTGCTAATATTCAAAGGGATTTTCTAAAGAAGTCTTCAATAAAGTTGTATCCCTTAAAGTTAGTTTTTCAACAAGTACTCAAACGCCTAAATCAGACCAATGCAACTCTTTTTATGTCTAAAATACCAAGCAAGTATCGGTCAATCAAATTGTACGATTTGACATGTTCTTCATTTGGAGGTTTTTTTTGGACGCCCCGGATGTGGGTTGGATGGAAGCCTTGCATTGAATAGGTTCATAGCCTAACTAGAGCAAATGATTTTATGTTTTTTTTAGATTTTGTGAAATTTCTGTGAACTAATCTCGTTAGAAAAAGTACAAAATCTGTCCAAATTCCAAACTTTTGGTAAAATGATATTTCTAGGCATTTTCATGGTGGGTATCTTATTATACATCCTTAATAAATTTGTATCCCATAATTTATCTTTTCAAGAAGTGCTCAAATGCCTCAATCAGATCAACACAACTCTAGTTATGGGAAAAAATATTAAGCAGGAATTGGTTAGTCAAATTGTAAGGTTTCGACATATCTTTTTTTTTTTGAGCTTTCTAGACATTCTAGGTATAAGGTGCATGGATTCCTTGCATTGAATAGGATCACATCCTTTCTAGAGCAAATAATTGTTTTTTAGATTTCATGAGATTTTTGTGGGCTAATTTCTTTGGAAAAAGTCTAAAATACATACAAATTACAAACTACTGAAAAATAACCTTTATGAGCATCTTTAATGTGAGGCATATTTATCAAATGATATCAATAATAAAGTAGTATCCCTTAAAATTAGATTTCCAATGAATGCTCAAAAACCTTAATTTGACCAACGCAATTCCTGTTATGACCAGAATACCGAGCAAGTGTTGGCTAGTCAAATTATAAGGCTTTGAAATGTCCTTTTTCTCGGGGCTTTCTTGACATATCTGTAAGACCCGGGGTCTTAAGAGGCGCCAGCCCATGCCACCTAGCCCTCTCAGGTCCGTTGTCCTCACTTGGAGCCTGAAAAGGAAGAGCTCTTGTGACATAGGTAGGGCTTGAATCACTTATAAATCACTCCCAACAACCATATTATATCCGATGCCCTCTCAGGTCCATTGTCCTCACTTGGAGCCTGAAAAGGAAGAGCTCTTGTGACATAGGTAGGGCTTGAATCACTTATAAATCACTCCCAACAACCTTATTATATCCGATGTGGGACGGGGGTGTTACAATATCGGGTGGGGCTGCATGGAGGCCTTTCATTTTTTTTAACTAAGAATTCGAGACCAGATAAACTTGAATCTCGAAAGACCGACAAGTCACCAGATAGAAGATCGTCGGGATACAACATAATACAATAAATTGTGCAATAAACAGGCAGAAAGTGCCTAACAAACGACGAATCTAAACGAACTAAAACCTAGAGGAAAAGTTATATAAGACAAGGTGTAGTTTTTAAAGTCAGATTTCCAACGAATACTCAAATACCTCAATTGGATCATTGCATCTCTTGCTATAGTCAAAATATCAAGTAAGTATAGGTCAATCAAATTGCAAGGCTTCAATTTGTCTTTTTTTTTGGGGGCTTCATGGATATCATGAATGGAGGCTAGATTGGACACCCTTTTTTTTATTAGAAAAGAATTCGGACGAGCAAGCTCTACCCGACAACATCTTTTCGAATGAGGTTTAAAAGACCAAAATCGTTGTAAATATCGACACTCCAGGCAGAGTTGCAAAGATTGAACACCGTTTTTGAAATCGGTTAACATCCTTCCTTGAGTAAAATAATTTTCTTTTTAGATTTTGAGAGATTTTTATAGACTAATACGTTGTAGTTAAATAAGTTACAATAACTATAAGAAGTGGTTCATTTTTATCCACAATTTTTGGGAATCAGAAACCTCGAATGCAACTAAATAAATGCATATATTTGCAGATTTGGGAGATCAAATTCCATTCCCTAATTCTGAATTTGATGTATCATTGATTCCACTTTATAAAAGTTGAATTTTGCATCATTCTCCACCCTCTAAACATGCAAACTTATTAAATGTTTAATAATCGCGGAAATACCAAATTAGTATTTAAAGGGCTCATTTTAAAAAGAATTAATTTGTCAAACAGGCCATTTTTTGGGCCCAAATTAGACAATTGTCCATTGACATATCCAAATTGGTGAAATGTCCACCAACCCTATTATCTCAATTCATTGGCCCCCTATCAGAACAATCTCCATCATCGCAACAGGGAGATCTGAGATCTCAACCTCTGAGGCTCTGAGCTACCATCCATGGCACCTCCGTTCTCGCTCTTCGATTCGTCTCCGTACTCGCTCCTCCTCCTCCGACTCGCCTCCGTTCTCGCTCCTCCCCAACTCTGTATTTCCGAAGAGCGCAGATCGATCGGATCCGATCAACAGATGTCGAGCTATGTCGATGTTTCCTCCGAGCAACTCTCGCGCTCTTGATGGTAACACATATCTTTCTCTCTTATCTCCTCCTCTTCATGGATCGGATTTGCTCGGCCGATAACTCTCGCGCTCCAATTCCGAAATCTTCGGGTTTATAGCTTCACAGATCAATCAAATTGCAAGTTACGCTGTATTTCTTGTTGGAATTCTCAGAAGAAACCGAATGTTTCTAGTAGATCTGCGAATTGGGGGCTAGGGTTCGGTTTCTCCGGCTATCGAATGCTTTTTTGTCGCCGGACGCTTCACCTTTGGAAATGGCGCAAGGTTCCGCATGTCGGAGCCACGCGTAGTTCTCCGCTCTCACCCTAGAAATTGAGAAAAGCTTCAGCGGGTTGGTTTCTCACATTCCCCCCCTTTTTTATTCAATGCTGTCTTGAAACGTTCGATTGGGTTGATTGACTGTTACATGGTTGCAATTGGTTTGATTAATGATTAATTTATTAGATTTAGCTGAGGAAAATTTTGTTCTCTGTGAAAACCTTTGATTTGACTATTGATTTTCTACCTTTTTCTCAACCTAACGCCTTGTTTTCAATACTTTTACATAAAGGCTGTTCTTTTTGTTTCCATTCTTATAGTTTCTAGTGTGATTTCTCCCCCTTTACCTATTTATTTCAATTTATTTCATTGATGTGTTGATTTGGGTAAAGATTGAAAACCTAGGGTTTGAGTTTACGATTGAAAATTGTGGCTTTTTGCTGAAAGTCAAATTGGGAGAAATTAATGATGTTGTTGTGTTGTTGGGTTGATTTGGAGCTACTTTCATGTTCATTGCATTGTCAAATTCTTGACGGATTGTGTGCTAATTGGAATTTTAGTGTATTTGCGCGTTTCAGCAACTCCTGTTTCAACACAACTTTATGTGTTTATATTGTTGTCCACATCTTTTTAGTGCATTTTCGGGTTTCAGCAACTCCGATTTCAGCAAAACTCTATGTGTTTATATTGTTGTCTGCATCTTTTTAGTGCATTTTTTGGAAAAAAAAAAATTTAACGTCAGCGGTATTTGGAGTGTTAGTGGGTGTCCGCATTTCAGCAAAATTTGTTATGCTGAAATGCGGACTCTTGGAGAGCTTATTAGCTTCTTGTGTTTTTGTGTGATCTGAAAATGCTGAAATTAATTCTTATTAGCAAAATTTGTTATGCTGAAATGTTGAAATTAATTATTATACAATTGTATGAGCTACTATATCTTACACACAAGCATGTTCAGCAACACGGTTTCAACATGAATTTTGATGTTCCTTACTTTAAATCTCTTTTAAAAGCCTCTTAGCTCAATGGTAGAGCAATGTGCTTATGCGCAAATACGTGGGTTCGAATCCCGCATAGGCTAAATTTTATACCCCGCAACACGGTTTCAGCAACCCCGATTTCAGCAAACCCGGTGTCGAAGTGGTGACGCGAAAAAAAAACTAATTTCAACAATTTCAGCAACTTCGGTTTCAGCAACATCGGTTTTAGCAACTTTGGTTTCAGTAACTTCGGTTTCAGCAACGCGCGGAAAAAAAAAAAGCTGAAATAGATTTGCTGAAACCAAATGTGCTGAAACAGGAGTGGGGCACATGGGGCGCGCGTGGGGGGGGGGGGCAGAGGGGGCAAGGGAAGGAAGGTGGACATTTTGCCAATTTGGAAGGGAAGGGTGGACATTTTCCTAATAAAGGCCCTAATTATGGCCTATAGCACAATTCCCCAAAACTAATTTCAACAATTTCAGCAACTTCGGTTTCAGCAACACGCGGAAAAAAAACTAATTTCAACAATTTCAGCAACTTCGGTTTCAGTAACTTTGGTTTCAGCAACTTCGGTTTGAGCAACGCGCGGAAAAAAAAAAACTATTTTCAACAATTTCAGCAACTTCGGTTTCAGCACCTTTGGTTTCAGCAACTTCGGTTTCAGCAACGCGCGAAAAAAAAAAAAAAGAAAAACGCTGAAATAGGAGTTGCTGAAATCAAATGTGCTGAAACAGGAGGGGGGCACAGGGGGCGCGCGTGGGGGGGCAAAGGGGCAAAGGGGGCAAGGGAAGGAAGGTGGACATTTTGCCAATTTGGGAGAAGGGTGGACATTTTCCTAATAAAGACCCTAATTATGGCCTATAGTACAATTCCCCCTTTTAAAAATGGGTATTTAAAAGATAAGTTTGGGCAAATAACTGAAATAAGTATTAAAAAAAGGGAACTGGTTAAATAGGTCATTTTCTTTTAATAACGAAGCCCATTTCAATAAGTTAAATTCAACTTTAATTTATTTCAACAGAGTTTCCTTGTTTTTTTTCATATTTATCTTTTCAATTTGATTTTTTTAAATAATATTTTTTGAAGTTTTAAGTATATTACATGAATCTAAAATTAAATGTATAAAAATTATCAAGAAAAACTATATTATAAGAAATTATTGTACTATAAAATCAAACTACCGTTTGCATTTTAAAAAATTTATATAATTAATTAAGATTAATATAATTAAATATTATTATAATTAAATTAAATTATTATAGTTATTTAAAATAAATTTTTTATGATCATTTAAAAAAGTATAAAATGATATTTTTAATCTTGAAAGTTTTGATTTTAAACAAGAAGAAAAATACGCTATTATGAAAAAGTATAAAAAAGTATAAAATGATATTTTCATAATCATAATCACTGGTGATCATGAATTAAGAAAGTGATATCAAATTTCACCAACGTTCATAGATATCTTATCAATCAAACATGCATCCAATAGTTTTACCAAATGCATTTATATTCTTCTTTTATTAGGCAGCGACAAGCAGGCACGTAATTAGAGGTGTGCTGACGTCTGCTCCAACCCACCCTATTTATAAAACAATAAAAAAAACAATAAAAAAAATTATGTATTTTTTTATTAAATAAGAATTTGAATTCAGACAAACTTGAAACTCAAGAGGCCGATAAGTCGGCAGACGAGTGAACCGTCAAGCATACAATAAACCGAAAATACAAAAAAGGCGCAGTAACCAAGTAATATGCCCTCAGAAACAAATGAACCTAAGCAGAACTAAAACCGTAGAGTTGAGGACACCGATGAAGAACGAATTACGAAGCCAAGCACCGCAGGTGAGCAGTACAGCAGAACTCTAACTCGTGTAGGGAGTGAAGGCGAAACTCCAAGGACCAAACTCCCGGATACAGAGTCGTCCATAAACCATTAAACCACTACCACGACCCCAAATTATGTATTTTTTTATTAGAATAAAAGTTTCGTTAATAAAAATTATAAATATATAAAAAAATTTAATCTATCTCGTCTATCTAAATTTTATTTTATGGTTCCGTATTTGACAACAGGTCAATGAATTGAAGAAAGATGTCCGAAGTAAGAGTGCAATCTAAAATACCTTTGCCCAAATATTGAGTGGCTTTAATTAGAAAAAACATTACATAAAACATGTGGATTTCAATGAATTGGGATTTGCAGAGATGCTTGAAAGTGAAATTAAATGCGTGACGCAACTATGTTCTATATATGTCAACTTCATTTCATTTTTAGCGTATAAGAACAGCACCTTTTATCACTCGATCGGACCCGATCTTCATTGTCATAAAATTCAAATATTTATCGATACTCAATCAACATGTGAAAACTAAATATATACCTCTACCAATGCCTTTATTCTAATCTATATATCTATATCTATATAATACATTAAATTAAACTATTTTTGATAATATGTCATAATTGTAAAGTTTTTATTTTAATCAATTAAATTATATGATAATTTTTTTTCTTAAATTATTTTATATTTTCAAATAATTGGATTTAATTCAAAATATTAAATTAAAATTATTTTATATATTTTTATTTCCTTAAAATATTTGTAAACAATGAGAATATTTTTTTAAAAAAAGTTCTCTAAGATAGTTTTATGACGTTTTACTTTATGAACCTATGTTTCTTAATTTATGATAAGTTTTATGAATATTTTATTTAATTTTATAATATTAATTCATTTTATTATTAAGATTTAAAAAAATCATGCGGGAACTATACTAGTTATAAAAAAAATGATAAATACAGTGGTGGATTCAGAATTTTGTTTAGGGAAGCCAAAAAAATTTCTAAGAAATTCTTCTTTAAATATGCTGAAAAATAATTTTAATTTGTAATTTAAATAGTCATTTTAAATATATTAAAAAAAAAAGAGAGAAACAAAAAAATTATCAAAAAATAAAGCTAAGGGGGTTTTAACCTATGACCTCAAGGTTTAAATATCAACTCCCTACCAACTAGGCTAATGTATTTATGATAAATTACTCTCTTTAATTTTTACTATTTTACTATTAGTAAAAAAAATTAAACAAAAATACATATATGTTTCTCTTGTTTGTTTTCCTGGGTTAAAAAAGTTTTAGCCACCCCGAGCCCTTGGTTCCACCTCTGGATAAATGTAACAACGTACCTTAAAAAAAGTATGAACTACCTAATTAGATCACTACAAGAAAAGAGGCTTTGGGCGACAAAATTTAAAATTTAAGGTACCAAAATTATTTCCGTCGCCTATCGTATACTTTTAGGTGACAAAATTGATTTTAGTCACCCAAAATATAATTTTGTGATAAAAAACTAAATTTTTTGCACAAAGTAATTTAGGGCTACAAATAACTTATTTTGTCACCCATTTAATGACCTACAGTGACAAAAAAAAAACACTTCGTCACTGAAAGAGCTATCTTTGGGTGACAAAATTCTTACTTTTGTTGAACTGTGTTTTAGGACTATAAGATAAAACACATCCGGTCTTCCATCGTCTAATCGATTATAATCTATAATCTAATGGGGTCAGGCCGTTAGGGTAAAGATTAAAATTTCAAAACTTTCAAGGCGATGGTAAAGATTAAAATTGCACTTTAAATTTTGTCCGATGATGTTATTATTATTATTATTTTGATAAGAGTAAGAATCGAGTTCAGACAAGTTTTCGGTAGGCTGACAAGTCGGAAAACGGAAAATCATCGAACATATAATCAGAAAACCAGAAATGGCGCATTAAAACAGACATCACGCACTTTACGACAGGACAAATTTAAGGAAATCTAAAAGTAGCAAGTTGAAGACGTAAACTAAGAACAAAGCTAAGTATCACCATGAAGTAGTGTAGTAAAATTAGATGCGCAGCGGAATTGTAGAAAACTATTTTCTAACATCTAATTCGGGATCTCATGCATGAATTGATATGAACAATATAGAAGGGAAAAGTCATACCTTTCTTGTGCGGAACCTTGATTCGAAATCACCTTTGGAGAATAGAGCCTCAAGCGCGACTCCTCTACTTGGTCCACACGAGCACGGGATTGGATCTCCTTGTCTCCGTTTGCTAGAACGAACGATCGAAGGATTGCAACTCACACCTAACACTTTAGGGATGCTATTGGTTTTGGTGGGAGAAGAAAAGATGCACAATTGCAAAACTAGGTTAAGACTTATTCTCAATAAGTCTCCTTATATAATGTATAAACTAGGACAAACTTATTCCTAATAAGTCACCTTTTATCTTTTATCTTCTATCCACAATATCTTTCCATAAAGATATTATATCAACAATAATAACTTATTATTATCATTAATCAATTATCCAATTCCTAATACTCTTTTGTGTGTGACCTTATAGGACCCGAATAAAATAGCAATAGATTAAATCCAATTTAATCCATAAATTATAGTTGGCTTCTAGCAAAGCACTATAATTACCTAGATCATTCGGATTATAAATCTCCATTTTAATCCTATTATATCATTAGTATTTTGCACATCAATTAAAGGACACATATTCCTTCAATCTCCCACTTGTCCTTAAGTGGATGTGCAATTTCAATTCCTTTGTCACTTAATGTTCAATTTGATGATATGATAGCATCTCATGTTATCCATATCAATTCAAATTATTTCTCGATCCCGAGCTTGAGCTGTCAAATAAACAAATGATTACTTATTAATCCATTTGAGCATGGCCATGCATTTTACAACTCTTACTCTTCGAGCGGCCAGAACACTATTCCTACTCAGATATCCACATATCCAGAATAGGAGGACTTCTCCAATCTTGTGTGACTATAACTCCCACTTAAATTTTAGCAACCCCAATCACTGCCTTTATGACTGCCTTTTACGGATCAGCGGTTGACAGTGTCAAAGACTACCAATCATCAAATGAGAGTGATATCAGACTCATGTCTGAGGAATCTACTAAGAATATTTTAACCTTAAATTCTTCAACTTATTTGAAAAATCTTAAGGCAGGTCTGCCCAACAAGTATCCACCATACTTGTCCATACAATTGATTAGACATCTCCATGTCCCTATAGCCCGTGAAACTTGGCGCTATCACTCAACTTGCATAATAGCCTATATTAAATCATTTATGTCCTGTTTAATGATTCAGGCTACGGCAACACATAATTCATAATAACATTTCAACCACCACGACTTTCGCAGTGATCCTATTTGATAATTATAAATTATTAGGACATTTTATTCAATTCTAAACCATAATTGAATAATAATGAAACTTTATTTCAAACAAACATGATGCAAATATGTTTCAACAATCTTGATCAATATTTAATGCTTTAAACATATAAATCAAAGCCATTCACCAATGGATTTGAGTCCCTTAGCTCTAGTATGACTATCATGCTTGGGCTTGGGAAGAGGTTTAGTCAACGGATCTGCAATGTTGTTATCCGTGTGTATCTTGCATAGTCTCACGTCACCTCTTCGAACATAGTCTCGTATGACGTGATACTTCTTGAGCACGTGCCTGGATTTGGAATTGGAGCTTGGTTCTTTGGATTGAGCAATGGCACCATTGTTGTCACAATAGATGTCAATGGCTTCAACCCCTTTAGGGACCACACCAAGCTCGACTAAAAACTTCCTTATGCAAATAGCTTCCTTAGCCGCATCCACTGCAGCGATGTACTCAGCCTCTGTTGTAGAATCAGCCACTGTGTCTTGCTTTGAGCTCTTCCAGCTCACAGCTCCTCCATTAAGAATAAAAACGTATCCGGATTGGGATTGGAAGTCGTCTCTATCTGTTTGGAGCTAGCATCAGTGTATCCTTCAACGATCAACTCATCATGTCCTCCGTACACCAAGAAATCATCCTTAGTTCTTCTCAAGTACTTGAGGATGTTCTTAGCTGCACTCCAGTGCGCTTCACCTGGATTCGATTGGTATCTGCTGCATACACTTAAGGCAAATGCAACATCTGGACGAGTACATATCATGGCATACATAATGGATCCTATTGCTGATGCATAAGGAATCTGATTCATTCTATCAAGCTCAGCGGGTGTTACTGGACACTGCTTCTTGCTTAGATATAGACCATGTTGCATGGGCAAAAATCCCTTTTTGGAATCTTTCATTTTGAACCTGTCCAGAACCTTATCTATATAAGTTCCCTGACTTAGTCCAATGAGTCTCTTGGATCTATCCCTATAGATCTTGATGCCTAAAATGTACTCGGCCTCTCCAAGGTCTTTCATTGAGAAATGCTTCTTGAGCCAGTCTTTTACAGACTCAAGCATTTGAATGTCATTCCCAATGAGTAGTATGTCATCCACATACAAAACCAAGAATACAACTTTGCTCCCACTAAACTTTTTGTAAACACAAGGTTCTTCTTCACATCTAATGAATTCAAACTGTTTGATAACTTCATCAAATCGAAGGTTCCAAATCCTTGATGCTTGCTTAAGTCCATAAATGGATTTCTTAAGTTTGCATACCTTTCTAGGATTTTGTGGATCCTCAAAACCTTCAGGTTGTGTCATGTACACATCCTCTTCTAAGTATCCATTTAGAAATGCGGTCTTGACATCCATTTGCCAGATCTCATAGTCATAATGAGCTGCAATTGCTAGGAGTATCCGAACGGATCTAATCATAACGACTGGTGAGAAAGTTTCATCATAGTCAATACCATGAATCTGTTTAAACCCTTTCGCAACCAGTCTTGCTTTGAATAGATTTACCTTTCCATTCTTGTCTGTTTTGAGTTTATAAACCCATTTGCACCCAATGGGTACTATCCCATCTGGTGGATCTACCAAGTCCCATACTTGATTCTCAGACATAGAATCCATTTCGGATATCATGGCATCATGCCACTTCTTGGAGTCTGGACTCATCAAAGCTTGCTTATATGTAGTAGGTTCATCGGTTTCTAACAACAAAATGTCTAGACTTGCAGTCAATATGAATTCAACAAATCTATTTTGTAGCGATCTTACCCTTTCTGATCTACGTGTGGGTTGAGCAACTGGAGGTTCCACCACAACATTTTGTGGGTTGTTAGGAATGGGGTCTTGCACCTCTAATTCCACCTCGTTCATTGTATGAGTTTGAGTTCCATCTTCTTCTGGAATCAGGTCCTCAAAGCTCATAGCCTCATTCATGGAGTGATCCATGTCTTCTTGTTGCTCGGTTTGTTGCTTCTCTCGAACTTCTTCGAGATCAACATTTCTCCCACTTGACTTTTTGGAAACAAACTCTTTTTCCATAAAGACACTATCCCTAGCAACAAACACTTTGTGCTTGGTGGGATTGTAGAAGTAGTACCCTTTAGTTTCCTTAGGGTACCCTACAAAGAAGCACTTATCTGATTTGGGTGCGAGCTTATCTGCTAGTAAACATTTTACATATGTTTCGCATCCCCAAACCTTGAGAAAAGATAAACTTGGAACTCTTCCAGTCCATAACTCATACGGTGTCTTTTCTACAGCCTTAGATGGAGTCCTGTTTAGTGTGAACATCGCGGTTGTGAGAGCATACCCCCAGAAGGATATTGGAAGATTAGCAAAACTCATCATTGATCGAACCATGTCCAACAGGGTCCTATTCCTCCTTTCAGATACACCGTTCATTTGTGGTGTTCCGGATGGAGTTCGTTGTGATAATATCCCACAACTCTTCAAATGATGATCAAATTCTTGACTCAAATACTCACCACCACGATCAGATCGGAGTGCCTTAATTTTCTTGTCAAGCTGGTTTTCAACTTCATTCTGAAATTCTTTGAACTTTTCAAATGATTCAGACTTGTGCTTCATTAAGTAGATGTAGCCATATCTACTTAAATCATCAGTAAAAATTATGAAGTACTTATACCCACCTCTAGCTTCTGTACTCATAGGTCCACATACATCTGTATGTATTAGTGCCAAGAGCTCAATTGCCCTTTCACTTACTCCAGTAAAAGGTGACCTTGTCATTTTTCCCATTAGACATGACTCACATGTGTCAAAAGATTCACAATCAATCGATGTCAGAATTCCATCTTTATGGAGCTTCTTCATGCGATTTAAGCCTATGTGACACAATCGACAATGCCATAGGTAGGTGTTATCACCTATGTCTGATTTTTGCCTTTTGGTACTTACGTTGTAAATGCCGGATGTTTGATCCAAAATGTAGAGTCCATTACTCAACACAAAATTGGCATAAAAAATGTTATCTTTGAAAATAGACAGGCGTTTATCTTTACAAGAATAATTGTAGCCTTCTAAATCCAAGACAGAAGCCGCAATGAGGTTTCTAGTAATAGACGGAACAAAATAACAATTATTGAGTTCTAAAACTAAACCAGAAGGTAAAGGTAGACTATAATCTCCAACGGCAAGTGCAACAGCCTTTGCTCCAGTTCCAGTTCGAAGATCTACCTCTCCCTTAGCCAAGCTTCTACGCCTTTTTAGTCCCTGCACATTCGTAATAATGTGAGAACCTGCACAGCCTGAGTCGAATACCCAGCTAGAAGCATTAGCCGATAGGACTTCTATAACATGCGTATTTGAAGTGGAACTCACAGTTCCCTTCTTCTTATCTTCCAGATACTTTGGGCAATTTCTCTTCCAGTGACCCTTGGTATGGCAGTAGAAACAGTCATGGTCAGCAACTACTTTAGCTTTCTTAGAAGTATTCTTGGGTTGGGTAACTGGTTTACCTTTCCCATTTGTGTTCTTCTGCTGTCCAGATGCCCCTTTCTTGAACCCTTTTCCCTTTTGGACCATCAAGATCTCCTTCTCAGCTTGAGTGGAGACATCAGTCAATTTTGGGATAGGGGTGTCAAGTATACTCTCTTCAGACCTAAGAACAATTCTCAGATTTCTTTCCCAATCGAGGAAATTATTGTCGCTCAACTTATTCTTCTCAAGAATTGATCGCAAATTGATGATTGTTGGGTTATCGTTTCTATTCATGATATCTACAACATAAAACATGCAAAATATGGATCATATTTGTCATGCAAAAGCTAAAAATTTAAACATGCTTTAAATTTAAAAGCTAATGCCATTTTATCCTTAAAATAAATTTCCCTTTGAATAAAATGATTCCAAGATCCTATTACAGATAAGACATTAGCGTGCTTTGGCACTACCCTAACTCTTATGTGACAAGGTAAGTAACTTTTACTAGTTATAACATTTATAACTCTTGGTTGATAGATCACATCTTATGTAAATCTATCCCATGCCTCAAAATCCAAAACTTTGTCTTTTGGTCTTTTGTTGAGTAGAACCAATTCAAGACTATAAATCCCTTATATAGATTTACCCGTACTATCCCAAGGTCAAAGCATGGACACCTTGCTTTGGCAAAACCTATCCATCAAATTCCAAGGGCCTCATAGGTTATGAATTGGAAAGGCATACTCTCAATTTTCTTTTAAGGGAACTAGGTTTGTCATGCAAGTCTAATTATCAAGTGAACAAACAACATAATCAAACATGCAAGCATAAACCAAACACATGCACGAAAATAAATTGTGATCCTAGTATGGCCCCTAATGAAAAGAAAACCTATAAAGATAAATCTTCAAGGTTCTTCTTGCTCCTTGAATCCTCATCCTTGGCTCTCCTTTTGGATCTCCATCCTAGAATCGTCTTTTGGATCTCCATCCTTGATTCTTGTAGCATCTTCTTTTGTACAATGTATAATTAAATTTACTTTCAAAAATTAAATTACAAAAATACATAACGATACGCAGATCGTGTACAAAAATACATAACGATACGCAGATTGTGTACAAAAATACATACCGATACGCAGATCGTATTTTCTATGCTACTTGGGCCATACTAGTCACCGCATGCAATAATATCAAATATTAAAAATATTAATCACAATTAATATAACATCAAAATATTAATCAAATTAATATAAACAAGAAATAGAATATTAATCATATTAATAAACTATTTAACTCAAATCAATTAAATTATCTAATAAAATAACTAATTTAATATTCTTGATATTTAATTCAAAATTAGCAATCATATATATGGAATAAATTTTATGGTAACTATTACCTTGTATAATTGGATAGAATATTTCATTAGGGATAAGATATCTATCATATCTAATTAAGGTAATTTAGGATCTTACACTAAAACCCTAATATACCTTTCATAACCCTAATTGCCTTCTCATCTTCTCCCACTCAAATTTTTTTTTATTTGTAACCATTACAAACAATAGTAGGATTAAGATGGTAAGTTTTCAAAAAACTTAAAACTTTGATAAATTAACGTACGAATCAAATTCACACAAAATTTGTCAACTTTATGCATCAAAATCATGAATTCTCAATTTTTTAGATTCAAATCAATTTATACTTTTATGAAATCAAATATTTCATTATTTATACAAGAAATCATATCTCTTATATAAATTATATCATATCAATTGATATGAAGAAAAAAAAATTTACCGCATTGCCAAAAAAAGGAAAAGAAAACCATGATGCCGCGCCGTTCCACAATCACTGAAATCAAATTTTTGGAAGTCATAAGATCTGCCATCTAAATTGGTTGCCTTTAACCACGTAATGTCTTGTACATTAATTCCAAATTAATTAGCGAAAGGTAGGCGGCTTCGATCGGAATCAAATTCCGATTGTGAACTAGTTTCACATATTAATATTTTGTGCATCCAATCAATAAAATCATAATTTTATTCATATAAATTAATCCATATATCGAATATATTGCTAAATTGAATCAAAACTATCAAGAAAACTAATTGATCATATCAATTTATGCAAGAGGCTATGATACCACTGTAGTAAAATTAGATGCGCAACGGAATTGTAGAAAACTATTTTCTAACATCTAATTCGGGATCTCATACATGAATTGATATGAACAATATAGAAGGGAAAAGTCATACCTTTCTTGTGCGGAACCTTGATTCGAAATCACCTTTGGAGAATAGAGCCTCAAGCGCGACTCCTCTACTTGGTCCACACGAGCACGGGATTGGATCTCCTTGTCTCCGTTTGCTAGAACGAACGATCGAAGGATTGCAACTCACACCTAACACTTTAGGGATGCTATTGGTTTTGGTGGGAGAAGAAAAGACGCACAATTGCAAAACTAGGTTAAGACTTATTCTCAATAAGTCTCCTTATATAATGTATAAACTAGGTCAAACTTATTCCTAATAAGTCACCTTTTATCTTTTATCTTCTATCCACAATATCTTTCCATAAAGATATTATATCAACAATAATAACTTATTATTATCATTAATCAATTATCCAATTCCTAATACTCTTTTGTGTGTGACCTTATAGGACCCGAATAAAATAGCAATAGATTAAATCCAATTTAATCCATAAATTATAGTTGCCTTCAAGTAGCACCTCTAGCTAGCGACACATCAGAAATCTCATGTGGACAGTGAAGAAGAACCTCCAACTCTCCAAGGAAGCTTCTTCCCGAATACGAAGTCTCCATGTACACACCGTCGTGACTCTAACCAGTCCCGACTCCAAACGTCAGAAGCCCAGCGAAGAAGAAGATCGTCCAAACACACCAGAAGCAAAACCGCATATCCTATGCAAAATTCACGGGTGGTGATGTTAGTGGTTTAGCTACCGATATGCTTACTTAGCCAATCTTTTGTATTAATAAAGTTGTACACGAGCACTACCCTCTATGCCATGATCTTAATTAATTTTAAAAAAGCAGTTTGCATGTCTAACGTGAACTGCATCATATCTCTTTGTATAATATAATTTAATTTGGACTTTTCAACCTGTCATTAACGGTGATCCAATATATTTAAGTCATATTAGACAATGACCTCATCTATTTTATCTACATATCATTCTATGTGTCGATCTCATATCTTAAATGGTTACAAAATATATTATTTTACCCTAAGTTATTTTTATAAATATTGGACCTTAAATTATTTTACCCTAAAAATATTTATATTAATTCTCAACCACATATCTTAACTCTTTATAAAACCTACTTAACTCTTTATAAAACCTACTAGTATTATTTTTGTAATTGCTTATAAAAGTTTATTTAAAAATTTTAAATAAAATATTTTAATTTTGACATAAAATTAATATAAAAATAAAAATATAATTTATTAACAAAATGCACGCAAAAGCACAGGTAAAAAATAATACTCCCTCTGTTCGGCAAAACTTGTCATTTTAGTGTGTTATTTTTGTTCAAAAAAACTTGTCATTGTACGTATTTTACCCTTCACTTTACAAAAATGTCCTTGATATGATTGATGGTTTGTTAGTTGTAGTTTTCGATAAAGTAAAAAAGGAGGGTAATAATTGAGGGTAAATTAGTACATTTGTTAATTGCCTTAAAACTTGTGAAATAAGCTAAAATGACAAGTTTTGCCGAACGGAGGGAGTAGTAAGAAATTAAATTGAGAAAGTATTTTTTCCTAAATATAAATAGATAAACTCATAATCTATTTTTTAAAATGACTAAATGTGTATATTTAAAAAAAAATCATTTTAAAATTGAAATACAGTACTAATTTAACTTATTTATTAAGGGTATAGTCGTATATATTAGAAAAAGTATTTTAAAAATAATTGGGAGATTTGTTAGCCACTAAGTGAAAAGCATAATTAATTAGGGAGTAGCTCCCCAGTTTGTGCGCCAATTAATGTTGCATGCCTCGAGCTTGGATTCCACTATATCCGAATATTTCTCATTTTCCACTTCTTTTCTAATTAATGGGGGTAAATTTTATTTTAAAAAATGGATCATATATATGAAATCTCTTTTGGCATATATCTATCTAGAATGTGTGCGTATATGTGAATCGCACAACTTATCTCAAATTCCTGTTCTTTATGAAAAGGTATATTGTAATTATAAGAAGAAATAACAATTTAATTAATTAGTACATTAACAACCTTAATTCACTGTTCATTTATATTGAGATCGATGTATGAATTTGTGTCTACTTTATTCAATATGAAAATGAATTTAATTTACACTATAATTATTATACCTTTTGTGAAAATAAATTATAAAATGTGCATGTGGAAGAAAAATTCGTGAATTTGTATGGCTATATATATAAAATAAAATGAAAATGTGTATCTAAAATCTATATTTTATTTATCAAAATGTTTATATTTAGAGGAAGGACAAATCGCCCTGATGTCTCTAACGAAAAAAAAAATCAGTTAATAGTATAACACAAATGGTAATGAGTTAGTTGGAAATTGGCCAATGCAAGTTAAGAAGATTGATGTTATCATAAAAATATAAATAAAAAACAAAAAAACTGTCAACATTATGCATATTAGGTCATTGAGCACCAACCCTAGTGCATTGATGTGTAACATATTATGCATACGTGGATCCAGTGTGAACACCTTTTACGATATTATATGTGAACAAAATGATTATTTATAAGTAAAAGTATAATTATTCATTTGACGTAATATAATTATTCATATGTGTTAATATTTTTTCATATGAAAATTATTCTTCTGTTATAATATGATTATTCATACTTATTCGTATAAGATATGTGTAGATAATCATATTTTTACATATGAATCATTTTTTTCTTCAAAATTTCATGTAAATCTCAAGCGTTAATTTTTTTAATCCAATACTTCAAATTTCTATACAAATTACACTATAAAAAGGTATTTATAACTCATACAAATGACTAATATAGTGATAACTCAAATTTCTCCCCCTCCTATTGGGCATCTCACTCATTATCCCATGCCATGGGCTTAATTAATTTAAAAAAAACACTTTGCATGTCTAACCCGAAGGGTATAATATAATCTCTATATAATATACTAAAATAAAGACTTGACATGAAGTCTCTTCTAATGCAATATTCATCTATGTGTTATTTTCTAGTATAATCTAACTTGGACTTTTCGACACATCATTCATGGTGATCCAATATATTTAAGTCATATTAGACAAGTTCTTATCTATTTTATCTACGTATCGTTCTATGTGTACATCTCATATCTTAATTAAGTGGTTACAAGTATATTATTTCACCATGAGTTATTTTTATAAATATTATATCTTAAATTATTTTATCTTTAATAATTAAGATTGATTATTTTAGTTCATTATATCTAATGATAAGATTTTATTATTAACTAATTGAACAATAAAATCTTATCATGAAAATATTTATATTCATTCTCAACCACATATCTTAAGTCTTTATAAAACCTATTATTTTTGTAATTGCTTGAAAAAAATTTTTTTATTTTTTTTTATCTTAGTTCAGTTCGATCGACTCAGTTGCTCTACATCTGGATTGGGTACTGTGTGACCCATTTAAGGGGTTGACCCTCCCACTCACAAGTCACAAGCGACTCCATATTTTCAATGGGATTCAAACTTCGAATCTCTTGGCATTGAATGTAGTCCCACAACCACTACACCAACTTGTGATTGGTTGCTTGAAAATTTTTATTAAAAAATTTAAATAAACTATTTTAATCTTCACATAAATTTTAATAAAAAAATAAATTTAATATAATAAAATATATTTTATTAACAAAATACGTAAAAATACGGGCACTAAATACAAGTAAGAAATTAAATAGAGAATGTTTTTCCTATATTATATGAATAGGTAAACTCATAATCTATTTTTTAAAATGACGAAATGTGTATATTTAAAAAAATCATTTTAAAATTGAAATACTAATTAAACTTGTTTATTAAGGGTATAGTCGTATATATTAGTTGTGAGGCTACATCCTATTTTAAAAGGTTTGAAATTCGAATCTACTTGAAAACATTGAGTCGTTTGTAAGTGGGAGGGCCAACCCTTTAAATGAGTCACACCGTACTCGATCAAATGTAGAAAGACTGCGTCGATCGAACTGGACTAAAATAAAAATAAAATATTTTAAAAAATAATTGGGAGATTTGTAAGCCACTTAGTGAAAAGCATTAAGTAGCTCCCCCAACTTATGCGCCAATTAATGTTGCCTCGACCTTGGATTCCATTAAATCCGAATATTTCTCATTTTCCACTTCTTTTCTAATTAATGGGGGTAAATTTTATTTTAAAAAATGGATCATATATATATATATGAAATCTCTTTTTGGTATATATATCTCTAGAATGTGTGCGTATATGTGAGTCGCACAACTTATCATAAATTCCTATTCTTTATGAAAAAGGTATTGTAATTATAAGAAGAAATAGCAATTTAGTGTATCCAATATCAAAATGAATTTAATTTACACTATAATTATCTTTTGTGAAAATAAATTATAATATATGTCGAAGAAAAATTCGTGAATTTGTATGACTATATATATATATAATCGCCCTAATGTCACTAACGAAAAAAAATCAGTTAATAGTATAACAAAAATGGTAATGAGTTAGTTGGAAATTGGCCCATGCAAATTAAGAAGATTGATGTTATCATAAAAATAAAAATAAAAAATAAAATAAAATACTGTCAACATTATGCATATTAGGTCATTGAGCACCAACCCTAGTGTGTTGATGCGTAACATTATGCACATTAGATGTGTCCGGAACATTTTTTACGGTGCATGTGACCTGTGGATAAACTAATTATTCATAAATAATATCATCATTATTCGTTTGATGTAATATAATTATTTATATGTGTTAATAGTTTTTTCATATAAAAATTATTCGTCTATTGTAGCATGATTATTAATACCTATTCGTATGAGTTATGTGTAGATAATCATATTGTTACAGACGAATAATTTTTCTCTTCAAAATTCCCTATAAATATTAAGCGTCAATCTTTTTAATCCAATGTTTCAAATTTTTATACAAATTTAAAAGGTATTTATAAATTATTTATTGTCTATATATATATATATATATATAAATTAATTAATAATTTTATGTCAAAATCTCAACCTCATTTATACGGGGATATTACGTGCACAGCTAATCCTTTATTTTTCCACTATAAAACAAAAAAAAAAGTCATTTCCACACATAATGATGGATTAACAATGAATAAATGGAAAAAATAGTGATGAATATAGCTTTCTCGCATTTCTATGTTGAATAATCACAAAGACATTCAATAGTCATGGCATGTAACTTAGTACGTTAATTTTTTGGGTAACGATCCACTAGAGTTCCTACAGAAATTGAAAAATGACTAAATTAATTTAAATCTAAACCACATATTTTTACATGAAGTTATTTCACCAACTCTATAGAATTGTAATTTTTTTCCTTATTTCAGCCATTAAATTAAAACTTATTTTTATAAAAAAAAGTTAAATAAACTACAAAAATTTTCCACAAACCTCAAAATATTCCTAAATGTGCAATCATCCCAACTTTTTTTTTTGTATGCACGTAAAGATAGAAATCGGAGACTTAATTGATAAATGATGGATATTATATAGATATATAATTAATTAAATAAAGTAGAATTGTAATATAATAAGATTAACCAAAGTAAGCTGGAGCAATTAGCCAGTGAAGGTGTATATAGTAATGTGATTAGCTCTTAAAGGGAAGGGGGTGGGGTAGCTATATTTTATTATTTTTATTGGTGTAGAAATGAAATGCTTAAGTAGAATCCCACTACAAATTAACCATATAAGGAAGTCACACCCCTTTACTTTGGGCGAATATAAAATGGATTTGAGATTCCCATAAGATCCCATTTCACATAGATTATGTTAAAATGTTTAATAAGTGATTAATTAATAACAATAATGTGTAGGTCATACTAGCTTCTATTATATATGAGTTATTTTCAAAAAAAATATTAAGTGATGATAGCAGACTTAAAAGAATTTTGTGACATTTATGACCTAGCTTCTATATAAGAGTTATTTTAAAAAATATATCAAGTGATGATAACAGACCTAAAAGAATTTTGTGACATAAACCTGAGATCTTACAATCAGTCATGTACATGTACATGACTAAAAATAAGGCGAAGATGATAACCTGAGAGGGATGATGCGAAGATGAAGGAGGTGAGGTTGCGAGCTGAAGAAGGCGAACTGAAAGACACATCGAACTGAAGAAGACAATGGAAGGCATGATGTGTTTTATCTTGTAGCCCTAAAACTCAGTTCAACAAAACTAAGAATTCTCGCCCAAAGATATATAACTCTTTCGGTGACGACTTTTTTTTTTTTTGTCACTGGAAGTCATTAAACGAGCAACAAAAGTAAGTTATTCATAGCCCTAAATTACTTTGTGCCACAAGTTTAGTTTTGGGGCTTTTGCAAAACTAACCCAAAACCCCGATTGGGTTTGCACCCCCTATCCCCTATCCACATTAATTGCAAAAACTAACCTCTAACCCCTTAAAAAATTACACCCCAACCGGTTACAATAGAGGAAGAGACTGGTTGCATTTATGGAGGAGAGAGAGTGAGACGTGTGGATGGGGAGAGAGAGGGAGGACAGGATCTCGTCACCCATCCAAAACCCTTTCTCTCTATGCCTCTCTCCACCTCTCTCCATCAAAGAGCCCCATTGAAGAGCTTATTTATTCTTTGATTTCTATGTCTTATATCTCTCTGCCGCTGGTGTGAATTCGTCTTGCGCCACTGGTGTGAATCGCCGCCAGAGCACCGCTTTGGTGCCTTCGTCCTTCACCGTCGTTGTGATGGCTATTCTAGGTCAATTCGAGGCGAGTGGAGGCCGGATTTGGAGTAGAGGAGGTGGAATTGAAGTGGAGGAGCTCTCGCAGAGGCTTGGTGAACCGCTTTGTTTTTTTTTATTGAAGAATGAACAATATAGCAACTTTCCACTCTATGGTTTATTATTGGACACCCTTTGATACTCTACTGGACAGCCAATGATTTCCTACTGGACACCCTATGGTTGTTTCCTGTCTTGCGTGTTGTTCAATGTTTCCCTGGTTCTAGTGTCGCCCTTCCCCCTATGCCCAGGCGGTAAAAAGAGAGAGGACAGAGGGGATAAGACAGAGACAGAGATAGAGGGGGGAAGAGTGACGGTAAGGGGAATTAATATAATTTGAATTAAATATTAAGTTTCAGAGAAAATCCATCGAAGCATTAATATAATTTGAATTAAATATTAAGTTTCAGAGAAAAACCATCGAAGAAGAAGCAAGTGGGATAGGGTTTATTTGCAGTTTGACGTGTAAGCAGTTAGTTTTAACTGGACACCAAAAGCAAAACGACATGCCACCTATTGGAACCGACTGGACAAGAGTTATCGGAGAAACAGATTCACCATCGACTTCAGATAGAAAATGGGTAAGTTTGCTTTCGATAAAAAAATCAGAGAGAGAGAGAAAAAAACAAGAGAAAGTCTGCAGAGCAGAGAGAGGACAGGAGAAAGAGGAGTGAAAAAGAAAAGCAAAGTTGCAGAGGAGAGAGAGGACAAGAGAGAGAGAGATGTGAAAAAGAAAAGTAAAGTTGTAGAGGAGAGAGAGGACAGGAGAGAGAGGAGTGAAAAAAAAAGTAAAGTTGCAGAGGAGAAAGAGGGATTAGTGAGGATAGGACAGAGAGAGATTCGGATAAAAACCATCGAAGAAGAAGCAATTGGGTGGAGATTTATTTGCAGGTTGACATGTAAGCAGTTAGTTTTAACTAGACACCCAAAGCAAAACGACATGACACATATTGGAATCGACTGGACATGAGTTATCGGAGAAACAGATTCACCATCGACTTCAGACAGAAAATTGGTAAATTTGCTTCAGATTTGAGGGAGACACCTCTCGCATAACCTTTATCGAAAGCAAACTTACCCATTTTCTATCCGAAGTCGATGGTGAATCTGTTTCTCCGATAACTCTTGTCCAGTCAATTCCAATATGTGTCATGTCATTTTGCTTTGGGTGTCCAGTTAAAACTAACTACTTACACATCAACCTGCAAATAAACCTCCGCCCAATTGCTTCTTCTTCGAAGTGAAACAGCAACAGTAAAGTCGTAGAGGAGAGATGACTCTTCCATCTCTCTCTTTCATCTCCCTCTGTCCTATCCTCACTGATCTCTCTCTCTCCTCTGCAACTTTACTTCTTTTTTTCACTCCTCTCTCACTGATCTCTCTCTCCTCTGCAGCTTTCTTGTTGCTTTTTCACTTGCTCTCTCTCTCTCTCAATTCGTCCAGCTGTCGATCTCTGGAAAGCCATTCATCCCCCTCAATGACTTGCTACAGGCTCCCCCTTGCACTCCCCTATCCGGTTTTGACACATTTTTTTTCGGGCTGGGATAACCTTGCAAACATTTCGAATAGTTGGGTTACTTACTAACATTCCCTCTTTAGTTTTTCCTCGCAAAATTATATTTTGGGCGATTAAAATCAATTTTGTCACCTAAGAGGCTAAGAGTATACTATGGGCGACAAAAATAACTTTGTCACCTTCAGTTTAAAATTTTGTCGCCCAAAACCTCTTTTCTTGTAGTGATGGTATAGATGTGTATAGGGGTGTTTTTAATGTGAAAATGTATCAATAATGTAAAGTATATAATTTATATTGAAAATGAAATTTTAATTAATAACTACATTTAAATATACAAGTTTCAATATAAATTATACATTACTCCATTAATTAGGGTAGTTGGGAAGGTGGAGGCAAAGGTCGCATCCAAGAATATGGCCTGCCAAATGTAATTGATGAGAGGATTTATACCTATAAGCCTATAATGGATTAATGCATAAGCAATAAAGCATATATCTTGTGCCAATTAAACAAAGCCTAGCTAACTACATTTAAATATGTTGATCATGATATATTACTTTCATGTATTTAATTAACTACATTTAAATATGTTGATCATGATATATTACTTTCATGTATTTAATTAATTAAGTTTAAATAATACTCCCTCCGATCGTTTGTATTTAATTAATTAAGTTTAAATAATACTCCCTCTGATCGTAAATATATGATATTTTATGTAATAAATACGTACTTTAATCAATAATATAAGAAGTTGTAGATTTTGTAGGTGATTGATTATTAATAATTTGTATTGACTGGCGTGTTTTAAAATTGTCAAGTAATTTTGATTGGTTATAGAGGGTAGTAAAATTTATGGAAAAAAAAGTTAATATAATAATGATGAGTGTAGGGGAATAACATAATTTCTTATGATGACCCTAATCTGGTGGTTATCCCAACTGGACAACTCTCCAATCAGCAGAGAAAACATAAAACAAAGAAATCCATCTCATGGTGAAAGGCCTTCGAAGGAACATTCAATCTTAATTTCGATGGATCATCACTATCAAATAATGAAAGCTCGTCAAGCATAATCATTTGGGATTGGTTAGGGGAACCGATTCATATTGGATATCAAAAACTAGGCTGTCGAACTCCACTTAAAGCCGAAGCACTGGCTCTTAAACAGGGAGTTCTGAAAACTATACAACCACATACCAACAAAATACTTATTGAAGGTGATTTTCTAATAATAATAAACCACTTGATAAATAAGTATAACTGTCATTGGGAAATTGAAATGATTATGAATTATGACGGATATCAAAATCCTTCTGTCGACTGTGAAATAAGTCTCTTTCTTTTACATTACTCGCATGGGCAATAGAGTGGCTGACAGGGTGACACACATTGGTCACTCTGTCCGGGGTGTCGACATTTCCAACAATGTCGGTCTTCTTGACCTCATCCGAAAGGATGCTCTCGGGTAGAGTTCTCTCACCCGAAATCTTTCCTAATAAAAAAAACATATTTTCTTAAAACACGTGTCATTTGCAAAAAAAAATCTTATAATGTTGATCGAAGGGAGTAATTGTAAAAATATAATAAATTATTTCATATTATATATCCTCTCTTATATTATAAAAAATATAAAAGAATTGTTAATATAATTTAAAGCTTTAAATCACTTATAAAAGACGTGCAATCTCATATTACCGGCCAATATGAGCGAGATAATTAAATGTTTGAATTTTTCCAACCGTATGTAATTCGCTAATTGGTGAATTTCACCAATTTGTATGATATTTTATATTGATACAAATTAATAATACTTCCATTAGTTGGGGGAAACATTCGACAATGCACTTGCAATTGTCGATAGGAATGTGTCTTTGTCTACCCAATTGCCTATCTGCAATCCACGTTAGCAAAGCCATATGTCCAATCTCAATTTCAATCATTTATTCCCAAGCTATTTTTCATCCTAAATACACACTTGTTTAGTACTAGTTTGCTTAAAAAAATATCTACAAAATGGTTTACAATTTCTCTCACAAAAAACTAATCTTAAAAAAATATTGGAAGGCTAATTAATTAGTAGGAGATTGATAAATTAATACGGTCTTTCTATTCTATACCCTAGGAGAATATGATAAGATCCTAATGAAAAATATTAATTCTCTACCAAAAAAATAATCAAATAGGAATCTATTTTTTTTTAAAAAAAAAGCTAAACTAATTACAAATTAGTACTTTATCCTATACCCCTAGGGCATAGGATAGAAAAATTGAAATTAATATGGCAAGATCTTAGCCATCAATTTATAAATTAATAGTTAAAACCTTATAAACTATATCGATGTAGCAATTTCCTACATCATAGGACCCATACGCGAAACCTTAATCTATATATAATATATTAAAACAAAAACATGAAGTTTCATTTGATGCGATTTGCGCGACTGTGTCATCCACTATATTTAAGCCACGTTAATATAAAAAAAAATCTTAATTTATTTTATCCACGCGTGATACTATGTATCCATCTTATATTTTAAGTTGTTATAAAATTTATCATTTTAATTACCATGAGTTATTTCATAAATATTGTACATTGAATTATTTTATCTTTAGTAATTCAACTTGATTATTTTAGGTCATTATATCTAATGATAAGATTTTATTATTAATTACTATATATTGAACAAAAAAATCTTATCATCGAAATATTTATATTAATTATCAACCTCATATCTTAAGTCATTGTAAAACCTCTTGTTTTTATGATTGTTTGAAAATTTTTATTAAAAAATTTCAAATTAACTATTCTAATCTTCACATAAAATTTTAAAAAATATTAATATAATAAAATATAATTTATTAACAAGATGCACAAAAGCACGGATAATAAATACTCCCTCTGTTAATTAAAACTTGTCGTTTACTATTCATACACGCTTTTTTAAAATGATAAAAACTATATGAAATATTAACTTTTTTTAAAATTTGTTTTTATAATTTCATACTTAATAGTAACAAGTATGAAATTATTTAAAAAATATATTAAAAAAATTAATATTTTATATTGTTTTTTAACACCTCAAAAAGCGTACGTGAATAGTAAAACGTCAAGTTTTAATTAACGGAGGGAGTACTAATTAGTATTGTTCCCATAGAGTTTGCAAAAACCTCTACAAACCGGTTAACAATTTGTCTCACAAAAACTAATCTTATAAAATATTGAAGGCTAATTAGTGGGACATTGATAAATTATAATGGCAAGATTTTAGCCATCAATTTATAAATTAATGCTAAAATCTTATAAACTCTATCGTTTTCGAAAACTCAACGAGACAACTTCCTAGTTCCTACCGTGTAAGACTCGGCGAACCCTTAAACTGCATTAAATTAATGTCTCTTTAATAAGTCTTAACTCACTATTAGGATTTGCACTAATATTATGGTGATTTGGGACTCTCATGTGCAAGTTTTCCAAATAAATTGACTAGCTATACATATCTTTATGACACACAAATTCATTCCCACATCGGTTAGGCCCTTTAAGTCTTAACTCACTATTAGTAGCATTATGTTTTATAAATTGTGCCTTTTGATTAAAATTAATTGTGATGCGTCACTCGTCACCTATTGCAGAGATTAATGTTTGTGGGAATGGGACCATAGAAAAAGCATTTCGAAATGGTTCAACCGAAAAGAACTTATTGGTAATATCTAAAGGTCTTCGGTTCAAATTCCGGATAACCGCTCTCTATTTTCACCAAATTTAAGGAATGAGACCATAGCTTGTGACTCAGATGGAGCTCTAGTGTGGGCATATCCCTTGGTGACAGACCACCAAGGTTGTGGTGTGAGCACTGAGGATAGCGGAGGAGCATGAGATGAATAAGCATTGTACATTTGTACGTAATTGAGTCTAATCGTCAGCACGTGGTTCAGAGGGAAATAAAAAGAAAAAGAAAAAATATATAGTGATAGAGATTTGAACCTAGATAAAAGGGGAGAAAAGAAATATCGGCCACCAAACAAATCACTTTTATATTTTACACTACATATTATTTTATTTCTGAAAAAATGAGGTGGGTTGGAGTATATATGTCCACCTCTTCTTTCGTGTTTGTGCAGTGCTCGATAGTGCTAGAACACCCCCTGGCCGGAAAAAAATTATTTTTTTGCATATATTTAGTATTTTGAGGTAATATAAGATCTTTTAATGATATTTGAATAAAAAGTGTTATGTAGCTTAAGTTGTAAATAAATGAAGGAGAATCAAAAGTTTTTGGGTTCAAAGCCCAATTCCTTTACTTTTTAAAAATATTGTATCATTATTTCTCACCATTATTTCAATTAAAAATGTTCAATATTGATCGAAATCCTAGTTCCGCCACCGAATTCTAACTTTTGAGGGTGATTTGCCTACACCACTTTTTGACATTATTTGGGTTATATATATAATTCAAAAAGGTTGTTTTTGGCTCCAAGATAATCTAAGATCACCATGCTACCAAACGGCAACTCAAAGTTTAGAGGCATTTTGAGGAAGAATAAAAAGAAGGCCAAATACTTAATATTCATTAAACCTTTTGAGATCTAAATTTTGCATTATTTTAATTAACCCTAATAAACCCCATGGATTCACTCAAGAGCCAAGAGTCGATCACTCCCTTAATAGGCCTTTGATGAAAAGTTGAACACCACATTAAAATCCCCTTATACGTTCTCATTACCACTTTTACATTATACCCCGTATATTATATACGAAATATTATCTAAATAAGAACAACGGATCTGAAAAAACTTTAGTTAATATAAGTTAAACTAGCGACTTTTAACCATTAGGGTTTTAAGCAAACGAGATCCGGTGAATTGTTTAAGGTTAGTTTTCTATAAATTATCCCTCTAGTTAATCACTTTCTCGTATCATATATAAAAAGGAAAAAAATAGTATATACATGTAAATAAATATTACTACCAAATTTGAATAAATTGGATGTATTATGTATACGTGACAAAAGTATATAGTATACATTGGATTAATGTAGCGAATCGATGGCGTTAAGTTTTCAATATCAATCTTTAATTAATAAGTTTAAATTTTCAACTCGATCTGGCTTGGTCAACGAAAGATGAGCACGTATAACGTGTTGTGTTGGATAATTATTTTATTTATCTTTTTTATTTTGAAAGGAAATAATCTCTAATGCTATATCATTACAATTTTTTAAAATTAGATGATCAAAAGAAAAAACTATATAACATTAAAATAGTATATCTAATCTATATGTATATTCATATACTAAAATCGATAAATAGCGTACTGACCCTAAGCACTAATATAATAGTTCTGACCCTCAACACTATTATAACTATAATGACACTATTATAGCTATAATGATCATGAGTACAATAGTTACGTGTTGAGGGTCAGAACTATCATAATAGTGCTAATTAGTTCCAGTACCATTATAACGATGATATATTGTTCATTATAAGGGTGTTGAGGGCCAATTATAATGATGCTCATTCTATATAATGGTGTTAAGGGTTAGTACTATTATAAAAATGTACAAGGTCAATACCATTATAAAATCTCTTATCTTTAATGTGGAAAGAAAATTACCATAATCCAAAACCTACAAAGCCAAAAACCACCATCATCCAAAACAGTAGGAAGTTGAACTATGATACATAAATGTTGTGAAGTTTCCTTCAAGATCGACGACACGATATGTGATCATCTCCTCATGGTATCATTTTTCTTCATTGTAAACTCCCACAAATCCCCGTACTTCTATTGAAATCCCATATGTTCGTCTCGACTCTCGTGCTTCTCTTTTGTCCCCCATCAGCCCTACCCCCCTCTAGCTTTCTGCTTCCTCGATGCCAAAGTCGAAGTCGTAGAGGGGATTGGAAACCGGATGTGACACAGACGAAGATGAAGAATAGATCCCACCTCGAGGAGAAGCAATGGCAGATATGGGGGTTTGAGGTGGCTCAAGCCCTCCCCCCCAGCCCGAAAGAAAAGCATAAGGAAATTATTTTTTTATGAATTTTTTTGGTAATTTTTACTAATTTTAGAGATAAAATAGTGTAAAAGGAGTAATAAATCACAAAGACAACTTAATTTAATTGGAACAGACGAATATTTATTACCTTGAGGTCTTGAGTTCAAGCCCCAATATCTTTAAACAAAAGGTTTCTTTTTATATATACATATAAAAAAATCTCATTTTTAAAATACTTTTTATTTTTATAAATTTTTCTATTAAAAATGACTATTTAAATCACAAATTTAATATTTTTTCTAAGAACATCCGCATTGATTTCGGTTTCTACAGTTTCTTAACTATCCTTTACCACTTTCTCTCTTCTTAAAAAATTCAACTCTATTTTCAACCCACATCCATACAACCCATTTTAATACTCCATTGTGGACCTACTATAATACTCCATTGTGGACTTACTATCACCTTTTTTGGGTTTCTTGAGTTTCTTATTGAGTTGCTAGGTAAGAAACCATCAACATCATTTCTTAAACTATATATTCATCCCTCCTCCCTTTGTTTAATTATTTTTTTGGTCTTAAAAACTGTTAAGAAACCCTCAATGTGGATGGTCTAATATATTTAAAAAAAAAAATATTTTTCATACATGCATGCAAAAAAAAGGTTTCTCATAAAAAATTTTAACCCCACCCCCTATTAACATTTTTGGATCCGACAATGAGGAGAAGTGACACCAAATGATGACGACTGCCCTCTTGCCGATCTCCTCTGTCGCTCACCTGATGCCCCTCGTATGTTCCCTTTCTTGGTCCCCAGATTCAGAGATCGCTGAACTTGGAGAAGATCCAATACAACCTAACATCTTGGCAGCTAGGGCTATTATTCAAGCCGAGTAGCTCGAGCTCGGCTCAGACTCGGCTCGGTAAAAGCTCGGCTCGAGCTCGTTCGTATTTGAAAACGAGCCGAGTTCGATCTCACTTTCGAGCTCGTCACGAGCTCGAGCCGAGCTCGAGCTTTAAACGAGTAGCTCGTATTACTCGTTTTTATTAATATATTTATCATTATACCCCTAGCTTTATTAATAACCCTAAACCCTACCAATCCACTTCTAACCATCCTCTGATTCCTCTCCAGTCTCCATCTCCTGATCTAGATCTAGGAGGAAAGCTCACCGCCGCCCTCTCTCCTTGACTCCCTGGCCACCGCCGATCATCTCTCCCTCGACGTCGCCGCTCTTCTCACCCTCGCAGTCGTCGCTCGTCTCCTCCAGTTTGTTGCCGCTTGGCTTCCTCTCTCACCAGATCTAGATCTGGCGTTTCCGACCTAGATCTCGCCCTCGCTTCCTCTCTCACCAGATCTAGGTCGGAAACTAGATCTGGCGTTTCCGACCTAGATCTCGCCCTCGCTTCCTCTCTCACCAGATCTAGATTTGGCATTTCCGACCTTTACTCTCCGCCTCACCTCATTGTCCCTCGTCTGCAGTTCCTTGTTCGCCCTGTCGCCTCCTTCGTCCTCGTCATCTGTTTGGTTGGCTGCCGCTCCACCCTCCGTTACCGTTAGTTATCTGTTCGCCTGTGGCTGAGATCGAAAGGGAAGAGAATAGAGCTGGAAGTTGATGCTCCATCACAATCCTCTGAATGGGAGTTCATCTGGTAACTCTCTTCCTTTATCTTCTCAATCGTAATCGATTTGTGTGTTTTCCTTATTTCTTGCCGGAAAGAAAAAATGAAAAAACAAATAAAATTGGTGCGTGGTTAGATGGTTGATGCTTTAGATACATTGAAGATGAATTTAAACCTTTTTTTTTGGTATCCCAGATTCCCAGTGGTATTTGTGGTTTTGAATAACAAGTGAAGACAACTGGCTTGCTTTTGTTCTATTTCTAGGTTTTTGTTTACTGTTTTTGGTTGGCTTGCTTCAATGTTTGCTTCCAAGTTTTGAATTTGCGCTTGTTTCTCAATCTGCTCGCTTGTCTTTGCTCTCTTTCAAAGTTTGTTTTAATTGTGGTTGTTCTCTTTTAACATTGGTTATTCATTGTCTAAATTTTCAGGTTGTGTAAAAATGAAGGAAGACAAGAACTAGAAAGACCATAACTGGATCATAATCAAATTTGTAATTCAACTTGTGTTTTGTTTGGAAATTGCAATCCATGTATTTGTAATTTTTTATGTAACATTTGTGTTTTGTTTCATATTATGACATTTGAGATTATGTATGTACTTTCACTTTTGGGCCTTTGTCATGTAATTCTCAATTCGAACACAAACAAGCTCAAAAATCAAGCTCAAAACGAGCAAACGAGCTCGAGCTCAAAACGAGCAAACGAGCTCAAGCTCGGAAAAATTGAGCTAAACGAGCTCGAGCTCGAGCTCGGCTGGAGCATAAGCGAGCTCGAGCTTGAGCACCATTCCCAGCTCACGAGCCGAGCTCGAGCACTTGCTTGAGCTCGTTTCCATATGGAGCTCGAGCTCGACTCGTTTGTAAACGAGCCGAGCTTGAACACCCGCTACTCAAGCTCGTTTGCTCGTATATCAGCCCTATTGGTAGCCCCATCTCGATTCAGTTACCACAATTAGGCGAAATGAGATTGTGATGAAGGAAAAATGGAGGAGAAGGAAGGAGGAAAAGAGGAAAGAGAAGCGATGGAAGGAAAAGCCTCAGATATGGGAGCAGATGGAATAGGAGAAGTGCATGAGTGGAACTGATAGAATATCCCTGTTGCTGGTTAAAAAAAAAAACTTTCCTTGTCGATGGTCAATGAGAATTAAATAATATAGTTAGTAGTAATTTAAAAAATAATAATAGATAAATATTTGAGATGTGTTATTTTATTTATATTTAAATTAATTTTTGGTGGATTTTTTTGTAGAATAAATGATTTATATATAGTTTAATTTTTATTTTATATGTCCTACACACTTTGATGATTACTAATTTAATTATTGCATCGTAATTCAGATTTATTGCTTTTGCCTTATTTTTTATATGTTTTTTCATAGACAATAGATATAATTTTACGATATTGTATTAACATATTTTCGTGCATAGAACAAGCCAAAATAAATTATTAAAATGTTATACAACCATAATGTACCACAATTTATCACTGCATAGATATTTTAGCAAACTAACGTAACATGGAGATATTTAATTAAAAAATATTTTAGAAAATTAACTATCTATTAAATTATATGAGATTTAATTAACAATATATAGATTAAAAAAATTACCTTAAAATTTTGAATTTTATTTATATATTATATATAATTTATCAAAATAATTATTTATATATATATATATATATTGGTGAAAAAAGTTAATTATATTTCGATAATTATTTTTCATTTATTGAATTATTTATAATATTGTGTTAACATATTCTCTGTGACCTAGCTAGTGTCCAATAAACTAATAATAATACTTTTGAATAATTAACTGAAAAAATGGTGGCATCGTGATCTATAGACGACGACAAATAATCATTTACGAAGAGTAATAGAGACGCACATTCGATGTAACAAACTGAAAATCACTTATTGGCCTTGCGATCATAAATTATTATTTAAAAAAAAAGAATTAATATAGATTGTAATCGAATAACTTTGAATTATTTTACAAAAAATCATTATTAATCAAATAATAATTTTCCTAATTTATACTCTAATAATATAGATTAAGAGTCCTAAGTTAACACTAATACAAATCTTATAAGATTCTACTCTGCCGTAATTAGTCAATTAATTTATTTGCGTTTAATAAATACATAAATCTTACCCTTTTTAACTTCTTATCTTATCTTATGTATTTAGAATTTATGATAGAAAGGTGAAAGACCGATCAATTACTAAAATTTCTAGATTAAAACAAAAATTAATCCAACGAAAGCAATTTAAATCTTGACATAAATATATACTACAATTAAAGATTGGAAGGTAGATAGTAACATGAAACATCACACGATAGACAAGTCCAAGGGAGACACCAAAGAAAATGTCCTATTAAATTTTAGAAATGTAATGGGCCATCTCTATGTATATACTATATTATTTTGTATTTAACCCACCGAACGAATCGTTATTTATAATAATTAATAATTAGATTAGAAAATAACATATTGGGCATGATTGTACTGGTCTTCTTCTTTTTTTTTTTTTAAAAAAAAGAGGATTATCCGAAATGAATCGATCATAACAAATCAATCAAGATTGAAGAGTATCAATCATTTTGAGGATCGAATATCTCACGTATTAAAACATGTTATTTTTTAAAATTTACACAATCTTTAAGAACGTAAATAAAAATATAATTATATCTTTAATTAAACTCTACCTTTTAAAATTATTAAAAAATACAACTAATATATCTAATTATTACAAAGACAACTTTTAAAATAAACACAAAAATTTCAAAAATAATATTTTTTAACAACATTTTCTCCTTAATTTTTCTTAACTATGATCGAGAGTATTAAATTTAGTGATATTGTTTCATAGCTAATCAAATACCGTATACAATAGTTAATGAAATAAGCATGTGAAATGTGTACGAATACATTAAAATAGATTTTATTTTTTAAAATGATTAGCCATATAATCGTAAATTCGTAATAGATTAATTGTTGTCCTTGTGGACTTAGTTCAACTAGGGGTGGCATTTAATTTGGAGCAAGTAATAGATTAATTGAAGTGGTGTGTTTTGATTCACATTGCATTAAACTATGATGCAATTATTTCATAAATTATAAAACGACAACAACAACGAGATCGAGTCTATTCTACTTAAAACCAAGTATAAAGTCAAGCCTTATCAATTTAGCTATTAAAGATTATATATAGTGATCAATATGTCACGAGTTCGAAATTCTCTTCCTATTATAACAGTCTAAGTGTCTTCCCATAAGGGGGAAAAGAAGTCTAAAAGGTCGAGATGTAAGCATTCTTTCCCCAATTGAGTCAAGAGAGTCTTTCTTATTGATATGACTATATTTGGTAAAATGATAGTTGAAGCTGGTGAAGTAACTGAAACTGATGAATTATTTGTGTTAAATATAAGTTAATAAACTAGTATTCTATTTGGTAAGCTTAGCTGTTAGGTATTAGAAAATCAAAAACTTCGAAAAGCTTGGTTGAGTAGCTGTTGAAAAATTTAGATTTTAAAAGCTAATTAAATTAAAATCTTATATTTATTTCAATTAAAATTATATAATATCAAAATATAAGTTTAAAAAAGCTACGCATTGTTATCAAACGGAAACAAAAATGCGTCAGTTATTGGTTGAGACGAACTAGCTAGGCACATTTTTAACTAGAATCAAGCCTGTCTTTGGTTCGCTGTTAGGAATTAGTATAATGGGGACAATAAATGTAATTAGTAGAAAGTTGGGCTTGAGGTTATAAATACCTAAAAGTGTATTGTACGGGACATCGAATGAATTACAGAAATCTTACCTTCAACCTATTCTCTTCTTTCTCTCTCCCTCTAATCTCTCTTCCATCTCTTTCCCTTATCTTTCCAATCAATCTTCCATGGTAGAACACTTAGGATCCTAACATTCGTTTTTTGTTGTATTATTTTTGACGGTTAGTCCGTCTGCTGATTCGTCGACCTCTCGGAGAGTCAGATTTGTCTGGCCCCCGAATCTTTACCTTATCAAAACATTTAAAAAAATTAAAAAAAAAACTAGAATCAAGTCATTCAAATCATAACATGAATTAGCATATGTGATCATCAAGAAAAGGCACGAGGCGATCGACTACAACTGTAATTTGAGAAGAACGCGCCTAGTATTAGTTGCTTGTGTCCAATTCATGCCGAGCTCGAGTCAATCAATCCTCAATTTGAATCCGAGTTTAAATATAAACATATTCAACTTGTTGAATAAAATCAATGAAAACAAAATAACCTTTTTTAGAGTCGAATATGAGTTGAGCTCGAACTATAAACAACCCCTACTTACCTCTTTTTTAAGTTTTTTTTTTTTTTTTTTGTAAATTGTAAATAATTTCGAACACAAATTAAATTGAGCTTATTTGGACGGCTCCATTTTTAGTCCATGCGAAACTCAACAATATCAGATTTAATCGAACCATTTTTGGCTCGTGTATACATCTACAACTCTACACGATTAAAAGAACAAAAAAACGTGGTTGACAAAGATGTTCGATCGTTGAATTTAATTAGTATTTTGGGGGGGTTTTGATTTCTTGTGATTTGCTTTCGTAATTGTTACAATCTGAGAGAAAAAACGTTCATACGTTACCCGTTCGTTGAAATTAACTACAAGTCCACGTCGTTCATGGCATTGTACATGTAAATTGAAATTGGTTAACCCTTTTCATTTTCTAAAATCATCAATTGTAGGCAAATGGAACAAGTTAGGTGTTGAGATTTCTTTTATTTTTTTAAAACGAAAAGAATTCGATGCACCTAACATACCCGGTGGATCGAGAGGCCGAAAAGATCGGCAACATACATGAACAAAAACAAAACCAATGGCAAACTAATCAACAAAGAATATAACACCAAAAAAAAATTATAGAGCGAAAGACGACACTGCATAGGCAAACGATGTTGGAATCGGAACACTGTGAGCCTTCTCTTCTGAGCGAAAGTTAGGTGGTGAGATGATTTTGTATGTTAACGTCTTACATCGGACAAAGTAAGGAAAAAAATCGTGGTTTATCAGGGCTGTGCCAATGTTCTAAGGGGCCATGTGTCAAGAGTATAAACCCCTTTTATATTATCTGTTATTTTTATTTTATCAAAGTTGTGCTAAATAAACTATTTAATTAATCTAACATTACTTGAATTATTTTTTTGTTATTAAAAAAAAACAATAATGATTCCATTTATGCTTAAAATTGTATATAAAAGACATAAAATAATTACTATATTGACGAAACTCAAGCCTGTTTAAATTAATTTAATAAAAATATTTAAAAATAAAGTGACAATTTAAAATTTTATCGACATTTTTAGCAAAAAAAAAATTAAAAAGAAAGGGAAGATAGTTTGGATAAGATAAAAAGAGAGAAATTTTCAACTTTAGTGGGAATCAAACACAAACTAAATAAGAGAAATGGGGTTACTCTACACTATTTTTCCAACAAGCTATAAGGGAATATAGCACTAATTGAAACAAATTTAAAACTAAATCATTATATAACAACTCCTAAAGATATTGATCGAGCCCCAAAAAATTGAGGGGTCCTGGTCCATTGACCCATGTGCACACCCATGTGATACGGGCCTGTAGTTTACTATAAGGATAGACGTGTTATCTCTTTCATATCAATTATAAAATAATGATGATATGAAAAAGGGTGAAACTCTGTACGATAGTTTAAATTTTTATGTTTGATAGTTGATCCTGATATTTAAGAATAATAATCATCATCATCATTTGATGTAATCTGATATGTATTTGCCTCTATTAATGGTTCGTCGGATGTTTCACAAGTTTTGACTTAAATTTTTGTGTTAGAAAGTGAAATCCGATCGGTTGACCTACCGCAGTCAAAATATTTCACCTTAAGCTCAATTATATGTAAGAGTGATATATTTGGTTGGTAAAAGATCATACTTCTCATATTGAAAATACGGTTATTCTAGAGCTTAATTGGGAATTATTTCTTAGAATTAAATTATTTTAGTTTTTTCTTAATATTGTTTTCCTATTATCGCTTATATTTTTTTTACAAAAGATTCTTTCTCGATTATGTTTATTAAACAATTCTCTTAAGGGATTAATATTTTTAGCTATATTTTTTTTACTATATATACCATGTATCCCATTTTTTTTAAATAGACTATGTCCCTCTTGAATCACAACTTAAGAGGCACAAGATACTTTACATATAAAATGCTCTACCTTTGTTGAATCACACGTCTATAACTCAAAAAGAACATGATGTGATGTATATAGTAAAATACATGGGTGCAAATAGCAACACCCTTCTTTTATACGGATATAGCTAGGTTAGAAATACCATTGAAAATATACATTTGTTATTTTTTTTAATAAAAGGTTAGTTTTACATCAAGAAGTTCTTACGTGTATCTCCATATCAAAAGTCTAGTATTTTTTTTTAAAGATTTTATACACTCAACTTTACAGTTTTCTTTCCTTTTTGAACTTTACGTTGAAAATAAAGAAAGTAAAATTAAAGATTGATTGAAAAAACTAGGTTGAAAATTCTATTTTTAAAACTAGATAGTTAAAACGTTAAGTATTTATTTCGATACAAAGGGAGTACTTAAATCAATCATATTTATAGTTCGAGCCTGAATAATATACTAAATACATTTAAAATTACAAACCATGCACCTTATTTTTATCTAAAACAAACTATTAATATTCAATAACAATTGTTTCCAGAGGAAAATCTTCAAAAGATTGAAAATAGGAAACTAATTGAGTTTGATAAATGGTAAGTATTATATATTAAGATAGATTTTTTTTAATCCCTCTTTAAATTCTACAAATGGTTAGTGAATTGATAACAACACAAATGTAACTTGTAAAGAGTTTTAAAATATTGGCGATGTTGATTAATAGCAACAACTTCTGTAGAAATGTTAAAAAAATATCTCCACCTTTCAATTATATGAAAAATAATCTAACCTTTGGGATATGTGGTAATAAAGTATCCCAACTCATTTTTACGACCATAAATTGGGCTAAAACAATGATTTGAAATTAGTCAAATGATAACACTCTCATTAAAACAAGTCAATATCATCCAAAATTAACTGAAATTCTATAAATTTCGCCAACTATATGTCATCGGTTTACCCAAATTAGTTAAAAAAAAGGAATCGTGATACTTTGTTAACACCCAATTTAATCATTTTTAAATTATATTACGTGTTTTACTCATTTTATTTTAGGGTTTTCTTTCCAATCGATCTAATATAGCCCTATAATATAGCCATATAGGGGTTTAATTTTCACAATTTACGCACCAATCCAAAATGTGAAAAATAAGTACCTTATGATCGATGACATGTTTACATGTCTAGTGCGTACGACGTCGTACTCTCTCCCCGTTGAAAATACTACTATATGATTATTTACCAAAGGATACACGTTTTTTTTTATATGTAAAAAAATATAGTATTTCACTTGTGTAAAAATCTGATTTTATTAAATTTAAAAAAAAAATCCATTATTAATTTTAACACTGCTTAAACATTTTAATCAATTTTTTTTAAAGTGAGAATTAAACAACACATACAATAAATTATTTATCTTTCCATCAAAAAATATATATTAATCTCTCCGTTTTGAAAAGTATGTTATTTATTTATTATTTATACACTTTTTAAAAAAATAATAGAAACTATATAATATATCAACTTTTTTATTAAAATTTTAAAATAGTTTTATATTTATTAATTAAAAAATTAATAAAATATTTTATATTTTTATATAATTTTAATTAATAATTTGAAAAATGTATATAAAAAATAGAGTGATAGTTTTTAAAATGGATGGATAATAGAACTTGAAAATTTAAAAAGATAAATATACCGTGCATAAATATGTTCCTAATTTAAGTATTTAACCCTTAAATTTGTTTGTTTAAAGGCTTAAGGCATATAGTAATTTTTAAAAGATTACATGCACCTACTGCATTAATTAGTTTAAAAGATTACAACAATGCATTCATTTACTAAATATGCATGTGAATAAATACCTCATATTAAATACTCCGTATTCTTTTTTTGGTCAAGTATTTAAAAATCACAAGTATTGGATATAGACATATATTATGATGAGTCATTACACTAATCGCATATGACGCATCAAATCTTATTTAATATACAATGAACCCATTGCCGTCTAAATCATTTTAATTCTCACCCCGACTATTAAAAAAATCTATATTTTTAAATTACTTTTAAGTTTAATTACAAATCAGACAATAAGCTAATCTGATAATGAATAATAAAATAATGTAGTTATTAGACCGGTCAATTGGATCATTTGGGACGGGTTCGGATCGGGTTTGAATCGGGTCATTTTGAATTTCGGATAAATGGGTCTAGGGTAGATCAAGGTTAATTCGAACCCGGTTTTTACCTGGTTTCAGATTAAATGAGATCAATTTCAGGGCATGTTTGGATTCCACACTGTATTAAATATAATACAATTATTTTAACTCGATTTATGTAAACTGTTTTACAAAAATTTTATTTTTACAATCAAACTCATATTGCCTTATAATTAAAATTCGATGGAATCCAAACACACCCTAATAGTTATCATCACATAGTATTACATTATAAAACTCCTTCAAATATTAACCAATTATCGGCAATTTCACTTTTCTTAATTACCCCAATTTATCGCGAGAATTTAAACTCCCACAACTTGTTGTGACCTCATGTCCGCCTCCAACCTATTGGGGCCCTATATATAAGCTTCACCCTCCACCTCCTTCCTCAACAACTCATTCAACCTCCACAAGCCCGCTGGGGCCCATTTCCTCTCTCTCTCTCTCTCTCTCTAAAATGGCGCTCCGCAAGGAATTCGCTAAGCGTCTCGTGCACCTGACCACCGCCACGGCGTCGCCAGTGGCTCCTCGCCGGAGCTACCTGGCGTCGCCGGACAACGCCAGCCGCGGATTCTTCCGGAGGTTCCTCCAGCGCAGAGCAATCAACCAGTCCTCGTCGAGACCGGCGCCGCCGGTGAGGCTGCCGGAGTTCCTCTCCTTGCCGGTCGGCGACAAGCTCCGGGAGAAGCTCTCGGAGATGACGAGCATTGGCCGCCTCGACGGCCTCGCTCACCTCCCTCCGGCGAAGGAGAATCTCGGCGGTTTCTTGACGGTTGAGGATGTCAGGAGGATCGCCAGGGCCGCGCAGCTGGAGAAGGTGAAGCAGAGGCTCCGATCGGTGCCGGAGAACACGGTTTCTTACTCGGAATTCGTTCAGATCTGCGCTGAGTCCTGTGGGAGCGAAACTCAGGGGTTGGAATTCGCGAAGCTGTTAGACGACACCGTAAACGTCATCGTTTTGGGCGACGTCGTCTTCCTCCGTCCCGAACAGGTACTCTACAACTCCGTTATACACGCTCCCTTCCGTTATCTCTGCCGTTTTCCCCCAAAAATTAAATTTTATTAACACCTAAATTTAAATATTACAGAAAATCGACAATAATAATTTATTTCAAAAAATTACACGCTACAAATAATAGTAGAAATCATTTTTTTCAGTGAGTATATATTTATTTAAATGTGGAAAATAATTTATAATAATTTGACATTTTCTGAACCTTTTTTTTACAGGTGGCGAAATCGGTGGAGAGCTTGATATGGCAGTCATGGGCCGGGCCGAACGACCCAAGAAGGAAGGAGTTGGAGGAGATGGAGGAGAAGAAGGCCCAAATAGACAAAGAGGCCCAAAGTGAGGTGATGAAGGAGTTATATGGTGGGCTGGGCCTGATGGTGGCCCAAACGGTGGGGTTCATGAGGCTGACGTTCTGGGAGCTGAGTTGGGACGTGATGGAGCCAATATGCTTCTTTGTGGGGACGATGCACTTCGCCATGGCTTACGCCTTCTTCCTCCGGACCTCCACCGAGCCCTCGTTCGAGGGGTTCTTCAGGCGGAGGTTCCAGACGAAGCAGGCCAAGCTCATGAGAGCCTACGGCTTTGATGTCGAGAAATACGAGCGCCTCTCCAAGGCGGTCTATCCCGCCGAAGCTAACTTTAGTGGTAGAAGGATGAGTGTAGTATAAAAAGGAGAGTCCTTTTTTCGGGTGTAACGAGTGATTGGTTTTGCGCTGCGAAGGCTTGGTCATGGCTTGGATTAAGAACGTATGCGAAGAACTAACGATTAAGCTTTCGAGAACTAATGAACATAAGCAACACACACCTAACATACATAGTCATTAGGGATTGGGTTTAACCAAATAAGGCAATAGGCGCCCATATATTTTTACTTCTTGTTGGGTTCAGTGGTTGTCTATCTCATTCCGGGTAGGTCTAATAAGGAGAAAAATCGTTAAATTTGAAAGGTGCTCTGTTATCGCAACTCGAACTTGAGACTTCTGATTAAAGAAGAGGTGTTTCTTGTCAATTTATACCACCACCTCTTGTGGGTAAAACATGATAATTTGGACGTAAAACATGATCTATATGGATTTCATTCATACATGATTCATCCCGGCACGGAATCAGAAAATAAAAATTAAGTGGGCAGAATAGACTAAATTTAAATGGGGCGGGTTGAAGCGAACGCCAACCCGTCCCTAGTTATGTCCCTGAATCCATCTGTTTAAGTTTGGGTTCTCATTTCAGTCAATTTAAGCTCTTATATTTCACTCTTTTGTTTCTCCAAGACAAGCTAAAAAACGAAGACCATATTAACAAGTCTAGTGCAAAAGTGGGTGAGATGTTGTCCAAAAGTAAACAAAATATGGCTTGTTTCTATTCATCCAAACATGATAAACAAGAGCCCATAGCGGCATTAACTTACCTTGGAACACTGTTGATGTTCTCCTTGCGAACCATGAAAGCCCATACTCAACTCCATCTTCTCTATGACTCACTCAGGCGCAGAACCAAAAATTAAAATTTGAGTGGAGCTATCACCATCTTCTCTATGACTCACTCAGGCACAGAACCAGAAATTAAAATTTGAGTGAAGTCATGCAGTAGACACAAAGCGAACTATTCTTTCGCCTTTTAATAAAGAAATTAAAATTTGAGTAGATTGAATAGGCTTAATTTTACATACACATATTTTTCATTAATAAAATCCTTATTCTATTAAACAAATACATAATTTTTTTTAATTGTTTACACAATTTTTTAATTGATTTTTCTTTTTTTCTTTTACCTATTTTTTAATTTATATATAAAAAAAATAGAACGGACTAGAGCGAACCCGGCTCACCCCTGCATCCATGTCTGGGCTCAGTCCCTTGACATCTCCGCACTATAGAAGCCACCTCTTTGGCATAAGGACACCGAACCCATAGGTGGTGCGTGGGGAATGCAGTTTCTGGATCGTTCTCAGCCCCCTGCCATGCTATGAATGAGTGAAGCAAATAGAGATGTGATTTTGATTTTAGAAAATTTGAAAAATTAACACCCTTATACATTTTAATAGACATACATAACTAAAAAATAAAGCATAATACATCGTGTAGTTGTTTAACACATGTAATCGAAACATATAGAAACATGGGTTCATAATGGAAGACAAATAAGTAGGATATATCATGTTATTTAAAAAGATACAAATTAAGACAGGTATATTTTAGGTTTTTATGTTAGTATGCGAGATAGGTGAATGGGGTGGAATAATTGGCGGATTATTGAGGTGAGTAATTGATGAAAAATCTTCGCCCATAATCCATCCGTCACCCATTTTATGGCGGGTTTCCTACCTTGTTAAAATGGCATGGGCTTACCAGCCCAATGAGATAGATAACTTCAAGATAGGTGGCCCAATTCATTTTCTCCTCCAGCATCCCAAGTCTTTAATTTGAGTTGAATTATACATACATTAAACAATTTACTAAGATCCAACGAATACATATATCATATATGTGAAAGGGATACAGGGATAGGTAAGTTGTGAGCTATGGATCAGCTGCAACTAGAGAGTGTCGACAGTGATAAACATATCGAGCACAGATGGATAGCAGATTTTACATGTTTCATTTGAAAGTCTTGTTAAATTATGTACGTGCATTGTTTGTTGAGGATTATCATTTTGAACCTCCATGTTCATAATAAGGTTTTGGGTTTTATTTTCAAATATATCCGCGAACTATTTCCAGTCCTATTTACAAGTGGTTTAAAATTAGGGTCTTTTTATGATCCGATGGGCTCATTGTTAAAATGGAATGGGCTTACCAGCCCAAGGAGATAGATAACTTCAAGATAGGTGGCCCAACTACTTTGAGCTGAATTATTTATATAGTGCCAATCAAACAATTGTTTTTGTATGAAATTTGTCATATTATACATACATCATAGATTATGTAACAAAACTAATCAAAACTACAAGTGATTCACAAACATTCAGTACTAATACTGTAACAAAAAGATCAAGCATCCCGCGACCATCGATTTTCCAAGAGTGTTCACACAAGCATTGAATCGATCCCTTCGTTCATTCCTCGTAGCCAATCTTCGAGCTTGATGTGATCTCTCTATAGATGAGCTATCTTCTGAAATTTTGTGGTCCTCTGCTATTCAATCTTACTTGTAACATTATTTGAACAAATCGTCGCGGTATAAGGCCTTAGCCATGGTGGTGGCCCCTGACTTACAACATCTTTTTAAGGGCACATGGGCTGCTTAGTGCTTGCCAATTCCAATTCCAATCCCATGCATCTACATTCTACACTCACGATAAGATATCGTTTCGTGATTATTGATGCGAGTTAATGGAATTTTAGTGCAAACTTGTTTTGGTTTTTGGGTTGTTTTGCATTAGTTGAAGAGGAAGATGATCCTCCTTGTTTTTCAAGTGGAGTACCTTTTAAGTATTGGGATAAGAAATATATATAATTGGGTACATAGTGTTAGTAGGTGATTGACAACTACACTCTTGTTATTATTAGGGATTAGGAATTGAAGATTGTGATTTAATTAGTTTAAACAAGGGCAGTTTGCTTAATTATTAGAACCATTAATCATTACCAACTGCAACTTATATTGCAATAAGATGGAGTTAAAAAGTTCAGTCACCAATTTGGCTTATTTCTCATTTCCTCAAAACTCCTAAATTAATCTTCATAAATTATACTAAAATATGTAATCATTATTGCAATTAATATATCTTGACGCAACAAATTCCACTATACCTTTCGAAAGTGTAAAATGTGCAATCAACCATACATATTGTCTTTGTGTTTGTTATATGCATGATGAAATTATCGCTATCCATACGGTGTCGATACCGATTTTCTAAGTCTACGGTTCTACCGATACAGATTTTCTAGGTCGACAGCATTGTACTGAGTGGGGGACACATGTCCTGGGTCGGCAGCTTCACCAACACCGACTTCTCAAATCGGTACCGTACATATAGCGATATTTCACCGTGCTAATAGTAGGACCGCTGTTTTTTTATAGGTTTGATATTAACATATTCACACAACATCGATTTTTCAGAGTCGATAAACATTTTAACCTAAAAACAATATGTCATGTCGACACCATCTTCTTGAGTCGACATACTATTTTCAGACAAAAACATTTACCGACTAAAAAAAAACGTGCATTTGACGAAACAATCTCCATGCATATGAGGATTTTTTTTTTATCTTATTTCAATTTAATAAGATTAAGTACGTTATATTTAAATTGGACAGCATAAATTTATTTACAAAACAACCTATACTTTACAAATATGAACACGAAGATGTGCTTTTTTTTATTCCTCTTGATTTACATGTGGCACCTATCCAAAATGTTACTTCCCAACTGCTTGAAGGCGTAACATCGTAATCTCAAACCAAAAAAAAAAAAATTTGGAGTAATTCATAATAAATCACGTTGTTAACTTAATACCTATTTAGTCTCCTAAATTATATAATTATTAAAAATCAAATTTACAATCCAAACCAAGTTTGAATCTTTTTTTGACGCGAATCCCACTTTTCTTCGTAAACTTCGGTTGCTTGGCTGTGCTGCACAATAAAGACTCCCCAAGCGCGGGCCCCACCCCCCTTCAACTTTACAAATAAACCCCACACATTTCGCATCTTCCATAAAATCCCCCCAACCCCCAAACCTCCCCAAATCCAAAACCCTTAAAAAGTTAAAACCACCGCGCCATGCCCCAGCCGCCGCCGCCGCCGCTTCTCCGCCTCTTCCTCCTCCTCGTGACCCTCTCGATCTCCGCCGCGCACCAGAGCTTCCGGGAGGCCCCTCAGTTCTACAACTCCCCGGATTGCCCAACCATCACCACCACTGTAAAAAATGACGCCGCTTCGGCGCTCGATGAAGAGCAAGATGACGCGGCGGCGATCGACGACGACGGCGACTTCATCTGCTCCGATCGGGCCGTGCACGTGGCGATGACGCTGGATATCACCTACATCCGTGGCTCCATGGCCGCCGTCCTCTCCGTTCTCCAGCACTCCACTTGCCCCCAAAACATCTTCTTCCACTTCGTCGTCTCCTCCGTCTCGAGCGCGTCCGACCTACGCGCCATTATATCTCACTCCTTCCCTTACCTGAGATTCAGCCTCTATCCGTTCGACGTTGGCGCCGTCTCCGGCCTCATCTCCGCTTCCATCCGCCACGCGCTCGACTGTCCGTTGAACTACGCGCGGTCCTACCTCCCGAACCTCCTCCCGATCTGCGTTCCGCGCGTCGTCTACCTCGACTCCGACGTCATCATCGTCGACGACATCGCCTCCCTCGCAAACACCGATCTCGGCGACGACGCTGTCCTCGCCGCTCCGGAGTACTGCAACGCGAATTTCACCGCCTATTTCACAAATTCGTTCTGGTCGAACCCCTCCCTCTCAGTAACCTTCGCGAATCGCAGCCCCTGCTACTTCAACACCGGAGTGATGGTGATCGATCTGAACCGGTGGCGCGCCGGGGACTACACGAGGCGGATCGAGGAGTGGATGGAGTTGCAGAAGAGGATGCGAATCTACGAGCTCGGATCGCTGCCGCCGTTCTTGCTGGTGTTCGCCGGGAACATTGTTCCGGTGGATCACCGGTGGAACCAGCACGGCCTCGGCGGCGACAACTACAGGGGGCTGTGTCGGGATCTGCACCCGGGGCCGGTGAGTTTGTTGCATTGGAGTGGGAAGGGGAAGCCGTGGGCCCGGCTCGACGCTAACCGACCTTGCCCGCTCGATGCACTGTGGGCCCCATACGACCTCTTGCAGACCCCGTATTCGTTGGATTCGTGAATCGTGAATGTAAATTACCGCGGTTAATACGTGGAGGGAAAAAAATATACTAATTTCACTACTTTTTTTTTTTAACCATCAGTTAATTGTAGATTTTGATGGGGTAGTAGATAAACATATATATTTTGATGTATTGATATGGGTTAAAATTTTCCAACCAATAAAAGTATCTTTCCTTTTTTTTTTTTTTGGGTAAAAAAAAATATGAGTATATTCTTTGTATCACATGTAATATTTGTTACCTGATATATATTATCTTTTATATAGGAATTTTTTTGAAAATGTCTATTATATAGTAATTTTTTTTTTCCTTTTTAGTTGTAGATTTAAACAGGATAGATACAAAAAAATGAAAGAATTTGCTATAAGTAGCCATATTTTGTTTTGCACGTTAAATGTTTTGTGAATGTATGTAAACTCATACATAAATTTTTGAAAGAAAAAATGTCCAATTTATGTACTTTTTAATCTTTTATCGTGCAAGAACAATTTTTATCATTTGTTTTGAAAGAATGTAACATGATTCTTACCTTAATGCTTAAATATTTATCCTGTAAGGCTGTAAATCTTTATATAAAGTATATATACTAGTATGATCTCCGCGACTTGGCGCGGTTTTTTATAAATAAAATTTTGATAATATGTTAAATTAATATTATAAAATAATAGTAAAAGTTCAGATAATTAAATGTTTTAAATTAAACACAACAATTAAAGTAATATATATATATTACTATTAATATTAATTTTATATTTCCTTATTATTAATTATATGTTTTGAATTAATCTAATTGTTTTTTTAAACCTACTAAAATTATAATTTAGGTTAAGATGTCCAATTTATGTACCTTTTAATCTTTTATTGTGCAAGAACAATTTTTATCATTTGTTTTGAAAGAATGTAACATGATTCTTACCTTAATCTTAAATATTTATATTGTAAACCTTTATATAAAGTATATATATATATATTAAAACTTCCAATTTGAGAAATATTCTTTCAGCAATGCAGTATGTTGTAAGTTTTAATTATGGCATTTAACTTTTTTCAATTAAGGAAAACTAGTATGATTCCCGCGCGCATGACGCGTTTTTTTAAACTAGAATATTATATATAAAAATATTAATAAATGTTAAGATAAAAATCATAAAAAAAACACTTTACAACAAATGTATCTTACAACTATCTCAGAAAATTATTTTTTAAGAAACTTATGTAAAGTATAATACATAAATATAGATATTTCAAATTACTCAGGAATAATAATATCAATATTATTATAACATTGTTTAAATGTGATGTGTCATAATCAATAGTTATATTCAATGTTTTGAATTAAGCTCAACAGTTAGTAAATAAATTTGAATTAAGCTCAATGATTATATTAGATTGAATTCAATGTTTTGAATTAAGCCCGATAGTTATTAAAATTAAAGAAAAAAGAGAATTAAAGGAATAAAGAAGAAAAAAAGATAATTAAAGAAAATCAAAGAAAAATGGCAAAAAAATATGATTGGTTAAAACTCCTAAAATGCCTCTAAGATTGACACATCATCCTAAACTCTTCTAAATTAAGAGTTTATATAGATAGTTATTAAAATTAAAGAAAAAAGAGAATTAAAGGAATAAAGAAGAAAAAAAGATAATTAAAGAAAATGAAAGAAAAATGGCAAAAAAATATGATTGGTTAAAACTCCTAAAATGACTCTAAACTCTTCTAAATTAAGAGTTTATATAGATAGTTATTAAAATTAAAGAAAAAAGAGAATTAAAGGAATAAAGAAGAAAAAAAGATAATTAAAGAAAATGAAAGAAAAATGGTAAAAAAATATGATTGGTTAAAACTCCTAAAATGACTCTAAGATTGACACATCATCCTAAACTATTCTAAATTAAGAGTTTATATAGACAGTTTTTGAGTGCGGATTTCTATTAAAGGATATAGATTGAAAATTTATTATTAATAATAAAAGATATTATTATAGATCTTTTTACAACGTGATTCACCAATGTATTTTAATTAAATAAGTAAATACCGTTTAACCTATTCATATCACCGAAAATAAATTCTTATTATATACGTTGAAGTTATAAAAGCCAATAAAAAATAATAACCTTTTTAGTGTGTTTTTTAATATATATAATAATGATTGGTATGTGGATAATTGGAGCTATATATATACTCCAATTGTCTGAAGAAAGAAGTAGAACTATGAACTGGCGCACATACAATCTACGGTAGCCATTTGCATTTAATTTAATCCTATAAAATGTAAATAGAAATAAGAAAAAAGGGGGAAAAAAGGAAGCATAAAAGTGAAATAATACTTTGAATTTTGAAATATGATTTCGTGTGTTGTTTGATCGAATGGATCATGAAAATATTGGTGGTTTTCGAAGATCCCTCATTTAGGTGAGAAGAACGTCGTTTATTTGTCCTTCCATTGCACTCGCTCGTGTTTTCGGCAGTCTTCTTTAGATTTTCCTCGACTTCCACAATGTTTGACAATTTTATTGTGATCTATTAAGTTTTGTCATTTTTCATTATTTTAATTTGTGTTATCTCTAATTTTCTATATTATATCATGACGATTAATCCATCCGTCGATCTATCGACCTCTCTAATTACCTGACAGTATATTATCTGTCGAATCTTTTTATGTTAAAATGCATGATAATAATAAGAGTGGAGCATAAATAAATGGCAGCTGGTAGTCATAATAAAATAAAGGTGAAAAAAATGATTGCAGGTGAAATGGGCAAATGGGTATAAAGATTCTTTGGTTTTATTATGTATTTGATTTTTACTTTAATGTTTCCTAAATGTACAGATGATAAGTACGTAACATGATTATTATATTTTTTTAAAAAAGGCATTATATGTGGCCCATGGATGCCATCTAGTTTAGGCTGTCTCTTTGAACATTGAAGCTTTAAACCATGTAAAGAATCATCACACTCTATATAGTCTCCATAATTGAATTTGAATTTAAAACTTAGGTCAAGATCCATCCATCATGTTCTCCTTTTTTTTTGCTCTAGCCATAGCTGACTTATAAAGGGGTCAATCATAGAGTGTAATGGAAACACTTTATATTGTCTTGTAACTTAAGTCATAACTAGACCTGATCAGATGCGAGCAGTTTCAATAGTTTAAATCGCCAATCCATGATGAATATAGACATACAACAAAAATCATTGATCAACTCGGCAAACTCCTTGGTTCAATCAAGATATGTTTATATATGTAAATTAAATTATTAATATTCAAAGATAAAGAATGTACCAGTAACTTTTTTGTTTTAGTGGGAGGAAGGGAGAGGTAACTTTGTACCTCACTTATCCAAGAGGCCAAGATAGGTACACATGTCTTTGGGTTTTAACTTATCTACAAAAAATGATGATACTTCGCCAAATTATCAATCAAGTCCAATATATAAATCTAATAAGATTTCATTCTAAAATGAGCTTGATAATTGATGATGGGTGATGATGAGTGATATGTTTTCTAAGATGAGTTAGATTTCATAATTTATGAATAATTTTTTTTAACAGGTAAAAATTCGAAATACTAAATGAAGATCTGGTCAATCGAGAAGGCACAAACCACAGTTTATGAACCAATCGACCAAAGCAAAATGAGGAAAACATTCCTAAAAAATCTATGATCCAAGTAGAAGTCCGGCTGAGCGAGGATAGAAGATTCGGTGAGAAAATGTGGATGGTGAGTGCATGAAAAAGCTGACGTTTACACGATATCTCACCACCGGAGAGACGAAAAACACAAATCCACGACGAACACTAGACAATTCCTTATGGATAGTTAGATTTATCTCCCTCTTCCACCTTCACTCTCTAGTCGATAAATTTGACGATCAAATTCACAAGATCCAAACCAGTAAATTAGAGTGATTGACATTTACTTTGGTGAGGATAGGTAGAAGAAGAAGAAAGCAGACAAAAGGGGAAACGAATACGTGAGGATTGAGTGACGGAGAGGGTGAGTGCCGTCCCTTCGGTGTTCACTTTTAGAAACGCGTTTCTGAATCAAATTTGGGGCCCACCTCCCTCACAAGCGCGTGCTTCTGCATCATCATCATTCCAAATATCTACTCTCTCCCTACATTCCCTCCAACACACTTTGAACTCATTTACCATTTGGCGCCTCTACTTACTACAGTAGCTCACTTAAATTCCGATCACAAATTGGTCTAGTGGTTACATACTTACAGTGATAAACAAACCTTAAGAGGAAGCAGTCGCAACGCCACACATGTAATGTAAGAGCGAGGGCAAGGCCGAAAGATGTTGGCATTGTTGCACACCTTACTCGCACTTATGAAAGCCACGTTCCCTCTTCCTACATAAAACAAGTATCATCCAAGTGATTGCTTCGGATATCCCTCTGATCCAAACCCCATAAAAACAGGAGCCGAGTTCACAAAATATCGCACCGCAAAACATATATAATGGTTCTACTCTATAATTTCATATTATATGTACCATATGGTTCATTTGACGTGATGTATTACACGCCGATGAGATGAGACATACAATTCCATCTTTGACACCATAAATTTGCTGTAATTAAATAAGCATCTATGCTTGCATCAGTTTCATGAAAAACATGCATTTCAAGTCAAGCAAACAAATGCATAAAAATGATGTTTCAGCTACAAAATTGACAGCAGCTAAAAAAAATAAATTAAGCCTCAACTTGTGTATTTATCAGACATCCCCACCAAAAAAAAAAGCCCCACCAAACTTTAATAGCTCCTCTCTACTTGTACAGTATTGAAACTGTTATGGTGGATTTCAAATCACATGAAAGCTACCCCATCTCCTTTTCCCTTCATACATACATACTTCAATAATTGTTACCCTTCAACTCCAACTTGCATTCCAGATAAACTAGATGACATGCCACTCATACCTCTTATACTGATACCAACAACTGTGTGTGTGTGGAATTTGTTACTACTCCCATCCTTTGTATGATGTGCAAACCGCCAAATGTTTGAAACGAACGAACTCTCCCGTCACGTTGCTGTTACAATGCTATCGTAAACTTGTTAGATCAACAACTCTCATATTCAGCAAGACTGATTTAAACCATTAGAGACAAGTGTAGATGCACATCCTACAGTATCTGAATTGAGAGAATTCCTAGTGAGGAATCATAATCAGACAGAGAACATTAATTTGGACACATTCTATAAGTCTGCATTGTAGGCAACAAAGAGTACATTTTGAGCTGCAACAGATCCAATCAATGGGGTCAGATGGCCGGTGAGCTTAGATGCTTTGTGTCCATCCATGTGCTGAGCTCACAAATCATGACCATTTCCAAAGCAGATAATGAGCATTGATTAATGTTAGGTTGGGTTGATAAGTGTTATAATCATAAATTGTGCATGTGAGGTCATATATCAGACTATCAAGGCCTGCAACAGATGATTATTTTACTCTTTGAAGAACAGATTGGATTGGATTCTTGCTCACATCTGAAGCATTTACTACAGTTTATCTGGATTAGGAATAGAAAGATTCGTCCTTTACCAGCACAGTCGAAAGCAGAAATTCAGAAACATCAAGATCCAAACTCCAAAAGCACAACCGCACACGATTTCAAAAGGATTTCAGGATAAACCCTAGTTTCGCCGAACATTCAAGAACTAGAGAAATTGTTGACAATTGTTGCAACAGCGTTGAGATCAAGGCATATAACAGGCATTGCAGTAGCTCTAATCGGAAAATTGCCAGGAAAGCGGCGGGATTTGGCCAGAGGCGGTGGAGGATATCGAAAGAGAGTATTGGGATCGAATTGAAGCGGTGTAGTAGTAGAAATGAATGCCGGGAGATTCCAGAGAGAGATAGATTAGTACCTGGAAATGAGGAATTGTCGGTGGAATACGCCGGTGATTCGGTGATGTATTGTTGTCGTATTTGACCACCATGAATTTCCCGGCGGGTGGATGTTGGCGGGGCCGGTGCAGGTGAACTTGGCCTTCGTCGCATTTCATCTGGAAAATGGGCTGATGATTATTTGGGCTTAGGCCCAAGAACTATCAAATAGGCCCATCTGGAAAATGGGCTAATAATTATTTGGGCTTAGTCCCAAAAACTATCAAATAGGCCCATGGACTAACTATTCATGGAAAATGTGAAATACGTCATACACTGGAAGAGAGTAGGCCGCCGCCTGTCCACAGTCCATGGTCCGACCCGTTCGACCCGACGGATCACGGGCCTGATCTTTTTTAAAAAAATTACTTTTTTTTTTTTAAAAAAATTTCCGTGCAAATATGGCTTTTTTTTTAAAAAAAAGAGTCGATTCGACGGGTCAACCCGATGGATTACGAGTTCGAATTAGGTCAAATTAAACCTGAACTTGTAATTCGACCTACTCGCTGACTCGTTCGACCTGAACCCACCGGATCCACGACCCGCCGAGTCACGGGTTAAACATGCTTAACTAGGAGTACTAAATTCCATATGGAGATAGGTAGAGTGAGGGTAGGATTTTGTGAAATTAATTGTATGATGGTTGTGGAATATTAAAATGTAGATCTACTTGAAAGTTATAAAGTATCCCACATTGATAATATATACTACAACAGTCGGTGAATTACTCATCCTTTTATCCATTGGTTTTAGGATACAACTCTATTGTTTTGTGTCCTCAACTTAATTAATGCATGGTGAGCTCACTAGAATTTAACATTGTTCCTATTGACTTAAAAGTAGATATGATTACGAATATGGGTGAGGGAAGCAAAAGAGTTAAGATCGAGTTTAGTCACTTTAGACTGAAATCGGGTATTCTTTAGCGCCACATAGAACGTTATGCATCGGTTTTAGTATATGTATATAGATAATTAATATGTGGTCCGTCTTGTATATAGTAATATATTAACACAATATATATATATTTTAAATTTACATTTATTATCTATAAAAGAAGCGTATTAGAACTATAACAATCAAAATATGCAAAAAAATATAAAATAAAAATTAATCTAGATGTAAATAATTCATTCTATCAAAAAATAATATAAACATAAATAAAGTAACAACTATCAAATAATTAATTTTGATATAATACAAGATATATATATATATATATATATTTTCTTTTATTAAAACCTATAAATATTTATCTATGGACATTTTTAGTAAGTTTGACCATAAAATAGTTTTGGTTTATATTTTAATCAGTAAATATATTATTTTAATAATTTATTTAATTGAAAATGTTTTTTTTTTATAATCCACTACAAGTCTAGAATACGCCATGTTAGATTTTCGGAACTTTTCCAAATGAGGTAGTCCACGAAAAAATCTCAAAATCATAAAAAATGAAAATCCAAAATCCTTTGCACTAGGCAAGGTGTGATGCTATTCAGGATACACGTGCACAAAACGCCCACCCGGGATGTCCAAATAGCCCTGGAATTACAGCAATGTGCCTTACAACAGGAGTTACAAACACACGCTCGGTAGGCATAACGGGAGCTACGTTGTTTCGATCGGGGCATTTGAGCGCTCCTTAGAAAGCTAACTTCAAGAGCTACGACTTTACTGCGGAGGTTTCTTAAAATTCCTCCTTGAAAATGGCAAAAAAAATCATTTTTCCTAGGTCTAAAATATGCACAAATTTTGGACTTTTTCCAAGGGGGTAGTCCACGAAAAAATCTCAAAATCATAAAAAATGAAAATCCTAAATCCTTTTGCACTAGGCAAGGTGTGATGCTATTCAGGCTATAAGTTCACAAAACGCCCACCCGGGATGTCCTAATAGCCCCGGAATTACAGTAATGAGCCTTACAACAGGAGTTACGGACACAAACTCAGTATTTTTGGCATAACGAGAGTTGCATTGTTCCGATCGGGGCATTTGACCACTCTTTAGAAAGCTAACATCAAGAGTACGAATTTACTAAGGATGTTATCTGAGAATTCAACCTCGAAAATGGCCAAAAAAATAATTTTTCCAAGGTATGAAATCTGGACAAATTTTAGACTTTTTCCAAAGGGGGTAGTCCACGAAAAAATCTCAAAATCATAAAAAATGAAAATCCAAAATCCTTTGCACTCGGCAAGGTGTGATGCTATTCAGGCTATACGTGCACAAAACGCTCACACGGGATGTCCAAATAGCCTCGGAATTACAATAATGTGCCTTACAACATGAGTTACGGACACACACTCGGTATTTTTGGCATAACGAGAGTTGCGTTGTTCCGATCAGGGCATTTGAGTGCTCTTTAGAAAGCTAGCTTCAAGAGCTACGACTTTAATGAGGATGTTTTCTGAGAAATTATCCTCGAAAATGGCCAAAAAAATCATTTTTCCAAGGGCTGAAATCTGGACAAATTTCAAACTTTTTCCAAAGGGGGTAGTCCACGAAAAAATCTCAAAATCATAAAAAATGAAAATCCAAAATCCTTTGCACTAGGCAAGGTGTGATGCTATTCAGGCTATACGTGCACAAAACGCTCATCCGGGATGTCCAAATAGCCCCGGAATTACAATAATGTGCCTTACAACAGGAGTTACGGACACACTCGGTATTTTTGGCATAACGAGAGTTGGGTTGGTCCGATCGGGGCATTTGAGCACTGTTTAGAAAGCATACTTCAAGAGCTACGACTTTACTGCGGATGTTTTTTGATAAATTCTCCTCGAAAATGGCAAAAAAAATCATTTTTCCTAGGTTTGAAATATGGACAAATTTTGGACTTTTTCCAAAAGGGGTAGTCCACGAAAAAATCTCAAAAACATAAAAAATGAAAATCCAAAATCCTTTGCACTAGGGAAGGTGTGATGCTATTCAGGCTATACGTGCATAAAACGCCCACCCGGAATGTCCAAATAGCCCCGGAATTAAAATAATGTGCCTTACAACAGGAGTTACGGACACACGCTCGGTATTTTTGGAATAACGAGAGTTGCGTTCGTTTGATTGGGGCATTTAAGCGCTCTTTAGAAAGCTAACTTCAAGAGCTACGATTTTACTGAGGATTTTTTCTTAGAAATCCTCCTCGAAAATTGCCAAAAAAATCATTTTTCATAGGTCTTAAATCTGCATAAATTTTGGACTTTTTCCAAGGGGGTAGTCGACGAAAAAATCTAAAAATCATAAAAAATGAAAATCTAAAATTCTTTGCACTAGGGACGGTGTGATGCTATTCAGCCTATATGTGCACAAAACGCCCACCCGGGATGTCCAAATAGCCCCGGAATTACAGTAATGTGCCTTACAACACGAGTTACGGACACACACTCGGTATTTTTGGCATAACGAGAATTGCACTGGTCCGATCGGGGTATTTTAGCACTCTTTAGAAAGCTAACATCAAGAGCTACAACTTTTTTAAGGATGTTTTCTGAGAAATCCTTCTCGAAAATGGCCAAAAAAATCATTTTTCCAAGGTCTGAAATCTGGACAAAATTTGGACTTTTTCCAAAGGGGGTAGTCCATGAAAATATCTCAAAATCATAAAAAATGAAAATCCAAAATCCTTTGCATTAGGCAAGGTATGATGCTATTCAGGATATACGTGCACAAAACGCCCACCCGGGAAGTCCAAATAGCCCCGGAATTAGAGTAATGTGTCTTACAACAGGAGTTACGGAGACACGCTTGGTATTTTTGGTATAACGTGAGTTGCGTTGATCCGATCGAGGCATTTGAGCACTCTTTAGAAAGCTAACTTAAAGAGGTACAAATTTACTGAGTATCTTTTTTGAGAAATCCTCATCGAAAATGGCCAAAAAAATCATTTTTATTAGGTTTGAAATATGGACAAATTTCGGACTTTTTTCCAAAAGCGTTATTCCACGAATAAATCTCAAAAAATAAAAAATGGAAATCCAAAATCCTTTGCACTAGGGAAGGTGTGATGCTATTTAGGCTATACGTGCAAAAAACGCACACCCGGAATGTCCAAATAGCCCCGAAATTAAAATAATGTGCCTTACAACAGGAGTTACGGACACACGCTCGGTATTTTTGGCATAACGAGAGTTGCGTTGGTTCGATTGGGGCATATAAGCGCTCTTTAGAAATCTAACTTCAAGAGCTACGACTTTACTGAGGATGTTTTCTTAGAAATCTTCCTCGAAAATTGCCAAAAAAATCATTTTTCCTAGGTCTGAAATCTGCACAAATTTTGGACTTTTTCCAAGAGGGTAGTCCACGAAAAAATCTCAAAATCATAAAAAATGAAAATCTTAAATTCTTTACACTAGGCAAGGTGTGATGCTATTCAGGCTATATGTGCACAAAACACCCACCCGGGATGTCCAAATAGACCCGGAATTAGAGTAATGTGCCTTACAACAGGAGTTACTGACACACGCTAGGTATTTTCGGCATAACAAGAGTTGTATTGGTTCGATCACGGTATTTGAGCGCTCTTTAGAAAGCTAACTTCAAGAGCTACGACTTTACTAGAAATATTTTCTGAGAAATCCTCCTCGAAAATGGCCAAAGAAACCATTTTTCCTAGTTCCGAAATCTCCACAAATTTTGGACTTTTTTCAAAGGGGGTAGTACACGAAAAAATCTCAAAATCATAAAAATGAAAATCCTAAATTCTTTACACTAAACAAGTTGTGATGCTATTCAGGCTATAAGTGCACAAAACTCCCACCCGGAATGTCCAAATAGCTCCGGAATTACAGTAATGTGCCTTACAATAGGAGTTACGGACACACGCTCGGTATTTTTGGCATAACGAGAGTTGCGTTGGTCAGATCGGGGAATTTGAGCACTCTTTAGAAAGCTAACTTCAAGAGCTTCGACTTTTCTAACGATATTTCCTGAGAAATTCTCCTCGAAAATGGCCAAAAAAACCATTTTTCAAAGGTCAGAAATCTCAAAAATTTTGGACTTTTTCCAAAGGGGGTAGTCCACGAAAAAATCTCAATATAAAAAAAAATAAAAATCCAAAACTTTTTTAACTAGGCAAGGTGTGATGCTATTCAGGCGATACGTGCACAAAACGCCCACCCGAAATGTCCAAATAGCCCCGGAATTACAATAATGCGCCTTACAACATGAGTTACGGACACACGCTCGGTATTTTTGGCATAACGAGAGTTGCATTGGTCCGATCGGGGCATTTGAGCACTCTTTAGAAAGCTAACATCAAGAGCTACGACTTTTCTACGGATGTTTTCTGAGAAATCCTCCTTGAAAAAGGCCAAAAAAATCATTTTACCAAGGTCTGAAATCTGGACAAATTTTGGACTTTTTCCAAAGGGGTAGTCCACGAAAAAAACTCAAAATCATAAAATGAAAATCCTAAATTCTTTACACTAATCAAGGTGTGATGCTATTCAGGATATACGTGCACAAAACGCCCACCCGGGATGTCCAAATATCCTCGGAATTACAGTAATTTGCCTTACAACATGAGTTACGGACACACGCTCGGTATTTTTGGTATAACGAGAGTTGCGTTGGTCCGATCGGGGCATTTGAGCACTCTTTAGAAAGCTAACTTCAAGAGTTACATTAGTCCGATCGGAGATGTCCAAAGGTGTGATGCTATTCTGAGGATGTTTTCTGAGAAATCCTCCTTGAAAAAGGCCAAAAAAATCATTTTTCCAGGGTCTGAAATCTGGACAAATTTTGGACTTTTTCCAAAGGGGTAGTCCACGAAAAAATCTCAAAATCATAAAAAATGAAAATCCAAAATCCTTTGCACTAGGCAAGGTGTGATGCTATTCAGGATATACGTACATAAAACGCCCACCCGGGATGTCCAAATAGCCCTGGAATTTCAGTAATGTGCCTTAAAATAGGAGTTACGGACACACTCTCGGTATTTTTGGTATAACGAGAGTCGCGTTGGTCCGATCGGGGCATTTGAGCACTCTTCAGAAAGCTAACTTCAAGATCTACAACTTTACTGAGGATGTTTTCTAAGAAAGCCTACTCGAAAATGACAAAAAAAATCATTTTTCCTAGGTCTGAAATCTCAACAAATTTTAGACTTTTTCTAAAGGGGGTAGTGCACGAAAAAAATCTCAAAATCATAAAAAATGAAAATCCTAAATTCTTTTCACTAGGCAAGGTGTGATGCTATTCAGACTATACGTGCACAAAACGCCAACCCGGGATGTCCAAATAGCCCCGGAATTACAGTAATGTGCCTTACAACAGGAGTTACGGACACAAGCTCGGTATTTTTGGCATAACGAGAGTTGCATTGGTCCGATCGTGGCATTTGAGCACTCTTTAGAAAGCTAACATCAAGAGCTACAATTTTCCTCAGGATGTTTTCTGAGGAATCCTCCTCGAAAATGGCCAAAAATAATAATTTTTCCAAGGTCTTAAATTTGGACAAATTTTGGAATTTTCCAAAGGGGGTAGTCCACGAAAACATCTCAAAATCATGAAAAATGAAAATCCAAAAATCCTTTGCACTAGGCAAGGTGTGATGCTATTTAGGATATACATGCACAAAACGCCGACCCGAGATGTCCAAATAGCCCCGGAATTACAGTAATGTGCCTTACAACAGGAGTTACGGACACACGCTCGATATATTTGGCATAACGAGAGTTGCGTTGGTCAGATTGGGGCATTTGAGCACTCTTTATAATGCTAACTTCAAGAGCTACGACTTTACTGAGGATGTTATCTAAGAAATCCTCCTCGAAAATGGCAAAAAAAACATTTTTCCTAGGTCTGAAATCTCCACAAATTTTGGACTTTTTCCAAAGGGGGTATTTCACGAAAAAATCTCCAAATCATAAAAAATGAAAATCCAAAATCCTTCGCAATAGGCAATGTGTGATGCTATTCAGGCTATACATTTTCAAAACGCCCACCCGGAATGTCCAAATAGCCCCGGAACTACAGTAATGTGCCTTACAACAGGAATTACGGACACACGCTCGGTATTTTTGGCATAACGAGAGTTGCATTTGTCCGATCGGGGCATTTGAGCACTCTTTAGAAAGCTAACATCAAGAGCTACGACTTTTCGAAGGATGTTTTCTGAGAAATCCTCCGTGAAAATGGCCAAAAAAATAATTTTTCCAAGGTCTGAAATCTGGACAAATTTTGGACTTTTTCCAAAGGGGGTAGTCCACGAAAAAATCTCAAAATCATAAAAAATGAAAATCCAAAATCCTTTGCACTAGGCAAGTTGTGATGCTATTCAGAATATACGTGCAAAAAATGCCCACCCGTAAAGTCCAAATAGCCTCGGAATTACAGTAATGTGCCTTACAAAAGGAGTTACGGACACACGCTCGGTATTTTTGGCATAACGAAAGTTGTGTTTGTCCGATCGGGGCATTTGAGCACTCTTTAGAATGCTCACTTCAAGATCTACGACTTTACTGAGGATGTTTTCTGAGAAATCCTCCACAAAAATGGCCAAAAAAAATCATTTTTCCAAGGTCTGAAATCTGGACAAATTTGGGACTTTTTCCAAAGGGGGTAGTCCACGAAAAAATCTCAAAATCATAAAAAATGAAAATACTAAATCCTTGGCACAAGGCAAGGTGTGATGCTATTCAGGATATATGTGCACAAAACGCCCACCTGGGATGTCCAAATAGCCCCGGAATTACAGTAATGTGCCTTACAACAAGAGTTACGGACACACGCTCGGTATTTTTGGCATAACAAGAGTTGCGTTGGTCCGATCGGGGCATTTGAGCACTCTTTAGAAAGATAACTTCAAGAGCTATGAATTTACTGAGGATGTTTTCTGAGAAATCTTCCTCGAAAATGGTCAAAAAAATCATTTTTCCAATGTTTGAAATCTGGACAAATTTTGGACTTTTTCCAATGGGGTAGTCCACGAAAAAATCTCAAAATCATAAAAAATGAAAATCCAAAATCCTTTGCACTAGGCAAGCTGTGATGCTATTCAGGATATACGTGCACAAAACGCCCATCTGGGATGTCCAAATAGCCCCGGAATTACAGTAATGTGCGTTACAACAGGAGTTACGGACACACACTCGGTATTTTTGGCATAATGTGAGTTGTGTTGGTCCGACAGGGGCATTTGAGCGCTCTTGATAAAGATAACTTCAAGAGCTACGACCTTACTGAGGATATTTTCTGAGAAATCCTCCTCGAAAATGGCCAAAAAAATCATTTTTCCAATGTCTGAAATCTGGACAAATTTTGGACTTTTTCCAAAGAGGGTAGTCCACGAAAAAATCTCAAAATCATAAAAAATGAAAATCCAAAATTCTTTGCACTAGGCAAGGTGTGATGCTATTCAGGATATACGTGCACTAAACGCCCACCTGGGAATCAAAATAGCCCCGGAATTACAGTAATGTGCCTTACAACAGGAGTTACAGAAACACGCAAGGTAATTTTTGCATAACGAGAGTTGCATTGGTCCGATCGGGGCATTTGAGCGCTCTTTAGAAAGATAACTTCAAGAACTATGACTTTACTGAGGATGTTTTCTGAGAAATCTTTGTCGAAAATGGTAAAAAAAAATCATTTTTCCAATGTCTGAAATCTTGACATATTTTGGACTTTTTCCAAAGGGGGTAGTCCACGAAAAAATCTCAAAATTATAAAAAATAAAAATCCGAAATCCTTTGTACTAGGCAAGGTGTGATGCTATTCAGGATATACGTGCACAAAACGCCTAACTGGGATGTCCAAATAGCCCCGGAATTAAAGTAATGTGCCTTACAACAGGAGTTACAGACACACGCTAGGTATTTTTGGCATAACGAGAGTCTTGTTGGTCCAATCGGGGCATTTGAGCACTCTTTAGAAAGCTAACTTCAAGTGCTATAACTTTACTACGGATGTTTATGAGAAATCCTCCTTGAAAATGGCCAAAAAAAATAATTTTTCCAAGGTATGAAATCTGGACAAATTTGGGACTTTTTCCAAAGGGGGTTGTCCACGAAAAAATCTCAAAATCATAAAAAATGAAAATACAAAATCCTTTACACTAGGTAAGGTGTGATGCTATTCAGGATATACGTGCACAAAACGCCCACCTGGGATGTCCAAATAGCCCTGGAATTACAGTAATGTGCCTTACAATAGGAGTTACGGACACACGCTCGACATTTTTGGCATAATGAGAATTGTGTTGGTCCGATCGGGGAATTTGAGCACTCTTTAGAAAGCTAACTTCAAGTGTTACAACTGAAAGGATGTTTATGAGAAATCCTCCTCGAAAATAGCCAAAATTGTTTTTTTTCCAAGGTCTGAAATCTGGACAAATTTTGGACTTTTTTCAAAGGGGGTAGTTCACGAAAAAATCTCAAAATCATAAGAAATGAAAATCCAAAATCATTTGCACTAGGCAAGGTGTGATGCTATTCAGGATATACGTGCACAAAACGCCCACATGGGATGTCCAAATAACCCCGGAATTATAGTAATGTGCCTTACAACAGGAGTTACGGACACACGCTCGGTATTTTTGGCATAACGAGAGTTGCATTGTTCCGATCGGGGCATTTGAGTGCTCTTTAGAAATCTAAAATCAAGAGCTACGACTTTTCTAAGGATGTTTTCTGAGAAATCCTCCTCGAAAATGGCCAAAAAAATAATTTTTCCAAGGTCTGAAATCTGGACAAATTTTGGACTTTTTTCAAAGGGGGTAGTACACGATAAAATCTCAAAATCATAAAAAGTGAAAATACAAAATCCTTGGCACAATGCAAGGTGTGATGCTATTCAGGATATATGTGCACAAAACGCCCACATGGGATGTCCAAATAGCCCCGGAATTACAGTAATGTGCCTTACAACAGGAGATCCGGACACATGCTCGGTATTTTTGGCATAACGAGAGTTGCGTTGGTCCGATCGGGGCATTTGAGCACTCTTTAGAAAGGTAATTTCAAGAGCTACGACTTTACTGAGGATGTTATCTTAGAAATCCTCCTCGAAAATGCCCAAAAAAATCATTTTTCGAAGGTCCGAAATCTGGACAAATTTTGGACTTTTTCCAAAAGAGGTAGTCCACGAAAAATTCTCAAAATCATAAAAAATGAAAATCCAAAATCCTTTGCACTAGGCAAGGTGTAATGCTATTCAGGATATACGTGCACAAAACGCCCACCTGGGATGTCCAAATAGCCCCGGAATTACAGTAATGTGCGTTACAACAGGAGTTACGGACACACGCTCGGTATTTTTGGCATAATGAGAGTTGTGTTGGTCCGACAGGGGCATTTGAGCGCTCTTTATAAAGCTAACTTCAAGAGCTACGACCTTACTGAGGATATTTTCTGAGAAATCCTTCTCGAAAATGGCCAAAAAAATCATTTTTCCACTGTAAGAAATTTGGACAAATTTTGGACTTTTTCCAAAGGGGGTAGTCCACGAAAAAATCTCAAAATCATAAAAAATGAAAATCCAAAATCCCTTGCACTAGGCAAGGTGTGATGCTATTTAGGATATACGTGCACAAAACGCCCACCTGGGATGTCCAAATAGCCCCGGAATTACAGTAATGTGCGTTACAACAGGAGTTACGGACACACGATCGGTATTTTTGGCATAGTGAGAGTTGTGTTGGTCCGACAGGGGCATTTGAGCGCTCTTTATAAAGCTAACTTCAAGAGCTACGACCTTACTGAGCATATTTTCTGAGAAATCCTCCTCGAAAATGGCCAAAAAAATCATTTTTCCACTGTAAGAAATTTGGACAAATTTTGGACTTTTTCCAAAGGGGGTAGTCCACGAAAAAATCTCAAAATCATAAAAAATGAAAATCCAAAATCCTTTGCACTAGGCAAGGTGTAATGTTATTCAGGATATACGTGCACAAAACGCCCACCTGGGATGTCCAAATAGCCCCGGAATTACAGTAATGTTCCTTACAACAGGAGTTACGGACACACACTCGGTATTTTTGGAATAACGAGAGTTGCGTTGGTCCGCTCGGGGCATTTGAGCGCTCTTTAGAAAGCTAAATTCAAGAGTTACGACTTTACTGAGGATGTTTTTTGAGAAAACCTCCTTGAAAATGGCCAAAAAAATCATTTTCCCAAGTTATGAAATATGGACAAATTTAGAACTTTTTCCAAAGGGGGTAGTCCACGAAAAAATCTAAAAATCATAAAAAATGAAAATCCAAAATCCTTTGTACTAGGTAAGGTGTGATGCTATTCAGGATATACGTGCACAAAACGCCTACCTGGGATGTCCAAATAGCCCCGGAATTAAAGTAATGTGCCTTACAACAGTAGTTACGGACACACGCTCGGTATTTTTGGCATAACGAGAGTTGTGTTGGTTCGATCGGGGCATTTCAGCACTTTTCAGAAAGCTAACTTCAAGTGCTATAACTTTACTAAGGATGTTTATGAGAAATCCTCCTCGAAAATGGCCAAAAAAATAATTTTTCCAAGGTATGAAATCTGGACAAATTTGGGACTTTTTCCAAAGGGGGTAGTCCACGAAAAAATCTCAAAATCATAAAAAATGAAAATAAAAAATCCTTTGTACTAGGTAAGGTGTGATGCTATTCAGGATATGCGTGCAAAAAACGCCTACCTGGGATGTCCAAATCGCCCCGGAATTAAAGTAATGTGCCTTACAACAGGAGTTACGGACACACGCTCGGTATTTTTGGCATAACGAGAGTTGTGTTGGTCCGAACGGGGCATTTCAGCAATTTTTAGAAAGCTAACTTCATGTGCTATAACTTTACTAAGGATGTTTCTGAGAAATCCTCCTCGAAAATGGCCAAAAAAATAATTTTTCCAAGGTATGAAATCTGGACAAATTTGTGACTTTTTCCAAAGGGGGTAGTCCACGAAAAAATCTCAAAATCATAAAAAATGAAAATCCAAAATCCTTTGCACTAGGTAAGGTGTGATGCTATTCAGGATATACGTGCACAAAACGCCCACCTGGGATGTCCAAATAGCCCTGGAATTACAGTAATGTGCCTTACAATAGGAGTTACGGACACACGCTCGATATTTTTGGCATAACGAGAGTTGTGTTGGTCCGATCGGGGCATTTGAGCACTCTTTAGAAAGCCAAGTTCAAGTGCTACAACTGAAAGGATGTTTATGAGAAATCCTCCTCGAAAATGGCCAAAAAAATTATTTTTCCAAGGTCTGAAATCTGGACAAATTTTGGACTTTTTTCAAAGGGGGTAGTCCACGAAAAAATCTCAAAATCATAAAAAATGAAAATCCAAAATCCTTTGCACTAGGCAAGGTGTGATGCTATTCAGGATATACGTGCACAAAACGCCCACCTGGGATGTCCAAATAACCCCGGAATTACAGTAATGTGCCTTACAACAGGAGTTACGGACACACGGTCGGTATTTTTGGCATAACGAGAGTTGCGTTGGTCCGATCGGGGCATTTGAGCACTCTTTAGAAAGCTAACTTCAAGAGCTACGACTTTACTAGGGATATTTTCTGAGAAATCCTCCTCGAAAATGGCAAAAAAAAATCATTTTCCAAGGTCTGAAATTTGGACAAATTTTGGACTTTTTCCAAAGGAGGTAGTCCACGAAAAAATCTCAAAATAATAAAAAATGAAAATGCGAAATCCTTTGCACTAGGCAAGTTGTGACGCTATTTTGGCTATACGTGCAAAAAATGCCCTCCCGTGAAGTCCAAATAGCCCCGGAATTACAGTGATGTGCCTTACAACAGCAGTTACGGACACACGCTTGGTATTTTTGGCATAACGAAAGTTGCGTTGGTCCGATCGGGGCATTTGAGCACTCTTTAGAAAGCTAACTTCAAAAGCTATGACTTTAATGCGGATATTATCTGATAAATCCTCCTCGAAAATGGCCAAAAAAATCATTTTTCCAATGTTTGAAATTTGAACAAATTTTGGACTTTTTCCAAAGGGGGTAGTCCACGAAAAAATCTCAAAATCATAAAAAACGAAAATCCAAAATCCTTTGCACTAGGCAAGGTGTGATGCTATTCAGGATATACGTGCACAAAACGCCCACCTGTTATGTTGAAATAGCCCCGGAAATACAGTAATGTGCCTTACAACAGGAGTTACAGAAACACGCTCGGTATTTTTGGCATAACGAGAGTTGCGTTGGTCCGATCGGGGCATTTGAGCGCTCTTTAGAAAGCTAACTTCAAGAGCTACGACTTTGTTGAGGATATTTTATGAGAAATCCTCCCCGAAAATGGCCAAAAAAATAATTTTTCCAAGGTCTGAAATCTGGACAAATTTTGGACTTTTTCCAAAGGGTGTAGTCCTCGAAAAAATCTCAAAATCATAAAAAATGAAAATCCAAAATCCTTTGTACTAGGTAAGGTGTGATGCTATTCAGGATATACGTGCACAAAACGCCTACCTGGGATGTCCAAATAGCCCCGGAATTAAAGTAATGTGCCTTACAACAGTAGTTACGGACACACGCTCGGTATTTTTGGCATAACGAGAGTTGTGTTGGTTCGATCGGGGCATTTCAACACTTTTCAGAAAGCTAAATTCAAGTGCTATAACTTTACTAAGGATGTTTATGAGAAATCCTCCTCGAAAATGGCCAAAAAAATAATTTTTCCAATGTATGAAATCTGGACAAATTTGGGACTTTTTCCAAAGGGGGTAGTCCACGAAAAAATCTCAAAATCATAAAAAATGAAAATAAAAAATCCTTTGTACTAGGTAAGGTGTGATGCTATTCAGGATATACGTGCACAAAACGCCTACCTGGGATGTCCAAATAGCCCCGGAATTAAAGTAATGTGCCTTACAACAGGAGTTACGGACACACGCTCGGTATTTTTGGCATAACGAGAGTTGTGTTGGTCCGATCGGGGCATTTCAGCACTTTTTAGAAAGCTAACTTCAAGTGCTATAACTTTACTATGGATTTTTCTGAGAAATCCTCCTCGAAAATGGCTAAAAAAATAATTTTTCCAAGGTATGAAATCTGGACAAATTTGGGACTTTTTCCAAAGGGGGTAGTCCACGAAAAAATCTCAAAATCATAAAAAATGAAAATCCAAAATCCTTTGCACTAGGTAAGGTGTGATGCTATTCAGGATATACCTGCAAAAAACGCCCACCTGGGATGTCCAAATAGCCCTGGAATTACAGTAATGTGCCTTACAATAGGAGTTACGGACACACGCTTGATATTTTTGGCATAACGAGAGTTGTGTTGGTCCGATCGGGGCATTTGAGCACTCTTTAGAAAGCTAAGTTCAAGTGCTACAACTGAAAGGATGTTTATGAGAAATCCTCCTCGAAAATGGCCAAAATTTTTTTTTTTCCAAGGTCTGAAATCTGGACAAATTTTGGACTTTTTTCAAAGGAGGTAGTCCACGAAAAAATCTCAAAATCATAAAAAATGAAAATCCAAAATCCTTTGCACTAGGCAAGGTGTGATGCTATTCAGGATATACGTGCACAAAACGCCCACCTGGGATGTCCAAATAGCCCCGGAATTACAGTAATGTGCCTTACAACAGGAGTTACGGACACACGCTCGGTATTTTTGGCATAACGAGAGTTGCGTTGGTCCGATCGGGGCATTTGAGCACTCTACAGAAAGCTAACTTCAAGTGCTACGACTTTAGTAGGGATATTTTCTGAGAAATCCTCCTCGAAAATGGCAAAAAAAATCATTTTCCGAGGTCTGAAATCTGGACAAATTTTGGACTTTTTCCAAAGGAGGTAGTCCACGAAAAAATCTCAAAATAATAAAAAATGAAAATGCGAAATCCTTTGCACTAGGCAAGTTGTGATGCTATTTAGGCTATACGTGCAAAAAACGCCCTCCCGTGAAGTCCATATAGCCCCGGAATTACAGTGATGTGCCTTACAACAGCAGTTACGGACACACGCTTGGTATTTTTGGCATAACGAAAGTTGCGTTGGTCCGATCGGGGCATTTGAGCACTCTTTAGAAAGCTAACTTCAAAAGCTATGACTTTACTGCGGATATTATCTGATAAATCCTCCTCGAAAGTGGCAAAAAAAATCATTATTCCAATGTTTGAAATTTGGAAAAATTTTGGACTTTTTCCAAAGGGGGGGTAGTCCACGAAAAAATCTCAAAATCATAAAAAACGAAAATCCAAAATCCTTTGCACTAGGCAAGGTGTGATGCTATTCAGGATATACGTGCACAAAACGCCCACCTGTTATGTTGAAATAGCCCCGGAAATACAGTAATGTGCCTTACAACAGGAGTTACAGAAACACGCTCGGTATTTTTGGCATAACGAGAGTTGCGTTGGTCCGATCGGGGCATTTGAGCGCTCTTTAGAAAGCTAACTTCAAGAGCTACGACTTTGTTGAGGATATTTTCTGAGAAATCCTCCTCGAAAATGGCCAAAAAAAATAATTTTTCCAAGTTCTGAAATCTGGACAAATTTTGGACTTTTTCCAAAGGGTGTAGTCCTCGAACAAATCTCAAAATCATAAAAATTGAAAATATAAAATCCTTGGCACATGGCAAGGTGTGATGCTATTCAGGATATAATTGTACAAAACGCCCACCTGGGATGTCCAAATAGCCCCGGAATTACAGTAATGTGCCTTACAATAGTAGTTCCGGACACACGCTCGGTATTTTTGGTATAACGAGAGTTGTGTTTGTCCAATCGGGGCGTTTGAGCACTCTTTTGAAAGATAACTTCAAGAGTTACGACTTTACTGAGGATGTTTTTTGAGAAAACCTCCTTGTAAATGGCCAAAAAAATTATTTCCCCAAGTTATGAAATATGGATAAATTTAGGACTTTTTCCAAAGGGGGTAGTCCACGAAAAAATCTCAAAATCATAAAAAATGAAAATCCAAAATCCTTTGTACTAGGTAAGGTGTGATGCTATTCAGGATATACGTGCACAAAACGCCTACCTAGGATGTCCAAATAGCCCCGGAATTAAAGTAATGTGCCTTACAACAGTAGTTACGGACACACGCTCGGTATTTTTGGCATAACGAGAGTTGTGTTGGTTCGATCGGGGCATTTCAGCACTTTTCAGAATGCTAACTTCAAGTGCTATAACTTTACTAAGGATGTTTCTGAGAAATCCTCCTCGAAAATGGCCAAAAAAATAATTTTTCCAAGGTATGAAATCTGGACAAATTTGGGACTTTTTCCAAAGGGGGTAGTCCACGAAAAAATCTCAAAATCTTAAAAAATGAAAATAAAAAATCCTTTGTACTAGGTAAGGTGTGATGCTATTCAGGATATACGTGCACAAAACGCCTACCTGGGATGTCCAAATAGCCCCGGAATTAAAGTAATGTGCCTTACAATAGGAGTTACGGACACACGCTCGGTATTTTTGGCATAACGAGAGTTGTGTTGGTCCGATCGGGGCATTTCAGCACTTTTTAGAAAGCTAACTTCAAGTGCTACAACTGAAAGGATGTTTATGAGAAATCCTCCTCGAAAATTGCCAAAAAAATAATTTTTCCAAGGTCTGAAATCTGGACAAATTTTGGACATTTTTCAAAGGGGGTAGTCCACGAAAAAATCTCAAAATCATAAAAAATGAAAATCTAAAATCCTTTGCACTAGGTAAGGTGTGATGCTATTCAGGATATATGTGCACAAAACGCCCACATGAGATGTCCAAATAGCCCCGGAATTACAGTAATGTGCCTTACAACAGGAGATCCGGACACATGCTCGGTATTTTTGGCATAACGAGAGTTGCGTTGGTCCGATCGAGGCATTTGAGCACTCTTTAGAATGCTAACTTCAAGAGCTACGACTTTACTGAGGATGTTTTCTTAGAAATCCTCCTCGAAAATGGCAAAAAAAATCATTTTTCCAAGGTCTGAAATCTGGACAAATTTTGGACTTTTTCCAAAGGAGGTAGTCAACGAAAAAATCTCAAAATCATAAAAAATGAAAATCCAAAATCCTTTGCACTAGGCAAGGTGTGATGCTATTCAGGATATACGTGCACAAAACGCCCACCTGGGATGTCCAAATAGCCCCGGAATTACAGTAATGTGCCTTACAACAGGAGTTACAGACACACGCTCGGTATTTTTGGCATAACGAGAGTTGTGTTGGTCCGATCGGGGCATTTGAGCACTCTTTAGAAAGCTAACTTCAAGAGCTACGACTTTACTAAGGATATTTTCTGAGAAATCCTCCTCGAAAATGGCCAAAAAAATAATTTTTCCAAGGTCTGAAATCTGGACAAATTTTGGACTTTTTTCAAAAGGGGTAGTCCACGAAAAAATCTCAAAATCATAAGAAATGAAAATCCAAAATCATTTGCATTAGGCAAGGTGTGATGCTATTCAGGATATACGTGCACAAAACGCACACATGGGATGTCCAAATAGCCCCGGAATTAGAGTAATGTGCCTTACAACAGGAGTTACGGACACACGCTCGGTATTTTTGGCATAACGAGAGTTGCATTGTTCCGATCGGGGCATTTGAGCGCTCTTTAGAAATCTAAATTCAAGAGCTACGACTTTTCTAAGGATGTTTTCTGAGAAATCCTCCTCGAAAATGGCCAAAAAAATAATTTTTCCAAGGTATGAAATCTGGAGAAATTTTGGACTTTTTTCAAAGGGGGTAGTCCACGAAAAAATCTCAAAATCATAAAAAATGAAAATAAAAAATCCTTGGCAAAAGGCAAGGTGTGATGCTATTCAGGATATATGTGCACAAAATGCCCACATGAGATGTCCAAATAGCCCCGGAATTACAGTAATGTGCCTTACAACAGGAGTTACGGACACACGCTCGGTATTTTTGGCATAATGAGAGTTGTGTTGGTCCGACAGGGGCATTTGAGCGCTCTTTATAAAGCTAACTTCAAGAGCTACGACCTTACTGAGGATATTTTTTGAGAAATCCACCTCGAAAATGGCCAAAAAAATCATTTTTCCACTGTAAGAAATCTGGACAAATTTTGGACTTTTTCCAAAGGGGGTTGTCCACGAAAAAATCTCAAAATCATAAAAAATGAAAACCCAAAATCCTTTGCACTAGGCAAGGTGTGATGCTATTCAGGATATACGTGCACAAAACGCCCACCTGGGATGTCCAAATAGCCCCGGAATTACAGTAATGTGCCTTACAACAGGAGTTACGGACACACGCTCGGTATTTTTGGGATAACGAGAGTTGCATTGTTCCGATCGGGGCATTTGAGCGCTCTTTAGAAATCTAAAATCAAGAGCTACGACTTTTCTAAGGATGTTTTCTAAAAAATCCTCCTCGAAAATTGCCAAAAAAATAATTTTTCCAAGGTATGAAATCTGGACAAATTTTGGACTTTTTTCAAAGGGGGTAGTCTACGAAAAAATCTCAAAATCAAAAAAAATGAAAATACAAAATCCTTGGCACAAGGCAAGGTGTGATGCTATTCAGGATATATGTGCACAAAACGCCCACATGAGATGTCCAAATAGCCCCAGAATTACAGTAATGTGCCTTACAACAGGAATTACGGACACACGCTCGGTATTTTTGGCATAATGAGAGTGGCGTTGGTCCGACAGGGGCATTTGAGCGCTCTTTATAAAGCTAATTTCAAGAGCTACGACCTTACTGAGGATATTTTATGAGAAATCCTCCTCGAAAATGGCCAAAAAATCATTTTTCCACTGTAAGAAATCTGGACAAATTTTGGACTTTTTCCAAAGGGGGTAGTCCACGAAAAAATCTCAAAATCATAAAAAATGAAAATCCAAAATCCTTTGCACTAGGCAAGGTGTGATGCTATTCAGGATATACGTGCAAAAAACGCCCACCTGGGATGTCCAAATAGCCCCGGAATTACAGTAATGTGCCTTACAATAGGAGTTACAGACACACGCTCGGTATTTTTGGCATAACGAGAGTTGCGTTGGTCCGATTGGGGCATTTGAGCACTCTTTAGAAAGATAACTTCAAGAGCTACGACTTTACTAAGGATATTTTATGAGAAATCCTCCTCGAAAATGGCCAAAAAAATAATTTTTCCAAGGTCTGAAATCTGGAAAATTTTTCACTTTTTCCAAAGGGGGTAGTCCACGAAAATATCTCAAAATCATAAAAAATGAAAATCCAAAATCCTTTGCACTAGGCAAGGTGTAATGCTATTTAGGATATACGTGCCTAAAACACCCACCTGGGATGTCCAAATAGCACCAGAATTACAGTAATGTGCCTTACAATAGGAGTTACGGACACACGCTCGATATTTTTGGCATAATGAGAGTTGTGTTGGTCCGACAGGGGCATTTGAGCGCTCTTTATAAAGCTAACTTCAAGAGCTACGACCTTACTGAGGATATTTTCTGAGAAATCCTCCTCGAAAATGGCCAGAAAAATCATTTTTCCACTGCAAGAAATCTGAACAAATTTTGGATTTTTTCCAAAGGGGGTAGTCCACGAAAAAATCTTAAAATCATAAAAAATGAAAATCCAAAATCCTTTGCACAAGGCAAGGTGTGATGCTATTCAGGATATAATTGCACAAAACACCCACCTGGGATGTCCAAATAGCCCCAGAATTACAGTAATGTGCCTTACAACAGGAGTTACGGACACACGCTCGTTATTTTTGGCATAACGAGAGTTGCGTTGGTCCGATCGTGGCATTTGAGCACACTTTAGAAAGCTAACTTCAAGAGCTACGACTTTACTGAGGATATTTTCTGGGAAATCCTCCTCGACAATGGAAAAAAATCATTTTCCAAGGTCTGAAATCTGGACAAATTTTGGACTTTTTCCAAAAGAGGTAGTCCACGAAAAAATCTCAAAATAATAAAAAAATGAAAATGCGAAATCCTTTGCACTAGGGAAGTTGTGATGCTATTTAGGCTATACGTGCAAAAAACGCCCTCCCGTGAAGTCCAAATAGCCCCGGAATTACAGTGATGTGCCTTACAACAGCAGTTACGGACACACGCTTGGTATTTTTGGCATAACGAAAGTTGCGTTGGTCCGATCGGGGCATTTGAGCACTCTTTAGAAAGCTAACTTCAAGAGCTATGACTTTAATAAGGATATTTTCTGATAAATCCTCCTCCAAAATGGCCAAAAAAATCATTTTTCCAATGTTTGAAATTCGGACAATTTTTGGACTTTTTCCAAAGGGGGTAGTCCACGAAAGAATCTCAAAATCATAAAAAATAAAAATCCAAAATCCTTTGCACTAGGCAATGTGTGATGCTATTCAGGATATACGTGCACAAAACGCCCACCTGTTATGTCGAAATAGCCCCGGAAATACAGTAATGTGCCTTACAACAGGAGTTACAGACACACGCTAGGTATTTTTGGCATAACGAGAGTTGCGTTGGTCCGATCGGGGCATTTGAGCGCTGTGTAGAAAGCTAACTTCAAGAGCTACAACTTTAATGAGGATATTTTCTAAGAAATCCTCCTCGAAAATGGCCAAAAAAATCATTTTCCAAGGTCTGAAATCTTGACAAATTTTGGACTTTTTCCAAAGGGGGTAGTCCACGAAAAAATCTCAAAATCATAAAAAATGAAAATCCAAAATCCTTTCCGCTTGGCAAGTTGTGATGCTATTCAGGCTATACGTTCAAAAAACGCCCACCCGTGAAGTCCAAATAGCCCCGGAATTACAGTAATGTACCTTACAACAGGAGTTACGGACACACGCTCGGTATATTTGGCATAACGAGAGTTGCGTTGCTCCGCTCGGGGCTATTGAGCGCTCTTTAGAAAGCTAACTTCAATAGATACGACTTTACTGAGGATATTTTCTGAGAAATCCTTTTCGAAAATGCCAAAAAAATCATTTTTCCAAGGTCTGAAATCTGGACAAATTTTAGACTTTTTCCAAAGAGGATAGTCCACGAAAAAATCTAAAAATCATAAAAAATGAAAATCCATAATCCTTTGCACTAGGCAAGGTGTGATGCTATTCAGGATATACGTGCACAAAACGCCTACCTGGGATGTCCAAATAGCCCCGGAATTACAGTAATGTGCCTTACAACTGGAGTTATGGACACACGCTCGGTATTTTTGGTATAACGAGAGTTGCGTTGGTCCGATCGGGGCATTTGAGCGCTCTGTAGAAAGCTAACTTCAAGAGATACCACTTTAATGAGGATATTTTCTAAGAAATCCTCCTTTAAAATGGCCAAAAAAATCATTTTCCAAGGTCTGAAATCTTGACAAATTTTGGACTTTTTCCAAAGGGGGTAGTCAACGAAAAAATCTCAAAATCATAAAAAATGAAAATCCAAAATCCTTTCCACTTGCCAAGTTGTGATGCTATTCAGGCTATACGTGCAAAAAAGCCCACCCGTGAAGTCCAAATAGCCCTGGAATTACAGTAATGTGCCTTACAACAGGAGTTACGGACACACGCTTGACATTTTTGGCATAACGATAGTTGCGTTGGACCGATCGGGGCATTTGAGCGCTCTTTAGAAAGCTAACTTCAAGAGCTACGACTTTACTGAGGATATTTTCTGAGAAATCCTCCCCGAAAATGGCAAAAAAAATCATTTTCCAAGGTCTGAAATCTGGACAAATTTTGGACTTTTTCCAAAAGAGGTAGTCCACGAAAAAAATCTCAAAATAATAAAAAATGAAAATGCGAAATCCTTTGCACAAGGCAAGTTGTGATGCTATTTAGGCTATACGTGCAAAAAACGCCCTCCCGTGAAGTCCAAATAGCCCCGGAATTACAGTGATGTGCCTTACAACAACAGTTACGGACACACGCTTGGTATTTTTGGCATAACGAAAGTTGCGTTGGTCCAATCGGGGCATTTGAGCCCTCTTTAGAAAGCTAACTTCAAAAGCTATGACTTTACTGAGGATATTTTCTGATAAATCCTCCTCGAAAATGGCCAAAAAAATCATTTTTCCAATGTTTGAAATTCAGACAAATTTTAGACTTTTTCCAAAGGGGGTAGTCCACGAAAAAATCTCAAAATCATAAAAAATGAAAATCCAAACTTATTTGCACTAGGCAAGTTGTGATGCTATTCAGGATATACGTGCACAAAACTCCCACATGTTATGTCCAAATAGCCCCGGAAATACAGTAATGTGCCTTACAACAGGAGTTACAGACACACGCTCGGTATTTTTGGCATAACGAGAGTTGCGTTGGTCCGATCGGGGCATTTGAGCGCTCTGTAGAAAGCTAACTTCAAGAGATACAACTTTAATGAGGATATTTTCTAAGAAATCCTCCTCGAAAATGGTCAAAAAAATCATTTTCCAAAGTTTGAAATCTTGACAAAATTTGGACTTTTTCCAAAGGGGGTAGTCCACGAAAAAATTTCAAAATTATAAAAAATGAAAAATCCAAAATCCTTTCCACTTGGCAAGTTGTGATGCTATTCAGGCTATACGTGCAAAAAACGTCCACCCGTGAAGTCCAAATAGCCCCGGAATTACAGTAATGTGCCTTACAACAGGAGTTATGGACACACGCTTGACATTTTTGGCATAACGAGAGTTGCGTTGGACCGATCGGGGCATTTGAGCGCTCTTTAGAAAGCTAACTTCAAGAGCTACGACTTTACTGAGGATATTTTCTGAGAAATCCTCCTCGAAAATGGAAAAAAAAATCATTTTCCAAGGTCTGAAATCTGGACAAATTTAGGCCTTTTTCCAAAAGAGGTAGTCCACGAAAAAATCTCAAAATAATAAAAAATGAAAATGCGAAATCCTTTGCACTAGGCAAGTTTGATGCTATTTAGGCAATACTTGCAAAAAACGCCCTCCCGTGAAGTCCAAATAGCCCCGGAATTACAATGATGTGCCTTACAACAGCAGTTACGGACACACGCTTGGTATTTTTGGCATAACGAAAGTTGCGTTGGTCCGATCGGGGCATTTGAGCACTCTTTAGAAAGCTAACTTCAAGAGCTATGACTTTACTGAGGATATTTTCTGATAAATCCTCCTCGAAAATAAGCAAAAAAATCATTTTTCCAATGTTTGAAATTCGGACAAATTTTAGACTTTTTCCAAATGGGGTAGTCCACGAAAAAATCTCAAAATCATAAAAAATGAAAATCCAAACTCCTTTGCACTAGGCAAGGTGTGATGCTATTCAGGATATACGTGCACAAAACGCCCACCTGTTATGTCGAAATAGCCCCGAAAATACAGTAATGTGCCTTACAACAGGAGTTACAGACACACGCTCGGTATTTTTGGCATAACGAGAGTTGCGTTGGTCCGATCGGGGCATTTGAGCGCTTTGTAGAAAGCTAACTTAAAGAGATACAACTTTAATGAGGATATTTTCTAAAAAATCCTCCTCGAAAATGGCCAAAAAAATCATTTTCCAAGGTCTGAAATCTTGACAAAATTTGGACTTTTTCCAAATGGGGTCGTCCACGAAAAAATCTCAAAATCATAAAAAATGAAAATCCAAAATCCTTTTCACTTGGCAAGTTGTGATGTTATTCAGGCTATACGTGCAAAAAACGCCAACCCGTGAAGTCCAAATAGCCCCGGAATTACAGTAATGTGCCTTACAAAAGGAGTTACGGACACACGCTTGACATTTTTGGCATAACGAGAGTTGCGTTGGACCGATCGGGGCATTTGAGCGCTCTTTAGAAAGCTAACTTCAAGAGCTACGACTTTACTGAGGATATTTTCTGAGAAATCCTCCTCGAAAATGGAAAAAAAAAGTCATTTTCCAAGGTCTGAAATCTAGACAAATTTTGGACTTTTTCCAAAAGAGGTAGTCCACGAAAAAATCTCAAAATAATAAAAAATGAAAATGCGAAATCCTTTGCACCAGGCAAGTTGTGATGCTATTTAGGATATACGTGCAAAAAACGCCCTCCCGTGAAGTCCAAATAGCCCCGGAATTACAGTGATGTGCCTTACAACAGGAGTTATGGACACACGCTCGGTATTTTTGGCATAACGAGAGTTGCGTTGGTCCGCTCGGGTCATTTGAGCGCTCTTTAGAAAGCTAACTTCAAGAGCTACGACTTTACTGAGGATATTTTCTGAGAAATCCTTTTTGAAAATGCCAAAAAAATCATTTTTCCAAAATCTGAAATCTGGATAAATTTTAGACTTTTTCCAAAGGGGATAGTCCACGAAAAAATCTAAAAATCATAAAAAATGAAAATCCATAATCCTTTGCACTAAGCAAGGTGTGATGCTATTCAGGATATACGTGCACAAAACGCATACCTGGGATGTCCAAATAGCCCCGGAATTACAGTAATGTGCCTTACAACAGGAGTTACGGACACACGCTCGGTATTTTTGGCATAACGAGAGTTGCGTTGGTCCGCTCGGGGCATTTGAGCGCTCTTTAGAAAGCTAACTTCAAAAGCTATGATTTTATTAAGGATGTTTATGAGAAATCCTCCTTGAAAATGGCCAAAAAAATCATTTTTCCCAGGTCTGAATTGTGGACAAATTTTGGATTTTTTTTCAAAGGGGGTAGTCCACGAAAAAATCTCAAAATCATAAAAAATGAAAATCCAAAATCCAAAATCCTTTGCACTAGGCAAGGTGTGATGCTATTCAGAATATACGAGCAAAAAACGCCCACCTGTAAAGTCCAAATAGCCCCGGAATTACAGTAATGTGCCTTACAAAAGGAGTTACGGACACACGCTCGGTATTTTTGGCATAACGGGAGTTGCGTTTATCCGATCGGGGCATTTGAGCACTCTTTAGAAAGCTCACTTCAAGATCTACGACTTTACTGAGGATGTTTTCTGAGAAATCCTCCTCAAAAATGGCCAAAAAAAATTATTTTTCCAAGGTCTGAAATCTGGACAAATTTGGGACATTTTCCAAAGGGGGTAGTCCACGAAAAAATCTCAAAATCATAAAAAATGAAAATACTAAATCCTTGGCACAAGGCAAGGTGTGATGCTATTCAGGATATATGTGCACAAAACGCCCACCTGGGATGTCCAAATAGCCCCGGAATTACAGTAATGTGCCTTACAACAGGAGTTCCTGACACACGCTCGATATTTTTGGCATAACGAGAGTTGCGTTGGTCCGATCGGGGCATTTGAGCGCTCTTTAGAAAGCTAACTTCAAGTGCTACGACTTTACTGCGGATGTGTTCTTAGAAATTCTCCTCGAAAATGGCCAAAAAAATCATTTTTCCAAGTTTTGAAATCTGGACAAATTTTGGTTTTTTTCCAAAGGAGGTAGTCCACGAAAAAATCTCAAAACCATAAAAAATGAAAATTCAAAATCCTTTGCACTAGTCAAGTTGTGATGCTATTCATCCTATACGTGCAAAAAACGCCCACCCGTGAAGTCCAAATAGCCCCGGAATTACAGTGATGTGCCTTACAACAGGAGTTACGAACACACGTTCGGTATTTTTGGCATAATGAGAGTTGCGTTGGTCCGATCGGGGCATTTGAGCGCTCTTTAGAAAGCTAACTTCATGAGCTACAACTATACTGAGGATATTTTCTAAGAAATCCTCCTCGAAAATGGCCAAAAAAATCATTTTTCCAATGTTTGAAATCTGGACAAATTTTGGACTTTTTTCAAAGGGGGTAGTCCACCAAAAAATCTCAAAATCATAAAAAATGAAAATCTAAAATCCTTTGCACTAGGCAAGGTGTGATGCTATTCAGGATATACGAGCACAAAACCCCCACTTGGGATGTCCAAATAGCCCCGGAATTACAGTAATTTGCCTTACAACAGGAGTTCCTGACACACGCTCGATATTTTTGGCATAACGAGAGTTGCGTTGGTCCGATCAGGGCATTTGAGCGCTCTTTAGAAAGCTAACTTCAAGTGCTACGACTTTACTGCGGATGTGTTCTTAGAAATTCTCCTCGAAAATGGCCAAAAAAATCATTTTTCCAAGTTCTGAAATCTGGACAAATTTTTGTTTTTTTCCAAAGTAGGTAGTCCACGAAAAAATCCCAAAACCATAAAAAATGAAAATTCAAAATCCTTTGCACTAGGCAAGTTGTGATGCTATTCAGCCTATACGTGCAAAAAACGCCCACCCGTGAAGTCCAAATAGCCCCGGAATTACAGTGATGTGCCTTACAACAGGAGTTACGAACACACGTTCGGTATTTTTGGCATAATGAGAGTTGCGTTGGTCCGATCGGGGCATTTGAGCGCTCTTTAGAAAGCTAACTTCAAGACCTACGACTATACTGAGGATATTTTCTGAGAAATCCTCCTCGAAAATGGCCAAAAAAATCATTTTTCCACGGTCTGAAATCTAGACAAATTTTAAACTTTTTCCAAAGAAGGTAGTCCACGAAAAAATCTCAAAATAATAAAAAATGCAAAATGCAAAATCCTTTGTACTAGGCAAGTTGTGATGCTCTTCAGACTATACGTGCAAAATACGCCCACCCGTGAAGTCCAAATAGCCCCGGAATTACAATAATGTGCCTTACAACAGGAGTTACGGACACACGCTCGGTATTTTTGGCATAACGAAAGTTGCGTTGGTACGATCGGGGCATTTGAGCGCTCTTTCGAAAGCTAACTTCAAGAGCTACGACTTTATTGAGGATATTTTCTGAGAAATCCTCCTCGAAAATGGCCAAAAAAATCATTTTTCCAATGTCTAAAATCTGGACAAATTTTGGACTTTTTCCAAAGGGGGTAGTCCACGAAAAAATCTCAAAATCATAAAAAATGAGAATCCAAAATCCTTTGCACTAGGCAAGGTGTGATGCTATTCAGGATATACGTGCACAAAACGCCCACTTGAGATGTCCAAATAGCCCCGGAATTACAGTAATGTGCTTTACAAAAGGAGTTACGAACACACGGTCGGTAGATTTGGCATAACGAGAGGTGCGTTGGTCCGATCGGGGCATTTGAGCGCTCTTTAGAAAGCTAACTTCAAGAGCTACGACTATACTGAGGATATTTTCTGAGAAATCCTCCTCAAAAATGGCCAAAAAAAATTATTTTTCCAAGGTCTGAAATCTGGACAAATTTGGGACATTTTCCAAAGGGGGTAGTCCACGAAAAAATCTCAAAATCATAAAAAATGAAAATACTAAATCCTTGGCACAAGGCAAGGTGTGATGCTATTCAGGATATATGTGCACAAAACGCCCACCTGGGATGGCCAAATAGCCCCGGAATTACAGTAATGTGCCTTACAACAGGAGTTCCTGACACACGCTCGATATTTTTGGCATAACGAGAGTTGCGTTGGTCCGATCGGGGCATTTGAGCGCTCTTTAGAAAGCTAACTTCAAGTGCTACGACTTTACTGCGGATGTGTTCTTAGAAATTCTCCTCGAAAATGGCCAAAAAAATCATTTTTCCAAGTTTTGAAATCTGGACAAATTTTGGTTTTTTTCCAAAGGAGGTAGTCCACGAAAAAATGAGAATCCAAAATCCTTTGCACTAGGCAAGGTGTGATGCTATTCAGGATATACGTGCACAAAACGCCCACTTGAGATGTCCAAGTTGTGATGCTCTTCAGACTATACGTGCAAAATACGCCCACCCGTGAAGTCCAAATAGCCCCGGAATTACAATAATGTGCCTTACAACAGGAGTTACGGACACACGCTCGGTATTTTTGGCATAACGAAAGTTGCGTTGGTACGATCGGGGCATTTGAGCGCTCTTTCGAAAGCTAACTTCAAGAGCTACGACTTTATTGAGGATATTTTCTGAGAAATCCTCCTCGAAAATGGCCAAAAAAATCATTTTTCCAATGTCTAAAATCTGGACAAATTTTGGACTTTTTCCAAAGGGGGTAGTCCACGAAAAAATCTCAAAATCATAAAAAATGAGAATCCAAAATCCTTTGCACTAGGCAAGGTGTGATGCTATTCAGGATATACGTGCACAAAACGCCCACTTGAGATGTCCAAATAGCCCCGGAATTACAGTAATGTGCTTTACAAAAGGAGTTACGAACACACGCTCGGTATTTTTGGCATAACAAGAGTTGCGTTGGTCCGATCGGGGCATTTGAGCACTCTTTAGAAAACTAACTTCAAGAGCAACGACTTTACTGTGGATATTTTCTGAGAAATTCTCCTCGAAAATGGCCAAAAATCATTTTCCAAGGTCTGAAATCTGGACGAATTTTGGACTTTTTCCAAATGGGGTAGTCCACGAAAAAATCTCAAAATCATAAAAAATGAAAATCCAAAATCCATTGCACTAGGCAAGTTGTGATGCTATTCAGAATATACGAGCAAAAAAAGCCCACCCGTAAAGTCCAAATAGCTCCGGAATTACAGTAATGTGCCTTACAAAATGAGTTACGGACACACGCTCGGTATTTTTGGCATAACGAAAGTTGCGTTGGTCCGATCGGGGCATTTGAGCACTCTTTAGAAAGCTTACTTCAAGATCTACGACTTTACTGAGGATGTTTTCTGAGAAATCCTACTCAAAAATGGCCAAAAAAAATCATTTTTCCAAGGTCTGAAATCTGGACAAATTTGGGACTTTTTCCAAAGGGGGTAGTCCACGAAAAAATCTCAAAATCATAAAAAATGAAAATACTAAATCCTTGGCACAAGGCAAGGTGTGATGCTATTCAGGATATATGTGCACAAAACGCCCACCTGGGATGTCCAAATAGCCCCGGAATTACAGTAATGTGCCTTACAACAGGAGTTCCTGACACACGCTCGATATTTTTGGCAAAACGAGAGTTGCGTTGGTCCGATCGGGGCAGTTGAGCGCTCTTTAGAAAGCTAACTTCAAGTGCTACGACTTTACTGCGGATGTGTTCTTAGAAAGTCTCCTCGAAAATGGCCAAAAAAATCATTTTTCCAAGTTCTGAAATCTTCACAAATTTTGGTTTTTTTCCAAAGGAGGTAGTCCACGAAAAAATCTCAAAACCATAAAAAATGAAAATTCAAAATCCTTTGCACTAGGCAAATTGTGATGCTATTCAGCCTATACGTGCAAAAAACGCCCACCCGTGAAGTCCAAATAGCCCCGGAATTACAGTGATGTGCCTTACAACAGGAGTTACGAACACACGTTCGGTATTTTTGGCATAATGAGAGTTGCGTTGGTCCGATCGGGGCATTTGAGCGCTCTTTAGAAAGCTAACTTCATGAGCTACAACTATACTGAGGATATTTTCTAAGAAATCCTCCTCGAAAATGGCCAAAAAAATCATTTTTCCAATGTTTGAAATCTGGACAAATTTTGGACTTTTTCCAAAGGGGGTAGTCCACCAAAAAATCTCAAAATCATAAAAAATGAAAATCTAAAATCCTTTGCACTAGGCAAGGTGTGATGCTATTCAGGATATACGAGCACAAAACCCCCACTTGGGATGTCCAAATAGCCCCGGAATTACAGTAATGTGCCTTACAACAGGAGTTACGAACACACGCTCGGTAGATTTGGCATAACGAGAGTTGCGTTGGTCCGATCGGGGCATTTGAGCGCTCTTTAGAAAGCTAACTTCAAGAGCTACGACTATACTGATGATATTTTCTGAGAAATCCTCCTCGGAAATGGCCAAAAAAATCATTTTTCCAAGGTCTGAAATCTGGACAAATTTTGGACTTTTTCCAAAGGAGGTAGTCAACGAAAAAATCTCAAAATCATAAAAAATGAAAATCCAAAATCCTTTGCACTGGGCAAGTTGTGATTCTATTCAAGCTATACGTGCAAAAACGCCCACCCGTGAAGTCCAAATAGCCTCGGAATTACAGTGATGTGCCTTACAACAGGAGTTACGAACACACGCTCGACATTTTTGGCATAACGAGAGTTGCGTTGGTCCGATCGGGGCATTTGAGCGCTCTATAGAAAGCTAACTTCAAGAGATACGACTTTACTAAGGTTGTTTTCTGAGAAATCCTCCTTGAAAATGGCCAAAAAAATCCATTTTCCACTGTCTGATTTCTGGATAATTTGGGACTTTTTCCAAAAGGGGTAGTCCACGAAAAAATCTCAAAATCATAAAAAATGAAAATTCAAAATCCTTCGCACATGGCAAGGTGTGATGCTATTCAGGATATACGTGCACAAAACGCCCACCTGGGATGTCCAAATAGCCCCGGAATTACAGTAATGTGCCTTACAACAAGAGTTACGGACACACGCTCGGTATTTTTGGCATAACGAGAGTTGCGTTGGTCCGATCGGGGCATTTGAGCGCTCTTTAGAAAGCTAACTTAAAGAGCTACAACTTTACTGAGGTTGTTTTCTGAGAAATCCTCCTTGAAAATGGCCAAAAAAAATCCATTTTCCAATGTCTGATTTCTGGATAATTTGGGACTTTTTCCAAAAGGTGTAGTCCACGAAAAAATCTCAAAATCATAAAAAATGAAAATCCAAAATCCTTCGCACTAGGCAAGGTGTGATGCTATTCAGGATATACGTGCACAAAACGCCCACCTGGGATGTCCAAATAGCCCCGGAATTACAGTAATGTGCCTTACAACAAGAGTTACGGACACACGCTCGGTATTTTTGGCATAACAAGAGTTGCGTTGGTCCGATCGGGGCATTTGGGCGCTCTTTAGAAAGCTAACTTCAAGAGCTACGACTTTAATGAGGTTGTTTTCTGAGAAATCCTCCTTGAAAATGGCCAAAAAAAATCCATTTTCCAATGTCTGATTTCTGGATAATTTGGGACTTTTTCCAAAAGGGGTAGTCCACGAAAAATTCTCAAAATCATAAAAAATGAAAATCCAAAATCCTTCGCACTAGGCAAGGTGTGATGCTATTCAGGATATACGTGCACAAAACGCCCACCTGGGATGTCCAAATAGCCCCGGAATTACAGTAATGTGCCTTACAATAAGAGTTACGGACACACGCTAGGTATTTTTGGCATAACAAGAGTTGCGTTGGTCCGATTGGGGCATTTGAGCACTCTTTAGAAAGCTAACTTCAAGAGCAACGACTTTACTGTGGATATTTTCTGAGAAATTCTCCTCGAAAATGGCCAAAAATCATTTTCCAAGGTCTGAAATCTGGACAAATTTTGGACTTTTTCCAAATGGGGTAGTCCACGAAAAAATCTCAAAATCATAAAAAATGAAAATCCAAAATCCTTTGCACTAGGCAAGTTGTGATGCTATTCAGAATATACGAGCAAAAAACGCCCACCCGTAAAGTCCAAATAGCCCCGGAATTACAGTAATGTGCCTTACAAAAGGAGTTACGGACACACGCTCGGTATTTTTGGCATAACGAAAGTTGTGTTTGTCCGATCGGGGCATTTGAGCACTCTTTAGAAAGCTCACTTCAAGATCTACGACTTTACTGAGGATGTTTTCTGAGAAATCCTCCACAAAAATGGCCAAAAAAAATCATTTTTCCAAGGTCTGAAATCTGGACAAATTTGGGACTTTTTCCAAAGGGGGTAGTCCACGAAAAAATCTCAAAATCATAAAAAATGAAAATACTAAATCCTTGGCACAAGGCAAGGTGTGATGCTATTTAGGATATATGTGCACAAAACGCCTATCTGGGATGTCGAAATAGCCCCGGAATTACAGTAATGTGCCTTACAACAGGAGTTCCTGACACACGCTCGGTATTTTTGGCATAACGAGAGTTGCGTTAGTCCGATCGGGGCATTTGAGCGCTCTTAGAAAGCTAACTTCAAGTGCTACGACTTTACTGCGGATGTGTTCTTAGAAATTCTCCTCGAAAATGGCCAAAAAAATCATTTTTCCAAGTTCTGAAATCTGGACAAATTTTGGTTTTTTTCCAAAGGAGGTAGTCCACGAAAAAATCTCAAAACCATAAAAAATGAAAATTCAAAATCCATTGCACTAGGCAAGTTGTGATCCTATTCAGCCTATACGTGCAAAAAACGCCCACCCGTGAAGTCCAAATAGCCCCGGAATTACAGTGATCTGCCTTACAACAGGAGTTACAAACACACGCTCGGTATTTTTGGCATAATGAGAGTTGCGTTGGTCCGATCGGGGCATTTGAGCGCTCTTTAGAAAGCTAACTTCATGAGCTACAACTATACTGAGGATATTTTCTGAGAAATCCTCCTCGAAAATGGCCAAAAAAATCATTTTTCCAATGTTTGAAATCTGGACAAATTTTGGACTTTTTCCAAAGGGCGTAGTCCACCAAAAAATCTCAAAATCATAAAAAATGAAAATCTAAAATCCTTTGCACTAGGCAAGGTGTGATGCTATTCAGGATATACGAGCACAAAACCCCCACTTGGGATGTCCAAATAGCCCCGGAATTACAGTAATGTGCCTTACAATAGGAGTTACGAACACACGCTCGGTAGATTTGGCATAACGAGAGTTGCGTTGGTCCGATCGGGGCATTTGAGCGCTCTTTAGAAAGCTAACTTCAGGAGCTACGACTATACTGAGGATATTTTCTGAGAAATCCTCCTCGAAAATGGCCAAAAAAATCATTTTTCCAAGGTCTGAAATCTGGACAAATTTTGGACTTTTTCCAAAGGAGGTAGTCAACGAAAAAATCTCAAAATCATAAAAAATGAAAATCCAAAATACTTTGCACTGGGCAAGTTGTGATGCTATTCAAGCTATACGTGCAAAAAACGCCCACCCGTGAAGTCCAAATAGCCTCGGAATTACAGTGATGTGCCTTACAACAGGAGTTACGAACACACGCTCGGCATTTTTGGCATAACGAGAGTTGCATTGGTCCGATCGGGGCATTTGAGCGCTCTTTAGAAAGCTAACTTCAAGAGCTACAACTTTACTGAGGTTGTTTTCTGAGAAATCCTCCTTGAAAATGGCCAAAAAAATCCATTTTCCAATGTCTGATTTCTGGATAATTTGGGACTTTTTCCAAAAGGTGTAGTCCACGAAAAAATCTCAAAATCATAAAAAATGAAAATCCAAAATCCTTCGCACTAGGCAAGGTGTGATGCTATTCAGGATATACGTGCACAAAACGCCCACCTGGGATGTCCAAATAGCCCCGGAATTACAGTAATGTGCCTTACAACAAGAGTTACGGACACACGCTCGGTATTTTTGGCATAACAAGAGTTGCGTTGGTCCGATCGGGGCATTTGAGCGCTCTTTAGAAAGCTAACTTCAAGAGCTACGACTTTACTGAGGTTGTTTTCTGAGAAATCCTCCTTGAAAATGGCCAAAAAAATCCATTTTCCAATGTCTGATTTCTGGATAATTTGGGACTTTTTCCAAAAGGGGTAGTCCACGAAAAATTCTCAAAATCATAAAAAATGAAAATCCAAAATCCTTCGCACTAGGCAAGGTGTGATGCTATTCAGGATATACGTGCACAAAACGCCCACCTGGGATGTCCAAATAGCCCCGGAATTACAGTAATGTGTCATACAACAAGAGTTACGGACACACGCTCGGTATTTTTGGCATAACAAGAGTTGGGTTGGTTCGATCGGGGCATTTGAGCACTCTTTAGAAAACTAACTTCAAGAGCAACGACATTACTGTGGATATTTTCTGAGAAATTCTCCTCGAAAATGGCCAAAAATCATTTTCCAAGGTCTGAAATCTGGACAAATTTTGGACTTTTTCCAAAGGGGGTAGTCCACGAAAAAATCTCAAAATCATAAAAAATGAAAATCCAAAATCTTTTGCACTAGGCAAGTTGTGATGCTATTCAGAATATACGTGCAAAAAACGCCAACCCGTAAAGTCCAAATAGCCCCGGAATTACAGTAATGTGCCTTACAAAAGGAGTTACGGACACACGCTCGGTATTTTTGGCATAACGAAAGTTGTGTTTGTCCGATCGGGGCACTGAGCACTCTTTAGAAAGCTCACTTCAAGATCTACGACTTTACTTAGGATGTTTTCTAAGAAATCCTCCTCAAAAATGGCCAAAAAAAATCATTTTTCCAAGGTCTGAAATCTGGACAAATTTGGGACTTTTTCCAAAGGGGGTAGTCCACGAAAAAATCTCAAAATCATAAAAAATGAAAATACTAAATCCTTGGCACAAGGCAAGGTGTGATGCTATTTAGGATATATGTGCACAAAACGCCCACCTGGGATGTCGAAATAGCCCCGGAATTACAGTAATGTGCCTTACAACAGGAGTTCCTGACACACGCTCGGTATTTTTGGCATAACGAGAGTTGCGTTACTCCGATCGGGGCATTAGAGCGCTCTTTAGAAAGCTAACTCCAAGTGCTACGACTTTACTGCGGATGTGTTCTTAGAAATTCTCCTCGAAAATGGCCAAAAAAATCATTTTTCCAAGTTCTGAAATCTGGACAAATTTTGGTTTTTTTCCAAAGGAGGTAGTCCACGAAAAAATCTCAAAACCATAAAAAATGAAAATTCAAAATCCTTTGCACTAGGCAAATTGTGATGCTATTCAGCCTATACGTGCAAAAAACTCCCACCCGTGAAGTCCAAATAGCCCCGGAATTACAGTGATGTGCCTTACAACAGGAGTTACGAACACACGCTCGATATTTTTGGCATAATGAGAGTTGCGTTGGTCCGATCGGGGCATTTGAGCGCTCTTTAGAAAGCTAACTTCATGAGCTACAACTATACTGAGGATATTTTCTGAGAAATCCTCCTCGAAAATGGCCAAAAAAATCATTTTTCCAATGTTTGAAATCTGGACAAATTTTGGACTTTTTCCAAAGGGGGTAGTCCACCAAAAAATCTCAAAATCATAAAAAATGAAAATCTAAAATCCTTTGCACTAGGCAAGGTGTGATGCTATTCAGGATATACGAGCACAAAACCCCCACATGGGATGTCCAAATAGCCCCGGAATTACAGTAATGTGCCTTACAACAGGAGTTACGAACACACGCTCGGTAGATTTGGCATAACGAGAGTTGCGTTGGTCCGATCGGGGCATTTGAGCGCTCTTTAGAAAGCTAACTTCAAGAGCTACGACTATACTGAGGATATTTTCTGAGAAATCCTCCTCGAAAATGGCCAAAAAATCATTTTTCCAAGGTCTGAAATCTGGACAAATTTTGGACTTTTTCCAAATGAGGTAGTCAACGAAAAAATCTCAAAATCATAAAAAATGAAAAATCCAAAATCCTTTGCACTGGGCAAGTTGTGATGCTATTCAAGCTATACGTGCAAAAAACGCCCACCCGTGAAGTCCAAATAGCCTCGGAATTACAGTGATGTGCCTTACAACAGGAGTTACGAACACACGCTCGGCATTTTTGGCATAACGAGAGTTGCGTTGGTCCGATCGGGGCATTTGAGCGCTCTTTAGAAAGCTAACTTCAAGAGCTACAACTTTACTGAGGTTGTTTTCTGAGAAATCCTCCTTGAAAATGGCCAAAAAATCCATTTTCCAATGTCTGATTTCTGGATAATTTCGGACTCTTTCCAAAAGGTGTAGTCCACGAAAAAATCTCAAAATCATAAAAAATGAAAATCCAAAATCCTTCGCACTAGGCAAGGTGTGATGCTATTCAGGATATACGTGCACAAAACGCCCACCTGGGATGTCCAAATAGCCCCGGAATTACAGTAATGTGCCTTACAACAAGAGTTATGGACACACGCTCGGTATTTTTGGCATAACAAGAGTTGCGTTGGTCCGATCGGGGCATTTGAGCGCTCTTTAGAAAGCTAACTTCAAGAGCTACGACTTTACTGAGGTTGTTTTCTGAGAAATCCTCCTTGAAAATGGCCAAAAAAATCCATTTTCCAATGTCTGATTTCTGGATAATTTGGGACTTCTTCCAAAAGGGGTAGTCCACGAAAAAATCTAAAAATCATAAAAAATGAAAATCCAAAATCCATTGCACTAGGCAAGGTGTGATGCTATTCAGGATATACGTGCACAAAACGCCTACCTGGGATGTCCAAATAGCCCCGGAATTACAGTAATGTGCCTTACAACAGGAGTTACGGACACACGCTCGGTATTTTTGGCATAACGAGAGTTGTGTTGGTCCGATCGGGGCATTTGAGCACTCTTTAGAAACCTCACTTAAAGATCTACGACTTTACTACGGATGCTTTCTCAGAAATCCTCCTCAAAATTGGCCAAAAAAATCATTTTTCCATGGTCTGAATTGTGGACAAATTTTGGACTTTTTTCAAAGGGGGTAGTCCACGAAAAAATCTCAAAATCATAAAAAATGAAAATCCAAAATCCTTTGCACTAGGCAAGGTGTGATTCTATTCAGGCTATACGTGCACAAAACGCCTACCCGGAATGTCCAAATAGCCCCGGAATTATAATAATGTGTCTTACAATATGAGTTACGGACACACGCTTGATATTTTTGGCATAACGAGAGTAGCGATGGTCCGATCGGGGCATTTGAGCAGTCTGTAGAAAGCTAACATCAAGAGCTACGCCTTTGCTGGGGATATTTTCTGATAAATCCTCCTCAAAATGGCCAAAAAAATCCTTTTTCCAAGGTATGAAATCTGGACAAATTTCGGACTTTTCCAAAGGGGGTACTCCATGAAAAAATCTGAAAATCATAAAAAATGAAAAACCCAAAATCCTTTGCACTAGGCAAGGTGTTATGCTATTGAGGCTATACGTGCACAAAACGCCCACCCGTGATGTCCAAATAACCCCGGAATTACAGTAATGTGCCTTACAACAAGAGTTAAGGACACACGCTCGATATTTTTGCCATAACAAGAGTTGTTTTGGTCTGATCGGGACATTTGAGCGCTCTTTAGAAATCTAACTTCAAGAGCTACAACTTTCTTGACTAATATTTCTCAGATATCCTCCTCGAAAATGGCCAAAAAAATCATTTTTCCTTGGTCTAAAATCTAGACAAATTTTGGACTTTTTCCAAAGAAGGTAGTCCACGAAAAAATCTCAAAATCAGAAAAAATGAAATTCCGAAATCCATTTTCACTAGGCAAGTTGTGATGTTATTCAGGCCAAGAGTGCACAAAACGCCCACCCGGGATGTCCAAATAGCCTCGGAATTACAGTATTGTGCCTTACAACCAGAGTTCCGGACACATGCTCGGTATTTTTGGCATAACGGGAGTTGTGTTGGTCCGATCGAGGCATTTGAGCGCTATTTAAATAGCTAACATCAAGAGCTACGACTTTACTGAGTATGTTTTTGGAGAAATCCTCCTCGAAAATGGCCAAAAAAAATCAATTTTCCAAGTTCTGAAATTTGGACAAATTTTGGACTTTTTCCAAAGGGGGTAGTCCACGAAAAAATCTCAAAAATCATAAAAAATGAAAATCCTAAATCCTTTGCACTAGGCAAAGTGTGATGCTATTTAGGATATACGTGCACAAAACGCCCACTCGGGATGTCCAAATAGCCCCGGAATTACAGTAATGTGCGTTACAAAAGAAGTTACAGACACACGCTTGGTATTTTTGGCATAACGAGAGTTGCGTTGGTCCGATCGGGGCATTTGAGCACTCTTTAGAGAGCTAACTTCAAGATATACGACTTTTCTAAGGATGTTTTCTGAGAAATCCTCCTCGAAAATGGCCAGAAAAATTATTTTCCCAATATCTGAAATCTGGACAAATTTTGGACTTTTTCCAAAGGGGTAGTCCATGAAAAAATCTCAAAATCATAAAAAATGAAAATCCAATATCTTTTTGCACTAGGCTAGGTGTGATGCTATTCAGTCTATAAGTGCACCAAACGCCCCCCGAGATGTCCAAATAGCCACGGAATTACAGTAATGTGCCTTACAACAGGAGTTACGGACACACACTCGGTATTTTTGGCATAACGAGAGTTGCGTTGGTTCGATCGGTGCATTTGAGTGCTCTTTAGAAAGTTCACTTCAAGAGCTACGACTTTACTGAGGATATTTTCTGAGAAATCCTCCTCGAAAATGGCCAAAAAAAAATTTTTCCAAGGTCTGAAATCTGGACAAATTTTGGACTTTTTTCAAAGGGGGTAGTCCACGAAAAAATCTCAAAATCATAAAAAATGAAAATCCTAAATCCTTTGCACTAGGCACGGTGTGATGCTATTCAGGCTATGCAATCACAAAACGCCCACTCGGGATGTCCAAATAGCTCCGGAATTACAGTAATGTGCGTTACAAAAGAAGTTACAGACACACGCTCGATATTTTTGGCATAACGAGAGTTGCGTTGGTCCGATCAGGGCATTTGAGCACTCTTTAGAGAGCTAACTTCAAGATCTACGACTTTTCTAAGGATGTTTTCTGAGAAATCCTCCTCGAAAATGGCCACAAAAATAATTTTTCCAATGTCTGAAATCTGGACAAATTTTGGACTTTTTCCAAAGGGGTAGTCCACGAAAAAATCTCAAAATCATAAAAAATGAAAATTCAAAATCTTTTTTCACTAGGCAAGGTGTGATGTTAGTCAGTCTATAAGTGCACAAAACGCCCCCCGAGATGTCCAAATAGCCTCGGAATTACAGTAATGTGCCTTACAACAGGAGTTACGGAAACACGCTTGGTATTTTTGGAATAACGAGAGTTGCGTTGGTCCAATCGGGGCATTTGAGCACTCTTTAGAAAGCTAACTTCAAGAGCTACGACTTTATTGCGGATGTTTTCTGAGAAATCTTCCTCAAAAATGGTCAAAATATCATTTTTCCAAGGTCTGAAATCTGGAATAATTTTAGACTTTTTCAAAAGGGGTAGTGCACGAAAAAATCTCAAAATCATAAAAAATGAAAATCCAAAATCCTTTTGCACTAGGCAAGTGTGATGCTATTCAGTCTAGAACGGCAGAAAATGTCCACCCGGAATGTCCAAATAGCCCCAGAATTACAGTAATGTGCCTTACAACCGGAGTTACACACACACGCTCGGTATTTTTGGCGTAACGAGAGTTGCGTTGGTACGATCGGGGCATTTGAGCACTCTTTAGAAAGCTAACTTCAAGAGCTGCGATTTACTGAGGATGTTATGTGAGAAATCATCCTCGAAAATGCCCATAAAATTATTTTTCCAATGTCTGAAATCTGGACAAATTTTGGACTTTTTCCAAAGGGGGTAGTCCACGAAAAAATCTCAAAAATCATAAAAAATGAAAATCCTAAATCCTTTGCACTAGGCAAAGTGTGATGCTATTTAGGATATACGTGCACAAAACGCCCACTCGGGATGTCCAAATAGCCCCGGAATTACAGTAATGTGCGTTACAAAAGAAGTTACAGACACACGCTTGGTATTTTTGGCATAACGAGAGTTGCGTTGGTCCGATCGGGGCATTTGAGCACTCTTTAGAGAGCTAACTTCAAGATATACGACTTTTCTAAGGATGTTTTCTGAGAAATCCTCCTCGAAAATGGCCAGAAAAATTATTTTCCCAATATCTGAAATCTGGACAAATTTTGGACTTTTTCCAAAGGGGTAGTCCATGAAAAAATCTCAAAATCATAAAAAATGAAAATCCAATATCTTTTTGCACTAGGCTAGGTGTGATGCTATTCAGTCTATAAGTGCACCAAACGCCCCCCGAGATGTCCAAATAGCCACGGAATTACAGTAATGTGCCTTACAACAGGAGTTACGGACACACACTCGGTATTTTTGGCATAACGAGAGTTGCGTTGGTTCGATCGGTGCATTTGAGTGCTCTTTAGAAAGTTCACTTCAAGAGCTACGACTTTACTGAGGATATTTTCTGAGAAATCCTCCTCGAAAATGGCCAAAAAAAAATTTTTCCAAGGTCTGAAATCTGGACAAATTTTGGACTTTTTTCAAAGGGGGTAGTCCACGAAAAAATCTCAAAATCATAAAAAATGAAAATCCTAAATCCTTTGCACTAGGCACGGTGTGATGCTATTCAGGCTATGCAATCACAAAACGCCCACTCGGGATGTCCAAATAGCTCCGGAATTACAGTAATGTGCGTTACAAAAGAAGTTACAGACACACGCTCGATATTTTTGGCATAACGAGAGTTGCGTTGGTCCGATCAGGGCATTTGAGCACTCTTTAGAGAGCTAACTTCAAGATCTACGACTTTTCTAAGGATGTTTTCTGAGAAATCCTCCTCGAAAATGGCCACAAAAATAATTTTTCCAATGTCTGAAATCTGGACAAATTTTGGACTTTTTCCAAAGGGGTAGTCCACGAAAAAATCTCAAAATCATAAAAAATGAAAATTCAAAATCTTTTTTCACTAGGCAAGGTGTGATGTTAGTCAGTCTATAAGTGCACAAAACGCCCCCCGAGATGTCCAAATAGCCTCGGAATTACAGTAATGTGCCTTACAACAGGAGTTACGGAAACACGCTTGGTATTTTTGGAATAACGAGAGTTGCGTTGGTCCAATCGGGGCATTTGAGCACTCTTTAGAAAGCTAACTTCAAGAGCTACGACTTTATTGCGGATGTTTTCTGAGAAATCTTCCTCAAAAATGGTCAAAATATCATTTTTCCAAGGTCTGAAATCTGGAATAATTTTAGACTTTTTCAAAAGGGGTAGTGCACGAAAAAATCTCAAAATCATAAAAAATGAAAATCCAAAATCCTTTTGCACTAGGCAAGTGTGATGCTATTCAGTCTAGAACGGCAGAAAATGTCCACCCGGAATGTCCAAATAGCCCCAGAATTACAGTAATGTGCCTTACAACCGGAGTTACACACACACGCTCGGTATTTTTGGCGTAACGAGAGTTGCGTTGGTACGATCGGGGCATTTGAGCACTCTTTAGAAAGCTAACTTCAAGAGCTGCGATTTACTGAGGATGTTATGTGAGAAATCATCCTCGAAAATGCCCATAAAATTATTTTTCCAATGTCTGAAATCTGGACAAATTTTGGACTTTTTACAAAGGGGGTTGTCCACGAAAAAATATCAAAAGCATAAAAAATGAAAATTCAATATCCTTTGCACTAGGCAAGGTGTGATACTATTCAGGCTATAAGTCCACAAAACGCCCACCCGGGATGTCCAAATAACCCCGGAATTACAGTAATGTGCCTTACAACAGGAGTTACGACTAGAGGCTCGGTATTTTTGGTATAACGAGAGTTGCGATGGTCCAATCGGGGCATTTAAGCACTCTTTAGAAAGCTAACTTCAAGATCTATGACTTTACTGCAGATTTTTTTTGAGAAATCCTCCTCGAAAATGGCAAAAAATATTTTTTCCAAGGTCTGAAATCTGCACAAATTTTGGACTTTTTCCAAAGGGCGTAGTCCACGAAAAAATCTCAAAAATCATAAAAAATTAAAATCCAAAATCCTTTTCACTAGGAAAGTTGTGATATATTCAGGGTATACGTGCACAAAACGCCCACCCGGGACGTCCAAATAGCCCCGGAATTACAGTAATGTACGTTACAAAAGGAGTTACGGACAAACGCTTTGTATTTTTGGCATAACGAGAGTTGCGTTGGTCCGATCGGGGCTTTGAGCACTCTTTAGAAAGCTAACTTCAAGATCTACGACTTTGCTGCGGATGGTTCTAAGAAATCCTCCTCGAAAATGGCCAAAAAAATCATTTTTCCAAGGTCCTAAATCTGGACAAATTTTAGACTTTTTTCCAAAGGGGGTAGTCCCCGAAAAAATCTCAAAATCATAAAAAATGAAAATCCAAAATCCTTTTTCACTAGGCAAGATGTGATGCTATTCAGTCTATAAGTGCATAAAACGCCCACCCGTTATGTACAAATAGCCCCGGAATTACCGTAATATGCCTTACAATAAGAGTTACGGACAGACGCTCGGTATTTTTGGCACAACGAGAATTGCGTTGGTCCGATCGGGGCATTTGACCACTTTTTAGAAAGCTAACTTCAAGAGCTACGACTTTATGTAGAAAACATCCTCAAAAATGGCCAAAAAATCATTTTTACAATGTCTGAAATCCGGACAAATTTTGGACTTTTTCCAAAGGGGGGTATAGTCCACGAAAAAATCTCAAAATCATAAAAAATGAAAATCCAAAATCCTTTTGCACTATGCAAGGTGTGATACTATTCAGTCTATAAGTGCATAAAACGCCCACCCGGAATGTCCAAATAGCCCCGGAAATATAGTAATGTTCCTTACAACAGGAGTTACGGAAACACGATCGGTTTTTGGCATAACGAGAGTTGCGTTGGTCCGATCGGGGCATTTGAGCACTCTTTAGAAAGCTAACTTCAAGGGCTACGACTTTACTGAGGATTTTCTCTGATAAATACTCCTCATAAATGGCCAATAAAATAATTTTTCCAAGGTCTGAAATCTGGATAAATTTTGGACTTTTTCCAAAAGGGGTAGTCCACGGAAAAATCTCAAAATCATAAATAATGAAAATCCAAAATCCTTTTGCACTAGGCAAGGTGTGATGCTATTAAGTCTATAAGTGCACAAAACGCCCACTCTTGATGTCAGAATAGCCCCGGAATTACAGTAATATGCCTTACAATAGGAGTTACGGACAAACGCTCGGTATTTTTGGCATAACGAGAGTTGCGTTGGTCCGATCGGGGCATTTGAGCACTCTTTAGAAAGCTAACTTCAAAATATACGACTTTACTGCGGATGTTTTCTGAGAAATCCTCCTCGAAAATGGCCAAAAAAATCATTTTTCCAAGGTCTGAAATCTGGAAAAATATTGGACTTTTCCCAAAGGGGGTAGTCCACGAAAAAATCTCAAAATCATAAAAAATGAAAATCTAAAATCCTTTTGCACTAGGCAAGGTGTGATGCTATTCAGTCTATAAGTGCACAAAACGCCCACCCGGGATGTCCAAATAGCCCCGTAATTACAGTAATGTGCCTTACAACATAAGTTAAGGGCAGACGCTCGGAATTTTTGGCATAACGAGAGGTGCGTTGATCCGATCGGGGCATTTGAGCACTCTTTAGAAAGCTAACTTCAAGAGCTACGACTTTACTATGGATGTTTTCTGAGAAATCCTCCTTGAAAATGGCCAAAGAAATCATTTTTCCAGGGTCTGAAATCTGGACAAATTTTGGACTTTTTTCAAAGGGGTAGTCCACGAATAAGTCTCAAAATTATAAAAAATGAAAATCTAAAATATTTTTGCATTAGGCAAAGTGTGATGCTCTTCAGGCTATAAGTGCACAAAACACCCACCCGGGATGTACAAATAGCCCCCGAATTATAGTAATGTGCGTTACAAAAGGAGTTACGGACACACGCTCTGTATTTTGGCATAACGAGAGTTGCTTTGGTCCGATCGGGGCATTTGAGCACTCTTTAGAAAGCTAACTTCAAGAGCTACGACTTTTCTAAGGATGTTTTATGAGAAATCCTACTCGAAAATGGCCATATTTTTCCAAGGTCTGAAATCTGCACAAATTTTGAACTTTTTCCAAAGGGGTGGTCCACGAAAAAATCTCAAAAATCATAAAAAATGAAAATCCAAAATCCTTTGCACTAGGCAAGGTGTGATCTATTCAGGCTATACGTGCACAAAACGCCCACCCGGGATGTCCAAAAAGCCCCGGAATTACAGTAATGTGCGTTACTAAAGGAGTTACGGACACACGATCGGTATTTTTGGCATAATGAGAGTTGCGTTGGTTCGATCGGGGCATTTGAGCACTCTTTAGAAAGCTAACTTCAAGAGCTACGACTTTACTGCGGATGTTTTCTGAGAAATACTCCTCGAAAATGGCCAAAAAATCATTTTTCCAAGGTTTGAAATCTAGAAAAATTTTGGACTTTTTCTAAAGGGGATAGTCCACGAAAAAATTACAAAATCATAAAAAATGAAAATCCAAAATCCTTTTGCATTAGGCAAGTTGTGATGCTATTCAGGCTATAAGTGCACAAAACGTCCACCCGGGATGTACAAATAGCACCGAAATTACAGTAATGTGCGTTACAAAAGGAGTTACGGACACACGCTATATAGATATATAGATATAGATAAATAAATATTTTTTTTATCAGATACTCCAATAGTTTCATTAAATCTATCTACGGGCTTTAAATTATTTAGATAATAAAATCGTGCATTATACTATATATATATAAAGTATCAAACAAAAATCAAATATGAATAATCCGAAATTGGTGGATATTGGAAGACCAGACGCCGGAAGGAGTTAACAAACACCGCCTCTGTCGAACTTCTCTCCGGCGCCAAATCCAAGCCTTCGCCTTTTTCCTGGATTTTCTCCTTTAATCATATCTTCTCCCAACTACCTGCATTCATCCATGATTTCTCCTGTTTCTGGTGATTTGATTATTTATTTATTTAGTTAGTTGAAGAGCAAGAACACACGCTTCCTGATCTTATACTCCAAGTCGACGCAATCAGTTCACGAAGCAAAATACCTCTTTTGGACGCCAAGTGATCGTCCGATTGCCGGAATTGTTGATTGCGCGGCCGCAATTGTTCGTATAGATTAGGAATTCGCGTGAGTTACCGATCGTGCTCAATTTGATGGAGGATTACGCGACAAGCGACGGTGAGTGCTATTACGAGGATGACGATGAAGAGCACTCTGAGGAGGCGGACGAGTTTTCGCTCGAGGACGTTGGTTCGCTTACTAGCGAAAGGAAAGGACCTTCAGCGAAGGTGCGTTTCAGTCTTCCTGTTTTCGATTTCTAGTTTGAAGCTCCAAAATCATCTCATCACGATCAGCGGTGGTTTAAAGTTTCTGCTTCTAGGTTTTAAAATCGGCTTGTTTGTTTGACATTCGTCATCTATTGCTTCCTTCGATCATCCTCTAGGGCTACTGCATTGTGTTCTTTTAGTGTACTTGCTGATGTTAGGGTTTGAGTGAGATCAATGGTCTTTGAATGTGTTGTTCTGTTCTGTTTAATCTCTTGCAGGTGATAACGAAGGAATTGCTTTTAGCTGCACAAGTAAGAAATGCTTTTTCCCTTCTTCCAATCTGTGCTTTGCTACTTTCATTACCTTGACATGGCTGAATAATCAACACCGTTTCAAGCTTATGCAGAGAGAAGATTTACATAGGATAATGGACATGTTATCAGTAAGACAGCACCATGCAAGAATTCTGCTAATTCACTTCCGATGGAATGTCGAGAAGATCTTTGATCTGTATGTTGAGATTGGAATAGATAAGCTATTTGCAGCAGCAGGGGTTGAAGTAGTGGAGCACCATGACCCCTGTGCTACAGCTGATTCTCTGACATGTGATATATGCATTGATGATAAGCCCGCGAATCAGTTTAGAGCCATGGATTGTGGCCACTACTTCTGTAATGAATGTAAGATTTTCGGATCATAATGGATCGCGCTGATTGATTCGTGTTCATATGGATAATTGAATATTTGAGTATTTATTATAACTTTCCATGTTTGCATGACAAACTTAAGGTTTGATGCTAAGTTTCCTGTTTTTAAATCCTTGCTAGGTTGGACGGATTATTTTATTGTGAAGATAAATGAGGGGCAAAGCAAACGCATTAGATGCATGGCTCACAAATGCAGTTGTATCTGTGATGATGAGAAAGTCAAGACTCTTGTCAATGCCAAGGATTCTCAACTTGCTGAAAAATTTCACCGCTTTCTTCTGGAATCTTATGTTGAGGACAACAACAAGGTGAAATGGTGCCCTAGTGTTCCACACTGTGGAAATGCAATACGTGTTGAGAATGATGTGCTTTGCGAGGTTGAATGTTCATGTGGTTTGCAGTACTGCTTTAGTTGCTTAAATGAGGCACATTCACCATGTTCGTGTATTATGTGGGATCTTTGGATGGCGAAGTGTAAAGATGAATCAGAAACTGTTAATTGGATAACGGTCAACACAAAGTATTGCCCCAAGTGTCACAAGCTTGTGGAAAAGAATGGAGGATGCAATCTTGTGGTGTGTATTTGTGGGCAAGCATTTTGGTAAGCATTTATTTTATCCTATGGTGTCTTTCAATTCTCATTGACTTCTTTACGCCCTTTTCTGCATTCTGCCCTTATTTATGCACTTTGATCTCAGGGACTAACAGCACCACTAAACTAACCGTCAAAAACCCTTTATAGGTAGTTTAGCCTTTTGCCCTTCAAGGCTCTCATCATGAAAGACCTAGCATTGTGAATAATGTATGGATAACAATGTAACAAATCGAGTGCCATCATCTGGAAAACCCATCGTTATCGTTTGGCTACAATAGGCATCCTTGGTCAAATGTATGTTTCTGCACTAAGTATCTTGTTTTGCAGTTGGCTTTGTGGTGGTGCAACTGGGCGACAGCATACATGGACAAGCATTGCAAACCATAGTTGTGGCAGATACAAGGACCTTGAAAAGAAGGCAGATCGCGCAAGGGAAATTCTTCATCGTTACTTGCACTATTACAATCGTTACAAAGCCCACAAGGATTCTTGTAAACTTGAGAAAAAGCTGAAGGTGGACATACATCAGAAATTGAAAGCACTCGAGGAAAAAGCACATATTTTTGACAACAAAGGGGTGACCAATGCATTAAACACGCTCTTTAGGTCGAGGCGGATTTTGTGTAATTCATACGCATTTGCGTTCTACATGTTTGGTGACGACTTATTTAGAGATGAAATGACAACTGAAGCAAGGAAAATTAAGCAAAATCTGTTTGAGGACCAGCAACAACAGCTTGAAGCTCATATTGAGACGCTGTCAATGCATTTGGAGAAGCCATTTGAGGGCTATGAGGGTGATGAAGTCACCGAAGTAAAGATACATATACTGAATATGGCTATCGTCGTTGGCAACCTCTGTGAAAAATTGTGAGTAAAACATGTGCAGTAAATTTAGGAAACTGATATTCAGTTCAATGATGTGTTTTAATAGTTATATAACACATTACTAATTACTAATGCTCAAATGAATTTATTAACAGCTGCATTATTTATCCTCACTTGATGCTTTGTTTTCATTCAGACACGAGTGCATTGAGAATGACCTGTTGGGTTCTGTTCAGCACACAAAACACTTCATAGCCCCTTACTATTCAAAGGGTGTGGAGAAGGCAGCGGCTCTCTGAAGTGCTGGATCCCTTAGCAACAATAACTGATGCTCTTCACTGTCTCGAGTATTGCATCAGTTCGCTTGAGAACTCATCAGACTGCACTGGCTGTATATTCAGGGAATAAATCACCTGCAGTTTGCCACTACCAACACCTTAGGTAATAATGAATTATTTTGCTACTCTCATTCTTAGTTTATACAGGTACTAGATATTAGACCGTAGAGGAAAAAGAGAAAGGCGTAGCGTTTATTTATTAATCGAAGATGTATAAAGTTGCCATGCTTTTGCAGTATTGGAGAGTTATGTTTATGATCATTTTTAGGCTTTCAATACTATGCTAAAAATTACAAGGGGTCACTGCTAGTGTTTGCTATAAATCTGTATAGAAGGAATTTTATTTGCTAACTGCAAGATTGCTACAACTTTGTGTAGCTTTAGTGATTAATTATCTCAATATCAAACAAAAGTAAAAATATATAAAAATAAATGAGATGAGTCAATCTCAAGCATCTTTCATCCCAGTATCATCTGAGATCTGTTGGGAAACTTGAGTTGCAGTTTAACATGATAAGTTGCATCGGCGTTCGATGACCCCTTATCTGTTTCTGCAAGAAAGGCGAGGCCTCGAGCGAAAGCAAAGGAGCCTGTGCCACCAACCACTGCAAGCTCTTCCGTCTTCTTGTATGCGAATTGCTTGGCCTGAACGCTCACGCTCCCTGAATATTCAGGTGTCTCGAAGGTGAGGTAAATGATGTTGAATGCCGAGTGAGCAAAGTGCTCTACTGGGATTATGAAACCCTGTGCTCTCCCCACCACTTTTGAAGTGTTCTCCGGACCTTCGGTGAGCATCCGGTGGAACACCAGCACCTTCGAATCAGGCCCCGCTTTGTGCTGCCTGTTGAAGGTCGCGGGTTGAGGTTGCTGGATGTAGAGCGACAGCGCCATCCAGGGGCTTGTGGCGCTGGCTGTGTCCCTCCCGGCCGGGAACGGGGAGAGCACAGCCAAGAGAATAACGGCTAGCACGGCCAGAGAAACAGCAGTGCAGAAAACAAATTTAGCTTGCATAATTCGATCTTGGTAAGTGTCATTTGAATGAGTTATGGCTTTGGATTTTGTTTTTAAGGGCCCTGTTTTTAGAGCTTGGATTTGGTCACCAAATCCACATTAGAACTTCACCACCTGACCTAAACCTCATTTAGTTTTGCTACCTAATCCACATCCTCTCTGGGTAATCTCTGTGGACGCAAGGCATAATCTCGACGCTCTCGTCGTTATTTAAAGGGCAATCCATGGCTTCATTGCCATGGATTGTAGAGAACCTGACCTATATAATCTTACACATTCATTGCCATTCTATACATGGATTTTAGGTTTAAACTGAAAATTGTCCTTTCTTTGACTGATTTCGATCAACCCTTGGATTGAAAATGAATGAAATCAAGCTAAGGTTTATGAACATCTCAGTTCTTCAAACCATCACAAGCTTTCTGAAGGGAATAATCTGACAAGAAATGTGATCAAAGACCATAAGCAAACCAAACCAAGAATCTGAAGCATAACCACCATTCCCACCAACGCGTTGCCTCGTTCCATCAATTGTGGCGTTTTCGGGAGGTCAGCCATCGCATAAACCAATCGCTCAACGAAGTAAACACCTCTGGTTACTTGATATGTTCGGTACATCTGCAAGGGCAATTCCGCGGCTCCTTCAAATAAATGACTATATATAAGACGAAAACTAAGGCTCGTGAGCCAAAACGAAACACGGAGATACCTCAAAGACGATAGGCACGAGAGGCCAACAGGATGAGCCTCGTATCCTAACTGAAACCTCGAACATCCTCTGTGCCAAATAACCAACTATAATAGGAGCGACTGCGACTAGGCCTTCCAAGCCAAGCTCTGACCATGATATGTACATAGCATATGTAGGAAGGACGATTTTCAAGGCTGCTGTAGCCAAGGTGGATAGCGAGTATCCTCTTAGTCGAGTGATAAGGCTCCATCTCGTTGCACTAGATTGTAAGTATGGCCTCTGGACACGGTCAGTGATGACGAGGAAAGTTGCGAAACCAGTGTAGAATGCTGCTTCCGACGACAAAGAAACCACGATTTCTACATTGCAGGCAATCCATGGCGCTTTTTGATCAGTTGTGCACTAAAATGTTTGTCAAAAACTTGCATTTTAACACATGTTTAGACACTTTCCATATTGACTTTGTTTGGTGAAATGTTGAGTGTTATCTTCATCCAATCAATTCTTAAAGTTCGGTAAGTGAGAAAAACAAGAAATCACAGATTTTGAAGTAGTTAGTTCACCTGCAAGAATCATATCCTTGATCATGATATTAGCTACACTTCCAACCAAAACCGGAGGCAGAATATAAGACATCATCAGTACCGCGGAACCTGCAAGCCATAGGATAGAGCCTGAGCCAGTTTCCGAAGAGTGTGCCTCCGGTTTGGCATCTTCCAGCACCTGGTGAGTCAAGCCATAGAACGAAATGGATCCGGGTTTGGCCTGAAATGTGGTCAATCCATCATACCTTCTCACTGTTACATTGTAAAAACTACTCCCAAGAACAAGCTTCTTTATTCTTGCTGATGATCTATTGAGACTGAACGCCGAGAAGTTGTCGAAACCCGTCGAGGACACTGAACAAATGTTCACAAGAATCAATCCAAATCCACCAAGAAAACTAAAACACAAGGTAAACTCTATAAGGAAGATGAAAACATACATTTTCCGGTGAAACATTTTGGCCGAAATCGTTGGGTTTTTCCCCGGTTGGAGGACTCAATGTCAGGATTGCACAAACAAGAACAAAAAACATGTTTTGAAGCCATTTGTTGGTAAAACGCTTCAAATGCATAAAATGACCATAAGTTGTGGGTTTAATTTTTGTCTTTGTTGCAATCACTCCTGATTTTAAGGGCTGTTATTAAAACATGGAAATTGCGTCATTTTAGTAGAGTGAAATCTGCAAACCGGTCTTTGAATTTGACCACATTTCAGGAATGGGTCAAGTATCTCAAGTTTGTTGTAAAAAAGGTGAAAAATCATCAGCAATGAAGCCAATTTGTTACTTGTTAGCAAGTAAGCTATTTGATGAAGGGGAGCTGTGTTGGCTGGACCATAGTTCCTGTGTGGATAGACGGGAACCGTCCTCCAAATCCATCGAGCTCTCGCAGCTAGGCTCATCCTGGAACATATAGAATCCGAGGCTACCGAACCTTGCTTTCTTTACCACCGAACCCAGTTCAGTCTCTGGTGTTTTCGGTAATATCAGCTCCAACTCGGAGACAACTTCCACCATTGAAGGCCTCATGTCCTGGTGGTATGCAAGACACCTGAAGGCAAGCTCTGCCGCCTTGTGGATTGAATGTGAGGTAAGAGGATCGAGGATCTCTTGTTTCAGGAATGGGTCGAGTATCTCATCTATACAGCCCTTGCCGATCCTATCTGTGGCGAATGCAGCCAAGTTCACCTCGTTTGAGGGCCGAGAAAAGTCGACGACCTTAAGACCAGTTATGATCTCAGCCAAAACAACTCCAAAGCTATAGACATCGCTCTTGTCGGAAAGGTGGTAACTCTGGTGATACTGAGGGTCAAGGTAACCAGGTGTCCCCTGGGGAGCGGTTGAGATGTAGGAGGATTCGGGCAAGCCAAACCGGGAGAGGCCGAAATCTGCCACTTTTGCTTTGAAGTTCTGATCCAGGAGAATGTTGCTGGACTTGATGTCTCGATGATAAATCGGTGGGTTGATAGCAGAGTGTAGGTAAGCTATGGCTTGAGCAGTTTCCTTGGCAACGCTAAGCCGAACGGCCCAGGGAAGGCCATCTCCCCTTTCTCTTTGCAAGTGCTGGTAGAGGGTTCCATTGGGCATGAACTCGTAAACAAGGATTTGTTCTTCAATGTTTTCTATGGAGCAACCTAGAAGGTGGACTAAATTTGGGTGGTTGACGGATGACAGGAGCTTGATTTCATTGATTACCTGCTCAATGCATTCACTGGTCTCCCTTTGCTTGATCCTCTTAATAGCAACCCACTCGTAATTTTGGAGTTTTGCCTGGTAAACTGTACCATAGGCCCCTGTCCCTAATCTGTGCTCTTCAGAGAAGCAGTTTGTCGCTCTCAGGATTTCTTTGTACGAGTAGATTGGAATGCAAATAGAATCTGATTCAAATAGGCGGTGCCTCGCAATTTTCCTGAACTTTGTCATCTGATGTTTTCGGTGGAAGCACAACCATAGTGATGCCAAGCTCACCAATGCCAATGAAGCTCCGGCAGCTAAACCTGACAATTTACAATAGTTTGCGAAAATCCAATCAGAAATGGCAGAAACATAGGGCCGTGCAGCCTGACTGTTCGTATGGGCACGTAATCATGCTTTATGCTGTGTGGAATTCAGGAGACTACAACTTACCTGCAATAAGTACGCTGACCTTTGTTAATCCAGTGCACTTGCCGTTTATGTACTTTGATGTGTTGCAGGATGAAGATACTGCGGAATGTTGAACAGATTGAAGGATTAATCAATGAGATCATAAGAAGGATCACAGCAAAGTGTATACTTAAGCAACTGCAAGCATGGGATATTCAGTATGCAGATCATCCTTTTTGCTCCCTCACACATTCTTTTATGTTCTTAGTTTGATGAACTCAATTCCCGGGTGTATATACCCTCTTCTGCACAATCCTATCGGAGCACCTAAAAACTGATAATTTTGCGTTCCTCATTTTGATAGATAGAAAGATTTGCACATAAATCTACCAAGTGATATACAACAAAGGGTTGAGCAGGCTAAGTCATAAAACATAAATGCAGCAATAACTGCACTGTTTTTTTCCTTTCTTTAGGTTGACAGTCTCTTGGTCACATATACCCGAATACATAACCATGCGCCATAGGAATCTTCAATTTATTAAGACGAAACACTACAGCTGAGTGTGAAACCAAGATTACTACACTTGGTCAAATTCTGCTAAGTTATGACTTCGAAAGGGATGGAGAATCTTAGAAAGTATTTCACAGATAGATTTTTCTTAAGTGAAAAACCAAACCAGCTCCACTACTAAAAAAGAGTGTTAGGTGAACCACTATATGAATTTTTATGAAACAACCTGACTTTCTTAAATTGTAACACAAGATGAGATAATGAATGCAGGTGTGGACTAGCTGAGTAGCTATTATGGAGTGTAAATTAATCAATTACTTTGTTGACTTCATCTATAACCATGTTGGTGATCAAGGGCCCCCATGCCCCACAACAGTAAGTCAGTAGCACCACACAAACAAAGGATTTTTCTTCTTCTTTTTAACTAGGAAGTAATAACCAACTGTTCTCTGGTAAACTAAGCTTAGCTAGTACTTGTAATACTTAGTTACTTGGTTCCATGACAAGTAATTGGTGTTAAAAAGTTTGACTCCAATCAATTAATCAAGCCCGGTATTTCAGCAAAAAAAATTAAAGAATTGATTTGATTTACTTTTTGCTGTCAATTTCAGAGTAGTTCCCTTTATTGAAAGGCATCCTAATATATCTGTTCTTGCATAGTTGCATACATACAACTATACAAGTCCAAATTCCATGTTCATACGGCATGCTCTTATGCATTCATCACTGTAACGAGTAACAGTAGCAATTCCATCCGCCATGGAAGAGTCAAACGCATCTCCCACACCTTATGGCTTATGCATTCATCACAGTAACGAGTAGCAGTAGCAAGTTCATAAAGCCAAATTATCATCTAAAGTAGCAAATAAATTTGTCATATTTCAATCACAATTCACATAGCATTCCAGACATTTTAATCTAAATCAATCTGATCGGAAATTTCATAAGCAAGTTGAATGCAGCAAAAAAAAAATGGAAATCGTAGTTGCAGGCAAGATGGAGTTTACCTTTCCGACAACCAAGGCCGTCCAAGTAGCCATCGCCAACATATCCATCCCGGCACCGGCACCGGAATCCCTCTCTGGAGCTCGGCAACACCACCGGTTGACAGTCGGCTCCACTCGAACACCTACCGCCGCCGTCGCACTGCCCTTCCAGCCACCACCGCAGTTCCACCACTTCAATCTCCAAAGCCACAACCGACTCCCCAATCTCCAACGCCGTCTCGTTCACCTCCGCACCAGCCGATCTATTCGCCTCAGTCCAAATCGACGAAAACAGCGATCCACACTCGCTCCCGTTCACCTTCTCGAAATCGATCAAATCGCCGCCGCTCTTGTCAGCGTAACAGCTCAGATCGGCCCCGGCGACACCGCAATCACGGAGCTCGAACCTCGTCTGGACGAGAGTAGTAGGGATTGTGCAGCTGGAGAACGATCTACTGCAATTCCTGAGCAGGAAAGCGTTGCGAGAGCTCGGGACGAAATTCTTCGAAAAGAGCTTCTTAAGAAATTGAAACGAGCGGCCGCAATCCGGCTTCAGTGAGATCAGGACGCTGTCCGAGGTGACGGCGCGGACGGGGAGCTCAGCGTCGCCGAGGAGGACTGCGTTGGGAGTGCAGTTGAGCCGGATTGGGCAGCCGGCGGAGAATCCGAAGGGGTAAGGGAGGGTATGAGTGCCGCAGGTGAAGTTGCAAGGGACGGATGACAGTGGCGCAGGTGATGCTACGGTGGCGGAAGCGGCAGCGGCAGCGGCGGTGGCGGCGGCGGCGAAGAGGAGGAACAAGGCGAGCAAGTACGAGTGTGAATGTCTGCCATGGATGATTGTGGAGATCATTATAAGGTAGAAATTCCGAAATGGCGGAATCTAAATCGAAATCGAGTATGATTCGGTGAGTTTTTTGGATTCGGATTTGGATTTGGATTTGGAGGTGTTGCGTTGGTGAATCGATGCGTGAGGAAGGAAGGAGTTTATTTTACGGGATGAGAGTTGCTTCTGAATTTTGTTCAACGATGGGATATGAACGTTGTTCGCGTTACAGCGGGGGGGGAGGAACGTTGAAAGATAGCGTTAAATAATGTAATAAATACTTTTACAAGTTTTTAATTAAATGAAGAAAATATTGGATTGATTTCCAACTCCAACGGTAAGCAAATTATGTGTGAATGGCTGAATCAAATTTTATTGCTTTGTTTGACAATTTGACTCGTACAATTTAAAATGCTAAGTAAAGGCAATGGTTAAAACAAATTAGGGAAATAAATAATTAGAAATTAGAAATAAATTTGGATATGTTAGAGGAGTTTTGCCATTTTTTTTAAAAAAAAAATTATAAGGAAAGATTTCGGCTGGCAGAGACCTAGCCGATCTCATCCTGACAGATGAAGTCTAAAAGATCTGAATTTGTTGCGAGTGTTTGTCCCCGTAAAGAGCGGCTAAGATATGCAACCTTATTGCCACTCTATTTCCAATGTAGGGATATCCGAGAAGGATACTTCTTAAAAATGTTGAATGATTGTTTTGTTATCTCCCATAGTCAGTTCAATTTCTCATGGACATTTTCCTTAATTTACGAGGTGATTGATGACGATCTGTGAGTCTCCTTTCAATCTTGAGTTTTGTGATCTGGAGTTGTCTAGCTTTAAGCAGAGGAGTTTTGCTAGTTGAATAGGCTCAAGTTTGCATGGTTGAGAGTTGTTTAAGATTGTAATTTCGTTCGGTAAAATATGTCGATTATTATTGACTTTTTTAAGAATAAAAACTATATAAAATATTTATTTTTTATAATTTTTTTAAAAAAAAAATAATTTTATAGTTACTATTACTAATAAGTAAGAAATTATTAAAAAAGTTAGAGAAAAATGAATATTTTATATAGTTGTTATCATCATAGAAATTATTAAAAAAGTTAGAGAAAAATGAATATTTTATATAGTTTTTATCATCATAAAAAGCGTGTGTGTGAATAATAAACGACATGTTTTACCGAATGAAGGGAATATATAGTTTCCGTTTTAGAACTTTGTTGTATACTTGTATTTAATTTACCGTCTTTTTTTTTTTACTATTGTGGTTAGACTACCTTTGTCTTTGTATTTTTTTTGTTTCTTAGGTATTATGGTATTAATAGGTCAGTTAGAAACACCTTCTTGAATCTTGATGTATTCGAAAAAAGATTGCATACATTGCAACATTTTAGATCATCTTCTAAGTGAGATTATTGGGTTTATAGTTTGAGACTTAAAATGAGGATTGCATTTGTTATTTGGTTAACTTTTACCGTAGAATCAATCATAATTTGGAGCCCACCAAAAAGAAAAAAAATCATAAGTTGGATGTATTTTTTTTTTTGTAGTTTTACCACTCATGTTAAGAAATTAAATTCTACTGGAAAGGATTTCCAAATTATGGTGGCTAATATCTCGAATTTTTTTCTTTATTAAAATAAAATAAAATAAAATAAAGACTTCTATAACCTTGAAAATCTATCAAGCTAAAAAAATATAGCAATTGAAACGAGCATTATATAAAACATGTAATGGTAAAAAAAATAACAAAAGGCAAAATCAACTAAGCATCAACTAGATTCGCTTCACAAAAGTATCTATCTATATACATATACTAAAACCGATGCATAGCGTTCTATGTGACGTGTTGTGGTTGATTCTAAAGAAAAAAAATCCTATGTGGCGAGTTGTGATTGATCCTAGAGGGAAAAATTAGTAAAATAATATGTTGTCATAGTTTATAGAAAGTTATATAAGCCACAATCTATCTATATAGATTTTAGTTCATTGACAAAATATAAATAAAAAATATTTTATAGTCATACTTACCAAAATATTAATAGATAAATATGTAGTATTTATAAATAAAAGTTAAGATAAAAATAACAAAAAACTTTACCATAGGGGCATCTTATGGTTGATTCTAGGAAAAACATATTAAAATAATATGATATCATGGTTTATAGAAAAGTTGTCATAAGCCACAATCTATCTATATACAGTATATTTTAGTTAATTGATAAAAATATAAATCAAAACTATTTCATATTCATACTTACAAAAAATATTAATAGATAGATATGTAGTATTTGATACATGCTATTTTATTTATATTTATATTATTTTTTGGTGGAAAAAATTATTTATATTTTTAATTTATTAAAATCTGTCTGAATTACTTATCATATTACATTAACGTATTCTCTTTGAATGGAACGGGACCTAATCTAGTCAATAATTAAATGTAATATTGTTAAGAATGACGTAGGTAACGTCGGTGTGGTTAATGTAATTTACCTAACTTGTTCAAAAGTTACGGCCAAAGGTGCGTTATGTCATTTGTCACACAAGGACGGCCAAAGGTGTGGTTAATGTGATTTTTCTATTTCCTTGCAATAAAATGTGTATTTTTTTTTCAAAGGCCAACGAAATTTTTGGTGCATGAATTAAATAATTTTTATTATTTTGAGACATAATCTGTTAAATTCAATATTTTTAACGCTTGAACTGATACGCAATTGGATTTGGAGGGTACTGTATTTGTCTTGTTTTGATTAATTAATCCTCTCTAATTATCATATACAGTATATAGTATAAAATTCATTTTATAAATAATTAATTAATTTGGCAACAGGTCCGTGAGCATATACATCATTTAGGTAATGCATATGTGGTGGGAGACTTTGCACCAAAATTTAAACTCATTAACTAATTGAAATTCGTGGCACAAAAATTGATTTGTCAAGTGTTTTTTTCTTATAGTATTATTTTCATCAATAAAATTGATTTTTTTTTTAAATTTTTTAAAAAAATTATCGATTAATCACATAACGATATAAGAAAAATCTTAAGATAGATCCGATCAAGGTTCGAAGCAACCGAGATTTTGGACATTATAACGAAGAACCGAGTAGATGAGCTGCATTCGACATGTATGGACGACGTACGAAGATGCATTGGTCATTTGGTTGTGTTTCATGCAAGTTTTTCAAGGCCTTTTATGGTCAATAATGGTAGAAGACAAACATTCCATCACCTTCAAGTTGTCTAATCCGCAAGAGAGATTTTTATAGTATAGTTCGGTAATATACTTTGTATAAGGTAAACAACAACTCAGTATTTTCCACAATTAAACAAGGTTGAAGGAGTCGGATTGTACGCATTCTCTATACATTGGCTTAACTCCCTATATATTGAAAAATGGATCTAGAATTTAATGAAATTATTTTATATAAAAAATGTAGCTCGATCAACATTGCTATCCATTAGTATGAACTAGCTAGCCACTGTATTCCTTGAGCAATACAATCTACCTATAGCAAGTTGATTTACATCAAATAGAATTAATAAGATGGTAAATAATTTTCTCAACTTCTTATACAAATAAAAAAGATTTAATTAGGGGGGTGTTATTTTTTATTTTACAGATTCTTACCACAAGCATTTAATAATATGGTTGTGATGAACCATTTTAAGATCCGTTAAGTGAAAATTAAATGTCGTTTTATTATTTATATATGGTTTTTTAGATGATAAAAAATGTTAGCTTTTTATATATATAGTTTATATTATTCTAAAAAAAAGCAAATGATAGTTTCTAATTTTTTTTATGTATGAGTAATGAATTGTATATGTAACACGGATACCGATAAGGATATGATGAGTATATGGAATATGAACACAGCGCGATATAGATATGATCAGGGCCGGCCTTAGTGTGATTCATGTGGTCCAGCCGCACATCCCCCAAATTTTTTCTTATAATATTCCGGAAATGGTAGCAAATATACCAAAAAAACTGGCTCATTGCAAAAATGTATCTATATATATTTTATATTTTTTTAACATAATCCTCTATCAATTTTTTAAAAAAAAAGACAGTTGTTGGGTAATTTTGCAACACTCGAATTTTTTCCTGATAAAAAAAGACGGTATTCTTCTATCAAAAGAGAGAGTAGGGTAGGGCCCCTATGGAAGACTTTGATTTTGTTAAAGGATGAAAATTGTTTGTTGTTTTAATTAAGTCTTTGTTATGTTATATGAAAAAAATTAAGATTATTATAATTTATAAAAACAACTTTTATATTTTTGTGTTATATTTTTGTTATTAATACGGAGTAGGACCTAATATTTATTATAGAATAGGGCCCCGACAACCGTATGACCTAGATCCAATGAGTAGAATAGATATATTAAACTTTTTAGAATTGAACAAGTTTGGCAAAACTCATTACTATGAATCAAAATTCTCAAACCATCATTTGCCTTTGAATCAAAATTTACCAAGTTTGGCAAAACCAACACAAGCCACTAAATCATTCCAACCCATTCACAATCCCAATTTCGTTTGTGATCATATCGAAAGATTCGAAACATCAGAGATCGGGAGGAGGAAAAATTTTCACATCCTCCCACTCAAAAAAAAAAAAAAAAAATTAAACCACAATGTTTCATAAAAACACATCAAGCCACATCGGTAGCAAGCCAATTAGGGCGAAGAATGCGAGCGCCACGTACTCCGACCACCACAGCTTCGCCGCCATCCCGGCGGACGTCGACTACTACAACAACCGCAACAGCAGCTTCTCCGCCACGGGCTCCTTCCCCGACGACGTCCGCATCAGCGGCGACGGCTCCCCGATAATGATGTCCCCTTGGAACAACTCGGCCAACCCCTTCGTGCAAGCCGCCTGGCAGCATGGGGGCGATCCCTTCGGAGACGACGATAATGACGACCACAATGCCGATAGCGCACTCGTCGGCAACCTCGTCCGTGAGGAAGGCCACATCTATTCGCTGGCGACGAAGCCTGGCCACCTCCTCTACACCGGGTCCGATAGCAAGAACATTCGCGTCTGGAAGAACCTTAGGGAGTACGCCGGCTTCAAGTCCACCAGCGGCCTCGTTAAGGCCATCGTCATCTCCGGCGACAAGATCTTCACCGGCCACCAGGACGGTAAGATCCGCGTCTGGAAGGTATACATTGTTAAGAATCGAATGTATTAGTTGCTCATCTTACCCTGCCTGTCATGTTTGGTATCGATATTTAAATACAGTGGCGGATTTATAATTTTTTGAGGACTAATTTTTTTTTTTTTGTAGGCATAAAAAAAAACTTTAAATTTGTGATTTAAATAGACATTTTTATAGAAAAAAAATTTTTAAATTTGTGATTTAAATAAACATTTTTTATAGAAAATACTTTAAATTTATAAGAATTAATCTATATTTATACATAGTAGAATGATTTTGTTAAAATATAAGATATTAAATTTTTTATTTAATAAGATTTTTTTTAAAACAATAAGATATTTTTAGTATTAATAGAATTTAAACTCATTACCTTCAAGCTAATAAACATTTATCATTTCCGACTAAGCTAAGTTGTCTTGATAATTTATTAATTATTTTATACTTTTTTACCTCAAAAATTAATAATTTTTTTTCTGGGTTAGAGGGGCTTCAGCGACACCGAGCCCTTATCCGCCACTGTCTAAGTATATATTGATATCAAAGCCAAACGGGGCCTTATAAGTTTATGATTGATGATAGGTATCGCAGAAAAACCCGAGCGTTCATAAAAGGTATGGATCGTTGCCGACGTTGAAGGACATATTCAAGTCGTCGATGAGGCCAAGCAACTACGTAGAGGTGAAACGGCGTCGTACGGTGTGGATAAAGCACACCGACGCCATCTCGAGCCTGAGCTTGGTGGAGGACCAAGGGCTCCTCTACTCGGCGTCATGGGACAGGACGTTCAAGGTGTGGAGGATATCCGACTCCAAGTGCCTCGAGTCGGTGGCGGCCCACGACGACGTGACGAACGTCGTGGTGGCGAGCATGGACGGGCTAGTGTTCACGGGCTCAGCGGACGGGTCGGTGAAGGTGTGGCGCCGGGAGCCACACGGGAAGACGACCAAGCACTTCCTCACACAGACGCTGCTCAAGCAGGAGTGCGCGGTGACCGCGCTGGCGGTGGAGCCCACGGGGCGCGTCGTGTACAGCGGGTCGAGCGACGGCCTCGTCAACTTCTGGGACCGGGGGCGGAGCCTGGCCTACGGCGGGGCCCTTCGGGGCCACAAGCTGGCGGTGTTGTGCCTCGAAGCGAGGGGGAGGCTGGTCTTCAGCGGCTCGGCAGACAAGAACATATGCGTGTGGAGGCGGGACCGGGTGGAGCACGTGTGCCTCACGGTGCTGACGGGCCACACGGGCCCGGTGAAGTGCCTGGCGGTTGAGGAGGACCGGGAGGGCAGCGCCGGGGGGATGGTGAGGTGGAAGGTCTATAGCGGGAGCCTCGACAAGTCGGTCAAGGTGTGGAGCGTCGTGGACCAGCCTCGTGAGACGGAGGCTGGCTCGGACCGGAGCTATTTCTGATATCGTTTTCGATCGAGTCTGGTTTCGGTTTGGAGGACATAGCATTGTACATCAGGTTGGGGCTCAGTGTAGAATTTTAATGTACATGTTTCTAATTACTTGTAAGTTGTAATATAAATATATATCACAGCATGGAGTTATTTTACTAACAAAAATTAGGGCTACTGTATGAGTCAAGTAGCTTGATCAGCTTGAAAAAGACTCCGCTGGCTCAATCTCGTTCATTTGCTAAACAAGTCGAATATAAACACATTTTTAACTCGATTCAAACTGCTCTAGGTTTGAATAAAGTTCGGGTCGAACTCGTTCATTTACTAAACGAGCCGAGTATGAGACATTCTAAAGGTCGAGTCCAAATTTCGACTCGTTTGACTTGAATATCAGCCCTAACAAAAATTACATGATTTAAAACACTGTCTACATTTTCCTGTGTAGACAGTTTTTCATGAGAGACTTTTGCTTTCTCATGGCACTCGAAAGGAAAACAAACAAGGCAAAGAAATGTCAGTGAACACTCTCCCCTACCTATATGAAACACTGCAGATACAATGACAATGGCTATATGCAAGAAAATGAGAAGAAAAAAGAACCTGTCCGGCTTGTGTTTAGCGACTTCTACGACAATGAGATCGTCGTATTTGAGCACCGAGCTGCTAAGGAAACTAATGCGAAAGCTTGCGAGAGTGACACTTGCGTAACTCTGGCTGCGAGCGTTTGCTGATCCCCTGCATATGGGCACTTTGGCTACCAACGGAGTTCAAGTCCAATCCCAAAGGCATCGTTGCGTTTCCACCTTCCAATATCCTCAGAACCTGAAGTCGTCAACGAAGAGATCAAGCTACTTGTGCAAGGGAACATGACAGACTTCATGAACATAGACAAATCACAAATGTACAAGGAGGAAATCGGACTACCTTGGACATGGATGGTCTGCAATCAGGATCTCTGTGAAGACATAACGAGGCAGCGTGGCCCATTGCCTGGATCTCGTAGGGGAAGTTGTGTGCGCGGCTGGGTGACTGACCTTTGTCCGCAAGAAAGCGTTTTTGTTCTATGACAGCCATGGGGTCAAACACTTTAGCTAAGGAAGACCATCCTTTCTGGCACTGTAAATCCTTAGCCCTCTGGCCTGTTATTAGTTCCATTAGTACCACTCCAAACGCATATACGTCAACTTTCTCGGTAATGCCTCCACCCTCAAAGTACTCTGGCGCAAGGTACCTGGCAAACGATAGTATAAAAGAGAGCTCAAATACTAGTATCATAGAGTGCATTCGGAAATGAAAGGCAAGGTAATGAATATGTGGTGTAGTGGCTACCCTGAAGCTCCGATGATTTTCTGTTCCATGCCCATGTTCCACTCGGAGTGCAGTCTAGCAAGCCCAAAATCACCGACCTGATCAACCGAAAGGAGTGAATGAAGTCAAGAGCAAGGAACTAAGAACTTTGTATGAAGTTTTAATGAGCTAAAAACAAGTGAATAGTTTCGTGATACGAAGATTTTTGCAATAGTCAAAAGGCGAAGAGAAAATCCGAATTACCATAGGCTCAAAATCATGAGTGAGGAGGATATTATTAGGCCTCATGTCCCTGTGGATGATACTACCGACCCTGCAATCTTCGTGAAGGTATCGCAGGCCCCGTGCTGCACCAGTTGCTATTTTCAGGCGTGACTCGAGGTCTAAAGTCACTTTCTTGTTTCCTGTCAAAAGACCCCATTTGAAACAATTAGCTTGCTGGCCAGGCTACACCATTTGACACATGAGCAAGCCACACAACATAAACCAGACAACAATAAAGAGTGAGTGAAATCAATTACCATGTAAATGGAAATCCAGAGAGCCATTGCATATGTATTCATAAACCAGCAATCGGTTTTTTCCTTCGGTACAAAAGCCGCTGAGCATCACAACATTCCGGTGCTGAGCACAACTTAGCACTCTAACTTCCCTGCAAAAATCAGCATCCTCTTGGAACCCCACAAACTTGAGTTGCTTGACTGCCACCACCTGGCCATCACTTAAAATTCCTTTGTGAACCACCCCAAATCCCCCTTCAGCTAGGAGATTTGTATCTGAGAAACCACCCGTAGCTTCCTCCAGCTCTTCGTAAGTAAAACACCTGGGGGGTTTTCCGAACGCAGGTGCTTTGTTCTGGCATAGAGTGCATAAAGGAGGAGGCGCAGAAGACGTCCTTGATACTGAGACTGCATCTCTTATGCTGTGGCTTGGGGACTCTCTCGCTTGCTCGTACCTCAGAGACATACTTCCTCGGTCCTGATCATGGTATGCAAGTGTAGAATCTGGCATTTGTCTATATTGTCCACTGAGTGGGGGTTTTCTGTCATACGAGTGATTTTCAGGAACCCAGTGCGCATTTTGCCTCTCCTTGCGCGCGCCTTTGTTTGGTCCCTCGAACAAAGGATTTTGTTCATAGACAAGAAATGGAGAAGCCATCATATCAGTGTGCGACAACGAGGTGTCATCTGTTGTTCTTGAATAAGAAGTACTCGCATACTCGGGGCTACTTATTGGGGTGGCAAACTTCATCCTGTGGCTCGGGAATCTTGCACTCTCCACACCAGGTGAAGAGGTAGCTGAAAAGAAAGGGGTTTGAGGTGTCGCGGAATATCCTAAATTGAGTCTAAGCACTTTCGGCTGACATCCCTTCATCACAACAATGCTGCAACTTAACTCCTCCATGCAATGCTTCTGTTCCTGCTTCAGTTTACTGCAGAATAAAATACACCCATTGTGGTATATGAAGATCACTGGACGGCTGCCATAGTAAAGCTAACGGAACTAATGAAGATCACTAACTGTGATCGATAATATACAGCAAATGTTAACAGGAAGAGGATAACATTAGAATGTGAGTACTATATTGCTGTCAACTTCACGAAACCGAACAGCTTTTAGTTTGAGATGATCTGAATGATGGATATGCAGGCGATTTCTATCAATCATTAGTGTTTGTAAATGGAGGATATACAAGAGGATAACATTAGAATGTGAGTACTATATTGCTGTCAACTTCACGAAACCGAACAACTTTTAGTTTGAGAGGATCCGAATGATGGATATGCAGGCGATTTCTATCAATCATTAGTGTTTGTAAATGGAGGAAGTGAGAGCATATGGTGACAAGACAATGCATGATATACTTTAGAATAGAAACAAGAAATAATACATTGCTGTTGCAATTACTTGTCCAATATGACCCAGCTGGATGCATTCCTTTTCGCTTCGGCCGCTACCTCTCCAGCTAGCATTCCCAGCAACACCTTCACTCTCACTCTAACCTATAAGGAGATTCATATATCCATTTGTAATGACAGAAATCACAGCCACAAATCACTGAAAACATTACCACATTGTTTCAACTTTTCAATGTGGGTATTATGTATGGGTTAATAACATCAATGATTGAGCACAAAACTTGAGTTTCAGATGATTGTATGATATATTCTCTACACAGTAAAGGAGATGGATTATCAAAGCAATGATTAGGAAAGATAATTGCTCAATGAAAGGGAAATAATCCAAGCTGTCTCTTTTTGACCTGTTTTGTTTTACTAACTAGTAACAAAATTGGCAGCTTTACTTTAAAAACTACGCCGTTTCATGCTTTATTATCCTTTCAGCCAGTCGTTTTGAATTAAAGTGAAAAAAAAAAGAAAAAGTAAAAAGAAAAAGTGAGCGGTCCACAAACCTGAGTTTGGTTATGGAGTTGAAGCACCATCTGAGCGCAGGACTCCGAGATCTCGCAAATCCTCTCCGGCAGGTTATCTCCGGTGAGGTCGCTGGCGCAATTGCCTGACCAGAAAGGCAGATTCCACAATCTCCGACCTAAAAATCGTTGAATTGAGTTAAATTTCAAATTGAATTGACAGCGAGGAAAATTGAAGTCTAATACTAAGAGTGGAGAGCTGACCGGAGGGCTTGCCGGAAAAGACGGCGAGGAGAGCGATGCAATCGCCGGGGCGAACGACGTGCGTGAGGGCCCAAGACAGGGCCTCCTTGGAGACGACTCTTTCGGCTTTGACGGCGACCACCGCCACCGCCCTCTCAGCCGGGGAACTGGTGACGGCGGTGAGCCTCCCGCTCGTGCCTAAGCTCGAAGGCAGCATCTCTCCGGCGATCAATGCGTGTCCGACTGCGGAATTGCTCTCGATTGTAATTTATGGAATTTTGGTTACGAATTTCAGCTATGAATCGATTGAAATTCTGAATTGTAGGAGACGGAAGCAGCGAATTTGAGAGGGTTTTAGAATTTGATTTTTGTTTTTTGATTTTTGCTTTTTGTTTTTTCGCTCGCTAAGTGGTGAGTTGTGAGTTTTGTAGGCCAAGGAATCAATCAATGGAGGAGGAGAGGAGGTAGGATCGAAGTAGTTTTAAAGGAGGGAGTTTTCAGGTGTGGAGGGGACCATTTCTCCTTCCCGTGTACCTCATCCTCGTGCCGTCTGATCAACCAACGGCCCCACCTCTTCTTACCTCCACCAGTACCAATTACCCCCTGACTAGATGTTTATAGTATATTGGTAAATTACATCACATCTGCCCCAGTCGCCCCAATCGGGTGGCCCAGTAGTGTGGAACAACATGTGATAAGAAGATATCGGGTTTGATCTTTATCTTTATTTTTTTTATTTGGTGAAAATCTAAAGTTTGTTTTGCTTTCTACTAGTGAATCGAGTCGGTCGACGCAATCCGATTTACCCGATGAGTGAGTTTTCTCGTCATTAAAAAAAGATTACATCACATTCCACATTATGTAGGTGAATTGATATAGGTTGAAATTAGGTGTATTGAATTTTTTTTAAGTTGGTTAGTTGTTTGATCCGTCTAAAAAGCCCTTATGTTTATGTAGTTTTATAAAGGCGAAACTAATTAAAATAACCTAACCTTTAAGGAGGTGTTAAAAATATATCTCAATCTTTCAAATGTAAGATAAATATCCCGACCTTTATAAGTGATGGTAATATAATATCCCAATGATTTCTCTCCAATAAAATTCTTATTTTTTGTATTGTATTACTCATGTATTTTCAATTCAAATAAAACATAATGTATAAAATTAAATTAGATGAGTTTAAAAGTTTATTTAATAAACTTTCGTAGTTTTAGATTTAATTTGTACCTAACTTTTTATATCTTTTTTTAAATCAATATCTATAACAAGCCAAATAAAAAAATGTAAATCAAAATAACATATTTTCAATTATTAAATGATTAGCTAGTGATTTAACTTATCAAAACTGAAGAATATTTTGTCAATTATAAACTTTATGTTACTACGAAATTGAAATGAAAATTTAATTATTTAGATTATTCAATGATGTTCATTTATATATAAGAAGTAAATTATTATTATTAAAAATATATAAAAGAATGTAATTTTTTTTCTTAAATCCAAAATAAAAAAAATTAAGATAAACTTAAAAACCAATCTAATATAATCTAATAAACTTGAATGATATTTTACACAATCAAGATATTGAAAATTATATTTTAAATATTTACTTGTTTTATTATATTTGTTTTGATTAAATTCAATTATAATCTATAAAAACGTATTAAATTGAATGATTTTTTTCGGTTACAAAAGAGACTTTTATTTTTTTAAAAATTATCATGACAATCTAGACTATTCTTTGTATAATTCGAGCATTAAGATCCAAGGGCACGCTTGTGAATATGATCATTATTTTTTGCCACATATGTGCCATGTAAGCATTTTTGTGTGGGAGAAAATTTTGGGATATTATATTACCATTCCTTAAAAAGATCGGGATATTTATCTTACATTTGAAAGGTAGAGATATATTTTTAACACCCCCTTAAAGGTTGAGATATTTTAATTAGTTTCGCCTTTTATAAAAAACAGTTCGATAATTTTATGTAATTTGATAAGATAATTTTAACTAAATTGTTCATAAGTACTTTTTAATTTGTGCAAAAAAAATTGCAAATAGGTCCAAGAGGTCTCTTATTCACACAAGCGAATGATTTGGAAGAAGAAGCTCGGTCAACTTGAATGAGATTCATCACCCTAAGAAAATGAAGAAAGGCTCCCATTGATTTTGGTGTTTTTGGTATATCCCAGAGAGATTTCATTCAATCTATCGAATTTAAGGTAAGATGTTTGATTATAATTGGGTTTTTTTCTATGAAATCGAGTTAGGGTTCTGAAATTAGAATTAAAATTGATGAAATTGATAAATGTTTATAGTTTTAGTTTGATTATTGTTGATTTGTAGGTTGTGGGTGTTGATTAATTAGTAGAAATCGGAATCAAAATTCATGAAATTACTAGTTGTTTTCGGTTTGAAGGGTTTGAACTCAATTGTGGTTGTTTTGCCGAGGTGGGGTGCTTGAATGGTGGTGTTGAGTATTAGGAACTTCAGTTTTAGACATGAAGGTGTGGATCTAGATGAGAGTACTGAGTTTTGGGATCAATTGAAAGTAATTGGTGAGAAAGAGGCGATGGCGGAATTGGAAAGGATTTGTTGTGCAATTATACAAAGATCATCTTGTCAATAATCGTTTTTAGATCTTGTCAATACCCTCACTCTTGAAGAAATAATGTAAAATCAATCTTTTTTATTTGGATAAAAAAAAGAATCAATTTTTTATGTGATTGAAGGGGCGTATGGAATGTTATTTTCCAAAAGGGGTAGTTGATACGAGTATAAATAAATAAATAAATAAATAATGGCTCATTAAATGTAATTAGGGATGTAATTAGCAGTTGGGGGGCTTCGGAATGGAGCTCAGATTGGCAGGTAAGCCAAAAAATGACACATTCACATCGATAGTGATTTTATATGAAATTTTCGTCTAGGTCCTCCAAATATAGATATTTGCAAATTATGACCCAAGGCTTCCAAAAAACACTATCACCCATAATAAATTGATAACAAGTAGAAAATTATTTCAAAATCATAAAAACTAATATTTTATATAATTTTTATTATCTTTAAAAAAATTGTGCATTGATATTAAAAGTTATATAAAAAAAGCTGCAAAGAACGCGGGTAATAAAACTAGTACTTCTAAATAATAGGTGTTTTCGATATTGTCTTATGAGACCGAGTGGCATGTTGATCTTCATTTTTTGCCTTACTATCTAGAAAAATAATAATATAGACATCATTAATTTTTGGGAATTAATTGAGCAAAAATGACCTTTTCATTTAAAAATACTATTTCATATTGTCTATAGACAATTACTATAATGCGCAAAACATAGTTCATCAATCGATCTATTATATATGTCTATGATTTTTTGTAAGAAAAAAAAAGTGTGGAAATTGATAAATTTTAATTGAGTTGTACAAAATAAGTAAATATATAAAATAAAAGGACCCAAGTGCAAAATTTCTATTGTGATCGACTTAATGAGATATGAGATCGGAGTGGTTGTATATGAATATTAGATAAGGACTTGTGTCATTCCCCAACGGATGCACGATAGATCGATCCATGTGACAATATTTATTTATTTAATTTAATTATTGGTACTCTTTGATGTGTTACATTTTGGGAGTCTCGGACCACTTTTTTGTACTTCTGAACTATACATTAACATTTCATTTCTGTTCATATATGATCAAGCTTTGATTGCTTATAAGAAGTTGTTATGACTTTGCTATAATCTTTGTTTATTATGAGTTGTACTTGTGTGTTGTTTTGATGCTTTTTTTTTTTTTTGTGGAAAAGAGTCCAGGGATATCTAAGGCAAAATAACGCTACGAATTACAGAATTATAGAATGACAGTAGCGTTCCCTAAACGTCATCCTCAAGTAAAGAAAGGGAGATCACTAAAGGGTCCTTCAAAACATGTAAATCAATAGAAAAAAAGTTAGGCGAGTTTGACGAGGGAGTCGATAACATAGTTCACTTCTCTGAAGACATGGTGAAACTGAACCTCCTAACCTTGACACTTTCAAAAGGGGTGTTGAGGAACAACCATACTCGTCGATAACAAGATTAATTACAATGAGTGAGTCCAACTCGACAATAACTTTCCTCCCCCTTCTCCAAATAAATCTACAAAACATCACACATCGATTGAGATCATCATGGTCCAAAATCTCTTGCTCCCTGAATGTCCCTCCTCACCCTCCCAATTTAAAAACAAAAGTAGAATTTGAAAAAAAAATTAAAAAAAAAGGTAAAGGATGGGATGAATTAGGAGAAAATACATAGAGACCGGAGCTTTTCGGAACAACAGATCACACATATATTATATTCCCCACAATCAACCACTTTTGAATGCAAAGCTTTAATTTATTTCCACCATTGGAATTACTTCTTCAAATATACTTTAATGGTATATTGTATACGTGCATTTTAATCTTTTTGGAAAATTAAGTTCATCTTGTTCTAATATTCTAACAATAAACGGATCCTTATATAGTCCTAAGATTTGGAATTTTAAAAATTGTTATCTTGGTCAAATATACACCAAAATAACGAGAAGGAAAATTTATTTGGTACGAAAGCAATATATATATATATATATATATATATATATATATATATATAGTGTTGGGTTCGGGTGAGAAGACACTACCGGTGAGAAGAAAAGAAGTGATTTGATTGGTCCACGTGTCCAAAAATAAATTAAAAATAGGAGACACGCGGATTCCCCCGATTAATTAGTAACACCCACCCAAATTAATTAGTAACACCCCCACTCTCACAAGTAACACTAATTAATTGCACGCGTCAATCACACACTATACATACATGTTAAAAGTATTTACATGGACTTTTAAAAATTATTTTTTGGCATTTTCACTTGTTAAAAAAATATAAAAAATATATTTCTGGGTGTAATTTAATTTTATCTACACATAGACACCCACTTTGTATATGTTTTTTGAAAAAAAAAAGTGGGTCACAAGTTGTAAAAAAGTGGTTCATCAAGTTACCAATAAGTGGTTCAGCCCTTTTACTCTTAGTGGTTCAGCCTTTTTACTCTTAGTGGTTCAACCCTTTTACTCTTAGTGGTTCATTCCTTTTATTCATAGTGGTTCAGCCCTTTTACTCGTGTGGTTCAGCCCTTTTAGTCACTGTACCACTCTCTATTTAGTCACTGAACCACTCTCTATTTAGTCACTGAACCAATCTATATTTAGTCACTGAACCACTCTTTATTTAGCCCTGAACCAATCTCTATTTAGTCACTGAACCAATCTTTATTTAGTCACTGAACCAATCTCTATTAAGTCACTGAACCACTCTCTATTTAGTCACTGAACCACTTGGTATTAAAACACTGAACCACTTGGTATAAACCTCTGAACCACTTGGTATAAACCTCTGAACCACTTGTTATAAATCTCTGAACGAATTAGTATAATTTGGAGGGAGTTCTTGCTTTAATCTTTATACTAAATGATAATGCAAATCTGAAAAAAGAGTTTGCACCATAGAGCCTACCATGGTTGTGAACAGCCTCAGAGCAAATGCTTTAAAGCCTCAATCCATGTTTCAGAATTCAGATATATATGATTGAACAACAACAGTCTCATACATAGATCCCAGATGAGCAAACTTCCCATTTGTGGGTAAGGGATAACTCAACTGTCACATGGAAGCCGCGATAGGAAACGCAGGGGCTTTCATCGGCCAACAAAACATGATAGGCCCAGGACTTTTGACAAATGAGAGAAGTGCTTCTGCAATCCTTACAGGGCATAGAATCGATGATCAGGCTCTACTTCTGAATTGGAGAACTCGGAATGATACCAAGAATTAGATCCGCTTCTCCTAGTGCTTTTCTCCCTCTTCCTCATTGACCTTTGCCTCTTTGATTTGACGACGTAGTAAGTCATAGTGCCAAGAACTGCAGCCATGATGCCTCCTCCAATGACTGTAACCAAGATAGAGAGCGAAGATCGAGAGCGGAGCCCGGAGAAGATGAGGAGATCAGGCGCGTGAGAGTTTTTTTTTTTAATTAATCATCAGATTTGTCTCCACCAATAAAAACGCTTCTTTCCTTCTCACCGGAAGGAGGACTTCTCACTTGAACTCAATCCTATATATATATAAAAGTATCTTCTTTGCTTAATCACTACACTAGTCAAACTTATTGCACATGGTGAGCATATTTTTTTATTGGAATTATTTTGAATAATTTAGTTACATTGAAAGTTCGTTTAATACATTGTTCATGTTACTTATATGAAGTTGATAATAAATTTATTATTTTTTGTGGATCAAATGAATCCCATCATCTATAATTGGTTCAAAATTAAATCATTTGAGTGTGATTATGGCAAATGAATGGAGAAGTTCAAACTTCCACGGAATGCAATAAAGTGGGTCACTTTTGTTTTTTCATAATAGGCATGCCTTCTAAAAGTCTAATAAAGCAAAAATGTATTATATTTATATAATACAAGATATTTTACTATTAAAAAAATACTTTCTTAGTCATATATTTTAAGTCATTTTAATTTTTTACCCAAATTTTTAATGAACTAAAGATTCTACAAACTCTATAAAAACACTATGAAATTATAAAATTAATAAAAAAGATGACATTTTATATAGTTTTTAACTTATTAAAAACATGTCAAAAAGTCAAATGACTTAAATTATGAGACAGAGGGAGTGTAAGATATTTTATGATTTATTAATTTCTTTTTAAAAAATACTATGCGTAGAGTTTTCTAAAAGAATTGATAAAAAAAATTTTGGTATTTTGTAATGTAATTTTTATCAATCTTAAAAAATGTATCAAATAGTAAAACATCTTATACTCTCTCCATCTCATAATTTAATTTATTTGATCAATTTTTATACGCTTTTTAATAAGCTAAAAACTCTACAAAATATTAATTTTTTCATTAAAAATAAATTTAATTTAAAAAAAATTATATATTTATTAGCTCATTAAAAAGCATGTTAAAAATCAAAATGACTTAAATTATTACATGAAATGAGTATTATATTTTCAAGAGTAAAAAGTGAATGCTAGTTAATTAAGAAAGTGTCTAATTTAAACACATTTGTTTGTCTTCTATTCTATACTCCACTCATTTGATAAAACATTTCATTTTAATATAATGCATAATTTTTAAGAAAATCAACAAATATACTATTTTATCATCATTTATTATACTAAGGAGTATTTTTTTACTTTATCAAAAACTATACAGTAACTAACAACTTACTAATCATTACAAAAGCACTTTCGTACATTAAAGTCTAAAATACCTAAAATAACATTTTTTCTTAAATAAAATTAATACTCTAAAATACCATATTTTAATAAACGGATGGATTAATAAATAAAGGTTTAAAACCTCAAAACCTCTGGGCTCTGGCCAGTGTTCCCGCCTAAACTTTCTCTTGAATCATAACTGATTCCTAGCGCCACTTTAATTAACGTACTTCTTTGCTTTCTCTTTTTCTTTTTTATTTCTTTTTTAAATGCCTGGTTTTTTAACCTGTAATTCTGAAACTGACAAACCTTTACTAGTACTCTTTTTTAATCAGATGGAGTATTGATTATGCAAAAGATAAAGCAATCTGCCAAGTTGAACTGTTGAAGGTCTTCCTGCATTCATTTCTCACTGGTGTTTTTTTTACTGTAGTAAAAGAATTTGGATAGATTCAATTCCCACTTAGCACGTGTTTGGATAGATTCAATTCAGTAGGATCGAGTTTATAATCTAGCCGAAATTGAAAGAAATGAATAAAAGTAGCTTTTATTTTTAAATTTAAAAGTTATTGTTAGTGCGTTTTTTTTTCCCGAAATACAAATAAACTTGAAAACAATTTGGGGTTTATTGTCCCAAGAGTATTTATGTGAATGAGAACTAAAAGTGCTAGAGGCCGAAACATCGAGAATTCAAGGTCCATTGATCACTCGGCTTCCGACACCTCAATTCGAAGGAGACCAAAACCAATGGTCACACCAACGAGAAGCACTGCCTTTCTTGGCACTCGAATTGGCTCCGATATATTGAACTGGCAATGGTCGCGAAGCACTGCTCAGTGGAGATTGGCACACCCTAAGGCATCACATTGCTGTGGCTTCTAAGACCTTGGTAGGCATTGAGGCCTGGCAAGACCTTCACCTTGGGGCTCACTCTCTTCCGAGACCGGCAACAGATTCCTCGGTGGCTGAAGACAGTGCCGCTGCTGCAAGGAATTGAAGGAGAGAGTTGGTGTGCATAGAAATAGTTTAGATTGGAAAATGGTTGGCTGATCAGTACTAGAGATTGGATTGGCCCACCCACATGTTTGCTGAATGCCAGAATCAGATTCTAAAGTTGAATTTGACAAAAGGGTCATTCGGGTCGGGTTCAAGTTGGGTTCGGGTCAATATAGAATCGGGTTATTTCAGGTTGGGTCATGAACTAGATTAGGTTCCAAGTCTGTTTTGGGTTTTCGGTTCATTTCATTAATCGGGTCAACTCAAGTCGGATTCTGGCCGAGTTTCCGACTCGACCGGGTTTCGCAAGCTCTAGCTACAGCCATGGAAGCACTGAAATTTGATAGAGCTAATGTACTTATTACTTAGGATATATAAGAGCGGCTGCCAAAGTTGTTACAGTACTTCCACCACAAAATTAGGGCATATGGTAAGTCAAGCATCATTTTCTAGTTGTGAAAACTTCCTTTTGTCAGGGGCAGAGGCTCCCCTACTACTCGAGGGTTCGGGGGTCGATAGTGACGGAGGAGGAGCCACCTCCGGACCAACCCTGAACACGCTCACGTCCAAGACGATGGGCTTCTGCTTCTGGCTCGCGAGCTTGAAGATGCACACGTCGAACTCCTTCAAGCGGTTGTCAGCAGCAAAATCACGCCAGCCGCGCGAGAGCCCTCCACGGCCACTGGAGTTGAATATCATTGTCGTCTTCCATGACCTCTCGCTTGTACGCAGGATCACGTCTTGCTTCTCATGTGTTACGTGCTTCGTCACCCATTCCTGAGGAAGACTCTGCATTGCAACAAAATCCGCAATGTTCCACAAGCCCCGTTTTTCGGAAATGAATGCTAGAGCTCAAAGCACATTGACAACAAATATGATCAAAGCATTACCAAGTAGTATTTTTTGTGAACGTGCGTGGATCGCATGGCTAGAAGAAAGCTGCCTTCGGACAATTCTCTGGTTGCCGATTTCAGGGCTTCTAGTTCCTTCGCTTCCGCCTCTGACCTTCGGTTTGCTCCATAATATAGATGGTATGGTGGACTTTTAGCTTCTCTAGTAGGCATTTGCTTGGAGCCTATATTATTTCACAAAATCGACACTAAACTTAGACATATACAAAAAGACAAAGTAAACGAATCTAGTCTATTTCAATGTGTCGGGCCTCTCATTTCGTACACAAAAGTTGGCATCCTTCTCACTGTTTCATTCCTCATTTCGGACATGGGTTTCAAATGAGGCAACCATTCTCTCAAATCCTCTTTTTTTATACTCCTAAATAAGCATTTAGACCCTAAAAAACAAACAATGGTTAATGTTTCACAAAATTGATACTAGACTTGGCTACATTCTAAAAGAGAAAGTAAATGAATCTCATCTATTTCGACGTCTCGAGGCTCTCATTTCCTACAAAAAAGTTGGCATCCTTCTCACCGTTTCGTTCCTCATTTCAGACATGGGTTTCAAATGAGGCAACCACTAACTCGAATCCTCTTTTATACTCTCAAAAGTTGAGCACTTCAACAACAAACAAAACTAAGGTTAATGAATACTCTCTTCGTTCGATAAAACATGTCGTTCACTATTCAACCACATCTTGCCCAAACCATCAACACACTTCTAGGGTGTGTTGCTATATTATGTTTATACATTACTTCGGGCGACATTTAGCTAATAAGACCTAAAGATAAATGATAATCCCTCCTACATTGTGTATGAAACGACAAATAAAAGTAAACTGAGGGAGTGCGATAAAAGACATACCAGGAAGCTTCACTGTTTCCCAAATTGGAGATGGCTTTTTGCCTCTCAATTCAACTTCTACAGTAGAAAATCTTGGCTGATCAGAACAAGCCCTTTTCAAACCCTTTCCCTTGTCCTTAGAGGTCGAATTTCGCAGCTTTTCGGAAGCACCCCCGGTTTCGGTTTCGGTTTCGGAATCAGCAACTGGATCAGGTGAATGCTCTTGTACAGTCTCCACTGAGCAACAATCCTTGGAAAATTTGGGTGTTTCGGCCTCTTGTTGGGGTTTTGTGTGGCCACATTTTCTCACAAAATAGGAGCTTTCTCTCTCACATAAACTGCCTCCTTCAAAGATCAAGACATCAAATTGAGAGTTTCCTTTGTACTTAAACACCAAAATGTCATTTTCTGCAACTGAGTGATCTTCCAAAAACACCTCCCACCCACCTCCAAAACACAACAGATCACCACATTTAACTAGCTCTACATCCCAAGTAGTCCCACTGGGGCCTCTTAAGCACAGTTTCTTGCCCAATTTCCCCCCCAATTTCTCTGAGAACCTCTCAGGGATCATCTGATCATCCAAAATTGAAACTATTTAGATACATGCAGAGCTAATTGACCCTGAATTAGTGGGGTTGAAGAAATTAGGGTTTTGTGAAGGGAAAGGGGGAAAAAAGCTTACAAGTTGAGATTGGAAGTCTCCTGAAAGGAATAGACAGAAATGCATGGTGTGGAAGTGTGTCCAGTACATGTCTTCTTCCAGCCCTCTGCAATCTTCACACCTCTCTCTCATTTGTAACTGTTACAGAGAAATCAAATTCAGTGAGAGAGAGAGAGAGAGAAAGGGAGTGTGTGTTGTGAGAGAGAGAGAGAAAGAAAGAACAGTACACAGACTTATAATGGTTGGAGTTGGATCCCAAAATAGTGTGTTGGCATGAAAATGACCACCAAATGATCTTGAAAGGGATGAGATTCACATTAACCACCTCGGGTTGGTGGAGCCGAAAAGAATCTTAGGGTAGTATCCGAACGTCTTCGGTTCGACTCCTGAATGACCGCTCTCTATTTATCAAAAATCAAGAAATATGTAAAAATAATAAATGATATTTTATTTTATAACATTAAAATTATTACGAGGGTATTTTAGGTAATATAAATAAATTCAATATCATAAAATATACTATTACAATTTCTTGCCCAATATCATACAAGTTAAGATGAAAATCATAAAAATCTTTACCGTAAATGTATCTTATCTAAATCTATCAAAAAATTATTTTTTGAAAAATCTCATGTAAAGTATAATACATAAATACAGATATTTTAAATTACTCAATATTAATGATGATGATGATGATAATATTAACTTTTTGACACATTTTTTAATAAGCTAAAAAATCTATAAAATATCAATTTTTAAATATTTTTTTAATAATTTCATAGATAATTGCACTAAGTATGAAATTATTTTTGTAAATTAATAAAATCATTGATATTATATATATTTTTTATAGTTCTTAATAATGTATCAAAACTAAGACAACAATTATTTTGAGACGGAGTGAGTATTTTCGACTTTTGAGTTTCATGTCAATTGTAATTAATAGAAGCCCTTTTAGCATACTTTAATCTAGTGTTGAATTGTTGTACCATTGGGATCAAACATAAGTCAATTTGGATACAGTAAGAACAGAGTTGGCCCTAACACTTCGTGAGCTCTTGCCTTGAATTGTTTCGCGCATTCCCTTTGTTTAAGTTTGAATGCATAGTATCTAAGGTCACATTTTAGTTTACGAAGCGTTACTCGTAGACTCGACGTTATGTAGTTCAGCGGCTGAGGTAGCATTTTACCACCGCTATCAAAGGAAACGAGTCGGTCTTGAACACCATCGCTACAGCTTAACAGGCCACAACACACCCGTGGCTCAACCTAGGCTCCCTGGTTTCTCCAGAATCCAATGTTTTCAGCCTGCTAGGTCTGGAAATTACCCATGGGTGACCGACTCACCCGACCCGATTATACGGGTGAAAACCCGAAAAAAACCCGGTGATGGATGGGTGATGGGCGGGTGAAACGGGTGATTGATCAGGTGATGGATGATATGTTTTTCACCCATTACCCGACCCGTCACCCGACCCGCTTAACCACCCGTTAACCCACCCGATTATTTAAAAAAAAATCATAGTCTAACATAAACATATTTATGCTTTTTCTAATTCTAGCCAATCATAGTTTATAAAAAAAAAATATAGTCTAACAGGCCAAAACACACCCAGGGCTCAACCTAGGCTCCCTGGTTTGCCCAGAATCCAATGTTTTCAGCCTGCATTTTGTAGATTCTAAAGAAACTCACCCAGCAAACTATGGAAGAACAATGGAATTTTGGTTCCAACCAACTTGAATTGCTAGAGAGTCCATTTACCTCAACTGATAAATTGACAATCAGTCTTACAAAGGGTCCCACATTCTTTGACCAATTGACACCAATGAGAGGTCAGAAACAACCAACCAAATCAACCAACCATGTACCTAACTTGTCTCCTGATGTGCTCTTTTCTTGATGGCTCATCAAAGAGTCAAAATCAGCTCCTAATTCCACTGATGTGATGAATTGCATCTTTTTTAGGTTTACAAATTACAAAGATCAAGACTTTTTTAATGCCCAAAATTAATAGACCTGGATTAGCAACAAACCCCATCTTATGAAGATCAAGAAACAAAAAAATCAATGGCAGTTTATGTTTTTGCTTGAGGAGTTTCCCAGGCCTGGTACATTTTACAATCAACCTACAAGTATAGAACTGTAACAATAACAATTATCAAGGAAAAGGGTAAATATAGAAGAAATTGCATCCCAAATAAATGCCACAAGAACCAACAAGTTTCAAATCAAGATCATCATCTAGCACAGCTCCAGAGGTAGAGTGAAATAAACAGACCTCATGGATGACAAAACCGTGCCAATGGGCAGTTCTGCGCGCGCCCTAAAAGGACATGTTCGTTGTATCGACGCTCTGTGGATTGGATCAAGGTCCCAAGATGGGAACCAAAGGCTGTGCAAGGAAGGAGAAAGAGTATACAGCTGATCGGTGCTACGTTTCTGAATCCTCTGGGACAGTTGGCAAGTCGAGCTCTTCCACAAATGAGGGATTCAGGAACTTTGCGACGAAAGCCCACATTTTATACACGTCCTGAAAATCGGTGAGGAAGCCAAGTGATGCTGTTACTACCTCCACTCTGAAGAACATATCTTTACCATCTTTTTGGTCGTTGCTCATTGGCTTGAACAAGGATTTATCCACCAGATGTAGTTTCGGGCTGTCCACAATCCGTACGTGACTAAGGATCCCTATGCCGAGGGAAATGCCATTTTTCTCTGCCAACTTTTGAACTATTTCTGGGTGAATCAAGCCTTCTCCACTGCTAGCCCTTACATTAAAGGACACTGCAGCTCCTCTTTCGTACTTGATCTTGGGGCCGTAAATCTCTACAAGTTGCAAGCCCTCACTGTCATCTGAGGCGCTCAAGCGCAACTGAAGCAAGGAAGTTACGAGCCAGTTGATCAGGTATCGCAATCTGCATGTAATTTTACTGAGGCCCAACATGTCAACATGATCAAGATGTCGACAAAATACCTCAGGCTCCTTCTTAGACCAATCCTGACCATCACCATAGTATCCATTACCGACAGATTCGCTGTTTTCGAGTGCAATTTGAGAGGGTTCCCCATGCTCATAATGTCGATCTCTCCCCTGATCGTCTGAGGCAAATGATACTCTCCCGTCCATGCTTAAAACCCGATCACCATCACCCACACCAAGCATTCTATCACCGCTGAATTTTTCCCTTCTCCCCAACAACCTGAATTCACCTTCAGTCTCTCTTCTGATAGCACTCTCCTTTGCTTCCTTCAACTTGAATCCATTTGCACGGACTTCGGATCCAGTCAACTGTCTCTTTTCTTTAGGCTCTGCCACTTCTTCAATCTCTGAAACGTGCGTTGAAGCTCCAAACATTCTTCTGTTGCTTGAAGCTTGGTCTGTTTCCCCATATGGCTCCTCCTCGGGGATTTCGCTAATCCGGTCTACATCCTTCGAGACTGAGAGCACAGCTGCATCAAAGGATATGACAGGATCTTCATTCATTCTACAATTTGCCCTTTTTTTATTAGAAAAAGGACTCTTTGATAACTTGGAAGAAACCTTTGGAGAGTGTTGCTTATTACTTCTCGAAAACCATGAAGGTACTATGGGAGAACTGGTTCTCTGCTTGCTGAATTGTCCGGAATGATCAGACCCAAATGGACTCTGACCCAAATCAATCCAGTAAGAGTTATCTGATGAATCATCTTCACTGAAAATCGGGCTCTTGATGACCTCGCCAACTGAAATACTATCTGCTTCTTCAAAAATTGTGCTCGCCCCATCTCTGTCCGAGCCGTTATCATGCTCCATGTCAGTCTCAAAGACCTCTTTGACCTGACTGGATGTGTATACGCCTGAAAATGCTGGTAGCTGTTTAGTTCCATCACTGGTCTCTGGCAAAAATTCACCATTCTCATCAACTGACTGCTCTTGAATGCCAGCCAATCCATCAAGACCATCAATGGAGTCACTGAGATATTGCGGATAAACAGGAAGAATCTTCACCATGCCAGTCCCAGCTTGCCCATTTTGAAGATTAGCAATCACTGATTTCTTGATCAAAAGGCAGCCAAATCCACTTGGGTCAGACCCAAATACCTTGTAGAATGATGTTATAATAAAATCAGGCCGAAACAGGGATAATCCTAGAGAATCCATGTCCTTCGGGCCCAATGAACCAGCGTCAAGGAGCACATGCCAATGGTTCTGTTGAGCAAGAGCCATCCACTGGTAGGAGTATTTGGCCCCAGTAACTCTAGACTGAACTGGAAAGACGAACAGACCAACTGCTGAATCCTTCTTCCTCCTCTTTTTGCTTGTAATCTGCTCCTTCAGCTCCTTGGAGCAGAGTTTCAATGTTGGCCATTTGAACCAAGCACTATAGGCCTTGGCCCCTTTCTCCTTAGCACACTGACCCATCCAGTTCACAGACTGGCTCTCATGATCAAACATGGTCAACAACCTTTTGTTTGTATGAAACGGGTATGATTCAGCGAGCAATTTAAACGCAGACCCTCTACTAACAGTGAACACAAGCCCATACTCATTCTCAGGAATGTTCAAGTAATCCATAATCCTAGTCCTAATATCATGTTCGACAGTACCTTCGTCTGCACCGCCATATAAAGCATGATTACTCAAATTCGCGGTTATTTCCGACAACGTAAATGCAGACGACTCCCAGTACTGCTGAGTTTGAAGGTAAGAAAAGAGCCCAAACCCACAATAGTCAAGACATACCTTGGCAAACTCCTCAGCTAGATGCAAATACTCATCCGACCGCAACTGGTCAATCCTTTCAGTTGATTGGAACTTAGGATACATGGTGAGGAACTTGTTGAATGCATCACAGAAATCAGGAAGGGATTCCAAGGACAAAATTTTCCTCTCAGCCGCCAGCGCTGTTGCCCGTAAAAACTCCCTCTGAGCATTTAGCCTGGCAAGAGATCTAGACCTCCCAATGATCCCTTCCTGATTATTCTCTGAATCAGAATCCACATCTTTGGACTTGACTAATGACCCATCTTCTGATGCTTCCTCTATAGCCTCTTTTAGCTTGCTTTCTCTTGATTTCTTACTATCCTCTATACCTCCTTTGTTCTTTTTCCTCCTCTTCTTCTCCATGAAAAGCAAAGCTGCACAGTGGGATAAGGGCTTCCATAGTGAAAGATGCATCAAGTTCCCCCCCACAAATTCCACACAAACCAGATCAGAAAACACCAGAAACAAGCTTCACACCTCTCCCTCTAAAAACCATTAGATTTAGTCCAAAGAGAAATAGCTACAGTCTGACACAAGTAAAGTGCTTCCCCCTAATCAAATGCCTACTTTCTCTATGGAGAAGCTGTGAAGATTGGAAAGTCATTCCAATGACTTTTCTCCACCTTTTGCTTACCTAAAAGCATAAAAACAATATAAAAACACAAAGTAATTTACAAATTAGAGCAATCAAGTAGGGCTTGGTTTGAAACATAAGAAACCAAAACGTTGACATACAAAAACAAGGAAGAAATGAATGAAAGGGACAAATGAGATTCAGAACAAACCTTGTCATATCAGAGAAGCTATCATCTTCTAAAAATTCCATTCCAACAGCTTGAAGCTGAACCTTCGCTGTCAAATTTCATCCAGAAGAGCTGATAAAACACAGGGAATTAAACAAGGCAAATTGTTGACTTTTCCAGCAGTGAAATCCCCCTCAAATCTAAACAAATCCCAGATTCGAATCAACCGCCCAACCCAGCTGGCAAAGAACGTAAATTAACAGAACCCAGACTGGAAGATTGGTTGAGAATAACTTGACCCAACAAAACCTAAAAAAAAAATTGAAGACACAGCAGGACAATGATCCCTGATCAATTCGATGTACAGGTATCAAAAATTGAGTGAGGCAATCACATGAAAACAGCTAGCTTTACTTCATCCACCCCCAAATTCAGCACCCCACCAACCCCCAGGCCTCAACACACTCTCTATGAAATTGGGTTTCAGAGGCGATGGTTGGAGAAATTCCCAAAGTGCTTCCGAGTGCGAACCCCTCTGAATTTACTGCCCTGGTTGCATTCAATGCGCGGTGTCTCCCTCTCCCAGTTGCGCTCATTAAATTTCATCAGCTTCTCCAAATCTGCGAGGTGGCCCCCTTTATCGCAACCTCCATTGCAATTGCAGAGTTTTTAATTCAATCTTTCTTTTTTCTTTTTTCTTGTTGTTGGGTGTTTGAAACGCAATTACAGCGACGTTGCTTGGCCGTTTGCTTAATTTGCTTTAATTACATTTCTTAATCCCACTTTACTGTAATTTGTCGTGTTGACTTTTGAAGTCAATAGTAGTTTTATGAGTTTCCTCATTAAATTTCTTCAATTAACCTAAAGTTGATACTCATACTAGGCTCCGTTTGAAAAAAAAATTTAAAAAAAAATTCAATTTGAACCTTTTATTTTGATATTATATAATTATAAATAAAATAAATATAAAATTTTAGTTTAATTAGCTTTTGGAGGGGAAATATTTCAACAGCTATTCCCCGAAGCTTTTCGGAACTTATGATTTTCTATTCACAAATTTCTATCAGTTACTCCCACCGTTAGATTTACCAAACATCATACTAGCTTATACTCCCTCCGTCCGGCAAAACCTGTCATTTTAGCTTCTTTCACAAGTTTTAAGGTAATTAACAAATGTACTAATTTACCCTCAATTATTACCCTCCTTTTTTACTTTATCGAAAACTATAACTAACAAATCATCAATCATATCAAGGGGAAATGGCCTACCAAAAGTATTAATGTATGCAAATTTTGGCAGGCTAAACTTCCTATAAATATTAATGTAATTATGAACTTTCACATCTTATTTCCGTCACTCGATCCTATTTGTATCCTTTCGACTTGAATCAACAATGAATTCATCTCAAATATCATCATTATCTCACTCTTCAAATGAAACTATTGAGTTTTCTAATTCTATCTTTAATTCATTTGAACATGATCAAAATGTGTTATTTCGAATGTATGCCAATAACAATCTACTCATGTCGGAACATATCAACAATGATTTGATGAATCTATAATAATAATAAAAAAAAAGGTTAGTGTATAAAAATATCATTTATGCAATGATAATTCAAATATGTCAAATATTATAGTCATATCGAAGAACTCTTGAATATATTTACAATAATATAACTTTTATTTTTAATTAAAAATCATAATTATATAATATATAGATTTATATTTGTATTATTTATATATTTATATAAATATTAAACAATTAAAAATAAATAAATAATAACATTTGGCCTTCCAAAAAAAGAAAGTCAAATTTGTCATTTCTTTTGGAAATATGTCAAAAACAAAAAGGCTAAATTGGATTTTGGCCTAGGGTGGGAGCAAAATTTGGCCAAAACCCAATTTTTAGTCTACCATGGGAGATGACCTAAGAGTATGCAATTAGTCTCGAAACGAGATTTGAACCATTGAGTTATAGATTGAAATATTTCTCATTTACCAACTAAAGCTAAAGAAATTAGTTGTAAAATACTCTTTTACTATTTTTTTATTAGGAAAAAATTCGGGTAAGAAACCTACCCGATCGAAAGCATCCAAACAAATGAGATTTCTAAGATTTGTGTATGTATAAATGCCAATGCCCCTGACAGGGTTACTAAAATAATCTTTGACTACTAAATATAATTTACTACTAAATATAATAACAATATATATATATTGTTTTTTTTTCACCGGGGTCATGGCAAACAAATTAAAAGAATTTAAAAAATATGTGAGTTTGTGAGAGAGAACAGAGAACTCGAAGCCCCAAATAGTTCTGCCACTGGATCCAATTGCCAATTAATTAGACCTTGTTCTAAAAAAAGGTAAAATCGTTCACCCTGAACGCCCCTCATCCCCGATCCGAAGGGGATTGTGAGAGGAAGTAAATTAACTCAACCGACTACAGAGGTTGAACCAGTGTTCACTACGCATAAGGAGTCTCCTCATTTGACAGGTTTCCCCTACACCACCGTTGGTAAAACTCGATCCTTGGCCAATTATTTAGAACTTGTTTGTTGAATTGGAGTGAGCTACACTTGACCCAATTGCTTTTTTCAAGGAAAAAAACAAGCATTATTTCAATTATCAATCAAAACATCTCTTACATCAACTGGAATATGAGTCTCACTACTAGAAATAAGAATACCTAAAACTTTGCCTTGAAAAAAAAAAACTAACAACACTATGTGCAACCTTATTGACATGTTTCCAAATCAATGATGAAAAAAAAATGTATCCTATTAAACACGTAAAAATCTTCCGACCCAAAAAAAACACATAACAATCTTTAAATTGGTATTATTTAATATTCTCTTACTAAATTCGTGTTATTATCTCATCACTTATTTTATTTGATTTTTTTCAATTACATATTCTCATCATTCATCAAAATGTGCATATATATATATATATATATGGTGGTCATATAGGTTAAAAAAGATCGAAGAAAACACTCGAGTTTTGTTTGACCATGAGTAATCATAAATTGACCTTATTTTTGTGAAACTTATCATATTGCCCTTATTATTACAAGATGTTGTGTACGAAAGGACCCGTCATGCAAAAGTAACTTTATTATAGGGTCCATTTAATTATATAAATTAAAAGGTTAAATTTAGAAAGATTTCAAAAAGCAACGAATAAAAAACTATTTAATATTAAAAAATTAAAATAATTTAATTTTGAAAATATTTATCAAGTTTTTTAACCTAATAATATTCAACACCGAGCCAGGCAATTGATTTTTTTTATTAATTAAGAATTCGAGATAAATCTCGATGACCGACGAGTGGGCGGATGAAAACTTTCAAATCATATAACATAAAACGAAAAAGGTACTGTTCAAAACAAGACCTACATATATGACGCAACTAGGCATAATTAAATTTAGAACCTTAGGGAAGTAGACTACGAACGAAACCAAATACCCTCCAGAGACAACACCGTTGCCGGCGATACATCAGAAATTCTTAAAAACAGTGAAGACCAACCTCCCTAAAAATCCTTCATGAGCAAGGCAATTGATGTTAAAGCGGGCTTGAAATGAAAAGGCTAAAGAAATAAAAGGCCAAAAAAGTATACTTAATCATGCAACTAATTTAAAGCAAAGCCATGGATGGAACTTGGATGATCAGATTGGCTAATGGTCAATGTGCTTTCAACTACTTCCTTTTTTTTGTCCAACTTCCTTGTAGACATGATTTGGCATCTCTTGAAAATTTATAAACAAATCATTCTCAATAATTTTCCCCTAAATAAGTCTATCAAGCTACTTAGCTACTACTTTGTTTTATACTCCCTCGGTCTTAAAAAAAAATTAATATTTTATATAGTTTTTAGGAATAATATTTTTTTCCTTATAAATTAAGCACACAAAACCGATGAAATTTCATCCTAAAAACCAATTGACATTAAGAAAAGTGACCCATTAGATTATATGCAAGGCTTGAATTACTCATATTATTAATGTGGGATGGTTCATTTCATCATTTTCCATCTTCCACACTAAAGCAAATGAAAATCGAACTTATTGCGAGGGGGAATCGAACTCGTGACTATTGATAAGTAGATGTGATGGTATGCTTTCAGTTTCACTCATGATTATGTTAAGCTAGTCCCCCAACAATTATGGATGGTGATCATAGATCCTAGGATCAGAGGCTCAAGATGATTCATGAATTAGCTAATACTCAACAAATATAGATATGATGAAAACAAAACATGGTTCATAGATGACAATCCAAATTTAGAAAAGCCACCACACCTTGAGAAAAAAAAAAGGCAATTTTTGGCAAATCAAGTTGTCTTTTTTTGTTAGTATTAAAAGAGGGGATTTGGGATGGCCATTCAAAACTTAGTTTGTGATTAATAACTCTTAATTAATGGCCCTCGTCTACTAATCTCCTCCTTTTAACCATCATTCATAAGGTAGCCATTGGCCTTCCCTACCACGGTGCAGCAACCCCTGGCCAAGCATGAAGGTCTCTGGCTGCTGCCTCCTCGTCCTCGTCGTCCTCGTCCTCGGTTCCTTTTCATGTCCTATCGATGCAATATCCGATGCTGAAGCCTCCTTGATCGCTCGTCGCCAGCTCCTGTCCCTGCCTATGGGCGGGGACTTGTCTTCCGACTTCAAGGTGGAAGTCGAAGGCAGTCTCACATTCCCGAATGAGAGGCTCAAGAGCGCCTATGTCGCGCTTCAGGCATGGAAGAAGGCAATGTACTCCGACCCCTTGAAGGTCACCGCGAATTGGGTGGGTGCCGATGTTTGCTCTTACAAAGGCGTGTTTTGCGCCCCAGCCCTTGACGACGCCAACATCACTGTGGTGGCTGGTGTTGATCTAAACCATGCTGACATTGCTGGCTACCTTCCGGCTGAGCTCGGGTTGTTGTGCGACGTGGCACTCATTCATCTCAACTCTAACCGGTTCTGTGGTATCATACCAGATAGCTTCAAGAGACTTAAGGTCTTGTTCGAGTTAGATGTCAGCAATAACCGCCTCGTCGGTCCCTTCCCCAAGGTTGTCTTAGAACTGACCTGTTTGAAATTTCTTGACCTTCGTTTCAATGAGTTCGAAGGGGAATTGCCGGGGAAGATATTTGATATGGAACTCGACGCCTTGTTCTTGAACAACAACAGGTTCCATTCGGCAATCCCTGAGAACATTGGCAACTCCACGGTCTCGGTTGTTACTCTTGCAAACAACAAGTTCTCAGGCTGCATTCCGGGTACTGTTGCAAACATGAACAAGACCCTTAACGAAATCAACTTCAAAAACAATGAGCTTGCAGGGTGTCTTCCATTCGAGATAGGGTGTCTTCGAAATGCGACTATGATTGATATTAGTGAGAACTCATTCACAGGGCTGGTGCCAAACAATTTCAAGGGGATGACAACCTTGGAGGCAATTGATCTGTCAAAAAACAAGCTAACCGGAGTGGTGCCTGACTCGCTATGTGAGGTGTCCACGTTAAAGAATGTGTCGATTGAGAGCAACTACTTCAATGGCTTGGGAAAGACTTGTGAGGCTGCCATAACAAAAGGCACATTGCTGGTGGACGATAACGAGAATTGCTTGCCCGGGATGCCTAAGCAAAGGGACACTAACAAGTGTAAAGAGATCATCAATAAACCGGTGGATTGTGGCAAGGGCAAGTGCGGTGGTGCTGGTGGTGGCGTAACACCAACACCAAATCCTACACTAAAACCACCTCCAAAGCCGCAATCTCCACCTCCACCAGTCTACTCTCCTCCACCCCCAGTTCAAGTTAAATCACCACCACCGCCTCCACCAGTTTACTCTCCTCCACCCCCAGTATACTCTCCGCCTCCACCGCCACCAGTTGTACATCCTCCCCCTCCACCACCTCCAGTCTTCTCCCCACCCCCACCAGTCTACTCTCCTCCACCACCTCCAGTGAGTCCACCGCCCCCTCCACCAGTAAATTCACCACCACCTCCTGCTCCCTCCCCTCCTCCACCTGTATATTCACCACCGCCACCACCAGTTCAATCCCCGCCACCACCTACAACAACGCCGCCGCCGCCGCCACCACCAGTATACCCCCCGCCACCGCCAAAAGCTGATGATATTATTCTTCCACCAACTTTTGGCATGGAGTACTCATCACCTCCACCACCAATGTTCCCTGGCTATTAATAATCCAGCCGCAACCACAAATTTATTAACACCATTTGTTCTCATACACTAAAAAGAATAGCAAACAAAAAAAAACTTGTGTTAGATAAATTTTCCTATTGATTGTAATCATAACAAATATTGTAACATTATCTCTTCAACAATAGTCAAAACTTGATGTAAATGGAATGTTAACAAAACCCATTGGATTTGTTGTTTGACTTGCTCAGATTCTTTTTCTTGTGAATGTTGATAAAGTTCGAATGTAAACATACACATTGTATCATATTCATACCGTAATTCCATAGTTACTGTCTGGTGAAACAAAAGAGATGGTTTCCTTCATATTGTGATCATTCTAAACTTCTTTCAATCAGTGTGTTAACTACTGATGGGCCCTAAATTACTTCAGTTGAAAGATAGCTTATGAACATGCTTATGAACTACAAATCTTTACTGAATATCATAAGGAAATAACTTTCTACTGGTTTTAGAAACCTACATGCTCGAATCGAAATGAACACTTGGCGGATTAGCTGCAGCTTATAACGAGTTCCTACCATGTCAGAAAGATGCACAATCGATTATCAGCCAGACATTATTCAAAGTAATTACCTCATCTGTTCAAAGAGTTAAAAGATATGTAGCACATTTCCTTCGGAATGTGATGCCAAATTTCAATTCAACAGAGGTGAGATTCAGCAAGACAAAGAACTATCTCAATTAAACCTCCCCTATATTCATTTCGAGTTTTCATGTTACATTCATCCGCCAAATTTTCACCAGATTACACTAATTCTTCACCACGGAACTAAAATCAAAATTTAGTTTTTAAGATAAAGAGAGCGCAGATTGAAGTAAGCACTGCAAGGAAGCTGCGTAATGCAACAGAGGCATCTAACCTGTTCCGACGCGACTTGATAGTCGGGTTGATCCATCGCCACAGACACTAAACCCAGTACCGGCGAACTTGTTTGCCGATTTCCTTTTGATAGGCCATTTGAATGGATTTAAGAACTGGAAAACCAAAAAATGAGGTTTTTAGCGAGGTTTGGGGGTTAGGGTTTGAGAAGGGGGAGATGAAAGATAGAATCGACACCTGGAAATTGAAATAACGGGGTGAATCGTGATGGCGGGATGTTGAATTTTGAGGATTTGAACGAGACTCCGATATTCGATCAACTGCGCTTGGATCATCGGTAAGGGTTTGCATTTTGCAATCGTTCGGTGATGGCAAGTTTGGGATCCGTTGGGCCTTCGATCTCTAGAATGCTTTTTTTTTTTTATTCTAGTTTTAGTTTTTAGAAGGGTGATAATATTTACCCCAAAAAATTTACTATATACACCACACCCTGCTCCTTTTGAGTCACACACGTGTGACTCAAGAGGGACAGAGTTTATTTTTAAAAAAATAAAAAAAATGGGATGTGTGGTGTAGATAGTAAAAATTTGGGTGTATAAATTATTAGGCTTGGCTCGGGTTGGTAATGCAAATAATTTTATAGCTTATGATTTTAATATTATACGGAGTATTGTTTTAAATATGATAAAAATAAGATTCTAGTCTAATTAATTTTTTGAATTAGATTTTCGACGGTTATGCCCCAATTTTTTTTTTTTTCTATTTACAATTACATTCCTTCAAATACTTTGGAGGCAGAAGCAATGACTCTCAAGCTCGACATTCTGAAGGCGAAAGAGTTGGACATTTCTTGTGTCCTAATTGAAGGTGACAATTTGGTGGTGATCAACGCTCTTAAAGGGTGTTGGTAGTGTCCTTGGGAGATTGAGATTATTATCTCCAACATCCTCCTCATGCTTCAACAGTTCGAGGTTATTGAAATCCCTCATATCTTTGAAGAGGTCAATAGACGCGCGAACCATATTGCTTAAATCTTCCAGTTTGCCGCCACGACTTCGCGCCTCTTCGGGATGGGGATCTTTACATTTGCATTCGAAAGGATACCATTAGATGGTAATCTAGCAGGGCCTAACACATCCAAATCACTGCTTGTATATAAACAAAACATTCCTTTTCTCATTTCTCTTCAACTAGTTTATATCAGTTACCTCAGGCCCGTGAATGACCATGTGCATAAGGCCCATTTTAACAAGGCCCCCAAAACCGCAAAATTTTGGGGCTCGTATTTTTTTTAGTATACTACTTAAGTGAAATAAAAATTTAATATTGATTTGCCATTGGGGTTGTTTATCTTATTATCTATACAACAATAATGCAACACAATTCTCTCTTCCTAACCTTGATCCCCTCGAAATTTGTCTGAAATTTCAGTGGCGATTCACATTCTATTCTTCTCCCAATATCCCAAATATCAATCCCTCACTAATGACAAGCGTGAAATCGTGCAATTCGGTTGATTTTTCAAAGATTTTAATTGAAAATCCCAACGGGAATATGAGAGCGGCTCCACTTATAAATTTAGGTGTCCTCTTCAGTTCATCCACAACCTTCATGCACATCTTCAATTCTTCCAAGTTTGTTTATACGACTCCACTTTTATATATATATATATATATATATTCTTGTTTTATCTTATTGACTATAGCAATTTTAATCCATTAGATTTGTAATATTTTATTTTTAGCTCAACTAATAGCATAGGGCCCATCGGAACAACGACACGGCTCTGAGTACCCTAATAACTAGATTACCAAACATTATGTACTAGTTTATGAACTGTTTAATTTAACTTATATCTAACACACATAATCTATCAGCTTTATTACCCAATCAAATTTAGTTATCCATTAACTATGTGTTATCAAATTGACCCCAAATAAAACTCAAATTTTCTTCTAAACATCTATAATTCTCTAAAATAAGAAAAGTGTAAGAGATGGTCTAACAAACTAAATAACTAACTATCAGTCTACTAATTTGTGCTTGTGCCCACCCATTGTACAAAATTAATGGTAAATCCCACGTCATCAAAAAAAAATTAATGGTAACTAAAACAAAATAAACCACTCTGTTGCTTGTTTCATATCGTCTTTTTTCTGTTTTCATTGTATGTTTAGGCGGTTTTTGCTGCCGATTCATCGGCCTCTCGAGAATCAGACTTGTCTGATCTCGAATTCTTACCTAATAAATAAAAAATAAAAAAATACCACTCCGTTATTAAAAAAATAAAATAATGCACCATCTTCCCCATTCTCCAACCCATAGCTAAAGGTCCAGCCCAATTTACCTAACAAATACAGTTGGCCTTGGCCCGTTTCATGTCTCCATTGACAATTAGTAGTATTTGACAGTGGGCCCCATGGTCTTGATGGGCCCTTGCAGATGCTAAATTTCTTACTCCCACCAACTAAATTTGTACGGCTAATGACCACAATCAATGTTTTAAAAAAACGTTTGGCGGGTGTTTGACAGTAAAATAGAGTTAAGGGTCTAAACGGATTTTAGATGGATTTTATGGTGAGTTTTTATAGGTTAGACGGGTCCTGACAACTTTGTCGGTGGAGCGAGGTCAAGGGTTTAAAACAATTAAATAGGGGTGTAGGCGAGCCTTGAAAGGTTTTTAGAACAGTAACCACAAGTTTTTTTTTTTTTGTTTTTTTTAAGGTGATGTTTTGGGGTTGGGGGTAGATAGTATTCTAAACAATACCCCACATATTTGAATAAAAAGAGTACAAAATTAGTGAAGATGGAGAAGATATATCTCATATTTACTGATAAGGAAAATATTTCGATTAATTGAAACTCAACTTGAAAATCGACTAAAATTATAGCCGGTTCCAAATAGAAACAAGGGATCCAAGAAGGGATAGAAGATGTGCAATCTAATCTTGTCAGCTTTGGACTTTTCTCTAAACACACGAAAACTTTTAAGGTGTTAATAATCTAAACATCATAAATATTCATCTCGATTTCTCATGAATAATATCAGATCCTAGTATCCCACTAATAATATTTATAATACAAAGTTTGTCGCTTGCTATCTCAACTTAATGAGATTTTTTCCCCAAAACTATCGTCTTTGTTGTTCATGTCATCTTCGATAAAAACTTTTTATCTCTTCAGTAAAAGGCGAAAGAATAGTTCGCTTTGTGTTCACTGCGTGGCTGCGTAGAAAAGTTTTTATCTCATCTACCATGTAAAAAAGTACAGTAATTAATGGTGATTTTTTTTAAGGTAACACTAGTAATAATGATAAGATTGAATAGGAGACTGGAAACCAAAGTCAACAGATGTACTTGTGATGAATTAATGACTAGTGTTGAAACTGTAGGAAGCCCCCAAAGAAAAACAGAGAAGGTGAGTTAGATAGAGAATGGAGTAAAAGTGAAGTCAAGTAGTTTTAGGTTTGCTCAAAAATAGGGAATTCATATGCAATTCCAATTTTCATTCTGTTGCTCACTGTACCCTAATAGATTTATGCATTGCATACTAGTTGTTCAATTTCTAGGGTTTGTATCATACCTATACTCCGATCGGATGAGGATTTTCTAGACCGCTTTTTTTTTACCCACAGGGACTCATGTTGTACCGCTGGCCAGCGGTGTCACTGTTTGGTGATACTTTACTTCAGTTCGTAGTCTATATTGTCCCCAATGTGTTGGATTTGGTTTGTTAGGTCGCCCAGATTTGTTTCCTTGTCATTGCCTAGTTTGCACCTTTTGGTATTGTCTTGTATGTTTTGACGGTTCGCCGTCTGCCGACTATGTCGGCCTCTCGACCTGACACCTCGAATTATTACCTTATCAAATATATATATAATGTATTTGCTTAAAATATGTCGTTTATTATTTATATATGTTTTTTTAAATGATAAAAAATATTGTGTAAATATTAACATTTTTATATTTTAACAATTTTGTACTTACTACTAATAATATGAAATCATTTTAAGAATTTATTTAAAAAATATGTGTTATATAAAATTTATCATTTTAAAAAACGTTCATAGATAATAAATGATACTCCCTTTGTTAATTAAAAAATATTGTTTACTATTTATGCCCATTTTTTAATAATAAAAACTATATAAAATATTTTATTTTTTTACACTTGTAATAAACATGAAGTTATTACATTTAAGTTTTTTTACTCCTTCCGTTTCCTTTTAAGTGACTTTTTACTATTTATACACATTTTTTAAGGTATAAAAAACTATATAAAATAATAATTTTTTAAATATTTTTTTTCAATAATCTCATACTTATTGTTGATAAGTATAATATTATTAAAAAAATTATTAAAATACTAATATTTAATATAGTTTTTACCGTTTTAAAACTATGTATTTGACTTGAAAAAATATATTAAAATAAAACGGATGGAGTAAGTGGAGTATCTTTTATCGAATGAATGAAGGGGAAATAAAATGAAATCGGATCAAGTGTGAATAAGCAGTTTGCAAGTTTGAACCGACCGGTTCTTGTGGGCCCCACTCCCTCCTGCCTAGAACGCCCTACTACATTGAAGTTGCATCACTAGATTTTGAAAGAGGAATTAAGGCCCTGTTAATTAAAAAACATCTCGTAAGGGTCGTAAAACCACTTGAAAGAGTTTGGACTAAACCCCGTTTGGGTTTGACCGGTCCGTTGTGATCGGTCCTTCGTGGTGTGGTTTGTTCGGGTGGCGGGCGTCTCTGCTTTGGTGTGGCTTGGGTGTTCTTCTTCTACGTTGGGGTTCTCGCAGTTGGAGTCGGGTCTGGCTGGGATCGAGGAGGTGTGTACGGGGCGACTCCGTGTTCGGGAAGGAGCTTCCTGGAGGTTCGTCTTCACCACCCACAGGGATGCCTGATGTATCGCCGGCCAGCGGTGCTGTTATAGGACGGTGCTTGGCTTTCGTCCGTAGTCTACGTCCCCATCATGTTAGATTTAGTTTTGCCTTGGCTCGTTTCTTGTAGGGTGTGTTTCCACTTGTTGTATTGCACCGCTTTTTGTTTTCGTTTTGTATATTTTGACGGGTCTCCGTCTGCCAACTTGTCGGCCATCGAGATTCAGGTATATCTGATCTCGAATTATTACCTTATCAAAAAAAAAAAGAATTAAGGCCCTGTTTGGTATGACTACAATAATTGAAATGGAAATGGAAATCGGAATAAGTCATTTCTTAAGCATGTTATTTGGTATTAAGTCGGAATAAGAAATTCTCAAACACCAAAACCTAAAAATGCACAAATCCATTCACCCAAACTCAAAATAGTAGAAGTTCATCTCAAATTAACAATAACTAGTACACAAATGACCGATTAAAGGAGTAGGTTCACAGTCACAGAGGCAAGTTAATCTCACAAATTAACGAGGGAGGGAGGGATGTGCAGCGGTGGACAAGAATGAGGGAGGACTGGAGGACGGTCGCGTCGATGCCACCACGAGGATCGGACTGGGCATCGAACGTTGATTGGAACGAGGACTGGGCGACGACAATGATGCCACCCATTTAGAGAGAGAGGGAGGGAGAGAGACGACAGCGTCAGAGGGAGTCAAAGAGAGGAAGACGGTGGACGGTGGTGGTGCCGATGCCCAAGGCGAAGATGGTGGTGATACTGGTGCCTGTTGCACAGGTGAAGGAGGGTTACGGTAGATCTGAACAAGGACCGTCTTTGTGGGAATGAAAGATTTCCCACCTTTTGGGAGGGATGAAATCAGCCCTCAAAATAGGAATGACTCATTACTGGTAATCATTCCGATTACCATTTTTCAGCCCACTAAACACTAAAATTGGAATCTTCCATTCCGATTACCGATTTATAATTCCCAGTAATCCATATAAAACAGGCCCTGAGATCATCACATTGGGGTTTTTAAGATGAATTTTAAATTTACTCTGTTCACAAATAAGTGATTTTTTCAAGTCTAACACGTTTTTTTAAGATTTTAAAAACTATATATAATATTAATTTTTTAATAACATCATACTTAATACTTATAAGTATGGTAGTATTAAAAAATTAATTATAATTTTTATCTTCTTAAAAAATGTGTTAGACTTGAAAAAGCATGTGATTTTCACACCACAAGTGAGAGGGGGAAAAATTGTGGTGTAAAAATCACATGATTTTTAAAAACTGTAACTAACAACTTCTTAATAATTACAAAGATAATTTTGTACTTGGGAGGTTAAACTGCTACTGGCATAGTGGCGGATAATGTTGCATACCTTTGTTACTCTGTCCCTGGACAGGATGTCATCAACGATTTAGGTATCCGTGATCTCATCCGCAAGGATGCTATCAACCTATCAGGTAGGTTTTCCCTCCTCGAACTCTTTCCTAATAAAAAAACAAAGATAATTTTGTAAAATGAACACTAAAATATCTAACATCTTTTAATTAACAAGATTCACTCTATAAAATGACATATTTTACTTAACAAAAGTAGTATTATTTTAAAAATAGATCATACAAACATTCTACCAAACAATACTTCCTCCGTTTTTTAAATAAGTGACTTTTTTAAATCATGCATATTTTTTTTATGAATATAAAAATTATATAAGATTTATTTTTTAATTATTTTTAAATAATATCATATTTATTGCTTATAAGTATGGTATTATTTTTTTCAAAAATATTTTATATCATTTTACTGTTCTAAAAAACATGCATAACTTAAAAAAAGGGAAAGTTAAATACACCAGTAATTTTTACTGAATACACCGCTAGTAGGTCCACAACAAGTTACGGGCCCGTTGATGATGCTTTTAAAAAAAATTAAATATGGGTGGACCATGCTTATGTGTTCTCAACAAGTTACTGACCCATTAGTCGTGTATCTAGTTAAAATTATCGGTGTATTTAAGAATCCCCTAAAAAAATCACTTAGTGCTCGTTTGGATTGGTTTGAAAAACCCAGGAAGTTGAATATCTCAAGAAGTTGGATAGAATATCAGCGTTTGGTTAAAAAATTTCATCTCCAAAAACCCAGAAATTGAAATTCCTATGAATTTAACTTCATGTGAAATACAAGAATTGGAATTACAAATGGGGTACATGGTAAGACAACTTCCACCCTTTTCTTACTACTCCCTCCGTTAATTAAAACTTGACGTTTTACTATTCACGCACGTTTTTTGAGGTATTAAAAATTATATAAAATATTAACTTTTTTAACATATTTTTTAAATAATTTCATACGTATTACTATTAATTATGAATTTATAAAAACAAATTTAAAAAAATGTTAATATTTCTTTATCATTCTAAAAAAGCGTTCATGAATAGTAAACAACAAGTTTTAATTAACAGAGGGAGTAATAAAAATTCCTTGTTTATCTTGCTATATCAAATCCACCATTATTTCATTTTTCAACCAAACATGTTTAATAAAATCCCATAAAGTGTAATTCCTGGAAAGTAGACTTCCCAAAAATTAAATTCTCGGGAAGTAGACTTCCTACATTTATCCAAACGAGCACTTATGCCATCTTTAATGGTGGTACTATGAGTACCATAGCTAATTTAAAAAAAGAAAAGAAAAGAAAATGTCAGATTTTTTTATCAAACCAATGTAAATTATGTGAGAGGAGTATCATACTCCCTCTGTTAATTAAAACTTGTCGTTTACTATTCATGCACGCTTTTCAAAAACTATATAAAATATTAACTTTTTTTTAAAATTTGTTTTTATAAATGGATACTTAATAGTAAGAAGTATGAATTTATTTAAAAAAATTATTTAAAAAGTTATTGTTTTATATAGTTTTTAACACCTAAAAAGCGTGCGTGAATAGTAAAACGTCAAGTTTTAATTATCGGAGGGAGTATTATGGTACTCACTTTATTTGTTCTCCCCCACTTTTGTATTATTTAATTTTTTAATAGGTTATGATACTCAATTAGAGTACCACTATTAAAGATGCTCTTAGTATAATCTATAAATTACCCATTTCGATTTTATAATCCGATTCTAATGATCCGATTCCAACAATCTTACCAAATAGACCCAAACCTGTCACTTAGAAGCAATTGGAGAGAGGAATGGGAGGTGGGGATTAGAGATTGAATTTTAGTAATTAAATACTAATATAATATTATAATCATATTATAAATATGTTGGAAATAATTGTTATAGAAGGGTATATTCGTAAATTGAATTGGTAAAAAAAGATGAATTGTGAGATGCTAATGATGCTATTGTTAAAGTGAAAAAAGTAAGGAATGGATGCTATTTTGATGTGGCGGAGAGAGATGAATAAAAAAATACTTTCTCCGTTCTAAAATATAAGTCATTTTGACTTTGTGGCGCGTTTTTTAAGGAGTTAAAAACTATATAAAATATTAACTTTTTTGTTAATTTTTTAAAATAATATTATAATTATTAATAATAAGTATAATATTATTTTAAAAAATTAATAAAAAATTTAATATTTTATATAGTTTTTAGCTTCTTAAAAAACGTGCCACAAAGTCAAAACGACTTATATTTTAGAACAGAGGGAGTAATAATTTTAGTATCTTAAATAATAATTGATAAACATGGTCTTATGTTAATAAAATCTCATAAAGTATAATTCATGGGAAGTAGACTTCCCAGGAATTAAATTCCCGAGAAGTAGACTTCCTACATTTATCCAAACGAGCAGTTAGTATAATCTATAGATTACCCATTTCGATTTTATAATCCGATTCTAATTTCTAATGATCCGATTCCAACAACCTTACCCAAATAGATCCAAACCTCTTAATCGGAAGCAATTGGAGAGGAGGGAATGGGAGGTGGGGATTAGAGATTGAGCAGTGGTTTGAGAGAGAGAGAGAGAGATATGTCAGTAAATAATAGTGTCAGCACAGTAACGTACAATAGGACTGAGCACTCTACTCTACGGTGTGGAGTGCAGAGTGCAGACAAATCCAAAATGCAAATGCGCGTGTTGGGGGAACCAAATCGGCAAATCAACTCTTCTGAGTTTGACTGTCCACTGACTCATCCCCTCCCCTCTCTTATCATCTTTCATCAAGCTTCAACATCAAGCCATTTGTTTTGACCATAATCCACCCTAATTAGGTCTCCCATTTTGACTAATTGCTTCCCTAATTATTTAAGCCCGCTGGAAATATTACTCCATCTTATCTAAAATACTCTATCCGTCTCAAACATTTAAATCATTTTAGACTAATTTACTTCTATCAAAATATATACTCCGTTCGTTCACTTTTATACTCCATTCGTTCACTTTAGAATTATAGAATATTTAAATCACACTAATTATACTCCATTCGTTCGCTTTTATTTTGTCTTTTTACTATTTGTACACATTTTTTAAGGTGAGAAAAGTATAAAATGTTTACTTCTTTTAATAATATTATACTATACTTATTACTACTCCCACCATTCGACAAAATATGTCATTTTACTATTCATGCACGTTTTTTTAGGGGATAAAAACTATATAAAGTATCTAGTTTTTTAATAATTTTTTTAACAATTTCGTAGTTATTATCAATAAGTACAAACTTGTTAAAAAATCTATAAAAAATAAATATTTTATATAGTTTTTATCATTCTAAAAATGCGTGCGTAAATAGTAAATGACATGTTTTCTCGAATGGATGGTGTAAATAGTATGAGATTATTAAATAAAATAAAAAAATAATATTTTATATATTTTTATCATCCTAAGAAAACGTGCTTCAATAGTTAACGATAAATAAAAGTGAACAGAAGTAGTACCATATTTCAATATCCAATGCATAATTTTCCTTCCTAATGAAAAAATAATTATTCTTACTATTTATCACTCAATCAACTATTCAAACTTTTAAAAAAAATAAAGATAAATATGGAATATATGTCTTTAATCCACCTTACCCGAAAGCATCCTCTTGGATGAGATTTAGAAGACCGGAATCGTTGTAATTATTTTGAAAATTTTCATTGGCACACATTAAAAATCTAAATATATTTTCTCTTACATTAAATTAATTAGCGTCTTAGATCAACACATTGTAACCCGACATATGTTTTCTTTTCTCTTCTTTAACTAGTGTAACTGTAAGTGTAAAATTTGTTGCTCAATTTCAACTGATTTATAAACTTGTTGTCAAACTAGTTTATTTTTCAATCAAAACAACTCAATCAATATCACCAGTGTCCATGTACCAAGGTTAGCTAGGGTTGCCTAAAATCGAGACTAGATCGTAAATTGATTGTTTATGACTTTTCTTTAACAGTATCCGTGATTTATCAATCCAAACTATGTGTACCGAAAAACCCGAGTTCTTAACATCTAAATTGTAAGCTCGTAGTAGAAGACTCCAAAAAGGAATGTGAATAGCGAGAACATGAATGAAACTAACACGATATCTCACTGTCCGAAAAACAGAAAGCAGAAACCCACGATAAGAAAAAGAAATAACTCCTGAAAAAACGCGGACCAAAATGTATGGTTTGATCCACAGGAGTGATGCTCTAGCTCTCTTATGATTACTCTCGATTACCACCCATTTTGAGTCCAACCATCACAATTTAGATGGTTGGATTGAGCCATTGGTGGCTCCACCACCGGTCCACCACCCACCACCACCCCTACGCCTCCTCCGCCGCCCACCCTATACTCTGTATAGTGATTGCCCTCTATTTTTGACTCTTTATACTCTTCACTAGCTAGTATGTGCAATGGGTGCATGTGATTTAACGTGGCCACTCAATTCGCCATACCTAAGTTCGTCCGTGACTAATCAAAATATGTAACATTTAATTTATAAGCTTTGTCTATTTCATTTAAATTGATCGAATACCTAAGTTTGTGGATTGGATTGGATTGGATATCAACTATATATTCCAAACCTCGATCTTCCGCTATCTAATTCGAGTTTAGATCGATCGCCTTGCTAGTTTATATTGGGTTACATTTGGTATTACGCAAAATTATTTTAGGTCAAAATTATTGATTAAAAAAATTCAAAAAATTACAATGATGTTATAATTAAGGATTCGTGTAAATTTGAGAAAAAATATTTTTAAAAAAAACATGAAAAAATATATTTTTTAAAGTAAATATGATAGTCACAAAATAGGCATATATATGTTTGTTAAAATTATTTTATTTGGTGAAAATATTTTTTGGGTATATATTTTTTTGAATATTTTTTATCAACAATTTTTATCTAAAATAACTTTGTGTGCAACATTGAGTTCGAGGTCCACATAAAGTGTAATAGGTGCTTTCAACTCATCTAATTCTACTTCTATCATAATTTGCTAATGTATTCCTTTTATTATTAATAAAATCATTTTAATCCATAAATGAATGAATAAAAAAATCAAAATCTTAAATTTGGGTGGGGTGAAGACTACTACATACTTTTTGGTCGAAAAGACAAATAGGTATATTAAATCGGTGAGGATCTGGTGTCCCGGTTTGTGCTGTCTCTTTCCTGTGCCTCTCTTAAACTCTTCATTTTTTTCTTTTTAACTTATTATTTTAATTTTAATTATTTTTTTTATTTTGGGGGATGGGGAGGGAAAATCAGGGGGCTAGGGCCTGTCCCTAAAGGGATAGGTGTTCCCGCTCGATATTAAATGACCCCCTAAAACGTATTGATATATTAAAAGACTGAAGGGACAAATAAGTATATTAAAAGTGCTCATGTAGACAAATTAATATATTAAAATAATGTAAGGAACAAATAGCCCATTATGTCTTATTGGGTTTCATGTCGTTCGGTTTTTCTTAATAAAAATATTTTCATATATTTTTAAATAATTAATTCTTTATTTAACTCTTATTCATTTGACTATATAATCATAAAAAAAATTAAAATTTGGCTATATTTCTATCAATTTATATAACTATTTTTTTCATATGTTTGTAACTAATAATGTGGTATAAAATATTATTACATAAAAAATTTATTGGTATTTTGAATAAATTACATAAAAAAACACTTATTTGTCTTTTTGGCCAAAAAATAAATAGTTTTATAATTTTTCTTTTTGGTAAAAAAAACTTATTTGTTTTTTTTATAATTTATACAAAATACTAATAAATGTTTTATGTAATAATATTTTATACCACATTATTAGTTATAAACATATGACAAAAAATAAATAGTTTTGTAATTTGATAGAAATATATGCAATTTTAATTTTAATTTATGATTATATAGTCAAATGAACGTGAGTTAAATAAAGAATTAATTATTTAAAAATATATAAAAATGTTTTTATTAAGAAAAATCAAATGATATGAAGCTCAATGAGGCAAAAAGAGTTATTTGTCTCTTAGAGATTTTTAATATACCAATTTATCCACAAGAGCACTTTTAAGAAAAAACCGCGTTTATTTTGTCTCCCTTCTATCATCTTCTTCGTGGAGGCGAAGAGAGACAAGCCCGACCTGGCCATACCGGCCATACCGCTGTCGAGGCCGTCGAGGAGGAAGGTCATGTAGGGCAACCAGGAGGTTATCGACGGTAGCGTTCCGACTCGGGTTTGACCCGTCGGTGGAAGGGATGGAGACGACGTTGGAGCTTAGATGGCCGCCGGTGGTGGTGTGGGTGACGAAGTTGTCCGCAAGGAGGTCGTAGGTGTTGTTGAAGCAGCTGGAGCGTGGGGCAGAGTTGCAGATGCCGTATTTGGTGGAGGAGGAGTACCCGAAGTCGTAGTCAACCCACAAGAATTGTCCGCCGACGTCGACGATGAGGTGAACGGGACAAGGGACCTGCGCTGGGCAAATTGGGTAGTGTATTGGAGGGTGGCGTGGCACCGAACTTGGAGACCGGGAGTGGTGGCTAGCTGGAGCATGGAAGTCGTCGCCGATGGCTGAGGGATTGACGAAGAAGATGATATAAATGAGTTTGGATCCCATGAATTTGGCCTTCAAATTCATGTGTGGAGTTGGATTTTACACTCACAAAAAAACTAAAGATAAAAAGGGTGGGGATGGGAGTGGGGGGTAAGGGAGGGGGGCAAATTTAACCGTCGGTTATTTTTTTTACGGTTGAGATTTGTCCAACTTCACCCATTAATTTGAATTTGATCCCAATCCGATAGAAATGGGAGACAAAAAAAACGCGTGCCTAATTCGCGTTTCACAAGTTTTTTTTAATTTAAAATTTTATATTGAAATAAATGCCGTTTCAAACCGCGTTTTACCTTAAATTAATGGTTAAACGCGGTTTGAAACCATGTTTCTTTCGTTTATTTAGGTGGGTTTTACTAGGGTGGTTCTCGGCGACATTTCTGGGTGTTTGCGACGTTCCTTTTCTGAGTTGGGGATCTGGCGTCCGATGTCGGGTCTGGCTGGAGTCGAGGCGGTGTATATCGAGGCGACTCCGTGATTCGGAAATTTCCTTGGAGGATCGTCTTCAATGCCCACATGGACTCCTGATGTACCGCTGGCCAGCGGTGTCATTGTTTTATGGCACTTGGCATCGGGTTGTAGTCTACGTTGTCTCCAGCGTCTTAGGGATAGGTTCGTTTGTTCGCTTAGATATGTTTGCTTTCCACTTTTTGTATTCCACCTTTCTACTTTAGATTGTATGTTTGACGGTTCGCCATCTGCCGACTTTGTCGGCCACTGGAGGAGTCAGGTCTGTCTAGCCCTCGAATTCTTACCTTATAAAAAAAACATGTGAAGTTTAATGAGTCAATATATTATATCTAGAGGAAAATATTGACTTTTCGTTAGAATACTGCAATAATATTGTTTGTCTATTTTAGAATATTAAGACCGTATTGCTTTAATTTTCTTTATAAAAAAAAGAAAAATGGATAACGAAATGAAATAATCAAAAATAAAAAAGCTAACAATTAAATAAAAATAGTAAAAACAATATAATGAACATTGAACTTTGAAATAATTGTATTGTTCAAATAACTTGACTATATAACCTATCTTTTCGAAGTTTTTGAACCGAATTATAGTAAGAGAATGTCAAGGTAAGTAAAATATAAAGGCATTTTAGTTTATTGATATACCATTAAAGTATTATTATGCGTCCGATTTTAAAATGCTCATAACTTTTTACTCAGATGTCGAATTAAGGCGTATAATATATCAAAGCGAAGCTATCGACGAGGAGAACATATGTGCATACATAGTTCTTCGAAGGAAAGGAGGGACTCATGCTCCCCTTTGCCCCCCCCCCCCCCCCCCCCCCCCCAACTCCACTTGTGGTTCCAGGAGACACCTTAATTTAAAAAAGTAAATATAACACCATTAAAATTAAAAAAAATAAAATTTGTCCGTCCTTGTAAATGAGGGGGCATCTTTTTTTTTTTTTGTGTGTATAAAACTAAAATAACATGTTTCACATTGCTGTAGGTCAAATATATGTTATCTATGTACTGTGTTGCAGTTGAAGGTTGAAACAACTTAACACATGGGGATTCAAAACAATAGGGTCATCTTTGAATCGTAATACATTGACTTCTAGCTTGCAACCGATCTGATATACATATATAGGCTGGATTTGGTATGAAGTATTAACAACCATTATGTGAAATAGATACCACCATAATTATTCATTTCACATAAAATAATTATTAATATAAATAGTTTTTTTCATATACAAATTATGGGTCTATTATATACGAATAATTATGTTATTTCAGACGAATAATTCTTATCTTTAACTTTTGTTTTAAATCTTAGTCATTTATCTTTTTATTTCAGTGTTTCAGATTTATTCACAAATTATAGTGGCAAATTATAGTGGTGCTTACAAATGTAATGTTCTATTCTCTAATCTCTATATATTTAATTGATTTTAATTTAATAAATAATTAAACTGATCGACAAGGAACTAAAATACAGACAGTTGGAATTGAAATAAGAGGGTATGTGGAAATGCTATATATATATATTGATGGATTAGAATTGAACAACTAGCTAGTTGTTAGTTGTTTGGTAGCAGCTTGGAGTGGTATAACAATTCATTGGGCGTTGAGCTTGTTGTTAAAATTAAAACCCCTTTTATTTAATAATCAACACTTAATTAATTTAAGAGGTTAATGGGAACAATTATTGACCTTCAAACAAATTTAGTTTCAAATTAATTAGGGGATACATGCATCTGTCATGGTTATCCCTTTTCTTCCTAATTATCCATTCACTTCTTAATTTACATCCATATAGTATATATTTTTTCTATTAAGGCGGTAATTTGGGTGGTGTTAGATTCTGCTAGGCCACCATCCAATATATAGCGTTCTTATGGATGAGAACACGAAATTATGGGTGTGTTAGATTCTGCTAGGCCACCATCCAATATATAGCGTTCTTATGGATGAGAACACGAAATTATGGGTGAGAATCCAATTGCTCAGGATCTAAAAAATGATGCAGTTGCATGTGTGTAATCTGACTAGCAACTTGGTTGACATAAAATCTTAAATATTCAAAGTCTTGGAGGAGAAGAAGAATGTTCGATCTTAATTACCAGGATCTCGATCTTCAAAGCAGTAGCGGAACCTAAGGTATCTAACATAGGTCCGAAAAAAATATTTGGAAATTTTTTAGTTGATTTATATCAATCTCACAACAATTTTAAAAAATATTGCTCTAAAATGAAGATATATAAGGAGATTTAAACCATTGACTTATAGGTTAAAATAATTATCATTTACCATATATGTTAGAGAAATTAATTATTTAAATACATTTTTTCTTCCATATATAATAAAAAACAAATGATATATATCATTTTTTTTCCTGCCCCGGAGGCCATGGCCATCTCCCGCCTCAAAGATGTACTACTCCAAATGACACTTTCAATGGTCATTGACGATATGACAGTTAGGTTGTCGTCTTCCACCTCAATCCGCTTAAATCTCATCTCCTTTGATGCCAGAAAACATTGGTGCAGGGCAACTGCTTCTGCCATCAAGACCGATGATGAACACACTATAATGCATCAAAAGCCACAATTGATCCATAACGATCTCGGATAACAAATCTCATCATAACTTCCCCGTTGGCAATTTAGAACCATAATTGTATAGGTAGAAGATGATAGTTTGGTCTTTAACATGTAATCGACCGAGCAATATGCTTCTCGATTATATAGGAGAGACATGTATTTGAGATTGTATACAAAAATATATTAATTATTATATAAAACAAATTAGTAAATGACTATTTTTTTTTAAAAAAAAAGTGTGACAACACAAATTTGATCGAGATTAGATTTGGAAGAGAGTAAAATGAGTATGTTTGAAAGGGGAGCAACAAGCCATAATGTCGGCATGCCATGTAATCACTCTTACACTTCACATGTGGGTCCCCATCCTCTCATCATTCATTTTCCACCGTTGGATCCCTCGCTTCTTTTTTTTTAAATGAAATAAAAATGTGAGAAATCGAAAGGGCGAACAAAATCGGATGACGAGCTAACTGTCATAATACAACTAGAAATAAGGAAATATAAGAAGAAAATACCAAAATACAAAATATCTCAGCAAATAGGACCGGAAGAGAGACAGTCGAAGGACACCAAGTGAAAAATGTGAATACTGAAAATATGGGAAAGTCATGAAACTGACACGACGTCTTGACGCCGGGGAGATAGAGGCAGAAACCCCTCGCTTCCTAACCCATAATCACTTACATATTAATCCATTTAAGAAAAAAAATTAATTATAATTTAGATTTATTATTTTTGTTATATTTTTAATAGATTTTTTATATGAATAATAAATATAAACTTGTTATTAAATATTAATGGAGGGAGTTTGAAATCTAAAGGAACATGAAAAAATAGTTTTATTTTAAATTTGCAAAAATTAAAATGAGTATATTTTTTTGGAGAACCAAGAAGCCACGTATTTGCCAATATTTGATCATTTGGTTCCAAAACTTTAGAACATATTAATATTTAATCTATCGGACACTATTAGTAATCAAACTTTATAATGTTCGCTATTTAATGTATTTATTGTGTTTAGTTTCCAAAGATATACTTTGATCGATATTCATATTCTTATTATTTATCGTAAGTGTTGTTTTAGGCTTAATTTGTTCACAAATTTTAGTGAAATTATGATTTTTTTATGATTATATACATCTCGTGAACAAATTATTTGAATAAAAAATAAGTTGAAAAAAAATCTATTAACTAAATGCTAATTACTTGCTTATAAAACATAAAACGACACTAGAAGATATTAAATTTTATAACCTAAAACAACATTTAAAATGAATCAGAAAGAGTAAATTATTTATTTGTTGAATTAAAAAACTAATTATATTTTTTCTTCTTCTACTTCATGTAAAATGTACAATTTGAACATTATCCTATTTAGACCTTAATTAATAATATAACAAGGGCTAGTTTATGTGGTGTAACGATAACTTAGGTGTTATCATCGTTTTCGTTCTCATTTTTGTATCCGTTTTTTTGTTGCTTTACATTTCGTGCTTGTGCCTCTTGTTTATCGTTTGATTTTGGTTACTTATATTTATTTTGTCCTCTTTTTTATGGTATTAGGTCTTTCATAAACAATTTTTTGACATATGTATGTAACTCGACCTCTTACACATAGATATTTTTTAATTTTGATTTTTTTGATAATTTTTAATAATTTTAGGGATAACAAAGTATAAAAAGAGTAAGAAATCACAAAAAATGGGTTCAAAATCCCTTAAACCTTACTTTTTTATATATATATTTTTTGTTTTTCTTAATTTTCTTTATGAAAAAATAAAATTTCTCCCATATATTTACACAAAAATATTCTTTTCCATATATATATAAAAAATTCATGAATCTGACTACACTAGATTGAGGTTATTGGTGTTGTTATAAAATGTACAACTGGTAAGAGCACCCACATTGGGGTGTTTAAAAGATAAAAATAAGGAACTTAATAATAAAATAATAAAGAATTGATATATTTATTTAAGGAATGATTTGATGAGTTTACTAATAAGAAACTCTTAAAAATCAAAGAAAGAAAGAAAATGGGGGGCACATGGGTGAGATGGTAGGAAAGAGAAAGAAATAGAAAGATAGTGGTGGACTATTTTTAATTTTATACTCCATTTGTCTCAAAATTTAAGTCATTTTAGTATTTTGCACAAATTTTAATAAAACACTCACCCCTCAATCAACATTATCATTCTACTAACTTTTTTATAAATTTTATTATTCCGTATTTTTTAACACCCACTATATTTTTTAACCAATCAAAATATTTAAAAAAGTCAAAAACACACAAATCGATACAGATCATTACTATCCCCTACCCAAAAAAACCTAAAATGACCTAAATTTTGATACCTGAATTAAAGGTTAAAACGACCTAAATTTTGAGATGGAGGAATATTATTTAGTTTAGAATAAAATGGGTTGTATGAATGTAGGTAAAAAATTAACTTAAAGTTTTTTTTATGGAAAAAGAAAAAAAAAATGAGAGTTAAGTAACTGAATTGGGTTCTATGGATGTGGATGCTATAAGAGGTTAAAGTATTGGGAGGGAGCACTATAGTTTGTGGATTAAAAGAATTAATATAAGTAAATAAATAATTTTATAAGTAAAAAAGAAACCAGAAACATTCCTGTCAAAGTGGACACACCAAACCGCCTATATAACCTTTTTTTCAATACTACACACTTACTTACTCACCTCAAAACCCTCCCCCTCCCTCCCTATCTCTCTCTCTCTCTAGCCACGAGATTCAAGAAATGTCATCGGAGATGAAATCGGTCAAAGGCGGCTTCCTAGGCGGCGGCGGCACGGACCACCCGCCGGAGCCTGAGAACCTGCAGTGCCCTCGCTGCGAATCTACCAACACCAAGTTCTGCTACTACAACAACTACAACCTCTCCCAGCCGCGCTACTTCTGCAAGTCCTGCCGTCGCTACTGGACCCGCGGCGGCTCCCTCCGCAACGTCCCCGTCGGCGGCGGCTCCCGCAAGAACTCCAAGCGCCTCCGCCCCTCCCTCTCCTCCTCCCCGCTCCCTCCTCCCATCCTCTCCGCCGAGATCAAGTCCGAGCCAACCCCAACCCCTCCGCCGCCGCCTCCTCCGACGCTTTCCCCCTTCCGCTGCGAGATGAACCTCAACGAGGCGCTCCCGGTGAGCTTCAGCTCCTTGCTCGGCGCCGGCGGGTTCCTGGGCCTGGGCGGGTACGGCATCGGGCTCGGGCCGGATCCCGGGCCTAGCCACCACACCCCATCCGCTTTCGACATGTTAGGGTTAGGGTTTGGCAAGGACTGGCCGGCGATCGTCACCGGAACAGGCGGATCATCCGGAGGCTCGTCGTCAGGTTGCAACACGTGGCAGCTCGAAACAGGCGCCCTAACGGACGGCTCAGATTGCTTCGGGTGGCCCGACCTCGCCATTTCCACTCCCGGAACCGCCGGTTTGGAGTGAACCGGGTTCGCTTCCGGTTCGTGGCTCTCTAATTTCAGTTATGTTTGTTTTGTTTTTTGTTTTGATTTTGGTTTGGCCGGTTTGGATTTTAGGCATCATGGTATAGGAGGTTCTAAAATAGACAAATAGATGAAGATAGGAGACAATGTTATGGGGAGATGTGTCCTTTTTTTTTCCTTTTTTTTTTAGTTTTAATTAATGGTTCCTACTTTGAACAAACCCTAAAAAAAAAAAAATTGGAACTCAATTTTTTGGGATTGGGTTTATGAACATATTCTGTCACTGCAACTGAACTGCCATCTTTTGCTTGTTGTATCTTGTTTTATTGCGTATTCTTTGTTTGTTTGGGTACAATAAAATATTTTTAAGATTAATCGGATTCACAAAGCGGAAATCGGAGACATCGGAAGCTTGCGGCATAAAGGGCGAGATTGGTGGCATTATGGGGACAACGGTGGGCTCGCTCTCAATTTGTTTTGTTTTGGGCAAATTTCAAATTGGGAACCAAATTGGGTCTTTTTACGGCAATGTACAAATTTCGCCGGATAGGGCCCGGGGATGGCCCGACCCGGGCCCATGGTAAAATCCTAATAATGGCGAATGATTTGATGTGAACGTCAAGTGTCACACTCTCTTGCAACTCCCATTTGGCGTGTCTTGTTTGCTTTACTTGCCTTTGGCATTTCCATTCATCCGTCGATCGATCGGATCGACGGATGGTGGTCTGTCGATGAACTGACTCCAAATGTAATCTCTTGATGGGGCGGGTTTTCGGGGCCTCGATCGAGGTCTCATCATGCTCGGTTTGGTAAAGAAATGATGCGTTTTGTGGCGCATGCAATGCAAATAGGAGGGTGCAGTGCACGCTAAGCACATGAAATCATTGCATATTTTTTTGTATATCATCTCTAAAGCCAAAGTGTGTGGAATGTGGATGAGTTGTTTTTATGTCATTTTATAAATTTGCACTTATATACTTAATTATTAATCTAATCTTTACTTTATTCAAAATTATAACTAACATTTCTTTAATTATTATAATGTTAATTTTGAAAAATAGATAAAAAAATATACTTAAAATGAAATTTTTTTAACGAGGTTTTCTCATTAAACCAGGATTTTTTTCCTTAACGGATGGAGTAATGAGTAGTAACCATTCCAAAATGGTTCCGTCCGAAAGGATTTGTGGATAGTACCTAAAGGTACGCGGTTCGAACTCCGGATGTAATGAGTAGTGATAGTACGTAGTAGTCCACCTAATCAAGCTCATCTTGTGCGTTGGCCTGCAACTGATCTCCACTTGCCCACACACCTCCGATGGGCCATGCCCGGGCCCACCATTGGTCACCATTTTCCCCTACCAAATCATCTTCTTTGACTCATTCTATGGCCAACTCTAATAACAAGTCATGGGTGGTCCACCCCCTCCCAAAACTAGAGCTGATAAAACCTAATCCAACTTTAAAGTGTACTTAAAACATAAACTAAATTCGAAATAAGAGAAACTAGAAATGAATCGAACTCAAAATAAAATTCGTTTAATTGCATTAATACGACTTTAATTAAAAATTTATATATAGAATCGAACCTAGTAATGACCCGAACTTAAAAAGATCCCAATCCATAATTGTCTGACTCGATATTCAATGTTATTAATAAGTATAATGTTATTTTTTTAAATTAATAAAAGAAAGTGAATGAGAATAGTAAATGACATGTTTGACAAACTGATTGAATATTAAGTTAATCTACACTACATTTATCTTATTTTTACAATATTACAACCTTAAAGAGTAGTTTATTTTATTTAATATAAATTTGACTGGAACCCCTTCCTATCGCTTATCACTTTTTATTTCATTTTATTCTATTTCATTTTTATTTTATTTTATTTATTATTTTGTTACCTATTGGTCTCTTCTTAGGTCACTTAAAAACACTCTCTCAATTTAGTTGAGAAAAGGTTATGTACATCTCGACCCTCCAGACCCTGTTTGGAGCAGGATATGATGAGAATATTGTTGTTGTATAAATTTGGCTAATATAAAAACATACTTATATATTTTCACTAATATGGTGGGATCGCGATTCGATTTTACGATCGGATCCAGAATCCCGATTTTAATAACAATGTTGATAATGGCCCAACCTGAACTTGCCTAAATGCCAGCTCTATGCACATACAAAATTTGCTTCTATTGATACACACAGCTTTGTCTGAGAAGATGAGTTTATGCATAAAGAAGATTAACAATTAACATTACAAAGAAACAAAGGAACTTGAATGGTGTTTATTAGTTTGGGGGCTTGAAGAATTTGAGCTTGAGGCCAGTGCTGATAAGACTCCAGATTCCTCCAACTGAAAGGGCCAGGCTGAAGGCGATCCCGAGCCAACCGAGGGTCCAGTGGAAGTACCAGTCGAAGCTGCGCCTAGTCGGTTGCTTGAGCAGCACCCACATGAAACACGGGTAGGCGAAGGTGACTGGGAGGGTTAGCCCTCCCAGGAGACCCGCGACGCTGGAGAGGAAAGGGAGTGCCACCCCGATGAGGAGTGAGATGAACGCGTAGAAGACTCTGAATCCGGACCTGACCCAAATGGAGCAAGGCCGATTGGTCCGGCTTGTGTAGCTCGCCTCGAAGCTGTCGAAGACGGGCATTGAGTATATCTGGAAGCTGCTTAGGCAGTTGAACACCACCAGAAGGAAAGTCATCGCGAGAAGGCCTCTTGGGATGTCGCGGATGTGGAATCCGTATATCGCGTTTAGCATCCCTCCTGACGGCATCTGCAGCAAAAATGCGCAAGTTAGTTTGAACTGTGTAACAGACTACGAATGGCGTAGCTGTTTCGACTTACAAGGTTTCCGTAAGCCCAGTAACCGCCGATGGCAATGGGGAACAAGCACATTGCTATGATCAGATAAGCAATCTTCGTTCCTCTCCACATCGGCACATGAGCTGGATGCTTGAATGTCGATGGCATTGTAGCCTGCAAAGCAGGAAATTTGATGAATTCCGAATGCCTATATGTTAATAAAGAAAAGTTTCGGGATAGCAGATTCCGAACCTGGATTTCTAAGACCAAGTTGTGGCCCCGAAATGCAAAGGCGACGATTCCAAGCGCATTGAGGACAGAAAAGACAGATGCAGTAGACGAAGGCAGTGAAATCGGATGGTAAGATATCGTAGGCGGCCTTTGCTGACTAACTGAGAGCACCCAGACCATGGTGGAGTAGGTTATTGCAGTCACAGCTCCGATAAGAGACAGCCCGGCTATCGAATTGAGGTTCGGAAGCTGAGACAGAACAATGCATAATGTGGTGAACACGAGGTACCACTCAACGGTAGTGAGCGGATTGGATGAACACAGAGGTCCACACACTATCTGGAAAAACAGCTTCATGGTCTCTCCCCCTATCAGTATTAACGCAGTCGCGGTTCCTGCAGATAAATACACTGTCGGGAAGAGCGCAAGCCAGAGGCCCATCTTTTCTCCTACCAACAAGGCATTCATAGACGCGAAATCAGCCAAGCCATTACAAGACAGGTTGTTAAAATGCAACCATATACTAAGAGAACTTTGGGTTCGGGTCAAGTTATCATTTATAGGTTGTTCTAGTTATGCTTGTCGTCATAAGAAAGAACGAATGAATCAACACTCACCAAATGCAGCCTGCGCGAGCTCCACATATCTGTTGTATCTCTTGCCGGGAACTGCTTCGTGTAGCTGAACTAGAATCCATAAGGTGTAGAGTTGCCAAATATACGCGATTGTCAAAGAAAGTATCCCCCATCCCCTGCAACATATTCGAGCAATGATCAAGAGTAAGTCATAAGAAGGCGGATTTCTCAATATTTCCCTTGTCCTTCAAGAACAAACTGTCGTATGAAAACGCGAGTCACTTCGGATTTATTTTGTTTTTGGTTATACCATTTTAACACAAAAGTTTAAGTCATTATGTAGTCATCTCCTTATATTTTGTGTTGTTATACGACTCACAAAATAAACCCGACACGACTTCCGTTTTCATACGATCCGACCGGAGTTTCTCGGAATTTCACACCATTCCAACTTCCAAGCATCACTTCACAGACTAAAACACTAAATGCTTTTGCAATCGCTATATTAAACGTTCTGTCAAACACGCTCTAATGTACCAAACCTAGGAGAGGCATGTGAACAACTACACAAGTGATGTCTTTATCTTTCTAAAAGAGGTTGAATAACTACAATTTACAAGTCACTTTAATGGGTAAAGCTAAAGCAATGGGCAACAACAAAAGCTGAAAGGGACTCAACTAAGATACCTTCAGATTTCATTATCAACACCTCACTGTACATTTTGACTAGCAAGACGATGTGAGTTGACTAATCATCTTCAATTTTGATTAATTATTTATTGCTGCAAATCTGCAATTGGACAGTACACTAAAAAACCCCCAAATTCAATTTCCAACAGTGCTCATCAAAAACCCTAATTGAAAACACGAGCTTGAAATTGGGGATCGGAATTCAGAAATTACCATCCAAGGAAGGAGAAAGCGACGGGGATAACGAGGGCTTGGAAGCCAATGCCGGCGTTGAGGCTATGAAACGCGGCGTAGTGGGCGTTGCCGTTGCGGGACTCGGTGATCGGAAGCCACGCGTCTTGTGGGTTGAGCTTGGTGAGGTGGCCGACTTCCTCCAAGTACCCTTTCATGTTAACCAAAACCCTCTTCATCGGCGTCCCGATGGGGCTCAGGAACCTCGGCGATATGAACGAAGTCGGCGTCCACGCCGCCGACGACCTCGCCTCCTTTGCCGACGGCGCTTTCGCAGGCGACCTCTGGCCCGACGGCGTCTGCGTGTCCGGCGTGAGACCCCGGTTGGGGCTCGCCGGGATAGATATCAGCTCCGACTCCGGCCTCTCGTCCATTGCCGACTAACACGGATAAAGATTGGATCTTTTTACCTGTAAGTGGAAATGGGAGCTTGGGAGTGAAAGGGCTTGTTGAAGATAGGAAGAAGGAAACAGATAGGGTACGGCATTCGATAATAATGGAGGGATTCGGGGGGGTGTTGGATTCCGGTTTCTATGTGTATAATTTACGAAGACATTGGTGATTGTGATTGTGATTTTTTGCTTTTTTAAAAAAAATGATCTGACGAGATTCTTGGAGGCCTGAATCGTGTCGGGAACGGGGTGTGTGGTGTGGGTCAGGCTCCAGAGGGCGCAGAGCTCAGTGGAGGTTGACGACGAAGAAGACAACCACCAAAGTTTGAAAACGTTGCCTCTTTTTTTTTTTCTTCGGGAAAGTATAACGTTGAGCTTGAAGGCGTCTTTAAATGCACTTTAATTTCCGATTTAACATTTCTATAGTTATGAATTATGATACTCCATTTAATGTATTTCTATAATAAATTTTCAAAGTTATTACTCCATCTACTGTATTTCTGTAATAAATTTCACTTTATTTATTTAAAAACTAAAAATTCTACTCCATATAAAATATTATTTTTAAGTTTTTTTATTTATAAATTCATACTTATCAGTAGTATTAATAAGTACAGTAGGTAATAATTAAAAAAATAATATTTTATAGAGTTTTTACATCTTTAAAAATATGCATAAATGTTTAAACGACATTTAATTTGAGTCGGATGGAGTATTTATTTTTGTTTGAAAACCGTAGGTTGATATTAGCTTTAAGAAAAGATAGACAGTTAAAGATGAATTTTATTGAAGTTTGATAATTTAGGGTTATGTGCACATGCGATAATAGTCTAGTAAACAAGGCGAGTGAGATTCCATTTTAAAATCAATTATCAATAAAATAAGTAGTCTACCAATTTATATACAACATTTATTAAACTCATATTTTCAATACGTGATAATTCTAACAAGTCTCAATAAGTTTGAACACACATGTGTTAAATTGACTTAGCCTTCAAGATTAGTCTTTATTTTCGTCCAAAAATGAAAATGTCTATTTCATTGATAATCCTTTTTCATGGTAAAAGAATAGCAATTTTACACAAATATTACTCCGTAATATTATATCAACTCCATAGGTTGGAACAATTTTTTACGAAGTAATCTCTCCGATTTTTAATATAAGACATTTGACTTTTGTGTAAGTGGTTTAAGGAGCTAAAAACTATATACAATATTAATTTTTTTAATTAAATTTTTTTATATTATAATACTTACTATTAATAAGTATTATAATGTAAAAAAATTTAATTAAAAAAATAAATATTGTATATAGTTTTTAGCTCCTTAAACCACGTGTATAAAAATCAAATGCCTTATATTAAAAATCGGAGGGAATACTAATTTGTTAGGTTAAACTTTAATTGTGTACCCTTAGGAAATGTGTACATGTAGTAATGATATCCCTTGAAGATGGAGACAAGATGTTACTGTGGAAATGGAATGCAGAGTAACGTAGCTCATTTGCTCGTTGATTTGTTAAGTCAATGTAAAGAAGTCTGAAGTGGGAACCTGCAGGAAGAGCAAATGAAAAAAATTATCCTATCTTTTGAAATGTGTGAAGAGATCAAAATTGCACATCAAAAACTTTAGTACCAATTTTATTTTATTTTTATTAGAAAATAATTTGAGGATCATATTACTCATCGAAAGGCTGATAAAATCGACAGTCGATAAACCATCAAATATACAGCGTAAAATAAAAAGGTACAATATAAAAAACGGCATTTAAAAATCCTTTGTCGAACAAACAAGCCTAACTCAAAAAAGTTGGGGACAACATAGACTAATCTCGGAGCTAAGCATCACCAAGCGATGACACCGCTGGTTAGCGGTACATCAGGAGTCCCTATGGGCGATAAAGACGAACCTTCAAGGAAATTTCCGGAACACGGAGCCGTCTCGATACACACCGCCATGAACCCAGTCAGACCCGATACTGGACGCCAGAGCCCCAACTCAGACAAGGACCGCCAATAAAAACGAAAAACGCAACTAAGAACCACCCTTGTAAAAAACGCACCAGGAAGCCCTTTAGAGATTTTATCAAAACATTTACAAGATTTTTATCAAAGCCTTTCAGGTGGGGTTACTCACAGGATAAAACAAATATATACAAAGGCATAAATATAAATATTTATGCGAAAAAATATATATGAAACATAACTTTTTTTTCCTTTTTTTTTTTTTCCGGGCTGCCTCAAGCCCAAGGCAAAACATTGGGCTCAAAGCCAAATATTACTCAACCAAGGGGAAGTCAATGAGAGAGAGAGAGATCTTGAATGAGTCCGACAACCCATCCATGGAGGACGGCCGGAGAGGGAGCTGTCGAGGATAGCCGGAGAGGTCGGCACCGATCGCCAAAGACAGCCCCGACCAACCCAGGCGGAGGGAGGAGCGTCCCCGGCCTTCCAAGAAGAAGAACGAAGATGAATTACCATCGTGCTTCAGGTCGGAGCAACCGGGTGTAGCAGCGCCTCTGCCAAGCTCTGTCGACGGTGAGAAGCAAATGCACCACTCCAGCACCACCGAAGAGAATCAACTTAGACAAGCAATTGATCTGAATTCTGTGCTGAAGAAAAGGGTTCAGGAGACTCAAATCAACAAAAGCCTCATCTCAAATTGTTTTTTTTTAATCAAAATCCAAACAAGGAATTTCGGAATTAGGGTTATACGATAGTTCACGTTCTACATCAGGTATCTCGCCAGAGTTAGGGTATGGCGGTGCCATAGTGACACGGAGACGACCACAGCCGGATTGAAGTGGTCGGAACTGGGATAAGGCGGTTGAAGTAGGTTTAGGGCGGCTGAAGTCGGGTTAGTCTCCCTCTTTCTAAAAAATCTAGAGAGAGATGAGAGAGCTTTTTGATAGGTTCTCTACTTACTAAAATGACCAAATTTAGTACCAATAAATGTGTCGTCGTCTTAAAGCGAATTTATTATATTTTCTAGGATAGTACTGATGTAGCATTGTTTTTTTTTTAATAATCCACTTTGGTGGTAAAAGCTTAGACATGTGACCCACCTAAACCAACAACAGCCATAAATCAAGTAAATTGGTTTACGTGACCGGCTAGACCCAATGTTAAATTGTTTAACTGTTTCTGCTCTTTTTACTTGTAGGGAGTATTTTATTGTGACTGAATTTAAGGTTTCCACATTAATTTCGTAATTATCTTTGTATTAATGTGTGTTATGTCTCGTACATGAAAATCTGTTAACATAATATTTTCAAATTTCATATATTATCTAAAAAAACGGTTAAAAATATGATAAAAACAATAAATCTGAATTACAATTTGAGAATTAAACTAATAACGATCAAAAAGTATGCGAGAAATATGAAATAAAAATTAATTTAGATATAAATAATCAATTCTATAAATAAAATAATATAGATATAAATAAAATAATAACTATCAAAAAATTAATTTCGATATAGATAATTATTTCCACCAAAAAATAATACTCCTTCCGTTCGGCAAAACATGTCACTTTACTATTCACCATACTTTTTCAGGGGATAAAAACTATATAAAATATCTAGTTTTTTAATAATTTTTTAAACAATTTCGTAGTTATTCTTAATAAATCCAAACTTGTTAAAAAATTTATAAAAAAATAAATATTTTATATAGTTTTTATCACTCTAAAAATGCGTGCGTGAATAGTAAACGACATATTTTGTCGATCCGAGTGAGTAGTAAATTATAACATTGTAACTTAAATTTTTTTTAAAAAAATTTCACAAAATTCAAATTATTCGAGCATAAATCAAACCAACGGACATTAAATCGAGTTTAAAAATATATTTATATTGGATTTGTTTATAAAATATACGTGGACTAAAATTTTAGAAACTTGAACCCCCACTAAGCGCCACGTGTCATCTATCTCCAGCACACGAACTGCATTCGTCACCTACCTTAATATCCCGACACGTGTCCTCCCTCTCCATCATAAACCCTCTTATCGTCTCCAACCTCACCTCTTCAACTCATCTTCAACCTCCCCAATCAGCCAGACCGACCCCCTCCAAACGCACTCCCCTCCCTCTCCAGCCATGTCCGGCGGCATCGGCCCGGCCTCCGACATCGGCCTCCCGCAAGAAAAGGCCGCCGCCGTCCAGCAGCGTCGTCGGCCGTTCCCCAGCCTCTGGCACCTCAAATGCATCGCCATCATCATTGTCCTCGCCGCCTCCGGCCTCGTCACTCTCCTAGACCTTTCCGTCGTCCTCTTCTCCACCTTCTACCTCCTCTTCCTCTCCACCTACTCCTTCCCGCCACCGTCCTCCTCCTCCTCCGCCGCCGCCGCCACAGCTCCCTTCTTCCCCAACAGCCGCATCCTCCCTATCTACGTCACCGTCGCCGGCTTCGCCGGCCTCCTCCTCCCCATCTGCTACATCGTCGCCGGAATCTACGCCGGCGACAAGCAATCCGTCGCCGCCGCCGCCCCCCACCTCTTCCTCCTCTCCAGCCAGGTGGTGATGGAGGGCATCACGGCCTCCTTCCGAAGCCGGTTCTCGACCCCGGTGTTCGCGTTCGTTCCGGTGTTCTACAACTCGTGGAGGATGCCGGCGGTGGCGGAGTGGGCCCGGTGGGAGGTGATGACGTCAGCTTCCGATCGGAGTGGGGCCCAGTGGATGGTCCACGCCGGGAGGGGCCTCGCTCTACTCAATTTGGGGCTATGGAGTTTCAACCTATTTGGGTTTTTGCTGCCTGTTTATCTCCCTAGGGCTCTTAAGAGGTACTATACCAAAGTCGAGTGATGACTAATAATTCGCGCATTTGTCAGCATCAATGTGTAACTTATATAGTCGTTTTTTGTGTAATTCCGAATGCCATCGAGGAAATGTGTCCGATTTACTCTATTCGAATCTCGGTAACTTCCAAGATATATATGAATTTGTGCATTTGAGTTGATTTGTGAACTTCGACAGAGTTGAATGCATAGCTCACAGTGTAGGTATGGCTGTTATTCGAGTCGAATGAGTCGAGTATTGCTTGTTCATTTAGAATATGAACGAGCTCGAGCCGATCCTAAGTTTTGACTCGAGTTTAAAAATGTGCTCATACTCGACTCGTTTGAGAAATGAACGAGTTCGAGCCGAGTTTTTTTCGATCTTTAAGCATTTTTACTTGCTCATTATATAATAATTTAAAAGAAATTTTAGAGATTCCAAACTATTCGAGCTTAATTCGAACAAGTTGAGTTTTGGACCGAGCTTAAAAATGTGCTCAGTGCTCATACTCGGCTCGTTTAGAAAGTGAATGAGCTCGAGCCGAGTTTTTATCGAGCGATTACGAGTCAAATTCGTGTTATTCGTGTTCATATAACACCCCTAAATGTAGGATATAACAATGTCAACAACCAAATGTAGGATATAACAATGTCAACAACCAACATCACGAATGTCAAAAAGGTCCATAATATTATAGTCATGTGATAAACTTCGAATCCATCCCTTGGCATGTTAGGATACTCATCTAACTAATTTCTCGTCATTCAAATGTACTTTCTTTAGATGGATTAATCGTTTCTATATCTGGATCGAGTTCTGTAAGACTTATTTAAGATTAATTCACTCAATTTTTGAAGATGATAAATGAGGGTTGTGGGGCTATAAATATGTTAGTATGGGATTTGAACTAAAACATGGACAAGACTTAATAGAAGCCCAATTGAATACACATATCACCCAATGGGGCCTGTTAGAGAGAGCCCGGTAAAAACAATATGAAGTGCCTAGAATCCATCTCATACTACGACTTGAAGGTTGGTTCATTTCCAATTCATTATACAAATGTGTAATTTTGAGAGTTTGTCAGGATTTTAATTTTTGTTTAATCTCATAATATGTTTTATTCCAGGAAAAGATTAAATCATTTCATGTCAATTGGTGGTGTTGGTGGTCGATCTTGATACATTTGGCAAAGTGAAACTTCTTAAACACGAAAATTTGAATATATATATATATATATATATATATATATATATATATATATATTGTGTGTAATGACTTGAGTAGCATCTCATCTTGCCTAGTGTAAAGGATTATGGATTTTTCATTTTTTGATATTTTGAGATTTTTTCGTATACTATACATTTGGAAAAAGTCTAAAATTTGTCCAGATTTCAATCATAGGAAAAATGATTTTTTTGACCATTTTAGAGGATCATTTCTCAGGAAACACCCTTAGTAAAGTCGTAACTCTTAAAGATAGCTTTCCAACGATTACTCAAATGCCCCGATCGAACCAACGCATCTCTCGTTTTATCAAAAATATCGTACACGTATCCGTAACTCTTGTTGTAAAGCACATTACTGTAATTTCGGGGCTATTTTGACATCCCGGGTGGGCGTTTGGTGAACGTATGGCCTGAGTAGCATCACACATTGCCTAGTGCAACGGATTTTCGATTTTTCATTTTTTGGTATTTTGAAATTTTTTCATACACTACCCCCTTTGGAAAAAGTCTAATATTTGTCCATATTTCAATCCTAAGTAAAAAGATTTTTTTCTAAAATTTTTCCATATTTCAAACCTAGGAAAAATGATTTATTTTGGCCATTTTAGTGGAGAATTTCTCATGAAACAGCCTTAGTAAAGTCGTACGTAGCTCTTGAAGTGAGCTTTCCAACGGTGCTCAAATGCCCCGATCGAACCAACACATCTCTCGTTTCGCCAAAAATACCGAGCACATATCTGTAACTCATGTTGTAAGGCACATTACTGTAACTTCGAGGCTATTTGGACATCCCGGTGTGCGTTTGGTGGACATATGGTCAGAGTAGCATCTGCAACTCGATTCACTTCACGAAAAATATGTCGACAAGTGGCTAACTCGAAACTCTGTAGAAGGTGCTGAGCGGCCGAGACGATCATTTCAATCTCTCATGGGCAGCACCACACGCCGGAAACTGAATTGATCATCGGGAGACTATCACCTTCAATTTCAATCCATCGGTAGCCCAAATCTCTAGCAGTAATTAATCAGGCCAGAGTGGAGTGCAAGAGCTTCGGCCATCAAGGCCGAAACGAACCCACAAGCGGATGCGCCAGAAGCTTTGACAACATCGAGGTTATCGCGTATGACATAACTAGCAGTAGCATCCCCCGATGGCAGCTTAGAGTCATCGAAATTGATCTTGAACACTCCAACTATCAGTTTGGTTCATCTAAAATTTCTCCTACGTCTTAGTGTTGGTTGTGGTTGAACTTCGTTTGATTTCATCTTTTCCCAATACAATGTTTTAGAATCTTTTAGTTATTGCAATTGTTGTTGTAAATATATCTCTTGTTTTCGTTCATCTGTGTAGTTGGCATCGGTGAATATAATCTTGTTTCCGATGGTCCATAAGCTCCATCGGATAGTGGCTAATATTGTCTTATGGGGTGTGTTGAGTTTCGAAAAGATCTCGTTTGTACTTTATCTGATTGTTTGACCCATTATAGTAATACCTCGAATGATAAACGTTGGAGATGTCTGGTATTTTAAATCCCCCTTTTATTTTAAATCCTCCCTTTTATAGTAATGTCTTACCAATCTAAAATTCATTATGACCGAACCCGACTCGAACCCAACTCGACCAGTACCCGAGCATAAATTTTACCCGAACTAACTTGACCCGTCAGTGACATGACCCGAACAAGTCTGACCCGAATCCGAGCCGAATGACCGAATTATCAGCTCTAGTTAATAACTTATATTACTGGAGTATTTAATAAAGCCCACCAATGCGTGTGGAAAATTGGAATATATATATAATAATATCCCATGTCCATACCATATGGATTCGTTTGATCCACTCCGTACTTCACAGGTTTGAGATAATATTTGGGGGTTTGATGACGGATGCGCTTTCGTCACTTGTTATTACATCACTTGTCGATTTTTTTTTTATCACTGGTCGATTTTTTGTGATATGGGTTATATATAATTTTATATATATACTCATTTTGTTTCAAAATAAATAACGTTTGATTTTTTTCACGTTTTTTAAGAAGATAAAAATCTCTATAAAATATTATTTTTTAATTAAATATCTTTTGTGTAGAAAGTCTCGAATTCAGGATCTTCCTTGACACGGACTTCTTGGAGCATTCATGCTTCACTCCCGGTGATGCGGTTTGTGTCCTTACCCCTCTCGCCTACTTCTCGCACCACCGATGAAGAGACTGGATGGATCAAATACGAAGAGAAATAATAGACAGTTAGTTTTAGACTAGAAAACGAACGGACCGATTACTAGCCAATGTTCATCTCCCTCCTTCTCAAACTCTTGATGTTCCTTTCTCTCTTCGACCAGAGATTTTTTTATCCGAAAAAAGATAAATTAAATCTATTTTTAAAGGGGTTGATCCATCAATGTCTGAGAACTTACGGATGTACATACTTAACTGATTAATTTCTCGATAACTAGTTGTGTTTGATAGATTACATAGATGTCATATTGTATAGTGGGCCAAAAGGCTCAATATCTTGTAACCTATATATATGATTGTCTAATGAATGAAACCCTCAAGGAGGACTTTATATCGATTTCATGATTCTACATGAAACTCCACCCACGCTCCACTCCATGTGTCTTCATCGGCTACCCGTTTGATCATCGCGGTTATCTTTGCCTCGATGTGCAGAGCGATAAGCTTATTGTGTCACGTCATGTCACTTTTGATGAGTCTCGCTTTCCCTTTTCTTCTCCTCCTCTCCCATCTCCCACACCTCCTATGTCCTAGTCTGAGTCAGAGTCTCCCTTCCCACACTTTCTCCTCCCCCAGGACTCTACCGGTGCTCCTACCTCTCCCCCTACACCGCCCCCACCGCCACCTCCTCCTCCTACCACCAGACCACACACCTGCAGCGTCTCCGGTGTATTCAGACCTCGTCAGATCGTCTCTATGCACGCCAACACCTCCCCTGATCCCTCCCGAACACACCTCCCCTGAGCCTTGTCGCGACCCCCTTGCCGCGACCGCATCATCATGTTGCGCCCGCGGCATACCCCCCCGCCGCGGTCCCCTTGCCGCGTCCGCAGCATTGTGCGGCGCCCGTCGCACCAAACAACCCCGCCCCCACCGTTTCCCAAGTCCCTCCTACCTCAAACCCGGCCTCGCTCTCCCCCATCCCCACCTCCCACAAAACAGCCCTCCTCGACCCGAAGTGGCAGGCAGCTATGCTCGATGAATACAGGGCCCTTACAAGGAATGGTACCTGGGTTCTAGTTCCTCGCCCTCCTTAGGCGAACGTCATCCGCTGCATGTGGCTCTTCCGCCACAAGTTCCGCTCTGATGGGTCATTGGAACGCTATATTGCTCGTCTCGTGGTTAATGGTTGATCTCAGCAGACAGGCATTGATTGTGATGAGACATTCAGCCCCGTGGTCAAGCCTGCCACTATCCGAGTGGTGCTTAGCTTAGCATTATCGCGACATTGGGCTATTCATCAGCTGGATGTCAAGAACGCCTTTCTACATGGCCATCTGAATGAGACATTTTACATGTTTCAGCCGCCGGGGTTCATTGATACTGATCGTCCCAAGCACGTCTGTCTCCTGAAGCGCTCTCTGTATGGTCTGAAATAGGCTCCACGTGCCTGGTTCAAGCGCTTTGCATCTCATCTGCTACGCTTGGGCTTCGTTGGCAGCCGCTCGGATTCTTCTCTGTTTATCTATCGCAGAGGCACAGACATGGCCTTTTTGTTACTATATGTCGACGACATCATCCTCACCGCCTCTTCTGATGCTCTTCGGACGTCTATTATTTCTCAGTTGAGTGCCGAGTTCGCCATGTCAGATTTGGGTCCGTTGTCTTACTTCTTGGGCGTCGCCGTCCGGCATCATGCGTCTGGGTTGTTTCTCTCTCAGAGTAAGTATGCTGCCGAAATTGTAGCTCGGGCCAAGATGAGTAACTACAAGCCAGTCGTCACCCCTGTGGATACCTCCAACAAGCTCAGTGCTCACTCTGGTCCTCTCTTTGATGATTAGACGTTGTATAGGAGTCTCGCCGGTGTATTGCAGTATCTTACGTTTACTCGGTCAGACATCAGTTACGCCGTTCAGCAGATCTGCTTGTTTATGCATGCGCCCAGGGAACCGCACTTTTAGGCATTGAAGCGGATCATCCGGTACATCAGCGGTACCCTCGAGCTGGGCACCACGATCACCCCTTCCTCTCGGCATGACCTCGTCGCTTACACTGACGCGGATTGGGATGGTTGTCCAGATACACGTCTCTCCACGTCTGGCTACTGTGTCTTTCTCAACGACACTCTTGTGTCGCGGTCAGCGAAGCGTCAGTCTGTGGTGTCCCGCTCTAGCGCCGAGGCTGAATACAGGGGTGTCGCCAACGTTGTCTCCGAGTGCTCATGGCTGCGCAATCTCCTCCTTGAGCTCCGCTGCCCTCTTCAGAAGGCCACCCTGGTCTATACAGACAACGTCTCCGCCGTCTATCTGGCCAGCAACCCAGTCCAACATCAGCGCACGAAGCACGTTGAGCTTGATCTCCACTTCGTTCGGGACAAGGTTGCTATTGGACATGTTCGTGTTCTTCATGTCCCGTCCTCCTATCAGTACGCTGATATCTTCACCAAGGGTTTACCTCGGCAATTGTTCCTTGATTTTCGATCCAGTCTCACTGTACGGGACCCTCCACTTTCGACTGCGGGGGTTTGATAGATTACATAGATGTCATATTGTATAGTGGGCCTCTTGTAACCTATATATATGATTGTCTAATGAATGAAACCCTTAAGGAGGACTTTATATCGATTTCATGATTCTACAGTGTTTACATCTTTATGATATGTGGGCAATCCTCCAAATCTTTGTTTGTTATGAGCAACATGACTTCTGTTTTTTTTTTTTTTTTCTGTTGTATCATGGTCGGTCTGTCTGATATTCTTTCAAATTTTTACCTATTTTTAAAAAAATGGATTTGAGATCTCTTCAATAGTGAATGACATTAGGATACACTATCATATACATGTATTTTATTTTTCAATAGGTTTGACATAAAAAGTGAACAAATTTAGAATCTATTTTTCTAAGTACATTTAACCGGTACAATAAGTTTTTTAAGTGTATTTGACTAATACAATAGATACCTATAAATAGTTTGGGTTTGTTAATTGGTATGACCATTCATTATAAATTATAATACACAATAGGTTATAATATGTATTATAATATAATATATTAATATTATGCACTATAATTCCAAACAAACCTTTGTATACAAATGCACAAACGGTTCTTTTGACTCACTCCGGTTTGACAATTTATAACTTAGAGGTTGAGAGGATGATGAATGTGCTTTCGTCCCCTTCATTTCATTACTTAACTTTGGTCGTCAAATTTTATTACTGAATTTTACTTCTCCCTGTTATTAACAATTAAATTATACGGAGTATAAAATATCATAATTTAATATTTATTAATAAATTTTAAGAAGTTAAATATTTTATATAATTTTTAACGTTGAAAAAATTAAATATTTTATATTATTAATTGAAGGGGTACTAATTGCTCTGTATTTAATTACTTCATCCGTTTTCGTTTGCTAAAAGATAGTATCGTTTACTACGGGTGCACTTTTAAAAAATTTTAATTATAAAATATAATTTATATTACTCATATTAATTTATATAGTTTTAATTTTGTAATTTTAAAGGTTTATTTCATCAATAGCTCTATATAACATGAAGTACTTGTTATAGAAATCAAATTTGAAAAACATTTTTTATTTTATAATTTTAGTTTTTTCTTAGATATATAATATAATTATTTTATATTTTTATCCATTGCTATCATATTTTTTCAAATAAATTTAATTAATCTACATTTATACATTTGTCATATACCTAAATAATATTTACTCCAATTATTATATTTGTATAAAATATAAATAATATTATTTTATTCTTTTAATTTTCTTCTTTTAATTACATTACTCAATTAATTATTCAAATAAGTTTCTTCAAATTTTATTTCTACCTAGTTTTTTTTTCATATGGTTTATTTATTATTTTATTCATGTAATTTACATTACTCAATTGATTATTCGGATAACTTACTTAAAATTTCATTAAAAATTAATATTTTTAAATAACTGTATATCTTTGTAAATATAATGGTGTATGCTCATTAATTATATTTTTTTTATCTCTTTTTATAGTATGTGATGAATTGAAACTTTATGTATATACTGCTAAAATATTTGTTTAGAAATAGTACATTAATATTTTATCATTTTCATTAATTAGACTTTTTATCTTCTAAAAAAATTTATACTAAAACATTTTTTTAGAAACATTATTAATCCATTAGACTTTTTGCCTTCTAATTGGACATTAATACTCCAAAAAAGCTAACTTTACTAAAGAGAAAGACACGTTTTTTAGAACAATAAAAACTATATAAAATATCAATTTTTAACAAACTGTTTAAAAAATTATTTTAAAAAATGAATATTTTATACTACTATTTTATACGTGCTACTTTTTACTTGATGGGTTTCATACTTTCATGCCCTTTTTTGTCCATTTTTTTCAAGTTGTCATTCTCAATCGGAAATCCTAATTATCTTCCATACTTTGGTGGTGGTGTTTTAGTTTACAAGCTTTGAATGGTTAGGCCATGTTTGGCCATACACACTTTTTGGATAATTTTAATGTATATGATCGAATGATTTATCCAGACAACACTTACTAGTCTATTTACTCAATGAGATAAAATTCCGAGATACATATGCCCTTATTCAAAATTTTACACCATTTAACTTCCGATACCAAGTTTTCGAGAAATCGAATCAATCGATTTCGAATCGAATGTCTTGTAAGCTCTAGTTAGCAAGTTGGAAAAATCCTTGGATAGAAGAAAACAAACAAACAATGGAAGTATCCAGGAAGCAAGGAGGAAGGTAGTTGGTTTGACACTTACAATTACAAATATGCCCTTACCTCAATGGTGGCAAATTTATGTAATTAACGGAAATAAACGAGGGCATAACTGACATTTACTACCCCACCCCACCCAACAAAATGGTAGCCGCCGAGAGCGAGGTAGTTGCCACATAACATTTGCTTCTCCCATCTTCCTTCCTTCGTTCGTTCTCTCCTCCACAAACCCTAACCCCCAAATCTCCGATCGATCCACCAAATTGGGCTCCCGATCATCTCTCCGGGAGCTCTTCTACTCGTCGATCCATCGTTCCCGTCTCCGATGCACTGATTACGCTCTCTGACTCTCTCCGATGGCTTTCGACGCTCACTAGGGGTTCTCCCGTCGCTTCCTTTAATACATCGTGTTCCAGTTCTTGCTCGCCTCAATCGTTCTCTTACAAATGGCGATCAAATGCACCGTCTCTTTCGCCGGCTATGTCGCGCAGAATCTGGCCTCGTCCTCGGCCGCCGCCGGCGCTGCCGGCGGCGGCGCCTGCTCCCGCTTCGTCACGATCCGGAACATCCACGAGATCATATTTAAGCCCCGGTATGTCCACAATCCCAATTCCGAGGCCTCCCAGAACCGTAATTATGGCAACAGCTACAATCGCAAGTCGGAGAGCCGCCGATGTGCCCACAGTTGTATCGTCGGGCGCGGCATGGCGTCGTTTAGCTCCTTCGCCGGGGATCTGATCAGCGAGAGCTATAATTCCCCAATAATCGCTGGCCTCGCTTTGCTGTTGAGGTCTACAGGTTGTGGCTCGGATTCCAATTCGGCGGGAGTGTTTGGGATTTCGCCGGTCAAGGCTACGTCTATTATCCCCTTCTTGCAGGGCTCGAAGTCGACGCCGTGTCACCAGCCGGCGATTGGTCAGTGGATGAGCAGCTCTGTGGACAAAGAGGGGACAGAAGCCACAGAACCCATTGCTGCTGCCTGTGATTCAGCTGACCGAAGTAGTCCTTTAGGACTTACCAAGGGATTTAAGGTAAAAGAGAGTGAACGGAGTAACTGGTTCTCAAAGATGACGAGCTTCTCATCGGATGATGCCAAGGCGGTGTTTACTTTCACCGCTGTTAACTTGCTTTTCAAGTCCTCGTTGGCTGAGCCTAGATCAATTCCCTCCACGTCTATGGCCCCTACGTTGGACGTGGGTGACCGCATTTTGACTGAGAAGGTATTTTGCAATCTATTGATGAATTTTGACTTTGAATTGTGTGATGGATCTCAGGGATTGGTTTTTTCTTCTGTTTTATAGAGCTGTGCAACCTGAAATAAAAATGGTTCAGGGCTTTACTTAAATGCTCTGTTGCTTTATAAATCAGGGAATAGGAGTTATCAATATGTATGATCTGTAGATTTCAATGCCCTCTAAAGCTGTTATGCTTTGTGAAATTGATTGGTTATGTAAATGCCCCATTTAGTACTTGCAAAACCCTTAAATCAGTTCAGAATATGTAAATACTGCATGTTTGGTAATTGAAACATAGTTTTGGGAGATAATTTTGAGAATGATGTAGCTCGCCTTTCTATTATGATGAATCTGATTGTGAATGTCTAAATTGCCAGTTTGCAAGTAGTAGTGGTTTCCTGTTGCAGAAATCTGATACAAGCTGAAATATGTTCTTTGGTGTTTCAGGTTTCTTATGTGTTCAGGAAGCCTGAAGTCTTGGACATTGTGGTATTTAAGGCACCACCTATTCTTCAGGTGAGGTGAAGATCTATATCTTCTTTGTACAATTATGTTTTCAAGATGAAACTTACATTCATATTGGTGTGCTTTTGTACAGACAATTGGGTTTAATTCAGGAGATGTATTTGTTAAAAGGATTGTAGCAACAGCTGGTGATTGTGTAGAGGTAAGCACTCTGATTTTGTTCATAAGTTATCATGTTGCATTTTAACGTCTTTTTTCGGTAAGTTCTGGAAACATATGGTGCTGGAAATGTTAATGATGTTTTGGTTTTTCAATAGGTTCGTGATGGCAAGTTGTGGGTGAATGGTGTTGCACAAGATGAGGATTTTATCTTAGAGCCCTTGTCCTATGAGATGAATCCTACAGTAAGTAAAAGATATAGATTTACTGAGTTAGTGTTTCTGATATTAGAAGGCAATTTGATTCCTGAGTTCTAATATGCTAAATTTCTACATCTTTTTTTCGCAATGAAAAATGCAGATTGTACCTGAAGGTTATGTATTTGTGTTGGGGGACAACCGAAACAACAGTTTTGATTCTCATAACTGGTAAATAACTGCCCATTGCGTCTCTTGATGATTTGATTTAGTATGATCCAATAGTAACTCCATGGCAACAATTGAGCTTTCAGCAATAGTTTCACTCTTGATGTCATAATAACGATCACCTTCGTGCGTGCCTTCCTAAATATTCGCGATTCGTAGTTTGTTACTTGGCGTATTCTAGTAGACTAATATGTTACCTTGCATTTTGCAGGGGTCCACTTCCTGTCAAAAACATCGTTGGCAGATCAGTATACCGATATTGGCCTCCCTCGCGATTGGCAAGTACAATATATGACTCATACACGAGGAAAGCTTCTGTAGCTGTAGCGTAGCTCATTTCCTCCCTCTATTTACCGAGGTTCAAGCAGTGTTAAGACTGACTTATCTTTTTCCCCAGATAAGAAGTCAAGTCTCCATGTGTAACTTGATTTGTTCTTCATTTATTTTGTTCATACGTTTCGTCTCAAAAAGACTCCGCCATTGTTGTACTGGAAGGCTGTGATTTGTGAATATGATTAGCCCCATTCAGGTGCTCTCAGTTCCAGTCTCCCCAAGGGTCTTTCTTATGAAGAACACTGCCACTAATACGTGGTTATCCCTTCGTTCTTTTTTGTAATATCAGGCTATCAGCTTTATAGCCCTTTTGCTAATGGATTAACCATTCAGAAATGATATTAAAACTTCTGTCTAATGTCAATTATGCATATTTTTTTAGTTCGAATTTCAGCAGCTTCCCTTAACCTGCTGAATGCAGCATGTGGTGTTCATGGTTCGCGATACTTCAGTATAAGAGCATCAGAAACCCCGTATTAGTTGTGAGTGGGAAGGTCAACCTCTTAAATGGGTCACACAATACCCAATTCAGATATAGAGCGACTGAGTCGATCGAACTAGACTAAGATTAAAAAAAACGTATTAGGTTAAAGAGGATTTTTCTTGACTTCTCAATGACTTCCCATACATGAATAAAAATAAGTTTGATGAAAATAAGGGAAAAAAAAAACACTTCTGTTTTTAAGCAAAAAAAAGTGCAAATCTCAAACCCATTTAAAAAACAATTAATATCAAAATCGTTCAATTATGTCCAAACTATTAAAAAAAAAATCTTAAACTTATAACGATCCTTCTATCCTATATCCTTAAAGTATAGGATAAGAACCTTGATTGAGAAAAATTTCCCTACCAAGTACCAAACATAACATCGAGCTTAGGAAAGCAATTTTTTGAAAAGCTAAAATAATTTAATTTGGAAAAATATTTCTCAATCAAGCTTCTTATCATATGCCCTTGAAAAACCGAACTTATAAATAATAATAATAATAATAATAATAATAATAATAATATTATTATTATTATTATTATTATTATTATTATATGCTCAAATTTGTTAGATTTAGTGTTTTCATTTACACTTTTCACAACAAAAAAAAGGCATCATCTCAAATTAAGGCCCATAAACAAAAAAAGAAGCAGAAAGTATAGGCCCAAAATCAAATAAATATAAATTGAAAATAAAATCGTTTGATTCAGTTGAAGGAAGGCTGAAGGTGAAATCCACTTTCCAACTGTCGTTGAATTGAGCTCGAGCAACCCTTGCCATGGTGATTCGCCCTCGCCCCCTTTTCTTCGTCTACCTCCTAATCGTTCTCGGTTTCTTCCAAATTCAATTACCTTCACTCCTTGTCTCCGCCTTCAACATCTCATTCATCATAAATTCCTCCATAGAAACCAGTTTTGGTGAATCAGATTCGGATTCGGGTCCTCGCCCTTATCATTTCTTACAGGTAGGCTCCAGATCTCTTCTTTTCTATCCTATCTTCCAACTGATCAATTCTGTTTATTTCAATTGTTTGTGGTTTTATATTTGGCTCAATTAGGAGGTCTTGAAGGGGATTGCTGAGCGGAAGAAGTGGGATTTGGAGGCAATTAGGGTTTTGAAGTTGGAGAAAGCTAGATACGCTCATTCTCGGAGGTACGAGTTCCGGTTTCCGATCGGGAAAAGGGATTTGATTTTCAGGTATTCGGAGAAATTGGATTCATGGAGGAGCTTTAAAGGACTGGTTGAAAGCAGCAATTTTGCGCAATTAGTTGAGCAAGTTAGGTCGGTGGCTGATCTAGGTCCGATTGAAGTGGTAGGTCCCGTTGAATTGCTTCTCCTAGGTGATGATCGGGCATCTTTGCAGTTGCCGGTAAAGCTCTATACACAGTCTCTTAATTTATTCTCTTGAATGATTTGCTGTATTTTACTGCTATTCTGTGTATGATACATTGATACTATTTGGTTGTAGACCTTTAGTTTTGGTTCTCTAATGGTAGAACTCAAAGGATCTGGTTCTTTTATTTTCTTTCAAGTCAAGAGTATAAAAGTAGGTGGGTCATTTGCATCTTGAAATTGTGTTACATGATTTTGTTTTACTTCTGATTTTAAGGAACTGGGTTGTGCTTAGATTTGGTAACTGGTGGGTGATGCAGAAACTTGGAAAACACTAGTAAAGCTTCTTTCTTTTGATCGCCGTTTCGAGTCTTTAGTCGAAGGATAGGTTTCATGGCAAGTATTCAATCATAAGATTCGTAACACTTGAGCACGATCTAGAGCCTGTAAGAAGCTTGAATTAGAATTTAAAATCATTTGGAGGTTCATGCTGATGTATCTTAGGGCGAGGCATTGAGGCTATGAGGTAGAGTCTTTAGATTTTTACCTCAATACGAAGGCCTTCAGAAAAGAAGCTGAAACTGGATATATTTTAGGACTTTTTGCTCTCTATATACATAATCAGGAATCAGAGGTGGAACTTTTGCTGTTGACCACTACTAGGCTTGGAGGGAGAAATATTGGGGCTTATCGTCAAAAAAAAAAAATAGATATTTCGAACTCTTCAGTTAGCAATGCTCACACCACGAGACACCCATTTTTGAGTTTGGATATTCCGTCTAGAATCCATTAGAACAGTTCAGAAAAGGCGATAGAATGACTAAAGTATGTGATGATCCATGGAACTTATTATTAGTGAGATTGTGAAGGCCGTTTTTCCTTCCAAATTTACGAGCAAGCAAATATTTAGTTAAGATATAAGGCGTAGCAATAGATTGGGTTTGAGGCCAGTGGAACATTACTCACTCCCATAACTGAAGTTAACCTACTTATCTTGATCCTCTTTGATTCACAAAGCATCCAACCCCTTGTCTCCGCATGCATAATCAGGTGTTAATGGTTCATCTAAATCACATCAAGTCAAATAATCCCGCACATCAAAGATAACTTAAATACAACAAAAAAGTTCATAACACATTACAAACTCAATTTTGCAATATGTCAAATGTACAAGCTTAAAAATGCAGTGCAGTCCATTAGTACACATTTACTATAAAGCAGTTATATTTGGACCATCATCTGAAAACCCCACTCTATCACCAATCCACCTGTCATCTGCCTATCATTATGTTTTTTCTCGGGTTGTAATTGGTATTATTGGATTGGAATTAGGTTTCTACTGAGTACCAGTGAAATTGCCTCATGTTTCTATTTCCTGATATTTTTCTTCTGCCATGAAGTCTATAAAAATTGATCATGAAAATATAAATTTTCTTTGCATGTATGAACAAATGCGAAGTTGAAAACTCACATTAACGAGTAGTTTCTTGGCTATTGAATTAACTCGGATGTGACATGATCTGCAGCAAAACACAACAATGGCAGGTCTGAAACGCATACTTGTCGGGGAAGGCATCACTGTGCAAATATCAGGAGCACAGGAAATCTCACTGCCCCATGGATCATGTAGTGGTTCATGTAATGGAAATTCGGTTAGCTACAGAGGAAGAGTTGAATTGTTGCCCTTTGAAGATTTATTTTGTATACCATTACTTCCAGTACACATATCAGGACCATCTTCCTTCACTGCATACAGAACAGGGAACTCTAATTCTTCCGTTGAAGCAAACTTGTTATCAGAAGAGACGGTTGAGCTACATCCCGAGAAATGTTACCCAAAGTACACTTGTAGAGAGCTCCATTGTCCTATCAGCTCCCTGAGTTCAAAAATTGCCTCCATGGAGAAGCTTCTGAGGAAGCTATTAGCCGAAAGAGTACATAAAAGTGAAATTCAGTTTTCAAGCTCTGTCAAGGCTAATGTAACAGCATCAACCATGGTTACCTTCCAAGTGGAACTGGAAAGAGACATAAGGGACGATGACGCCCAGTGGGCTAAAGTTGCCGAGTGGAGAACAAGGCCTAATCTTGAGCATGCGTGGTTCGATGTAATGGCCAGATTGGATGGTGATAAATTGCTTCCCTTAGAAATTAAGAATGTAAGGCCCTTTGTAGCTGCAGATACAGCTTCATTGAGTAACATCTTGTTGAATGTCTCTTTGACTAAATTCCCGTCATTCCTCATCCCTCCTCAGGTCTTGACACTGGATGTTAAATGGTAGCCATGTACAGAAAACTTCATAATCGAAAATCTGCTTGTTATTTGTGTCTCTTTTTTTGTTCTTGTGGTTGTGGGTGTGCTGTTGGTTGTGAATATTACCTGTAACAACAAGCTGTTAGCTTAACTGTGCCTTAATTATCTGGTTGTACTATCAAAGAGCAAACTTTGCTTTACTGACTGAGTGCCTAATTTTTAGTCCACAGATCAATTACATTTTATCTGATCAGAATGTGTATTTAGACAGATTTACCATCTTGCTGAATGCCAAGGCACTGCCAGTGGATGAAGAACTCGGAATGTGTATTTCTTAAGTTCAATCAAACGATACCACACTAATTCTTGCTCTTGGTTTGTCACTGCTTTATGGGTTTGTTGGAAACATCTTCTTGGTTTGCCCGATGAATGGATGCATACACATTGACCTTTCGAATCCTGTTATAGGTGGAAATACACTGGATTGTTATTGTTGTATTTTATCTATCGATTTTCATTATTAGACATTGGGAAATTCATTTCCTGATACCGTGAACTTTTGCAAATTCCGTGTAGTATAAAAAGCTTTCACAAATTCCGCGTGTTAGTCACGACTCACGAGGTTTCGTAAAATTTCTTATGGTAACAACGAGGTTTTGATAAATTAACTTAAATAACCATATCTTATATTATTATTATTATTATTATTAGAATAACAATGTGGCACCTTTAATTGAGGATTAAAAATATATAAAAATGATGTGATGCCACATTATTAAATACTCCCTCCATTCTTTTTTATTTGACATTCTACTATTCAGGCACGTTTTTTAATGTACTAAAAACTATATAAAATATTTATTGTTTAAATAATTTTTTTAAATAATTTCATACTTATTAGTAATAAGTATAATATTATTAAAAAAATTTGAATAAAAAATTATTATTTTATATAATTTTGACCTTCCTAAAAAAACGTGCAGATTTCAAAATGACAAATATTAAAGAATGGAGGGAGTACTTTTAACGTAATTTTTATATAAAAAACTAATAATGAGTACAAATTACATAAGTAAATTAAACCTAAAATCTAATTTATACTCAAATTTATATTTAAAAAATACATTTTGGCATTTAATGACGTGACATCACATCATTAAATTTTCGAACCTCCGGTTGCCACTTTAAAAAAATTAGTCAAAATTTGTCTTGCAACGAAAATTGTTTAATGTGGAATATGAAGTAGTTTGTATAAAGTCCGTATTAATATTGTTTATGATTGATAGTTCATATTATTTTGAGTCATTTTTCATTAAAAATAAAGCTAAACATTTAAAACAATTCAAAATTAAATATATTAGATTTAAAAAAAAACGATTGGATTATCTATAAAATAATGTATATAAAAATTAGTTTTAAAAGAAATTCAAACTAATGTACAATGCTATAAAATAATTTCCATAATAATATATAATAACATCTTTATATTATTTTCATAGATTTTTTTTTAAAATCAAAATCTCAATTTTCTAATATTAAAACACATTGTGGTTATTACATATACTTTTGCAAAACCTCATGATTATCCCAAAAAATTTGAAAAAAAAATTATGTATCACATAGAATTGGCATAATTCCTATAGTTTTTTTTTATCAGATATAAATTTGAAATACCAGATGCAATTCTGCATGATTCCTATAATAAATTTTCCTTAGATATTTTAAGGAAAAAGCAAAATAAAAATCAAAGTTGGTGGTATATTACACTTGCCCAAATCATCTACCATTCTCCGTGTTACACTCGGTGTATCTCTTAATTAGTTCGAGTATAAATTTACATTGAAAAAAATTTAAAAAAATATTTGTAGGTTTTATGCCATTATATTTGATATGTTCATAAATTTATATTTTAAAAAATCACATTTTAAAAATATAGATAAATAAAATATCGATTATTTTAGAAAATATTTTTTTTATTTTTCCAAAATGTGATTTTTTATTATATAATTTATAAACATATCATAAGGGTATATAATCTAATAAAAAATTAAATTTTTTTCATTATAAATTTATATCCAAAATAATTAAATGATGTATCGAGTATAGCACCGAAGTAATCTGGACTTATATATATTACACGCATTGCAGGTTGGCAAAATAATATTTTATAGCTTATGCAATTTCGTTGGTTCACATAATTTCATTAGTTCACGTAATTGGTAGGGGCAGGATGGAATTGAAGTTTATCCCATATCTTTTTTTTTAATTTTATTTTTTTGTGTGGGTTTGTTCGATCTGCATTTCTATTGAATGGTTTGTTCACAATCGAGTCTTGTTTAAAGTTGTCATCTTTATCCCCCTCGTACTGCCTTTACCAACCACTTGAAGAAAAGTATCACTTGGTTTTTGATTTTTTTATTTACTCCGTATTAAGAATAAGAATTCGTGCCCTGACAAGTTTAAAATTTGAGAGGTTAATAAGTCGACAGATAGAAAATCTTCGAATATACAACAGAAAAAAGGTAACAGACAACATAATCTCGACAACATGACGAATCAAAGTAACCTAAGACTAATAAGTTGAGATGTAGATTAAGAATGAAGCTAAGCGCTATCATGAAGTAACATCGCTGACCAGCAATACATACTTGGTTTTTTATTTGTTTACACTCATCTACGCCATCGCCTTTTCGGGGTCTTAGGTTGTTTCATTTTTCCTTCTCTACGAATTTTTTTTCATTTTATTTATTTATTTTCACGATGACTTGTCTTGTAATCTGATCTTTCAAATCTCTCTTTTCATTAAAAATGAAAAAATTATATAACATCACAAATCACACGTCTCTTTTGACGTGAATCAACGTCATGGACAATGCTGATTTGGAGGTTTACTAATTTTAGTCTTAAAGACGAACACCATGTTAAATTGAACGTGAATTTACTAGAGGTGATTTGGTGTATCTAATATAATAAAACAGAAAAGAAAAGAAAAAAAAAGGTGGCGGTGAAGTGTGTGGCCTGTGGCTGTGGGCAAACCAAAGCTTCTGCATTAAGCTTCTTGGATTTTGAGTTGTTTAGAGTAGTCAGTGAAACGACGCGTTTTGGGACCTGTAAGAGGCATAAACAAACCCAATTCCCAAAAGAGGAAAAGAAAATTACTGTTTCAGTGCTTCAACTCCGTCGGCCCGTCGCTTAACAATGGATCTCCGGCAATCGATCAGCAACCAGACCGACGTGTCCCTCGCGATCGCCCGCCACGTGTCTTCGGTCGAGGCGAAGGGATCGAACCTCATCTTCTCGCCGCTTTCGCTCCACGTGGTGGTCAGCCTGATCGCCGCCGGCGCCAAGGGCCCGACCCTCGACCAGCTCCTCTCCTTCCTCAAGTCAAAGTCCACCGACGACGTCAACGCGCTTTCTTCGGAGCTTGTCTCCGTCGTCTTCACCGACGGGAGCTCCCTCGGCGGCCCCAAGCTCTCCTTCGCCAACGGAGTTTGGGTCGACCAGGCCTTCTCTCTCAGGCCTTCTTTCAAACAGGTTGTGGTCGATTCCTACAAGGCCGCTTCTTTCCAGGTCGACTTCCAGAACAAGGTGCGACCGCTCTTTCTTTTGCTTCTCTGGTCTTGCTAGGGTTTGTGATGCTGACGATTTTTAGGGCTTTATCATCTTGTTTATAATTGCGACTGTTGTGATGATGTGGAGCTGCCAAATTTGCTTGATTGATAACGGGTTGTTGTGCTAAATGCATAGATTGGTACGATTGTTGGTTGCACTGTGGATTTATATGTGAAATGTCAGATTTCCAACAGATGGATCTAGGGTTTATGTGAAATGATAGGTATTTCAGTAACTTGTAGATTGTAATTGGTTAAAGAAATATCTCCTTTCCTTTGTTTCAAGCTTATCGGTGCTTGTTACTTTCAGTTTCCAAGTGGCCTGATATCTGAAAACCATCACTAGGTCACTTTGTTTGCTTGTCTGGTACTCTCTGAAATTTTCGACCTTTCTAGGGTTTGTGAATTGTGATGATGAAGATTTTTAGGGCTTTATGATCTTGCTTACAATTGCAGCTGTTTGAAGTTATGGAGCTGCTAAATTTGCTTGCTTGATTACAAGATGTTGTGCTAGATGCATAGATCGATACGATTGTTGGTTGCATTGTGGATTTAGATGTTAAATATCAGGTTCCCAACAGATGGATCATGGATCTAGGGTTTATGTGAAATAGTTGGTATTGTTGTAACTTGTAGATTGTAATTGGAAAAAGAAACGTCACCTTTCCTTTGGTCAAACTTATCAGTGCACTAGGAACTGCATTTACTCAGCTGAATGCTTGTTACTTTCAGTTTCTGAGTGGCCTGATACTGACATTAGTCGGTGTGAATCTGTATACTGACAAACTTATAAGTCACTCGGTTTGCTGTAGATTTAATGTAATTTAGTATCATAGCTGGTGTGAATCTGTATACTGACATTAGTCGGTGTTGATTTGGTGATAAAAGGCAGTAGAAGTTACTTCGGACGTGAACTCATGGGCCGAAAAGGAGACCAGTGGCCTCATTAAGGATGTCCTTCCTCCAGGTTCTGTTGACAATACTACCCGGCTCATTTTTGCGAATGCGCTCTATTTTAAAGGAGCATGGGGCGAGAAGTTTGATGCATCAAAAACAAAAGAGTGTGACTTCCACCTTCTTGGTGGAAATCCAGTGAAAGTTCCTTTCATGACGAGCAAAAAGAAGCAGCTTGTTAGCACCTTTGATGGTTTCAAGGTTCTGGGCCTTCCTTACAAGGCAGGAGAAGATAAACGCCAGTTCTCCATGTACATTCTTCTACCTGATGCAAAAGACGGGCTGCCAGCCCTGGTGGAGAAAGTATCCTCACAGAGCGGCTTCTTAGACCGACACCTGCCTTCTGAGAAAGTTGAGGTGAACGAGTTTAAACTTCCGCGGTTCAAGATTTCATTTGGGTTTGAAGCTTCTGCAACCCTGAAAGCACTGGGGGTCTCATTGCCCTTCACGGATGGAGGACTGACTGAGATGGTGGATTCGCCCATGGGTCAAGACCTGTACGTTTCAAGCATCTTCCAGAAGTCCTTCATTGAGGTGAACGAAGAAGGCACAGAAGCTGCCGCTGCTTCAGCAGCTGTGGTAAATTTGCGCGGCATTAGTTTTGCTCGCAAGGTAGATTTCGTGGCTGACCACCCATTCCTGTTTCTGATTCGAGAAGACATGACCGGTGTTGTCCTCTTTGTTGGTCATGTTTTAAACCCCCTCACGGAATGATTGAGGCACCAACTCTCTGTAATGCTGTAAGAGTGTAGCTTTGCACTGACCTGGATTTGGTTGTGAAACTCTTATGTTTGTAATGTTTGCTTCTGGATAATAAAAACCCCATACTTTTCTACATGTTTGCTTCTGAAACACTTGCTTTAATCATTTGGGTTTGTTTGAATTGCATTTGCAGAGGTGTTTGAGAACAGTTGAAGTTTGTGAGTGCAAGGAGACCCTGATTGAAGCTCTGATCATGATCATCTAGATTGATGAAGATGAAAAATCTTTTACCTTTTTAAGGTATCATTTACACAAAATTGATGAAGATGAAAACATACACAGTGCTGTGGAGATGGCGGTGGGGCCGGGCCATGTTTACCGCGTCACATGGCCAAGGCGCGAACTCTGGAATTAATTTTGGGCAATCCAACGGTTGGTCGGTGGCACAACTGACAATCTTCTGCTGAATTACCCATTTTACCCTTTTTAGTAAGATCTTGTAGCCTTCCAAACATATTTATGATTTTTTTTAGAATAATAAATCGTTTTTCGAAAACCAATCATCAAATATTTTCGATCCGATAGAATAGTGTTTAACCCTTCAATTAGATCTATTTAATGTGAAATAAATTGTTCCGGGTTCTTCGAAAAATGCTCGGTGCATGAGTTACCAAATTCATTTCTACTACATCATAAGGTGAAAAGGAAATCCATGGGAGTAGTAGTATGTAACACAAACCTCACTCTTAACACATGAATGATGTAGACAAACTAGGGCTATGTTTGACAAAAAAAAAGTAGCTGAAGTTGATTGAGTAGTTGAAGCTGATGAATTATTTGTGTTAATATATGGTGTTTGAGAAATCTAACTGTTAGGGTATCTGGTGGAAATTTGTGAATAAAAAATTCTAAACTCCGAAAAACTTGGATGAGTAGCTGATGAAAATCTATGATTTCAAAAGCTAATTAAACTGAAATCTTAATATTTATTTCATTTAAAACTATATAATATCAAAAGGGTAAATTGCAACTAATATCCTAACCTTTAGGGATAGTTGCTTTCAATACCCCAACCTTGTAAAATTTCACAAAATATCCTAACCTATACCATTAGTTGCACTCAACACCCTAAATGAGTTTCTTAAATTAAAAAATTACCCACATCAAACAAAAATTACAAAAAATCACCCATATTCATAAAATATTTTCAATGAATCCCTAATATATTTTTAAAAAATGAGAATTAAATAAATCTCTTACAATTTGACCCCCTTGACCCACCATCCAAAAATAATTATAATATATATATAATATACTCCTTTAAAATATAATATAATTACTTTAGCATCTACTCATTTAAAATTTTAATATAATCAATCAAAATAATTAATTATTTATCAAAAACATATATTATAATTAAAATCTAAATTTATATAAGTCTGTCTCGATACATGCCGATTTGTGCATCTATATATTCCCTGTATATTATTTGATACGATATATACTTTTTGGTTAATATTATGTTATATATACTAAAACTAATACATAACATCTTATAATGTATCACACATAAATTTCATGGTATTAAAAAAAATGATTCTATAAGAAATGTTTAACATAATAGTTTTACAAAAATAAAATAAAGTAGATTTAAAAAAATAAATGGTAAAAGATATGATGACCATTTGCAATAAATAATTATATAATAAAGATATATTCAAAATAATGTGGTAAAAAATAATAATTTTACCATATTATTTTTAATATATCTTTATTATGTAACTATTTATTACAAATGGTTATCATATCTCATACCATTTATTTATTAAAATCTACATTATTTTATTTTTGTAAAAGTGTTATTTTTAAGATAAATAATTAATTATTTTGAGTACTTATATTAAAATATTAAATGAGTAAATGCTAAAATAATTATATTATATTTTTAAAGGAGTATATTTTATATACCTGTTATAATTATTTTTGGATGGTGGGTTGGGTGGGCTTAAATTGTAAGAGATTTTTTTAATTTCAAATTTTAAAATATATTAGGAGTTTATTGAAAACATTTTATGAATATGGGTGATTTTTTATAATTTTTGTATGATGTGGGTAATTTTTAAAATTTAAGAATCTCATCTAGGGTGTTAAGTGCAACTAATGGTATATGTTAGGATATTTTGTGAAATTTTACAAGGTTAGGGTATTAAAAGCAACCATCCTAAAGGTTGGGATATTAGTTGCAATTTACCCAAAATCAATAAATTCCGAAAAACTATTTGTTGTGCCAAACAGATAGGTTATAACACAATTACAACATGAATGATTCAGTGCATCAATGGAGAGTGGCAGATGGCAAAACGGGAAAAATGACAGAAATAAAGGGGTCATAAATGGAAAATGAAACTGGTTAAGTACGGCCATGTTCCTCGAAGTTTGAGCTCTTAAACACCCGGCTTTCATTCTCCCATCTACGCTATCTCCACTCACACTTTAATCACTTGAATCAATCAATTCGTATAAAAAAAAAAGATTGAATTTTGAATCTTGAAGAGTTGAAGAAAAATGGTCGAGAACGGAGAGCACCATCAGCCGCCGGCGGTGGTGGCGCCACCGCCCGGACCACCGCAGATGCCACTGGGAGCTGCAAGGGGCCCGCTTCATCCTCCTCAAGAACAGCTTTTCAATCTCACTTACTGCATCCACTCCAACCCTTCATGGCGTCTGTCTCTTTCTCTGGCACTTTACATTATTTGATTTGGTAGTAAAAAAGAAATGATTTTTCTTGTTTGATTTGATTTGGTTGATTCAATTACTCCTTTTAATTGCTCATTCATGAAATCTGAATGAACACTGAGCAAAGTTTTTGAATGTTTAATATATGAATCTTATTATGATCATTGCTGCATTGGTGTTTTCTTGTTTAGCATCTGATTAAAATGAAAAAAGGAATTATGGAATTGATTAGCAATTGACTGTATCTTGTTCTTGTTTTTCTTTGTTATGTGTGTGTCTCTAACCGTTTGATATTCCTTTTTGCTTAGTTTGTCTGTCGATTTTCGGCATGGTTGTTATTCGAGTTGAACGAGCCGAGTATTGTTTGTTCATATTTAACTCGTTTAGAAACAAGCTGAGTTCGAGTCGAATCTAAATTTGGACCCGAGCTTAAAAATGTGCTCGTACTCGGCACGTTTAGAAAATAAACGAGATCGAACCGAGCTTTTTTTAGAGCATTAAGCAATCCTATTTGATCAAAACATAGTAACTACAAGAAAATTTTAGAAATTTCATAAAATTCGAGCTATTTGAGCTTAAATCGAGATAGCCAAGCTTTGAACCGAGCTTAAAAATGTGTTCATAAATAGTCTGTTTAGAAAACAACAAGCTCGAGCCAAACTTTTATCGAGTTATTTTTCGACCTCTTGGTAGATCGAATCACTTTCCTTTTAAAAAAGATTGATCTTGTAATTGTGAATGATGATCTGCAGCTCAATTATGTGTACTGGCTTTTCAACACTACATTGTGATGCTTGGAACAACGGTCTTGATTGCGAGTGTCATCGTGCCTTCAATGGGCGGGAACAATGTGAGTTCTTGTTCATCTAACTCCATCATTGATAGCAACAATGGCAGACTACAATGCAGTTTAATGAATCCTGAAGCTCTTGTCGAACTTCGGACAGGGCGATAAGGCTCGCGTGATTCAGTCCCTGCTGTTTATGGCAGGGATCAACACGCTCCTTCAGACGTTTATCGGGTCTAGGCTTCCCACGGTGATGGGTCCTTCGTATGCTTTCATCATACCGGTTGCTTCAATCATCGACGACTACAATCACAAGGCTTTCCGTTCTGAGCACGAGGTGTGAATCCGTAAAAATGTGCTCAGATACTGAGCTACTCCTCCTATTGCCAATTGGTATAACAGATTGTTTGTTGCAGAGATTCCTTCACACCATCCGAACCATACAAGGATCTCTCATTGTGTCTTCCTTCATAGGCATCATTCTCGGGTATGGCAAGGCATGGGCAGCATTGACGAGGTGACACGACTAGGCCATCTTCGGAACTCCATTGCTATGTTGCAAGAGGTTCTTATTCGTCTCTTGTTCGTAATCTTTGCAGGTTCATCAGTCCAGTTATCGTTACACCACTTGTTAGCGTCGTTGGCCTTGGTCTGTTCACAAGGGGCTTTCCGCAGGTAACGATATATCTATCTTCCTAGTACTTCCATATACGATATGATACCAATGAGTATGTTCTTTCTTGTGACAATGTCGTCGATAAGCAGCTTGCAAACTGTGTCGAGATTGGCCTGCCTATGCTGATTCTACTAGTTATAGCCCAACAGGTAGGTTGTTAGATTCGTCTTACATAAAAACATTCGTAGATTCGGAAGAGTGTAATGTACATTATACATGTAAACTTCCTCTGCAGCATGTTAAACGGTTCGTTCATGGTTACCACTCGGTAGTAGAAAGATACACATTGCTTTTATGCGTTGCGGTTGTATGGGCTTTTGCCGCCATCCTGACAGTGTCCGGTGCCTATGATCATGTCAAAGCTGTGACGAAAATAAGTTGTCGTACTGACCGTTCGTACCTTATATCTTCTGCTTCATGGTATGCTAGCTACATTCGTCGATCTTTCTATGGACTTTAGAGGAACTGATTCGCGGTGGATTGAGCTGATATCATCGGTTGCACATGTAGGATTTCGATACCTTATCCGTTCCAGTGGGGTGCTCCAATATTCAGAGCCGGTCATGTCTTTGGAATGATGGGCGCAGCTCTTGTTACATCAGCCGAGGTTATACTGCAGCTAAGACTATGTCTATGTTATGATCTTACCCGAATAAAATTGACATTGATCTCTTTTTTGTGCAGTCTACCGGAACATTCTATGCTGCTTCCCGGCTTGCTGGTGCGACTCCTCCTCCTGCACACGTGCTCAGCCGCAGCATTGGCTTGCAGGTTCTAGAAAAACAACGCGTTTTTTTGCCTACTAAGCGCTTATTCGTAGAGCATTTGAGGTCACAAGTTTAGGTATTTTGCATCTTGCAGGGTGTTAGTTTGCTGCTTGATGGGATATTTGGGGCTGCTGTCGGTACTACTGCATCCGTGTAAGGCTATCTCCCCGTCCTGATTCTTAGAGCATCTCCAACAGATTCACCATTTTCGAGTTTTTACAGATTTCCCATCTTATTCTCCAAACTCTAATATTCGAAATGGAAAACTGTTGGAGTTTGAGCAAAAAAATGTATTATGTTTTCTCATTTTGGAGAAGCAGTTGGAGATGGTTTTACGAAAGCTCTTAACTGATTCATTTTCCGCAACTACTTCTAATGGAATTCGTCGCTCTTTCAGTGAAAACGTTGGGCTTCTTGGATTAACTCGCGTGGGAAGTAGACGAGTAGTTCAGATATCCACAGCATTCATGATCTTCTTCTCCATATTCGGTACGCCCCAATTTGTTCATAGTTGATTCATCGCATAGATCATTCGAAGATCACTGAATCTCTACCTTTTTTTCAGGGAAATTTGGAGCATTTTTTGCATCAATACCTTTGCCCATATTTGCAGCTATATATTGTGTTCTATGGGGAATAGTCGGTAAGTCCAAATTCATCGCAATACAAGCTTCTCGGATGCTTGGTGTCTTCTTATCTAAACCTCTTCCTTGTTGGCTCAATTTGCAGCTGCTGTTGGCATTTCATATATTCAGTTCACAAACCACAACTCCATGAGGAACATGTATGTCTTAGGGCTCACTCTCTTCCTCGGGATTTCGATTCCTTACTACTTCTGGAGCTACACGATGTCTACCAATCGCGGTCCTGTGAAGACCGATGGTAGATGGGTACGTACATTGCGTTTCGTTGTTTTATAAGCCTTGTAAGATTCAATCACAAGTCATCACCAAGCCTGTTTAAATGATCATGTTGATCCATTGCAGTTCGACGACATACTAAATACAATCTTCTCGTCGCCTGCATCGGTGGCTCTAATCGTTGGGACGCTGTTGGATAATACATTGGAACCTAGAGACACCGCGAATGATAGAGGGATACCGTGGTGGCTGCCCTTCCAAAACCGAAAGGGAGAGCCGAGAAACGAAGAGTTCTATGACCTTCCCCTCAACATCAATGAATACATGCCTACTAGATTTTTGTAGTCACCTCAACCTCATGAATTCATCCAAATTTAGCTTGCTTAGTACAATGGTTTGAGCTTCATATATCGGATTTGGATTCGGATCCATATTCGAATATCATGGTTTGTCCCATATGTACTCATTCAACACTAAAGAAAGAACACTCTTCTTAAGTTAAACCTAAAACATGCCTAGGTGTTTCGTATCCATCGGGTTAAGGTCTATCGGATAATCGTCTCTATCGATGGGTCCTTCAAGGTTTCGAAGATTAAAGAGTGGTTGAACTGAGTCCAAGTAGTGTTTAAAGGAGTAGTTTGTGGTAGGAGATAGCCAAGAGGCTAATAGAGAGTGATGGGGAATGAAAGTGAACCGTGTGGGGTTGATTTGGTGGTGTTGACTGCAAACATGATGCCCTTTCTAGAAGAAAAGACCTTTCTAATGCCACTTACTTGTTCACTTTACCCCGAGTTCGATCCTCATTGGAAGCGGAACAAAAATATGTCTCACATATTTTTAAGGTGTTCGCTTCTGTAAGATCGAACTCAAGGCCTTCGTTTAAGGTAGAAGAGTCTCTTATCAACTCATTTAATCTATATGGATTCAGATCCTAACTTTAACGATGTAACTGAATATATATTTTTTTGCTGCTAAATTTTTGGTGCAAGAAAAAAATGAAAAAGAAGAAGCAAAGGCTTAGGTGGGGATTGGAGGATGTGATGTTCAAAGTCAAGAACTTTGAATTTGGTTGAAGGTTTGTTCAAAGATGGTGGGGATTTTAAGAGTGGGTTGTTAGTTTGCTCTTGCTTCATTCTATGATTAAACTTTCAACCTTTCAGTCATAGTACATGATGTACATCATTGAAAATAAAACCATAAATAATCTCTCGATTAATCAAAATATGATATTTATACCATCAATAATAACGACTCTTTTTTGAAAAAAAAGTTATACTAGAAAATAATCCAATTCTCTAAAAACTGAACAAACTGATAAATGAACTAACCATCGTGTAAACAAACATAAATAAACAGAAACAACTCTACATGCTTTGATTTCATTTGAAATAGTTAATTTTTTTTTAAAAAAAAATTAAGGGTGTAATTTATCACAAGATTCATAAACTAGTTATGATGATAAAGTGAACATACCTTGAATGTTAAGGCGCACCTTAAATAGAATAAATAATAAATATGCGCAAGATGAGGTGGTGGGCCGTGGGCCCATACCCATTTCACGGCCCACAACCCATTCATCACTAAGCTTGTGATGGTCATCGGATCAGGAAAAAAATAAAATAAATAAAAATAAAAAAATCCAATGAAGCGTTCACACGACGAAAGTCGAAATTGATGAGACCGGTTTTCCAGTTAGATGCCTGTGAAACCTCAACAGTCAACACCTCCCAAGCTCAAGTCTTTGCTATTGCCGTGGTAAACGATCCCGATTTGACCCAAAGTTGCTGTCGAAATTTATGGCTCGAAAATCGATCATGAGATCCGATCTGAGTTGATTCAATACCTAAAACGCTTTGAATTTAAAAGAAATCCGAATTGAAAAGATCGAAACACTAACTCGTGATAATAATAATACAGTACTTTTTATAGATGATTAAAAAAAATGTGAGTAAAATAAGTGTAAATTAAAAAGGGGTTAATCATTCTGGTTTGTTTCAGTTGAAAAGGACCTACAAATAGTATCTAAAAGTTTCCAATTCGAACTCTGCTCCGGTTGCTAGTAATCTCAGATGCCCATATAAATTCGAAAAAAAAAGTTTATTATTGGCACGGCGAATAACACTGTCATCCGAGCACAACACGGCAACACGAGCACCCGAGCACAAATGTCCGATGCGGACTCCTCAAGTTGGTGTTGACAACAAACACTCTCCACCCAAGCGCAGCACAGCGCCACGAGCCCGCAACAGATCTTTGCCGTCTCCGGAAGTCTGTGCCGGTGCACGAATCGTGCATTTGACGAGATAGCACCGTGCGGATAGTAAGTCCGATTAAAAATAAATGGAGGGAGTACATGTTAATCAGAATTGACTCGACCCGACTCATAATGACACAACCCAATCTTGATAAGATTCAACAATGTTCTATGTTTGAATTTGATATTGCTATGAATGATCCGATTAGAACTACGGATTATAAGTTATTAAACCTCAGCCAACCCTCTCCTTTTTTTTTTTTGTCTTTGTCACATCACGTGATAGGCATCTTTATCTACCATTCAAATTGAGATCAATCATGCGTCAAATAGCTTTTACATTCATAATTCCATATAGTTAGATTTTTGGTATCCCTCCAAAATTAGAAGGGTAAAGTTTTAATAAATCATCATCAAATGATATTGTTTTTATATTTTATAAAGGATTTTAAACTAGAAAATTTCACAAAATTAAAAAAAAAAAACTTATCTATTTACCAAAATATGTCATTTTAACTACATTCAATTTTTTAAATCAACAAATATACTATTTTATCCTCATTTATTATATTATTTTTTTACTTTATCCAAAATTACAACTAACATCTCAGTAATCATTATTAGGACAACTAACATCGCAATAATCATTACCCTATCAAAAAAAAATTATGAAGACATTTTCGTAAAGTCAAGTCTAAAATATCTAAATGATCTCTTTATACGGTTCGGATCCGGTGAATTTGTGGGAAAATTCTACCATGTAGAGTTGATTTTCCTCTCACAAAAAAAATAAAAAATAGATTTCGGTTGGTGGGGTTGGAGAAAAGGAGGGGGTAAGATCTTATTCGTTAATTTTTATTTTAACAGTTAAGATTTTGCCAAAGGGCTTTTTATGCACGTAGTTTAAGGAACTAAAAACTATATAAAATATTAAATTTTTTATAATTTAATACTTATTACTAATAAGTTTTTTTTAAATCAATATAAAAATTAATATTTTATATAGATTTTAACTCGTTAAAATACGTGTATAATACTAAAAAAAATCTTATATTTTTAATCCGATGAAGTATATTTTTGTAAGTAAAATTAACACTTTAAAATAAGATAAGGGTTGGAGTAATGTTTTGTCACCACCACCCACTATTGGATTTTGATAATCTATCAGATTTCAACGTTTGCAAAATACTCAAAAAAGAAGACAATTTTGTAGGCCCTGCTTCATCACATCATAACCTCTAAAGGCCTAAATGCTACAATTATTAATTAAACAGCACAATTTGGGAAGATTAAATGCATCACGTTTTAAAATCTAGAACTATATACTATTTTTTTTTAAAAAAAAAAAGGTTGGTAGACCCACCTACGTCATACTGGTCCACAGAGGAGTGGACCCCACAACCCTAGTGTCGTACCAAAATCAAAAAGCCTTTGCTCCTATCAAATTTGACCTTTATCTTTGTGTCCCATTTTCGACCCACTAGTAGGGAGCAACCGGCAAGAGCCACGTACGATCTACTGGTAGAAAGTAAGGTAAACTTTGGATATAAATCTCTTTAGGTAAACTTTGGATATAAATCCCCAAGGAAAGGGGAGGAAGCAAGGATTAAACTAGGGACCTTCTTTTTACCCCTTGCTCCACACCAGTAGGCCACCCCGACTGGGATAAAACTTTTTGCAAAATTATTATTTCTCGACACGCATTTTAAAGACGTAAAAAGTCTATAAAATATTATTTTTAAATAATTTTCTTTTATAATTACATATTACTAATGAGTATAAAATTATTTTAAAAAAATAATATTTATAGAGTTTTTAATTCTTTAAAAAATGTGTATAAAAGTTAAAATGATACATATTACTCCCTCCGTTCGGCAAAACTTGTCATTTTAGCTTATTTCACAAGTTTTAAGGCAATTAACAAATGTACTAATTTACCCTCAATTATTACCCTCCTTTTTTTACTTTATCGAAAACTACAACTAACAAACCATCAATCATATCAATTGCATTTTTGTAAAGTGAATGAAAAAATACCTACAATGACAAGTTTTTTGAACAAAAATAACACCCTAAAATGACAAGTTTTGCCGAACGGATGGAGTATTTAATTTGAGACAGAGGGGAGTAATTTTACCCTAATTTTTGTGCCTATAAACTAAACCCTGTCTGTCGTTAGTAGACATTTTATCACTCAACTAGTGTATGTACTTTCACATGTTTGATTTTCTTACTACTTTGATTCATTCTTGCAACCATTCACAAGGAGTTGAGTCTTCTTTTGGATTTATTGCACCTCTTTTTTAGGGCAGATAGGAGATTTGACTTAGAAATGACACTTTGTTTACCATTGTTATCTATATCCGTTCGAGTTTATCGGGTTTCTTAACCTCATCTCACGGGCGGAGGGATGGGAGCATGAGGTAGTTCGAGCCCTCTTTGGATCTGGAGAAAACGTAAAAATAAAATAAATTAAAAATATATATTTTTTATAATTTTTTTATAATTTAAGGGTTAAAGAAATTAAAAAGAGTAATAAATCAAATAAGTGTGCTTAGCTTAGTTGGTATGAGATCGAAACTTAAATAATGATGTTTTGAGTTTGAATCCAGAGCTTTTTGTTTTAATATTTTATAGCTTTAAATGAAATAAAACTAAAATTATATTTTAATTAACGTTTTGGAATTGAATTTTCAAAAGCTACACCCGCTAAACTCTCAAACCTATTCATTTTATTAGCTAGTTTATCGAGCTATCCTATCAGTTAAGGTTATCAAACACATTACTAGTTTTTCAATACTGTAATTCAACATATATTTTACACAATTAACCATTCAGCTTCAGCTACCCATTCAACTTCGGTTACGAAACCCACCCTTAAATTTCTACTTAAAAAGCCCAACATAGTTGCCCTTAGCAAGGTTTAGTAATTACTATAATCCGAAAGGATGTTTTCGGTTAGGTTCGTCCGATTCGAATTTTCACCTAAAAAAATAATTACTATCATCCATAATAGACGAGTTGATCACGAGAATTAACAAGACAATTGCATTCCTTTAAACTATGAGTATGAATCTTGAAAATAAAACACTTTTTTTTTAACCGGAAATAATTCAACTCACGGGCATGCCCGTTGAGACGAGAAACCGAAAGAACGACAACGGACAAACCGTTATGAAAGAATCGAAATACAACCAAAAAAACAAAGACAAGTTCACCACGAACAAATAAACATTTTACTCTCTTATTGAGTCTACCACATAATTATTGTACAAGAATAAGAGAATATGCTTATTCTTGACAGTTTACTTTACAGGAGCAGGAGTAGCTACTTTCAAGAACTTATTTAATCACATATCAAAAGTTCGAATCTTGAAAATAAAATATTTTCTGAAACTTGTGAGTAAACATTTTTTGACAAATTGTATTTTTTAAATCATTAAAACTGATCTGGTTGTTAGTGGTGATTCTCACTACATTCATACACAGTTGAAAACCAAGACATAGAGAATAGGCTTATTCTTGATAGTTTTAGTTACATTCTAAGCTATCTGCAAGAACTTACTTGACAACAATGCATCCGTAGACTACGCATATCTCATTCGGTTAACGCCTCCGAATCGATACGAACGGAGGGCGACAGTACCTACAACTACAACCTATATACAGTATGTACAATGAGATGAAATGAGGTTCAATTCACTCTGTCAGCCAGTCTAGATTGAAGCATTCTTCGGCGACCTGAATGTGAAGGTTAGGCAGGGCGGTTTTGAACTCTTTCCATGTCCAAGAAATCTCCTCGTCGCAAACTACGTGTCGCAATGACTGCAATGAGCCAATGGAGTTTGGCAGGGAGCTTACATGGGAGCACTCTCTCATGTCAATCTTTTCTAATCTCATAAGCCTGCCAATGCCTTCAGGCAGGGATGCCAGATTGAGGCATTGGGATATGTTGAGGTACTTCAACCAAATCAGCTGCGAAATCCCGGGTGGGAGGGCTTTTAGCTTCGGGCAGGCATAGAGCCGGAGGATTTGGAGGGAATCTAGCATACCCAGATCGGCAGGCAGTGCGAGCAGGCTGTGACAGTTGGTGATGCTTAGGCTCCGGAGAGAGCGCAACCAACAGACGCTTGGTGGGAGTTGGGTCAGATCTATGCAGTGATCGATTGTGAGATCGGTGAGGTTTGGGAAAATCCAAGGCAAGTCCACAACTGATGGATCCGAGCTTCTTTCCATCTTACAGAGGACAAGAGACAGTTTACACATTTGTTCAAGTGGAACGGTGGATGTGGGCAGCTGAGGAACACAGATGCTTTCTAACCAGAGACTTCTTAGTTTGTTCATGTGTGCGAAGACTGAGAGGTTTCGGAGAGTAGCGTGTGAGGCGCTGTTGTTGATCAGAACCAGTGCTCTTAGCCTCGGCATGTTGCTTATGAAAGGCGGTAAGAAGAACTCAATTGAGCCGAAGTTCAATATCAGCACTTCAGCATTGGGAAAATGCATTGAGAACCAATCCATTTCCATCATTTTTCCTAGAAGATAATGAAAGATTCAATCAAAAGACCCTCAAATCAAACATGACATATTCCTGATTAAATTCTTCCAGAACTATCCCTAGCTGAATCACTGAGCATGAGGAGTACCTAATTGAAGTGAAACAAGCTGGGCCTGAAATGGTTGGTCTGCGATTCGCTCCCATTCCCTTGGGAGCCTTTCCTCTCTTCGCGGCATCAAAAGCCGTCTCCTCTGATTTGTGCTCCCTTGGTTGCTCAAATGAAGAGCAAGATCTCTCAAGACATCATGTTGGGTCACATAAATCTCATAGTAACTGCTGTACATATCGCCAGCCCTGCAAAACATTTAACCGATGGAATGTAAATAAGGATCATGGGTATACAATTGTGCATATAGTAAAGAGCTGAACCACGCACCGCGAATCTTTCACCAAAGTTACAAGGTTTTTCTCCGAAAGCTCAATGAGAATTGCAATTGCTTCTTCGTCATCAATGTCGTGAATCTCAGTCCATATGTTAATCAGAACATCAAGCGGAATCTTCTTATCCTCCGGAAAGGCAGCCAGGTCCAAGAAACACTCCCTGACCTTGTGTTGCAAGAAACTAATGCTCAATTCCATACGATCCAGCAGCTTAACCTTATGAGACTCGCAAATAGGCTCACCGCGAGCCAATCTGCTCTTTGCACTCATCCAAAACATTGGAGGCTGGTCGCGCAACGATGCCCCCACAACTTTCAGTGCCAATGGAAGCCCTTTGCACTCACTCACAAGCTACAAAACAGCAATTTCACCAATATGAGTGACAGTTATCGACTTGAATACTCTCTCGTATACAGACCGGAAAAGATGAGATGAAATCCTTACCTGCTTAACCAATTTCTCATCAGCAGAGAAGGGAATCATCTTCTGACCAAAAGTAGAGAGGCAGAACAAAGCCAAAGCTTCATCTTCCTTCAACAATTCCACATCATAGGTAAGGTTGCACACCGTTGGGTACTTACACCTCGACACCACAAGGGTTTTACAACAGGGAACCCTGAAAACCAATTGCTCTAACACTGACAGTGACCAAACATCATCCAAGATAACTAGCTTATGCACTCCTTGCTTCCCTTTACACTGGAGGGTGGAAATTTGGGGTACCATTGCAGTGGCACCTCCTAAGTGTTCAGTTTCTGACAGAAATCTCCAAATCCCCAATCTCAGTGCCTCCATGTTTGGAGACTGGGACACTGTTAGGAATAAGATCTTGTTGCCAAAGTAACCTGCAAAAGGTATAGCCATAACTCCATAAGCAACAAATTCATCAAACCAGAAATCCAGTGGCCAAAATCAAATCATAACAAGTTAGTCAATTTCATTATTCAACTATTACACAGGACTTCAGATTCAAGAAGTAGAGAGCAGCTATGAAACAAACCCTAAAATACAATCATCACTTCATCAGAAGGAAAGGAGATTACTCTTAACATGATCATCCCTGCAAATCTCCCTTGTCAAGGTCGTCTTCCCAATTCCCCCAATTCCACAGATACCTACAACTGCTGAACCGTCCCTCGCCATTAGAAGCTCCTTCACATTCTTCACGCCAACCTCCAAAGCCACGCTCGAATTCCCCAAACTACCCTCACACTTCTCCTCTAATTCCTCCAATCTCCTCATATGCTCCTCCAACCAGCCACCTTCTACCGCGCCAACGCCAGCCCCAGCCCCGATTTTCAAGGCGCTAAGCCCTTGCTCGATCCGGTGAGCCGAGCCTTCGAGCCGATCGAACCGCTCGGCGGTGTCGAACCTCAAATGGTGGACATCGGCTAGGATGTGAGCCTGCATTGGACCTTGCAAGAAGGCCGCAACCCGCTTCTCCAATCTCTCCATCTTCCTCGCCAATTGGAGGTTCTTGTAGACATTCCATCGGCCGGATCCGAGGACCTTCTTGGAGAGATCGAGGCCGTCACGGAGGAGCTCGGAGAAGCGGTCGAGCTGCGACTGCCGGAACTGAGGGAGCTCGACGCCGGAGTACTTTATCTCTTGGATGATCGGGAAGAGCTCCTGCAAGTGGTTGATGAGCTGCTCGGCGCTTACTCTGCACAGCGCTGATTTTCGGACGATGCATAGGAGCTGTTTGAGTAGCTCGGTCGCTATCTCTCCGGCGAATAGGTCGGTAACCGCCATTGCCGGCGGGGGATGCCGTGTTTTTTTTTTTGCAGTGGCGTCCGGCAAAGAAAATGCCGTGGTTTTATAGAGAGGTTTGGAAGTAGTGGAGACTGAAGGGGGAAAAATCTAGAATTTATTTTTTTTGATACAAAAAAATCTAGAATTTATGAAATATGAACATAATTTTCCCCCTTAAAAAAATCATTTAGATCGAAAAATAAAAGTGAATAAGGAATAACTAGTACAATACCCGTTCTGGCGCGATTTTGTAAAAAATATAAAAAAATTAATATTATAAAAATATTAATAAAAGTTAGGATAAAAATCATAAAAATAATTACCATAAAAGTATCACGGAAATAATTTTATATATTTTAAAAAAAAAACTCATTTAAATTAACATATATAAAAATTTATAGAAATTTTAAATCATTCTTATTGGTTCGAAAAATAATAAAAACATTGTAACTTTTTTTTAAAAATAATATCATTGTAAATTTGGTATTAAGAATATATATGGATAGTTAGTAAATGTGTTAAAAATAAAAGAAAAAAATTAATTTAAAGAGATAAATGAAAGAAGAAGAAATAATTAAAGGAAAAAATATTTGATTGGTTTAAATAGCTAATTAAAAAAAGGGCAAGGATAACATAGGCTAAAACTCTTATGTTTTAAGAATAAATATATAGATATAGGTATAGATATAAAGATTTACATACATATTAATAGTAGGCATTAGATTGCATTCAAAAAAAATATTAGATATTTTAATTACTATAATATATATCATGTAATTAATATATAATGAAATAATACTATATAGTTCATATAGTTAATATTACCTTTACTAAAAAAAGATTTGAATTAATCCCATTGGTTAAAAATATATTATGAGATGATATTATGTTGATAATGTGTAAATAATACTCCGTATTAGATAGTTTAATTACCATAATTAAATGATATTGTGTAAATAATACCTTACAAAAATAACTTTGCGTGAGGGGACGACACGTGGCATAGATGCTTTGGTTTTAATTAATATATAGATTAATGCAAAACACAGTACTCCGTACGAAGTATTATTTTAATGTTTTTTTTATCTTATTGCAGTTCGATTGACTCAGTCTATATTTAGATCAAATACGGTGTGATCCATCCCACTTATAAGTGACTTCATCCATATTTCCAAGGAAATTCGAACTTCGAACCTCACAATCACTACACCAATTTGTGACTGATTTTTAAATGTTTTATTGTAATGTACTCCATTCGATAAAAAAAATATACAAAGTTTGACTTTTCAACACATATTTTAAGGAGCTAGTAACTATTTATACCATGTTTTGATTCTAACTAATTATAATTATAATACTCCATCCGTTTGAAAATAATTGTCATTTGAATTTTGTGCACGTTGTTTAAGGAGCTAAAAACTCTATAAAATATTATTTTTTAATCAATTTTTTTTATAAATTGATACTCCCTCCGTCTCAAAATTTAAGTCGTTTGACTTTTTGGCACACTTTTTAATGTGTTAAAAACTATATGATATATTAAAAAAATTTCAAAATTTTTAAAATAATTTCAAACTTATTATATACTCCCTCTGTTAATTAAAACTTGTCGTTTACTATTCATGCACACTTTTTTAGAATGATATAAACTATATGAAATATTAACTTTTTTTTAAATTTGTTTTTATAAATTCATACTTAATAGTAACAAGTATGAAATTATTAAAAAAAATATATTAAAAAAGTTTATATTTTATATAGTTTTTAACACCTCAAAAAGCATGCGTGAATAGTAAAACGTCAAGTTTTAATTAACGGATGGAGTATAAGTTAGAAATTATTTTAAAATTTTTTAAAAAAAAATAATATTTCATAGAGTTTTGATCACATTAAAAAGCGTGGTAAAAAGTCAAACGACCTAAATTTTGAGACGGAGGGAGTAGTTATTAGTAATAAGTATCAGTTTATAAAAGTAAATGATATTTTAGCCTCTATTTATGTTTTTAAAAGATACTCCCTCACTTTATTTTTCATAGGTGTATGAATTGCGAAAAAAAAAAAAACGGATGAAGTGGCATTTTAGATCAAGTAGACAATGATTATTATTAAATTATGATAATATTTTCAATTGAAAATGGTGTATATTAAATCTTTTGAGAACAAATTTTTTTTAAAAAAATATTAGTTAAGTATAAATATGTGTCAAAAACTAAAATGAAATTTTCAAAAAATATTAGTTAGACTCCGTTTGACAATGCAGGTGGCTTTTCAAAACTTTTGATTTTAATATTTTATAGTTTTAAATAAGTTAAATATAAGGTTTTAGTTTAATTAGTATTTAAAATGATTTTTAACAACTATTTCTAAACTTTTCATAACTTTTTTTATATTCACAAATTTATTCATTTTCTCTTATCTAATCAACTAGTCTGTATCAGCTACTTTATCAGCTGAGTTACCAAACACCATATTTAACACACTTAATTCATCTGTTTCACCTATTCTATCCGCTTCAGCTATTTCATCATATACGTGTTACTAATAACAACTCAGTGCAAATTTGAATTAAGCTTCAAATAATTCGGGTCACTCGAAATGAAGAACTTGGTCGTGGATGTAACAAATAATTATTGATTGACCCCTCAATCAATCTCTTATTAGCAGTTTAGCATTAAATTTGAAAATCGACCACAGAAATATGATTTTCTTCTCTGGTTTTGAGGATAACTCGACTGAAATTTAGTTACTTGGTCTTATGTAAGGCTTAGTTGGCTAAAGCCTTGGTCAAGGTCAATTACAATAGTAGTTTTGACTTTTGACCACAGGCTTGCTAAACATGCTTAAATAGCCCTTTTCCCCTTCTTGGCAAAGTAAAATTATCTTCTTATTGAGGGTTCGTTTCGTTTAACATGGGATGAACAATTTTCGAAAAATTACCTATCGGGAATTAAATTTTCATGAATTACACTTCTCAAGAATTTAAAGGATATGTTTAATTGGATTTTAGATGGTAAGAATTAAAATAAGGGAATTGAAATTTTCTAATTATAAAAGGTGGAATTTCAACTTACCTAAGGGGAAGTAGATAAGTTAAATTCCTTTAAAATGGATAAATTTAAATTCCTAAATTGTGACAAAAAATTCAACCAAACATATATATTTTATGTACTTCTTAGTCTTTTCTCTTTCTCGGGTTTTTCAGTTGCCAACCAAACGAGCCCTAAACTTGGATTGCAAATACCGTCTTTGTTTACAAGTCTGGATCCTCTATAACACCGAGTGTTACACTTAATTATTTCGGGTATAAATTTACATTACAAAAAATTATAAAAAAATATAAGGAGTATTTATATTCTATACACGTATATTAACATGTTTACAAAATTTTATTATGAAAAATTATCATTAAAAACTATGGATAATTAAAAGATGATTATTTTAGAAAATATTTTTTAATTTTTCTAAAACATAGTATATTTTAGCAATAAAAGTTTATAAACATATTAATATAAGGGTATAAATATAATTTTTAAATTTTTTAATGTGAATGTATACACAGAATAATTAAGTGTAATACCAGGTGTAACACACAAAGTGTTATAGGGGATCCAAATCTTCTTTTTTTACCTATTTTTCAAGTGCATAAATTTTTAAAATTTCAATTATTTTAGCCCATTTTAATACTCCCTCCGTCTCAAAATTTAAGTCGTTTTAGGATTTTGCACAAGTTTTAATAAAACACTCACCCTGTCACCCATCAATCAACATCATCATTCCACTAATTTTTTCATAAATTTTTAACACCCACTATATTTTTTAACCAATCAAAATCTTTAAAAAATCAACAACACACAAATCGATACAAATCACTACTAATATTATCCCCTACCTAGAAAACCTAAAATGACATGTATTTTGATATAAGAATAAAGGTCTAAAACGACCTAAATTTCGAGACGGATGGAGTAATACATTTCTAAGATTTAAGCATTCAAGAGTATATGTTAGAAATACAATTGCGAATATATGTATTCTACCCAAATAGATAATCTTTTGTTGCAATTTCTTTTTCAATGATGGGTATCATTTTGGATGTATAAAGTATAAAACCACTATTAATAAGATGGAAAAAATACAGTCCCTTGAATCTAGCTAAAAAATATTGCAATTGTAAAGAGTGCCTACCTACGTATAGGCCACTTCTAAAAGATTGGGAGATTTTAATCATGATGTACATATATGGCCTCAAATTGGCATTTAGCAATTGGCAATTTGGCATAACTATATGAATTGACATTTAGATTTGCCCTTTTCACCATTTATCCCCAACTTTCACTATTGACAAAGACCAAAACTTGACTCATCTAACTCATAAATCACTTCATCTAATCCCTTCACCTAAATTGAAACAACAAACCAATCAATACATAACCCAAACAAGTTGATGAATGATGATAGGCAATGGCAAAATTATGTTTCTTCTTCTTAAGAGTCCTCATCTGCCTAACTAAGAAGAAGAAGTAATAACCCAACAATCAGTGGTTGTTCAGACAAAAACACCTACATGTGAATCTATACATATCCTTTCCATATCTAAGGCAGTGTCGTAGATAGTTGCTAAAGATCGTCAGACACGTAGCTTGATACATGATGATGAGAGCTTGGATCGTTAAAGCATCCTGCTGCAACCATAGAATCGTGGAGTTCAACCTGCTTTTTGATCCAGGGAGGATCATCTGCATCAAACCAAAGTGCCTCGCCGGAGCTTTTGTGTTTGAAATCTGGCGATCTTGGATTTCGCTTGTTTTGCCGCCAATCATGCCACTCCTTCGGGTTTGAGAAGAAGACTTGCCACAAGTGCAAGCGGTCTTCACGCCTTTTCGAAATAGACATGCCTACATGTTTGCAGGGAATCAGATATCATTTTTCATCGCTTACGTCAAGAATGACATGCCCAAAAGAGGTAGTGAGATAACTCAATACGATCCACACAAATGTTGCAGGTCTACGGACCTCAGTCCACGAACAGGGACGGATCAGTAGTTTTCCAACAATAATGCTGAAAATGAAAGTTGTTTGCATCTCTTGATCTTTCTCAAACCAGTCCCTCAAATTGCTTTCTCATGAGGGAATGATGATGCAGACATAGTAAGAAGCTAAAGCCAAGATTTCGCCTACCTCGTGAGTTTGACTGTTGGGTTTCGTCTAATCCTTGCTTTTCATTGTGTTGCTTAACATAATTTAGTTCCTTCACTACTACCTGAAGAAACACAATTTCTACATCAGATGCAAAAAAAAATCAAGAAAAAACGCGTCTTCAACACAAACATTGAATGTAATTCCCAAGAATGGTTTGAAATCAGCTTCTAAGATCAATTTCATCGCCATCTCCGGAGTTATCCCTTTCGCACTCCTACACAATTGGGATATCACCACTCTGAGAGGTATCAAAATTGCAAAGCCAGTATCTTGCAACACATATATTAATGCTTGGCATCACAAAAACATTCAGCTGTCAGTGTTCTTTCATTCATCATCCATCACACCCATGTAAAATTGAATCAACTTAAGCACCAGCACATACTGCATATATTCAAGGGGCCTATTTTTTAGAGCAAAGGTTTAAATTAACAATCAAGAAGCTCCCTCTGATAGGCTGAGAGCAGCAACATATAAGAATCATAAGGAAGATCATCAATTCATAACCAGGTGCCATCAATTGCAGCTCATAATCTATCATCAAGTGCAACTAGAAAAGCATATGAAGAAGGTACCTTGTACTGCAATTTATCAATTCCAGAAGAATCTGGCTTTTTGTAAGAGTCCAATCGACCTGAAACATAAAGATAATCTCCAGGTTTTACATGTTCCAAAGCTACTTTCGCCATATCATCCCACATCTCAACAAGAACCCTGCTTAAAATTGAATCAAAAACCTGGAATTAACATTCGAATTCGACGATACGCTAATTTGTGAAACCTAAAGCAGATGATGAATTTACCTCGATGAACTGTGGGAAGTGGGGGGAGTTTTAACGCTCAGCACCGTATAAACGCCCAAGTCACCTCGCCTATTGTATGCAGTCGGTGGCCGCTCCACCGTACCGATCAAGCTCACCGAGTTGTGAAGATGAAAGAGCTGCTTGCATAGCTTGATTGTATGGGGACGAGAGTACTTTAGAGCGTGTTGGTACGCCGAACTCCCGCCGCCCTCCGACTGATCCTCGAAGACGTTCGCCGTTCGATTTCTAGGGCGCAAAACCTCCGATTCAGGCTCATCCGAGGAAGAAGAGGAGGTGGATGAGGCGGAGCGAAGGGATATCAATCTCCGATTTGAAGCTACGCCGGAGAGAAGCGATCGCAGGCGAACTGCCGCCTTGGTAGTCATTGGCGGAGGGGGAGGGCGCCGCTCGTTCGATCAGAGAGGAAAGGGGCGGCTTTTGGCGGGTGGCGGGTCGGGTCTAACGGGTTTCGTTTGTTGGTAGTTTCACTTTTCAGTTGGGCCGATACATATTTAAATTATGTTGGATTTTATATATTGGGCCTGTAAATTGGCCCAATGAAAGATGAGACAACAAATTTGAAATTTCATTCCCAAATTAAGGGCTCGTTTGGTATAATTTTGTAGGGTAAACGAAATGGAAATAAATTTTATATAGGAATAGGGAATATGGTTACCCTTTGTTTAAATGGGTGATTAAAATGGGAAAAACAAAAAAAAATTGTATGAAAAGTTGGGAGAAGATGGTAATGATTAAATTTTTTAATAATGTATCTTAGACTATAAGTGAACTACATTCATTAGCTTTCCCTTTACCTTTCCAAAATTTAAACCAAACGAGCCCTAAAGTTCAAGTGTATTTAGTTTCCCCGTGGATAAAAAGAGACATTTCCATATCAAGCTATTTTGGGGAACAACCCAACAAACAAAATAACTTCAAGAATCTTAGTGAAAAGTGCATGTGACTTTACCTTTATATTTTTACTTGTATTCAACCCTTTCAAAACATTCAAAATGCATTCCCACAAGCATCTTATATATACATGAGTTAGTTGCAGTTGCTCATTGACATGAACACTTGATTGTCTCCTACTAAACCCTCTTTTACCCATCTTTCTTTCTTGTTATGGTGTCACAAAAATGTCAATAATCACCACCCAACCACCACCGCCTACGCCGCCAACAGCTTACACCGAATATTCAGCTCATGGGTCCATTGGGCCAATCACAGGTGTGCTAGCCATGGTGTTGATCCTTTGTGTTGCGGCGGTTGCCATTGGAAGGCTTTGTTTTGGGAGTTCAATCATGGGTTATGCACATTATAATGTGGACAGTTATGTGGAATCCAAATGCTCTAATTCCTGTGTTGATGGAAGAATCTTAGCTTCTCCACCTCCCATCGCCCCTTCAGGTGGCAATGGTGGTGGTCGTGGTTTCAATGGCTTTAGTGCCGAAGCAGGTAGTCCGGATGAAAATGTTTCGTGATCTAATCCAAAGAGTTGTTTTTTCATTGTTGATTGTCTTCATTGTTGATTGTCTAGAGGCATGGCTAATTTTTTGGAAAACGTTCAATTATTCACTGGTTTCTATTATCAGCAAAAAAAAAATATTGCCTGAAAACTACTTTCCGACATTTCCTATGTCTGCAAATTAAACGACAAAAATGAAATCACCAACACCGGAAGTTAGTAAAACCACTGCACTTGGCAATATAAAATATACAAAATCATGTATATAGCAAGTCGGTTTATATAGCAAGTCGGATTGTCTATGTTGTATTAGCAAATTAAGTACTTCCATGATGCTATGTTGTATTTGTATTGATTGCTACAACTCCTACAAGTGATTTTAATTGCATCAGCTCTGGTGTGCTTGCACCCAAGTCCAATCAAACCAGACTGAAATTGAACAAATTGCATACTAAAATTTAACAAAAATATTGAAAATATTTAAACTAAGAATTGGTAGGGGCCATCAATTGATAATGGATATATTATAATTATTTTTATACCTTCATGCTCCTTTTAAATCTCACTTCATTTCCGATGTGGGAATAAATCCTTAATTAAACTACAAAACGAGGAGACCAAAATTTGAGCACTTGGATTATCTAGCAAATTAAATCCTCGTCCCCATTTACACAAATTAATTAATCTTAACCCTGTTTGAATTCAATCTCGACAAACATTCTCTCGACTTGCTCGGGTATGAATGGGTACATCCAGACCCCTAGACAACTTACTCCCAAACTGTTTTCTGCTCTTGGTAAGTTTTTCTTAACTTGATTACATAGGAATCCTTGATTAAAGCCATTGTAATTAATTTGTTGCTGTTGAACAACATAAGGATTAGTATCACAATGAATGATCCATGGGACCATGACATAGAACTGCAACCTAACTTCTACATTTTACTACTGTATTGATATAATCAAACTATGGATTTGATATAGATAAAATTTGCGGTACAGGCCTTTTTTTCTACCTTTATTAGAGGAGTGTCCTCCATACCGATTTTATTAGTTTTTTGTCCATCTCTAAATTCTGGACAAATTTGCCCCTCCCAAATCTGGCCGCCGTTTAGTTTGAAGATCAACTCACCCTTGCCCCCCTTTCTCCTCCGATACCCCATTCCATCTTTCGATCTCCTCCGATACCCCTGGACAAATTTCGATCCAGTGGAGGGAGAGGACAGCCGGCGCTGGTGTTGCTGAGGCAGCGGAGGAAGGGCGAGGCGGCGGAGTGGAGGCGGAGGCCGGAGACGGAGGCGAGGTCATATCTCACGGTCCAGAGCAGATCCAGAATTTGGAATGAGATCGAGGATGAAGACAACAATGAAGCCATGGCAGTGGCCGAGCAGATCGAGGACGGAGATCTGAGATCTCAACCTCCGAGCGACCATCCATGGCGCCTCCTCCTCCGAGCCAGCGATTTGCAACTGGCGCTTCCATGGCGGCTCCAAATCGCTTCCATGGCAGCTCCAAATCTCAGATCGGCACCTCTCTCCAGATCGCTTCCATGGCGGCTCCAAATCCGGGCTTCCATGGCACCTCTCCCCGATTTCCTCATCTCTCCTTCCTTGTATCTCTGAATCTGGTAAACCATTTCTTGTACCCTTGTGCACTCGGTTTTTTCTCTTTGTAATCGACGTTGCTTACGTTTCAGCACTTGGCTCGTGCAACAAACATGGTTAAACTCATTGTCCAATTCATCAATGTTTCAACACTTGGCTCGTTTCAGCACTTGGCTCTATTCATCAACTAATTCACGTTTGTTTGTTGAAATGAGTTGATGCAAATTTGTACTAATTACAAAAAGATGACAAAGTTTATATTTGCATTAATGATCCAAATTTTTAGAATATATAGTGTACTGTTCATCCTCCTCTTTTGTTACCCCCCATACTCCTTCCCACTCCCCCCACCACCCAGATTTGACTTTCGTTTCCTCTGTTTCGCCTGCCCACCGGCCAACACCATCCCACTCCTCCAAGCTCTCTCTCCTCCGTAAAATGATTTTGGAATAATGGATCGATGGATGAGTACCCCTAATTAAGCTTAAGTGCCCAACAGCCCATAAAGTGTATGATGTTGATTTCTGTGGGAGTACCTAATTAACTTTAATTTGATCTTGTTTTGCATCATTATAGGTTCATCGTTATAGCCCAAAAGTGTATGATGTTGATTTCTATTGGGATTCATTTCAATTTCGCTTCAATTTCTTCACTGATGTTTCATTTTGGATAATTTCAATTTCTTGTTTAATTTTGTTCGGATTGATTTTCATCGTTTGGTTGATTGTAATGAAAAAAAAAAGGTTTCAATAACACAGTTACAACAACTTCGGTGTCGAATTGCCGACGTGAAAAAAAAATTCGGTGTCGAAATGCTGACGCGAAAAAAAAAAGCAACTCCGGTTTGAGCAACATGGTTTCAACAATTCCGATTTTAGCAACTCCGGTGTCAAAGTGATGACGTGAAAAAAAAACAAATTCGTTTTCAGCAACTCCGGGGTCGAAGTGCTGACGCGAGAAAAAAAAAACAAAATCGTTTTCAGCAACACGGTTTCAGCAACTCCGGTGTCGAAGTGGTGACGCAAAAGAAAAAAAAGGAAAAAAAAAAGCAACTCCGGTTTCCGCAACACAGTTTCAGCAACTCCGGTGTCGAAGTGGTGATGCGAAAAAAAAAGGAAAAAAAAAAAGCAAATCCGGTGTCGAAGTGGTGACGCGAAAAAAAAAGCAACTCTGGTTTCAACAACTCCGATGTCGAAGCGCTGACGTGAAAAAAACTGCTAAAAAAAGAAAAAAAAAGCAACTCTGGTTTCAGCAACTTCGGTTTCAGCAACTCCGGTGTCAAAGTGGTGACGCGAAAAAAAACTAATTTCAGCAATTGCAACTTCGGTTTCAGCAACGCGCGAAAAAAAAACTAATTTCAGCAATTGCAACAACAATTTAAGTAACTCCGGTTTCAGCAACCCTGGTTTCGGCAACTTCGATTTCAGTAACTTAGGTTTCAGCAACGCGCGAAAAAAAACTAATTTCAACAATTTCAGCAACTTCGGTTTCAGCAACTTTGGTTTCAGCAACGCGTGAAAAAAAATGCTGAAATAAGGTTTGCTGAAACCAAATGTGCTGAAACAGGAGGGATGGCACAAGGGCGCGCGTGGGGGGGCAAAGGGGCAAAGGGGGCAATGGAAGGAAGGTGGACATTTTGCCAATTTGGGGGAAGGGTGGACAATTTCCTAATAAATGTCTTAATTATGGCCTATAACACAATTCCCCTTTTGATATATACAACAACGACACAATGAACTTTCATCTGGCCAGGATCTGGGATTAAGATGTATGCATCCATTCCTCGGGCAAGCCGAAAGGATGTCCAACCATGAATCAGAAATTTTTTATATTTGATCCGCCCTTTACTAGCAAAAATAACTTTTTTATAACAGATTACAAGCAAACAATATTTCATGTCAAACTCTGTTTATTTCTTTCGATTAGTTCAGGCCCTTCAGGGTATAGATGTGTATATATCTCGACCCTTCAAAACCTGTTTCAACAGAACGAACAAACTGGGTTGTTATTGTTGTACGTAGGAGACTAGTAGTAGTTAGTCATTCCGGATTGGTTCAGCCAGAAAGGGTTTGCGGGTAGTACCCAAAGGTTTCTGGTTCGAACCCCGGATGACCGCTCTCTATTTATCAAAAATTAATGAGACTAGTAGTAGTAGTAAGATAGGTTGACAATGAACTCTCCCCTCTTAACCACATATCTCGATTACACTTTACCTTCCTAACTAGTATTCGTTACCCGCGCGGTTGCGCGTTTTGTTAATAAATTATATTTTATTATATTAATTTTATTAAAATATTATATTAGATAATTAATTGACGTGGCTCACAAAAATAAAACCATATATAAATATATTATATTCAATTTGATCTAAAAGGTAGAATAATGCACCAAATATTCCTTCTTCATCTTTTAAAATAATAAATAATATAGTTTATTAACAAAAGCATGAAAATAATAAATATGTATAACAACTAATTCAAGTTATATTGGATAGATTATTGATCTAAAAAGATGAGTTTTTAGCTAACTATATTTGTTTATTAATTGATATGGGCCAGAAATATAATACCACTTTAATCCAGAAAATGCCACATAAGCAAAAATAATCCCGCTTTAATCCAGAAAATTCCATGGACGCGAGATCGCACCAGAGCCCGTTTCAAGCCTCTGTTTTAGTATTTTACTAGTCTTACTACCCGCCCGTTGTGCGGTTTCTTGATAAATAAAATAATGTTTAATTTATATTTGCTTTCTGAAATTTGAAGGTTATAATAGTTTGTTTGAAATCTTTGAATCTTTAATAACAATAAACTATTGAAATTAATATACTTAAAGATTTCTTAAATAAATAAATCAAAACATTGAAATTTTTATAAGATGAAAATAAAAAGTATACAAAATCATAGAATAATGTCAACATATCTATCAAATTATAATTATTTTTTGTTAGTAATATTTAGGCGACAATCAATCATGGGTCCTTCTCTAGTTTTTCTTATAATAATATTTATTTTAATTCTAAATCTAAGTTTATGAGATTAAGTATGATTAGGGTTCAAAGATTATGAGATAAAATTTTAATTATTGAATATAAAATGATTAGTAATTTAAACTATTTATTTAAGTTATTGCGATGCAATAAGGGCGAACCCATATGATGATATGTGATTTTGGTAATTAAATTTTGTATCTTCATAAAATTTATGATTGAAATTAAGTTATTATTTTATTTATTACAGTATTTATCTTTTAATTTATTAAATCAAGTATAATATTTATGTTTTCTGAAAATTTTTATTCAAGGGGAAAATCTTCAAAAACTTTATGACTCAAATTAAGTAGCTTAGGTACGTACATTATTAAATTGATTAATATGTTGATTTTTTGAAATTATAACTTGATAATGGTATTTAAAAAAATAGTTCAAAATCAAAAGATCTTAATAATGATTTTTTTTCTTTGAATAAGAGATGAGGTTAATATTTATATTATATTATATTATATTATATTATATTATATTATATTATATTATATTATATTATATTATATTATATTATATTATATTATATTATATTATATTATATTATATCTCACGTATGCGAATTGCACCAGAGCCCGTTTCAAGCCTCTGTTTTAGTATTTTATATAGACAAATTTAAAAATCTTCAAAATTGACCCAAATTTGATGGCATGCTACATATTTATATATAGATATAATAACATTGAATTATTAACTCATAATATGACACGTATGCAAATTGCATCGTATATCAATATCTGATGAAATTTGGGTATATCTTATCTTAAGTATATAATGCTATATTGATGAATTAAAGTCAAATATGGTAAAACCTTATCTTTTACCACACATTGCGGGAAAAAATATTATCAAACATCGCTATAATTTGCATACATGTCATATCCTGTGTTAATAATTCAATGTTATATCTATATATAAATATGTTGGATACTTAAATTTAATACTTAAACTCAATACTTATATAAATGTATAAATTAATACTCCATATAAAATAAATATATAATTTTCAATTGTGTTGTTTTTTTTAGAATGTAAACACATGTTTGAGTCTAGATTAATCATGTTTGTTCTTTTATTAAAAAATGGTTAAAATATATTTTTATCTTGAGTCTAAATTTTATACTTTTTAATAAAAAATATTAAATGATAAAAAAAAACTTACGTATTAAATCCCAAAGAAAGAAAGATAGCATAAATTCCATATATAAATTCAATCCATTTTTATTTTTATTTAAAAAAAAAATAAATATAAATATTGATAATATTTATAACAATATATTATCAAAATATAACTAAGTAATATATAATAATAATAACTTATTAATTGATATAATATTGGATAGATTATTATAATCAATATTTTTGCGGTGATCGTATTTTTGCCTTAGTTCGAATCAAAATAAAAAACAATATTTTTGCCTTCGAGCCAATGTGGTGTGAATTTGAGATGGAATTACGGTGGTCAAAGAAATGGATATTTTTCATGTCTTTGTATTTTCATAATCTTAACGTTTTTTGGTTGAAATAAAAGCTTAAGTTGTGAATAAAAAAAGAATAACTCATAGGGTCATTAAAATCAGAATTGAGAAAAATCGTAAAATAAAAAGAGAGGAAAAGAAGAGGATTTAGGAAAATAAAAAGAAGATAAGTTATATTATATATATAGGTATATTATATTTAAATTTGACCAAATATTGGATAGATTATTTGATTTAAAAAGATAAGTTTTCTAACTAATTAACATATAAAGTGGAATATTTATAAAAAATATTAGTTTATTAATTGATATGGCTAAAAAAGATAATACCACTTTAATCCAGAATATGACACGTAAGCAAAATAATCCCGCTTTAATACAGAAAATTCCGTGGATGCGAGGTCGCACCAGAGGCCGTTTCTGACCTCTGTTTTAGTATTTTATATAGATATAGATGGGCCTCAGCTCTCCAAGTGTGAAGAATTTCATGGAAGAACAAATATAGCATGCCAAACGAACTCATACAATTGTGCTTTACCGACCCAAAAAAATGTATGCATTGTGTGAAAATGAGTCACATAAAAAAACAAGATACATACACCATTTTAAATTCTTTTTTTATATAACAATAAAACACAATATATATAGGTGAAATTCTAAAAAACCACCCCTTAAATATACCATTTTACACAAAACCACCCTTTGAATTGAAATTCCAAGAAACCTCCCTTTAAAAACTAGATGTTTGCAAAAAAACCACCCATTCCATCTTTTACGATAACTTTTGATATTAAAAGTGTGAAATTACTATTCTACCCTCCCATCACCATTATCTTAGTTTATCTTTTGACAATTCTCAACTGTTTTTTTATCATTTATTTAGCTGGTTCAAAGTTCTCCTAGGTGTTTTTCATTCTTCACCTCTCAATCCTCGGCTCAAATAGAAAATGAAAGCCATTGAAGGGTAATCTCCCTTTTACCCTTCAAATATATTCAAGTATAAGAGCAAAATGGTAATTTTACATATTTAACAACAATCTTAACATAAAAGGTTAGATGGATGTTTTTTTTACAAGCATCTAACTCTTTAAGGGTGTTTTTATAAAAAAAATAATTTAAAGATGGTTTTATACAGATACATTTAAATGGTAGTTTTGTAGAATTTGGCCATATATACATAACATCAATATCACTGGGCTTTTGTCAACTTCATGTAATGGGCTTTTAAGTACGGAGGCCCACACGTTATGCGTTCCCACAACGTGAAAAACATGCCTTCCACTTTTTCTTTTTTTTTTTTTAAATACTGAAAATAATTCGAAATACCAAAGAAGTCCGATAAATTGAATAGACAAATAAACTAACTGTCATGCAATACAAACCATTAAACCAACTACACCAAACAGAAAATAAAGACGCAGTCAAAACTCTTTCCTTTTAACCACTTGAGCTAAGACGCACTGAAAACTCTTTCCCTCTGACCACTTGAGCTAAGCCCCGAGAATATCTTCATTATTATTTATGTTAATGATATCCACTTAATTTGAATAAGATACTAGATAGGAAAAACTTCGAATTGAGATGACTCTTCCAACTTAGGGCTCGTTTGGCTGATTGTGGATTATTTTCATTTCCAGTGAAATATACTTCCAAATAATTGGAAAAAGTTGTTTGGTTGCATTTTGGTGTTTACAAATATAAATAGGAAAAAAAAATTACATGAAAAAGGTGGAAGTTGAACTTACCTATTCTTCCTAGGTAAGTGAACCTTCTCCAATTCGGAAAAATTGAAATTCTTGTGAAGTTAAATTTTTATATAGTCTTTCCGTCAACCAAACACATGAATTTATCTTACTTTATCGGTTTTAAACTTTTTGGGTTTTTAACTAACTAACCAAACAATTTCTTAGTCTTTTTAATTTATTTACAACACAATGTTATTATATTCACATAAACTAAATACACCACAAATCAGGATTTTAAGGCACCTCGTCGATATTAACGTGGTGCACGTCGATATGAATATGGTGCCCTAAATCTTAATCTGCCTTAAATATCCACTATCTATTTTTACATTTGATTCGGATTTACGGTACATCTAAAAACGCCATGTATAAATGGTTCCAATACCTCGACTCACTAGAGCAACCAATAGTTTATCACAACTAACATGATTAAATAACATGAAATGATTGAAATAGGGAAAAGGAAATAGAATAGTGTCGCCGTAAGAATAAAAAGTGTGCACGTACACCGCCCATATGTTTCAAACCTAAAGATTCCCATTGTCGCACAATTTGTCCGGCACTGCACTTCATCACTGCCCTTTCCTTGTTTTTTTTATTTGTTGATTAATTAAATGTATACCTTTATTTCATTTTGGTTATACTAATTTCCGTAAAATATGTTATTTATTATTTACATTTGGTTTTTGGAATTGACTCTTCTCAAGTAATTTATGATAAAGTTGAAGAAATTTTAACCAATAAAAAATAATTGGATGGTAAAGATTATCCCTTCTTGTAGGGTCCACATCAACCTAATTAATTATTTAAAAAAAAAAGTTGTGAGAGGAAAACTAAATTGAAGGTGAAATACTGCACCAAATTCAAACCAGTGATTTTCAGGATAATAAAAATTATATTCTGTTTATTCGATAAAACATTTTATTTTAAAGTGTTTTAATTTTGTTCGGAAAAAAAAACATGTCATTGTAGATATTCTGATCTTTTACTTTACGAAAATAATATTATAATGTTTGATAAATTATTAGTTGTAGTTTTTGAAAAGGTTAAAAAAAGTCGTGTAATAAATGAAGGTACAATGATATATTTGTTGATTTTCTTAAAATATGTGAAAAAAACTTAAATGGCATGTTTTGACTAACAAAAGGAATATAAAATATTAATTTTTTAAATTAATTTTTATAATTTAATACTATATTTAATTAGTATTAATAAATATGAAATTATTTTTAAAAAATAAATTAAAAATTAATATTTTATATAATTTTTACCGTACGCGTGAATATAGAGGGAGGGAGTAAATTCTAATGGTTGTAAGGACTAAGGAGTATATTCTAATGGTTCTTTCTAAGTTCTAACAACCTCGCTTTTTTTTAATTCAAATTAACAAGTACCAATTGATTGAATTTGGTGCATTTTTGTCTATATTAAATAAATTGAAATAGTGTATGATTGTTTTCCTGTGTGTCAATTAAAGCCAAAGATTTGGTACGTGCATGTTGTCGGGTGGTTCATACTTCATACAATTATACAGATGTTTTGGTTCAAGAAATTGTATCTTATCCTCCTAATTTAATTAATAATGGATATATTATAATTATTTTTTTTATATCCTTAAATACCGTGGAATCAACATTATATATTAGATGTAAAAGACTTGTTTTTATCTCAAGACTAGTTATTCAACTTGTTTATAAGTTTCCGAACTAGGATATAACTAGGTTGGCAAATGTTACAAAAAATATCATACCAATCACGTATAGACTGTTTTAGTGACTACTACTCTCTCCGTTCGGTAAAACTTGTTATTTTAATGTGTTATTTTTGTTAAAAAAACTTGTTATTGTAGGTATTTTGTCCTTCACTTTACAAAAATGCACTTGATATGATTGATATATGGTTTGTTAGTTATAGTTTTCGATAAAGTAAAAAAAGAGGCCGGGTAATAATTGAGGGTAAATTAGTACATTTGTTAATTGACTTAAAACTTGTGAAAGAAGCTAAAATGACAAGTTTTATCGAACGGAGAGAGTAATATATATATATGTGTGTGTGTGTGTTGGATCTCGTGTAAACAGCCCTTACAGTGTAATTTATAAGCAGTGAAATTATTCGTAGGTATCAAACAATTATTCATGTATAATAATGTAATTATTCATATGTACCAACAAGTGCATTTATTCGTAGGTACCAAATGATTATTCGCATATGTACATACGAATAATCACATGGTACCTACGAATAATGTTACTGTTCACAAGTTAATTACTTTTAATCTCGGTCGTTTGATCTTTTTAATCTGACGTTCCATATTTGCTCATAACTTACACCGTAAGAGCTGCTTACACACATAGAGACACACACATATATTATTGATGATTTGACTGAAATTCCAACTCTGTATTTCCATTCCAGCGTGCGGACATAGCCTCCATCCAGGCTCCCTTCTCTCCTCTCTTTATCTAAGATATTTGCCCGTTCAGCTATTCACTCGTTCCAGGCTTCCAGCCTCCCTTCTTTTGTTGAAGACGTTCCACCATTCTAGCCTCCAAGCTCTCGCCCATTCTAGCCTCCAATGAAGAACCCTAATACCCTATCCTAACTCAATAATTGAAGTTATTTGCCACTTCGTCCAATTTCTCTCTAAATTTCTTCAATTCAAGTCTCGGAATCATGTGTCTTAATTGCTAGATCTCTCAATTTCTCACTTGCTCTCTCAATCTAGTAACACGTGAAAAGAGTCGTGACTCGTCGAGGAGTTAAAAAATACAAATCGAAATGTAGTTTGGTAACAATTTAATGGTAACGTACATACCGATGGTAACTACCAAATATGATTACCAACATATGTGGTTAACACAATTGGTGGTTAGTATGTGGTACGAAAATTAGTATACCACCATTTGGTAGTTTGTACATGGTAATCACCATTTAATATTTTGTGGTGGTTACCGTACCATATGCCAACTCTAGATATAACCGTATATTGTTCAACAAATCTAGATTGTTAAACTCGATTTTACCCGATACGAAGCCCGTGTGCATGCCTATATATAGGAGTCATGAATAACATATAAATTCAACGAGATTTTATCCCAAAACCAATTGAAAATAAGAGAAGTAGACCGTCAAACTTATACTCGATTTTACCCAATACGAAGCCCGTGTGCATGCCTATCAATATATGTTGTTTAAGACATCTCAACTAAGTTGCACTTGCCAATTATTTGCTCAAATAGGAATGAAAGTACGCGACATGTCCACAAGGCCAACATCTCTACTAATTCGAATCCCAAATCAAAACTATTCGAACCCGACTCTAATACCATGTTAGAACAAAGGAAGTGCAGATCAAATTCGGGGGATTTTCTTGATTGATTAATTTTGTTTATTTTGTGAGACTCCGATAAATCTTGGTCGGGTCATATGAAAACCGAAATCGTGTTGAGTTTATTTTATTTTTATAAGTTATAAGGTTGAGAAGTCGAGATCTACCCTTCCAACACAAACTTAAGTATAATATCTTATATATTTTGATATTTGATTTGTATAATGAGAGATGAGAACGAGGTTGGAGTTTGTAGGGTTTCAGATTAATTCATGATTAATACAAGCGTCAATCAGATAAACATCGTTTGAACGTTTGTAAATTAATTACGATTAATACTATTCGTACATATATATATCTAAATTAATTTAAAAAAAGGATCATCATTATTATTATTATTATTATTAATATATAAATTAAAGAATTGAAAAATAAAATAAAAATTGTCGGTAGTAAAGAGCTGGATTCCTGGACACAACTTTAATTTATACGCACAATATAAAAATGAATTGAACATAAAAACAATGATATGGATACAGACCTGAAGAGTAGCAAGATTCATGGTACCTTGATTAAATGTAGCAAAATCATTTGTGTATATTTGGTTGTCAATTTAGTGTATGGTACGTACGGTTTATATCATTTCACCCCCTAATTAGTTATTGCTTCTCCAAATCAACATACCTACCTGTTTCACTTATCCAATTCATTTCATCAATCCTCTAATTAACTAAGAGTCTGTTTGACACAAAATTATCGGAGACGGTTTAAAAAAAATAGTTTTATAAAACTGTATATATAATTTGTCATGTCAAACAAAAATTTAATCTTTTAATCTATCCACAAATGCTATAATTAAAATCTTAAACTAGATTATAATCTTAAATTAGATTAATTTCTAACGCGCCCTACAACAAATACTCCATTAAAAAAAATATGTTGAAAAATAGATGCGAAACAATCACAAGTTGATGAAGTAATTATGGTGTTAATTACATTTGTGTAGTGTATGGTAATCGAACTAAACTTAAAAATATATATATAATAATTTTACACAATAAATAAGTATGATAAATATTTAACATCTCAGGTGCATTTGATTCCAAAATATATGTAATTATTAATTGAGTATTCGGTTACACAACTAAAAAATTCAGTAAAAATAAAATAAAATACCTAAGTTATAATTGTAACATAATTAACACATTTTTAAATCTAAACCCACCCTCATCTTCTAATTACTAGCTATACTATCCTAAAAATGATCTAAATTTTTACAAAACCATCTAATATAAAAATCAAAATTGCGGTTGGATCATTCAAAATGAAAGTTAAGTCAAGATGTATCGTCTAATAAAAAAATTTAATGTCTTCACCTATGTTAGTTATACTATATATTTGTGTTTGTTGTTTCACCCCCATCGACGTGGGGTATATATAATAAATAATTAATAATTTCAGTTTGTATAGATACGTATATGAAATATTTTCTCCAATCTAAAATATTTGATATTTTAATTTAGCTTTGATGTTTTAAAAGAAATAATTACATTTTATTTACCTTTTTACTATTTTCAATTAAAATTGTACTTTTGTTTTTATTTTAACCAATCAAATTTGTGTATAAACGATCAGAGAGAAAAGATTATTTTAGATAAATGTAAATAAAGTGTTTCTTAATTTCTGTGCTTGAGTATAACATATCAAATATTTTAGATCGGATGGAATATATAAGATTGATGAGGTTATTCTGTTTCTTCTAAATCAATTGAGTATGCGAGGAATATTTCATTGACATATTATATATTAATTGTATCTCTTTATATATTTATAATTGATAATTGATATCTCCACACTATTCAACTAAATCCATTTAACAAAACTGATTAAATTTAGACTAAATAAATAGAATTATGAGATGAAATATGTAATTAAAAAAGCAGAAGAACTAATTAATTAATAAATTGAAAAAAATAAAAGAAATTCATTGTTAGTGCTACAATGGCTTGAAATCGTTAAGCACCAACTCCTCCTTTTTTCCCCTAAACGAAAATTTAAATTTGTATGAACAATTAATAAAAATTAATTGTTAACTTTTTTTTTTTGAGCCACAACACATGCATTACATTTCGTTTGGATAAGACCACAACAAAGAACTTCCAATCTGCACCAAAACGACGTCGTAACGCTATAACCCCGCATCTCGCATCCAAAACCCCCTCGAAGGCGCACTCCGGCCACCGACCGGCGCCGACCCCGGCGGCGCCAACGTCAGAGCCGTGAACGGATCCTCCGCATCATCCACAACCGCGCCTAATTCCCGCTGATCCGGTGGTCCGCGAAGCAGCAGCTGATCGGCGCCCCTAGCTTGGCGCCTCTTAAGAGTGGAGTTCCAGTGGTTCTTGACGGCGTTGTCGGTGCGGCCGGGGAGGAGCTTGGCGATGGTGGCCCATCGGTTGCCGTAGCGGGCGTGGGCGGCCAAGATGGCGTCGTCCTCGGCGGGGGAGAACGGGCGGTGGTGCACGGTGGGGCTGAGCTGGTTGCACCACCGGAGGCGGCAGGACTTGCCGGAGCGCCCCTTGATGTAGCGGCTGATCAGCGACCAGTTCCGCGGCCCGTATTTCTCGACGAGCCGCGTCAGGATCCGATCCTCCTCCGCGCTCCACGGGCCCTTCACCGTCCCACTCGTCTTGCCATTGTTGGTGGTGGTGTCCGAGCAAGACGAGTAGTCGGACGATGAGGCGCCCGATGAGGAACTCATTGTATTATTCATCGCTTCAAATTGTTAAATTCCGATGGGCCAAATATAACGAGAAAATTGAAGAGAGTAAGATTAAGAGTGGAAATGGAGAGGGGAATGTAAACAATATATATAAAGGAGAGGGGGGATGGTTCTAGGAAGGTTGGAGGTTGTAAGTTTGGTGGGTGTGATCTCTATGCATTCAATTTTATTCTATTTTAAATTTTTATATATATAATTTTGGTATTTTAGTTGATTTTGAAATAAAAAATATATAGCTATGAGTTTATATATCTATGGATAATTTTAACTAATCTAAGATGGTTTTCTTTTAAAAATTTTGTTGATATATTTTGAACGCGTATATTTTTTTTTATTCTTAATCCAGTTCGATTGGTTCAGTTACTAAGCAAATAATATTTTTAATGAGATTTGAACTTTGAACCTACTGACATAAAATTAATTTATTCTTACAATCAGTACACCAACTAGTGTTTGATAAATGTGTTATCATATTCGTATAAATAGGCATTGATTTAGGTAGTTGGAATATCACCACACGAAGTACATTTATAAAGTTTTATACTTATCAATGTATTATTGACATATCTTAAATATATATCCTTCTTATGAACTAATTAAATGTGTCGTCGACCAATGACGTGAAGTCTTGATCATTTATATCACTAGCATATCTTAATATGAAATTTCGAGAAATTCAGGTCGGGTCGTATGATAATAGGAGTCGTGTCAGATCGGGATCCACCCTTTCCACACAGAAAATTAAGTCATTGTGTGTTACTTTTACCGCCCTTATATCCCAACAATTACAAAGAACCAAAGGGTATACATGAATGTACAAATTGAAAGAGTTACTATAAATATATATGTATGGAAGGAGTTGTAAATGATAGTGTGAGAAGGACGTACATGATCAATGATTTTGTGAAGGGGGGAAGTGAGTGTCATGAATCACAATATATATGTGCAGTGATTTAATTAACATTATTTGAATCAGACTGTTAAAAAAAAAAGGAAAAATAACCAATAATAATCTCAACTATCCTCCTTCAACCAAAAATAATCCAACCTTTAATAATAACCAATTAATAGCCCAACTATTAACCTATATAACAAAAACAATCCAACTCAATTTCTTCCTATAATTTTAATTCTAAAATATTCCAAACTTTCATAAATTCACAAAATGCCCTCTCAGTTCCCAAATCCATCGTTCAACTTCACAATCCCCACCCCAGGTATAGGTCCCACCTCATTCAACCCTTCTATTTCGTCTTCCTCAACCGGTAAGGTTCTACGTTTTCTCATGAACTCTCCCTAATTCAATTTATCTTCTCCCAATAATTAATCCCCCTAGCAATTTCATTGATTTAATCAATTATTAATTCCACCAAGAAATAGATCTATGGCTTCCTCTAGCGGAAACTCCTCAAGAGCCACAACACCACCAGCGCCGTCAAGCTCTGCCCGAGATCAAACGTGGAGGAGGACTCAGAACAATTTCGATCCTCACCGCCCCGAGCGTCATCAGGAAACGGTGCTTGAATGTGGAGGCGGAAAAGTCCATGATTAGAGGTGGAGATGCTTAATTGTATCAACATTTTCCCACTGTCGTAGTGGCGATGGCTGCAGTTGCGAGGAGGATCACGGGTCGTGATGGCGAGGTTGACAAGGGTGGCTGGGCGAAGGTGCGGAATGGAGGTGAATTGGGGTTGGGTTTGTGGAGAGGGTTTAGATTGAAGGTTGCAGAGAAAAGAATTTGGGGAGGGAGATGAAGTTGCAGAGTTGGTCAGTTGGGGTACGGTGATGGGTTTGAGGAGGGAGAGGGTATATTATGAATTTATTAAAGTTTTGGACCATTCTGGAATTAAATTAAGGGATGAAGTTGAATTGGATTGTTTTTGGTATATAGGTGAATAGTTGGGATATTAATTGGTTGTTTTGAAAGGTTAGATTATTTTTGGTTGAAAAGTGATAGTTGAGATTATTTTTAGTTGTTTTTCCAAAAAAAAACAACTGTGAATATGACAGAAGGATAAAAGGGGTAATAAATTAATAAATTTCACCAGCGGAGCGAGTGAATAAAATCATTCCCCCCGGCAAACTCACCTTGCAGCGTTTAAAACATGCCAGTCGGGCGAAAGCTGTACATCACCTTCCTTTCCGTTATTTTTCATAAAAATATCTATTTTTTTTATTGTTAAAATAATCCCTCAAAACAGTCCTTTTCAAACTTACACATTGAATGATTTTATATTTTTAAACTTACGTATTACTAGTGGACTACCCCGTGCGTAGACTGCGTAGTCAACTTTTGTATCATTGAATATATACATTCATATATTAATACAAATAAAAATAAAAAAAATTGAAAATTAATTAAATAGAAACTCGGTCTAATCTATTTGATATTTTTAGACTTTTTTATTTCATATTTTAGTTATTACTTAAATTAAGTATATAAGGTTTTAATTTTCCATCTATATTATACTAAAACTATTTTAGTTTTATTTTTCTATACACTATTGTTTTTTCTTGTCGTAAACTGAAATTATGGTAGAGCATGCATCTTGCTATTATACGGAGTACTTATATGTCCATAAAAGAAAATTTTAGAGTATTAGATGTTTTAAAATATATTATTGTATATAATAAATTATTTTTACATATGAGGACTATTTTTGGTAATTTACAATTTAAAAATATTTGGCGAACTTATGAATATAATTTAATTTGTTGTTTTCATTGTATATTGTGTTTACTCAAGTGATGATTTTTTTAATCAAATACTCAAGTTTTGATTTTAAAAATGATAATTGATTTTCTACTTTCAAAATATTACACAAATAATTGATTAAAAATTTTACTTCACTACCATGTTTCCTACTAATATTTTATAAAATTTAAAATTGAACATTTATGATGAATATATATATATAATTTATACTAAAACATGTTTTTTTAAAAATAGTAACAAATTTTTTTGTTTACATTAATTATACATTTTATCTTCTTTTAAATGTGTATTAATACTTATAAAAAGTTAAATTTACTAAAGTAATTAAAATAAAGTTGATGATTACTTGGCTCTCTACTTTTCAAATATTATAGAAATAATTTATTAGATAAAATAAAATTAGTCTCTTTAACTTCATATAAAGATTTTTTTTGTCTCTTTAATTTCTTATAAAGATGATTTATTTTCTTTTTAAAATCTTCAATATTTCTCATTTATTCCACCTCATTTATGGCAAAAAAGCTTCTTTTACTAAAGAGAAAGATTTTTTTATAAAATTTTTTTAACAAGTTTATATTTATTAATAATAACTAAGAAATTGTTAAAAAATTATTAAAAAACTAGATATTTTATATAGTTTTTATCCCTTAAAAAACGTGCATAAATAGTAAAGTGATATGTTTTGCCAAACGGAGAAAGTATATTTTTCAAGTCGAACGAAGATACATTAAAACTCAACAAGAATATGATAATGAGAAACCCGAAAACTTACAACAGTGTCTAATCTAACAAGTACGCCTATAGTTGTTTTCATCTCTATAAGTTATTAGTTAATCTATCTAACGATTTATAAAGTTACTTGAATCACCAGATCGATTATCCAATATCAAATTCTTTATATATTTGTAGTCCTTACAATTGAAACATACACATTTCAACACAAAACATGTGATTAGGAATGATAATGGGTCGGGTGATGGGTGGATGGACCCCCATTTCACCCGACCTACCATGGATGACCCATCATCTCATCCAACCCACCACCCATATCCACTTCACTCATATTCATCACGTGAGCGGGTGAAATGGGTGAAATATGGATGACATATAGGTGATTTTTGCTAAATATGATTGAATTCCAATAAAATATGTAGACAAAACAGTGGCTAAATTAACATCATCTTACACATTAAGTCTTAAATAAGTCACCATAAGTTTAAATAACATTGTCTTACACACATAAACGTAAGTTCTAAACACGCACAAACCGGAGTTTAAATAGCATTGTCTTAAGAAAAATAAGCCATCCAGCAACAGCAAGACAAGAGTGGTAGAGGACGAAGAGGGTAAGATATCTGCCAAATGAAGTGCCGATTATGAAATTAGGGTTTCGGAAATTACAAAGTTTTTATATATTTTTATATAAAATATATAAATAATATTTTATAATATAGATAGATGGTGGATCGAGTTCGATGGTGGATGATGGGTCGGGTGGTGGATCGGGTTCGGGTGGAAAAAAATCACCCAACTCAACCCACGACCCATATCCATTTTTTCCATTCATTTTTTTTTTCCGGATTTTCACCCACTTTTTCGGGTAAATAGTTCGAGTTCGAATTGGATGCAGGTGAAAATGCCATCCATACATATGATCCAAAACGAGTGTCAATCTCAAGAAGAAAAATCAACCACTAAGTAGAGTATTATCAACATAAATATGTATCATGTATATGATATAAGCTTTGTCGCGGCGAAAGCAATAGTGAGTTGAGTATAAGAAAGAAGGTGACAAAATGTAGGTAGGTAATTAATCGAAAAGGGAGAGGAGCTAACGAAAACAAATCACATAAATTATTATTCCCTGAGATGAGATGTTCTCCCATTGTGAAACAAACAACTAATTTTAAACACGACTTGCAATGTTTCCACGTAGGCCAACCCCGCTTCCAGCCTGTTTCTATCTCACGTGATGCTCCCACTCCAACTCCTCTTTCACCCTTTTCTGTAGCTCTATTTGATTCCTACTATACAAGTGGATTGGATTTGGAAACCGGTATTCCTTATTCGAGTCGAACGAACCCGAGTTGAATTTTTTTTCAAGTTGATTTATTCGGTTGTTGATGTAATAACTATACTTGCTTATAAAAAGTAAATAAATAATTTTTTTAGGTAAAATTAATTAAAATAATACAATCTTTAGATGCGTGTTAAAAAAATATTCTCTCTTTCAACAGTAAGAAAAATATGCATAAAAATGATGACATATGATTGATCAAATTAATAGAATTTGTGAACTTTAAATGATATTGACTTTTTTTTTTAATGAGCATGTAATTATTTAACCAATTTTATGATATTGTTTTGACTCAATTTATAGTCGGAAAAATGAGTTAAAATACTTTGTTACCATCTTTCATAATTTGAATTGATACTCGAGTCGTTTAATAAAACAACAAATCCAAGTATTTTTTTCTTCAAATTAAGCCCTAATTCTCGACCCATACAACGAATCAAATCGAAAACATTTTATAGGAAGCAATTTTGAATAATTATAGCCTTGCTTGAAGGGTGGGAAGCAATTTTGAATAATTATAGCTTTGTTTGAAGGGTTGTCAAGGCCTGTTAAGTTACAAAAATTCCATATTGGGACACAGGGAACTGAATTTGTGTCAATTGTCATAATTATTTTTATTTTTCAGATTTTTTTAAATCACTTTCACACTCCCTCCGTCCATGTTAATTTTATTAAAAAAACATATTATTAGGCATTTTAGGCTTTAATTTTAAAAATGTCTTTATTGATAATTTTTAATAAAATAAAAAATATTAATAAATAAGAATAAATTAATATATTTATTAATTTTTTGAAAAACTACGTATAATTACTACTGGCTAAATTTTGCCAACTCTAATGAAATTCCTAGACTTGTTCAACATTTACTATTTAAACACACATTTTTAAAAGGATAAAAACGATATAAAATATTTATTTTTTTATAAATTGTTTTATAGTTACTATTGTACAAAACTATTTTAAAAAATAAATATTTTATACAGAGTATGGTTTTTATCATTTAAAAAAACATAAGTAAATAGTTAACGACGTGTTTGGCCAGGAAATATTTTATTAAGTTTATTCTACCATATACTCCATCTGTTTCACAATATATGTCATTTTATTTTCGACATGCCTTTAAGGAGTAAAAAACTCTATAAACTATTATTTTTTTAATTAATTTTTTATATAAGTTGATACTTATTATTAATAATTATCAAATTATATAAAAAAATAATATTTGATAAAGTTTTTCGGTCCTTAAAAAGTGGGTCGAAAAGAAAAGGACATACGGAGTATATTTTAAAATGGAGGGAGTATTATCCACTTGCGGTGATAAATTAGTTAGAAGGACGAGCTCGAGCCACGAGCCGAGGTCCTAAGGACGTGTAAGCCGTAACCGAGTTGATGAAAATGGAGAAGGCCACGTGGCAGCCTATGGGGAACTGTAGCTGCTACTGGTGGAGTATGACGTTGTACTGATTCACCAGAGAATTAGTTGGGCCGTTGCCAACCCAGCTGTCGCGGCCCATAAACAAATCCCACCGACTGGTAAAAGGATCCTCTGCGACGCGGACCACAGTAATTTTGTACTTGTCGTCGGGTGGTTATGTGGGTCCCGGGGTTCGGGGCCTTCGGGCTGTTGGGATAATCCTGATCAGGCAGATCTAGCCGCTTGATCCGCGTATCACAGGGGGGTGATGAAAGATACAGATCCGTCGTTTTTCGGGTGGGCCGTATAGTTGCTACCCAACACCGCGTGGCAGGCTAACCACACCGGTCAACGTTTGTGGCATTTAGCTAGCAAAGATACAAATTTTGATACCATCTTTTGGTATTTATTTAATTCGGAGTTGTTCATTTTAAAATATTAAGGTTTTAATATCCTTAAACTTGTAAAATTAGTGATTTTTTTTATATATAGGTAGGATTTAAAATATGAGACAATCATTGTATGGTAAATTGAGCGAGTAAAAAAACATCAAACAGATTAACAGTTATGAAATCAAAATTATAGAAAAGCGTGGATTACACGAGATTTCTGTCGTCGATGTAAAGGATCTTTGGAGACAACAAACACTACCATAATCAAAAGGGTTGCATGACTGCACTTCAAGATCAACTTGTAAAAATAATGTTGTGTAGTTGTTGAGCCGATACCTTAAAAGTTTATTTATAAAAATAATAAGTTATGAAAAAAAGAGGAAATTTTCTATTTAGAGTATCTCTAATAGCTCATTTAAATTGTGAGATTTTTTCAATTTTATGAAAATTTTAATTATTTTGTTCCAGTAGATGCTCTACGGTTTTCTTCGAAATAGAGAATTTGATGAAAGAAAAAGTCAAATTTTCTAAAATTGTATCATTTTCTGTAATTTTATATAACAATTTGAATTTTTTTTACTAAAATCACCAAATTAAAGAAAGTTGGAGAAATTTTTTATTGTGCCAGTTATACTTCTCTATAATAGCAGAATTATGGAAAAACTATTAGAAATGTTCGTGGGCAGGTTACAATACTGTTTATCATAAATAGATTTTTTTTCGCCTTTACTTTTTTTAACAAGAACTAATTCAGATAGACCCCATATGGTCTATCCAAGAGCATCCTTGTGGATAAGATCTAGGAGACCTTCATCATTCCATATAGATTGAGTGTCTGTAGAGTGATCAAGTTGTGCTACCTTGTCTGCCACTTTATTAGCCAACTTTTATACATGTAAATACGTGATATTTTGGAAGTCCCTGAGTTCTATTATGATATCTAACAGTAGTAATTCAATTATCAAAGGCCATGGTCAATAGTCCTTGAGGTGATTTATTATTATTTGAGAATCACCATCAATATGGATGTGTGGTGTACGTAATTACTCAATTTTCTATTTTGTCTACCCAAAAAAAGAGATTTTTTTCACATTAATAAATTATGTAAGGGTGATGCTTCTCCTTTAACTACATAAGGAGTATAAGAAAAATGAAAAACAAGATCATGGCATTCGAGAATAAAGGGTTGAGACTTGAGAGAACCATGTCGAGGCGGTCGAGTCGAAAATAATTTTATGGTAGTAGCTAAATGTTCTCGGTTAACTCTGGATATGGCCGCTCTCTATTTTATCAAAATCAAGGTTGAGACTTAAGGCCTACAATGCGAAACAAATCACATCAATTGCCATTAATGCATTGTTCTTAAATATACATTTGGGCCTCTTTTCAGCCCATAATAAGTCTAATTTCGGCCAAAGTGGGTCATAATGGGCTTGCATTGATATCTTAAAAGTGGCCTCATTTACTATATTCTTTTTCAAAGCTAGCCAGGTTTCGCAAATAATGTTTTGGTCCATTAATATATACCTACAAATTGTAGCCCACTTTAGAGTCCATTAGTTTGAGTGCAGATTGAATTTGTTCATCTACTAGATTTGAACTCATTTGTTTATTAACTATACTAAATTTGAACTCATTTATTTATTAAAAAAATCGAATTATATGAGCATATTTATAAATTCAATTAAAAGTGATTCTCGCTCAATTTAAACTCGAATAACTTGAATTTTGTTAAATTATTAAATGAGTAGATTGTTAACACATTTTTTAAGCCCGAGTCTAAATTTAGACTCGACTCAGATTTAACTTGTTTACAAATGAACTAAATATAAACAACGAAGGTTAAACTCATTCGAGTCGAATAACAATCCTATAAGAAAAAAAAAGAGATTATTTTTAAATTGCAAAAACACAAGTACTTACACACCAACAAGTCAATCAAATCCTCAATGCCCCCAAAAGTAAACCCAATCTCACAAACAAATATAAATAAATGGATTAATTAACGAATTCTTAGGAAGAAAATACTCAATTCAGGGGCATCGTGGGACCCTTCAGGGTTGATCATGTACATGGCCTCGGAATCCTTTGACCCCACCACCCTCTCAAACCTCGCCCTCAAATATGTCATCATGTCTCCCTCCGGCGACTCCTCCGGCCTCCGGCACGGTAGGACTCCGGCGCCCATTGACACCCCCTTCAAAAGGCTCATCACGTGCGCCTCTTCGTCCGACATCTCCTTCCTCCTCACCGAGTATCCGATCTTCCTCCCATTGCAATACACCGCCCACGCCATCTCCTCTAACAACTTCTTATTCCTCTTCACGTCTTTCAAAACAAACGTGTAAAAATAGAGATGAATCCCACATCGAATATATATGTATATATAAAAAACATACAAACTTATATATTTCATTTCCATAGTACTACGTATATAATAAGAGTATGGGAAAATATTAATTTTGTACTCAAGGGCAGATCCTCTTTAGAAAGGGTTGGAATAGCAGTCGCCCTCCAATAAAAAATAAAATTTTAATATACAAGGATCGGAATAGAAGTCGTCCCCCAATCAAAAATAAAATTTTAATATACAAGTTTCGGAATAGCAGTCGCCCCCAATCAAAAATAAAATCTTGTTAATAACTTCGATTTGATATATTATAAGCTCAAATCCGACACTCGAGAAAAAAGTTATAAACGTTTCAAAACTAAACAAACATAAATTATTTCCGATATAATTTTCCAAAGTGAGTTACTTCTATCGTAATAATAGTTTGTTAAACTTCATAGCTTAATACAATAATTAAACTCGAAAACTTCTTAGTAGGTTATATTGAAATATTTGAAAACGGTAAAATAAAGTATGCACGATTACTGTTTTTATTTTAGTTACGCATTCATAATATTGATAATTTCTTTTTAAAAATACAATTTTTCTATTGTAATTTTCCACTCTCAAATAAAAGTTTCAGGATCCGCCACTGTTTATACGCATGTGAACCTGGACACAACCGACTATAAGGTAAATTAAATATTTAAAGTTATTAGCAAATATTATTCGCGAGGGTGCATTGACGTATATATCTATTAGAAGCGCAACATTATATTTTAAAACTAGTTGACAGTAAGAAGGGTATCATAACTTTATTGAGTGTCTTTAGATAATTTTTTAAAAAAATATCAGGAATATATCTTAGAATGTGCTTATTTTTTCTTATTATTAGGAAAAAAATTCGGGTGAATGATCTACCCCATCTGCTCATAATTCAAACATGGGATCTGCTCATAATTCAAACATTGCTTATAAATCGGATTAGTTCGTAATCCAATTTATAAGCAATTTAGTTTTTGGTCTTTATGACCGAAAAGTATCGTATCAGTATGACATACCCTTTGTGGCGGACTCAAAAGCGACCCTAAGCACGTCGCCTTCCATCTCCCTCTGGAACGCCGGCGAGTAGATCGGGAGGTCAATCACAAACGCCGGGGCAGGGGCGTGGGGGCCGTCTTGAATGGCGATGGTCACTCGACGGTGGTGGCTGAGGATGGTTCCGATGGTGGCGTGGTCGGCGATGAAGGTTTTCCGGTGGATGGCGGAGGTCCGGCCGAGCAGGGCCACAAACTTGCTGCCGGAGGCGAGGAGTGGGAGGAGCTTGAACATTTTGAGGAGTCCGCCCGCGCGGCGTAATGACGACTTCGCCTTCTTCTCTCTGCCGCCGGCGGAGGTCTGCCGGAGGAGGGAGAGGAGCGTCGCCGGGTGTTGGAGTTGCTTGTAGCCGAAGGTGCCGCTTGAGTGCACTGAAGGCATGATTTAATTATTGTTTTTTCTTTTAGGAAAAAAAGAACTTATTTCTTGGTTTTAAATTTCTTAATTCAGGCTTAAACTTGGAATTGGAATGTGGAATATGTGAAATGTAAAACATATAAATGAGAGAGTGATATATATAATATATATATATATACAAATCATGTAGGTGTTCTATATATTTTAAGTTTCATTAATTATTAATTGATTGATTTTATTTAATAATATATCAATAATAATTAAAAAAAGTCGTTACTTTATTAGGTCAGGGTCCAGGCTGAAAGAAAGCAAATTTAAGAATGGATAGAAAGAAAAGTTGAACTGCATCATGTATGATGTATTCCACCTTTTTATAATAATAATAATAATAATAATAATGATAATAATAATATATTTCAGCTGAAATGCATATATATAAGCTAAGATATATATTTAATAAGTTAATATAAGATGCATTTCTCAATAATTTATGCAATTATTTATACTTTATTAATAATAACCCTAACATTAAGTATCAAAATTTTCAATTCCCAAAAATATAGGTTTAAGAAAGAAAATTAAGTAGCTAGCTAGGTTGAAAATCAAACTAATTAATGGGGGTTATCCTTTTTTTTTTTAACAGTAAGAAGAATTAGGAGCGATTACACAAATTGTAATATGATTTTTTGATCATCTTTGAGGATGATGGAACAAAATTCCCTATTAAAAGGGATAGTAGAGCTATTATAAATGATACCCTTCCGAGCTATAAAGTCCGCTACTTGATTTGCTTCCCGGTAGCAGTGTCTTTATTCGACGAGGTCAAAAGCCGATTCCAATTGCTTGATCTTTTCAATGTGATGTATAATTTCCCATCTGATGTTGTTGCTGTTGGTTATGTATTTGATAAGTTGTAGATTGTCCCCTTCTATTATTACTCTTCGAAGTCATTTTCTTATTGCTTGCTCCATACCTATTTAAATAGCAATAACTTCAGTTTGAATGACTGAACCTTTCCCAGTTTCCTTATAAGGTGTATAGGTGTAGACGTGTAGTGTGTATATATATATATATATATATATATATATATATATATGGATCATTTGTGCACATCCCTTAGGATGTATCTTGTGCACAAATGTGAACCATTGAATCCAATCAAATCAACGGTAGAGATTTAAACTTAATTTCAGATTTTCTTTTTTTAAAAAAACTGGGACCCACCTCCAAAACCATTCACTCCACCTGATTGTGTGTGTGGTACACTCTCTGGCTTAAAAAAATTAGCCGAAATTTTTCTAAAATGTGGGTCCCAAATTGTATCACTTCCCACATTGTTAATTTTTTTTATTAGACTCCGTTAATTTTTTTAATTAGTGTCATGGTATGATGGGTGGGTAAAATATTTAAAATTAATGGCAACTTTTTTTGATTAAAGTCGGTATATAATTGTATGTGAACTCCAAATATTTCTTTGATCATATCTAACAACTACTCCTCCCGTTTTCAAATAAGTGACATTTTATTATTCAGATACAATACAAGTAATAAAAATAGTATTAATTTTTATAATATTTTTTGATAAACTCATACTTATTAATAATAATAAGTATAATATTATTAAAAAAAATTAAAATGTTAATATTTTAGAAAGCTTCTATCATCCTATAAATACTCGTTTGACTTAAAAAAAGTCACTTATTTAGAAACGGAGGGAGTAATAATAACCTTGACAAAAATCCAAAATTCTAAAATCGAATTTATTTACAATGCTTCAACTTTTGACGAATAATACTCCCACCACAATTCTCTAAACCAAAATATTAACCGACTTGGATTCTCATCTATAATTCGATATATTCTACCGAATAATGAACCAGAGTTAAACGAATAACCATGAAATTTTGCCAAAACATATCATATTTGTTATGCTGAGATAAAAAAAAAATTGGGTTTTTACAAACGAATAATCATTATATATTCACTGAATAATGTTTCTATTCTACTGAATAATGTTTTAAATGAAAATGAATAATAGTATCGACTTCATCTTTTCATGAATAATGCTTCCAATTAACCTAATCAACAAATAATGATTCTTAATTAACCGAATAATCCACTAAATTAACTTTTGTGAATGAATAAGTCAAAACGTACAAAACAAAAAAATGCTTTAAATTTCACCTAACAATACCTTACTTGATTTCTATGAATATTTATTCAAATTTCACCGAATAATTCTTCATATTTCACCGAATTATGCCTTACTTCTGATTTCTATGGATAATTATTCAAATTTCTCCAAATATGTTTTACATTTCTCATTTTAAAATTTAGAAACCTCGACTCTATAAACAATACATATGATTTAAATGAATAATGCTTCTAATTTCATTGAATAATGCTTCAAATTTGACCGAATAATGCTTTAAATTTCACCAAATAATGCTTCAAATTTTACCGAATAATGCTTTAAATTTCTCATTTTATTAGCACTTGCTCGACTTCGAATTTCAATTTCAATTTCATCCTTGATTAACCACTCGATCACAATTACCCAACATTTACAAGTGATATTATAACACTTGGTTAGGGATTTAGAGTTTAAGCATTATTCGTCAAAATTTGTAATATTATTCGTATAAATCGCAAGTATTATTTAAAAATTTAGGTGGTACCTTACTATTGTTAATTAAATAAAATATTAATCTTATTGTTGAGTGATATTATAATGCTAAATTAAATATGCACTGCCGATTTTGCCGTTTAAATACTACTAGAGTATTGGATGACAAACTCTTAAGATAATGTTAACAAACAAAAAACAAAAAAAATCTCCCGTAAATTATTTTAAAATCTCATAAATAATTAGTCCACTAAGTTGTGAAAAGTTGAAAAAAATAATTAATTTGGTTTTACTTTCCAACAACACACCACGCGCGAGAGTTGGTAAAAATTGTGCCACTAGTCCCTAATGTTTCATACTTTTTTCTTGTTAGTCCCTAACCTTTCGTTCATTTCATTCAAGTCCCTAACATTTTATACCTATGTCATATTAGTCCTTAAACTTCTATTCATTCTATTTAAGTCCCTAACCTATTGAATTTGTTGCACTATTAGTCTAAGTTATTTTTAAAATGAAATAATAAAATAAAATATTTTATTTTAAAAATAATTTAGACTAAATTGTATTTTTAGGTGAATCTTTAAGATTGATTAAGAAAAATAGAAAAAATTTAATTAAATAATCCTATGGTTAGTTTCTTAAACATTCACCTAAAAATTAAAATTTTAATATTTTTCGTAACCAATCTTAAATATTCACCTAAAAATTATAATTTAGTCTAAATTATTTTTAAAATAAAATCTTTTATTTTATTTTTCAATTTTAAAAATAACTTAGACTAATAGTGCAATAAATTCAATAGGTTAGAGACTTAAATGGAATGAATAGAAGTTTAAGGACTAATATCAAATAGGTATAAAAGGTTAGGGACTCGAATGGAATGAACGATAGGTTAGGGACTAACAAGAAAAAAGTATGAAACGTTAGGGACTAGTGGTGTAATTTACCCTAAATAAATACCGGGGTCCACCATTTTTCAATTAAAAAATTAGAAAGATCCATATTAATCTACACCATTCATTTCATATCAATCAAAGGTCAAGATTTGTGTACAAGATACATCTTAAGGGGTGTGTACATCCGAACCACACCCTATATATATATATATAATTATTCTATTACTAATAATCCTTTCAACTTTAGAGAAAATTAATCATAAAAAAGTGACACATCTTTATAAATGATCTGACATATGTGATTGAGTTTCTTTACAACATGCATCAACGACATATATGGTTGGTTAGGTTAGGGTTTACAAGATTTATGGATTGTGACTCATATCCGAAAATTAGGCGATGCTTAAGTTGAATTGAGATATTAAACATGGAATCATGCATGTGAGCCATATAATATATTGTATAATGTGAATAGCTTATATATACTCTCCATTTATCTTATTAAAACTAAACCCTTCACATTTAGATTTCTTATAAAAATATGCATAAACATACTAATTTTATGTTTAAAATACCAAATGTTTATACTTGATTTTGTTAAGTTCCATCCATGTAAAATCGATCATGATCCGACTTGACTTGTTATCAATTCCATTAAAAAAAATGTCTAACATGTATGTATTCGATTCAACCTAAATACGATGCAAATATGCAATCAATTCTTTTTGTTTGTACAAGATTGTTATATTTGATGTATTGATTGCTTAGAAGAAAATTATAATGAATAATGTCTATTGAGATTAAAAGCTTATAATTAAGGGCCCGTTTGGTTTAAATTTTGGAAAGGTAAAGAGAAAAAAAAATGAATGTAATCTATTTATAGTTTAAGATACACTATGAAAATTTTTAATCATTACTCTCTTCTCTCAACTTTTTATATAAAATTGGTTTTGTTTCCTCCCTTGTAATCAGTCAATTGAACAAAGGGTAACCATATCCCCTATACTCGATCTTCTAATCATTACTCATTCTATCGTATTTTTCATACAAAAAATAACATTATTATCTCATTTAGATATATTTTGCGAGCCCTCTTGAGTTTGTGATGAATCATACTTTATGATAAAAGAGATGATACGTTATTCCAACAAACCCTCAAAAGAAGAAGTGGTAGAACTCTAGGTTGTTAATTAGTTTAGTACAATTTGGTGGCTGTGGTTAAAGATTTAAAGTATCTATTAAGATATACTTTAAATCTTTAACAATAACCACCAATAGCCTATTGGTATATATGGTTTAATGAATTGACAAGAAGGTAACATATATTGTCAAAAAAAAAGGAATAGACAACAAGTGATAGACAATAAAGGGTGTCTTGATAAGTTTTAGGTAAGATGAAATTACAAGTGGTGGATCAAAATGTCCCCAAAAAAGGAGGTAGGGGACGTCCACACATGTGCCTTCTTTAGCATTGCCTTGCTTATCAACATCATCACACTTTGCCTTCTCAAAATTAAATAAATTCAAAACACATATTATCTCTTTTGCTTTTTTTTTTTAAATATCCGTTTTTCTAATAGGCGTACGTATCGTTGTAGGTTAAACATTTTACAATATTAGACTTTGTTAGTTGTTGTAGGTTAAACATTTTACAATATCAGTTTGTTAGTTCGATTCTGATGTATTTCCTTATATATATATATATATATATATATATATATATATATATATATATATATATATATATATATATATATATATATATATATATATAAACATTTTACAATATTCATTTAGATTATTTTATATTTGTATAGGGTTTCAACATTGTTATTTAAGGAAATAGTTTCTAATCAAAGTCATATCTATATCCTAAAAGGTAGTATGAGTTAATTAGAAAACTATAATTTATAGTATTAATGTATTATGGCTTTATTTCAATTATAAATTCTTATTTTTGGTTGTCTAATATATGCCCATGGACTTATATTAAAAATTCCTTGTCATAATAATAACATATAGGGACAATTTTAATGTAGTTATTTTGATAGATCATATTTACTTTTTATATAATATAGAGTATAAAATATATTACCTCGTTGGTTGTTGATAAATGTGAATGAGACCAAAAGAGTACCATATAGAAAGTTTGAGAACAACAAATCTTATTATATAAGTCGGTGAACTACTCCATCTATTGACAATTGATTATAAAATAGAATCTCGCTCGGTTTGTGTTCTTGGCTATTAGCGCATTTTCGTCCATGCACACGACTCTCAGACATTGGTCTAAGTTGGACCTTAATATGAGTGATCTCAATATATTAGATCGATTTAGACTCAGTGATCTCAATATATTAGATTTAGACCCACCTCATAATTAAGTAGAACTCCAAGGGATTAAATTTCAAACTGAAAAAAGCCTATTATTTATTTATTTTCTATAGTGAAAGGGTGGTCACGAGGAAAAGTACGGACGTGGAGCTAAGAAGAAGGAAATTAATATGCACTAACCTAAAGGTGATGGTGAATAATGAATATCGTGGCTATGAAGCACACATATGGACCATCATATAAAGGTTTTATTTGTCTCCACAAAAAAAAACCCTCATATCATCTTGTAAATTCCAATAGGTTAATACTCCTTCTGTATCCGTATAAAATTAACTTTTTGGCCACTTTTTCAATAAATAAAATATTTGTTCTTTTGAACACCATTAATGATAATTTTTTTTAAATTTTGTTAACGGAAATTTCGTGAGGTACCTCATGAGGTATTTCAATTTTCGCGAGGTATACAACTCTTTTACTATAATTACGGGGCTATTTGGACATCCCGGGTTGGCGTTTTGTGCATGTATAGCCTGAATAGCATCACACCTTTCCTAGTGCAAAGAATTTTGGATTTTCATTTTTTATGATTTTGAGATTTTTTCGTGGACAACCCCCTTTGGAAAAAGTCTAAAATTTGTCAAGATTTCAAACCTAAGAAAAACAATTTTTTTTTTTTTTATCATTTTAGAGGAGGATTTCTCAGAAAACATCATCAGTAAAGTCGTAGCTCTTGAAGTTAGCTTTCCAACGATTGCTCAAATGCTCCGATCGAACAAGTGCAACTCTCGTTAAGCCAAAAATACCAAGCATGTGTCCATAAATCCTGTTGTAAGACACATTACTGTAATTACGGGGCTATTTGGACATCCCGGGAGGGCGTTTTGTGCTTGTATAGCCTGAATAGCATCACACATTTCCTAGTGCAAAGGATTTTGGATTTTCATTTTTTATGATTTTGAGATTTTTTCGTGGACTACCCCATTTGGAAAAAGTCTAAAATTTGTCCAGATTTCAATCCTAGGAAAAATGATTTTTTTGACCATTTTAGAGGGATATTTCTGATAAAACATCCTTAGTAAAGTCGTATCTCTTGAAGTTAGCTTTCCAATGATAGCTCAAATGCCCTGATTAGAAAAATGCAACTCTCGTTATGCCAAAAATACCGAGCATGTGTCTGCAACTCCTGTTGTAAGGCACGTTACTGTAATTCCGGGGCTATTTGGACATCCCGGGTGGGCGTTTTGTGGTTGTATAAACTGAATAGCATCACACCTTTCCTAGTGCAATGGATTTTGGATTTTCATTTTTTATGATTTTGAAATTTTTTGGTGGACTACCCGCTTTGGAAAAAGTCTAAAATTTGTCCACATTCCAAACCTAAGAAAAATGATTTTTTGATCATTTTAGAGGGGGATTCCTCATAAAACATCCATAGTAAAGTCGTAGCTCTTGAAGTTAGCTTTCCAACGATTGCTCAAATGCCCCGATCGGAAGAACGTAACTCTCATTATGACAAAAATACCGAGCATGTTGATAACATCTATTTTAGTCATATTTTAGGGTTGCATTTGCATAGTAATTTAGGCCATTTTCATGCATATTATCATATTTTATGCTTTATTTATTTTATTTTGCAATTTCAGAGTCTACACCTGGTTTTAATTTGTTTCAGGCATTTTGAGGCTAATATAAAGGAAAATCAAGCTTTAATACGGAGCGACAAGCATATTGGATTGGACCGAGGAGCTAAACTGTCAAGTGCGGAAGTTGCTAAATCTTGGGGCTGTTTGGTGGAGTTAAATCTATAATTGGGTGTTGGGTTAGTATTTAATTATTTAATTTTGGGGGTTGAAAATGTAATTTTCTTAAAAATCCAATATATACTCCTGTCTTTAGAATTCAAAGGGGAGTGCAGACTTTTGCCGTACAAGGCTTCGGCCGATTAGGTTTTGATTTTGTTTTGACGGTATACACTTTGGATCGAGGACGGAAATTTCGGTTTGCATTCTATTCTAAACTTTGATCTATTTCTATCTATAATCTAGTTCATTGTTTATTAGATTATGCTTCTCTAATTTCTCCGTTCTAGGGTTTGGGTAATCTCGACGATGTTTTGGTAGCGTTGAGATTGACATTCATTGATAATTTGTTAGATTTAATTCTATTGCGACGGCCCTAATTGATGAAAATTGGTTAGAACTAATTTAGGGTTTGAAATCAAAAGACTAGAACCCTAAGTTAGAATTTAGGTGGTGAATTTAGGCCGAAAAGCTATTTGATCCATCTGAACCATAGGATTAAACTTGAAGTTTGATTTATCGAAAGATAATCGAAGTTCTTGAGGATTTATAGATTGTCATAGATATTTTAGATGATTTTGATATTGATCGAGACCGAAAGGCGACGTTAATATGACTGTCATCTAGAATTCTACGAGCTTAAAGGGTCTAAATTAGTTGCTTGATACCGAAAGGAGATTGTTAACCAATTTAGATACAATTGCTTTGAAACCGAGAGGAGATTTGCAATTACTTTAGACAATCTACCTTCAACAAACTCAGACAAGGTGACACGAATATTAATTTTAATCTACTAAAGCGTCGTTGTGGTGATCCTTTACCCTAGATTTGCCTCATATCCATTGGTTTAATACCAGTTTGTATAGTTGTTTCTTTTTAGTTGGTTGCTTCCTCCATTCCATATAAACATTTCTCTCGCAATTTTATTGACCTAGTTAAATATGTTTGAATTGGCAATCGATACCACATAGTCCTTGTGGATACGACACTCGATATACTACAACTGAACCCGTACACTTGCGGTGTAGGTTTTAGCCTATCACATGTGTCCGTAACTCCTGTTGTAAGGTTTATTACTGTACTTCCGAGGTTATTTAGACATCTCGGGTGGGCGTTTTGTGCTTATATAGCCTGAATAGCATCACATCTTTCCTAATGCAAAGGATTTTGGATTTTCATTTTTTATGATTTTGAGATTTTTTCGTGGACTACCCCCTTTGGAAAAGATCAAAAATTTGTCCACATTCCGAACCTAAGAAAAATGATTTTTTGCCATTTTAGAGGGGGATTTCTAAGAAAACATCCGCAGTAAAGTTGTAGCTCCTGAAGATAGCTTTCCAACGATTGCTTAATGCCCCGATCAGACAAATACAACTCTCGTTTTGCCAAAAATACCTAGCATGTGTCCGTAACTCATGTTGTAAGGCACATTACTGTAATTCCGGGGCTATTTGGACATCCCGGGTGGGAATTTTGTGCATTTATAGCCTGAATAGCATCACACCTCTCCTAGTGCAAAGGATTTTGGATTTTCATTTTTATGATTTTGAGATTTTCGTGGACTATCCCCTTTGGAAAAAGTATAAAATTTGTCTAGATTTCAAACCTAGGAAAAATGATTTTTTGACCATTTTAGAGGGAGATTTCTCAAAAAACATCCTCAGTAAAGTCGTAGCTTTTAAATTTATCTTTCCAATGATTGCTCAAATATCCCGATCGGACAAACGCAACTCTCGTTATGCTAAAAATACCGAGCATGTGTCTGTAATTCCCGTTGTAAGGCACATTACTGTAATTCCGGGGCTATTTGGACATCCCGGGTGGGCGTTTTGTGCTTGTATAGCCTGAATAGCATTACACCATTCCTAATGCAAAGGATTTTGGAATTTCATTTTTTATGATTTTGAGATTTTTTTTGTGGACTACCCCCTTTGGAAAAGACTGAAATTTGTCCAGATTTCAGTCATATAAAAAATAATTTTTTTGGCCATTTTAGAGGAGGATTTCTCAGATAACATCCTAAGTAAAGTCGTAGCTCTTGAAGTTCGCTTTCTAAAGAGTGCTCAAATGCCCCAATTGGATCAACGTAACTCTCATTATGCCAAAAATACCGAGCGTGTGTCCGTAACTCCTGATGTAAGGAACTTTACTGTAATTTTGGGGGCTATTTGGACATCCTGTGTGGGCGTTTTGTGTACGTATGACCCAAATAGCATCATAACTTGCCTACTGCAAAGGATTTTGGATTTTTCATTTTTTATGATTTTGAGATTTTTTCGTGGATTTCCCTCTTTGGAAAAAGCCCAAAATTTGTCCAGGTTTCAGACCTAGGAAAAATGATTTTTTTTGGCCATTTTATAGCAGGATTTCTCAGAAAACCTCCTGAGTAAAGTCGTAGCTCTTGAAGTTAGCTTTCTAAATAGTGCTCAAATGCCTCGATCGGACCAACGCAACTCTCGTTATGCCAAAAATACCGAGCATTTGTCCGTAACTCCTGTTGTAACGCACATTAATGTAATTCCGGGCGCTATTTGAACATCCCGGGTGGGCGTTTTGTGCACGTATGGGCTGAATAGCATCACACCTTGCCTAATGGAAAAGATTTTTGATTTTGATTTTTTATGATTTTGAGATTTTTTCGTGGACTACACTCTTTGGAAAAAGTTCAAAATTTGTCCAAATTTCAGACGTAGGAAAAACAATTTTTTTTGGCAATTTTAGAGCAGGATTTCTCAGAAAACCTCCTGAGTAAAGTCGTAGCTCTTGAAGTTAGCTTTCTAAAGAGAGCTCAAATGCCCCGATCGGACCAACGCAACTCTCGTTATGCCAAAAATACTGAGCATGTGTCCGTAACTCCTGTTGTAATGCACATTACTGTGATCTCGGGGGCTATTTGGACATCTCGGGTGGGCGTTTTATGCACGTATGGCCTGAATAGCATCACACCTTGCCTAGTGTAAAAGAATTTAGGAATTTCATTTTTTATTATTTTGAGATTTTTTCGTGGACTACCCCCTTTGTAAAAAGTCCAAAATTTGTCAAGATTTCAGACCTAGGAAAAATAATTTTTTTTGCCATTTTAGAGGAGGATTTATCAGATAACATCCTAGGTAAAGTCGTAGCTCTTGAAGTTAGCTTTCTAAAGAGTGCTCAAATGCCCCGATCTGACTAACGCAACTCTTGTTATGCCACAAATACCGAGCGTGTGTCCGTAACTCCAATTATAAGGCACATTACTGTAAGTTCGGGGGCTACTTGGACATCCCGGGTGGGCGTTTTGCGCACGTATGGCCTGAATAGCATCATACCTTGCCTAGTGCAAAGGATTTTGGAATTTCATTTTTTATGATTTTGAGATTTTTTCGTGGACTACCCCCTTTGGAAAAAGACTAAAATTTGTCCAGATTTCAGACCTATGAAAAATGATTTTTTTGGCCATTTTAGAGGAGGATTTCTCAGATAACATCCCAAGTAAAGTCGTAGGTCTTGTAATTAGCTTTCTAAAGAGTGCTCAAATGCCCCGATCGGACCAACACAACACTCGATATGCCAAAAATACCGAGCGTGTGTCCGTAACTCCTAATGAAAGGCACATGACTGTAATTTTGGGGGCTATTTGGACATCCCGGGTGGGCGTTTTGTGCACGTATGGTTTGAAAAGCATCATAACTTGCCTACTGCAAAGGATTTTGGATTTTTATTTTTTATGATTTTGAGATTTTTTCGTGGACTATCCTCTTGGAAAAAGCCCAAAATTTGCCCAGATTTCAGACCTAGGAAAAATGATTTTTTTGGCCATTTTAGAGGAGGATTTCTCAGAAAACATCCTGAGTAAAGTCATAACTCTTGAAGTTAGCTTTTTAAAGAGTGCTCAAATGCCCCGATCTGACCAACACAACTCTCGTTATGCCAAAAATTCCGAGCGCGTGTCCGTAACTCCTGTTGTAAGGCACATTAATGTAATTCCGGGGCTATTTGGACATCGCGGGTGGGCGTTTTGTGCCCGTATAGCTTGAATAGCATCACACCTTCCCTAGTGCAAAGGATTTTGGATTTCCATTTTTTATGATTTTGAGATTTTTTCGTGGACTACCCCCTTTGGAAAAAGTTCAAAATTTGTCCAGATTTCAGACCTAGGAAAAATGTTTTTTTTTTGTCCATTTTCGAGAAGGATTTCTCAAAAAACATCTTGAATAAAGTCGTATCTGTTGAAGTTATCTTTCTAAAGAGTTCTCAAATGCCCCGATCGGAACAACGCAACTCTCGTTATACCAAAAATACCGAGCGTGTGTCCGTAACTCCTTTTGTAACGCACATAAATGTAATTCCGGACACTATTTGGACATCCCGGGTGGGCGTTTTGTGCGAGTATAGCCTGAATAGTATCACACCTTCCCTATTGCAAAGGATTTTGAAATTTCACTTTTTATGATTTTAAAATTTTTCGTGGACTACAACCTTTGGAAAAAGTTCAAAATTTGTCTAGATTTTAGACCTAGAAAAAATAATTTTTTTGGCCATATTAGATTAAGATTTCTCAGATAACGTCCTAAGTAAAGTCGTAGCTCTTGAAATTAGCCTTCTAAAGAGTGCTCAAATGCCCCGATCGGACCAACGCAACTCTCGTTATGCCAAAAATACCGAGCGTGTGTCCGTAACTCCTGTTGTAAGGCACATTACTGTAATTTCGAGGGCTATTTGGACATCTCGGGTGGGCGTTTTGTGCACGTATGGCCTGAAGAGCATCAAACCTTGCCTAGTGCACAGGATTTTGGATTTTCATTTATTATGATTTTGAGAATTTTTCGTGGACTACCCCGTTTGGAAAAAGTCCAAAATTTGTCCGGTTTACAGACCTAGGAAAAATAATTATTTTGTCCATTTTCGAGTAGGATTTCTCAGAAAACACCCTCGGTAAAGTCATAGCTCTTGAAGTTAGCTTTCTAAAGAGTGCTCAAATGCCCCAATCGGACCAACACAACTCTCGTTATGCAAAAAATACCAAACGTGTATCCGTAGTTCCTGTTGTAACGCACATAAATGTAAATCAGGAGGCTATTTGGACATCCCGGGTGGGCGTTTTGTAATTATTAGGTCTTAAATCTGGCCAGATTTAAGACCTAAGAAAAATGATTTTTTTTTTGGCCATTTTAGAGGAGGATTTCTCAGAAAACATCCTAAGTAAAGTCGTAGCTCTTGAAGTTCGCTTTCTAAAGAGAGCTCAAATGCCTCGAACGAACCAACGAAACTCTCGTTATGCCAAAAATACCGAGCGTGTGTCCGTAACTCCTGTTGTAACGCACATTATTGTAATTTCGGGGGTTATTTGGACATCCCGGGTGGGCGTTTTGTGCATGTATGGCCTGAATAGCATCACACCTTGCCTTGTGCAAAGGATTTTGGATTTTCATTTTTTATGATTTTGAGATTTTTTCGTGGACTACCCTCTTTGTAAAAATTCCAAAATTTGTCAAGATTTCAGACATAGGAGAAATGATTTTTTTTGGCCATTTTAGAGCAGCATTTCTCAGAAAACCACCTGAGTAAAGTCGTAGCTCTTGAAGTTAGCTTTCTAAAGAGTGCTCAAATGCCCCGATCTGACCAACGCAACTCTCGTTATGCCAAAAATACCGAGCGTGTGTCCATAACTTCTGTTGTAAGGCACATTACTGTAAGTTCGAGGGCTATTTGGACATCCCGGGTGGGCGTTTTGCGCACGTATGGCCTGAATAGCATCATACCTTGTCTAGTGCAAAGGATTTTGGAATTTCATTTTTTATGATTTTAAGATTTTTTCGTGGACTACCCCCTTTGGAAAAAGTCTAAGATTTGTCCAGATTTCAGACCTATGAATAATGATTTTTTTCGCCATTTTAGAGCAGGATTTCTCAGATAACATCCTAAGTAAAGTCGTATCTTTCTAAAGATGCTCAAATGCCCCGATCGGACCAACGTAACTCTCTTTATGTCAAAAATACCGAGCGTTTGTCCGTAACTCCCGATGTAAAGCACATAACTTTAATTTTGGGGGCTATTTGGACATCCCGGGTGGGCGTTTTTTGCACGTATGGCCTGAATAGCATCATAATTTGCCTACTGCAAAGGATTTTGGATTTCTTTCTTTATGATTTTGAGATTTTTTCGTGGACTACTCCTTTTTGAAAACGCCCAAAATTTGCCCAGATTTCAGACCTAGGAAAAAATTATTTTTTTGACCATTTTAGAGGAGGATTTCTTAGAAAACATCCTGATTAAATTCATAACTCTTGAAGTTAGCTTTCTAAAGAGTGATCAAATGCCACGATCTGACCAACGCAACTCTCGTTATGCCAAAAATACCGAGCGTGTGTTCGTTACTCATGTTGTAAGGCACATTACTGTAATTTCGGGGGCTATTTGGACATCCCGGGTGAGCGTTTTGTGCGCGTATGGCCTGAAGAGCATCACACCTTGCCTAGTGCACAAGATTTTGGATTTGCATTTCTTATGATTTTGAGATTTTTTCGTGGACTACCCCCTTTGGAAAAAGTCCAAAATTTGACCGGATTACAAACCTAGGAAAAATGATTATTTTGGCCATTTTCGAGTAGGCTTTCTCAGAAAACATCCTCAGTAAAGTCATAGCTCTTGAAGTTAGCTTTCTATAGACTGCTCAAATGCCCCAATCGGAGCAACACAACTCTCGTTATGCCAAAAATACCGAGCATGTATCCGTAACTCCTGTTGTAACGCACATAAATGTAATTCCGGAATCTATTTGGACATCCCGGGTGTGCGTTTTGTGCACGTATGGTCTAAATAGCATCACACCTTGACTAGTGCAAAGGATTTTGGATTTTCATTTTTTATGATTTTGAGATTTTTTCGTGGACTACCCCTTTTGGAAAAAGTCCAAAATTTGTCCAGATTTCAGACCTTGGAAAAATGATTTTTTGGCCATTTTCGAGGAGGATTTCTGAGAAAAAATCCCGAGTAAAGTCGTAGCTTTTGAAGTTATCTTTCTAAAGAGTGCTAAAATGCCCCGATCGGACCAACGCAACTCTCGTTATGCCAAAAATACCGAGCGTGTGTCCGTAACTCCTGTTGTAATGCACATAAATGTAATTCAGGAGGCTATTTGGACATCCCGGGTGGGCGTTTTGTGCCGTATGGCCTGAATAGCATCACAACTTGCCTAGTGCAAAGGATTTAGGAATTTCATTTTTTATGATTTTGAGATTTTTTCGTGGACTACCCTCTTTGTAAAAAGTCTAAAATTTGTCAAAATTTCAGAACTAGGAAAAATGATTTTTTTTTTTACATTTTAGGGGAGGAATTCTCAGACAACATCCTAAGTAAAGTCGTAGCTCTTGAAGTTAGCTTTCTAAAGAGTGCTCAAATGCCCCGATCTGACCAACGCAACTCTCGTTATGCCAAAAATACCGAGAGTGTGTCCGTAACTCCTGATGTAAGGCACATAACTGTAATTTTGGGGGCTATTTGGACATCCCGGGTGGGCGTTTTGTGCACGTATGGCCTGAATAGCATCATAACTTACCTACTGCAAAGGATTTTGAATTTTTTTTTTATGATTTTGAGATTTTTTCGTGGACTACCCCCTTTGGAAAAAGCCCAAAATTTGTCAAGATTTCAGACCTAGGAAAAATGATTTTTTTGGCCATTTTAGAGGAGGATTTCTTAGAAAACATCCTGATAAATTCATAACTCTTGAAGTTAGCTTTCTAAAGAGTGCTCAAATGCCACGATCTGACGAACGCAATTCTCGTTATGCCAAAAATACCGAGCGTGTGTTCGGAACGTTTTGTGCACGTATGGCCTGAAGAGCATCACACCTTGCCTAGTGCACAAGATTTTGGATTTGCATTTCTTACGATTTTGAGATTTTTTCGTGGACTACCCCTTTTGGAAAAATTCCAAAATTTATCCAGATTTCAGACATATAAAAAATGATTTTTTTGGCCATTTTGGAGGAGGATTTCACAGATAACATCCTAAGTAAAGTCGTAGCTCTTGAAGTTCGCTTTCTAAAGAGTGCTCAAATGCCCCAATTGGATCAACGTAACTCTCATTATGCCAAAAATACTGAGCGTGTGTGTCCGTAACTCCTGATGTAAGGCACTTTACTGTAAATTTGGGGGCTATTTGGACATCCTGTGTGGGCGTTTTGTGTACGTATGGCCTGAATAGCATCATAACTTGCCTACTGCAAAGGATTTTGGATTTTCATTTTTTATGATTTTGAGAATTTTTCGTGGACTACCCCCTTTGGAAAAAGTCCAAAATTTGTCCAGATTTCAGACCTAGGAAAAATGATTTTTTTGGCCATTTTCGCGAAGGATTTCTTAGAAAACATCCTGAGTAAAGTCGTAGCTCTTGAAGTTAGCTTTCTAAAGAGTGCTCAAATGCCCCGATCGGACTAACGCAACTCTCGTTATGCCAAAAATACCGAGCGTGTGTCCGTAACTCCTGTTGTAACGCACATAAATGTAATTCAGGAGGCTATTTGTGTAAAGACTGAATGTATTTTATATTATTATATTATTATTTTTAGTAAATAAATTATTATTTTATTCAATCGGTGAAAATGTGAGAAAACCCGTCCTCGAACGTAAGTTTTGATTTTAAAGTCATTCCAGCATCATTTAAATTTCGGATTTTGACGGGATTTGATTTTCGCTTTCGAGATCGAGTATTAATAAAATTAATTTAAGCTCCGAGTATCGAAAAATTTATTTAATTCCGTTATCTTGAGATTTGTAATTTAAATCTTATTTATATTTGATTTAGTCGGGATTCGATCGGGCGAGCGGGTTTCAAGTCTATTCCGTTAATTTAATTTCTTTAGAGGACCAATTTCTTTTATTTTCATTTACCTTTTCTTTCATTTCTCTCTCTCTCTCTCTCTCTCTCTCTCTCTCTCTCTCCCTTCCTCTCGGTTCTCTCTTAGGTGAACTGGTCCCCCTTGTTTGTCTTCTTCTCCATTGTGTGCAGCTCACCCAACCCATTTCACCTCTCAATCCCTTCCTCTCTTCTGATTCTGCAGGAACCACAAACCCACACCACCCTCACACCTCCTCTCTATCCTATTCCTCTTTGCAAACTAAGCTCCAAAACAATACCCATCTCCCTTGTTTCCCCTTCCCTCTCTCGGATGTGTGCAAGCAACCGAAGGAATAGAAACCAAGAACAAATACAAAAAAAAGCCCAACAACCCAATGTTCTTCTCCCCTCTCTGTTTTACAATGAGGCAAAGCCACCACCTTCGAATCGCCACCACCGTTGCCTCCTCCACCTCCATTTCGAGCATCCAAGAGACTCCCTTGTTTGCCATTTGGAGAAGCCGAGCCCCACCTCTTCGTTCTTCCTCATTCTTCTGCAAGGAGCTACCCAGGAGCTCCCAACCGTCGGCGCCGACGAGCCCAGGAGCGCCGCCAGAGCACCACCAAAGAGCCGCTTGCACCCCTGTTTCCGTCGAGGTTTGATCACTTTCATGTCGATTTCGATTCAAGTGACCTTCACTCTGCTTTTGCTTACTTCTCATTCCTTTCTAGACTCAAGCCAAGGCTTCCCCTTCCGTGTTGCAGCCGGAGTCGCTGCCGAAGTGCCCTCGGAGTCGGAATCGCGCCACCTCGCTAAAACTCTCCTATCTCCTTCCTTCTTGCTCTCGCTTTGCCCTTTCTGTGTCGATGATGGTCGGAATCCCATTCCGACCTCCGGGGTGGGAGTTGGAGGTCAAAAGGCCGCCGGTGGTCTGGGCTCTTCCCTTTCTTATCCTCCGTTTCAGCGTAGCCGAGACCCTCTCTTCTGTCATTGAAGGAGACGGGTTCAACACCTTGGGTTCACTCTTTCTTTCTTTTCCGGTTCGCTCCTTTTATTTTTCTTCTTTCTCCCGGTTCATTTAACTCAGCTTCCGGGTTGGGCTTTCGGGTATGGGCCGGATCCGGGTTTCGGGTTGGGCTTGAGTGTTGGGCTGATGGGTATTATAAATTGTGTTATATTTATGGTTAAATGTTATGTGTTAAATTATATTTTATGTTATGTTATTTATAAATATATATATGTTATAATACTTGTTATTTCTGATTGGGAGATATATATATATATATATATATATATATATATATATATATATATATATATATATTCTGAATTTTTAATATATTTAAAAGGGGGTTTTAAAAGTAATATTAATTGATATGGGGTTATAGATATATTTATGGTTTGTTTTGAGATTATATGGATAGTAAGTGTTAAATTATTTGATCATTATAATTATTTTGGGATTTGGTTATAATTATAATATTCTGAAAATTAATCTTTATATATTGTTTATTTGTTTTAAAATAGTAATTGGATTATTTAATTGATGCATTTTATGAGGATTTAAACACGTGAGTTAGGAATTTTAAAGTGATTTGTTGGTTTTGAATTGTAAATATTATTCGTGAGCATAGAGTTATTTTAATGATTTAATATTAGAATTTATTTATATAAGGTTTTTGAAATAAGAAACATGCCGGAATTATTTTATAACATGATTTTGGGAAATTGACCTTAAGGTTAAAATGTTTAATGTCGGGATTTGGATGAGAGATTTTAAAAGAATTGTTGATCTTCTAAGATGAGTTCCTTGAGAGATTGTTTTGGAAATGAGATGAAGAGATGGAATGATATATGAATTGTGATAAGATAAGATGGAATAATCTGAAATGAGATATGTGAAGAGATGTGTGATAGTTAGGGGCGCCTTGTGTGAATTAGATAGACTCATGCATTTGTATGTTATTAGGTGATTGTGATATGTTGGACATTGCTTACTATTGGATGATTCATTACTTGGATTCTGCTTCTGCCTTGTTCTCTGTTGTTCGGCTTATTCAGGTAAGTTCCTTTATGGGCTTACTCAGATTCGAAAGAGATTATTTGCTTGTGAATATATGATATACTAGGTGTTGCATAAGCATTAAAGCATGCCATGTAGTATCATGCTAGGATTGCACTTGTGATTGAGCATTCTATTTCTTTATGAGTATGAAACAGAACGGCCGTTATCTGTGATAGTCCTAGAGTCATTGCTAGGGTCATAGGGTAACCCAGCCCCATCGGGTGCCCTGAGTCTATCGAGTCGATATGAGCATTATGATAGCCCAGCACCATCGGGCATGAGTATGATTTATGATATGATGATGAGATATGATATGATATGCTATAGCATCGAACTGGCCAGTCTCTGCCCTAACGGGAAGGGGTGCAGAGGTAGGAGAGGGATATGCCACTTGGCATTCTTTGGGCGCCTTTACAGTTCTTTTTCGCATATTGTAAATTAGGATCATGTTAGTGTGATTTAATTTCCGCATCTGCATCATCTTTATTATTAGCGTATGTGTATGTTCGCTTACAGGACAGGGTGTGTTGGGGCCTCGGTCTGATCCCGCTCGCACCAATTGTTTTTAGGTATAATTGCTCCCTGTCTCTATGGCGTGGGAAAATCCTTCGGGCGATCGCAAAGAATCTGTCTAACCCCGCTAATTTGGCTATATGACTTAGAATTTATGTTTTTGTTTTGACCCGGCTCTGTCGTGGCTTTTGTATCTAAACCGTATTTCCGCTTTACTTTCGTTTAAATTGAATTTCTAAGACTTCGGTTGATTAGAAGTTTGAAACCTCGACCCATACCTGAATTGCAACATCCGAACAAAGGTATCCGACCTTCGAAACGTATCCCGGATATTTATATCCGGGCCGTTACAAATTGGACATCCCGGGTGGGCGTTTTGTGCGCGTATAGCCTGAATAGCATCACACCTTCCCTAGTGCAAAGGATTTTGGAATTTCACTTTTTATGATTTTGAGATTTTTCGTGGACTACAACCTTTGGAAAAAGTCTAAAATTTATCCAGATTTTAGACCTAGGAAAAATAATTTTTTTTGCCATATTAGAGGAGGATTTCTCCGATAACATCCTAAGTAAAGTCATAGCTCTTGAAGTTATCCTTCTAAAGAGTGCTCAAATGCCCCGATCGGACAAACGCAACTCTCGTTATGCCAAAAATACCGAGCGTGTGTCCGTAACTCCTGTTGTAAGGCACATTACTGTAATTTCGAGGGCTATTTGGACATCCTAGGTGGGCGTTTTGTGCACGTATGGCCTGAAGAGCATAACACCTTGCCTAGTGCACAGGATTTTGGATTTTCATTTCTTATGATTTTGAGATTTTTTCGTGGACTACCCCCTTTGGAATAAGTCCAAAATTTGTCCGAATTATAGACCTAAAAAAAATGATTATTTTGGCCATTTTCGAGTAGGATTTCTCAGAAAACATCCTCAGTAAAGTCATAGCTCTTAAAGTTAGCTTTCTAAAGAGTGCTCAAATGCCCCAATCGGACAAACACAACTCTCGTTATGCCAAAAATACCGAGCGTGTATCCGTAACTCCTATTGTAACGCACATAAATATAATTCTGGAGGCTATTTGGACATCCCGGGTGTGCGTTTTGTGCACGTATGACCTGAATAGCGTCACACCTTGCCTAGTGCAAATGATTTCGGATTTTCATTTTTTATGATTTTGAGATTTTTTCGTGGACTACCCCCTTTGGAAAAAGTCCAAAATTTATCCAGATTTCAGACCTTGGAAAAATGATTTTTTGGCCATTTTCGAGGAGGATTTCTGAGAAAAAATCCTAAGTTCGTAGCTCTTGAAGTTAGCTTTCTAAAGAGTGCTAAAATGCCCCGATCGGACCAACACAACTCTCGTTATGCCAAAAATACCGAGCGTGTGTCCGTAACTCCTGTTGTAATGCACATAAATATAATTCAGGAGGCTATTTGGACATCCCGGGTGGGCGTTTTGTGCGCGTATGGCCTGAATAACATCACACCTTTCCTAGTGAAAAGGATTTTGGATTTTCATTTTTTATGATTTTGAGATTTTTTCGTGGACTACCCTCTTTGGATAAAGTTCAAAATTAGTCCAGATTTCAGACGTAGGAAAAACAATTTTTTTGGCAAATTTAGAGCAGAATTTCTCAGAAAACATCCTGATTAAAGTCGTAGCTCTTGAAGTTAGCTTTCTAAAGAGAGCTCAAATGCCCCGATCGGACAGACGCAACTCTCGTTATGCCAAAAATACCGAGCGTGTGTCCGTAACTCCTGTTGTAACGCACATTAATGTAATTCCGGGGGCTATTTGAACATCCCGGGTGGGCGTTTTGTGCGGGTATGGCCTGAATAGCATCACACCTTGCCTAGTGCAAAGGATTTTGGATTTTTATTTTTTATAATTTTGAGATTTTTTCGTGGACTACCCCCTTTGGAAAAAAGTCCAAAATTTGTCCAGATTTAAGACCTAAGAAAAATGATTTTTTTGGCCATTTTAGAGGAGGATTTCTCAGAAAACATCCTAAGTAAAGTCGTAGCTCTTGAAGTTAGCTTTCTAACGAGAGCTCAAATGCCCCGATCGGAAAAAAGCAACTCTCGTTATGCCAAAAAAACCGAGCGTGTGTCCGTAACTCATATTATAACGCACATTACTGTAATTTCGGGGGCTATTTGGACATCCCGGGTGGGCGTTTTCTGCATGTATGACCTGAATAGCATCACACCTTGCCTAATATAAAAGATTTTGGAATTTCATTTTTGATGATTTTGAGATTTTTTCGTGGACTACCCCCTTTGGAAAAAGTCCAAAATTTGTCCAGATTTCAGACCTATAAAAAATGATTTTTTTGGCCATTTTAGAGGAGGATTTCTCATATATAACATCCTAAGTAAAGTCGTAGCTCTTCAAGTTCGCTTTCTAAAGAGTGCTCAAATACCCCAATTGGATCAACGTAAATCTCGTTATGCCAAAAATACCGAGCGTGTGTTCGTAACTGCTGATGTAAGGAACTTTACTGTAATTTTGGGGGCTATTTGGACATCCCGGGTGGGCGTTTTGTGCACGTATGGCCTGAATCGCATCATAACTTGCCTACTGCAAAGGATTTTGAATTTTTATTTTTATGATTTTGATATTTTTTCGTTGATTACCCCCTTTGGAAAAAGCCCAAAATTTGTCCTGATTTCAGACCTAGGAAAAATGGTTTTTTTTTTGCCATTTTATAGCAGGATTTCTCAGAAAACCTCCTAAGTAAAGTCATAGCTCTTGAAGGTAGCTTTCTAAATAGTGTGCAAATGCCCCGATCAGACCAACGCAACTCTCGTTATGCCAAAAATACCGATCGTTTGTCTGTAACTCCTGTTGTAACGCACATTAATGTAATTCCGGAGGCTATTTGAACATCCCGGGTGGGCGTTTTGTGCGGGTATGGCCTGAATAGCATCACACCTTGCCTAATGCAAAGGATTTTGCATTTTCATTTTTTATGATTTTGAGATTTTTTCGTGGACTACCACCTTTGGAAATAGACAAAAATTTGTCTAGATTTCAGACCCAGGAAAAATGATTTTTTCGCCATTTTAGAACACGATTTCTCAGAAAAACTCATGGGTAAAGTCTTAGCTTTTGAAGTTAGCTTTCTAAAGAGAGCTCAAATGCCCCGATCGAACCAACGAAACTCTTGTTATGCCAAAAATACCGAGCGTGTGTCCGTAACTCCTGTTGTAACGCACATTACTTTAATTTCGGGGGCTATTTGGATATCCCAGGTGTGAGTTTTGTGCATGAATGGCCTGAATAGCATCATACCTTGCCTAGTGCAAATGATTTTGGATTTTCATTTTTTATGATTTTATGATTTTTTCATGGACTACCCCCTTTGGAAAAAGTCTAAAATTTGTGCAGATTTCAGACCTATGAAAAATGATTTTTTTGGCTATTTTAGAGCAGGATTTCTCAGATAACATCCAAGTAAAGTCGTAGCTCTTGAAGTTATCTTTCTAAAGAGTGCTCAAATGCCCCGATCGGACCAACGTAACTTTCGTTATGCCAAAAATACCGAGCGTATGTCCTTAACTCCTGATGTCAGGCACATAACTGTAATTTTGGGGGCTATTTGGACATCTCGGGTGGGCGTTTTGTGCACGTATGGCCTGAATAGCATCATAACTTGCCTACTGCAAAGGATTTCGGATTTTCTTTTTTTTTTTTTATGATTTTAGACCTAGGAAAAATGATTTTTTTGGCCAGTGAAGTCATAACTCTTGAAGTTAGCTTTCTTAAGAGTGCTCAAACCCCCCATCGGACCAACACAACTCTCGTTATGCCAAAAATACCGAGCATGTGTCCGTAACTCTTGTTGTGAGGCACATTACTGTAATTCCGGGGCTATTTGGACATCCCAGGTGGGCGTTTTGTGCGCGTATGGCCAGAAGAGCATCACACCTTGACTAGTGCAAAGGATTTTGGATTTTCATTATAGATGATTTTGAGATTTTTTTCGTGGACTACCCCCTTTGGAAAAAGTCCAAAATATGTCAAGATTTCAGACCTATGAAAAATGATTTTTTTGGCCATTTTAAAGGAAGATTTCTCAGAAAACATCCTCAGTAAAGTCATAGCTCTTAAAGTTAGCTTTCTAAAGATTGCTCAAATGCTCCGATCGGACCAACGCAACTCTCGTTATGCCAAAAAATACCGAGCGTGTGTCCGTACTCCCTGTTCTAAGGCACATTACTGTAATTCCGGAGCTATTTGGACATCCCGGGTGGGTATTTTGTGCGCGTATCGCCTGAAGAGCGTCACACCTTGACTAGTGCAAAGGATTTTGTATTTTCATTTTTTATGATTTTGAGATTTTTTCGTGGACTACCCCCTTTGGAAAAAGTCCAAAATTTGTCCAGATTTCAGACCTAGGAAAAATGATTTTTTTGGTCATTTTAGAGGATGATTTCTTAAAAAACATCAGTAAAGTCGTAGCTCTTGAAGTTAGCATTATAATGACTGTTCAAATGCCCCGATCGGAATAACGCAACTCTCTTTATGCCAAAAATACCGAGCATGTGACCGTAACTCCTGTTGTAAGGCACATTACTGTAATTCTGGGGCTATTTGGACATCCCGGGTGGGCGTTTTGTGCACGTATGGCCTGAATAGCATCACACCTTGCCTAGTGCAAAGGATTTTGGATTTTCGTTTTTTATGATTTCGAGATTTTTTCGTGGACCACCCCCTTTGGAAAAAGTCCAAAATATGTCTAGATTTCAGACCTAGGAAAAATGATTTTTTTGGCCATTTAGAGTAGGATTTCACTGAAAACATCCTTAGTAAAGTCATAGCTCTTGAAGTTATCTTTCTAAAGAGTTCTCAAATGCCCCGATCGGACCAACGCAACTGTCGTTATGCCAAAAATACCGAGCGTGTGTCCGTAACTCTTGTTGCAAGGCACATTACTGTAATTCTAAAGCTATTTGGATATCCCGGGTGGGTGTTTTGTTAGCGTTTGGCCTGAAGAGCATCACACGCAAAGGATTTTGGATTTTTATTTTTTATGATTTTGAGATTTTTTCGTGGATTACCCCCTTTGGAAAAAGTCTAAAATTTGTCCAGATTTCAGACCTAGGAAAAACGATTTTTTTGCCATTTTAGATGATGATTTCTCAGAAAACATCCTCAGTAAAGTCATAGCTCTTGAAGTTAGCCTTCTAAAGAGTGCTCAAATGCCCCGATCGGACCAACGCAACTCTCGTTATGCCAAAAATACCGAGCATGTGTCCGTAACTCCTATTGTAAGGCACATTACTGTAATTTCGGGGGCTATTTGGACATCCCGGGTGGGCGTTTTTTGCACGTATGGCCTGAATAGCATCACACCTTGCCTAGTGAAAAGGATTTTGGATTTTTATTTTTTATGATTTTGAGATTTTTTCGTGGACTACCCCCTTTGGAAAAAGTCCAAAATTTGTCCAAATTTCAGACCTAGGAAAAATGATTTTTTTGACATTTAAGAGGATGATATCTCAGAAAACATCCTCAGTAAAGTCATAGCTCTTGATGTTAGCTTTCTGAAGAGGGCTCAAATGCCCCGATCGGACCAACGCAACTCTCGTTATGCCAAAAATACCGAGCGTGTTTCCGTAACTCCTGTTATAAGGCACATTACTGTAATTCTGGGGCTATTTAGTCATCCCGGGTTGGCGTTTTGTGCGCGTAAGGCCTGAAGAGCATCAAACCTTGACTAGTGCAAAGGATTTTGGATTTTCATTTTTTCTGATTTTGAGATTTTATCGTGGATTACCCCCTTTGGAAAAAGTCCAAAATTTGTTTAGATTTCAGATCTAGGAAAAATGATTTTTTTTTTGCCATTTTAGATGATGATTTCTCAGAAAACATTCTCAGTAAAGTCGTAGCTCTTGAATTTAGATTTATAAAGAGTGTTCAAATGCCCCGATCGGACCATCGCAACTCTCGTTATGCAAAAAATACCGAGTGTGTGTGCGTAACTCCTGTTGTAAGGCATATTACTGTAATTCTGGGTCTATTTAGACATCCCGGGTAGGCGTTTTGTGCGCGTATGGCCTGAAGAGCATCACACCTTGACTAGTGAAAAGGATTTTGGATTTTCATTTTTTATGATTTCGAGATTTTTTCGTGGACTACCCCCTTTAGAAAAAGTCCAAAACTTGTCCAAATTTCAGACCTAGGAAAAATGATTTTTTTGGCCATTTTAGATGATGATATCTCAGAAAACATCCTCAATAAAGTCATATCTCTTGAAGTTATCTTTCTAACGAGTGCTCAAATGCCCCAATCGGACCAACGCAACTCTCGTTATGCCAAAAATACCGAGCGTGTGTCCGTAAATCCTGTTATAAGGCACATTACTGTAATTTCTGGGGCTATTTGGTCATCCCGGGTAGGCGTTTTGTGCACTTATGGCCTGAAGAGCATCACACCTTGACTAGTGCAAAGGATTTTGGATTTTTACTTTTTATGATTTTGAGATTTTTTCGTGGATTACCCCCTTTGGAAAAAGTCCAAAATATGTCCAGATTTCAGTCCTAGGAAAAATAATTTTTTTGGCCATTTTAGAGGAAGATTTCCCAGAAAATATCCTCAGTAAAGTCATAGCTCTTGAAGTTAGCTTTCTAAAATGTGCTCAAATGCCCCGATCGGAACAACGCAACACTCGTTATACCAAAAATATCGAGGGTGTGTCCGTAACTCCTGTTGTAACACACATAAATGTAAATCGGGAGGCTATTTATGTAAGGACTGAATGTATTTTATCTTATTATATTAATATATTTGAGTAAATAAATGATTATTTTATTCAATCGGTGGAAATGTGAGAAAACCCGTCCTCGAGTGTACGTTTGATTTTAAAATCATTCCGGCATCAATTTAAATTAGGATTTTTGACGGGATTTGATTTTCGACTTCGAGTCCGAGTATTAATAACATTAAGTTAAGCTCCGATTTTTGATAAAATTAATTTAATTCCGTTATCTTGTAATTAGTAAATTAAATTTTATTTAATTTGATTTAGTCGGGATTCGATCGGGCGAGCGGGTTTTGAGTCTTTTCCGCTAATTTTGGATTGGTATTGTGGTAATCCTATTTTATTTTCCCTTTTCTTTTATCTCCCTCCTCACTCTTCCTGCATCCACCATCCTGCTGCACTCCCTCCTCACTTTGCCTTGCACCCTCACCTCCTATACATACCCACATTCCCTCACCCACACCCTCATTTCAGAAAGCCACAAGCACTCTCTCTCCCTCTGTAGAAACCAGGAGAAACCACCCCAAAAGAAGCTCCCTGCCGCATCCTTCCATCACACCACCCCTCACCAAGTTATCACCTTTTCACCTCCACACTCCTCCTCCAGGCAGCCAGCTTCGCTTTCATCCCTCTCCGGAGCTCAGGGAAGCCTCGGACGCCGTCGAAGCCGCCACCAGCGCCGCCGAGGGGACACCCTCCCCTGTTTTTGGGTGCCACGGTAAACCATCTCCTCTCCATCTTTCTTCGCTTAAACCCTGAAGAATGGCCCCTTTACGTGCTCTTCTTCCTCGCTAGATCCAGGGGAACCTTCCTCCCTCCCACGTTCGACGAAGAACGCCGGCGCCACCCCGAGTACCCTCCCCTGTTTGTCCGATTTGGCCTCGGTAATCCTCCTTCTTCTTCCTCCTTTCTTGTTTTCGCTTCTTTCTTTCTGGGGTAGGGAGGATCGGAATACCACTCTAAACCTCCGGGTAAAATTTGGAGCCGGATGGAGCCTCCTAGCCGGAGGATTCTCCCTCTCACTTTCTCCGTCGTTCCTCGCCGAACGCGGGCGCCAGAGCTGAGGTTGAAGACGAAGGGGGACTTCTTGGGCCTAATTTTGATGGGCTTTGGCTTAGATTCGGGATGGGAAAACCGGGTCGGGTTGGCTCCATTTTAACTGGCCGGGTCTCTCCCTTATTTTCTGGGTTTGGGCCTTTTCCTTCTTTTCTTCTTTTACTCTTCCGGGTTGGGGCTTTCGGGTGGGCTGGATTATTTTGGTTGGGCTGGGTTAAAATTTGTTGGGTATTTATTTTGTATGTTGTTGTGTTATGTTATATATATATGTATGTATGTATATGTTATATGTTTTTAATATTTCTGATTTTAGGAAAATGATTATATATATATATTTATATATTCTGGAATTATTAATATTTCTATTTTAAAAGGTTTTAAAAGTAATATTAATTGGTATGGAGATATAAATATATTATGGGTTGTTTTGAGATTATATGGATAGTAAGTGTGAAATATTTGAATATTATTATAGTTTTGGAAATTGGTTATAATTGTAATATTCTGGGAATTAATCCTTATATATTGTGTATTTGTTTTAAAATAATATTAATTGGATTATTTAATTGATACATTTTATGAGGATTTAAACATGTGAGTTAGGAATTTTAAAGTGAATTGTTGGTTTTGAATTATAATTATGATTGTGAGCATAAGTTATTTTGATGATTTAATATTGGGATTTATTTATATATTGTTTGAAATAAAATGCCGGAATGATTTCTAGTATATGATTTTGAGAGATTGGTTTTAAGGTTTAAATTGTTTAATGTCGGAATTTGGACAAGTATGATTTGAAAATTATTTGGAATATGAGTTGACTTAATTTGGATTTAAGATTTTGAAAAACGGTTTTACTTTCAGTTGGTTTTGAGGATGTTGAGAACTTGGGTTCGTGTGTATGAATGTTGGTCTGGTATCTTATGGAAATGGCTTGATGATAGGTGTGTATTGCTTTTGGATTACTTTGGACTTCCATTTGGGCCCTTTGCTTGTGTTATCTTGCTGTTCTGCATCAACAGGTAAGTATCCTACGGGACTTACTCAGTAACCTGGACTTCCTGCCTGATGTGTCATGTAATGTGTAGTTTTGTTGCATATTAAAGCATGCCATGTAGTATCATGCTAGGATTGCATTGAAGTGAGCATGTGTTTACTTTGTGTGTGTTGAAACAGAACGGCCGTTATCTGTGATAGTCCTAGAGTCTTTGCTAGGGTCATAGGGTAGCCCAGCCCCATCGGGTGCCCTGAGTCCATCGAGTCGATATGAGCATGATGATGGCCCAGCACCATCGGGCATGTTTAATTTATATTTAATTTATGTTATGATGATGATACCGTGGGTGAGTGCACCACCACGAGGATATGCTATGCTATAGCAACGAACTGGCCAGTCTCTGCACTAACGGGAAGGGGTGCAGAGGTAGGAGAGGGATATGCCACTTGGCATTGTCTTGGGCCCTTTACAGTACTTTTCTGCATATTATATATACTAGGGGCATGATAGTGTGATTTAAATCTTGTACCGCATTAGTCATCTTTTATTTAGGCATAGGCATGTTATGTGGCCTCAGCGCGGTCAGAGGACCCGCAGGCGATCACCAGGCCTGACTTCATGGATAGTGTTAGGTACCGCTCTTGTTGCTCCATGCTTCTGTGACGGGGAAATCTTTTGGCGAATCGAAGAATCCGGCTAGTATATTCTAACTTGACAAATGACAATAACCCACTTTGTTTTGATTTTGACCCGACTCTGTCGTGGCTTTTGTATCTAAACCGTACTTCTGCTTTATTTTCGTTTCAATTGTATTTTTGAAACTTCGACTGATTAGATGTTTGAAACCTCGACCCGTATCTGAATTGCAATATCCGAACGAAGGTATCCGACCTTCGAAACGTATCCTGGATATTTATATCCAGGCCGTTACAATTTGGACATCCCGGGTTGGTGTTTTGTGCACGTATGTTCTGAAGAGCATCACACCTTGCCTAATGCAAAAGATTTTGGATTTTCATTTTTTATGATTTTGAGATTTTTTCGTGGACTACCCCCTTTGGAAAAAGTCCAAAATTTGCCAAGATTTCAGACCTAGGAAAAATGATTTTTTTGGCCATTTTAGAGGAGGATTTCCCAGAAAATATCCTCAGTAAAGTCATAGCTCTTGAAGTTCGCTTTATAAAGAGTGCTCAAATGCCCCAATCGGACCAACGCAACTCTCGTTATGCCAAAAATATCGAGCGTGTGTCCGTAACTCCTGTTGTAAGGCACATTACTATAAGTTCGGGGGCTATTTGGACATCCCGGGTGGGCGTTTTGTGCACGTATGGCCTGAATAGCATCACATCTTTCCTAGTGAAAAGGATTTTGGATTTTTATTTTTTATGATTTTGAGATTTTTTCGTGGACTACCCCTTTGGAAAAAATCCAAAATTTGTCCAGATTTAAGACCAAGGAAAAATGATTTTTTTTTGCCATTTTAGAGAGGATTTCTCAGAAAACATCCGCAGTAAAATCATAGCTCTTGAAGTTAGCTTTCTAAAGAGTGCTCAAATGCCCCGATCGGACCAACGCAACTCTCGTTATTCGAAAAATACCGAGCGTGTGTCCGTAACTCCTGTTCTAAGGCACATTACTGTAATTCAAGAGCTATTTGGACATCCCGGGTGGGCGTTTTATGTGCGTATGGCCTGAAGAACATCACACCTTGACTAGTGCAAAGGATTTTGGATTTTCATTTTTTATTATTTTGAGATATTTTCGTGGACTACCCCCTTTGTAAAAAGTCAAAAATTTGTCCAGATTTCAGACCTAGGAAAAATGATTTTTTTGGACATTTTAGAAGATGATATCTCAGAAAACATCCTCAGTAAAGTCATAGCTCTTGAAGTTAGCTTTCTAAAGAGTGTTCAAATGCCCTGATCGGACCAACGCAACTCTCGTTATGCCAAAAATACCGAGCGTGTGTCAGTAACTCCTGTTGTAAGGCACATTACTGTAATTTCGGGGGCTATTTGAACATCCCGGGTGGGCGTTTTGTGCACGTATGGCCTGAAGAGAATCACACCTTGACTAGTGCAACAGATTTTGGATTTTCATTTTTTATGATTTTGAGATTTTTTCGTGGACTACCCCCTTTGGAAAAACTCCAAAATATGTCCAGATTTCAGTGTTAGGAAAAATGATTTTATTGGCCATTTTAGAGGAAGATTTCTCAGAAAACATCCTCAGTAAAGTCATAGCTCTTGAAGTTAGCTTTCTAAAGAGTGCTCAAATGCCCTGATCGGACCAACGCAACTCTCGTTATGCCAAAAATACCGAGCGTGTGTCCGTAACTCTTGTTGTGTGGCATATTACTGTAATTCCGGGGCAATTTGGACATCCCGGGTGGGCATTTTGTGCGCGTATGGCCTGAATAGAATCACACCTTGCCTAGTGCATAGGATTTTTGATTTTTATTTTTTTATAATTTTGAGATTTTTTCGTGGACTATCCCCTTTGGAAAAAGTCCAAAATATGTCCAGATTTCAGACCTAGGAAAAATGATTTTTTTGGCCATTTTAGAGGATGATTTCTCGGAAAAAATCCTGAGTAAAGTCGTAACTCTTGTAGTTAGCTTTATAAAGAGTGCTCAAATGCCCCGATCGGACCAACGCAACTCTCGTTATGCCAAAAATACCGAGCGTGTGTCCGTAACTCCTGTTGTAAGGCACATTACTGTAATTTCGGGGGCTATTTAGACATCCCGGGTGGGCATTTTGTGCGCGTATGGCCTAAAGAGCATCAATCCTTGACTAGTGCAAAGGATTTTGGATTTTAATTTTTTATGATTTTGAGATTTTTTCGTGGACTACCCCCTTTGGAAAAAGGCCAAAATTTCTCCAGATTTCAGACCTAGGAATAACGATTTTTTGGCCATTTGGAATAGGATTTCTCAGAAAACATACTTAGTAAAGTCATAGCTCTTGATGTTAGCTTTCTAAAGAGTGCTCAAATGCCCCTATCGGACCAACACAACTCTCGTTATGCCAAAAATACCGAGCGTGTGTCCGTAACTTCTGTTGTAAGGCACATTACTGTAATTTCGGGGGCTATTTGGACATCATGAGTGGGCGTTTTGTGCACGTATGGCCTGAATAGCATCACACCTTGCCTAGTGAAAAGGATTTTGGATTTTCATTTTTTATGATTTTGAGATTTTTTCGTGGACTACCCCCTTTGGAAAAAGTCCAAAATTTGTCCAGATTTCAAACCAAAGAAAAATGATTTTTTGGACATTTTAGAGGAGGATTTCGCAGAAAACATCCTTAGTAAAGTAATAGCTCTTGAAGTTAGCTTTCTAACGAGTGCTCCAATGCCCCGATCGGACCAACGCAACTCTCGTTATGCCAAAAATACCGAGCGTGTGTCCGTAACTCCTGTTGTAAGACATATTACTGTGATTTTGGGGGCTATTTGGACATCTCGGGTGGGCGTTTTGTGTACGTATGGCCTGAATAGCATCACACCTTGCCTAGTGAAAAGGATTTTGGATTTTTATTTTTTATGATTTTGAGATTTTTTCGTGGACTACCCCCTTTGGAAAAAGTCCAAAATTTGTCCAGATTTCAGACCAATGAAAATGATTTTTTTGGAAATTTTAGAGGAGGATTTCGCAGAAAACATCCTCAATAAAGTCATAGCTCTTGAAGTTAGCTTTCTAAAGAGTGCTCAAATGCCCCGATCGGAACAATGCAACTCTCGTTATGCCAAAAATATCAAGCGTGTGTCCGTAACTCTTGTTGTGAGGGACATTACTGTAATTCCGCGGCTATTTGGACATCCCGGGTGGGCGTTTTGTGCGCGTATGGCCTGAAGAGCATCACACCTTGACTAGTGCAAAAGATTTTGGATTTTCATTTTTTATGATTTTGAGATTTTTTCGTGGACTACCCTCTTTGGAAAAAGTCCAAAATTTGTCCAGATTTCAAACCAATGAAAAATTATTTTTTTGGCCATTTTAGAGGAGGATTTCTTAGAAAACATCCGTGGTAAAGTCGTAGCTCTTGAAGTTAGATTTCTAAAGAGTGCTCAAATGCCCCGATCGGACCAACACAACTCTCGTTATGCCAAAAATTCCGAGCGTATGTCCGTAACTCCTGTTGTAAGGCACATTACTGTAATTTCGGGGGCTATTTGGACATCCCGGGTGGGCGTCTTGTGCACGTATGGCCTGAATAGCATCACACCTTGCCTAGTGAAAAAGATTTTGGATTTTCATTTTTTATGATTTTTAGATTTTTTCGTGGACTACCCCCTTTGGAAAAAGTCCAAAATTTGTCCAGATTTCAGACCAATGAAAATGATTTTTTGGCCATTTTAGATGAGGATTTCTCAGAAAATCTCCTCAGTAAAGTCATAGCTCTGGAAGTTATCTTCCTAAAGAGTGCTGAAATGCCCCGATCGGAACAACGCAACTCTCGTTATGCCAAAAATACCGGGTGTGTGTCCGTAACTCTTGTTGTGAGGCACATTACTGTAATTCCGGGGCTATTTGGACATCCCGGGTCGGCGTTTTATGCGCGTATGGCCTGAAGAGCATCACACCTTGACTAGTACAAAAGATTTTGAATTTTCATTTTTTATGATTTTGAGATTTTTTCGTGGACTACCCCCTTTGGAAAAAGTCCAAAATTTGTCCAGATTTCAGACCTAGAAAAAATTATTTTCTGGCCATTTAATATAGGATTTCTCAGAAAACATTCTAGTAAAGTCATAGCTCTTGAAGTTAGCTTTCTAAAGAGTGCTAAAATTCCCCGATCGGACCAACGCAACTCTCGTTATGTCAAAAATACCGAGCGTGTGTCCGTAACTCCTATTGTAAGGCACATTACTGTAATTTCGGAGGCTATTTGGACATCCCGGGTGGGCGTTTTGTGCACGTATGGCCTGAATAGCATCACACCTTGCCTAGTAAAAAGAATTTTGGATTTTCATTTTTTATGATTTTGAGATTTTTTCGTGGACTACCCCCTTTGGAAAAAGTCCAAAATTTGTCCAGATTTCAGACCAATGAAAAATGATTTTTTGGCCATTTTAGAGGAGGATTTCGCAGAAAACATCCGTAGTAAAGTCATAGCTCTTGAAGTTAGCTTTCTAAATAGTGCTCAAATGCCCCGATCGGACCAATGCAACTCTCGTTATGCCAAAAATACCGAGCGTGTGTTCGTAACTCTAGTTGTGAGGCACATTACTGTAATTCCGGGGTTATTTGGACATCCCGGGTGGGCGTTTTGTGCGCGTATGGCCTGAAGAGCATCACACCTTGACTAGTGCAAAAGATTTTGGATTTTTATTTTTTATGATTTTGAGATTTTTTCGTGGACTACCCCCTTTGGAAATATTCCAAAATTTATCCAGATTTCAGACCTAGGAATAACGATTTTTTGGCCATGTAGAATAGGATTTATCAGAAAACATTAGTAGTAAAGTCATAGCTCTTGAAGTTAGCTTTCTAAAGAGTGCTCAAATGCCCCGATCGGACCAACGCAACTCTCGTTATGCCAAAAATACCGAGCGTGTGTCTGTAACTCCTGTTGTAAGGCACATTATTGTAATTTCGGGGTCTATTTGGACATCCCGGGTGGGCGTTTTGTGCACGTATGGCCTGAATAGCATCACACCTTGCCTAGTGAAAAGGATTTTGGATTTTCATTTTTTATGATTTTTAGATTTTTTTCGTGGACAACCCCCTTTGGAAATAGACCAAAATTTGTCCAGATTTCAGACCAATGAAAAATGATTTTTTGGCCATTTTAGAGGAGGATTTCGCAGAAAACATCCACAGTAAAGTCATAGCTCTTGAAGTTAGCTTTCTAAAGAGTGCTCAAATGCCCCGATCGGACTAACGAAACTCTCGTTATGCCAAAAATACCGAGCGTGTGTCCGTAACTCTTGTTGTGAGGCACATTATTGTAATTCCGGGGCTATTTGGACATCCCGGGTCGGCGTTTTGTGCGCGTATGGCCTGAAGAGCATCACACCTTGACTAGTACAAAAGATTTTGAATTTTCATTTTTAATGATTTTGAGATTTTTTCGTGAACTACCCCCTTTGGAAAAAGTCCAAAATTTGTCCAGATTTCAGACCTAGAAAAAATTATTTTTTGGCCATTTAATATAGGATTTCTCAGAAAACATTCTAGTAAAGTCATAGCTCTTGAAGTTAGCTTTCGAAAGAGTCTAAAATTCTCCGATCGGACCAACGCAACTCTCGTTATGTCAAAAATACCGAGCGTGTGTCCGTAACTCCTATTGTAAGGCACATTACTGTAATTTCGGAGGCTATTTGGACATCCCGGGTGGGCGTTTTGTGCACTTATGGCCTGAATAGCATCACACCTTGCCTAGTAAAAAGAATTTTGGATTTTCATTTTTTATGATTTTGAGATTTTTTCGTGGACTACCCCATTTGGAAAAAGTCCAAAATTTGTCCAGATTTCAGACCAATGAAAAATGATTTTTTTGGCCATTTTAGAGGAGGATTTCTCAGAAAACCTCCTCAGTAAAGTCATAGCTCTTGAAGTTAGCTTTCTAAAGAGTGCTGAAATGCCCCGATCGGAACAACGCAACTCTCGTTATGCCAAAAATACCGAGCGTGTGTCCGTAACTCTTGTTGTGAGGCACATTACTGTAATTCCGCGGCTATTTGGACATCCCGGGTGGGCGTTTTGTGCGCGTATGGCCTGAAGAGCATCACACCTTGACTAGTGCAAAAGATTTTGGATTTTCATTTTTTATGATTTTGAGATTTTTTTCGTGGACTACCCCCTTTGGAAAAAGTCCAAAATTTGTCCAAATTTCAGACCTAGGGAAAATGATTTTTTGGCCATTTTAGAGGATGATATCTTAGAAAACATCCTCAGTAAAGTCATAGCTCTTGAAGTTAGCTTTCTAAAGAGTGCTCAACTGCCCCGATCGTACCAACGTAACTCTCATTATGCCAAAAATACCGAGCGTGTGTCCGTAACTCCTGTTGTAAGACACATTACTGTAATTTAGGGGGCTATTTGGACATCCCGGGTGGGCGTTTTGTGCACGTATGACCTGAATAGCATCACACCTTTCCTAGTGAAGAGGATTTTGGATTTTCATTTTTTATGCTTTTAGATTTTTTCGTGGACTACCCCCTTTGGAAAAAGTCCAAAATTTGTCCAGATTTCAGACCAATGAAAATTGATTTTTTTTGCCATTTTAGAGGAGGATTTCTCAGAAAACATCCGCAGTAAATGCATAGCTCTTGAAGTTAACTTTCTAAAGAGTGCTCAAATGCCCCGATCGGACCAACGAAACTCTCGTTATGCCAAAAATACCGAGCGTGTGTCCGTAACTCTTGTTTTGAGGCACATTACTGTAATTCCGGGGCTATTTGGACATCCCGGGTCGGCGTTTTGTGCGCGTATGGCCTGAAGAGCATCACACCTTGACTAGTACAAAAGATTTTGAATTTTCATTTTTTATGATTTTGAGATTTTTTCGTGGACTACCCCTTTGGAAAAAGTCCAAATTTTGTCCAAATTTCAGACCTAGAAAAAATGATTTTTTGGCCATTTAATATAGGATTTCTCAGAAAACATTCTAGTAAAGTCATAGCTCTTGAAGTTAGCTTTCTAAAGAGTGCTCAAATGCCCTGATCGGACCTTCTCGTTATGCCAAAAATACCGAGCGTGTGTCCGTAACTCCTGTTGTAAGGCACATTATTGTAATTTCGGGGGCTATTTGGACATCCCGGGTGGGCGTTTTGTGCACGTATAGCCTGAATAGCATAACACCTTGCCTAGTGAAAAGGATTTTGGATTTTCATTTTTTATGATTTTGAGATTTTTTCGTGGACTACCCCCTTTGGAAAAAGTCCAACATTTGTCCAGATTTCAGACCTAGGAATAACGATATTTTGGCCATTTAGAATAGGATTTTTCAGAAAACATCCTCAGTAAAGACCTAGCTCTTGAAGTTAGCTTTCTAAAGAGTGCTCAAATGCCCCGATCGGACCAACGCAACTCTCGTTATGCCAAAAATACCGAGCGTGTGTTCGTAACTACTATTGTAAGGCACATTACTGTAATTTCGGTGGCTATTTGGACATCCCGGGTGGGCGTTTTGTGCACGTATGGCATTAATAGCATCACACCTTGCCTAGTGAAAAGGATTTTGGATTTCCATTTTTTATGATTTTGAGATTTTTTCGTGGACTACCCCTTTGGAAAAAGTCCAAATTTTGTCCAGATTTCAGACCATGGAAAAATGATTTTTTTGGCCATTTTAGAGGAGGATTTCTCAGAAAACATCCTCAGTAAAGTCATAGCTCTTGAAGTTAGCTTTCTAAAGAGTGCTCAAATGCTCGATCGGACCAACGCAACTCTCGTTATGCCAAAAATACCTAGCGTGTGTCCGTAACTCTTGTTGTGAGGCACATTACTGTAATTCCGGGGCTATTTGGACATCCCGTGTGGGCGTTTTATGCGCGTATGGCCTGAAGAGTATCACAACTTGACTAGTGCAAAGGATTTTGGATTTTCATTTTTTATGATTTTGAGATTTTTTCGTGGACTACCACCTTTGAAAAAAGTCCAAAACTTGTCCAAATTTAAGACCTAGGAAAAATGATTTTTTGGCCATTTAGAATAGGATTTCTCAGAAAACATTCTCAGTAAAGTCATACCTCTTGAAGTTAGCTTTCTAAAGAGTGCTCAAATGCCCCGATCGGACCAACGCAACTCTCGTTATGCCAATAATACCGAGCGTGTGTCTGTAACACCTGTTGTAAGGCACATTATTGTAATTTCGGGGGTTATTTGGACATACCGGGTGGGCGTTTTGTGCACGTATAGCCTGAATAGCATCACACCTTGCCTAGTGAAGAGGATTTTGGATTTTCATTTTTTATGATTTTGATATTTTTTCGTGGACTACCCCCTTTGAAAAAAGTCCAAAATTTTTCCAGATTTAAGACCAATGAAAATGAATTTTTTTGGCCATTTTAGAGGAGGATTTCTAAGAAAACCTCCTCAGTAATGTCATAGCTCTTGAAGTTAGCTTTCTAAAGAGTGCTCAAATGCCCCGATCGGAACAACACAACTCTCGTTATGCCAAAAATACCGAGCGTGTGTCCGTAACTCTTGTTGTGAGGCAAATTACTGTAATTCCACGGCTATTTGGACATCCCGGGTGGGCGTTTTGTGCGCGTATGGCCTGAAGAGCATCACACCTTGACTAGTGCAAAAGATTTTGGATTTTCATTTTTTATGATTTTGAGATTTTTTCGTGGACTACCCCCTCTGGAAAAAGTCCAAAATTTGTCCAGATTTCAGACCAAGGAAAAATAATTTTTTTGCCCATTTTAGAGGAGGATTTCTCAGAAAACATCCTCAAGAAATTCAGAGCTCTTGAAGTTAGCTTTCTAAAGAGTGCTCAAATGCCCCGATCGGACCAACGCAACTCTCGTTATGCCAAAAATACCGAGCGTGTGTCCGTAACTCTTGTTGTGAGGCACATTACTGTAATTCCGCGGCTATTTGGACATCCCGGGTGGGCGTTTTGTGCACGAATGGCCTGAAGAGCATCACACCTTGACTAGTGCAAAAGATTTTGGATTTTCATTTCTTATGATTTTGAGATTTTTTCGTGGACTACCACCTTTGGAAAAAGTCCAAAATTTGTCCAGATTTCAGACCTAGGAATAACGATTTTTTGGCCATTTAGAATAGGATTTCTCAGAAAACATCCGTAGTAAAGTCATAGCTCTTGAAGTTAGCTTTCTAAAGAGCGCTCAAATGCCCCGATCGGACCAACGCAACTCTCGTAATGCCCAAAATACCAAGCGTGTGTCCGTAAATCCTGTTGTTAGGCAGATTACTGTAATTTCGGGGGCTATTTGGACATCCCGGGTGGGCGTTTTTTGCACGTATGGCCTGAATAGCATCACACCTTGCCTAGGGAAAAGGATTTTGGATTTTCATTTTTTATGATTTTGAGATTTTTTCGTGGACTACCCCCTTTGGAAAAAGTCCAAAATTTGTCCAGATTTCAGACCTAGGAATAACGATATTTTGGCCATTTAGAATAGGATTTGTCAGAAACCATTCTCAGTAAAGTCATAGCTCTTGAAGTTAGCTTTCTAAAGAGTACTCAAATGCCCCGATCGGACCAACCCAACTCTCGTTATGCCAGAAATACCGAGCATGTGTCCGTAAATCCTGTTGTAAGGCACATTACTGTAATTTCGGGAGCTATTTGGACATCCCGGGTGGGCGTTTTGTGCACGTATGGCCTGAATAACATCACACCTTGCCTAGTGAAGAGGATTTTGGATTTCCATTTTTTATGATTTTGAGATTTTTTCGTGGACTACCCCCTTTGGAAAAAGTCCAAAATTTGTCCAGATTTCAGACCAAGGAAAATTGATTTTTTTGGCCATTTTAGAGGAGGATTTCTCAGAAAACATCCTCAGTAAAGTCATAGCTCTTGAAGTTAGCTTTCTAAAGAGTGCTCAAATGCCCCGATCGGACCAACGCAACTCTCGTTATGCCAATAATACCGAGCGTGTGTCTGTGACACCTGTTGTAAGGCACATTATTGTAATTTCGGGGGTTATTTGGACATCCTGGGTGGGCGTTCTGTGCACGTATAGCCTGAATAGCATCACACCTTGCCTAGTGAAGAGGATTTTGGATTTTCATTTTTTATGATTTTGATATTTTTTCGTGGACTACCCCCTTTGAAAAAAGTCCAAAATTTTTCCGGATTTCAGACCAATGAAAATGAATTTTTTTGGCCATTTTAGAGGAGGATTTCGCAGAAAACCTCCTCAGTAATGTCATAGCTCTTGAAGTTAGCTTTCTATAGAGTGCTCAAATGCCCCGATCGGACCAACGCAACTCTCGTTATGCCAAAAATACCGAGCGTGTGTCCGTAACTCCTGTTGTAAGGCACATTATTGTAATTTCGGGGGCTATTTGGACATCCCGGGTGGGCGTTTTGTGCACGTATAGCCTGAATAGCATCACACCTTTCCTTGTGTAAAGGATTTTGGATTTTCATTTTTTATGATTTTTAGATTTTTTCGTGGACTACCCCCTTTGGAAAAAGTCCAAAATTTGTCCAGATTTCAGACCTAGGAATAAAATTTTTTGGCCATTTAGAATAGGATTTGTCAGAAACCATTCTCAGTAAAGTCATATCTCTTGAAGTTAGCTTTTTAAAGAGTACTCAAATGCCCCGATCGGACCAACCCAACTCTCGTTATGCCAAAAATACCGAGCATGTGTCCGTAAATCCTGTTGTAAGGCACATTACTTTAATTTCGGGAGCTATTTGGAAATCCCGGGTGGGAGTTTTGTGCACGTATGGCCTGAATAACATCACACCTTGACTAGTGAAAAGGATTTTGGATTTCCATTTCTTATGATTTTGAGATTTTTTCGTGGACTACCCCCTTTGGAAAAAGTCCAAAATTTGTCCAGATTTCAGACCAAGGAAAATTGATTTTTTTTGCCATTTTAGAGGAGGATTTCTCAGAAAACATCCTCAGTAAATGCATAGCTCTTGAAGTTAACATTCTAAAGAGTGCTCAAATGCCCCGATCGGACCAACGAAACTCTCGTTATGCCAAAAATACCGAGCGTGTGTCCGTAACTCTTGTTTTGAGGCACATTACTGTAATTCCGGGGCTATTTGGACATCCCGGGTCGGCGTTTTGTGCGCGTATGGCCTGAAGAGCATCACACCTTGACTAGTACAAAAGATTTTGAATTTTCATTTTTTATGATTTTGAGATTTTTTCGTGGACTACCCCTTTGGAAAAAGTCCAAATTTTGTCCAAATTTCAGACCTAGAAAAAATGATTTTTTGGCCATTTAATATAGGATTTCTCAGAAAACATTCTAGTAAAGTCATAGCTCTTGAAGTTAGCTTTCTAAAGAGTGCTCAAATGCCCTGATCGGACCTTCTCGTTATGCCAAAAATACCGAGCGTGTGTCCGTAACTCCTGTTGTAAGGCACATTATTGTAATTTCGGGGGCTATTTGGACATCCCGGGTGGGCGTTTTGTGCACGTATAGCCTGAATAGCATAACACCTTGCCTAGTGAAAAGGATTTTGGATTTTCATTTTTTATGATTTTGAGATTTTTTCGTGGACTACCCCCTTTGGAAAAAGTCCAACATTTGTCCAGATTTCAGACCTAGGAATAACGATATTTTGGCCATTTAGAATAGGATTTTTCAGAAAACATCCTCAGTAAAGACCTAGCTCTTGAAGTTAGCTTTCTAAAGAGTGCTCAAATGCCCCGATCGGACCAACGCAACTCTCGTTATGCCAAAAATACCGAGCGTGTGTTCGTAACTACTATTGTAAGGCACATTACTGTAATTTCGGTGGCTATTTGGACATCCCGGGTGGGCGTTTTGTGCACGTATGGCATTAATAGCATCACACCTTGCCTAGTGAAAAGGATTTTGGATTTCCATTTTTTATGATTTTGAGATTTTTTCGTGGACTACCCCTTTGGAAAAAGTCCAAATTTTGTCCAGATTTCAGACCATGGAAAAATGATTTTTTTGGCCATTTTAGAGGAGGATTTCTCAGAAAACATCCTCAGTAAAGTCATAGCTCTTGAAGTTAGCTTTCTAAAGAGTGCTCAAATGCTCGATCGGACCAACGCAACTCTCGTTATGCCAAAAATACCTAGCGTGTGTCCGTAACTCTTGTTGTGAGGCACATTACTGTAATTCCGGGGCTATTTGGACATCCCGTGTGGGCGTTTTATGCGCGTATGGCCTGAAGAGTATCACAACTTGACTAGTGCAAAGGATTTTGGATTTTCATTTTTTATGATTTTGAGATTTTTTCGTGGACTACCACCTTTGAAAAAAGTCCAAAACTTGTCCAAATTTAAGACCTAGGAAAAATGATTTTTTGGCCATTTAGAATAGGATTTCTCAGAAAACATTCTCAGTAAAGTCATACCTCTTGAAGTTAGCTTTCTAAAGAGTGCTCAAATGCCCCGATCGGACCAACGCAACTCTCGTTATGCCAATAATACCGAGCGTGTGTCTGTAACACCTGTTGTAAGGCACATTATTGTAATTTCGGGGGTTATTTGGACATACCGGGTGGGCGTTTTGTGCACGTATAGCCTGAATAGCATCACACCTTGCCTAGTGAAGAGGATTTTGGATTTTCATTTTTTATGATTTTGATATTTTTTCGTGGACTACCCCCTTTGAAAAAAGTCCAAAATTTTTCCAGATTTAAGACCAATGAAAATGAATTTTTTTGGCCATTTTAGAGGAGGATTTCTAAGAAAACCTCCTCAGTAATGTCATAGCTCTTGAAGTTAGCTTTCTAAAGAGTGCTCAAATGCCCCGATCGGAACAACACAACTCTCGTTATGCCAAAAATACCGAGCGTGTGTCCGTAACTCTTGTTGTGAGGCAAATTACTGTAATTCCACGGCTATTTGGACATCCCGGGTGGGCGTTTTGTGCGCGTATGGCCTGAAGAGCATCACACCTTGACTAGTGCAAAAGATTTTGGATTTTCATTTTTTATGATTTTGAGATTTTTTCGTGGACTACCCCCTCTGGAAAAAGTCCAAAATTTGTCCAGATTTCAGACCAAGGAAAAATAATTTTTTTGCCCATTTTAGAGGAGGATTTCTCAGAAAACATCCTCAAGAAATTCAGAGCTCTTGAAGTTAGCTTTCTAAAGAGTGCTCAAATGCCCCGATCGGACCAACGCAACTCTCGTTATGCCAAAAATACCGAGCGTGTGTCCGTAACTCTTGTTGTGAGGCACATTACTGTAATTCCGCGGCTATTTGGACATCCCGGGTGGGCGTTTTGTGCACGAATGGCCTGAAGAGCATCACACCTTGACTAGTGCAAAAGATTTTGGATTTTCATTTCTTATGATTTTGAGATTTTTTCGTGGACTACCACCTTTGGAAAAAGTCCAAAATTTGTCCAGATTTCAGACCTAGGAATAACGATTTTTTGGCCATTTAGAATAGGATTTCTCAGAAAACATCCGTAGTAAAGTCATAGCTCTTGAAGTTAGCTTTCTAAAGAGCGCTCAAATGCCCCGATCGGACCAACGCAACTCTCGTAATGCCCAAAATACCAAGCGTGTGTCCGTAAATCCTGTTGTTAGGCAGATTACTGTAATTTCGGGGGCTATTTGGACATCCCGGGTGGGCGTTTTTTGCACGTATGGCCTGAATAGCATCACACCTTGCCTAGGGAAAAGGATTTTGGATTTTCATTTTTTATGATTTTGAGATTTTTTCGTGGACTACCCCCTTTGGAAAAAGTCCAAAATTTGTCCAGATTTCAGACCTAGGAATAACGATATTTTGGCCATTTAGAATAGGATTTGTCAGAAACCATTCTCAGTAAAGTCATAGCTCTTTAAGTTAGCTTTCTAAAGAGTACTCAAATGCCCCGATCGGACCAACCCAACTCTCGTTATGCCAGAAATACCGAGCATGTGTCCGTAAATCCTGTTGTAAGGCACATTACTGTAATTTCGGGAGCTATTTGGACATCCCGGGTGGGCGTTTTGTGCACGTATGGCCTGAATAACATCACACCTTGCCTAGTGAAGAGGATTTTGGATTTCCATTTTTTATGATTTTGAGATTTTTTCGTGGACTACCCCCTTTGGAAAAAGTCCAAAATTTGTCCAGATTTCAGACCAAGGAAAATTGATTTTTTTGGCCATTTTAGAGGAGGATTTCTCAGAAAACATCCTCAGTAAAGTCATAGCTCTTGAAGTTAGCTTTCTAAAGAGTGCTCAAATGCCCCGATCGGACCAACGCAACTCTCGTTATGCCAATAATACCGAGCGTGTGTCTGTGACACCTGTTGTAAGGCACATTATTGTAATTTCGGGGGTTATTTGGACATCCTGGGTGGGCGTTCTGTGCACGTATAGCCTGAATAGCATCACACCTTGCCTAGTGAAGAGGATTTTGGATTTTCATTTTTTATGATTTTGATATTTTTTCGTGGACTACCCCCTTTGAAAAAAGTCCAAAATTTTTCCGGATTTCAGACCAATGAAAATGAATTTTTTTGGCCATTTTAGAGGAGGATTTCGCAGAAAACCTCCTCAGTAATGTCATAGCTCTTGAAGTTAGCTTTCTATAGAGTGCTCAAATGCCCCGATCGGACCAACGCAACTCTCGTTATGCCAAAAATACCGAGCGTGTGTCCGTAACTCCTGTTGTAAGGCACATTATTGTAATTTCGGGGGCTATTTGGACATCCCGGGTGGGCGTTTTGTGCACGTATAGCCTGAATAGCATCACACCTTTCCTAGTGAAAAGGATTTTGGATTTTCATTTTTTATGATTTTTAGATTTTTTCGTGGACTACCCCCTTTGGAAAAAGTCCAAAATTTGTCCAGATTTCAGACCTAGGAATAAAATTTGTTGGCCATTTAGAATAGGATTTGTCAGAAACCATTCTCAGTAAAGTCATATCTCTTGAAGTTAGCTTTTTAAAGAGTACTCAAATGCCCCGATCGGACCAACCCAACTCTCGTTATGCCAAAAATACCGAGCCTGTGTCCGTAAATCCTGTTGTAAGGCACATTACTGTAATTTCGGGGGCTATTTGGACATCCCGGGTGGGCGTTTTGTGCACGTATGGCCTGAATAACATCACACCTTGCCTAGTGAAAAGGATTTTGGATTTCCATTTTTTATGATTTTGAGATTTTTTCGTGGACTACCCCCTTTGGAAAAAGTCCAAAATTTGTCCAGATTTTAGACCAAGGAAAATTGATTTTTTTGGCCATTTTAGAGGAGGATTTCTCAGATAACATCCTCAGTAAAGTCATAGCTCTTGAAGTTAGCTTTCTAAAGAGCGCTCAAATGCCCCGATCGTACCAACGCAACTCTCGTAATGCCAATAATACCGAGCGTGTGTCGGTAACACCTGTTGTAAGGCAGATTACTGTAATTTCGGGGGCTATTTGGACATCCTGGGTGGGCGTTTTGTGCACGTATAGCCTGAATAGCATCACACCATACCTAGTGAAGAGGATTTTGGATTTTCATTTTTTATGATTTTGATATTTTTTCGTGGACTACCCCCTTAGGAAAAAGTCCAAAATTTGTCCAGATTTCAGACCAATGAAAAATGATTTTTTTGGCCATTTTAGAGGAGGATTTCGCAGAAAACATCCTGAGTAAAGTCATAGCTCTTGAAGTTAGCTTTCACAAAAGTGCTCAAATGCCTCGATCGGACCAACGCAACTCTCGTTATGCCAAAAATACCGAGCGTGTGTCCTTAACTCCTGTTGTAAGGCACATTATTGTAATTTCGGGGGCTATTTGGACATCCCGGGTGGGCGTTTTGTGCACGTAAAGCCTGAATAGCATCACACCTTTCCTAGAGAAATGGATTTTGGATTTTCATTTTTTATGATTTTGAGATTTTTTCGTGGACTACCTCTTTGGAAAAATTCCAAAATTTGTCCAGATTTCAGACCTAGGAATAACGATTTTTTGGCCATTTAGAATAGGATTTGTCAGAAACCATTCTCAGTAAAGTCATAGCTCTTGAAGTTAGCTTTCTAAAGAGTACTCAAATGCCCCGATCGGACCAACCCAACTCTCGTTATGCCAAAAATACCGAGCCTGTGTCCGTAAATCCTGTTGTAAGGCACATTACTGTAATTTCGGGGGCTATTTGGACATCCCGGGTGGGCGTTTTGTGCACGTATGGCCTGAATAACATCACACCTTGCCTAGTGAAAAGGATTTTGGATTTCCATTTTTTATGATTTTGAGATTTTTTCGTGGACTACCCCCTTTGGAAAAAGTCCAAAATTTGTCCAGATTTTAGACCAAGGAAAATTGATTTTTTTGGCCATTTTAGAGGAGGATTTCTCAGATAACATCTTCAATAAAGTCATAGCTCTTGAAGTTAGCTTTCTAAAGAGTGCTCAAATGCCCCGATCGGACCAACGCAACTCTCGTTATGCCAAAAATACCGAGCGTGTGTTTGTAACTCTTGTTGTGAGACTCATTACTGTAATTCCGGGGCTATTTGGACATCCCGGGTGGGCGTTTTATGCGTGTATGGCCTGAAGAGCATCACAACTTGACTAGTGCAAAGGATTTTGGATTTTCATTTTTTATGATTTTGAGATTTTTTCGTGGACTACCCCCTTTGAAAAAAGTCCAAAACTTGTCCAAATTTAAGACCTAGGAAAAATGATTTATTTGGCCATTTTGAAGATGATATCTCAGAAAACATCCTCAGTAAAGGCATAGCTCTTGAAGTTAGCTTTCTAAAGAGTGATCAAATACCCCGATCGGACCAACGCAACTCTCGTTATGCCAAAAATACCGAGCGTGTGTCCGTAACTCTGGTTGTAAGGCACAATACTGTAATTTCGGGGGCTATTTGGACATCACGGGTGGGCGTTTTGTGCACGTATGGCCTGAATACCATCACACCTTGCCTAGTGAAAAGGATTTTGGATTTTCATTTTTTATGATTTTGAGATTTTTTCCGTGGACTACCCCTTTTGGAAAAAGTCCAAAATTTGTCCAGATTTCAGACCAATGAAAAATGATTTTTTTGGCCATTTTAGAGGAGTATTTCGCAGAAAACATCCTGAGTTAAGTCATAGCCCTTGAAGTTAGCTTTCTAAATAGTGGTCAAATGCCCCGATCGGAACAACGCAACTCTCGTTATGCCAAAAATACCGAGCATCTATCCGTAACTCCTGTTGTAAGGCACATTACTGTAATTTCAGGCGCTATTTGGACATCACGGGTGGGCGTTTTGTGCACGTATGGCCTGAATGGCATCACACCTTGCCTAGTGAAAAGGATTTCGGATTTTCATTTTTTATGATTTTGAGATTTTTTCGTGGACTACCCACCCCCCTTGGAAAAATTCCAAAATTTATCCAGATTTCAGACCAAGGAAAAATGATTTGTTTGGCCATTTTAGAGGAGGATTTCTCAGAAAACATCCACAGTAAAGTCATAGCTCTTGAAATTAGCTTTCTAAAGAGTGCTCAAATGCATCGATCGGAACAACGCAACTCTCGTTATTCCAAAAATACCGAGCGTGTGTCCGTAACTCTTGTTGTGAGGCACATTACTGTAATTCCGGTGCTATTTGGACTTCCCAGGTGGGCGTTTTGTGCGCGTATGGCCTGAAGAGCATCACACCTTCACTAGTGCAAAGGATTTTGGATTTTCATTTTTTATGATTTTGAGATTTTTTCGTGGACTACCCCTTTTGGAAAAAGTCCAAAATTTGTCCAAATTTCAGATCTAGGAAAAATGATTTTTTTGGCCATTTTAGAGGATGATATCTCAAAAAACATCCTCAGTAAAGTCATTTCTCTTGAAGTTAGCTTTCTAAAGAGTGCTCAAATGCCCCAATCGGACCTACGCAACTCTCGTTATGCCAAAAATACCGAGTGTGTGTCCGTAACCCCTATTGTAAGGCACATTATTTTAATTTCGGGGGATATTTGGACATCCTGGGTGGGCGTTTTATGCACGTATGGCCTGAATAGCATCACACCTTGCCTAGAGAAAAGGATTTTGGATTTTCATTTTTTATGATTTTGAGATTTTTTGGTGGACTACCCCCTTTGGATAAAGTCCAAAATTTGTCCAGATTTCAGACCAATGAAAAATGATTTTTTTGGCCATTTTAGAGGAAGATTTCTCAGAAAACCTCCTCAGTAATGTCATAGCTCTTGAAGTTAGCTTTCTAAAGAGTGCTCAAATGCCCCGATCGGAACAACGCAACTCTCGTTATGCCAAAAATACCGAGCGTGTGTCCGTAACTCTTGTTGTGAGGCAAATTACTGTAATTCCGCGGCTATTTGGACATCTCGTGTGGGCGTTTTGTGCGCGTATGGCCTGATGAGCATCACACCTTGCCTAGTGCAAAAGATTTTGGATTTTCATTTTTTATGATTTTGAGATTTTTTCGTGGACTTCCCCCTTTGGAAAAAGTCCAAATTTTGTCCAGATTTCAAACCTAGAAAAAATGATATTTTGGCCATTTAGAATAGGATTTCTCAGAAAACATCATCAGTAAAGTCATAGCTCTTGAAGTTAGCTTTCTAAATAGTGCTCAAATGCCCCGATCGGACCAACGCAACTCTCGATATGCCAATAATACCGAGCGTGTGTCCGTAACTCTTCTTGTGAGGCACATTACTGTAATTTCGGGGGCTATTTGGACATCCCGGGTGGGCGTTTTGTGCACGTATGGCCTGAAGAGCATCACATCTTGCCTAGTGAAAAGGATTTTGGATTTTCATTTTTTATGATTTTGAGATTTTTTCGTGGACTACCCCCTTTGGAAAAAGTCCAAAATTTGTCAAGATTTCAGACCTAGGAAAAATGATTTTTTTGGACATTTTAGAATATGATATCTCAGAAAACATCCTCAGTAAAGTCATTGCTCTTGAAGTTAGCTTTCTAAAGAGTGCTCAAATGCCCCGATCGGACCAACGCAACTCTCGTTATGCCAAAAATACCGAGCGTGTGTCCATAAATCCTATTCTAAGGCACATTACTGTAATTTCAGGGGCTATTTGGACATCCCGGGTGGGCGTTTTGTGCACGTATGGCCTTTTTTTTTTTGGAAGCAGGATAAAGATTAGGACGGACGGCGCCGATCAGCCTTCTGTCCTAGAGCGTCCGAAAGGAAGAGATCACGAAGTTCCGAATCCGAATCCCAGCTCTCATCGGCAGGGAAGCAGTAAGCCAGACGAGCAATCCTGTCAGCCACCGCGTTGGAATCCCCAGGAGAGCGTTTATGGCGACCAGACAATCCCCCTCGATCAGAAGGTTTTGGATCCCCAGTTCTTTAGCTTTGATAACTCCACTGTGAAGACCAGAAGCTTCAGCAAAAACCGCGGAGGTATTGTTACACGAGCCGTATCCTAAGGAAAAAACCTGTCCCAGGTGGTCTCTAATCACGTAGCCGAAGGTACTATCCCCCGATTCCCGAAACGAGTCGTCGAAGTTGAGTTTATAATAACCTAACGGAGGTTTGGACCAATTATTAGCAGTGCAGTTTTTACTAGTATTATGAACTCTATTGTCCCTAACCAAGGGCATGGTCTTTGAGTTTGTGTTTTCAGTAGTACTATTGAAACGGTCTTCCCATTTAGATAAAGCGGCCAAGCAGAAGATAGCAATGTCCTTAGTAGAAGTATGTTTAGAGCTGTTGAATAACATTTGGTTCCTAAAGAACCATATTCCCCACCAAGCCATAGCAAGTTTAACCATGACCTTTACAGGGACCGAGTTATGGATGCAGCATAGAATGTGGCTTGGATTATTCTCAGAATCAGGTTGTTGTATTGGAGGTAGGGCGATACGAAGGTCAGACAGTAGACCCAAAGTCGTCGGGCACCTGATTAACAGATGAGTAGTAGATTCCGTCGTGCAGTCACAAAAGCCGCATCCCGAAGGAACTGCAGCATGACATCTTTGAAGTCTTTCCGTTGTCGGCAAACCGTCTCTTGAAATCTTCCATAAGAAGTGTTTAACCTTTGGAGGTAAGTCAAGTTTCCACAACCAGTGGCATTCATATTTAATGGTATCGTTTATCGGTTTGATAATATTCGTCGCTGACGAAGTGGAGAACCAACCATTTTTACTCGGACCCCAATATAACCTATCCGTTAGCGAATTCTTTGGAAGGTGTGTTTTGATTATATCTTCTAAGACTTTATGAGGAAGGATGTGTTGTAACTCGTGTTTGATTTTTATGATATTCCACGTATTATCACTGTTAATATAATGATTCACCGTACGCTGATCAGTGAACTCATCGATTGGTGACAGTATTTCTTTAATAAGTGGGGTGTTTCGGACCCAATTGTCATTCCAGAACTTGACCGTTTTGCCATCTCCAATAGACCATCTTAAACCTGGCTTAAATAGATGTCTAATAGACATTAATTTGGTCCACTGCCAAGAGGTATGTCCTTTTTTATGGTAATTCAAGAGAGGGGATTCCTTTAGGTATTTTGCTGTGACAACTCTTACCCAAATGTTTTCTGGCTCCGCAATAATTTTCCACAGTAACTTCATCTGTAGGGCTGTGTTCATTGTTTCAGCCTTATAAATTCCCAAACCACCATTCATTGTGTCTGTACAGATTTTATCCCAGCTAACTAAGGGTGTATGAGGGTGAGCCTTATTCCAGAAAAAACGTCTGTAAATTTTGTCGAGTTCTTTCAGTATCGATTGAGGTAGCATGAAGTCTTGCATAATGAATAAAGGTTGAGCGCTCAGATTTGATTTAATAAGGACTCTTCGTCCTTCAGCCGAAAGCGTGGAGGCTTTCCATTTCGACAATTGATTTTGTGTTTTTAGAATAACATCCGCAAAGGTATCACGATTAACCCTGCCATTGATAATTGGGCAGCCCAGATATTTTTCTAGGTTATTAGTTTGTGGTATGCCAAGAGCAGTGGAGACCGTATTGATAGCCGCAGTCGTCGTCCCAGATGAAACTTGGAAACTGGATTTATGTAAATTAACCTTCTGGCCCGAGACAAGGCAAAAGCCATGAATTACGTTTAACAGAGTTTGACATGTGTTTTGATTTGCTTTCCCAAATAAAAGGATATCATCTGCGAAGGCCAAAAACGGAATTTTGATGCCTGGGGTCCCCATTGAAAAACCAATTTCTTTAGAAGTACTAGCCTTGTAGGACAGGTTTCTAGCCAGGACTTCTGCCACTAAAATAAATAAAAAAGGAGACAAGGGATCTCCTTGTCTTAATCCCCTGGTCGGGTGAAAAGGTTTCGATGGTTCATCATTTATGAGTATAGAATAGGAGACCGTTTGAACGCATTCTTTTATCCAATTGATAAATGTATCGTGGAAACCGAATTTCTTTAGTACTGCAAAAAGAAAGGGTCATTCGACCCTATCATAAGCCTTTTCCATATCTAGTTTTATAGCCATATATTCGCATTTTTCCTTAGAAAGACGAAAGGAATGGAAGATCTCGTGAGCAACGAGTATATTGTCCTGGATTGCCCTACCTTTGGTGAAGGCGCTTTGTAGTGGATGAATAAGGTTGTTGAAAACCTTAGCTAATCTATTAGTTAGTATTTTCGAAATAATTTTATAAACCGTAGAGCATAGACTGATAGGTCTGAAATGATTCACCGTTTCAGGATTATCCCGTTTTTTAATGAGAGTAATGAATGTATGGTTTATTTGTCTTAATAATTTGCCCGAGTGAAAAAAGCTTTTAACTGCTTTAATGATAGAAGGCCCGAAAATAGTCCAGTAAGACTGGTAGAACCCTGCAGGAATTCCGTCAGGACCCGGAGTCTTATCAGATTTGATAGAGTGAACTGCTTTTTTAATTTCCGCATTTGTAACCGATGCCGTGAGAAATGAATTTGTGTCGTCAGAGATTTCGTTGTTTATGTTATGCAATTGATCTTGTAATTCAGTCATTTGGTTATTTGAAGATTTGAAACGAGCTTTGAAGCTAGAGATAAACTCATTTTTAATTGAGTAGTGATCTGAAAGGAATAATCCCGATTCCGCCTTCAAGTGTTTGATAACTTTTTTCCCCCGTTTAGCGGAGGCAATTATGTGGAAGTAGGACGTGTTCATATCCATGGCTTTGGTATGTTTGAGTTTAGCTCGTTGGCTCCAGTAGCGTCTCTGGAAATCTAGTAACCTTTCTCTTTTATTTTGTAAACGATTATGTTTTAGAATAATGTCATTACTGAAATTATTGAGTAGAATGTTTTGAAGCCGCATTATTTCCTCGTCTGTCTGGTGTACTTGTTTATGGATGTTGTTATAATTTTCTTTATGCCATCTTTTGGCCAACTTCTTAAGTTGGGAAGTCTTTTGTACTAGCTTGAAGAAGTAGGATCCGTTGGGATCAATTCGCCAAGCTTGCTTGACTACATTACGGAATTCCGGCTTGGCAGTCCAAGCCAATTCAAATCTGAAGGGTTTATTTTGTTTATGTTGTTGTTGTTGTAAGTGAACAGATATAGGAGCGTGATCCGAGTTCGTAAAGGGGTGTATTCTTACTCTGAGACCATCATAACGGTCTATGATATCATTTTGTGCCAAAAGTCGATCAAGCTTAGCGAAGCTATTATTTGGGGATCCTGTCTTTTTCCTTTGCCAGGTATAATGTCCACCATGAGTTGGAACTTCGTGCAGATTTAGAGTATTGGAGATGTTGTGAAGTCTAGTAAAACGGGAAAGAGCCGGATCAATTCCTCCCAGTTTGTCAGACGGACACGAGATTTCATTTAAGTCCCCCATAATGCAATAAGGGGTGTTTAGGTTAGAGGTATACTCAAGCACTGAATCCCAGAATGGTTGTTTTGCAGCTAGATTTGGGGGTGCATACATAAATAGTATGCCAAATGAAAATTGTAGTTGAAAATCATGATATTGTAGATGAATAAATCTGTGGTTGATTGAGACCAGATCTAGTTGTCCATGTTCAGGTGATGGGTCTCTCCAAAAAAGACAGATCCCTCCGGAGAAACCAATAGCTGGATCGACGGCTGAGTTAGAAAATCCACATTTTTTCCCGTAGAAGTCTGGAGGAGGAGAGTTTGATTTAGTTTCTAGGAGGGCTAAAATATCTATATGGTTGTTTTTACAGAAAAGCTCCGTACTAGTCCAGAAGTTACGTTTTTTGATACCGCAACAGTTCCAAGTGCAGATATTCATGTGAAACCAATATTTGAAGGCAATTGTATGCAAGGATCAGTGGTATGAAAAGGATTTTGGATTTTCATTTTTTATGATTTTGAGATTTTTTTCGTGGACTACCCCCTTTGGAAAAAGTCCAAAATTTGTCCAGATTTAAGACCAAGGAAAAATGATTTTTTTGGCCATTTTAGAAGAGGATTTCTCAGAAAACATTTTCAGTAAAGTCATAGCTCTTGAAGTTAGCTTTCTAAAGAGTGCTCAAATGCCCCGATCAGACCAACGCAACTCTCGTTATGCCAAAAATACCGAGCGTGTGTCCGTAACTCCTGTCGTAAGGCACATTACTGTAATTTCGGGGGCTATTTGGACATCCCGGGTGGGCGTTTTGTGCACGTATGGCCTGAATAGCATCACACTTGCCTAGTGAAAAGAATTTTGGATTTTCATTTTTTATGATTTTGAGATTTTTTCGTGGACTACCCCCTTTGGAAAAAGTCCAAAATTTGTCCACATTTCAGACTTAGGAAAAATGATTTTTTTGGCCATTTTAGAGGATGATTTCTGAGAAAACATCCTCAGTAAAGACGTATCTCATGAAGTTAGCTTTATAAAGAGTGCTCAAATGCCCCGATCAGACGAACGCAGCTCTTGTTATGCCAAAAATACCGAGCGTGTGTCCGTAACTCCTGTTGTAAAGCACATTACTGTAATTCTGGGGCTATTTAGACATCCCGGGTGGGCGTTTTGTGCGCGTATGGCCTAAAGAGCATCACACCTTGACTAGTGCAAAGGATTTTGGATTTTCATTTTTTATGATTTTGAGATTTTTTCGTGGACTTCCCCCTTTGGAAAAAGTCCAAAACTTGTCCAAATTTCAGACCTAGGAAAAATGATTTTTTTGGCCATTTAGAGTAGGATTTCTCATAAAACATTCTCAGTAAAATCATAGCTCTTGAAGTTAGTTTTCTAAAGAGTGCTCAAATGCCGCGATCGGACCAACGCAACTCTCGTTATGCCAAAAATACCGAGCGTGTGTTCGTAACTCCTGTCGTAAGGCACATTACTGTAATTCCGGGGGCTATTTGGACATCCCGGGTGGGCGTTTTGTGCACGTATGGCCTGAATAGCATCACACCTTGCCTAGTGAAAAGAATTTTGGATTTTCATTTTTTATGATTTTGAGATTTTTTCGTGGACTACCCCCTTTTGAAAAAGTCCAAAATTTGTCCACATTTCAGACCTAGGAAAAATGATTTTTTTGGCCATTTAGAGGATGATATCTGAGAAAACATCCTCAGTAAAGTCGTAGCTCTTGAAGTTAGTTTTATAAAGAGTGCTCAAATGCCCCGATCAGACGAACGCATCTCTTGTTATGCCAAAAATACCGAGCGTGTGTCCGTAACTCCTGTTGTAAAGCACATTACTGTAATTCTGGGGCTATTTAGACATCCCGGGTGGGCATTTTGTGCGCGTATGGCCTGAAGAGCATCACACCTTGACTAGTGCAAAGGATTTTGGATTTTCATTTTTTATAATTTTGAGATTTTTTCGTGGACTACCCCTTTTGGAAAAAGTCCAAAATTTGTCCAAATTTCATACCTAGGAAAAATGATTTTTTTGGCCATTTTAGAGGATGATATCTCATAAAAAATCCTCAGTAAAGTCATTGCTCTTAAAGTTAGCTTTCTAAAGAGTGCTCAAATGCCCCGATCGGACCAACGCAACTCTCGTTATGCAAAAAATACCGAGCGTGTGTTCGTAACTACTGTTGTAAGGCACATTACTGTAATTTCGGGGGCTATTTGGACATCCCGGGTGGGCGTTTTGTGCACGTATGGCCTGAATAGCATCACACCTTGCCTAGTGAAAAGGATTTTGGATTTTCATTTTTAATGATTTTGAGATTTTTTCATGGACTAACCCCTTTGGAAAAAGTCCAAAATTTGTCCAGATTTCAAACCAATGAAAAATGATTTTTTTGGCCATTTTAGAGGAGGATTTCTCAGAAAACCTCCTCAGTAAAGGCATAGCTCTTGAAGTTAGCTTTCTAAAAAGTGCTCAAATGCCCCGATCGGACAACCGCAACTCTCGTAACGCCAAAAATACCGAGCATTTGTCCGTAACTCCTGTTGTAAGGCACATTACTGTAATTTCGGGGGCTATTTGGACATCCCGGGTGGGCGTTTTGTGCACGTATGGCCTTAATGGCATCACACCTTGCCTAGTGAAAAGGATTTTGGATTTTCATTTTTTATGATTTTGAGATTTTTTCGTGGACTACCCCCTTTGGAAAAAGTCCAAAATTTATCCAAATTTTAGACCAAGGAAAAAAATGATTTGTTTTGCCATTTTAGAGGAGGATTTCTCAGAAAACATCCTCATTAAAGTCATAGCTCTTGAAATTAGCTTTCTAAAGAGTGCTCAAATTCCTCGATCGGACCAACGTAACTCTCGTTATACAAAAAATACCGAGCGTGTGTTCGTAACTACTGTTGTAAGGCACATTACTGTAATTTCGGGGGCTATTTGGACATCCCGGGTGGGCGTTTTGTGCACGTATGGCCTGAATAGCATCACACCTTGCCTAGTGAAAAGGATTTTGGATTTTCATTTTTTATGATTTTGAGATTTTTTCGTGGACTACCCCCTTTGGAAAAAGTCCAAAATTTGTCCAGATTTCAAACCAATGAAAAATGATTTTTTTTTTGCCATTTTAGATGAGGATTTCTCAGAAAACCTCCTCAGTAAAGTCATAGCTCTTGAAGTAAGCTTTCTAAAGAGTGCTCAAATGCCCCGATCGGACCAACGCAACTCTCGTAATGCCAAAAATACCGAGCATTTGTCCGTAACTCCTGTTGTAAGGACATTACTTTAATTTCGGGGGCTATTTTGACATCCCGGGTGGGCGTTTTGTGCACGTATGGCCTGAATGGCATCACACCTTGCCTAGTGTAAAGGAATTTGGATTTTCATTTTTTATGATTTTGAGATTTTTTCGTGGACTACCTCCTTTGGAAAAAGTCCAAAATTTATCCAGATTTCAGACCAAGGAAAAAAATGATTTGTTTTGCCATTTTAGAGGAGGATTTCTCAGAAAACATCCTCAATAAAGTCATAGCACTTGAAATTAGCTTTCTAAAGAGTGCTCAAATTCCTCGATCGGACCAACGCAACTCTCGTTATTCCAAAAATACCGAGCGTCTGTCCGTAACTCTTGTTGTGAGGCACATTACTGTAATTCCGGGGCTATTTGGACATCCCGAGTGGGCGTTTTGTGCGTGTATGGCCTGAAGAGCATCACACATTCACTAATGCAAAGGATTTTGGATTTTCATTTTTTATGATTTTGAGATTTTTTCGTAGACTACCCCTTTTGGAAAAAGTCCGAAATTTGTCCAAATTTCAGACCTAGGAAAAATGATTTTTTTGGCCATTTTAGAATATGATATCTCAGAAAACATCCTCAGTCAAGTCATTGCTCTTGAAGTTAGCTTTCTAAAGAGTGCTCAAATGCCCCGAGCGGACCAACGCAACTCTCGTTATGCCAAAAATACCGAGCGTGTGTCCGTAAATCCTTTTCTAAGGCACATTACTGTAATTTCGGGTGCTATTTGGATATCTCGGGTGGGCGTTTTGTGCACGTATGGCCTTAATAGCATCACACCTTGCCTAGTGAAAAGGATTTTAGATTTTCATTTTTTATGATTTTGTGATTTTTTTCGTGGACTACCCCCTTTGGAAAAAGTCCAAAATTTATCCAGATTTCAGACCAAGGAAAAATGATTTTTTTGGCCATTTTTAAGATGATTTCTCAGAAAACATTCTCAATAAAGTCATAGCTTTTGAAGTTAGCTTTCTAAAGAGTGCTCAAATGCCCCGATCAGACCAACGCAACTCTCGTTATACCAAAAATACCGAGCGTGTGTCCGTAACTCCTGTTGTAAGGCACATTATTGTAATTTCGGGGGCTATTTGGACATCCCGGGTGGGCGTTTTGTGCATGTATGGCCTGAATAGCATCACATCTTGCCTAGTGAAAAGGATTTTGGATTTTCATTTTTTATGATTTTGAGATTTTTTCGTGGACTACCCCCTTTGGAAAAAGTCCAAAATTTGTCCAGATTTCAGACCAAGGAAAAATGATTTTTTTGGCCATTTTAGAGGAGAATTTCTCAGAAAACCTCCTCAGTAAAGTCATATCTCTTGAAGTTAGCTTTCTAAGGAGTGCTCAAATGCCCCGATCGGAACAACGCAACTCTCGTTATGCCAAAAATATCGAGCGTGTGTCCGTAACTCTTGTTGTGAGGCACATTACTGTAATTCCGCAGCTATTTGGTCATCCAGGGTCGGCTTTTTGTGCGCGAATGGCCTGAAGAGAATCACACCTTGACTAGTGTAAAAGATTTTGGATTTTCATTTTTTATGATTTTGAGATTTTTTCGTGGACTCCCCCTTTGGAAAAAGTCCAAAACTTGTCTAAATTTAAGACCTAGGAAAAATGATTTTTTTGGCCATTTAGAATAGGATTTCTCAGAAAACATCCATAGTAAAGTCATAGCTCTTGAAGTTAGCTTTCTAAAGAGTGCTCAAATGCCCCGATCGGACCAACGCAACTCTCGTTATGCCAAAAATACCGAGCATGTGTCCGTAACTCCTATTGTAAGGCACATTACTGTAATTTCGGGGGCTATTTGGACATCCCAGGTGGGCGTTTTGTGCACGTATGGCCTGAATGGCATCACACCTTGCCTAGTGAAAAGGATTTTGGATTTTCATTTTTTATGATTTTGAGATTTTTTCGTGGACTACCCCCTTTGGAAAAAGTCCAAAATTTGTCCAGATTTCAGACCAAGGAAAAATGATTTTTTTGTCCATTTTAGAGGAGGATTTCTCTGAAAACATCCTCAGTAAAGTCATAGCTCTTGAAGTTAAATTTATAAAGAGTGCTCAAATGCCCGATCGTACCAACGCAACTCTCGTTATGCCAAAAATACCGAGCGTGTGTCCGTAACTCCTGTTGTGAGGCACATTACTGTAATTCCGGGGCTATTTGGACATCCCGGGTGGGCGTTTTGTGCGCGTATGGCCTGAAGAGCATCACACCTTGACTAGTGCAAAGGATTTTGGATTTTCATTTTTTATGATTTTGAGATTTTTTCGTGGACTACCCCCTTTGGAAAAAGTCATAAACTTGTCAAAATTTCAGACCTAGGAAAAATGATTTTTTTGGCCATTTAGAGTAGGATTTCTCAGAAAACATTCTTAGTAAAGTCATAGCTCTTGAAGTTAGCTTTCTAAAGAGTGCTCAAATGCCGCGATCGGACCAACGCAACTCTCGTTATGCCAAAAATACCGAGCGTGTGTCCGTAACTCCTGTTATAAGGCACATTACTGTAATTTCGGGGGCTATTTGGACATCCCGGGTGGGCGTTTTGTGCACGTATGGCCTGAATAGCATCACACCTTGCCTAGTGAAAAGAATTTTGGATTTTCATTTTTTATGATTTTGAGATTTTTTCGTGGACTACCCCCTTTGGAAAAAGTCCAAAATTTATCCACATTTTAAACCTAGGAAAAATGATTTTTTTTGCCATTTTAGAGGATGATATCTCAGAAAACATCCTCAGTAAAGTCATTTCTCTTGAAGTTAGCTTTCTAAAGAGTGCTCAAATGCCCCGATCGGACCAACGCAACTCTCGTTATGCCAAAAATACCGAGCGTGTGTCCGTAACTCCTGTTGTAAGGCACATTACTGTAATTTCGGGGGCTATTTGGACATCCCTGGTGGGCGTTTTATGCACGTATTGCCTGAATAGCATCACACCTTGCCTAGTAAAAAGGATTTTGGATTTTGATTTTTTATGATTTTGAGATTTTTTCGTGGACTACCCTCTTTGAAAAAGTCCAAAATTTGTCCAGATTTTAGACCAGGGAAAAATGTTTTTTTTGGCCATTTTAGAGGAGGATTTCTCAGAAAACATCCTCAGTAAAGTCATAGCTCTTGAAGTTAGCTTTCTAAAGAGTGCTCAAATGCCCCGATCGGACCAACGCTGTTCTCGTTATGCCAAAAATACCGAGCGTGTGTCCGTAACTCCTGTTGTAACGCACATATTTGTAATTCAAGAGGCTATTTGGACATCCCGGGTGTGCGTTTTGTGCGCGTATGGCCTGAATAGCATCACACCTTGCCTAGTGCAAAGGATTTTGGATTTTTATTTTTTATGATTTTGAGATTTTTTCATGGACTACCCCCTTCGAAAAAGTCCAAATTTTGTCCAGATTTCAGCCCTAGGAAAAATAATTTTTTTGCCATTTTAGAGGATGATTTCTCAGAAAACATCCTCAGTAAAGTCATAGCTCTTTAAGTTAGATTCCTAAAGAGTGCTCAAATGCCCCGATCGGACCAACGCAACTCTCGTTAGGCCAAAAATACCGAGTGTGTGTCCGTAACTCCTGTTGTATGGCACATTACTGTAATTTCGGGGGCTATTTGGACATCCCGGGTGGGCGTTCTGTGCACGTATAGCCTGAATAGCATCACATCTTGCCTAGTGAAAAGGATTTTGGATTTTTATTTTTTATGATTTTGAGATTTTTTCGTGGACTACCCCCTTTGGAAAAAGTCCAAAATTTATCCAGATTTCTGACCAAGGAAAAATGATTTTTTGGCCATTTTAGAGGAGGATTTCTCAGAAAACATCCTCAGTAAAGTCATAGATCTTAAAGTTAGATTTCTAAAGAGTGCTCAAATGCTCCGATCGGACCAACGCAACTCTCGTTATGCCAAAAATATCGATCATGTGTCCGTAACTCTTGTTGTGAGGCACATTATTGTAATTCCGGGGCTATTTGGACATCCCGGGTGGGCGTTTTGTGCGCGTATGCCCTGAAGAGCATCACACCTTGACTTGTGCAAAGGATTTTGGATTTTCATTTATTATGATTTTGAGATTTTTTTCGTGGACTACCCCTTTGGAAGAGTCCAAAATTTGTCAAGATTTTAGACCTAGGAAAAATATTTTTTTGTGCCATTTTAGAGGAGGATTTTTCAGATAACATCCTAAGTAAAGTCGTTGCTCTTGAAATTAGCTTTCTAAAGAGAGCTTAAATTCCCCGATCAGACCAACGTAACTCTCGTTATGCCAAAAATACCGAGCGTGTGTCTGTAACTCCTATTGTAAGGCACATTACTATAATTTCGGGGGCTATTTGGACATCCCGGGTGGGCGTTTTGTGCACGTATGGCCTGAAGAGCATCACACCTTGACTAGTGCAAAGGATTTTGGATTTTCATTTTTTATGATTTTGAGTTTTTTCGTGGACTACCCCCTTTGAAAAAGTCCAAAATTTGTCCAGATTTAAGACGTAGAAAAAATGATTTTTTAGCCATTTTGAATAGGATTTCTCAGAAAACATCCGTAGTATAGTCATAGCTCTTGAAGTTAGCTTTCTAAAGAGTGCTCAAATGCCCCGATCGGACCAACGCAACTCTCGTTATGCCAAAAATACCGAGCGTGTGTCCGTAAGTCCTGTTGTAAGGCACATTATTGTAATTTGGGGGGCTATTTGGACATCCTGAGTGGGCGTTTTGTGCACGTATGGCCTGAATAGCATCACACCTTTCCTAGTGAAAAGGATTTTGGATTTTTATTTTTTATGATTTTGAGATTTTTTCGTGGACTGCCCCCTTTGGAAAAAGTCCAAAATTTGTCCAGATTTCAGACAAAGGAAAAATGATTTATTTGGCCATTTTAGAGGAGGATTTCTCAAAAAACATCCTCAGTAAAGTCATAGCTCTTGAAGTTAGCTTTCTAAAGAGAGCTCAAATGTCCCGATAGGACCAACGCAACTCTCGTTATGCCAAAAATACCGAGCGTGTGTCCGTAACTCCTATTGTAAGGCACATTACTGTAATTTCGGGGGCTATTTGGACATCCCGGGTGGGCGTTTTGTGCACGTATGGCCTGAATAGCATCACACTTTGCCTAGTCCTAAGGATTTTGGAATTTCATTTTTTATGATAATGAGATTTTTTCTTGGACTACCCCATTTGGAAAAAGTCCAAAATTTGTCCAGATTTCAGACCTAGGAAAAAAATTTTGGCCATTTTAGAGGAGGAATTCTGAGAAAATATCCTGATTAAAGTCGTAGCTCTTGAAGTTAGCTTTTTGAAGAGTGCGCAAATGCCCCGATCGGACCAAAGAAACTCTTGTTATATCAAAAATACCGAGCATGTGTCCGTCACTCTTGTTGTAACGCACATTACTGTAATGTCGGGGGCTATTTGGAGATCCCGGGTGGGCGTTTTTTGCCCGTATGGCCTGAATAGCATCACACCTTGCCTAGTGCCAAGGATTTTGGATTTTCATTTTTTATGATTTTGAGATTTTTTCGTGGACTACCCCCTTTGGAAAAATTCCAAAATTTGTAAAGATTTCAGACCTAGGAAAAATGTGTTTTTGTCCATTGTAGAGGATGATTTCTCTGAAAATATCGTGAGTAAAGTCGTACCTCTTGAAGTTACCTTTCTAAAAAGTGCTCAAATGCCCCGATCGGACAAAAGCAACTCTTGTTATGTCAAAAATACCGAGCGTGTGTTCGTAACTCTTGTTGTAACGTACATTACTGTAATTTCGTAGGCTATTTGGACATCCCGGGTGGGCGTTTTGTGCACGTATGGCCTGAGTAGAAACACATCTTGCCTAGTGAAAAGGAGTTTGGAGTTTTGTTTTTTATGATTTTGAGATTTTTTCGTGGACTACCCCCTTTGGAAAAAGTCCAAAACTTGTCCAGATTTCAGACCTAGGAAAAATGTTTTTTTTTGGCAATTTTCGAGGAGGATTTCTCAGAAAATATCCTGATTAAAGTCGTATCTCTTAAAGTTAACTTTCTAAAGAGTTCTCAAATGCCCCGATCGGACCAACGCAACTGTAGTTATGCAAAAAATACCGAGCGTGTGTCTGTAACTCCTGTTGTAACGCAAATTACTGTAATTTCGGGGACTATTTGGACATTCCGGGAGGGCGTTTTGTGCATGTATGGCCTGAATAGCATCACACCTTGTCTAGTTCAAAGGATTTTGGATTTTCATTTTTTATGATTTTGAGATTTTTTCGTGGATTACCCCCTTTGGAAAAAGTCCAAAATTTGTCCAGATTTCAGACATAGAACAATTGATTTTTTGGCCATTTTAGAGTAGGATTTCTCATAAAACACCCTTAGTAAAGTCGTAGCTCTTGAAGTGTTCTTTCTAAAGAGTGCTCAAATGCCCCGATCGGACCAACGCAACTATCGTTATGCCAAAAATACCGAGCGTGTGTCCGTAACTCCTGTTGTAACGCACATTAATGTAACTCCGGGGGCTATTTGGACATCCCGGGTGGGCGTTTTGTGTACGTATGGCCTGAATAGCATCACACCTTGCCTAGTGCAAAAGATTTTGGATTTTCATTTTTTATGATTTTGAGATTTTTTCGTGGACTACCTCCTTTGGAAAAATTCTAAAATTTGTCCACATTTCAGACCTAGGAAAATTGATTTTTTTGGCCATTTTAGATGAGGATTTCTCAGAAAACATCCTGAGTAAAGTCATAGCTCTTGAAGTTAGCTTTCTAAAGAACGCTCAAATGCCCCGATCGGACCAACGCAACTCTCGTTATGCCAAAAATACCGAGAGTGTGTCCGTAACTCCATTTGTAAGGCACATTAATGTTATTCCGGGGCTATTTGGACATCCCGGGATGGCGTTTCGTGCGCGTATAGCCTGAATAGCATCACACCGTGCCTAGTGCAAATTATTTTGGATTTTTATTTTTTACGATTTTGAGATTTTTTCGTGGAATACCCCCTTTAAAATAAAGTCCAAAATTGTTCAAGATTTCAGACCTGGTAAAAATGATTTTTTAACCATTTTAGAGAAGGATTTCTCATAAAACATCCTTAGTAAATTCGTAGCTCTTGAAGTAGCTTTATAAAGAGTACTCAAATGCCCCGATCGGACCAACGCAACTCTCATTATGCCAAAAATATCGAGCGTGTGTCCGTAACTCCTCTTGTAAGGCACATTACTGTAATTCCGGGGCTATTTGGACATCCCGGGTGGTCGTTTTGTGCACAAATGGCCTGAATAGCATCACACCTTGCCTAGTGCAAAGAATTTTGGATTTTCATTTTTTATGATTTTGAGACTTGTTCGTGGACTACCCTCTTGGAAAAAGTCCAAAATTTGTCTAGATTCCAGACCTAGGAAAAATGATTTTTTTTTGCCATTTTAGAGGAGGATTTCTCAAAAAATATCCTGAGTAAAGTCGTAGCTCTTGAAGTTATCTTTCTAAAGAGTAATGCCCCGATCGCATCAACGCAGCTCTCGTTATGCCAAAAATACCGAGCGTGTGTCCGTAACTCCTGTTGTAAGGCACATTACTGTAATTCCGGGGCTATTTGGACATCCCGGGTGGGCGTTTTGTGCATGTATGGCCTGAATAGCATCACACCTTGCCTAGTGCAAAGGATTTTGGATTTTCACTTTTTATGATTTTGAGATTTTTTCGTGGACTACCCCCTTTGGAAAAAATCCAAAATTTGTCCAGATTTCAGAACTAGGAAAAATGATTTATTTGGCCATTTTAGAGGAGGATTTCTCAGAAAATATCCTGAGTAAAGTCGTAGCTCTTGAAGTTAGCTTTCGAAAGAGTGCTCAAATGCCCCAATCGGACCAACACAACTCTCGTTATGCCAAAAATACCGAGCGTGTGTCCGTAACTCCTGTTGTAACGCACATTACTGTGATTTCGGGGGCTATTTGGACGTCCCGGGTGGGCGTTTTGTGCACGTATGGTCTGAATAGCATCACACCTTGCCTAGTGCAAAGGATTTTGGATTTTCATTTTTTATGATTTTGAGATTTTTCCGTGGACTACCCCTTTGGAAAAAGTCCAAAATTTATCCAGATTTCAGAACTTGGAAAAATGATTTTTTTTTTGGCTATTTTAGAGGAGGATTTCTTAGAAAACATCCCTAGTAAAGTCATGGCTCATGAAGTTAGATTTCCAACGAGTGCTCACATGCCCCGATCGGACCAAGACAACTCTCGTTATGCAAAAAATAGCGAGCGTGTGTCCCTAACTCCTTTTGTAAGGCACATTACTGTAGTGTCGGGGCTATTTGGACATCCCGGGGGGCGTTTTGTGCATGTATAGCCTGAATAGCATCACACCTTGCCTAGTGCAAAGGATTTTGGATTTTCTTTTTATGATTTTGAGATTTTTTCGTGGACTACCCCCTTTGGAAAAAGTGTAAAATTTGTTCAGATTTGAAACCTTGGAAAAATGATTTTTTGCCCATTTTAGAGGAGGATTTCTCAGAAAACATCCAAGTAAAGTCGTAGCTCTTGAAGTTAGCTTTGCAACGAGTGCTCAGATGCTTCGATCGAACCAACGCAACTATCATTATGCCAAAAATACCGAGCGTGTGTCCGTAACTTCTATTGTAAGGCTACTTTAATTCCAGGGTTATTTGGATATCCCAGGTGGGCGTTTTATGCACGTATAGCATGAATAGCATTACATCATGCCTAGTGCAAAGGATTTCGGATTTTCATTTTTTATGATTTTGAGATTTTTTTTCGTGGACTTCCCCTTTTGGAAAAAGTCTAAAATTTATCCAGGTTTCAAATCTAAAAAAAATAATTTTTTGGTCATTTTTAGAGGAGATTTAATACTAATTGATAAACTTTGAAAAAAGTTTCAATTTTTTTAATTTATATAAGCCTAAAATGTGTTCATCTGAATATTTTTATAATATTTTTATAGTATATACACCGTATATATATGTGTGTGTTTAATTTATATAAGCCTAAAAAGTTTCTATTTTTATAGTATATACTCCGTGTAAATGTTTTAATGATTATTAATTACGTTAAACGTTTAAACTAACAACAATTCATTGCTTTCGAATCCAAAAAAATTTAAAACGTTTCAGACATTAACTGAGATGAAATTTATTATTTCCTTCAATTAGATCTTCCTATAACCCTACGAACGTAGGTATATAAATGCATCCGTTAATTTCAAATCAAAAATTATTTTAAAGTTTAGAAAAATCGTTAATATATTTAGATTTTTTAATTATTTTATTTATAAACACAAATAAATATTCTATATATATATATATATAAGTTTTTTAGGATATAAATTCCTATTACAAATTAATCTATTTCAATATTTAGTATTCGTTTTTCGACCAAAAAAAAAATTTAGTATTCGTTCTTTCGATTGACTAATATACATATATATTGTTGTTTTTTTAACCTCGTTTTACATATACATAAAATGCTGTTTTTCATAATGAAGAAATTTATTTTTTTTTTCATAAAGTAAGAATAAAATGATCAGACAAAATCTCGATAGGGCGACAAATCGGCAAACGGAAACCCAGAAAAAAGAGGAGTATAATTTAATTGCAAGGCAAAGTATAATACCTTATATAAACTAAGCAACTAGCAAAGGCTGACAAAGGCACATCCATATGCATATATAACCCAAAAACCTCATCGAACTTCTTCCTTAGCCAACAATTCGACTCGATTCATAGCTCCTTAGCCATCAATCCGACTCGATTCATAGGTTAATTCCTTAGCCATATATATGTATTCCCATGGGGTTCGTTCCTGGAGCGACTACCTCGTGGTGAAATTAGAAGGTGGATTCCGCAACCTATTTCAGCTTCTATGGTCACACGAAGTTGATGAATGGAGCTTCCTGGACGGCCCCAAAGGGACGAAGCTCAGTGAGCTTCGTCACCGATGGATTGTCTTCGTCTCCGTGGCCACACAGAGGATGTTGCTGCACCTTAGAAATCCCCTGGCTCGTTTCGGAGATGCGTTGTCTCTCTACCTTAATCTCCTGTCCTCCAATGGCGGGTTCTTTCGCCTCTTGCTCAATTCCGTTACGGGTTCGTTATGAGCTTACATTGATTCATGCATACACTTTTAATTAATATATTCTTCAATTTATTAGTTTGTTTGATTAAAATAGGGTTGATCAAGTATGATATATAATGTTGCTTCTCTCCTTGCCAATTGAGTTTATTTAGATATATGTATTGAGCTTTTGAAGCATATATTTTTAAACTAAAAATTATACAAAATGACCCCTAGGGCTTCTAAAATGAAGGTTAACATTATTCTTCATTTTAGAAGCCCTATGAAGAAACTATTTTGGTAAATAATATGATGCTTTTTTGGTAAAAAATGTTAATATGGCTTTTTTGTTAAAAACCATTTGAGAACTAATGGTGTCTCCGATCGTCTATCTCATTTAGATTTGGAACTGTCCCTCTCCGCTTCTCCTTTTGAGGCTGTCTTAACAGCCCTCAATCATCTTTAGGAATGCTCTTGGCTAGATTGGTCACAATGAAGATTGATGAGATGCGTTCTCTTATTTTCAATTGTTTTTAGAATAGATGTACTTAGCTTTTATATTAGATTTTTAGCGCATTTATGCCTATATACACGACCCTAGTTGATTAATTAATAGAAATATTTTTAAACTAAAAATGATACAAAATGAGCTCTATGGTTATGAGTTTAAAGTATAGAAATATGAAGAAATTATGTCCTGAATAATATGATGTTTTCTTAAAAATAAATTGTGTAGATTGATTCGCGATAATTTTGATGAAATTGATCAGGAAAAGTAGTGAAGACGGATCCATCAAGCTCGACGTTTAGATCAGTGTTGGGAAACATTGACACACGATTCGACTTGGATCCTCATATTGTCGTCGGAGATCAAAGATATAATGCAGCATTGTCTATAATGGCAGCTAGATTGTCTTATGAAAACGATGCCTTCATCAAAAGGGTGGTTGAAGAGCACTGGCAGGTGTATACTTTATCATTTTATGTTGTATTTTCTTATTTTATATGATCAATCAGCTTATATATAATTATTAATGCATGAATTTATTTTCTAACTCATGGATTTAAAATATATTAATTCTATCTGCAGATGAAACTCCTGGGTGCATACAAGTTCTGGAATGGTGAGAACTGAGAATCCAATTAAAACCTAGCTAGCCACTTTTCACTATATATTGATCCATTCTACGTTAATTAATATTTTACCCGCACATTTTATTTTATTTTTTTATGAGGAACCCCATCTTTGGTGGTAAACCCCGCGACCAGCTGGCAAGAGTCAAGTATCAGGTAAACTAGCTCACCGCAGTGGTTAGGAGCAAGATAAACTTTTAGGTTTTCACCCAAGAAAAGAGACGGATGCAATGATCGAACCCGAAACCTCTTTACTATCTCTTACTCCACACCACTAGGTCATCCCGACTGGGCCTTTACCCACACATTTTATATATACATAATTAGGCCCATTTGGTTGAACAATAGTAAAAATGGAAAAGGAAAAGAAAGAATCTAACCCATATATAAGTTATTATTCATAAATTATAATTTTATTTTTTTGTCAAATTGCTTAATTTTTGGTGAGTTCAAGAAGAGCTTGATAAGATTAGAGGTGGCAATTCGGTTGATTGGGTCGGGTTCGGGTATATCCATTCGGGTTTGGTCAATGTTGGGCCATATCATATATCGGGTATATTGTGTGTTCGGGTGGGATCGGGTTTGAGTCGGGTAAGCTCGGGTCGGGTTAGTTCGAGTTAAAATGGATTTCGAGTTAGTCGGATCGGGTTTAATTCGGGTCAGGTCACGGTTTGTTTTATTATATAATGTTGACTATTTTTTTATTTATCTTAATTGTTGAATATTAAACTTCATTTATTTAGTTATATTATGTCTCATTATAGGTAATTCACATTGTTAATGTGTTTAAAAATAAGAAAATTAAAGTAATTACAAGGATGAGTCGGGTCTTGTTCGGGTCGAGTAAAAAATGGGTCGGGTATGAGTTAGTTCATGTCTGTCTTTGTTTGTGTCCATTCGGGTATTGGGTCAAAATGGGTTGGATTCAAGTTGCACATGACGTTAGATTTTCGAGTTTGATCGGATCTGGGTTCGGGTGAGTTGGGTCGGGTCAAATGTTACCAACTTTAGATAAGATGATTCGCATTTTGCAATTGTTAATTATAGGGAAATTTCGGTTGGTGCCCCTGAGGTTTTGGCTATTCCGGATGGTGTCCCATAGTTTTGGTTTTTTCGGATGGTGCCCCTAAGGTTTTGCAAAAGTTCGTCTGATGCCCAAAATCAATGTTTTCACTTTTTTATAAACGAAAATGAACCTTTATTATTTCAATATTGCACAAAATCACCCTTTACTTTTAAATTACACATAATTATCTATAATTTTGTCAAAAATACAACCCAAAAGCATACTCATTTTTAAAATTAGACAAAATCACCAATTATTTTAAAATTTTCAACAAAAAGCACCCAATATTTTTAAAACCGGATAACATATCAATTACTTGAAAAAATTTGCACATAACCACCCATTTTTTGTGAACAAATTGGTTAAATAGATATTTAATTATGGATTTGTTTATGAAAAAGTGAAAACATTAATTTACCTTGAATTATTTTATCTTAGTCATAAATATTTTAGTATTAAATAGATATTTAATTATGGATTGTGGATAGAATATTCTAATTCCTATATATTAAAATTATTTTTTAGCCACATGATCGATGAGCTTTAATTATTTTATTCAAATTACTACAATAAAGTTTTTAATTTATGAGGATATCGCAGTTGGGTTTGAAATTTATTTGATCAACTAAATAGGAACATTATGTGAACTCGCACACTTGAAAGTTGAAAGTGTTTAAATGAATTAATCACCAATACAACTGGTCGAAAGAAAATGAATTAATTAAAATAATTTTTTAGGAGGATTTCTCACCTAATTGAGCCAACATTTATATTATCTATGATTTTTTTAAAATTAATTAAGTCTCATATGCATCCCCATAAAACATACAAAGGGTGATTTTATAACAAGTATTATTTTAATATATACTCACTAACATTTTATAGCTTAACCATTTTGTTCACAAAAAATGGGTGGTTATATATGTGCAAATTTTATTAAGTAATTCATATGTTATGCGGTTTTAAAAATATTGGGTGTTTTGTTTTGAAATTTTTAAAATAATTGGTGATCTTGTTTAAATTTAAAAATGAGTATGCTTTTGGGTTGCACTTTTAGCAAAAATATAGATAATTATGTGCAATTTAAAAGTAAAAGGTGATTATGTGCAATATTGAAATAATAAGGTTCATTTTCGTTTATAAAAAAGTGAAAACATTGATTTTGGGCATCAGACGAACTTTTGCAAAACCTTAGGGGCACCATCCGGAAAAACCAAAACTGTGGGACACCATCCGGAATAGTAAAAACCTCAGGGGCACCAACCGGAATTTCTCTTAATTATATGTATGATTTATACAAGAACCTAGATTTGAAACTTTGATTTAAATAATATTTTTATGAATAAGATATTTTGTATTTTTTATAAAAAAAAAATTCTAATCCTACCAAATTAACAATAATTAACCAAACAATGCAATACTCTCTATGTGCTTAATTTAATTGGATAGATTTAGTTTTATATTATTTTATTTGTAAATAAAAGAGAATTTTTTTTTTCCCATAATCCAGATTATATGGAAGAACATGACACAAGAGCATTCATGTTCAAGGATCCGAAGCAAGACCCGAACCTGATAGTGGTGGCGTTCCGAGGCACTGACCCGTTCGACGCGGTGGCTATGCGCACCGACGTGGACATCTCCTGGTACAAGCTGCAAGGCGTGGGCAAGATCCACGGCGGGTTCATGAAGGCATTGGGCCTACAGAAAAACATGGGCTGGCCCAAGGATATTGGTATCGGCCCGGCCCATTTACAATTCGCTTACTACACGATTAGGGCCCAACTCAGGGAGAATAAGGACGCAAGATTCATACTGACAGGCCACAGTCTAGGAGGGGCGTTAGCAATCCTGATGGCTGCAGTGTTGATGCTTCATGGGGAGAAAGAGTTGCTTGATAGGCTAGAGGGAGTTTATACCTTCGGGCAGCCCCGGGTCGGCGACGGCGAGTTCGGCGAGTTTATGAAGGAGAAGTTGAAGGCCTACGATGTTAAGTATCGTCGTTATGTCTATTGCAACGATATCGTTCCTAGGCTGCCTTACGACGATCAAACTCTCGTTTTCAAGCACTTTGGGCCTTGCATTTACTACAATAGCTTCTACAAGGGAAAGGTAACTAGTGAAGTATTACGCAATAGTTTATGTTTTTGTGTTAAAAGGTTAATCCACCTTGACTTGTTTCGTGTCGTTGTTTAATCTCAAGGGTAACTTACATTCGTTTGCCAGGTTATAGAGGAGGTACAAAACAAGAACTACTTCTCGTTGATATGGATGATACCGGAGTTCCTGAACGCGGTATGGGAGCTGATAAGGGGCATCATTCTACCGTGGAAGGAAGGCCCGGAGTACAGAGAAGGTTGGCTATTGACGATTTTCAGGCTTATAGGACTGATCTTCCCAGGACTTGCAGATCATGGTCCTCAAGATTACCACAACATAACTCGTTTGGGTGTTCTTTCGTCTCCTTTGAATGAAAACCACTTAATCCCGAACTTAGACACAAAAACTGATTGATCACATTGTTATATTCTCCTTCAATATTGATGGGGAACAAATAATTCTTTATATTAAACAAATATTGATGGGGAACCAAGTGACTAAGCAATAATTCGTCTATTTCGAATTGAATAGTTGGGTGAATTAATAATCCACTTAGAAACAAATAATTCTTGATACTAAAATGAATAACGACTCCCAAATTATCGAATAATAACTCTGAACTTGCCAAATAATTGATAATCCATTTACATTTCTTATTTCAAATGAGCAATTTATCAACGAATATTAACTCTGAACTTGCCAAATAATCGAAACTTACAGACAAAATTTGCAACTATTCAAAACTTGCAAAAATGAGTCAATTTTACAACTATTCGATAAGTTAATAATAATTATTCGCTAAGTTGATAGCAATTATTCGCTAAGTCCAAGACCAACGAGGCAACCCATTAGCCAATAGCAGGCGAAGAGTGAGAGATGTTAGGAGAAATTGACCCACCACCGCCATCTTGTTAACCTTCTCCTTTTGCTTTCCATTGTTGTTAATCTTCTCCTTTTGCTTTCCATTAACCCACTTCTACATAATCATACAAATCGTTATTAGAACCACAAAAATGAGTCATGGAAAGGATGGTGGTGGGTCATGTGGACTAGTTGACACGCATCCACCGGACTCGTTGTCGGAGAGGGAGAGGACGCATCCACCAGACTCGTTGTCGGAGAGGGAGAGGAGGCGCTCGAAGAGCACGATGTAGAGGCACCGCCATGGGAGCAAGAAGGAGGGCCATGGGAGTGTCGAGGTAGCAGCAAGAGGCGGAAAGGGATGTGGTTTAGGATTTTTCATCTCTAAAAGATTGAAACACAAATACAAACAAATAAGAATGATATAAGAAAATTAATGAGTCCCACCTTTTTAAAAAAAATTAAAAAAAATTCAATTAATATTGACCCTCCATTATCTAATAATTAACGGCTCATATTTATTAACATTTAACACCATAATATGCGATAATTTTTAAGGCGACAATTTATTAACACTAAAAGGAAAAATGATTTGTATCTAAGGTGTTTAAAAAATATTTATATTTAAATTAACATGCTTATTACAAAGTAATTTATTTAATCATCATGCATCATGTGAGATTGTGAGAACCAGTTGTGTCTACCGCGTGATCTTTATATATCCACGTTGCTTTATTAGTAAAATTGTATTATTTAGGTCGGATGGGATGAGGTGATTAGAAATGAGTTGAACATTTCTGATCTCGTTTAAAAACGAGTTGAATTTGAATTGATGATAAAATTGGATTTGAGTTAGAAAATGAACTAGCAAGTTCAGCTCATGGAACAATACATACTACATAGTACTTATTAATTCACAACACGGTAATCTAAAGACAACATAATTTCCATAAAATTTAACCTATTCGAATTCAAGTCAAGTTAACCCTCAATTTTAATTGAGTTGATCTAAAATTATTCGGCTTTAAGTTCGATTGAAAAACTCTTTGCGGTAAAAAAAAAAGGCTTATCTCTAGCTGATCGACATAAACCAGTTTACCTGATACGTGAATCTTGTGAGATGAATCACGTGCTCGAATTTACCATCAAAGCTCTTTAGCTGTTTTCTTATTTTAAATGTTTACATAGTATAATATGCTCCGTATTGAATATTTTGTGTAGACAAAAATTTCCTGCTAAAAATAAAATGTTAAAGGTTTTTTTTAAGAAAAAAACAGTCATATTGTAGTACTGTAGTTTAATGGAGTATTTATAGATTTATAGGTATAGAATAAATGATAATTAGTGAATGTATTCAAACAAGTACATTGTATACATAAAAAAAATGTTTTTCATAACGTACAAGGCTACAAGCGGTCAAAGAGGAATATAATTTGATCAAGCCAAAGTATAAAACCTTATGCAGCAAATGCTGACAAAAAGTGACAAGGCATGCACATGATACACACAAGCTCAATTAAGATAGATTTAAAAAAAATTAACTGCAAAATTATTCTTCTCAAACAAAATTATTATTCATACATATTTCATACAAATAAGTACGAATCATTATATTATAACAGACAAATAATTTAATTTTCATATAAAAAATTATTCACGCACATGAATTATTATAGAATAATTATGATGGTATATATAAATAATTAATTTTACATGATGCACACACAAACTCAATTAAGATAGATTTAAAAAACAATTTAACTGCAAAATTATTCTTCTCAAACAAAATTATTATTCATACATAGTTCATACAAATAAGTACGAATGATCATATTACAACAGACCGATAATTTAATTTTCACATAAAAAAATATTCACGCACATGAATTATTATATTATACTTAATGAATAATTATGATGGTATATATAAATAATCAATTTTACATGATGCACACACAAGCTCAATTAAGATAGATTTTAAAAAAATTAACTACAAAACTACTCTTCTCAAACAAAATTATTATTCGTGTACGAATAATCATATTATAACAGACAGATAATTTAATTTTCATATAAAAAACTATTCATGCACATGAATTTTTATATTATACTTAATGAATAATTATAATGGTATATATGAATTGATTAAATATATATGAACCAAAAAACCTCTTCCTACATATATCATCGTCTTCCTTGGCCATTAAAATACATATCATAGCATAAAAGATTTAATCAAATAGGATTCCTAGCTTAGCCATGTCAACTTCCCATGGCATCCATTCCTGCAGCGATTACCTTTTGGTGAAGCCAAAAGAAGGCGGATTTTGGGGCCTATTTCAGCTTCTATGGTCACATGAAGTTGATAAATGGAGCTTCCTGGACGGCCCTGAAGGGACTAAGCTCACTGAGCTTCGTTACCGATGGATCGTCTTCATCTCCGTGGTCGCGCAGAGGATGTTTCTGCACCTTAGAATTCCCCTGGCTCTCGTCGGAGCTGCGCTGTCTCTCTTCCTTAATCTCCTGTCCTCCAATGGCGGTTTCTTTTGCCTCTTGCTCAATTCTGTTACAGGTTCGTCAAAGTTTAGATTGATTCTTGTGAAATTGCAAGAAACCCGGACCAGGTCATATGAAAACGAGAGTCGTGTCGGATTTGTTTTGTTTTTTTTATAAGGTTAAAAATATACTCGTATTGGTGAGATGTGCGATAATTTTTGATGAAATTGATCAGGAAAAGTAGTGAAGACAGATCCGTCAAGCTCGACGTTTAGATCAGTGATGGGAAACATTGACACCCGATTCGACTTGGATCCTCGTATCGTCGACGTCGGAGATCAAAGATATGATGCAGCAATATTATCAATAATGGCAGCTAGATTGTCTTATGAAAACGATGCCTTCATCAAAATGGTGGTTGAAGAGAGCTGGCAGGTATTTTATATGCTGTTTGTATTTTCCTATTTTATTCAGAACAATTTATTTAATTATTAATGCATATATTGAATTGATTTTCTAACTCTTGGGTTTAATTCTATGATTCTATCTCTGCAGATGAAACTCTTGGGTGTGTACAATTTCTGGAATGGTGAGAAGCATGCATATTCAAACCTAATTAATTAACCAGTTTTCATTATTTACTGATCCATTCTACTTAATATTTACATGTATTATGTATATTATATATGCTTCATTAGGTCCATTTGGCTGAACAATAGGAAAATGGGAAAGGAGAAACAATGAATCTAGTCCACTTATAAGTTATTATTAAAAAAAATATATGGTTTTTTTTTTCATTTGTAATGGTTTTTCTATCTAGTGTCCCAAAGGATATAGGATAAGATTACTAATTTGAAAATATTTTTGTATTGCATTATCTTAACAAAAACAATTCGATCATATTTCGATAAAGTTGTGAGAAAACTTCATATATTAACAATGAAGACAACAATTACTAATCTTACCCATAAATAATCTTATCTCCAAAATATGAAATCACATAACAATTAATAATGAAGACAAACCAGCACTAAACATCTGATTAATAATCTTACAAGATTTGCCAGCTGGATAATATTCTTGATTATGTGCATCCATATCATACATGTTTTTTAGGATAATAAAAAATTTATAAGACATCAATTTTTTAATGATTTTTTTTTTAATAATTTCATTATTATTAGTTTTTTAAAATGTTTTCTAATCTTACCGAATTAATTAAAATAGCCAAACATTGTACATCTTAGCCCTTACTCATTTCCAGATTTCCTGGAAGAGCCGGCCACAAGAGCATTCATGTTGAAGGATCCGAAGCAAGACCCGAACCTGATAGTGGTGGCGTTCCGGGGCACCGACCCGTTCGACGCGGTCGCCATGCGCACCGACGTGGACATCTCCTGGTACAAGCTGCAAGGCGTGGGCAAGATCCACGGCGGGTTCATGAAGGCATTGGGCCTACAGAAAAACATGGGCTGGCCCAAGGAGATTGGTATGGGCCCGGCCCATTTACAATTCGCTTACTACACTATCAGGGCCCAACTCAGGGAGAACAAGGACGCAAGATTCATACTCACAGGCCACAGTCTAGGAGGGGCGTTAGCAATCCTGATGGCTGCAGTGTTGATGCTTCATGGGGAGAAAGAGTTGCTTGATAGGCTAGAAGGAGTTTACACCTTCGGGCAGCCCCGGGTCGGCGATGGCGAGTTTGGGGAGTTTATGAAGGAGAAGTTGAAGGCCTACGACGTTAAGTATCGTCGTTATGTCTATTGCAACGATATCGTTCCTAGGCTGCCTTACGACGATCAAACTCTCGTTTTCAAGCACTTTGGGCCTTGCATTTATTACAATAGCTTCTACAAGGGAAAGGTAACTCTTCTCAATTGCCTCTTTATAAAGTAGGATAAAATGCGATTCAAGTTATATTAGAGTGAACTAGTGAATTGTTTCGTGTCGTTGTTTAATCTCAAGGGTAACTTACATTCGCTTGCCAGGTTATAGAGGAAGTACAAAACAAGAACTACTTCTCGTTGATATGGATGATACCGGAGTTCCTGAACGCGGTATGGGAGCTGATAAGGGCATCATTCTACCATGGAAGGAAGGCCCCGAGTACAGAGAAGGTTGGCTATTGACGATTTTCAGGCTTATAGGACTGATCTTCCCAGGACTTGCAGATCATGGTCCTCAAGATTACCACAACATTACTCGTTTGGGGGTTCTTTCTTCTCCTTTGGATCAAAAACACCCAATCCCGAACATAGACACAAAAACTGATTGATCAGTGATCACATTGATGTCATATAGACCATATGTAGAGCAAGCATAAAGTAATCTTTGATGCGAAAACGAAACCTGATCCTCAACAGTGTTGAGAAACACTTGATCACGGTGAACATAAATCAATCTGAAGAATTATTTACGCACACTGGCGTAGAATCTCAAAGTGGCAAAATGATTTATATCCAAATCATTTATCCAGTCCAAAACTCAGATATGAAAAGTGAGTAACTACACTGATATTAGACCATAGAACTATAGAAGAACAGGAAATTATGTAAGACGACGATTATTTGACACTAAAAGGAAACCTGATCCTAGGCAGGGAGGGAGACTTCTAAATCTGATCTACGGCACAAGTAAATCAATCTGAAGAACAATTTGCATGCACCAGTTTAGAGAACTGTTCAGGAAATCATTAATTTGACTTGATATTAGGTCATCGGAAAGGATATGCAGTCATATATCCCGAGCTTGAGTATGCACGAAACAGTGTTTCAGTTCAGGCAAATACCACAATGCCAAGAGTAGGCCAAATTGATTGTGTTCTATATCTGCTCCACAATGTACAATTTCTTTCCATATGATCCTCAAAGTTGAACCTGGATACATTTTATGATATATGAGTCTCCAATTTCAGCCAATTTGTACACATGACTATGAGAATGAATTGGGAAAGTTACTATCACGAGTTAGATGAACTTACCTTGCAGTTGCTTCTGACTAACCACTTGGAGTCCTTAGAAAGCATGGCAGGTAAAACAGCCACTCAAGGAACCAATCTGTCTGGTCCTAGATATGGATATGGACTTAAAGGAAGTCTTTGACACCTGATTTGATTCACTGGCTAACACTGCACTCCTCCTTTCCTGCGCTTTCCTCTGAGCTGATCTCAATTTGTTCATGATCTTGTCCATGGAAGTTGATCTATTCTTCTCCAGTTTCATCTTGAATTATACAGGTGAGTTAGGTCATAGTACTTGGAAGTAAATTTATGAAATACGCTCAATAGAGTCAGCATCAAGTGCATAGATCAACGAGGGAGATCTCTATTGACCCAAAGAATCATATGGTATTATTGATATGTCTTTTTTTTTATGAGATAGATATATGGTATTATTGATATGTCTTCAAAATGATCTTTAGCATGCATGTTACACAAAAATGTCAGGTAAGAAGAAAACCTCTAATTTCCGCATTGCTGCCTCAGCTTTTGCCTTTTGCAAATTTTCCCATGCAGTGATTTTAGCTTCTTCTCTCGTAGCCCTGTGTACAACAAACACAAGTCTTTGCAATAAGATAGCTGACAAGGATCGTTAACAAAGATCAATCCTAACTAGATATAAACGAACAAGGATGTTGATCAAACTGCACATACTTGGCTAGGCTTTTGGATCTCTCTGAGACATCCCATGGTGAAGAACGGGCTCCAAGAGCTTTTAGCTTCCAGTTATCTATATCTCCCGAGCCTTTACTAGAGCTACGTGATTTATTTCTCCTGGACCATTTACTGACAGTGACCCGTTCATCAACCTGAACATCTCTGACTTCAGGATGTGACGAACAAGAACTTTGCACCTCAATGATTGGTAAGATGGAATGAGTAGTCTGGGAGAAAGATGATCTCCTCTGAGGAGATGATTGCGAGCTCTCAACAGGACTCATTTGGGTAGCCATGTCTCTTCTAGAAACAGCAGAGCACACAGTGGCAGTAGTATCCTTTGCATCCTCAGTCTCATCTATATGTTTCATTGAAAAGGTAAATATTCTATGGCAGTTGTAGAGAAAATGCAACAGTAGTAAACTCAGAGTTCAACCAATTACCATAAAGAAGGAAATATGATGTACCTTGAGAGCTCATCCCAGATGACTGGCAAACCAAATCAGTGCAACCATGCATACTAGCAGAACGGGCAATGCAAGGATCATCCCTTTTGGAGAAGTTTTCGTGCTTCCCAGCAGCACGAACAGATGAAGCATCAGCCATCAAAACTCCAGCTGAGAAAGGGGAGGCTGCAATAAGATTGTTTCCCTTGCTTCCATCATACATCACAATGGCAGGTGAATAAAGTGAATAGTATGCAATCCCAGGAGGCCCAATCGGTCCACTCTTTGATTTCGGCCGCCTGTGTAGCTGTTGATACGAAGGCCTCGCAACACCATCTCCAGGGCTGAAGATCCACCTCTCGGCATCTTCCCATTTAGATGGCAATGTCCTACCATTATTGAATGGCAGGGCTGTTGCACCAACTTGCTTTCTAGCAGCACCTGAATGAAGTGGCACCCTTTCTGAACTCCATCCTTTATTAACTTCCTTATTTCCATGGCGGTAATTGGGAGTTCCATGGCGGTAATTGGGAGTTCCAGGGCTAGGGAAATTGCCAGATTTCCAAGAGCTATTCATGTTTTTCTTCAACGCTCCAAATCGCGGGGAAGAGCTCACAGTGTTAGAAACGGAGGTGTGTAGATCTAATGAAGCAGGTCTTCTCCGTTCTTTCCTTGAAACCGCATCGGATCTCAGTCTCCTTTCTTCAAAATCCGGTAATTGCAAGTATTAGGCCAAATGAAGATTCAGTTACTCAAGTACTCAACTACTCTCGAGTCTAAAATCTTTCTATACCTTTCAGAGCTAGAGAGAAAGAGCTTCTCGCAGAATCTAAGGCTGGAACCTCCTCATCAAACTGAAGGGGCACTTTGCTGTGTTCAAGCTTATGAACTGTGCTTATACATCCATTATTGATTTCATGAAATGGAGAAGGAGTCAGTATCAATTGGGAGAGGGATGAATTCAAGGGGTCACAGAAGAAGAAATTTCAGCCACTGTAAAACATAACTTTTACTGCTACGCATTTGCTATCTTACTATACAAGCAGTAGCCAAATTGAATGTCTTAACACCTGAAAATGTACCTTTAACAATTTCACCGTTCTTGATAAGATGACCATTGTTACTGCGGACTTTGTGGAGTAATGTGGCTTTGTTTGTTTCTGGAAAATCCAGAGCTGGACCACGCAAACTCTGACGTCCACAACTTTCACGTCCAGCCAAATGCTGTTTTTACAAGAAAGGAGAAATCGCTCATTTACACTTTTCCGTATAGATTGAGGTATGGACGGAAATCGACAAAAATGGAAGTAAAATTAAAAACCTAATGTTACTAAACCGAGGGAGTCTTGTGACCGACAGAAGAACCAGAAGCAGAAAAGAAGCAATGGATTTGTTTAGCAGTTATCACTTTTGACAACCGTCGCTCTCTCCACAGTGGTAAGATTGAATGCAGCAAAAAGCAATCGCCGTAGAGAGTGTCAATTTTCGAACACGAGATTAGCGAATTTGAGTATGCGAAAACGAAACACCGGCGAAAAAATAAAGCTAATTAAAACCTCATCTTATTGAATCGAATGCGCTTTTTTTTTCTGCTCTACCTGAGAGGCTTCGGAGGAGAGAGAATCGCGATCCAGAACGTCGGAGGTGGAGGAACAGCGGTCAACACCAGCGGATGCGGAAGAGAAGAGGCTGATATTCGATTCGACAGCGTAGATGACGGAATCAGAGCTTGTATCTCTCGCTCTGCTGCCTCCGCCTGCTGTTGCGGCCGTTGAAGCTGGAAACCCTAGCTCCGCCATTGTTAGTGAAGCTTCCTCTCACTTCGCGCGATTCATACAGATGGGATGAGGAAATGAGGAGGTGAGGAGTAAAATAAAATGGCGGGGAAGGGAGAGTGGGGACCACTGGGCCAGAGGAAGCAGGAAGAGCGAATTGTTAAATACTTAAATGGATCATGTCGTGGCGCGTACGATATTGAGAATGGCACCCAAGGATTTAATTTTATACTTATGTAATGATTATTACCTCCGTTTCAAAATAAACATCGCTTGACTTTTTACACGTTTTTTAAGGACGTAAAATCTTTATAAAATATTACTTTTTAATCAATTTTTTTTACAAATTGATACTACCTCCGTTCGGCAAAACTTGTCGTTTACTATTCACGCACGCTTTTTAGAATGATAAAAACTATATAAAATATTCATTTTTAAAAAAAAAAATTTTTAACAAGTTTGTATTTATTAATAATAACTACAAAATTGTTAAAAAAAATTACTCCCTCCGTTCGGCAAAACTTGTCATTTTAGCTTATTTCACAAGTTTTAAGGCAATTAACAAATGTTCTAATTTACCCTCAATTATTACCCTCTTTTTTACTTTATTGAAAACAACAACTAACAAACCATCAATCATATCAAGGGCATTTTTGTAAAGTGAAGGGCAAAATACCTACAATGACAAGTTTTTTTGAACAAAAATAACACCTTAAAATGACAAGTTTTGCCGAACGGAGGGAGTATTGAAAAAACTAGATATTTTATATAGTTTTTATCTCCTAAAAAAGCGTGCGTGAATAGTAAAACGTCAAATTTTGCCAAACGGAGGTAGTACTTATTAGTAATAAGTATCAATTTATAAAAAAATTGATTAAAAAATCATATTTTATAGAGTTTTTATCTCCTTAAAAAAGGTGGAAAAAAACCCAATTATTGGGTCGTTGAAGCTATTGCCATGGAGATTGAGATTGAGGCATCGTTGAAGCTATTGTCGTGGAGATTGAGGCACCAGAGGTAGACTAGGGTTTCGAGCTCGAATGGGATGTAGTCGTTGAGGGCGCGGCCGGCGAGGGAGAGGCCGACAACGCAAGGATCACCGGAGGAGGAGTTGGAACAGGAGAAGCCTGGGCTGCAGGGGTCGGCATCATCATCGTAATTTTGAATGTTTCGAATTTCTCAATTTTGGCTAGTGCGGTTGTGATGGTTGGCCGGCAAGGGGGGGCGGCGGAGGAGGAGTTGGTGAGGGTTAGACGGTTAGTGGTGGCGGTAGAGTGAGAGGAGAGAGGGAGGAAGGTTGAAGATGATGGGGGTAATTTTGAGCGTTTTACATCCCCATCCCCATCCCCTCCCACCTCCTTTAACAAGGCGGAAAAAATCCCCATTTTTTTGGTGTTCCATTCCCATCCCCATCTCCTCTATCTACTTCCATCCCGTTGTCAAACATCATGGCACGGTTTCCAAAATTAAATCTCCATCCCCTCCATCCACTTCCACCCTCTTGCCAAACACAACCATATAACCTTTGAAAATAATCCAAATAGCGATTGTCTCAAAAACCCAATTTTGGGTCTTAAATTACTAAATACATCATAAAATTTAAAAACTTATATACAATAAGTTTAATATTTTTAAAGCAATGTATTAACTATTTTCGATTTCATAATCTATAACATTTTGAAAAAAAAAAAGTCTAAATCAAGCAATCATCTCAAAAACCCAATTATCCGGTCTTAAATCAACAAATACCACATATTGTATATAACGATTTTTAATGTTTTTGAACCAATAAATTTGTCATTTTCGATTTCAAGAGAGTTCCGAGAGTTAATGTCTTTTAAAAAAAGTACAAAACAAGTGACCGTCTCAAAAACTTAATTATTGGGCTTCAAATAATTAAGTACATATATACGGTCTTTTTATCTTATAACTAACTATATAAGATAAGAACGAGTCTTGCACTTTGGGTATAGGTTAAGAACCCGTACATAATAATATTGTATTTAACAAGTACTACTGTTTTTGGACTAATAAATTTGTTGTTTTAGACTTTTGAGGATTTGGAATTTTTTTTTTGTGGTCTATTATAGCTTTTGATTAAAGTCTAAAATAAACAACCTTCTCAAAAACCCAATATACACAACCTAAATAACTTTAGGACTGTTATAATTAAAGAAGAACAAGAGAGAATAGATAAGAGAAAGAACGTACTAATTAATGTTCCAATAATGGACCCTTTATATAAAAGATTACCAAAAAAAAACTAGGGTTTCCCAACCATGTAAATCCACTAACATAATAATGTTAATACAACGACCAAATTTTAACAATTTATAAGCTATACAAACATTCGGGAAAAAATGTACTTGATAGGTTTTAGACTTCAAAGGTTGAAAAATAAACTATTATTACAAAAAAAAAGTCAATTATTGTCAAATTTTGGCTTGAAAATCAATCAACAACCACCACACACCCTTATGGCCTTATCTCCAAATAATAATGGTCCAATCAACCAATCATTGATCAGTCATCTAATAAATACAGTAATTAAAAGAGAGAAAAAAATGTCATTATCTAGACTCCTAATACATACAATCTCTGTCTCACTCGAACATGAGAAGCCCTCATTTCGGATCACAGTCTACGGAACTTCATCCATCAAGATGCCTTTCATCCATCAAGACGCCCTTGATCGGATTAGTATAATCGAACCCACCTCCCAAAAGTTTTCCTTGTCAAAAGAAAAATGCATACAATCCCTACAAATAACCACACCAGCTTACCAATGCCATGTTTTTGTACAGGTCCACAAGCTACACTTCAGTAGCAGTGTAGCACCATTTCTAAATTCCTCCTCATGTTTATTGATATGGTCACAACTCAAACCCTCCATGAATCTATCCCAAAACTTATCATATCAGCTCAAAGTTTATCTATATAATTTTCACCTATGACATCTAATAAAGTTCACATGAAACAACACACCTAGTGTCACACTATCACATCCACCTTTCTCGCGCGCAATACCACAATTTACACTAACCATCTTCTTATCCTAAACATGGTTTAACAGCAAAGACCATACCTGAGAAAAGAGGCATGATGATTTTTTATAGTATTGTGCATCTGAAGAAAATTCTTTCCACGAATGTCGGCTCATCTGGATAGTTAGCTCATATCCAAACAGTAATGAATCAATAATATATAACCCATTAGCATATATGGAAATAGAACTATAATTAGTGGAAAGGTACAAAGGAGGTAACTTGATCAATTAGCTAAAAGACTCGTTATAGAGGTGAGAATGTGAGATAAGATGGCTTGCTGCAATAACATAATAAAGCTTGCAGGTTAAATTGGGAGTGTACAAATATACATCTTGGCTGTCTAAACTATGTAGGGGACCTTTCTTGGTTGTTAAGGTGAAAAAGACGTCACATAATGAATGTCGGGTAGACTGTATTCAAAGCACCTGAACTTTATAACTACCAGTAATTGCTTAAATTATAAGAAACTTTTAACAGTATCACAATCAATATCAGGACTCTCCTTCACCTAACATTGGATAATGATTAATGAGGGTTGGGGTCTGTTTTCAATTTGATAAACACACAAGATCAGATTTCCATAACTGATTTTTACCAAATAAGGAGAGGGCAAGCATGAGAAAGAGAAGCAATATTACCTGTGCACTTCATTTTGGAACATTTGCATCTGAAATGACCACAAGAGTGGTTCATTTGATGGAGGCAACTAGTATTCACAACAGACCTATGCATGTAATTTTTACTAGAGAGTGCAAGGTCAAAACATATGCAGCGATATTTGTTAGAAAATCCCTGGCATCTACTATCTACAACAAAATTCATGACAAACCTTGGCATTCGCTCTCCTGTAAATAGCTGCCCCAATGGTTGATCATGTTATATTCATTGTAACAATTTAACATTACACACTGCATAGAGATACTCTTGAGAAGTAAACAGTGACCGCCTTAAACTTGCCATTCAAGAAATTCTTCTCCACCTCTATCGACCATTGAGGATCTGCAGATAGACACAGCTCTGCCACTTGGTTCAGATCGACATTTCGTGGCAGAAACATCACAATCATTGAAGCAGTTTCCTTGAAAGTGTCAAAGAGAAATTGCCCATTGCATGGCTTAAGCATGGCAATGTCGTATGTCGGCAGTTTAGAATATCCAGGTCCTCCCCATGGAGGTGACAAGAAGACTGTGTCTGCCTTCAACTTGGATGCTAGAGAAATCGAGTCACCAACTACAAAATCAATCTGGCCATCAGTACCATATACGGCTGCATTGTGTCTAGCATAGTCGATTTTCTGTGGACAAATATCAATGGCAATTACGTGCCTACCCATTTTAGCAAATTGAATGGCGTTCCCACCAACTCCAGCAAAACAATCAATTATCACACCTCTTCCACAGCGGGATGCCTGGTGCCTAGCTATACATTCTGGGGTTACAGAGAACCATCCTTCTTCATCCATTTTAACTCCTTCATCAAATTTGGAGAACAACATATATCTTTGGCACCAATACTTGCCAATGCCACTGTAATATGAGTCAACAGTGCATTGGTAAAGGTGTTCTTGGCTATTCTTAAGAGACTTCTTCCTTGATCGAGATTTCTTTGCCTTCCTTTTCCTCTTAGTGGCGGGCGTTGTACCTTCATTGTCAATTCCACCTGCTATAGTCCCCATGCCTTCTTCATTTATTCGAGTAAATAACAATTCATCACATGCAACTTCAGTTACTTTGTTGGTCAACATTGCTGTTGTTGGTAGCAATGCCACTGGCCAATCAGCCTGCATAGTGTAAGTGACCTCACTTTCCCAGGTTCCATTTTTGGCCATCTGCTTCATATTAACATCCAAATCAAGGCTCCGGCTAGGAATATAAGAACATGGTCAACTTGACTCAAAGCAATCTCAATCAAGTACTTGAAATTCACTTCCATTTCCAATGAAGCTGCAAGTAGCACTTACCCTTGCATCAGATGATAACCTCTCTGCAGTATGCTCTCGCTGATCCCTTTTGAAGCTTTTACATGTCCTGCCACTTTCATTGTTTGAAATAGTATCCTTTCTTTTCCCTTTGGTTGTTCCATTCATCTTCTGGATAAGTAGCACAATCATCATGTTGTTAGTACTGGAACGATATTAATATTGTAGCAATAAGAAAAATAGCATACTGCAAGCCCTTTTAGAAGTTAGAACAACAGAAATAGGGAAAAGATACGAGAGAATACAGAAGGGTGTAAACTATCATATGTTGTAGTAAATTACAATTTCAAACATTTAGTGAAAACTCATATATGCTAAATAATTACAATTATGATGAAAGAAAATACCCGTTATCAAGTAAAAATGGTTTCTTATTGGTGGCTTAAACTTCTGGCTACCCCCTTACATTTCAATGAATACTCCTCAATCGTATTTATGAAGGGTGCATTGAACTATATAATCACATACGTTATATATCATAGAAAATTCAATAGTGATCTCACTTGATTGTCCACAAGTAACAAAATAAGCACTGAAGATGAACCATGAAAATTAACAAGAAGTGAGTGATCTTCCTAAATGCGACATGAATGTGGTTGAGCATCATCACAAAATTCCTCAAACTTTAAGAAGCACATAGTTTTGGAGCCAAATGTGTCAATGAAGACAGCCATAAACATGCAGAAACAAAAATCTGAGCTTTCAAAACTCACGTCTTTGCCGGTCTGAAATGAAAGAGGAAGCCCTAGAGCGTTCATCTGTTGACCAATTTCATTGTTCTCTTCTATCAAAACATCACCATCTGAAAATGGGGCCAACAAACTTCACATATAAGACTCTCCAAAATTTACAACTCAGATTCCAGAACATAAACCGAATCATGAATAGTGAAACCGTGGAGCTCACCATCACCATCAACACCAACATTCGAATTAATTTTGGTACCGGATGAATCGTCCTCGTTCACTTCGTCATCGTCGTGCTTGAATATCTATGCGTACGTACATGTTCACGATCAATTTTATTTGAAATTCTAAGCATCCCGAACCGAACAAAACTGAAAAATCGTTCAATGCAAAGCTGGAACTAGAACTTACAATGTGCTTGGGCAAGAGCGAATTGCGTCGAGTCTCCTTGGAGGCCTCATCCCTGCACAGCTAACAAAACATCTCAAATCTCGTGCGCTTCAAGATGACGAAATTTGAAAGTCGGGAGGAGAGAGTGCGTATGGTTACTATGGTACCGTAGGAAGACTTTGGTGAGCTTGAAGAGAGATCCCAAAGCTCTAATGGCAGGCGAGTCACGTTCTTGGTCTGCAATCTCCATCTAGGGCGAAGGGATTGAGATCTGGATTTGGGGGTTTAGGGTTTTATGAATTTCTCGCTGGCGGTGAATGAAGTTTAGCCCGCGCTTAACTGTTAGCAAACTCGCTCGAGTGTGCCCTACGCTACGGCGATCAACTCCAGAAGTCATTCTCGTGTAAACTGTAAACCACAAGGAACAAACCCCGTCTAGGATGATCAACTCGATTACAAAATCAAAAAAATTTTGCACAAAAATCTATATCTATATAAACTCTTAATTTAGAAGAGTTTAGGATGATGTGTCAATCTTAGAGGCATTTTAGGAGTTTTAACTAATCATATTTTTTTGCCATTTTTCTTTGATTTTCTTTAATTCTCTTTTTTTTCTTCTTTATTCCTTTAATTCTCTTTTTTCTTTAATTTTGCCATTTTTCTTTGATTTTCTTTAATTCTCTTTTTTTTCTTCTTTATTCCTTTAATTCTCTTTTTTTCTTTAATTTTAATAACTATTGGGCTTAATTCAAAACATTGAATTCAATCTAATATAACCATCTATATAAACTCTTAATTTAGAAGAGTTTAGGATGATGTGTCAATCTTAGAGGCATTTTAGGAGTTTTAACTAATCATATTTTTTTGCCATTTTTCTTTGATTTTCTTTAATTCTCTTTTTTTTCTTCTTTATTCCTTTAATTCTCTTTTTTCTTTAATTTTGCCATTTTTCTTTGATTTTTTTTAATTCTCTTTTTTTTTCTTCTTTATTCCTTTAATTCTCTTTTTTCTTTAATTTTAATAACTATTGGGCTTATTCAAAACATTGAATTCAATCTAATATAACAATTGGGCTTAATTCAAATTTATTTACTAACTGTTGAGCTTAATTCAAAACATTGAATATAACTATTGATTATGACACATCACATTTAAACAATGTTATGGTAATAATTTATTCCATTTTATAATAGTAATTTTTTATACTCACAAAATATTATTTTTATTTTTTTTAAAAGAAAAATACGCGCCGTGGCGCGGGACTGTACTAGTTAAGATATAAAGAGACTTAACCCAATTGAACTGAACTAAAGAAGATTAAAAGGAAGGCGAAAATGCACAAAACCACCCTTTATTCACCTTTGTTTGCAATTAACCACCCCTTATTCAAAATTTTTCACTTAACCACCCTTTATTCACCTTTGTTTGCAATTAACCACCCCTTATTCAAAAAATTTCACTTAACCACCCCTTATAACAAATTATTTGTAAGTAACCACCCATCCTCCCATTTTTCTTTAAATTAAACTTCTATTAAATTCAACTTAAAAGTAAAAGACGAAAATGCACCCAAATTTGGTTTTATAGTTTTTATTTATTACTCCCTCCGTTCGGCAAAACTTGACGTTTTACTATTCACGCACGCTTTTTTAGGAGCTAAAAACTATATAAAATATCTAGTTTTTTTAATAATTTTTTTAACAATTTTGTAGTTATTATCAATAAGTACAAACTTGTTAAAAAAAATTTTAAAAAAAATAAATATTTTATATAGTTTTTATCATTCTAAAAAAGCGTGCGTAAATAGTAAACGACAAGTTTTGCCGAACGGAGGGAGTATTATTTATACAAAATTACCATTAATGTATGCAAGTTATGCCCACCTCTGCTAGTAGGTCAGATGTAGTCATATCTCTTTCGGTCATTGACGCTTTATTTGCACCCTCCTCCGGCAATGCTTGATAGTAGACCTGTCAGAACACGATCCGAACCGGTCGACCCGACCCGAAATTTTTTGGTCACGAGCCGAAAATTTTGACCCAATTTTTTTTTCCTACCCGAACCCGAAAACCGGGTAATTTTCCGGGTCATCTGGGTTTAGACCCGGTGACCCGATTCACCCAGTAATTTTGACCCGATTGACCCAATTGATCCGGTGAACCGATTAACCCGATTGATTTATAATTATATATGATTAATTTTTTTCATGGAGATTCCAATTTATTACATTTTATAATTACAATCACTTGATCTTTCATTTTCAAATCAACTTTTATATTTATTTGTATTGTATAATACTCTCTCCGATCGAAAATATTTGATTTTTTATTTTTCATCACATTTTTAAGAAGATAAAAAAAACTCTATAAAAACATTAAAATATTAAAACAATTCTATGCTTAATACTAATTGCATGAAATTATTTATTTTTAAAAAGTTATTTAAAATTTTGATATTTTAGATATTTTTAAATTTTATTAAAAATTACAAGAAATAGTAAAAATCAAATATTTTAGATCAAATATAGTATATAATTACAAGCACTAGAACTTAAGAACCGCGTCTTTAATTTTAGCATTTTAAAATTATCACAAAATTACCAAATTGTGATTTTTTTAATTTAAAAAATAGAAATTGACAAACTCGAAATCGACCTGATTTGACCCGAAATCGACCCAATTTGACCCGAAATCGACCCGATTTGACCCGAAATCGGACCAAACTCGAGTTCAAGTCAACTCGGATCTACACGGGACCCGTTGTACGCGAAACCCGAAATGATCAAATTTGGGGGCATTTTCGTCTTTTACTTTTCATTTGAATTTAAAGAAAAATGGGAGGATGGGTGGTTACTTGCAAACAATTTATTATAAAGGGTGGTTAAGTGAAAAGTTTTGAATAAAGGGTGGTTAATTGCAAACAAAGGTGAATAAAGGGTGGTTTTATGCATTTTCGCCTAAAAGGAACGATGTTACAAATTTTAGTTGTTTAGACTTTATAAAAAATGAAATCCAAACACACCCTAACTCACCGTTGAGCGCGAGTCTCCCAGCCAGTATCCCCCAACCTAAGTGCCCTAGCCATTCCGTCACTCGGTCGAGTTGAGGAGGTGGAGAAGATCATACGGCGAAGGTAGCGATAAACAATGGAGGTGAAGATGGAAGATGCCGTCGGTGGCGCCACGGAGGAGAAAGCGTCGACGGCGGTGGAGCACAAGGCCGAGAACTCGTCTTACGATCTGCTCAAACAGAGCAAGGGATCGGCGGAGGAGATAGTAACGAAATTGCTCTCCATGAAGAAGGAAGGCAAGCCTAAGTCCGGCAACGAATTCCGTGAGCTCGTCACTCAGATGGTTCTCAACTTCGTCTCTCTCCGAAAGGTGTGCCTAGGGTTTTCCTGATTTCAGCTGCCTTTAAGCTGTTTGCCTGCTTATTAAAAGCTCCGACTTGAAATTGCTTGCTATTTTTTTGCATAGCTGATAAATTCTATTCGGTGTTCTAGGGTTTTGGAAGTCATGACGTTAGTTCAAATTAGATGCGTATGTGGCGATTCTTTGGACAGTTGTAGATATCATGTGAGAATGATAACTTTTTGTTTTAATCCTTTGCTAACCAACATTGCACTGGGTAATGGTGATCTTATCAAAGTCTAGAGTGACAAAGATCATGTCAAGTTCTTTTCTTTGGAAAATTAGAAGGCAAGTTGGATTGAACTTTCTGAACTTTGGATCTCAGAGATGGATCATATGTGGATAATGTGTTTATGTTTGGTTAATTTGAATTGGTAGGGGAATTTTTTTCATGAGACATAATGTAGTTAAGCATGTCACTTGATAGGCCAACCGAACCATATTAGTGGAAGAAGATCGCGTGAAGGCTGAGACTGAATCTGCCAAAGCACCCGTTGACTCTACAACATTGCAATTGCACAACTTGATGTACGAGAAGAGCCATTACTTGAAAGCTATAAAGGCTTGCAAGGATTTCAAGTCAAAATACCCTGATATTGAACTTGTTCCCGAAGATGAATTTTTCAGCAATGCACCAGACGGGATCAAAGACGCTACTTTGGCAGAAGATACTGCTCATAATCTGATGCTGAGAAGGCTTAATTATGAGCTGTTCCAGGTGTGTGTTCCATCCTCCTCGTTCTTACAAATGATAAATAAGATAGCTACAATTTATAAGTTCATTATGTGAAGGTTACATGGCATATTACCTGATGATGTAAAAGGTTACTAAACCAGCTGAAAAATTGAATACATTCATTTCTAATTGCAATACAGTATCTTTGCTGATGATGAGCCGGCATACAATAGCGCAATAACTGTTAACCTTTAGCATGTTTTCATTTGTTAGTTTCTACCACTAGATGTTCAACTGAAAGTAGCTTTTTGACAGCGTAAAGAACTTTGCAAGCTTCGTGAAAGACTAGAACAGCAGAAAAAAAGTATGCTGGAGACTATTGCAAATCGGAGGAAGTTCTTGTCAAGTCTACCATCGCATCTAAAGTCTTTGAAAAAAGCATCCTTGCCTGTACAGCAGCAATTGGGAGTTCCGCACACAAAGAAACAAAAGCAGCAGCATTCAGCAGAGTTGCTTCCTCCTCCTCTTTATATTATATATTCACAATTGATGGCCCAAAAGGAAGCTTTTGTTGAGCATATTGACTTGGAGATTACAGGAAGTGTCAAGGATGCTCAATCCTTTGCTCGTCAGCAAGCAATTCGAGAAACTAGTAAGTGCTGAATTTTCTCTAGAAAAGTGTTGGAGGAGGGATATATAATGGTTTGACTTACCTATATAGCAATGTATTCGTGTGCTTCTCTGTTGTAATGCTGAACTAACATGGCTGGTGTATGCAGGCACCCCTGTGATCCAAGATGGTTCGAAGATGGATGACGATGTACCAGATGAGGATGATGATGACCAGAGAAGGAGAAAACGGCCTAAGAAAACCAACGGGAGAGACAGCCTTGACCACACTGGAGTGTATCAGACACATCCCTTAAGAGTTATTCTTCACGTATATGATGAGGAGTTTGTTAATCCCAAGCCAGCAAAACTCTTGACCTTAAAGTTTGAGTACTTGGTGAAATTGAATGTTATATGTGTGGGGATAGAGGGTTCTGATGAAGGACCAGAAAATAGTATTCTGTGCAACTTATTCCCTGATGATGCTGGCCTTGGGCTTCCTTACGAGGTATACAATTGATTCCATGTGTGCATAAAAGTTTATGCTATTTATGTAGTCCCATTTGCTCCAATGTATTTCTAGCACTAACCTGTTTGATATGCATGTAGTCTGCTAATCTACTCTTGGACAATGGAAAACTATTTGATGACAAGCGCCCTCTGCGCCCGTACAAATGGGCTCAGCACCTGGCTGGCATTGATTTTCTACCAGAAATATCTCCACTACTTACGGGCAGTGAAATTCAGAGTACTGTTAGTGGTAGAACAGAAGTGGTATCTGGTCTTTCACTATATCGGCAGCAGAACCGAGTCCAGACAGTTGTACAAAGAGTCCGATTAAGGAAAAAAGCACAAATGGCCCTCATGTAAGTCCCCACTCTGTACTTGTTGGGATCTCAGGTCACTAGGAGCTAACTATAAAGTTCCACTGAGGGAAGATATGTTTTTACTGTACCACTTTGGAGGCACCTATATTACAAATGGATTGTGAGGGCATGGGTTTTATAAATTGAATCTATACCTTCATGCTAACCAGAACATAAGAGTTTCCTGTTGTAATGTTTGCACTGATTTGCGGTATGTACCTTGTGAATGATGGGATTTTTTTATTGGTTTACAGGGAACAGCTTGATCTGCTCACGAAGCGTAAGTGGCCTGTGCTGAATGCGAAGGTTGTTCCCTGGGCCTTGCACACACCAGTGTGCAATTTACACAGTTGGTCACCCTTGGGGTTATTATCTGATGCAGCTTCAAATACACAAAAAGCTGGTGTTGGTAAAAGCAAGGAACTGAGTGATACAAATTTAAACGGAAGATCTGATAGCTCAAAGGAAGAGACGGGGGTTATTAGGGAAGATGGGGAGCTCCCATCTCTGGTACAAACTCCAGCGATTGTGACTGATGATAAAGTCATTCCAAATGAAGGGGCTGATATTGACCGCTCCAAACAGCTAGCTCTAATTTCAAAGAGCGGGCCATCCCCTTTGAAGACTTCTAAATCCCTGAGTTTCAAAAGGCTCGACGAGGATATTTATCTGGAAAGTGATAGTGATCTTGATGAGTATGCTAACATTCCACTGGAAACTGATGCTGCTGCTAATGATTCCCCTTCCAATAACAAAAATTCATGGGTGGATTACGGCAGTAGGGAATTCTCCCTTGTCTTGACCAGGAAAGTGGATGTCAAAGATGGGGATGTGAAATTAGAAGCAAGGGTAGTTATCCTCCTCCAATCACCTTTTTCATTTAATAATGTTTCTCGTAAAATCTTACTTCTGAAAACTGAAAATATTTTCCATTTCTTTGATGGCAGGTTAAGATTAGCAAGGAGTATCCTCTAAGACCTCCTCTTTTTACACTCAACTTATTTCATCCCAGCGCTGGTGAGGCTGGTCCTAAAGACTGTGTACCTGATTGGTATAATGAATTGCGTGCTATGGAAGCTGAGGTAAGACATTGTAGTCTTTCCTACTTCACTCCTGATTGCATACTGGACACTTGAGCAAGATCATGTATAGAATCAAAATATAATTCTCCAGCTACTAATTGGGCATGAGTTGAGAATGTGCCATTTTGTGGGGTTAAACTTTTTAATAATTGTTCTGCTTAACAAAATTCTTCCCAAGATCCTTACAAAGACTTGGCTGAATGTTAATAGTTAACACGTGGAGTCTCTCCCATATTTTGTTGTCGATAATTTTATTGTGGTTCCTGCCTTTCACAGGTTAATCTCCGTATATTGAAGATGCTGCCTTTTGACCAGCAGAACAGAGTATTATCTCACCAAGTTCGTTGTCTTGCCATGCTTTTTGATTTCTACATGAACGAGGCTTCTCAGCCTTCTGAAAAGAGAAAACATACGTCTATAGTTGATGTTGGGTTGGCACAGCCTGTCAGTGGCACTCTTCTTGCAAGGTCATTTAGAGGTAGAGATCGCCGGAGAATGATCTCTTGGAAGGATAAGGAGTGTGCTTCTGGCTATCCTTATTGAATCAGAAACTGCCAGAAGAATACCTTCTGGTTGAAGAATCGGTGGTTGGTTCTTGCCATGCACTTCCTTTTGCAGAAGAGTAAAGTAGGGCGATGAAATAACTGCATACTCCAAGTTCTATTCACTCTTAAGCATGCGACTCTACGTGCTTTTCCAGCGAAGTCAAGCACAAGCAATCACAGTTGCCAAGATGCTCTTTGTGCAGGTTTCGCTACTCACTTCAAACCCCTTTAGTTTATGACTAGTTCAAAAATCTCGTCTGAAGGAAGGAAAGGTTGGAGTCTTCTGGGGGGTGAAAGCATTGATTCTCCTCTGTTTTTGTACGGTTTGAGCTCTTTTTTGGTAAAAACATTCTTCATTGTACAAGAAATCCATAAGCACATCATCGCTTCTCAGTGACATTCTATCGTCTTGCCAATTTTTTACCGAATCTAATGCAGTTTATATTATTATTAGTATGTTTAAGAAACAGATCTTGAAGACATACAGCCATTTACAGCTTCTTGTTGCAAGATTACCATGTTTATATGAAGTGATTTTGTTGCATAACGTCTTTCCTCTAATCCTCATGTTGAGATTCCTGAAGTGCAAAAGAGCAAACAGGATATGCCCCTAAATATGACACCTTCACTGGTGCTTGATATATTAGAATCTACCATGCGTCCATGCCTATTGTGTTGCCTACAACTAACACCTATCTCAGGCGATCCCGAGACCCCAACAGAGATCAACGTTGTACGAAAAAAGTTTAACAAGTACCTAAACTAACAATACAATACTTTTTCAACAAGAGTTATGATAATATTTACATCCACATGATTCTCTCTCTCTCCCTCTCTCTGATTCTGATATTTTTTGTTTACCATGGACCTGTCTGTGTTCTCCTTAAGCATCTCTTCTTGGATCCATTTTGCGCATTCATCATCTCCAATGCCTGTTGGTGAAACCAAAGAGATGTTAAAGATTGCATATGTACAATCAACAAAGTCCCTGAGCAGATGCCGAAGTTCAAGAGACAACTGTTCAGAATGTCTAGATCAACTGTCAGAATATTGAAGTGAGGAAAATCTGATGGGAGTTGTAGGCACGTTTTTCGGAGTATAGATCAAACACAAAGCAATGGGGATACAATGGCTACTCCATGCTTCTTTTACTAATAATACATGAAAAGTACCTCATTTTTCTGCATTTCCACGATTTTAGCCTGCAGTAGATAGAGCTTGATCAGTGAAATGGCAAAGGAGAATTAACCGGACTCTGGTCTTAAAGTATCTGAATCAAAAGGACATGTACCTGTTTCAACCGTAATTCCTCGTTCTCTTCCTTTAGTTTCTCAACTTCCTGTTCCAGTTCCATGGTATACGCCTATGAAGGAGAAAACAAGTTCTTAAGCAGATGAAAGGATAACAGGTTTTAATATTGGTAGTATGAAATATCTTTGGACATGATCTTATCCTTGAAGATGCACATTTCACAGGAAAAGTTATGTTTCTTCTTTTCGGAATCATCAGTACCACTGCTAAAGCAGGAAACCAAGTTCCTGAAAAAAGTTCAACAAATACAAAGTAGAAGAGGAGTATATCCACAAAATCATCCATGTGAGGACTCACGTGTTTAAGATGTATCAGCTTAGATTATATGCTTTCCGAAAAAAGGATATCAGCTTACATAACAAATTAGAGAAAACACATTTAAGTTATTGATCTTAATCCTCTAAAGTCTATAGACTAGTCAATCATGGGAGTTATCTCAAAAGGGCAGTCTTTGAAAAAATATGAAATATCCATCCACTAAAGGGCAGCTGACATAGGGTATAAAGGCAAACCCGATAATGTTTCATATAATCATACTGGCCTACCAAGGACCAAGGTCCTATTACAGATGAAAATGCTAATTCTAAATTTCACACATGTGAAATGACCATGAAAGCAATATGATGACTTGCATGTCAAATTTCTGATGCAGAACAGAAGTGATGCAAATTTGAAGTTACAGTAAACATTTCAGATAAATTACATAATTTGTATTGGCCCGAATTAAGAGGACCATAGTGAAGAAAGACCAAAGTTATTTACCTGTTTCCTTGCTCTTGACCTTGCAGCTGATTCTCTGTTCTTTATCATCCGCTTCTGTCTTCTCTCGATCACCTTCTCCACTCCATTGTTACCTTTCCTACCTCGATAGCCTCCATTAAACGTAAATGGAACTGGTGATTCAGATGATGTATCCCCATTGCTCTTTGCAAACCCATCAGAGGACAAAGTAGCAGGAGATCCAGCAGCAGCGCCCATTGCTCCAGCCCCTAAACCAACAATGCCCATTCCACCACCTTGCATGGGAGACTCCTGGGCCAAAGTACCATTGATTCTCGAATTTTCCATTCCAACAGTTCCACCCTTGATTCCTGGGCTAACCAGTTGTGTATTTCCTGGCACAGCCATACTAGGAGCATAAGAAACAGCAAATTGCTTAGGAAATATCTGTTGTTGATGCAGCTGTTGTAGCTGTTTCTGCTGCTGCTGCTGCTGTTGCGGTATTTGTGCTGTGATTTGCTGTTGATGAGAAGATCTTGCTCCATTACCATTAACAGGCAAATTGGGAGAATGTAAAGAAAATTGAGCACCATTATCTGCAAGCTGACTACCCATTAATCCAAGAGCGCGATTGGGTTGCTGAAAATCAATCCCAAAACTCGTGCTGTTATTATTCGCCCGCACCAAGTCTCCCAAGAACCCGCCAGGATTAGGCTTAGCTGTCTGGGCATCTTCCCTTACCACTCCGGCTTTCACAAGAAACTCTTCCAGGGTGATCTCTCCTAGAGTTGGCTGCCTCTGTGCCCCCTGTGGCATACTTGCCCCAGCACCAGTATCCTTCCCAGCACCAAACTCCTTCGATACATCCTTCCAGACCTCCTCGACAGTCTTCTGGCTTAGTGTGCGCGGTAGGGTTAGTGAACCCTGTTTCTGCAGATGCCCACCCTGATTCCCCACATTTTGGCCTCCAATTCCGCCATTGGCAACAGCTGCCGAGGCCATAGATTGGGTCTCTTCGGCAGTCCAGATATTTTTCAACAGCTCATCCATGTTCATGGATCCAAATTCCTTACCAAGACTGTTCTGAAACTCTTCAAATGTCAATGAGTATACAGAAGGTTGTCTTACCAGGGAGAAATTCCCTGTTGGCCTGCTGTCATTACCATTGCCTTCAGAAGGCACGTCGTTGCCAAAAGATTTGAAGTTCGGATTGGTTCCCATCTCCTTCGTCCTTTTGAACCCCAAATCTCTCAAATCCGCTCAGATTAAACACCAAGTTATCACATTTACTGGTCTAGATCTAATTAAAATGTGACGACCCAATTCCCTAACCAGTCCAGTGCCGTTCACTGAATTGGATTTGGAGAATAAACCCTGCCAAATAAAGAGGGGAAGATGTAACAAATCAGAAAACTAAACACCACCAAATCAGAATTCCACCAGCAAAACGAAAATCCGCAAGTATCAATTTGCACTCTTTCAATCGCGATAATCAAACAAGAGGTCCAAAATTGACCTTACCAGAACAAATCAACTACGGTTCCCAAATCAATTGCACTCGAGGGCGAGGCGGCATAAGAAAAATTTACCTCTAAAAACACTAAAACCTAGGCAGAAATGGAGCAAAACCGAATCGACCAAATGCGATCATCAACTCAAAACCAAAAAAACAACCAAATTTAGAACAACTCGGAATCAATAGTCGAGATCAACGCACAACTCAAGCTGCTGATCGTCCGACTTAATCATCTACTTGTACTACTACTACTACACATCAATCATCACAAAATTTCCAAAAACAGGAGCAACAGCAGAGCTGAAACGTGTAAGGAAATCGGACGCAAAATGGACAAATTGTACTGAACTATAGGGAGATGTATTGTCGGTTTTCCCCCAATCAAATCCAAAATTCACGTCGATTTTCCGCTGGAATTTTCTCTCGATTTACCTTTTTTTGTTTTCCCAATTGGACGAAAACTTCGAGCTCTGGACGCTACTGGAACGCTAAGCGGTGGCGGCTGTCCGGTTCTTCCGCCCTTTCCTTTTTAGCTGCGGCCTCTGCGGGTAGTAGTGAGTGCGCTTAATCTTCAAGCGTTTTCCGTTTTGTCCCTTTTTAAAAAAAAAATACTTTAGATATTTTAGATAATTTTTTTTAATATAATCTGTAAATATATAATAAATTTATAATTTTATATTCGCTTAATTATTAGAATGTCGACTGATTATTTAAAGTTGAATCAATCAAATATATATATGCCTACCTTCTTCTGTCTTCTAACCGCTGGGAAGATGGGCTTTTCTCGTCTAAAGGTGGAAGGAGACTGTCTGACCGTCATTAATGCCCTTCGAAGGAATGGTACTTGTCCGTGGACGATTGAGATGATGATCACCGATATTCTCGGCCTCTGCAAAGCGTTCGAGGTTATCGCTTTTTTCCCACACTTTGCGAGAAGGTAAACAGATTGCGAATAGATTGGCGCACGCTGGTTTGATCTCCTCCTTTACTGTTGAACGGTGCCCAACTGTGATTGAGGAGCTCTTCTGAAAGACGCTATTGGACAATGGTTCAACCCAGGTTGACCACCCCAAATTTTCGCCTTGTATCAATAATAAAATAAAATATGCCTACCTTCCTCCTTATACATATCTTAGCTCTTGTTTGGTATCGGTACATAGATATAACATATGAGTATATAGATATCACTTTGATATCCTCGTATACTAATTGTAAGGTTTTTTAAACTTTTGATCTCTACAAATTGGGGTACATTGAATGATACAGAGTTCGAATCAGGGACCTATAGGTACTACCTACAAATGCCTTTCGGTTGAGCTATTCTGAAATGGTTTTCTCATCTCTTTCCCCCTTCTTCTTTTCTGCGGCCTACTCCTCCATTGAACCAGTACCCCTCTTTCTCCCCCACATGATCCTCCACTGAACACAGTAGACAGATTTCTGATTTTCGGTTCCAACATCAACTACATGTGATTTTCTCCCTCTTTGTTGATTTTTTTTTTTGTTTTGGTTTTGGTGTTTGTTATTTTTCCAGTTCTCACTAAATTAAAACTAACGGTGACATGTGACCTTTTCAATTTCAGTTTTGTGTTGCTACTCATGATGTGTTGCTGATTTTCTTATTGGGTTTCTTCTTTGGTGCTCTTGTACCTAATTTTTCTAAGGTGTTGCTGATTTTCTGTTCCTCATTTTCTGGTGCAACGAGTTAACTATTGTGTTGTTGATTTTCTATTGCTACTCCAAATATAGGCAAATGCGCAAGTGTACAATTATATATCCAACATAAGCTACATATAAGATATTGCAATTTGGAAGCCCTCTTTTAGAATTCCTATTGAAATCTACATAGAATTTCTACTTAATTTCTTTTTATTGTATTATATAAATCTGATTTCCATGGACAAATTATTCACTGACAGAAATCAAAATGAAAGATCTGACTGATAGAACAAGCACAATCAGAAATCAAATAGAATCCGATAAGGAGCTTTTTACTTTTTTTCATACGATTGAGGCAAATCTAGCTCTCAGACGAGATCCTTTTTAAATAACAGATATAAAATATTAGGTATAAAGAACATATCCTATATCGGTATATCCCATCTCTATATTTCATATTCATATACCCTTTTCAAATGGGCCCTTAAACATTATACTCCATCCGTCCCACAATGGTTGTCTTTAACTATTTATGCAAGTTTTCTTAAGAAGTTAAAAACTATATAAAATATCAACATTTTATTAAATATTTTTAAATATAAAATATCAACATTTTATTAAATATTTTTAAATAATATCATACATATTACTAATAAGTATAAAATTATTTTAAAAAATTAATTAAAAATGGATATTTTATATAGTTTTTAGCTTCTTAAAAACCGTGTATAAATAGTCCAAAGACAACCATTGTGGGACGGTGGGAGTACCATTTAAAAAAATACTTTCTCTGTTAATTAAAATATGTCGTCTACTATTCATGCACACTTTCTTAAAATGATGAAAACTATACTATAAAATATCAACTTTTTTTTACATTTGTTTATATAAATTCATACTTAATACTAGTAATAAGCATGAAGTTATTAAAAAAAATTATTTAAAAAAATTAATATTTATATGTTTTTTAACACCTAAAAAAATGTATATGAATAATAAAACGTCATGTTTTAATTAACGAATAGAGTAACAAATACATAAGGGATACGTATGGGGCAAGGTATAAAAAGTGACTAAAATTATAAACAAGTTGAAATTGAATAATTGTGTGAAATAAAGGTTGAAAAATTATGAAATAATATAAATTCCGTATGGGGCATAAAAGAGTTTATTTGTGGAAAAAAAAAGGAGTCTATTTGGTTATTACTCCCTCCGTTCGGCAAAACTTGTCGTTTACTATTCACGCACGCTTTTTTAGAACGATAAAAATTATATAAAATATTTATTTTTTTTAAAAAAATTTTTAACAAGTTTGTACTTATTAATAATAACTACAAAATTGTTAAAAAAATTATTTAAAAAACTAGATATTTTATATAGTTTTTAGCTCCTAAAAAAGCGTGCGTGAATAGTAAAATGTCAAGTTTTGCCGAACGGAGGGAGTATTATGGATATTATGATAATTTTAAGCCAAATAAACTAAAAACACTCATAAAAAGTTATAAAAGTTAGTTTTTTTTAACAACCAATTTAATCAAAAAGCTCATTTAAAATAAGCCACATACACCATTTATTTTTTAGAATTTTTTTTCAAATTAGCCAAAAAACCAAAAAAAAATTAGCGAAATGGCCAAGATTCCAAACTATTTTGGGATTTAGCCAAAGTTGGATAAAGTCGCTGTTTGAAACAACGACATTACCCCAGGTTTAAAAAAAATAATTTAATATATAAGTCGCTGTTTGAAACAACGACTTACTATTTTTTTTTAAAAAAAAAAAATAAATATAAAAATAATACTCCCTCCATTCGGCAAAACTTGTCATTTTAGCTTTTTTCACAAGTTTTAAGGCAATTAACAAATGTACTAATTTACCCTCAATTATTACCCTCCTTTTTTACTTTATCTAAAACTACAACTAACAAACCATCAATCATATCAAGGGTATTTTTGTAAAGTGAAGGGCAAAATACCTACAATGAAAAGTTTTTTTGAACAAAAATAACACCCTAAAATGACAAGTTTTGTCGAACGGAGGGAGTAAAAGATATGTAAAAAAATATATACGAGAGAGTCGCTGTTACTATTTTTTTTTAAAAAAAGCCGGGCTATTGTTTGACAAAATAAACCCCCTTCTCTCTCTCTCTTAACTACCCATGGCCCCACTCACTCTCCCCTCTCTCTCTTAAAAAAAATAGGGAGTCGTTGTTCTCCCGTATGTATTTTTTTTCCATCTTTTGTTATTTTTACATTAATTTAATTTTTTTTAAATTTTTTTTTGAAGCAGGATAATAGTAAGTCGCTGACAGCGACATATATATAAAATTATTTTTTTAAAACTTGGGGTAAAGTCACTGTTTCAAACAGCGACTTTACCCAACTTTGGCTAAATCCCAAAATAGTTTGGGATCTTGGCCATTTGGATAATTTTTTTTTGATTTTTTGACTAATTTGAAAAAAAATTCTATTTTTTAACCTTTTAATTTTTGGTTCACAGGTAAGCACTTAGGCCATTACAATAGGGGGAGGGGGATTCGAACTCGTGAACTATTAGCCACTACATGTCATCCTTATTAGCTAAGCTAGCAAAGCTTGACTTTTTTTTAACCTTTTAATAATTTTAGTAGTTTAAAAACTACTAGAAAGGTTTCGGAGGAAAAAAAAGGTAGGGTCCACTGGGGGGTGTAGGTTAGGTAGACCAATGGTTGCACCGTAGACAGTTTGACGGGCCGGTAGGACGGTAGGCCATGGGGAATCTGAGTATGGGTGGATCATAGCCCTCCACGTTTACTTCCAAAAGACGGCAGATGAAAATAACCCAGAATCACTTGTTCGATACCTACTCCATTAAAAAAAAATATATATATACATCATCCATTATAAAAAAGTATATAAAATAATAATTTTTTTCAATAATCTCATACTTATTTGTGATAAGTATAATATTATTAAAATATTAATATTTAATATATTTTTTATCGTTCTAAAACTACGCGTTTGACTTGAAAAAATTACTTAAAAAACTGAGGGAGTAATAAATAAAAAAAACTTTGTACAAGTCTCTTTACTATTTGCTCGTTTTAAAATAGATGAGTTTTTTTTAATGATAGTTTTTGTTTAAAATAAATGGTTTTTTATATTTTTTTAGGTAGGGGATTGTACTCTCTCATATCATAAATATAAATTTTTTTTACTTATGTACATGTAGTTTAAAGAGCTAAAAACTATACAAAATATTTTTTTTATAATTTAATACTTATTACTAATAAGTATTATGCTGTAAAAAATTTTAATATTTTATATAGTTTTTAACTCCTTAAACTACATGTACAAAAGTAAAAAGTCTTATATTTATGATCGGATGGATTAATGATTTGTATTAATTTATGTATTGTTGACTTTTTAAAAGATTTTGATTGATTAAAAATTAAAATGTATAGTGAGTATTACAAAATAATAATAAAATTTATTAAAAAAGTTAGTGGAATGATGATGATTTTTTTTCCATGTATTTTGGAACGGATGGAGTATTATTTATATCAGTCTTTCTATCTCATATCCTAATAATATAGAATATGAATCTAAACTGAAAAACATTATTTATATTTATACAAAAATAGTGAACTCATGAATTTAATTAAAAGAAAAGCTATACTAATTAACTGTATAAGTCATTTTATTAGTTATATCGGTCTTTCTATCTATCTCCTAAGAATATATAATACGAATCTAAATTAGAAAAGATTTTCTATAAAAATAATAGTGAACCTTAGAAATTTAAAGAAAAGGTAAACTAAGTAACATTTGAAAATAATTTTCAAGCTAGAGCTCTTATTCTATTCCTTGGGACATATAATAGAGAAACCATATTTATTTATATTTTTTTTAAAGCTAAAACATATAATAAAATATTATTTTTAAATTATTTTTATAGCTTTTAAAAAAAATGTACAAATTCTAAAATGATTTATATTTTTAATAGAGAAAGTAAAGCGGAATGTCTATATAAATCGACTACAGATGTTATAAGCACTCAAAGTTCCGAATTCTAGATTCATTTAATCCTGAAGATAACTCGTGTCCAGTAAATCATTGCAAAAGATGTGCGATCCAGTAAATCATTGCAAAAGATGTGCGAATCTCTAGAATGAGATATTTCAATTAATAGAGTGCATTTTTTATTTGATTTATACTCTATCCGTTTCAAAATAGTTGTTATTTTACTTTTAGCACGTCTTTTAAAAACGATAAAGACTATATAAAATACCAATGTTTTTATTAATTTACACAAATAATTTCATACTTAATACAATTATCTATGAAAAATATTTAGAAATTTGATATTTTATAGAGTTTTTAGCTTATTAAAAAACATGTTAAAAGGTCAAACAACAAGTTTTGTGAGACGGATGGAGTAATACTTTAGGGGTGGCCCTAAGTATAATGTGTGGATGGTATGTTCTGATGTGATTTCTAATACTTTAGAGGGTGACCGCCCTAAGTATAGGATGGCCCCAAGTGTTCGTTTTATTCTTGAATATATATATATATATATATATATATATATATATATATATATATATATATATATATATATTAGTACTTCATTTTTCTTTCATATTGAAGAAATTAAAATGAAATAAAATGGGTAAAAATTCACCTAGCTACATTACACTCAATAGTCTTATCCATTAAACAGTGGGTGTTCGAAGTGGATATAGATGAGGCGGTTCATAAGTGATGGGTTGTGGGGTAATGGTTCATTTTATTATTATTATTATTATTATTATTATTATTATTATTATTATTATTATTATTATTTTTTGATAAGGTAAAGATTTGGGTGAGGTCAGGCCCTGCTGGCCCACCACCCAAGGGCATCCTTGTGGATGATCAACTAGGAGGTCTCGTGTGGGTAATGGTTCATTTATAATATATAGATTGTGTGAAATGAGAATTCTCGTAGTTTATTCGTTTTGATAAGGATTTATTTTTCATATAGATACAATTAGAAATTTATTATTATTGATTATGTTGATACATAGTTAAATTTTCTCAATTTTGACTTGAATGTACGTGCTGGTGGTGTACGTTAAATGTTAAACTTTCCAACTGATATGAAAGACTAGCTTATAAGCACGCACAACTTGCTTGTACGTATAACCGAACACCTCATATACGTGTTATTTACTCGTGTATGGTGAGAATATAATAAGATTTGAATATATTGGAGTACAATGTTAGTGATGAATCAGTACACTAAAACACCTCTTTTTTTTTTTTGTCGAATTATTAATATTTTACTTATAGTCTTATACTAGATAGTTAGCATTAGTATAAGTTAAGCACTCTCTATAGCGGTGAATCTAGAAATTTTTGTAGGAGAATGAAAATTTTTCTGATAATTTTTTTTAGTAAATTTGTAATTTAAATAGTCATTTTTAGTTAAAAAAATTACAAAAATTGTTGAAAAATAGGAATTTTTGTATGTGAATATGTAGAAAATAATTTTTTAAAAAAATATATTGGAGATTTTTTTTTAATTTTGCTATTTAATTAGACATTTTTAGTAGAAAAAAAAAAGAGAAACAAAAATTATAAAAAAGTGAGGCTAAACTCTAGAGGGGTTTAAACTAAGGTAATAACTACTCCTCCTCACCAACTTAAACTATTGTCTTTGTGATTTATTTTTTTTGGGTGATAATATTTACACCCATAAATTTTACTATATGCACCACATCTACGCCTCTTGAATCACACCCCTGCTCCTCTTGAGTCACACACCTGCCCCTCAAGAGGCGCATGGTATTTTACATTAAAATACCCTGCGCCTCTTGAGGGGCAGGTGTGTGACTCAAAAGGAGCAGAGTGTATTTTTAAAAAAATATAAAAAGTGAGATATGTGGTGTAAATAGTAAATTTTGTGGTGTAAATAACATTGGCTTTTTTTTACACTATTTTATCCCTAAAATTAGTAAAAATTACCAAAAAAAATAAAAAAATCTACATTTTTCTTTCGGACTAGGAGAGCTTTAGCCACCCCAAGCCCAATTTGGATCCCCTATAACACTTTGATAGTTACACTCGGTGTTACACTTCATTATTTCGGTTATAAATTAACATTAAAAAATTTAAAAATTATATTTATACTCTATAAACTTATATTAACATGTTTATAAATTTTTATTATTAAAATAAAGGTTTTAGTAAGATTAAAAAAATATTTTCCAAAATAATCAATCTTTTAATTATTCATAATTTTTAATAACATTTTTTCATAATAAATTTTTATAAATATGTTAATATAAGTCTATAGAATATAAATATAATTTTTATAAATTTTTTTAATATGCATTTATAGCATAAATAATTAAGTGTAACACCGAGTGTTACACCTAGTGTTTTAGGGGATCTTCACTGCCCCAAGCGGCCAAGCCCCTAGCTCCGCCACTTCTCTCTCTTATGGACATTTATATGGTAATTAATATATATGGATGGACAACTTTGTGAATAAAACAAATATATCATTTAGGGATGGTCCAGGTTGTCAATTTACACCATATATTATAATTATTTGACGTTTCAATATTGGTACGATGGCTGCTACCTGCGACCTGCAAGGTGGTTGAATGCAATTTTGAAAACAAAGGGTGGTTTGGTGCAAAATAGCCTAAATAAGGGTGGTTTGGTGCAAAATAGCCTAAAGATTATAATCAATTATCTGAAATTGCGTGGAAACGGAGCGGGATGTTGAAGGCTTGAGGCAGAGGACTGAAAATAGAAAGGAAGACTTTACATATGCCTTGTTGATCCAGTTGATCGTAATAGTATTCGTGGTTTATGAATATCTCTTTATCTGGATAGGAAAATGTCATCCGTCAACATTTCCCCAGGAGACATTTCTCCCATCGGTGGGTTTCTGGTTCTATTTCTCAAACGGTGAGACATCGTGAGAGTTTATTGACTTTCCCATATTCTCACTATTCGCAGTCCAGTCCTGTGTCTTCATCGACCTCATCGTATGCCATTCAGATTGATGTTATGTTTAGATAGTGTTTTTATCTGTCTTTTTCATTTTCTCACTTGGTTTTATATCCTATGTACCATGACGGTCAATCGGTCTATTGAATTTTTCGACCTCTCAAATTATCAAACACGGGTGATATCTAATATTTCGAATCCTTACCTTGTCAAAAAAAAAGGAATAAAAAAGGAAAGGAAGACTTTAAAATCAGTTGAAATTCTAAAGTCAAACTGTTGATGAGAGTAGCAGCTAATTTACTAGCCATACAGTATTCAACCATGAATCATTTTCAGTCTTTGCCTAAAACAAAGGAACTTGTTAATTTGAAAAAGAAAGAGGGGTTCTTTTGCTCTTTCCATTAAACTTTTAGAGCTTGGCAAAAATATGTTTCTTGTCATCTGTTTGCATTTGGTTTTACTGCCTTTCATGGTGGCTCATGCCGGGACCCACACCAGCGGAGCTGGTTGTCACGCGAGCAAGAGACTCAGCCTGAGTATTGGCGGGATCGTCGATCGTGGGTCCCGGATGGGTAGGGAGCAAGAAGTGGCCATGAAGATGGCAGTTGAAGAGGTGAATGAAGACTGCTTGAATCACTATAAGCTGCAGCTGCATTTGGTTGATTCTAATGGGAGCTCGGCACGTGCTATTTCTGGTGGTAAGTTACCTTAATGTGTACTGCAATGATCCTGGGGTGTACAAACATTTCGTATATTTAGAATATCTATTTGTTTAATTTGCAAACTTCGCAAAGACAGTTAGGAAATTGGTTTCTAGCTAGGCCAACCTTTTTAATCTCTACAAACCCGAAAACTCTAAGAGGAAGACACCCGAAAAGGCGAAAACCAATGAAATGAAGGGACTAATCATATGATGAAATGCAAAAAATGCTATCACATGAGATTAAATTCAGACTTGAGGCAAAAAAGAGTAATATACATACCTACATACTCTGTATATCTGAAGCTTCATCTGAATACAATATCTGCTCCATTTCTTGAATGCAATGACTCTATTTACTGAAAGCAGTATGAACAAATCCCCGACTCTGTGATTTAGCCTTCAGATTCAGGGGGGTCTCAAGAAGCTATTTTCACATTTGTTTGTCTACTGTGCAGCAATGAAACTAATAGATAATGTAAAAGTGGAATCACTGCTTGGGAGGCTGCACTTTCAACAAGCTGCAATGATAACAGATATTGATGAACAATCAACTCAAATCCCACTGATATTGCTAAATCCAACTGCTGTAACCCCACCGTTGGTTCAGTTAGGATCACAAAATATGATCCAAATGTCAGCTGACATTACTGTGCACGCACAGTGCATAGCTGCAATAGTTGGCTACTTTCGATGGTCAAAGGTGTCAGTAATCTATGAACAAGATGGAGCTTTTGCCCTCAATTCTGGGACGATCACCACTCTTTCTGATGCACTTGAATCCGTGGATGCGACAATAGAACAGTACAAGGCCTTTCAGCCACATCCTTCTTCCAGCTGGGAACCTACAGTAACAGTTGAAAAAGGTCTCAGTGAGCTTAGAACCAAAACAAACCGCATATTCATTATAGTTCAATGTTCTCTGGAGCTAGCTAAAGATATTTTTATCAAGGCAAAACATATGGGAATGATGAGGACAGGATATGTTTGGATAGTTTCAGATGAGATTGCAAGCCTAATACAGTCCCTCAACTCATCAGCCATTGCATCCATGCAAGGTGTCATTGGCTACAAAACTTTCTTTAATGACACGAGCACTTCTTTTAGAGCATTCAGAAACAAATTTCAGCATAACTATGGAGCAATATATCCTGAAGATGACGATTATAATCCTAGCATATTTTCTCTAAGAGCATATGATGCAATTCAGGCCATTTTCAATGCCTCACAGAATCCAGGAGGAGAGATTGTTCCGAGTGCACTGCTGCAGAACATTTTGTCAAGCAAATTAAGCGGATTAAGTGGTGACCTAACCTTCCAAAACGGAAAACTGTCAGAGCCACAACCAGTCTTTCAGGTCATTAACATCATTGGTAAAAGCTACAATGAAGTAGGCTACTGGTCTACAGCAACTGGATTCTCAAAGGGCCCCCCTAGCAGAGATAACAGAATAGAAAAATCAACTGAATTAGAACCAATTTACTGGCCAGGTGGCCAACAGACAGTTCCACCTGGATGGGATCTCGGAGGGAGGAAAGAAGCTTTGAGAATAGGTGTACCAGCAACTGGTGTCTTTCATCAATTTGTCAATGTCAGCTATGATCCGGAACTGAACAGGACAGGGGTGACGGGGTTCTCAGTTGACGTGTTTAAGGCAGCTCTGAAATATCTAGATTATCGGCTACAATATGAGTTGGTTCCCTACTATGGAAGTTATGATGAGATGGTGCAACAAATTTATCTGAATGTAATCAATACTTTTCTATCCAACATCATTCTTTTATATTTGTTCAAATGGCTTTTTCATTACCAAAAAACTAATTTTGTTACTTGTTATCTTGTTTAAATGGGGAAAAAGAACTTTGATGGTGCAGTAGGGGATACCAACATACTGGCAGTCCGATGTGAGTGGGCAGATTTTACTCAGCCGTACGTGAAGTCAGGATTAGCTTTGGTGGTGCCAGTAAAACCTGATACAACGAAGGAGACATGGATGTTCATGGAAGTCTTCGAGTTGAAGATGTGGATTCTTATTCCATCAATGAGTCTCTTCATAGGCTTTGTTGTCTGGCTAATAGAACATGGAGATAATCCGGAGTTCGGTGAAGGCCCAATCTCACAACAAGTTGGCACTATGCTGTGGTTTTCCTTTGCAGTCCTATTCTTCGTGCAAAGTAAGTATGTAATACTTTTCGTAAAGTACAAATGCTGATACTCGTTATAAATGATGTGTAACTGTCTAAACATACCTTCAACGATTTTCATTTCTGCAGAGGAATCCCTAAAAAGGAATCTGTCGAAACTTGTCCTGGCACCATGGCTGTTTCTGATACTGATGCTTACAGCAAACTTCACAGCTGCACTTACTTCCAAGCTGACTGTTGCACAGCTGCAACCATCTGCTGCTAATATTGAAACATTAAGACGGGAAAATGCGAATATTGGATGTAATAGGCGGTCATTTACTTGTGATTATCTGGTAGATGTTCTTCATATCAAACGCAGAAATGTGCGAGAGATGAGATTAATGGATGATTATCCAGGAGCCTTCCAAAGAGGTGAAATCAAGGCTGCTGTCTTTGTCACTGAACATGCCAATGTTTTTCTAGCAAAATACTGCAGGGGATTCACTTTGGCCGGACCAACCTTCACATTTGGTGGTTTAGGCTTTGTGAGTTCTCTTTCTGATCTTTTGCTTCCACATCATCACAATTCAATGAAGCTTAGCAAGTGCATTTTCTTTTTCTTCTCAGGCATTTCAGAAAGGTTCTCCTTTGACTGCTGACGTGTCTCGAGCAATCCTAAGAGCAATTGAAAGTGGAGAAGTGGGAAATATGGAGAAAGATATGCTCTCCCATTACAATTGCAGTAGTGCAGATACCACAAACGACACTTCAGGTTTAGGGTTCAGGCCTTTTTCTGGCCTGTTCTATATCTCAGGCGGCATAGCTACTACAGCATTTCTGATGAACATCATTCCACAGATGAAAAAGATGCTTAAGTTCCTGGTAGAACATCTTTTCAGGAAAAGGATCTCTGATGAAACATGTCCAGAAAATGAAGATTCTAAAGTCTCAAATCAAAGTCCAACACCTTCAAGTTGAGGTTGATTGTTATGCTTCATGACATTTAAATCCTGCATGCAAGATTTGTATACTAGTGACTGCACAAATATGTAAATCTTCTTAAATTTGCTCTTCCTGGGTTTTTCTGTTACAAAAAAGGTCAGCGAAACGCATATATTTATACTTCTTATATTTCAGAATTCCCTAACAATTCATATGAAGTCAACCAAACAAACCCTTATATTTGAGAATTCCCTAACAATTCATATGAAGTCAACTTCTCCACTTTCAGTTGCTTAATTTAGGAGGAAATAGAAAGAAAAAAAGGGTATGGTTAATTCATATGAAGTAGAAATAAAATCAGTCAAATTTCAGAAGTCAACTGTTGATGAGGGGAGCATATACAGTATTCAACAAGCAATTATTATTATATTCGAAAATGCAAATTCTTTACCTCAACAAACACACGAAACAAAATAACTTGATTTAAAAGTGAGACAGTATTTTGCTATTTCAATTCATTCAATCCAAACTTACAGAGGAAAATATGTTGCGTGTGCTGTGTTTGCATTTGGTTTTACTGCCTTTCATCCCGGGTCATGCCATTACCACCAACAACAACACCGGGGCCCACACAGGCAGAGTTGGTTGTCTTGGGAATAAGGGAGTCAGCCTGAGAATTGGAGGGATCGTTGATCGTGGGTCCCGGATGGGTAGGGAGCAGGAGGTGGCAATGAAGATGGCAGTAGAAGAGGTGATTGAAGACTGCTTGAATCACAATAAGCTGCAACTGTATTTGGTTGATTCTCATGGGAGCTCGTCCCGTGCAATTTCTGGTGGTAAGTGACCTATTACTTTACTGCCAAAATCCTGAACACAAAAGAGCCACTTATAAGAGTCTGAATGCAGAGACTATTCATAGGATGAAGTACAGAGAAGGCTATCACATGAGATTAATTAGTTTTAATCTAAACCAATTATAAGAGTCTGAATGCAAGGAAGACGCACTTAAAGAAATCAATACATATATATATCATGACTCGGAAGCTTCATTTGAATGCAACATGTTCTCCATTTCTTGTAAATACCATAAGTCTGTTTTTTGAAAGTAGGATGACCAAATTAAGGGTCCTTCTGCTCTATCGTTATAGCCTTGTTTAGACCACATTCAAATTCAGATCCGTTATGGAATTTTCACCTTCTGAGCAATAACAGAAATTTCAAACACATAATTTTTATCTATCTTTGCTTCCTGTGCAGGAATGAAACTAATAGATAGCGTACGAGTTGGATCACTAATTGGCAGGCTGCACTTTCCACAAGCTGCAGTGATTACCGATATTAATGAAAAATCAACCCAAATTCCGTTCGTATTGCTAAATCCAACAGCTTTAACCCCACCACTGGTTCAGTTACAATCCCAAAATCTGATCCAAATATCAGATGATATTACTGTTCATGCACAGTGTATAGCTGCAATAGTTGGTTACTTTCGATGGTCAAAGGTGACAGTCATTTATGAACAAGATGGAGCCTTTTCCCTCAACTTTGGGACAATTACCATTCTCTCTGATGCACTCAAATCTGTGGATGCAGCAATAGAGCAATACAAGGTGTTTCCGGCTCCAACATCTTCCGGTTGGGACCCTGCAATCACCATTGAGAAGGATCTCAGTGAACTTAGATCCAAAACAAACCGCATATTCATTATAGTACAATGTTCTCTGGAGCTAGCTACCCACATCTTTCTCAAGGCAAAGCAAATGGGAATGCTGAGAAGAGGCTATGTTTGGATAATTTCAGATGAGATTGCAAGCTTCATACAGTCCCTAAATGCATCGGTCATAGAATCAATGCAAGGTGTCATTGGCTACAAAACTTTCTTCAATGACACAAGCAATTCTTTCAAGGAATTCAGACATAAATTTCAGCAAAGATATGGAGCAATATATCCCGAAGAAGACGACTTCAGTCCTAGCATATATGCTCTAAGAGCGTATGACGTAATTCAGGCCATTTTCAATGCCTCAAAGAATCTAGAAGGAGAGATTGTTTCAAGTGCGCTGCTGCAGAATATTTTGTCAAGCAATTTTAGAGGATTAAGTGGCAACGTAAGTTTCCATAGTGGCCAATTGTCGGCGCCACCAGTCTTTCAGGTCATCAACATTATTGGTAAAAGCTACAATGAACTAGCCTACTGGTCTATAGCAGCTGGGTTTTCAAAGGAAAACCCTAGTGGAGATAGCAGGATAGAAAAACAGAGTGGCTCTTCTAAGCCTAGTAATGTTGAATTAGAACAAGTATACTGGCCAGGTGGCCAGCAGACAGTTCCACCTGGATGGGATCTAGGAGGGAGAAAAGAGGCACTGAGGATAGGTGTACCAGCAGCTGGCGCCTTCCATCAATTTGTCAATGTCAGCCATGATTCTGAACTGAACAGGACAGTGGTTTCAGGGTTTTCAGTTGATGTGTTTAAGGCAGCTCTGAAATATCTACCTTATCATCTACCCTATGTGTTCATTCCCCACTATGGAACTTATGATGAAATGGTGCGACAAATTTATATAAATGTAAGCAACACTTCTTTACCTGATACAGTTTTTTAATATACGTGTATGTGACCTATAGAATAACAGCAACTAATTCAATTAACTGCTCAAATGGGGAAAAAAATAGAACTTTGATGGTGCAGTTGGAGATACCAACATACTGGCAAACCGATGGCAGTGGGCAGATTTTACTCAGCCATATGTTAAGTCAGGACTAGCTTTGGTAGTGCCAGTAAAACCTGATACAAAAAAGGAGACATGGATGTTCATGGAAGTCTTTGAATTGAAGATGTGGATTCTTATCCCCTCAATGAGTCTCTTCATAGGCTTTGTTGTCTGGCTAATAGAACATGGAGATAACCCAGAGTTCAGTGAAGGTCCAATCACACAACAAGTTGGCACTATGCTGTGGTTTTCCTTTCAAGTCCTATTCTTCGTGCAAAGTAAGTATAGTACACTTTTTCCCCCAAATAAAAAGTGTAATATGCCATACCCTGTTACTAACGATCCATGCCTATATATGAATGTCTAAACACTCTTAAAAATTTTAACTTCTGCAGAGGAATCTTAAGAAGCAATCTATCAAAACTCGTCCTGGCACCATGGCTGTTTCTGATACTGATGCTTACTGCAAACTTCACAGCTGCACTTACTTCGAAGCTGACTGTTGCACAGCTGCAACTGTCTGCTGATCTTGAAACACTAAGACAGGAAAATGCGATTATTGGATGCAATAGGTGGTCATTTACTTGTAATTATCTGGTAGATGTGTTTCAAATCAAACGTAAGAATATCCGAGAGATGAGATCATTTGATGATTATCCAAAAGCCTTCCAAAGAGGTGATATTAAGGCTGCTGTCTTTGTCACTGAACATGCCAATGTCTTCCTAGCGAAATACTGCAGGGGATTCACTTTGGCCAGACCAACCTTCACATTTGGTGGTTTTGGCTTTGTGAGTTCTCTTTCAATTCATTTGCTTCTACATTGTCATAGTGAAATGAAGCTCACAAATCACTCTTTTTCTTGACAGGCATTTCAGAAAGGATCCCCTTTGGCTACTGACATGTCTCAAGCAATCATAAGAGCAATTGAAAGTGGAGAAGTGGGAAATATGGAAAACGATTTGCTTTCCCATTACAACTGCAGCAGTGCAGATACCACAAATGACGACACTTCAGGCTTAGGCTTCAGGCCATTTTCTGGCCTGTTTTATATCTCAGGTGGCATAGCTACTACAGTACTTCTGATGACAGTCATTCCTCGAATGAAAAGGATGCTTAGTTTCATGACAGAACTTCTTTTCTGCAATGAAACATGTCCAGAAAATGAAACTTCTGAAGGCTCAAATCAAAGTCCCACGCCTTAAGGCTGAGATTGATTGTAATGCTTCATTGCAGGATGAATCATAGCTGCATAAAAGACTTGTATACTAGTAAATGTAAAAAAATATGTAGATATTTTTAAATCTACTATTTCTTGCAGACAGGACGTGTGTCTGCAATGGAACAAACAAATCTATCACTCACTATACAGCAGTTTCACCCTACTATTTCAGAAGCATCTCAGATTCTCAAGCATCATTAGGTACCATAATTGTTCTTGATATTTGTTTATTTTATCACGTGAATACGAGGTAAAGAAACCTCTGATTTCTTCACCGTAAAAAGTATATTCCTATTATGTTCAGTTTTGTTTCGAAGAAAGCTCCAATTTCGTCTTTCTTGCAGACAGTGTCTCTGCACTGAAACAACATGCCAGTTCAATTTCAAACCATAGTTTATGGTTCTATTGTTTTAAACCCTAGAGAGCACTTCAGATCACATACTATAATCCCTCATATACCTATACTTTCAGATAATGTATCCCAATTATCGACAGCATGAACGACTTTAGGTTTTATAAAAAAAAATATTATCAAATTAAAGAGTAAACAATTGCTAAATCTTGTCAGGGAACTCGGTAAGGACGAACCTCAACATTGACCGTGGCTGTTCTTGATTCCGATGGCAGCGACAATGTACAGCGCGTCGTTCACCTCGAAATTGACCGTTTCTCGGCTGTTGCCGTCGACGGAAAGCATTGAAGCTCTGAGGATGGAAAACGCCGTCATTGGATGAATGAGAAATCATGCGTGCGCAGCGCAAATACTTGATTAACAATCTCCATTATAAGCCAGAGAAGATCAGGACGATGAGATCGCTGGATGATTACACAGAAGCGTGCGACAAGGGAGAAATCAAAGCTGCTTTCCTAATTTCACCTCACGCCGAGGTGTTCCTCGCCAAGAATTGCAATCGCTTCGTCTTCGCCGGCCCCAATTTGAAGTCCGCCATTTTCACTGCTTTTACTCGAGGAAGCTATAAAATCGGTGAAGTGAATCAAATCAAAGCATTTTCGAAGGGAAATCCACTAACTGAGTACATGTCGGAAGCAATCTTGAAAGCAACCGAGAGCGGAGAAGTCGATCAAATGGAGATAGGAATGCTCGCCTCCTTCAAATGCTCCACCGAACTGGAAGCGGCAGATAGGATTGGTCGCCTCCTTCAACTGCTTCAGTAAATTAGGGTTCGCGCCCTCGCGATAACATATCTCCCGCTAATTTCATACTCGCTTCGGTTTTTTTCCAATGGCACTACACGCTTTTTAAAGCTTTCCAAAGATCTACTAAAAAAAAAAAAGTTCACCTATTACAAATTGGTTTAAGAGCATCCGCATCGGTTCGGGTTTCTTGGGTTTCTTAACCTCTTTTTATCACACTCTCCTTAAAAAAACCCAACTTATTTTTTTACTCACCTCCCTAAAACCCTCATTTCTTATTTATATACTATAAATAATAATCCTGTGTTCCACACTCCCTTCTGTCCCACCCACTCTCTCTCCCCCTTTCTCTCTATATCTCTCATCAATTTGGGTCAATTTGGGTTTCTTGGGTTTTTAGATTAGTTGCTACCCAAGCAACTCAAAATTGAGTTTTTTAACACCTTTCTAATATTATAATATTTTCTTACCTTAAAAAACCCACTAAAAACTACCAATGTGGGTGCTCTAATGGTTGTGTTGAGTGGGCGAAAGTTAGTCCATATTTAAATAAGTCCCGTAATATTTAATTTAGATTCAGAGCGATTTAATTGGATCAAGATTAAAATAAAAAAAAATACTATAGTTTTTCTTCCTAAATTATACTAATGCATGCTAATGTGCATACATTAACCAATTCAAAAAGATAAATATTCCCTTTAGAAAAATGGTTTTCTCTATCTCTGTGATCAAATGCATTGACACTATTATTTATATATATATATATATATATATATATATATATATATATATATATAGTTTTTAATGTGTGCTCATAGACACATATGAGTCGCTCTACATCTAGATTAAGATCCAAAAAAAATCGTCTCTTTTTTTTGAAGTTAAACACTGAATATATTAAAAAAGATCAATATCCGCCAAGTCAACTAAACTAAATCGTCTCTTGTGTAATACTTTCTTTTAATAAAATACAGTATCTTATAAAATTTTGTGAACACCTTATATAATACTCTATATAATTCATTCAATTTAAACAATAACATCTATTTTCCCAAAATTCCTTGCAGACAGTCTGCACTGGACCTGGAACAATTTGTAAGTTGAAACCTTAGTTTGAGCATCAATCAAAGGAAACTATGCCAAATTTTGGACAGCAAATATAGTGATAGAAGCCACATTTACACATGAGGATATCATTAATCTTGTTTCTCATAAAAGCATCTGCAAGAGATGGTGATTGCAGAAAAACGAACACTTCTTCAACTATGAAGAGGAAAACTCAACTAATCGCTACACAGCACAGGTAGATTGATCCGCTGCCAAGCACAAGCATTCACATAACAAAAAAGAATCAAATACAGTTTGAGGCCTAGCAGAGGATCTGCTAATTCTTCGGGATGTTCTTGCCAACAATCTTTGCAGGCGCAATTCGTAGAAGGTTTCCAGGCTTGCCAGGAACCGCACCATTGACTATGACGACATTCAGGTCGGTATCAATCTTCATTATCTTCAATTTTCTGATCTTGGTCTTTGTTCCTCCCATTCTCCCGGGCATCTTTTTCCCTTTGTAAACACGACCTGGGGTTGTTCCAGCTCCAATCGAACCCAACTGCCTGTGACTTTTCGAACCGTGGGTCATAAGACCTCTCTTGAAGTTGTGCCTCTTAATTCCTCCTGCAAATATACATCACAGACAATGATGAACATGAAATTCAAAGGCAATGAGTGATCCAAACAAAGGATGCAGCCACCATATTAGGTAGAGAACTATGCCTCCATCATAAAGTGAGTCACCACTTAACTATGCCATAACACGATGATTATCATCGCCGATGAACAAAGAAGCAAATCATTTTCAGTCGAGCCAAGGGGAGCCCAAAATAAACTGATTGCTTAACCAATTTCCGTTTCGGCTTCAAAGTTGTTATTAATTGCAACTTTAAGAAGAATGTTCCAAGAATATAAACACAGTAAGAGAAAGCAAGAAAGAAATAGACTGACCTTGAAAACCCTTTCCAATGGTGGTACCAGACACGTCAACGAGATCACCCTCACTGAAAAGCTCGTTGAACAGGAGCTTCTGGTTAGGCGAGAACTCATCAACCGTCTGAAGCCTGAACTCCTGAAGATGCCTGAGAGGGATAATCTCAGATTTGCTTAGGTGGCCAAGCTCTGGCTTCGTGAGCTTACGGTCCCTAACCCTCCTATAACCAACTTGTACTGCACTATACCCATCAGTGGCCTTGGTCTTCACCTGTGTCACGATGTTTCCTTCCCGAAACCCAATCACCGTGACAGGAACAACCTTACCATCCTCTTGGAAGAAGCTCATCATACCAAGCTTGGTGCCCATCAAACCGACTCCGGCTTCAACACTCATCCTTGCACCCATTGCCCCAACACGAACCCGGGGCTGATGCTTACGGAGCTTTGGAATCAGGGTTTGATTTGAAGGGCCAAGGAATGAAGAATGCAAGGAAAGAGGCTCCCATTTTAGGGCAGAGCTCGGGATACTAATCGAGATTCTTGAGCTGCTATGGTGGTGGGAGGTGGTTTTGGACGAAAGAAACCAGGTGGGATGTTTAATTGAAGAGATTGTAGAAGCTGCTACCGCCATGACAACCTAAATCAGGCATACATCATTTCAGACCAAAACCTCATTCACAAGATATCGACATCAACAAAACCCTAACAAAACTTACGACTCCACTTTACAATCTATCAGCAAACAAAAATCCTATCAGGAAACTGGACCATAAGAGAGCAATTAAGAACACAATACATACGAACTGATCAATTTTCAGAAAATTATTCAGGATTGTGAGAAATTGACTCAACACTGAACAAAATCACCCGAGTAAATGCGTCACAGCAAAAGTTCGACGAAGGAGGTGAAATTAGAGCAAAGATTACATAGTAATAGGAAACAGGCAAAAGGGGAAATGAGCGGAAATTAGCGAGAATAAGAAAGCGGATTGGTGAAAGGGCGGTACCTTTGGAGCTCGGGAGATTGCAATGGAGAGCCAGTGAAGACACCAGCAAAAACAATGGCACAGAGGATGAAGAAGATAAAGACCAAGATAAGAAATTTGCTTTCCACTGCCATGTCATGTATAGATCAATTGGGCCTAGAATTGCATTTATTGGGCCTCGAATTGAATTATCCAATAATTAAACAACCCAGTGACTTGAAAACTATGGAGTATTATTTTCACGACCAAACCAATGAGATTAGAAGAACATGTCTAGTTGCCCTAATGTGTCTCAATAGTAAAGAGTGAGGGGTTAATAAGAGATTCGAGGTTCAATTCTTATGACCTTGTATCCACCATTTCTCTTGGGAGAAGAAGAAGAATATGTCCAGTTGTTAAGCTTTGTAGTTGAGCTTTGCTTATGTTGAGTTGCAGAGTAGTCAGTGGGGTTGATCCTGTAAAGCTGGCGAGACTCAACCAGACTCGATCCGACCCAAAAATCTAACGTCATACACATTTCGAATATGAACTCAAAACTAACCAATTTTTTACTCGACGCATGAAGTGATCCGAAGATAGACAAATCCGACTCGTCCTATACCTGATTCACATTAGACCTGACTCACCCTTATAATTGCTATAATTTTCTTATTTTTAAACACGTCAATAAAGCGAATTATATATAATGATACCTAATATGACTAAATAAATAAATTTCAATAGTAAAAAAAATATAAACAAAAAATTATTATTATTATTATTTTATAATAAAATTAAATGTGACTCAACTTTGCCCGACTCAATCCCATTCAACTCAAATCCATTTTGACCCAAACTTACCTAACCCAATCCAACTCGACTCGAATACATAATATACCCGACATTAATCCGACTCAACGTTAACCAAACCCAAATAGGTATTAACTGAAAGTGACCCGACCTAACCTTATTCCCACCTCATCTCCCATCCTCCACTCCCGTTCCAAAAATATGTGGACAACGGCAATTTGGTGGTTTGTGTTCCGGCGCCACGGATCGGACTTTGAAAATTCTTTGGCATGGCTTTGATTCACACGATAAACAAATAAGTAAATAATAGTCCTTGCGCTTAAGGACCACTTCTTTGCTTAGGAATTAGGATTTTTCCGGATAAGGGATGATTTAAGCGGTTCTTTATTAGAAAAAGTCTTATGTTCGTCTATTGGCAAGATGAATGAAGAGATATTGTAACATAGATCTTTTCATTTTAAAAAAAATAATTACGATTTTGGTCTGAAAAATGACGAAGAACCAAAATTCCAAACTCTCAAAAACATCGTCAATCTCGTTGAGATGTGATAAAAACAGTGTTTAGGTTTTGTTTTGGATTTTTTTCCTTTGAGTTTGGGGGTTTTTCATTAATTTTTTGTGTTTTCAACGTTGATATTATAGTCTCGACGAACTTCACCGAGTATATGTCATATCCTAAGCGAACTTGACCGAGTATATGTCATAGCCTCGGTGAACTTCACCAAGCTGATGTTATTTGCTTGGCCCAGTCCTGCGACCCTCTTTCCCGACTATAATCCCCTTCAACTCCACGCCAAATCACACATTTGCAAGCCACATTCACACATATCCTTGCAAATACAACACTAATATCATAAGAATAACAATAAAACACATCAAAATCCACTCATAACAACCAAAAATTTAACGAATTTTAGATTTTCTTCATCTTCGCCAAAAATGAAAAAAAAATCTAATTTTGAGATCGATTATACCCGAAACCAACGAGATTTTGAGATTACATGTGATAACATATCTTTATATTGATAGATCGGTGAAAATTCCACAAAAAAAACGCACCAAAATCACCAAGATCTGAAGAGAGGCGATTGTTGAAGAAGTTTATGGCAATGGTGGTTTGAAAAGATGTTGCAAGAGGGTTATTGGAGGAGCACATGTGATAACATATCTTTATATTGATAGATCAGTGTAAATTCCACCAAAAAAACGTACCAAAATCACCAAGATATGAAGAGATGCGGTTGTGGAAGAAGCTTATGGCAATGATGGTTCGAAGAGATGTCGCAAGAGGGTTATTGGAGGAGCACAAGCTCCATAGTTTCATCGATTAAAACAAGGTAAAAAGGTTTTTTTATCCCGGGCAAAACGTAATTAGTTTATAAAAAATGAAAGGACCCGAGTGCAATTGTTCATAATTCATCTTGTCAATAGACAAAATGAGTGTTGGCAATAGACTTTATGATTATTTATATGTGAAAGCGCAAAGAAATTATAATTTTGGGTTTACTTAATTTTCATAATCCATTTTATAAAATAGATCATTATATATAGTTTTGAACTATACAGAAATGCCCTTCTAATGATTAGTGAGTTGTTAGTTATAGTTTTCAATAGAGAAATTTATAGAAAACCACCCCTTAAATAGGGGGTCTTCACTTAACCATCCCTAAAATTAAAAATTACAAAATACCACCCTTTAAAAGGTCTCTATTTACAAATCACCAACCCTTCATTTATTTTTCGTTAAATTATCATTAATATATATTATATTTTAATATTTTTAAACTCAAATTTGATTATAAATTTATTTAAAATTTGAATTTAAGGGTTGGATTTCATTTTAGGGATCATTTATTTATTTATTTTAAAATAATAATAAATATTGCCTAGAACTATTTGTGTTTGAAAATGTTTATGAATTTTTAAAATATTAATTAAATTACTCTGTTATTTATAATTGATTAGGAATCATAATGTCTATTTATAAAGTTAAAAATAACCTTAAAATTATTATTTGTTAGCAGTTTAATATTGTCGTTCAATAATGAACCTTTGATAACAATAATTATATTTAAGTTATATGATTAATTTATAACCGAATTTTTTAAAAATTTATAAACATATTGAGGTAAAAGGTATGTGAATTCCCCCATATATATAAAGTTTTCTTTTATAAAAAAAGGTTATTTATAACAAATAAAATGGATCAAACTCATATTTTAAGTTGAAAATATTAAAATATAATATATTTAATACTAGGTTAACAAAAATAGGTGAAGGGCGGTGATTTGTTAATGCAGACTATTTAAGGAGTGTTTTTTTTGTAATTTAAATTTAAGGGTGGTTAAGTGAAAAACCTTATATTTAAATGGTGATTTTATGTAAATTTCACTTTTCAATAAAGTAAAAAAAATTATGTAATAAATAAGGGTAAATTAATATTTTTGTTGATTTTTTGTTAACATTGTGCATATTGTCAGAACATACGGACTATTGATAAGGTGTTAAAACAGCTATTGGCAAGATGAATTCTACCAAATTGCACAATTAAGTCCTTCCCATTTATTTGTTATTCCTATGGCTTCCGGGGTATTCACGAATTGAATTGGCTCCAATAATTGAAATCCAAGTTGAGGGATGTGAATGAGACCAAAATGAGTCCCACATCAAAAGTTGAACATAACGAGCCTTAGTATATAAGCTGGTGGGCTACTCTTTCTATTGCCAATTGGTTTTAGAATGGAACCTCACTTGACTTGTGTGTTAAGCTACTAGCGCATGTGCGCCCGTGCACATGACCCCCAGTCATCGGTTCGAGTCGGACTTTGATAGTAAGTAATTAAACCTATTCGATTCCTCCAACGTACCATATATTATCCAAGTACGAGTAAAAACATCTTGATTGACAATTCAATGCTGAAGTAGCTTTTTTTTTTAATTATTATTAATATTGAATGTTGGAAATGATCAACTTAGAAAGCTTAATATACACCTACGGGCATGCTACATCAAACGAAAAAGACAAGATCAAGCCAACTTGCAATTAAAATATCAAAGAACCGGGGTCTAAAAGACATTTGAATTCGTCCAATTTCAACATAAATTCCAAAAAGAAGTTGACAAATTGATTTGAATTGGCTACAATAATTGAAATCCAAAGTATCACAAAAATAAGTAGTCGAAACCCTAAAAATCTAACCCCGAATTTCCTGCCTTGATCTCTCAAACAAGCGATCGTCTATTCATGTTTTAAATTTGGAAGATTTGGACGTCCTTCTTACCTTTGTGTTTTGATTAACTATTCTATCATTATGCTTATTAGATTTTGAGGCGCGTTTAACTTAATAAGATTCAAATATTAGGTTTTTCATGAGACTTTAAATTTTTTATTCAGGGTTTCTTTCTTTGTTCGACTAGGGAAAATAGGAAGAATTTAGTTGTTCAATTTGCTAAAATTCGTCTTATCTATAGCCATTTCAACATCTTGTTATTAGCATCACTTTAGTTAGAATGACATGTTTTGACGAAGTGATGAAGTAATAAAGTGTGGGTGAATTGAAAATCATACTCTTTATTTAGACTATTTTGTACAAATACTCATTTATTTTAAAAATTACATTAACCATATTTTCTTTACAGCTCACTTTCTAAGTTTCTACAATCATTTTCTCCTCATTAAAACATTAAAAGAGTTTGAAATGTCCAAAATACCTCTCACTATTACATTTTTTAAGTTTATACCGTAGTACAAAGTATTATTGTTACTGTCGAGGTTTAGGGTTGGAGATTTCATATATAATATATTGACGTTTCAATATAGGTAAGAATAGAGCTGGCAATTCGGTCGTTCGGGTCGGGTTCGGGTCAGGCTTGCTCGGGTCGGGTCACAGACGGGTCGGGTCAATTCGAGTAAAATTTATGGTCGGGTACTGGTCGGGTCGGGTTCGGGTCGGGTTCGGTCATAATGAATTTTAGATTGGTCGGGTTTCGGGTTAAATCGGGTCATGCCCATTCGGGTTCGGGTCAAAGCGGGTCGGGCTCGTTCGGGTTTCCGGTCAAGAGGTCGGTCGGTCTCATTTGAGTTTTGAATCAAAGTGGGTATAGCCGTATAGTTGGTTTGAGTTTTCGGTCGAATCATATTCGACCCGTTTGGATAATTAGGTTGATTTTGACTCGGTTGAATACTTAAATATGTAATTTACTTAAAATCAATGATTTTGACTCGGTTGAATACTTAAATATGTAATTTATTTAAAATAAATGATTTTGACTCGGTTGAATACTTGAATATGTAATTTTGACTCGGTTGAATACACTCATTGTCATTGACTCATAGGTTGTGGACCGATTTTCAAAAAAGTCATAATCGGAAATTCGGTATTCTGCAACATCGTCTTTTTTTAAACATTTAAACCAATTGATCGGTAATCAAATTAATTGTACATTTAGGATTTAACCTTATTTTAACTAGCAAGCTGCAAATGGGCTTATTTGTGGTTTGACTATATTATTGACCCATATCATTTTCAATGCTCATTTCATTTTTAGCTTTTGGCCCATTAGTTTTTTTTCATTATTATTATTAGTTTTTAACAAATCTAGATATAAATAATTAATTCTATCAAAATATAATAATATAGATAAAAATAAAATAACAACTACAAAATTATTGATTTGGATATAAAATCATGTATCATAATTCATACAAATTATGGAATATGGATTCAAAGTCGGGTCGAGTTGAGAGTCGGGTCGGGTTCAGAGTCGGGTCAGGTTCAAAGTCGGGTCGGGTTTGGGTCGGGTTTATCTGTGTTCGGGTCTGTTTCGAGTCGGGTCAGGTTCGGGTCGGGTTCGGTCTCGGGTTACGGATGACTTCAGGTTTTCGGGTTTCGATCGGGTTTGGGTTCGGGTGAGTCGGGTCAGGTTTTCGGGTCGGGTCAGATTTTGCCAGCTCTAGGTAAGATGGTTGCGGGCGATGAGTAGCAAACAAAGTAAGAATAAAGGGTGGTTAATGCAATTTTGAAAATTAAGGGTGGTTTTGTGCAAAATAGCCTGAATAAGGGGTACATTTTGTGATATTTTTCCAACTACCTTTTCTTATACAGTACTACGTAAATTGTAACATAAAGACTAGAATCAAATTGCTGAAATCAGTTGAAATTCTAGAATCAAAACCGTTGATGAGAGGAGTATTCAACCATGAATCTTATTCTAGAATCCAGAACGACTTATTTAAGAAATTATTTCACGTCTTTGTTTAGCTCCAAAAAAATTGGAACTTGTTAAAATTGAAAAAGAAAGGGAAGTTATTTTGCTCTTTCCATTAAACTTTGAGCTTTTTGGCAAAAATATGTTGCTTGTGATCTGTTTGCATTTGGTATTACTGCCTTTCACGGTGGCTCATGCCGGGACCCACTCCGGTAGAGCAGGTTGTCCGGCAAGCAAGAGACTCAGCCTGAGCATTGGAGGGATCGTCGATCGTGGGTCCCGGATGGGTAGGGAGCAGGAAGTGGCCATGAAGATGGCAGTTGAGGAGGTGAATGAAAGACTGCTTGAATCACTATAAGCTGCAGCTGCATTTGGTTGATTCTAATGGGAGCTCGGCGCGTGCTATTTCTGGTGGTAAGTTACCAATTTGTGAACTGAATTGAAATAATCCTGAACTTTAAAGACACTTGGGAAGTAAGAACCATACCTATTTTGTAGCCAAGGAGATGGATTTCGAGCTACGCCAACCATTTTATTCTTCATAGGGCTTCTTTAATCTCTGCTACTTTAAAGAAAGACAAACCCGAAAACTAATGAAATGAAAGAGATTACTCATAAGATGAAATACAAAAAATGCTACCACATGAGATTACAATCAGAGTATCAGACTAACACAATTAAGGCAAGAACATTGAATTCTGAATGCAAGGAAGATGAGCTCAAAGTAATATACGTACCTATATATCGGAAGCTTCATCCTCAAAGAAATATACGCATCACAAAATCTACCACTCTATGATTAGCCTTGTTTAGACCAACCCCTCGTTTGTTTTTAGGTAAGGAAAGATAATGGTTACCCTTCTGAATCTAGTCCATTTCTAAATTAAGATTCATTTATAAATATTTTAACCATTACACCTTCCTTACCCCCATTTGATTACCTAATTTGAGGATAGGGTAATCATATCCACTAGGATGTTCTAACCATTTCTCTCTCTCCTTCTCTAGACTCACAAAAAAAGTGATGATCATACAAATTTTACACATAAATTTGATTCTTTTCCCTTCTATTCCCTACTACTCAAACAAACAAGGCCTAAATTCAAATTTGGATTCATCAAGAAATGTTTACCTTCTGTCTTCTGAGTAACATCGGAAACCTGAAGCAGCTATTTCCACATTTGATTGTCTTCTGTGCAGCTATGAAACTAATAGATAGGGTAAAAGTGGAATCACTAATTGGGAGGCTGCACTTTCAACAAGCTGCAATGATAACCGATATTGATGAACAATCAACTCAAATCCCACTGATATTGCTAAATCCAACAGCAGTAACATCGCCATTGGTTCAGCTACAATCACAAAATCTGATCCAAATGTCAGATGACATTACTGTTCACGTGCAGTGCATAGCTTCAATAGTTGGCCATTTTCGATGGTCAAAGGTGTCGGTCATTTACGAACAAGACGGAGCTTTTACCCTCAATTCTTGGATGATCACCACTCTTTCTGATGCACTTAAATCTGTGGATGCGACAATAGAACAGTACAAGGCGTTCCAGCATCGTGCATCTTCAGGCTGGGACCCTGTAGCAACAGTAGAGAATGGCCTCAGTGAGCTTAGAACCAAAACAAACCGCGTATTCATTATTGTAAAATGTTCTCTGGAGCTAGCTACCAATATTTTTCTCAAGGCAAAGAATATGGGAATGATGAGCAAAGGGTATGTTTGGATAGTTTCAGATGAGATTGCAAGCCTCATACAATCTCTAGATTCATCAGTCATTGCTTCCATGCAAGGTGTCATTGGCTACAAAACTTTCTTCAATGACACAAGCTCTTCTTTTAGAGCATTCAGAAGCAAATTTCAGCAAAACTATGGAGCAAAATATCCTGAAGATGGCGATTATAATCCTAGCATATTTTCCCTGAGAGCATATGATGCAATTCAGGCCATTTTCAATGCCTCAAAGAATCCAGAAGGAGAGATTGTTACAAGTGCACTGGTGCAGAACATTTTGTCAACCAAATTAAGTGGATTAAGTGGTGGCCTAAGCTTCAATTACGGAAAATTGTCAGTGCTACCGGCGTTTCAGGTCATTAACATCATTGGTAAAAGCTACAATGAACTAGGCTACTGGTCTACAACAACTGGATTCTCAAAGGACCCCCCTAGTGGAGATAACAGAATAGAGAAAGCCACTGAATTAGAACCAATTTACTGGCCTGGTGGCCAACAGACGGTTCCACCTGGATGGAATCTCGGAGGGAGAAGAGAGGCACTAAGGATAGGTGTACCAGCAAAGGGCGCCTTTCGTCAATTTGTCAGTGTCACCCATGATCCTGAACTGAACAGGACAGTGGTTTCAGGGTTCTCAATTGATGTGTTTAAGGCAGCTCTGAAACATCTATCTTATCAGCTACAATATGATTTGGTTCCCTACTATGGAGATTATAGTGAACTGGTGCACCAAATTTATCTGAATGTAAGCAATACTTTTCTGCCTGAAATCATTCTTTAATATGTGTTCATGTGACATGTACAAAACAAAAAAACTAATTTTGTTACTTGCAAAAATGGAAAAAAAAAAGAACTTTGATGGTGCAGTAGGGGATATCAACATATTGGCACACAGATGCGAGTGGGCAGATTTTACTCAGCCATATGTGAAGTCAGGATTAGTTTTGGTAGTGCCAGAAAAACCTGATGCAACAAAGGAGACATGGATGTTCATGGAAGTCTTCGAGTTGAAGATGTGGATTCTTATCCCATCAATGAGTGTCTTCATAGGCTTTGTTGTCTGGCTAATAGAACACGGAGATAATAGGGAGTTCGGGGAAGGTCCAATCTCACAACAAGTTGGCAATATGCTGTGGTTTTCCGTTCAAGTCCTATTCTTTGTGCAAAGTAAGTACATGATGCTTTTTTTAAAGTACAGTATAATCGATACTCGGTTATAAATGATGTATGCCTAATGCATCAAAAAAATCATTGCCTATACGTACCTGTCTAAACATACCTTCGACGATTTTCATTTGTGCAGAGGAATCCCTAAAAAGGAATCTGTCCAAACTCGTCCTGGCACCATGGCTGTTTCTGATACTGATGCTTACTGCAAACTTCACAGCTACACTTACTTCCAAGCTGACTGTTACACAGCTGCAACCTTCTGCTGCTGATATTGAAACATTAAGACGGGATAATGCGGTTATTGGATGCGATAGGCTGTCATTTACTTGCCATTATCTGGTAAATGTTCTTCAAATCAAACATACGAATGTCCGAGAGATCAGATTAATGGATGATTATCCAGGAGCCTTCCAAAGAGGTGAAATCAAGGCTGCTGCCTTTGTTACTGAACATGCCAACGTTTTCCTAGCAAAATACTGCAAGGGATTCACTTTGGCCGGACCAACCTTCACCTTTGGTGGTTTAGGCTTTGTGAGTTCTCTTTCTGATCATTTGCTTCTAGGTCATCATAATTCAATGGAGCTCAGCAAATAAATTTTCTTTTTTCTTCTCAGGCATTTCAGAAAGAATCTCCTTTGACTGCTGACGTGTCTCGAGCAATCCTAAGTGTAATTGAAGGTGGAGAACTGGGAAATATGGAAAAAGAGATGCTCTCCCATTACAATTGCAGCAGTCCAGATGCCACAAACAACGACACATCAGGGTTAGGATTCAGGCCTTTTTCCAGCCTGTTCTATATCTCAGGTGGCATAGCTACTACAGCATTTCTGATGACCATCATTCCACAGATGAAAAAGATGCTTAGTTTCATGGTGGGACTTCTTTTCAGGGAAAGGATCTCTGATGAAACACGTCCAGAAAATGAAGTCTCAAATCACTCAAGTTGATCAAATCACTCAAAACAACAACAACAACCCAGTATATCACGCGATTAAGCAGGGTTTGGGCCCTTTGGGGGTCAGGATGTACGCACACTGAACAAGTCGAGAGAGTGTTTCCAATAGACCCAGATCAGTAAGACACATCAACCACATCGGACCAGGCCACACAGAAGGGGAAAAGAGTAAGTACAGAAGCCGAAAAGAAGTCAGAAAAGAAGCATAGACAAAATCACTCAAGAACGCAACCTTTTTTTAAATGCAATTGCAGATGTTAAATGAGGGATGGTGTCACCTAGAAAATTGAAGGGATTTTTTTTTATCAGGGATCTAGCAAAGGGGAAATGAGCGGAAATTAGCGAATAAGAAAGCAGATAGGTGAAAAGGTGGTACCTTTGGAGCTCGGGAGATTGCAATGGAGAGCCAGTGAAGACACCAGCAAAAACAATGGCACAGATGATGAAGAAGATAAAGACAAGAAATTTGCTACCCACTGCCATGTTATGTATAGATCAATTGGGCCTAGAATTGCATTTATTGGGCCTCGAATTGAATTATCCAATAATTAAACAACCCAGTGACTTAAAAACTGTAGTATTTTTTTTTTGAGCAACTGTAGTATTATTTTCACGAACAAACCAATGAGATTAGAATAACATGTCTAGTTGCCCTAATGCGTCTCGGACTCTCGGAGTGAGGGATTAATGAGAGGTTCGGAGTTTGATTCTTATGGCATTATCTCCACCCTTTCTCTTGGAAGAAGAAGAACACGTCTAGTTGTTAAGCTTTGTAGTTGGGCTTTGACTTCTGTTGAGTTGCAGAGTAGCCAGTGGGGTTTATCCTTTAAAGCTAGCAAGACTCAATCTGACTCGATCCGACCAAAAAATCAAACGTCATACACAATTCGAATATGAACTCAAATCTAACCCATTTTTTACTCGACGCATGAATTGATCCGAAGACAGACAAACTCGACTTATGCTATACCCGATTCAAATCAGACCCGACTCCCTTATAATCGCTAGAATTTCCTTACTTTTAAGCATACTAATAGAGCGAATTTCATATAATGAAACTTAATATAACTAAATAAATAAAGTTTAATAGTAAAAAATTAAGATAAATAAATTATTATTATTATTTTATAATAAAATTAAATGTGACTCAACTTTGTCCGACTCAATCTAATTCAACTCGAAATCTATTCAAACCAAACCTATAATATACTCTACATTGATCGATTCAACGTTAACCAAACCGTATTACCCGAAAGTGACCCAACCAGGCAACCACCTTATTCCAACAATATGTGGACGACGGCAATTTGGTGGTTTGTAATCCGACGTCACGGACTTTGAATTTGGCGTGGCTTTGACTCAGAGGAATACAGGATAAACAATTAAGTAAATAAAAGTAGTCCATGAAGGACAATGATGATCCTCTATAACACTTTGTGTGACATTAGGTGTAACACAAAATTAGTTATGCTATAAATTTACAATAAAAAAAATTCCAAAAATTATATTTATGTTTTAAACACTTGTTAGTATATGTTTATAAATTTTTTTTGATGAAAATACATGTTCTATAATTTTTAGAAAATCTTATGGCAAAATAAGTAATATTTGATTTATATAAAATTTAAATACATAATTTTTCATCAAATTTTTTTACAAACATATACTAACAAGGGTTTAAAACATAAATATAATTTTTGGAATTTCTTTTATTGCAAATTTATAGTATAATTAATTTTGTGTTACACCTAGTGTTATAGCATAAGAAATTTATAGCATAATTTCTTTTTTTTGCTTGGGATTTTTCGGATAAGGGATTATTTAAGCTGTTCTTATCTGTGAAAGTGCAATGAAATTACAATTTTGGGTTCAATTAATTTCCATTCTCCATTTGATAAAAATATGTTATTTTAGATATTTTTGAACTATACAAAAGTGCATTATTAGTTATAGTTTTCAATAGGAAAATTTACAGAAAATCATCCTTTAAATACGAGGTTTTCACTTAACCACCCTAAAATTAAAAATTATAAAAAAAAACCACTATTTTTTTATATAATGGGCAAAACACAGGATATCCTTGATTAGCAAGGACCATCCTTACAAAACTCCCTATTCAAACGAAGATTCAACAAGTTACAACTTAAATTAGAGTTTGCAATGAAATCCGCACTTCGATTTGCTTCTCTGCAAAAAAAACCTAACCTTTAAATAGTCTCTATTTACAAATCACCACCCCTTCATCTATTTTTCTTTAAACTATAGTTAAAAATATCATATTTTAATATTTTTAAACTCAAATATATAAATTTATTTAAAATTTGAATTTAAGGGCTGAATTTCTTTTTAGGGATCGTTTTGTTTATTTTTTAAAAACAATAATAAATATAGCCTATAATTATTATCCCAATATGTGTTTGAAAATGTTTATAAATATTTAAAATATTAAGTAAATTACTCTTTATTTATAATGGATTAGAAATCATAATGTCTATTTATAAAGTTAAAAATAACCTTAAAATTATTATTTATTAGTAGTTTAAATATTGTTGTTCAATAATTAACCTTTGATAAAAACTAAAAAAGGTCTATAGTTATATTTAAGTTATACGATTAATCAGTAACCTAATTTTTAAAAAATTTACAAACATTTTGAGGTAAAAGGCATGCAAATTCCCCCATATATATAAAGTTGAACTTATTAAAATATAATATATTAGTAGTTTTTTTATATAAAAAAATGTTATTTATAACAATAAAATGGATCAAACTCATATTTTAAGTTGAACTTATTAAAATATAATATATTTAATGCTAGGTAAACAAAAATAGGTCAAGGGTGGTGATTTGTTAATGGAGACTATTTAATGGGTGTATTTTTTGTAATTTTAAATTTAATGGGTGTTTAAGTGAAAAAACTTATATTTAAAAGGTGGTTTTCTTTCCCTTTTCGATAAAGTAAAAAAGTTGTGTAATAAATAAGGGTAAAATAAGTATTTTTTTTTGTTGATTTTCTTGAAAATTTGTGCATATAGTTAGAACATATGGAATTATGGACTATTGATAAGGTGTTGAAACGGTTATTGAGAAGATAAATTCTACCCAATCGTACAACTAAATTCTTCCCATTTATTTATTAGGGTACAGTGAGTCGAAAGGTGACAAACCACAAATGATTGCGATTAGAAATCCCAAAAAGACGTTGATCGACACTTTGTAGTTTGATTTGTATTGGCTCTAGTAATTGAAATCCAAAGTAAGTAATTAAACCTATTCGATTCCTCTAACCATTATCCAAGTACGAGTAAAAACATCTTAATTGACAATTCAATGGTGAAGAGATTTTTTTTAAGTATTATTAATATTGAATGTTGGAAATGATCAACCTAGAAAGCTTAATCTACACCTACTAACATGCCACGTCAAACGAAGAAGACGAGATCAAGCCAACTTGCAATTAAAATATCAAAGAACCGGTCGAAAAGACATTTGAATTCATCCAATTTCAACATGAATTCCAAAAAGACATTGACAATTTGATTTGAATTGGCTACAGTAATTGAAATTCAAAGTATTTCAAGTAGTCGAAACCCTAAAAATCTAACCTCAAATTTCTTGTCTTGATCTCTCAAACAAGCGATCATCCATTCATGTCTTTTATTTGAAAGATTGGAGCTTAATTGTGATGCTCTTCGTACCTTTGTGTTTTGATTAACTATTATGTTATTCCATCATTATACGTATTAGATTTTGATGTGTGTTTAGTTTAATAAGATTCAAAGATTGGGTTCTTCGTGAGATTTTAATAAAAGAGATATAATATGATATATTCATATTTAACAAATATGGGTAAAATCTTGTAAAAAAAATATATCGATATCTAACGCAATTTTGTAAAATATTATCTTAAGCATATATTGCTATAGTAATCTTCTAAAAATATATCGATATCTAACTAAATTGGATAAAATATTATCTTAAGCATATATTTCGATCTATATATAAATTAAGTGGAATGGAATTGGATAAAAATTTAGTAAAATCTTATCTTGAGAATATATATTGCTATATTGTACTCCCTCTGTTAAGAAAAACATGCCGTTTTAGGATGTAAATCTTGTTAAAAAAACATGTCATTTTAGGTATTTTGCCATCTAGTTCACAAAACTGTCCTTGTAATGATTAGATATGTGTTAGTTGTAGTTTTCAATAAAGGAAAAAAATTAAGTGTATAAGTGTATTTTTGTTTATTTTTTAAAAAGTGTGCAGATTTCTAAAATGATAAGTTTTAATTAACAGATGGAGTATTAATTAATGGGAAAAAATGCAATAAGTTAAAAATACTACAAGAAGCCAACACATGTCACAAATAATTTCTCCTTTACTTTGTATTATACAGTATATAATTAATGATTACATTAACCATATTTTCTTTACAGCTCACTTTCTACCATCATTTTCTCCTCATTAAAAAACATTAAAAGATAGTTTGAAATGTCCCAAATACCTCTGACTATTACATTTTTTAAGTTCATACAAAGTATTATTGTTACTGCCTTACCGAGGTTTAGGGTTGGAGATTTCATATAATATATTGACGTTTCAATATAGGTAAGATTGTTGCGGGTGATGAGTAGCAAACAAAGTAAGAATAAAGGGTGGTTAATGCAATTTTGAAAATTAAGGGTGGTTTTGTGCAAAATAGCCTAAATAAGGGGTAGATTTTGTTATATTTTTCCACTTCCCTTTTCTTGTAGTATAAAGAATTAAAATAAGCTGCTGAAATCAGTTGAAATTCTACATTCAAAACCGTTGATGAGAGGAGTAGCTAATTACCAGCCACACAGTATTCAACCATGAATCTTATTCTAGAATCCAGAACGGCTTATCTAAGGAATTATTTTAAGTCTTTGTTTAGCTACAAAAAATTGGAACTTATTAAATTTGAAGAAGAAAGAGAAGTTATTTTGCTCTTTCCATTAAACTTTTAGAGCTTTTTGGCAAAATATGTTGCTTGTGATCCGTTTGCATTTGGTTTTACCGTCTTTCATGCAGTGGTGGATTCAGAATTTTTTTTAAAGGGGGCTAATTTTTTTTTTGCATGTATGTAAGAGAAAATAATTTTTTTTGTTTAAATATATTATAAAAACTTTAAATTTGTGATTTAAATAGATATTTTTATGTAAAAAATTAAAGAAAGACAAAAAATTTTAAAAAATGAGATTTTTTTATATGTATATCAGTATATATAGAAAAGAGTATTTTTGTTAAAATATATTGGAAAAGACTTTAAATTTGATATTTAATCAGACATTTTTAGTAGAAGAAAACTAAGAGAAATTAAAATTATAAAAAAATAAAGCTAATGGGATTTGAACTTATGACATCGAGCTTATGAACACTCCTTCCCAGCTAAGCTAAACTATCTTAATGATTCATTACTCCGTTTAGACTTTTTTATCTAAAAAATGAGTAAAAATTGCCAACAAAAAAAATCTGTATTTTTTTTTCTCAATTTTTTTTCCCGAGTTAGGGGGACTTCAGCCACCCCGAGCCCCCTGTATCCGCCACTGGTTTCATGGTGGCTCATGCCGGGATCCACACCAACAGAGCATTTGGTTTTACTGCCTCTCCGAAATCTCAGATTGGCTCATACTTTTTTTTTAAAAAAAAAAGGATTAGAGTGTAATATGTTGTCATTTATTTCGCCAATAGACAAAAAAACATCTTGCCAATAGGCATTCTCTTTCTTGTAATTTTGTTGTAAATAATAATCAATATACTGAAATTGTGTGGAAAGAGAGGGGATGTTGAAGGCTTGAAGCAAAGGAAATGAAAATAGAAAGGAAGACTTCAAAATCAGTTGAAATTCCCACTGTTGATGAGAGTAGTAGCTAATTACCAGCCATAGAGTGTTCAACCATGAATCTTATTCTAGAATCCAGAACGACTTATATAACAAATCATTTTCAGTATTTGCCTTAAAAAAGGAACTTCTCAATTTGAAAAAGAAATCCATCAAACTTTTAGAGCTTGTTGGCAAAAAATGTTGCTTGTGATCTGTTTGCATTTGGTTTTACTGCCTTTCAAGGTGGCTCATGCCAAGACCCACATCAGCGGAGCTGGTTGTCTGGCGAGCAAGAGACTCAGCCTGAGGATTGGCGGGATCATTGATCGTGGATCCCGGATGGGTAGGGAGCAAGAAGTGGCCATGAAGATGGCAGTTGAAGAGGTGAATGAAGACTGCTTGAATCACTATAAGCTGCAGCTGCATTTGGTTGATTCTAATGGGAGCTCGGCACATGCTATTTCCGGTGGTAAGTTGCCTACTTGTGTAATTAAATAATCTTAAACTTTAGGGTCTTTTTGTTTGTGTAGTAGGGAAAAGAATCAAATTTTATATGTAAAATGTATATGATCATATTTTTTTTTCGAGTCTAAAGAAAAGGAGAGGGAAATGGTCAAAGCATCCTAGAGGATATGATTGCCCTATGCTAAAATTAGGTAATGAAATGGAGGTAGGGAAACAAATTTTGTATAAAAAAACGAGGGAAAGAGTGTAATGGTTAGAATATTGATGAATGAATTATGGACTAGATTAATGAGGTTAACCATTACCGTTCCCTATTTTGTAATCTCTACAAATTTAAAGAAAGACATACCCGAAAACTAATGAAATGAAAGATACTACTCATATGATGAAATAAAAAAAATGCTACCACATGAGATTACAATCAAACTAACACAATTAAGGCAAAAAGAATGAGTTCTGAATGCAAGGAAGAAAAGCTCAAAGTAGTGTACATACCTACATATATAGGAAGATTCAGCCGAATACAATATCTGCTCCATTTCTTGAAATGCAGTGACTATTTTCTGAAAGTTGTAGCACAAAATTTACCACTCCATGATTAGCCTTGTTTAGACTACATTCAAATTCAGATTCATCAAGGAATTTTTACCTTCTGTCTTCTGAGTAACATCAGAAAACTGAAGCAGCTATTTCCACATTTGTTTCCCATCTGTGCAGCAATGAAACTAATAGATAATGTGAAAGTGGAATCACTACTTGGCAGGATGCACTTTCAACAAGCTGCAATGATAACCGATATTGATGAAAAATCAACGCAAATCCCACTGATATTGCTAAATCCAACTGCTGTGACCCCGCCGTTGGTTCAGTTACAATCACAAAATCTGATCCAAATGTCAGATGACATTACTGTGGATGCACAGTGCATAGCTGCAATAGTTGGCTACTTTCAATGGTCAAAGGTGTCAGTCATTTACGAACAAGACGGGGCTTTTACCCTCAATTCTTGGATGATCACCACTCTTTCTGATGCACTTAAATCTGTGGATGCGACAATAGAACAGTACAAGGCGTTCCAGCATCGTGCATCTTCCGGTTGGGACCCTGTAGCAACAGTAGAGAATGGCCTCAGTGAGCTTAGAACCAAAACAAACCGCGTATTCATTATTGTAAAATGTTCTCTGGAGCTAGCTACCAATATTTTTCTCAAGGCAAAGAATATGGGAATGATGAGCAAAGGGTATGTTTGGATAGTTTCAGATGAGATTGCAAGCCTAATACAGTCCCTAAACTCATCAGTCATTGCTTCCATGCAAGGTGTCATTGGCTACAAAACTTTCTTCAATGACACAAGCACTTCTTTTAGAGCATTCAGAAACAAATTTCAGCAAAACTATGGAGCAAAATATCCTGAAGACGACGAATATAATCCTAGCATATTTTCCCTAAGAGGATATGATGCAATTTGGGCCATTTTCAATGCCTCAAAGAATCCAGAAAAAGAGATTGTTCCAAGTGCACTGCTGCAGAACATTTTGTCAAGCAAATTAAGCGGATTAAGTGGCGACATAAGCTTCCATAACGGAAAACTGTCAGCGCCACCAGCCTTTCAGATCATTAACGTCATTGGTAAAAGCTATAATGAACTAGGATACTGGTCTACAGCAACTGGATTCTCAAAGAGCCCCCCTAGTGGAGATAACAGAATAGAGAAAGCTACTGAATTAGAACCAATTTACTGGCCAGGTGGCCAACAGACAGTTCCACCTGGATGGGATCTCGCAGTGAGAAAAGAGTCACTAAAGATTGGTGTACCGGCAACTGGTGTCTTTCGTCTATTTGTCAATGTCAACCATAATCGTGAACTGAACAGGACAGTGGTTTCAGGGTTCTCAATTAATGTGTTTAAGGCAGCTCTGAAACATCTATCTTATCAGCTACAATATGAGTTGATTCCCTACTATGGAGATTATGATGAACTGGTGCACCAAATTTATCTGAATGTAAGCAATACTTTTCTGCCTGAATTCATTCTTTAATATTATTCATGTGACATGTACAAAACAAAAAATTAATTTTGTTACTTGCAAAAATGGGGAAAAAAAGAACTTTGATGGTGCAGTAGGGGATATCAATATATTGGCACACAGAAGCGAGTGGGCAGATTTTACTCAGCCATATGTGAAGTCAGGATTAGCTTTGGTAGTGCCAGTAAAACCTGATACAACAAAGGAGACATGGATGTTCATGGAAGTCTTCGAGTTGAAGATGTGGATTCTTATCCCATCAATGAGTGTCTTCATAGGCTTTGTTGTCTGGCTAATAGAACACGGAGATAATAGGGAGTTCGGGGAAGGTACAATCTCACAACAACTTGGCAATATGCTGTGGTTTTCCTTTGCAGTCCTATTCTTCGTGCAAAGTAAGTACATAATACATTTTTTTAAATCACAGTATACTGATACCCGGATATAAATGATGTATGCCTAATGCAACAAAAAAACCATTGCCTATACGTACCTGTCTAAACATACCTTCAACGGTTTTCATTATGCAGAGGAATCCCTAAAAAGGAATTTGTCCAAACTCGTCCTGGCACCATGGCTGTTTCTGATACTGATGCTGACTGCAAACTTCACAGCTACACTTACTTCCAAGCTGACTGTTACACAGCTGCAACCTTCTGCTGCTGATATTGAAACATTAAGACGGGATAATGCGGTCATTGGATGCGATAGGCTGTCATTTACTTGCCATTATCTGGTAAATGTTCTTCAAATCAAACATACGAATGTCCGAGAGATGAGATTAATGGAGGATTATCCAGCAGCCTTCCAAAGAGGTGAAATCAAAGCTGCTGTCTTTGTCACTGAACATGCCAATGTTTTCCTAGCAAAATACTGCCGGGGATTCACGGTGGCTGGACCAACCTTCACATTTGGTGGTTTAGGCTTTGTGAGTTCTCTTTCTGATCATTTGCTTTTAGAGTTCTAGGTCATCATAATTCAATGAAGCTCAGCAAATAAATATTCTTTTTCTTCTCAGGCATTTCAGAAAGAATCTCCTTTGACTGCTGACGTGTCTCGAGCAATCCTAAGAGTAATTGAAAGTGGAGAACTGGGAAATATGGAAAAAGAGATGCTCTCCCATTACAATTGCAGCAGTGCAGATGCCACAAACAACACATCAGGGTTAGGATTCAGGCCTTTTTCCAGCCTGTTCTATATCTCAGGCGGCATAGCTACTACAGCATTTCTGATGACGATCATTCCACGGATGAAAAAGATGCTTAGTTTCATGGTAGGACTTCTTTTCAAGAAAAGGTTCTCTGATGAAACATGTCAAGAAAAGGAAGTCTCAAATCACTCAAGTTGATCATATCTGTCAAGAAAGCAATCTTTTTTTTTTAATTCAATTGCAGATGTTAATGAGGGATGGTGTCACCTAGAAAATTGAAGGGATTTTTTTTTTATCAGGGATCTAGGACAGTTAGGGAGTGGGAATTGGTCACGAAAATGGAAATTGCAGATGTATGAGCAAGCTTTATAAGAATGTTTTAATCATACTACAGGCTACAAATGCATTTGGCTGATTCACAAATCACCAGGGAGCTCAGCCAGTGTTATTTCTGCTGGTAAGTGTCCTATTTGCGTACTACCATTATCCTGAACTCCTACAGGAAAATCAAACAAATCAACTAATTTAAAAAGACTGGTGTGCAAAATGAAATAGATAAAAGTAGCTGCATTATGTATACTCTGATTCCATGGCCTAATAATGAAGGCAAAAAGATTCCCATTTCAGGGAAGATGCTGACAAATAAAATTTATTTTTTTATTGCAATGTATGCCCTATTTCTTGCAATATGTCATGCCTACTTGCATATATTGAAATTGTTGGGAAAATTGAAAAAAAAAATAAGAGGGGAAAGGTGCAAAAGAAGATGCTCAAAGGGCTTCTCATGGCACTAATGGGAAGTTAGTACAAAAGGCCTTTTACAGGCTTACAAATAAAAACCCTAACAAATAACCCTCTAACAGAAAAGAGGAATGGGTGGCACCTTGATAACGATTTAGGGATATATGGAGGTTAAGTGAATACTCTTATAAGGGGTGGTTAGCTGAAAACAACTATAAGGGGTCGTTTGGTATTGATATCTAGATATCAAGATATCGATATCGATATCGGTATCGATATCAAGATATCGATATCGGTTGATATCTTGATATCAAGATATCGGTATCGGTATCAAGATATCGATATCGGGTGATATTGATATCAAGTGATACCTCCCAAAAAATCAGTATATCAAATAAGGCTAAATATGATATCTAGATATCACTTGATATCGATATCTGGCGATACCAAACACAGATATCAGATATCAAGTGATATCTGCAGGATACCAAACACTAGATATCGATATCACTTTAAGTGATATCGATATCTAAGCCATACCAAACACTAGATATCAGATATCGGGGCTGATATCCGATATCTGATATCTAGATATCAATATCAAACAACCCCTAAATAAAGGGTGGTTCATTATACTTTTGCCTAGTATATTTTTGTATAAAATACATCAAATATATTTTATGAATTGCGTGTTTACTATGAACTGAATGAGCATCTTCCATGAAAATTCATTTCTCCAATTTTCCTTTTTCAATATAAACAAATGATTGAAAAGACAACTGAGGATTTAGAAAGAATAGAACTATCAGTTTCAGGCGGTATCAGTTGTTGTGCATCTCAGGTGCTGCATCCTTTTATCAAAGTTGTCCCATTCCTGGATTCATACAACTTAAACAGTTCAGAATTGCCTAAAAAATCAATAATTCATATGAAATCTACTTCTAGACTTTCAGTTGCTGAATTTAGTTGAAAAGGGTATGGAATACCGAAGTCATATGACAGAAATAGAGCAAAAGACTTTAAAATCAGTCTAAATTCTGAAGTCAACGGTTGATGAGAGGAGCCGTTAGCATCTACAGGAATCATCAATCAACAAGCAGTGATTATTATATTAGAAAATGCAAAGTCTTTACCTTAAAAACACACAAAACAAAAGAACTTGATTTTAAAGTGAGAAAACTTATTTTGCTCTTTCCATTCATTCAATCCAAACTTACAGAGGAAAATATGTTGCTTGTGCTCTGTTTGCATTTGGCTTTACTGCCTTTAATGGCAGGTCATGCCATTACCACCACCAACACCACCGGAACCCACACCAGCAGGGATGGTTGTCTAGGGAGGAAGGGAGTCAGCCTGAGAATTGGAGGGATTATTGATCGTGGGTCCCGGATGGGTAGGGAGCAGGAGGTGGCGATGAAGATGGCAATTGAAGAGGTGATTGAAGACTGCTTGAATCACTATAAGCTGCAATTGCATTTGGTTGATTCACACGGGAGCTCGGCCCATGCTATTTCTGGTGGTAAGATACTTACGTTTACTGCCGAAATCCTGAACTAAAAAGAGCCACTTAGGAAGTAAGAAACATACCTATATACTCTCTCCGTCCGCCAATACATGTCTTTTTAGCTTATATGATTTTGTCAATAATACATGTCTTTTTAGAGCGAATCATTGCACTTAACCTATTAACTAGCTAATCATTATACTTGATTTTCACTCATGACCAATTGAATTCACTCTAGTTTTTTTACCATTTAACTAGCTTATAGGTTTTCTTAATTACTGGGCATATGGCTAAAAAGGCATGTATTGGCGGATGGAGGGAGTATGTAGCAAACTAAGATGAGTTTCAAGAGTTCTAGGCCAATATGGTCCTTGAGCCCGAAAACTAACGAGATAAAAGAGACTATTCATAGGATGAAATACAAAGAAGGCTATCACATGAGATGCATTAGATTAAGATTTGAGACTAATAAAATTAAAAGAGTCTGAATGCAGGGGAGAAATACTAAAAAGAAATCAATACATATATCATAATTCATAACCTTCATTTGAATGCAACATGTTCTCCATTTCTTGTAATGCCATTATTCCATTTTCTGAAAGTAGGATGACAAAATTAAGGCTCTTTCTGCTCTATATTAATAGCCTTGTTTAGACTAAAATCAACTTCAGATCAGTTAAGAAATTTTCACCTTCTAGGCAATTACAGAAATCTGAAGCACTTACTTCATCTATCTTTGCCTCCTGTGCAGCAATGAAACTAATAAATAGTGTACAAGTTGGCTCACTAGTTGGCAAGCTAAACTTTCCACAAGCTGCAATGATTACCGATATTGATGAAAAATCAACCCAAGTTCCATTCTTTTTACTAAATCCAACTGCTTTAACCCCACCGTTGGTTCAATTACAGTCACAAAATCTGATCCAAATATCAGATGATATGACTGTCCACGCACAGTGTATAGCTGATATAGTTGGTTACTTTCGATGGTCAAAGGTGACAGTCATCTATGAACAAGATGGAGCCTTTGCCCTCAACCTCGGAACAATTACCATTCTTTCTGATGCACTCAAATCTGTGGATGCGACAATAGAGCAATACAAGGCGCTTCCGGCTCCTACATCTTCCGGTTGGGACCCTACAATTACCATAGATAAGGATCTCAGTGAGCTTAGATCCAAAACAAACCGTATATTCATTATAGTACAATGTTCTCTGGAGCTAGCTAAGCACATCTTTCTCAAGGCAAAGCAAATGGGAATGATGAGGAGAGGATATGTTTGGATAATTTCAGATGAGATTGCAAGCTTCATACAGTCCCTAAATTCATCCATCATTGAATCAATGCAAGGTGTCATTGGCTACAAAACTTTCTTCAATGACACGAGCACTTCTTTTAGGGCATTCAAACATAAATTTCAGCAAATGTATGGAGCAATATATCCTGAAGAGGATGAATATAGTCCTAGCATATTTGCTCTAAGAGCGTATGACGTAATTCAGGCCATTTTCAATGCCTCAAAGAATCCAGAAGCAGAGATTGTTTCAAGTGCACTGCTGCAGAACATTTTGTCAAGCAATTTTAGCGAATTAAGTGGCAACATAAACTTCAATAGTGGCCAATTGTCAGTGCCACCGGTCTTCCAGATCATTAACATCATTGGTAAAAGCTACAATGAACTAGCCTACTGGTCTGCAGCAACCGGGTTCTCAAAGGAACCCCCTAGTGTAGATAGCAGCAAAGCAAAACAGATTGGCTCTTCTAAGCCTAGTAACGTTGAATTAGAACCAGTATACTGGCCAGGTGGCCAGCAGACAGTGCCACCTGGATGGGATCTAGGAGGGAGAAAAGAGGCACTGAGGATAGGTGTACCAGCAACTGGCGCCTTTCATCAATTTGTCAATGTCAGCCATGATTCTGAACTGAACAGGACAGTGGTTTCAGGGTTTTCAGTTGATGTGTTTAAGGCAGCTCTGAAATATCTACCTTATCATCTACCCTATGAGTTTGTTCCCCACTATGGAACTTATGATGAAATGGTGCGGCAAATTTATGTAAATGTAAGCAATGTTTCTATATCTGATACAATTTTTTAATATATATGTATGTGATATGTAGAATAGCAACAACTAATTCTATTACCTGCTCAAATGGAAAAAAAAAATAGAACTTTGATGGTGCAGTAGGTGATACCAACATATTGGCAGACCGATGCGAATGGGCAGATTTTACTCAGCCGTATGTGAAGTCAGGATTAGCTTTGGTGGTGCCAGTAAAACCCGATAGAACGAAGGAGACATGGATGTTCATGGAAGTCTTCGAGTTGAAGATGTGGATTCTTATTCCATCAATGAGTCTCTTCGTAGGCTTTGTTGTCTGGCTAATAGAACACAGAGATAACCCGGAGTTCGGGGCAGGCCCAATCTCACAACAAGTTGGCACTATGCTGTGGTTTTCCTTTGCAGTCCTATTCTTCGCGCAAAGTAAGTACATAATAAACATTTTTAAGTACAATAGAGGTTGGGTCATGTGTTAACAACTCTTACGGTGTTAAATGTTAACAAATCAATATTCGGCAAAATTTATCAAATATTCATCACAGTCACTCAATTATTGATCAATGCTTTTGTTAAAATTAATCAAATATTCATCACAGTCACTCAATTATTCACAATTTCCCAAATATTCATCAATATTCGGCAACATTTAAGAAATATTCATCAGAGTAACACAATTACGGGATTGGGGGTGGATACACGCGCAAGGGTTTGAGTTTTTTGGGTGATAATTTTTTTTAATTGCCAATAATTATTAATTGAAATGAATCTCTTAAATGTTGTCGAAAAGATTTGATGAATAATTGAGTGACTATGATGAATATTTGATAAATTTTGCCGAATATTGATTTGTTAACATTTAACACCGTAAGATTTGTTAACATTTGATCCGTATTCAAGTACAATATACTGATACCCGATTATAAATGATGCATGCCTAATGCATCAAAAAAAAAATCATTGCCTATACTTAACTGTCTAACCATACCTTCAACAATCTCCATGTATGCAGAGGAATCCCTAAAAAGGCATATGTCCAAACTTGTCCTGGCACCATGGCTATTTCTGATAGTGATGCTTGCTGCAAATTTCACAGCTGCACTTACTTCCAAGCTGACTGTTGCACAGCTGCAACCGTCAGCTGGTGATATTGAAACACTGAGACGGGATGATGCGAATATTGGATGCAATACGCGGTCATTTACTTGTCAATATCTGATAGATGTTCTTCATATCAAACGTAAGAATGTGCGAGAGATGAGATTAATGGATGATTATCCAGGAGCCTTCCAAAGAGGTGAAATCAAGGCTGCTGTCTTTGTCACTGAACATGCCAACGTTTTCCTAGCAAAATACTGCAGGGGATTCACTTTGGTCGGACCAACCTTCACATTTGGTGGTTTAGGCTTTGTGAGTTCTCTTTCTCATCATTTGCTTCTACATCATCATCATTCAATGAAGCTCAGCGAATATATTTTCTTTTTCTTCTCAGGCATTTCAGAAAGGTTCTCCTTTGACTGCTGACGTGTCTCGAGCAATCCTAAGAGTAATTGAAAGTGGAAAACTGGGAAATATGGAAAAAGATATGCTTTCCCGTTACAATTGCAGCAGTGCAGATACCACAAACAACGACACTTCAAGCTTAGGCTTCAGGCCTTTTTCTGGCCTGTTCTATATCACAGGCGGCATAGCTACTACAGCATTTCTGATGACCATCATTCCGCAGATGAAAAAGATGCTTAGTTTCATGGTAGAACTTCTTTTCAGGAAAAGGATTTCTAATGAAACATGTCCAGAAAATGAAGATTCTAAAGTCTCAAATCAAGGTCCAGCAGCTTCAGGCTGAGGTTGATTGTTATGCTTCATGGCAGGTTAAATCCCGCATACATGACTTGCTTTAGCAACTGCACAAATATGTAAATCTTCTTATATTTACTCTTCCTTGCAGAAAGATGGTATCTCTGCAATGGAACAACATGTAAGTTCAAACTTCAAACCATAGTTTTAGCTTCAATCAAAGGAATCAAGCAAATCTATCACAACTATAAAATAGCATCACCCTACTATCTCAGCAGTATCAATTTTGGATGGCATATATCCAAATTCATTCATGAATTTCACCAAGTGTTACTGGCTTAAATTAGGGTGTTCCTGAATGCTAAATTGATGGAGCAAACATTTGTTAATACATAGATCAAGGTATCAGTGAATAACCTATCAAGGATCAATCTGCTACTATAGCTGTTCTTGATTTTATTATAGCATGCAAAATAAAATGGAAAGGGAGGTCCAATTTCTTCACTTGAAATAATTATATTCCAATTATAATTGGGTCGGGTTTGGAGAAATTTGTCCTTTACAGGTCACTTGTAACTCATGCATGTGCAATTTTTATTTTATTTTATTTTTTTTGCAAAAAACTGCCTTCAACTTCTAACAGTTTTGCAAGGCACATATGTATATCCTTTCCAAAATCTTAAGTTAGGATACAGCTTGAAGCCAACATCCAAATATAGATGTCAGTTAAACGTTTGTACTAAATTTTTAAAGGTTCTGGCTTTGAGCTTAGAGTTTTTTTCGCCATTAAAAACAAGCAATTTGACGTCATCCCTATTGTAATTTATGTTCATATTATAAACGTGATTAAAATGCTTATTCATGGTCAAGAACTCAAGATTCTTCCTTTGCACCACCAAATCACTTGGAATTCCAACTAAGAATTAAAAACACTTTGTAGGAGTTGAAGTAAGAGCTCCATGTAAATTTGAGTGCACAAAATTGCTAGGAAGCTTACCAAGTTGATAAAAATAACTCAACAAAGCAATTTTTTTAATGCAAGATAGCAAGAAGATGCTTGAATAGTCCTAATAATAGAAACTAACAAATCATCTTAACCAAATTATATATCCAGGTTTGAAGTCGACGCCTATACTAATCTATTAATCTTTCACATTTAAATATAAGTATTGTCGGGACAACGGTTCAATGCATATTTGACTTCAAGCCAGGAGATTTCAAATTTTCAATCACGGGAATTTGCAGGAGAAATGCAGAGGCCATAGGATTTCAGTAAGAAAATTCAGATTGTAAATATTTAAATGTAAGAGGTCTTTGTCAAAAACACAATCCTTTCGAAGAAAAATCAGAATCACTTCCTTAGCAAATAATCTATAATAGCTTAAGAAGGTGCAATACAAAGGAAGAGTTAGAAGACTTCTTGTAGGAGTTAAAGTAAGAGTCAGAAGACGCAAGTATGCAACTGCTAGGAAGCTTACAAATTGTTTTACCAAATTATATATCCAGGTTTGATGTGGACCACCTATACTTTTGTATTATTCTTTCATATATAAGTATAACCGAGGAATGGTTCAAGGCACAATTGACTTCAAGCCTTGACATTTCCTTTACAGGAATTTGCAAGAGAAATTCAGAGGCCGTATACCCCAGCACTAACATGTGAAATAACAAGTATGGCCAGGAATGTTGGATTATTATATATAACATTTGAAGTAAAAGGTCAACACCAGAAATGCAAGCCATTTGAGGAAAAAACAGAATCATTTAATACAAGGACGAATTTCTCAATTAAAGACTCCTTAAAATATATTGGAATACCTTTCATTCCTCCTCTCTTGTAAGTTGAAATGTTTCATCAGCTGCTCCTGCTTTTGCTTCTGTTGAGTAGTAGAGCAGCCAGTGCCCATCATAGAGGAAAACATTGCTCAATCAGCCACAATCTGAAAGGAACAATTGCAGGAATAATTGATCTCAGAACCCGCATGGGCAAGGAGCAGGCAATAGCAATGAAGATTGCAGTTGGAGACATCAATCGCTTAACATGTTCAAAGTTATCATTGCATGTATCAGACTCTCATCAGAACTCAGCTCAAGCAATTCTAGCAGGTAAGCATCTGATAAACAAAACTACTTTTTCAGTTGTGTATATCCTTTAAAAGAATCTCCCAAAATGAACATCAAATTATTGGTGCAGCACTTCAGCTGAGTGTCAACAAAGTCCAGGCTCTGGTTGGAACCATTTCCGTGCAAGAAGTCGCACTAATTTCAGGCATTTATGAAACAAAACCCAACATCCCCATCATATCCTTACTTCCTGCAGCCATAACATCTCCTTCAGTTCCACAAACAATGCCTAATTTCCTCCAACTGAGCAATGACATTACCACCCATATTGGTTGCATAGCTGCAATTGTTGATCAATTCCAGTGGAAAAGAGTAACAGCCATTTATGAGCAGAACAAGGGACTAACCTTCGATCCTGGGGTCATTACCCTTTTGTCTGATGCCCTCCAACCCACCGGTGCATTTCTAGAGCATTATATAGCTATACCCCCTATAAATTACCTTTCAAATCCAGAAACCATTATTGAACAAGAGCTAGATAAGTGCAGAAATAAAAGCAGCACGGTCTTCATTGTCTTGTATGCTTCATCAGAACTTTCCACTCTCCTTTTTAAAAAGGCAAAAGAAATTGGAATGATGGCAAAGGGATATGTGTGGATCATCTCTGACCATATTGCAAGTTTTCTTAACTCCTTCAGTCAGCCCACTATTGATGCAATGCAAGGAGTCATTGGTTTTAGAACTGATGTCAATGAGACCAGCAGATCCTTTCGAACATTCAATTCTAAGTTTCGCCAGAGTTACAGCTCCATGTATCCAGAGGAAGAAGAAGAACCCAGTCCAAGCTTGTATGCACTCCAAGCTTATGATACAGTTTGGGCAGTTGCCAAAGACCTGAAGATTCCCAATGGCGGAAGAAATCGGATATTTTTTCCTGGCAGCAGCTTCACTGGCTTGAGCGGAAATTTAAGCTTAAAGAACGGTAAGCTGTTAAAAACACTGTCATTTTCAATCATCAATGTTGTGGGAAGAAGCTACAATGAGATAGCAGTTTGGTCACCTCAAATAGGATTCACAAGAAAACATGCCCATGAATGGGCAACAAAAGGTAAAACAAGCACTGATTTGGGCCCTATTTTCTGGCCGGGTGGTGAAAAGATGATTCCAAGGGGATGGAATATCAGCAACAAAAACAACCCAGTGAAAATAGGTATACCAGCTGATGGTGCATGTGCTCAGTTCGTGAAAGTCGGCCAGCAACAGTCCACAGGGATAGCAGTAGATGTATTTGAAGCAGCTCGTAGTTACCTCCCTTATCACCTGGATTGCATACTTGTTCCATTCAGTGGTACATATGATGAAATGATAGAGCAGATTCACAACAAGGTACGTACTGTCATTAAATTTTCAAAACATTGGCTATGTGTTAATATCCTTGATAGGTTCATAGATGATTAATACAAACTGATTCGGTATCTTTAAAACTTAAGGTGCTGGATGCAGCAATTGGAGACATCAACATACTATCAGATCGATGTCAATATGCAGAATTCACGCACCCATATATGAGCTCTTCAATGGTCATGGTGGTGCCTGCAAAACCCGAGAGGACCAAGAAAGCATGGATGTTCATGGATGTGTTCGAGATGAAAATGTGGTTCATTATCCCCGCTATGAGCTTGTTCATAGGCGCAACTGTCTTCATGATCGAACAGGAAAGCCAACCCTCAGCTGATAGGAGATGTGCTATGGTTCTCCCTCAATTTGGTCTTTCTTGCAGACAGTAAGTGCCTCTGCACTGAAACAACATGCCAATTCAATTTTAAACCATTGTTTATTAGTTTTAAATTCAAGAAAGCAATTCAAATACTATAATACCTTATACCTGCAATTTCAGAAAATTATCCCAATAATCAAAAGCATGAACTAATTTAGGGCTTCTTTTTTTAAATATCAAATTGACGAGTAAAAAATTACTTAAATCTTGTCAGGGGACTCGGTAAGGAGGAACCTATCAAGGATCATTCTGGCGCCGTGGCTGTTCTTGGTTCTAATGGTAGCGACAATGTACAGCGCGTCGTTGACCTCGTCGTTGACGGTTTCTCGGCTGTTGCCGTCGGTGGACAGCATCGAAGCTCTGAGGATGCAAAACGCCGTCGTTGGATGCAATGAGAAATCATTCGTGCACAGATACTTGATTAATAAACTCTATTATAAGCCAGAGAAGATCAGGACGATGAGATCGCTGGATGATTACACAGAAGCGTTCGACAAGGGAGAAATCAAAGCTGCTTTCCTGATTTCACCTCACGCCGAGGTGTTCCTCGCCAAGAATTGCAATCGCTTCGTCATCGCTGGCCCCAATTTGAAGTTCGGCGGGCTTGGATTTGTAAGTCGATCCGCCATTTTCACTGCTTTTACTCGAGGAAGCTATAAAATCGAAGTGAAGTGAATCAAATCAACTCAAAATTTCAGGCATTTTCGAAGGGAAATCCGCTGACTGAGGACATGTCAGAAGCAATCTTGAAAGTAACCGAGAGCGGAGAAGTCGATCGAATGGAGATGGGAATGCTCGCCTCCTTCAACTGCTCCACCGCATTGGAAGCAAATGTAGACGAAATCAGCAAATTAGGGTTTGCTCCTTTTTCTGGATTGATCTACATTTGTTGCGCGGTAACGTCTCTCGCGCTAATTTCATATCTAATTGCTCGACTTGTGAGGAAATTGCAGTGCGCGAGTTCGATCAGTTTAGGGTACATAACGATGATTGGAGGGAAATTCAGGCGGGTTTTATTAATTCCTTTTGTAAATACCAAATAAGCTCCAAAGATAACCCGTGAAAAAATAAATTTATACTCCTTTTCTTCTGAAAAATATATCATTTTATTATATATATATATATATATATATATATATTTTATACGGAGTATTTTTTTAATAAGTTAAAAATTATATTAATTATTAATTTTTTTATGATTTTAATAAGTATGAAATTCTTATAAAAAAATAAGTATGAAATCATTAAATGACGTATTTTTTAAAATGGAGGTAGTAGTAGATTTTTAAAGCGGAGAATATCTATGTTTTTGCTTGTTTTGATGCACCATTCATTGATTTCTCACCTCTTTTGCATTATTTTCGTTTATATGTCATGTTCTCGCATGATTTGATCATCTTTCTATTCATTTAAATTCTCAGTTATTTTAGATCTATATGTAGAGAGTATCAAATTTCTTTTTTATATTAAATAAATAATAAATGTGTAGAGGGGTGGGTTATACCAATTGTGTGAGTCGAGGCTTCGATGGGTTTGGGTCAATACATATGAGAGATTCGAACATGCCAATGCATAGGTGTGATAGTGTTTAATGTAATAAATGGTGATCTAAAAAGAGGTAGAGGAAGATGATTAGATAGTATCTTAACCTTTTTAACCTTATAGATTGAAAACGTGGTGATAGATTGAAGACAATGGAGAGCCATTATTAGGGCATGTTTTCCTCCCATTTTTTAAGGGGTGGATGAGATGGGGATGGAATTGAGCTCGCTGTTTTGCTCGGAATGGAGGGGTGGAAGTCTACCAGTTCCGATGGTGGAAGGAGGTGGAGATACCCCATTTTTCCCACCCATTCAATCGAAGGTGAAGGGGGTGGAAGGAGTTGAAGATCCACAAATGTCCTCGATTCACTCATCCCCAAGACCCCAACCAGTCACAAGCACCTATTGTGTCGACTTCTAAGACACTCGCGAACGAGCTTCCACACCAGGCGACTGACGTTCCCAACAACACCAACCTCCTCAACCAGCGACCAAGTATCGGATTTGGGCTACTCAGTCGACAACAGTGGAGCTCATCGCTTGGGCACTGCGGTTGGAGCCGCTCCAAGGGGCATCGCCGATGATGGTGGTGGTGTTCGGGTGCGAGATCTAGACAAGATGGATTAGCTCAGTCGACGATGATGATGACGCTCTCTCTTCTCCAAACTGATAGACGAAGCAGGCCCATTCAATTTGGGTAAGTTTCAAAATAAAGATATGAGGGTAAAATTGATATTTCACCTAATAACATAAAAAAATAATCTTCCATTATCCAAACACATACCAGGTTATTTGGTCCAAATAATTCACATCCTATTAATCTCTACAAATAATCCACATCCTATCAACCCCTAAAATAATCTTCACCCCTTAAAATTTCACCCGCAAGAAAACACACAACCCTAGTGTTGTAGAGAGCTAGTTGGCATGGTAAATAGGTGTCTTGGATCATGTTCTTAATTTATAGTTTTCGCTTTAGTTATTTTTCCTATCTACTCCCTCCGTTCGGCAAAACTTGACGTTTTACTATTCACGCACGCTTTTTTAGGAGCTAAAAACTATATAAAATATCTAGTTTTTTTAATAATTTTTTTAACAATTTTGTAGTTATTATTAATAAGTACAAACTTGTTAAAAAAAATTTTAAAAAAATAAATATTTTATATAGTTTTTATCATTCTAAAAAAGCGTGCGTGAATAGTAAACGACAAGTTTTGCCGAACGGAGGGAGTATTAATTTCAAGTATATTCTCTTCAATGCTCTCCTTCTTTTTGTCTCGGGATTTGTCTTATTTTGTTACTCGTTAGTCGCTTTGTCTTTGGGTTTATTTTGATTCTTGGTTGGTTGGTTTTTGTTACTTTTTTTTGTTAAGTTATATTTCAAGATCAAATACGTCGGAATCTCGATGGCCAACAAGTTGGCAGACGGATGACCGTCAAAACATATAATTGAAAAGATGCAATACAACAAGTGGAAGCGCACCCTACAAAGACGAATCTAGGCAAAACTAAATCTAGCTAGTTTGGGACGTACACTACAAATAAGGGTGGAAATGGGTCAGGAGATGGGTGGGTGGAGCCATTTTTTTACTCGACCCATCACAGAAAATTTCACCCGACCCATCACTCGTCCGTCTAATGTTTCACCCATCACCCGATCCGTCAGGTGAATCGGATGGGTCGGGTGGGTAATCGGGTGAAGTAAATTAAATGAAAATGAGTCACAAGACACAATTAGAAATCGATCATATTCGATAATTTAACAAACCAAGCCAACGTGGAAATCTTATTAAATGTATAAAAGGTTTATTCATACATTATATTAATATCCTCATCTTACAAAGTTAACATTAAAATTTTAATATCATATCAAATGAGATGAACTTTAGTCCGTTGCTAGAATCATTGTTAAAAAAAATAGCAATTTGGCTAAATCTTGCCTTAACACACACACACTAAATACTAACCAAATTGTTGAAACGAGCGAAATTGCTAACACACTAATAGTGTATGTAGTTAATTATGTTAGAAAAAAGATTGGCTAGAATTAGAAAAAGGATAAATATGTAGTTATGTTAGACTACATTTTTTTATAAACTATGATTTTTTTTAAAATAATCGGGTGGGTTAACGGGTGGTTAAGCGGGTCGGGTAGTGGGTGAAAAACATATCATCTATCACCCGATCCATCACCCGTTTCACCCACCCATCACCCATCCATCACCCGGTATTTTTTGGGTTTTCACCCGTATAATCGGGTCGGGTGAGTCGGTCACCCATGGGTGATTTCAAGCCTTAACTACAAACGAAGCCAAGCACTGTCATGAAACAACACCGCTGGCCAACGATACATTAGGAATCCATGTGGGTAATGAAGATGAACCTCTAGGAAACTCATTCCCTATCACGGAGTCACCCCGTACACATCACCTCGAACCCAACCAGTTTCGACTCCGACTGCGAGAACTCCAACAGAGAAAAAACCCACCTGGACGCACCAAACCAAAGCCACACGATGGCCGAACAAACCACATGTCGGTTTTTGTTACTAATGTGTCATTATAAACACTCACTTAATATATTCGGATAAATAGTGTATATATTGTTATAATCTAGCTCTTGGTTTACTAGGTTTGTTGCTATTATAATTGATTTTTTTTAAAGCCAGAAAAAATAACAAGAATATGATTCTAAGAATATTTCTAACAACTTGTTCATTAAAAAAAAGTCAAATATAATTTTTGTTCTCACTACAATGTGAGATTCCTCTACAACTGCATACATGAATGCTTTTCAACACATGAAGTTGATCTCGTATCCTCTTTTGTACTCCCTCCGTTCGGAAATAAACGATGTTTGACTTTAGTGCACGTAGTTTTAGGAGTTAAAAACTCTATAAAATAATATTTGTTTAATCAAATTTTTTTATAAATTGATAGTACTTATTAGTAATAAGTATCAATTTATATAAAAAAAAAATTTTATAGATTTTTTAGCTTCTTAAACAACGTGCACAAAAGTCAAACGACAAATATTTTCAAACAAAGGGAGTAGTGTTTAGCTCCTAAAACTACGTGCATAAAAGTCAAACATCATTTATTTTCGAACGGAGGGAGTATATTGAAGTACTCTGCGACAAATAAGTTATCCTATATCACGCTGCTTAACTTCTTCTTTAACTCATAAATCAGAGGCCCATTGGACTGACTATATCTCTATTAGATTTTATCCAAAGTTGCTTAGCATAATCTATGTAGATGAAGTCTTCCTTTATAGAGATGGACATGGAGTTGAGCAGCCAACACCTTACCATGAAATTGGCGCTTATCCATCTTTGAGATTCAATAGAATCATTAGCATCAGGTGGTTTCAATATAATCATGTAAAAATCTACTCCCTTCGTTTCATATTACATGGTCGTTTATGACACATAGTTTGTGTCATAATACACGGGCTTATAGTCTAATTATTGCATAACCCTACTACTCCATTCGTTTCACATTACATGTCCTTTTATTTTTTCGGCACGATTTTTAAGGAGTGAAAATTCTATAAAATATTTTTATATATATAATTTGATACTAATAAGTATACAATTATATAAAAAAATTAATTAAAAATAATATTTTATAGAGTTTTTTCGATCCTTAAAAAACATGTCGAAAAGTAAAAGGACATGTATTGTGAAACGGAGGGAGTATAGTAAAAGGTATGATTTGACATCCTTCATAAATGTTTCTAAAATGGAAAAAAAGAGATTTTTGAACTTCTATTCAACATTTCCAACGCATTTCCCATTTACGGAGTATAATATTTGGCTCCAAACGACTTTTTTAAATGTGGAGTACATTTTTAACCCTTAAACTCATACATGACACTAATTAATGATGATGTTATTTATGATTGTGAGGCCACCTACAATTGGTCTTCTAGTAATAGTAGGTTTCTTGATTATTGTGCATAATTCTAAACACCTATGTAAAGATCAAGAATAAGTGACAAACACCAAATGTATGAAAAAATCCCCATCATTCATGATCGTAGAAGAGTTAATCAAGATCAATTTAAGGTTATGCCAGGGTGTTGATATATACACCGCAAATCCGGGTTAAAAATTTGCACGTCCTTAAGGACGTGCAAGCCTTGTGACTAATTAACATTTAAAAAAATTTAATTAACCCCTTTTAACCATACACGTCCTTAAGTACGTGCATGATTTGGGGTGTATATAGCAAGGGCGTTATGCCATTGCCGCCATTAACTTTTTTTTTATGTCACCCTCATTTCTTGAAATGGTAAATATAGATAGGGTGATTAACCAATACACAAAATAAGACCAAACTAAAGGTATTATGTAAAATAAAGAATCGTATACTAAAAAGATCCCTCTATATCCACCAACATACTAAAAAAACCATCCATCCAACCAATTCTCTACGACCTCACCCACTCCATACTCTCTACCAAACTCGTACCGCTCCCAACTAAGCTTTTGCCCCAAACTTTTCACAAGTGAGTTGCACTTCCACTTTACAAAAAGCGAAACCGACAACTTGCAATAATGTGCATCGCACAAGTTTCTCCCCTGCCAAAAAAAATGAAAATGTACAACTTAAATAGAGCAAACAGACAAACAACCAGCCAACTAGCTAAGTGGTCCACATAGGGACATTATTTACAATGAAAATAAACTACGAACTATAAATGTAAATAACACAAAAATGTGGGTCTCAATACAAACACAACCCCTAAGGGCTCGTCTGTATCAATGTGGGAATTGAAATTCTCAAGAAGTTATTTTATAGAAATTGAATTCTCGAGAAGTTTAATTGATGGGGGATTGTGAAAATGTGTTTGATTGATTTTTATTTTATTTTAGAGGATTAAAAGGAGAATTTAAAATTTTCAAATACAAAATTGTAGAAGTTAGGTAGGTGAACTTACTTCAAATTGGAAGAATTTAACTTAACTTGAAGTTGAATTCCTAGGTTTTCCTCTTTAAAAAATAACCAAACGTATATATTTTTCCGACTTCCTGAGTTTTTGAGTTGTCAACCAAACACGCTCCAAATACTACGGAGTACTCCATCTGTTCCAAAATAAATGTCATTTGTCTTTTTCTGCACGCTTTTTGAGAGGATAAAAAAAACTATAAAATAGTATTTTTTTTGTTAATTTTTTTAATAATTTAATACTTGTTAGTCATAACTATAAACTTATCAAAAACAAATTCATTAAAAAAATAATATTTTATATAGTTTTTAGCTTCTTAAAATGCGTGAAAAAAAAAAGTCAAACCAATTTTATTTTGAAACAGAGATATTTTGAAACAGAGGGATTATAAGGGAAATACAAGCATACCCTAATCGGCAAAGGCTATGAAACGAAATAACGAATGACCATGGTAGGGTCAAAAATGGAAACAACCTAAAAAGTGACACGTATTGAAAAGCGGTAACAGCTGGAAATGGAATGCTCTTTTTGGCCCACCGCCTCCCTTTATCATCTCCACGCTCACACTTAATTAGTGGTATATTACATTATCCTCCTCTACTCTATTTATTATTATTATTATTCGTCCTTTAATCTCTAATTTCCTATCTCAAACTCTCACACAAGCTCATACAAATATGTCATCATCTTCCCCCAAATCAATCCGAAAAAGGGAAAATCGCTGAGATTTTCCAGTTTCCGATTCGGAAAGGGAGGACGAATCAAAGAGAGATTTATATTTTACTGACCTTTTTCCGGTTTGAGCTGCGGATTTTTCTCAGATTTTTGGGAGAAAGGAAATTTTTTCTCCCCTTTTTTTGGTTGTAATCGAAGGATGGATGGTTCGAGCTGGCATAATTCAGGTCTCACGTTTGATCATCCACCTGGTTTCGTTGACCAGGACGAGTCTTCAAGCTTAGTAAGCAATTTCGTTTCAGAAGATGGAAAGCAAATTCACTTTACCGTTCGCTTTTTTTTTTTTTTGTCTAAATTAGGTATTGATTGTGAAGTAAAGTAGGGAGTTGGGATCTGTTTGTGTAAGGATGATATATGTTGATGAGTTGATTCCTGCAGTTAGGTTTTGTTTCATGTGTTTATGTTGTGAATATATGAAATCCAATGTTTACTGGTGAACAGTTTGGGGAGATTCAAGAAGCCTGAATTTGATTAGGTCTTGTTTAGGTACCTGCTGCTCATTAATTTTCAGTTTTTTTGTGCACGTTTTCATTGTGGAGAGTTGAATTGGGCTGTTTTACTCCTGATTTCATCTTGTTTTCTTATTAATTGCGTGCAGATAATCTTGATATTGTTGTCTTTCTAGATTGAGATTAGGTAGGTTCATGCAATTAGTTGCGTTTGGTTGATGTAGGTGTTCTATAAAACAAATCATGAATTCATCATGAACTACCTTAAAAAAATTAGCTTTACATTACAAGAGTGAAGAGCCCCATCTCACACCGCCTTGGAAGAATATCAGTTGTCTTTCAAGTTCTTAAAATCTCAGTTCTCTCTCCTAGGGCGCCACTGCGAGGGAACCTATGTCAATCGAGTGGACTGATGAGAAGCATAGCATGTACATTACATCTATGGAAGCTTCTTTTGTAGAACAACTATACAATTCCAAGAATTCGTTTGGATGGCGTTCGCAAATGACACACGGTTCTGATGTGAAATCGTGTGGGCAAGGTAACTCTCGTGCGCCTGGCCAGGTATTCCATATCCTCACTCTTAGCTAGTCCTAAATCTGAATGTCTTTATTTCATCAGCTTAAGGTTAACTAGTTTATATGTTTTTTGACAGATCAAACATTTGCGTAGACCCGATCCTCACCCTGTAGCATATGGGCATGACAATCTTGCCAATGCACGGAACAAGCATTTCAGGGTGAGAGGAAAGCGAGATGCGACATCCTCTAGTGTCCAGGATACTGATTTCTATACACATCAACATATGAGTTCTGGAGGATACTTGTCATATTGTTCTGGGGCAGGAAATCTCTCAAGGCAGTTCACAGGTAAAGGATATCATCCTGTTTCATTATACTGCTATGAAGGTAGCTTGTCGTCATTTAATGATACCTAGTACATTCTGTGTTTAACGGTATATGATGGAATGGATTGAATGTGCAGATTAGATTTTCCATATGTAGAGGTGTATGTGTTACCTATGCTTAGAGTAATATAGTTCTTGTTTTAAATAAAAACATTTGTGGTACAAGGCCGTGTCTTCGCTATTTTTAATTCATTTTTAGGACTTCATTTCAGTTATTTGGTGCTGCCATAAAAAAGTTTACAGTTTATCTTTCAACTTGATACTACAAATAGCAGCGGTTTCACATGATTTTTTCCTGACCATTAACCTTCCATTTAGCTATAAAAATGCTGTGAACCTTTACCCTAAGTTTCCTATTTATGATCTTGTCATACCTTGTAAACTAACTGAATTTCCACATTCTACAGCAGCATAGATGTTTACCGTTTGTAAACCTTGTTTGCCTCTATACAACATTTCTTAAGCATTTCTTGCTATATCCACCTTGGCTAAAATTTTCTACTCGCTCTGTAGAGGTTTCTGATCAGAATTTCATTGACGAAGGCTGTGAACCAGACACAGCTTCAGAAAGGTTAAAGCTATTGGAAACCTCAGCCTCATTCATTCAGCAATAAATAAACAAGTGAATATCTAATTGTCTGCATCACACGTCTTGGCATTTCAGGTAGTTCCCTTGCAACCAAGGTTTGAAGAGTAGAGCTAGATTGGCAGGCAACGCAACAGAGTTCTTTCCGGTCCTGAATTTAGATCCCATTACTGGTAGCTTCAGATGCGGAGTTGCACACATTAGCCGGTGATATAGGAGCAATTTTGCTGTTTCTCTGTAATATGTATATACAGCAACGCGCTGAATGGTGCTTGATTGCTTGAAGTACGTACTGAGCAGTCTGAGCTGCACTCGTCCGAGTCAGCTCAGCACATATGGACCTTCCTTGGCTACGACGAATCAATTTAACCTTTCAGTTTCGTTGTTTTTGTGGCCTGCTTTTTATTGCTCTGAACAACACATCTTCACCAGTTGACATGATTGTACATACTCTTTAGACATGTTGAATGAAACTGGTTCGGCCTCATTTTCCGTCGACAAAATCTGGCAATGTGTGCAACTGTGCATCGTGATTCATGTACATCCGTTACCACATCCTTCACTTTACCGGTTTTTTGTCTACGAAAAATAAAGCAGTTCCAATGTTAACAAGTTAGTAACTTATGAAATGTTACCAAATAAATGTCTGTATAGTTGAATATCAGCAAAAACGAGTTTGCCAATAAAATTATCAATCATCTAACGGAAAATCAAGGACCTATGATTGATATGTAACCCGATTCGTATAATTGAATATTTTGTTGTAATCAAATGTATTTATTATCGATCATATGGAGATCATGATGCATTATAATGCATAATTGAAGGATATCCAAATGAACCCTTAGATTTCATTTTTATAGGGCTTTGAAAATGTCTTACAATATACTCTCTCAGCGTAGGAAAATGAGGAGAATACGAGTCTTCTTATAATTATAATTTAATTATAATCATAAACACTTGAAAAGTATTTATTAAAAAATTGTATAAAATAGAATTTAAAATAAAATGTATTGTAAATTGTGTTCATTAATTACATTATATTTTAAATATAATTATAAACTTTACATAATAATGACTATTTAATTGATATAATTTATAATGTATTTTCATTTAAATTTATGTCCTTTTAAACACATTATAATTGTGATAAACAAACACTTTTCAAATATATATATTCTTAATTATATTATAATTATAAACACCTCATTTTAGTATTATTTCATGCGCAAATTTAGTTGAATTATAAATTTATAATCACTCATTTGAGAGGTTTTTTTTTTTTACAGTGGGCCAAAAATTTCTTCTAAGAACCACTTGAAGCTTTGTAAAGCACTATCCAAAGTCCAAACCCACTCCAGGCTGGCTGGGTTCCACTGACCGGCAATATCCGGTAACAAGACCTTTCACCCATTAAACCCTAGAAAAGAGCCAAGAATCCCCAAATTAAACTCCCAAACGCTTTCAACGATCCAATTTTTCAAATTTGAAATAGGCGCTCCTCTCTTTCGTCTCTCTCCCCTACTCAACCAGTAGACAGATCTCCTACTGGTTCTCAAATTCATCAGATCTTCAACAAAAATGGGAGGATCACATAGCCGGGACCTTGAGATTCCGGACTCCGACGAAGAATACAACTCCAACGAGGAAGACGACTATGAAGACGCTAAGGAAACGACTCCTTCTTCGTCCAATCGCAGAGAGAAAGCTCAATCTCCATCTTCTCTCGACGAGGTGGAAGCCAAGCTTAAAGCTATGAAGCTCAAGTACCAATCTCGCAACCCTAACCCGGCGGTTAAGAATCCGGTGAAGCTTTACCTTCACGTTGGAGGTAATTCACCCAACGCTAAATGGATTACCTCTGAGAAGCTGACCTCCTACGCCTTTGTGAAGAGCACAGAGGCTGATTCAGAGGGTGAGGACACCGACGAGGAAGAAGAGGAGTCGAGGGAGGATTCGTTTTGGGTTCTGAAGGTTGGGGCGAAAATTAGGGTTAGGGTTGGTGCGGAGGTTCAGATGAAGAGCTTCGGCGACCAGCGGCGTGTTGATTTTGTGGCCAAGGGTGTTTGGGCCATGAAATTCTTTGACGATGAGGGTCACAAGGAGTTTATGAAGAGGTTTCAGGAATGTATGTTTGAGAACACCTATGGATACGAGTCTACGGATGCGAACAAGGTTAAGGTTTACGGGAAGGATTTCATGGGGTGGGCGAATCCACAGGCTGCAGACGATTCATTGTGGGAGGATGCGGAAGATGATTTCAAGAGCCCGGAATCGAAGACTCCTCTTAGGGCAAACCATGATCTTAGGGAGGAGTTCGAGGAGGCAGCTGATGGAGGTGGCATACAGAGCTTGGCATTGGGCGCACTGGACAACAGTTTCTTAGTTGGGGATTCTGGGATTCAGGTGGTGAAGAATTTCAGCCATGGAATCCATGGGAAGGGAGCTTATGTGAATTTCAGTGGCGGGCTTAGAAGAGGGCAGACTAGTGTGATGCATTCGACCCCCAAGAAGGCGCTGCTGATGCGGGCAGAGACGAACATGTTGCTTATGAGCCCCATGAACGAGGGGAAGCCTCACACTACCGGGCTTCACCAGCTTGATATCGAGTCAGGGAAGGTGGTTACAGAGTGGAAGTTTGGGAAGGATGGAACCGATATCACCATGAAGGACATCACGAATGATAGCAAGGGGGCTCAGCTGGATGCTTCTGGATCGACATTTTTAGGGCTAGATGACAATAGGCTTTGCAGGTGGGATATGAGGGATAGGCATGGGATTGTCCAGGATCTTGCTGGAGAGAGTACTCCTGTCTTGAATTGGGCCCAAGGGCATCAGTTTTCGAGGGGGACTAATTTCCAGTGCTTCGCGACCACTGGTGATGGTTCAATTGTCGTTGGATCGCTTGATGGGAAGATCAGGTTGTATTCCATCAATTCAATGAGGCAGGCAAGGACTGCTTTCCCGGGTCTTGGCTCGCCCATTACTCATGTGGATGTTACATATGATGGGAAGTGGATTTTGGGGACTACTGATACATACTTGATCCTGATTTGCTCTTTATTTGTCGACAAGGACGGAAAGACTAAGACGGGTTTTAGTGGTCGAATGGGGAATAAAATCTCTGCTCCTAGGTTGTTGAAGCTGACTCCCTTGGATGCACACTTGGCTGGTGCCAACAAGTTCCGTGGTGCTCAGTTCTCATGGGTAAGGGCTTCAATCTTACTGTTTTATTAAGCAGTTGTTATCCCTTACATTAATCTTACTGTTTGTCCGGCTATGTTGGTGTTTTGGAGGTGAAGTTGAAGAGTTCCATTGTGACTTTTGTGTTTCAAGTTATCATTTATAGTTTCCTTTCCATGTCATATCACCTGTGTTATTGTCTATTGGATCAAAACTGTCAATTTATTTCACATGACATGTTTGCACAAGACCATAGTTATGATATCAGTATTTTACTTACTCTTCTTCACCATCACAGACTAATAGACCCATAGATTGATACAGCATGAACCAAACAAGCATCAATAATATTCAATATCAGTGTCCTCCCTTTATGTTCAGTCCTTTTTTTTTAAATACTCATCTGATTTCAGTCTAGTTTGATGTTGGTAATGCAACTGAATTCTCAATCTTGAGTCAAGCTTTAATTAAGCTATAATTTCATAGGACATCAAACCACACTGTACTTAATATGGTTTGTCCGTGTAAACGGAACACATTTTTGGCTATCTTCATGTGGATTTGCTGTTTGAGAGCTCTCTTTTTTTGTGGTTCTTTAACATAAGGTTCTGCGGTTACTACTGTCTGAAGTCTGAACCAACAAACATTTTCCGAGATCATCTATTATTAGTGGTGTCAATCTTTTGAGCCGAGATTTTCTTGGACTGACAAATTACAACATAACTACTGTACATTCCCATTGTTTATTAGCATGCTGTTGAGTACAAGCAGGCTAAGCAGCTACATTACCAAGCAGTTCACTTTGTGCAGTGTAATCATATTGATCATTTCCCTTCAAAAGTGTTTATCTAATTCCTTTTTGTGTGTATGAACATTTTAGGTAACTGAGCAAGGAAAGCAAGAACGCCACCTTGTTGTTACTGTGGGGAAGTTCAGTGTGATCTGGAACTTCCAGCAGGTCAAGGACAGTTTTCATGAGTGCTACCAGAACCAGCAAGGCCTGAAGAGCTGTTACTGCTACAAGATTGTCCTGAAAGACGATTCCATTGTTGATAGTCGCTTCATGCACGACAAGTTTTCTGTTACTGATTCACCCGAGGCTCCCTTGGTTGTTGCCACCCCAATGAAGGTCAGCTCCTTCAGCATATCGGCCAGTAGGCGACTATAACAACCAGTGTGACGAACTCTTTTTTCTGCTATTAGGGTCCAAGGAACATTTTAATCATAATATAGTCTTTATATTGTCGTTTTCAGATGCATTCGCAGGAAATAAGAGTTTCCTGCGTTCTAGTTCTATGCTGATACTTCGTTAGAAACTTTGAATCCTTTGCTCTGCATTATTAGGGACCATGTGTCTCAGTATCTGCAGTGTTTTGTTGTAGTGTAAACCTTGAGAATCACCAACCAACTTCAATGCAATGTTAATGTTGTGCTAAATGAGTGACATGGAATCTGCCTGCTTATTTCACAGTGAATCTGTCTCACTATGTTGATCTGTGTCTTAACCTTAGTATAAATTACTGCTAAAGTGTATCAAAACTTCAAATAACTGAGCAAAATCAGATTGACAAAATCACATTCATTTCCAACAAATATCACATTCCAAAGCTCCTAGCAACTGTTTTATTCAGCTACCTTAAAATTTTCAGCTACCTGAAAAGCTTCCATAAGCTTTCCTTTGCCAAACACAGCCCAAGTTAGGAAACTCTGTACTTTGATGATTTACAACATCAAGTCATGGAAAAAGAAGAAAAAGTTACAATTTAGTTACAGACTTACAATTACAACAACAGAAACAAAACTGATGCACAACAAAAAGAAAAGAGTTGCTGTCTTATTTGATCACTACTACAAGCAGCACCCAACAAGAAATCAGGGCTTCTAATTGTGATGCTCTTGTAAGAAAGAATGTGTGGAAAATGAAATAGAAAGGCCAAATCACCTTAAGTATTTGCCATGTACAGTTCAGTCAGAAAAAGCTCCACCTTCTGACTTCCATGGTGAAGAGCTCGCAGAGTAAATGGTCAGAACAGCAAAGCTGAGGATTTTATCATGTCTTCGACGAAGACTTCTTCTTGTTAAAGATCATGAGGAATTTCGGCATGAAAGATTTCTTCTTTTTCTTTCCACCTCTCACATCTGGTGACGACTCCATTGAGGAGGTGTGGTCTAGCCTTCCTGGGCTACTCGCTCCGGATTCAATGGTGCTTTTAGCGATGCTATGAGGAGCGGCATGTGGCATATGCTCGGAGCTCTTATGACCGTGCCCTTGTTCGTGTGACGTGGAGACAGAAACATCTGCTGCCTTTCCGAATCCCTTGTGATCATTTCCTTCTGCCCCTGCTCTTGGGCTGTTAACTGCACTATCAGCTTTCCGTTGTTGTTCATGCTCCGCCCTCCACGTTCTCAATTCTTGTTCGACGCTTAGCTTTGCTTCGTTGGACTTCTCAACCTTTTCGGTTGCAGCCTTGTGTACCTCCTTCCTCGTACTAAGCTCCTGGTTTACTGCTTCCAGTTTGCTTAAAGTCCGCGCCTCAGCCTCTTTGGCTGCTTCGATCTGAGCCACAGCAGCAGCCACCTTAGCGCTCGCTTGCTCCTCTGCCTCCTGAGCGCGCTTGCTGAGCTCGTTGTACTCTTCCCAGGGGAGTGTAACGCGATCTGATGAGTTCCCACGGTCATTGCTCTGAGCTGATTCTCTCACTTGTAGTGCCCTGATGGAATCCATGGCTAGTTTTTCCGAAGCCCTGGCTGCCTCTATCTCCTTCTGAGCTGCGAACAATCGGCTCTCCACAGTGCTGGCTTCGGCTTTGGCTTGCTCAGCCTCTTTCTTCGCCTTCCCCAGCGCTTCACGTGCTGCTTCAGCAGCTGATTTGGCCTCATCCGCCTCTCGAGATGCCACCTGCAGTTGCTTTGGCAGTTCCACATTCTTGTCCTTGGCTTCCGTCTCCCTAGTTTGTACCGTCGAAATCTCCGAATTCATCTTCTCTAGCTCAGCTTCTAGAGACGCAACAGCCACCCTCGCCATGCCTTCTCTTTGCTTGAGGCTTATGAGCTCCGATTTCTCATGCTCAAGCTCCGTCTTCAACGACGTTGCAGCCATCTTCAACAACTTCAGTTCCTCGATTGCTTTCTCAGTGTCGAGCTTGGTTTCTTCGAGTTCGTTCCTCGCTTTAACAACTGCCTTCTGCATCTCATTTCGGTTACTCGGATGCTCGTTGGCTACGCTCTCCACTTTCGATTCCAAGTATGCTGCCAACTCAGATTTTAGACTTGCAAGCAAAGCAGAAGCTGCCTTCAGCTTCCCTTTCAGATCCTTCTCCACTTCAATTTGCTTTTCGAGTTCCTCGATATCTTCTTTCGCCTTCTTCAGCTCCTTATCCCGTCCAAGGCTGTCTTGCTCACTGTCCATGGAAGCTCCGAATCTCTTCTCCTCGGTCTCCTGATGCTCAACACGTACAGACTCCAACGATTCCTTCATGGAAGCCAATTCCTTGCTCAACTCCTCGACAGTCCTCTCAACCTTCTTCGACGCAGAAAGAGCCTCTTGAGCTCTCTTCGTAGCCGCCTCCTTCTCGTTCAGCAGCGACGAATACTCCTTCTGCATCGATTCCATCTCCTCCTTGACACATTTAAGCTCGGAGACAGCGGCCTCATGCCTTGATTTGGCATCTTCGACATGTTCGTTAGCAGCTACGCTGGCCTCCACATCTTTCCTTTGCTCCGTCCCATTGACTCTCAGGTTCGCTTGCTCATAGTCTTGCTTTGCCTTCTGCTCATCCGTCGTTGCTTTCTCAAGGGTCACCTTCAACTCCTCGATGAGCTTGTTAGTCGCTTCAAGCTCGTCGAACACTTGCGCTTTTGCTTCTTCCGCCGCTTCTGTCTGCTGCTTGATCACCGGAATCTCCTCCTGTGCTTTCTCGAGCTCCTCTTCTATGTTTTTCCTTCTCTGTAACACCATGATCGATCACACATTCGCAGTAAGCACCAAAACCAATTGACAATGAGAGGAGTAAACATTAATACACAAAGCATCACCTCAAAAGACCGGCATTTCCAATCAACCGTTCCTCCAAACCTCGAAACCGCGTGTCTAACAGACATTGGCGACGATGTATCGATAAACCTTCTATCTATACGAGCAGGTGTACAAGGAGTCGGAGGATCGGTGTCGTCTCCTGAGAAATCTATCTCGTCCAAAGCCGATTTTTCGTATTCTCGAGAAACTCTCGCTCTCGGACGAATATACACCACGCTTTCATTGCCGGCATTTCGAGGTGTTCGTGGTGATCGAGGCGTTCGAGGTGTTCGAGGTGATCGCGGTGATTGCTGCTCTTCCTCGTATATTCTGATCTTCGTTGGACTATCTACAGCAATCGTAGGCCTGTCAACCGCAATCGGAAACCCTCTCGGTGCATCCGAAACGGGACTATTAGACTGGCCAATGTAACATTTTCCAGAGACGGAGTTTGGAGAGTCATCATTCGAATCCTCGGAATCATCTCTCTCGTTACTTTGATCTCGCGGCATTTGTGGTTGCGCTTCGTTTTATCTGGAGAGAAATTGGAATTAGTTTCTTTCTGAATCGAATCATAAATCAGCTGAAAAAACCGATGAATTTGAAGAAGATAAGATTTCATCATTCATCCGATTGAGCAAATAGTCTAAATTTCGAAATTTAAACAAGTTTCTTCGTCTTGATATCGGAAAGAGAAATAGGAGCATCTGAGATTCTGAATCGAATCATCAATCAGCTGAAAGCTATAGTTTGAGAAATAGGAGCATCTGAGATTCTGAATCGAATCATCAATCAGCTGAAAGCTATAGTTCTAATTTCTGTTCATCCAATCTGATGAAAGTTTTGGCCGATTCAGGCGCCACAGGTGACAGATTCAAACCGATAAGACAAAATTTAATTTGAAATTTTGAAGAAGATAAGATTTCCGATTCAGCAAATAGTCTAAATTCAAAATTCAACCCCCGCCACAAACAATCGAAATTTCCAGGAAACCAGAAATGGAACCCGATCGAAAATCGAAGTCAGAGCAAGCTAGAAACGAAAAATGTAATCAAGCAGCAACATAAGATGCATTCAGACGGAAGCAAAACACGAGTTTAAAGCAATGAATTGAGCAGGTACCGGTGATGGATCCAGCCAGAAGAAGAGGAAGAGCAACGATGATGAATTATCGGTTGGGAATTCAAAAATACACCTCCCACTCAAACAAATCAGATTACAATTAGCAGCTTGAATTTCCGATTGAGAGAAAGAAAACCTAATAAACGCGCCACTAAAATTAGCAAAGCTCAAAATTCGTGGAGGCGAATTAAATTATCTTCGACCATTGAGAAGATGGTGGTGCTTGTTACACGTGAGTGCGAGCCATTTCTTCCTTCTCGGCAATTTTTTTATCCCAAATTTCTTTCTTTTATGAAATTTGAATATATGGTATTAAAAAAAAGCAAATTTAAAGAAACACCCCTTAAATATTAATTCTTTTACAAAATTACCTCTTCAATCGAATATTATAGAACCTTCCCTTTAAAAGGTTTCTTTCAACAAATAACCACCCTATGGGATTGTTCATCTAGAGAGAGCTTCTCTCTCTAGAAAACCAAAAAACCAAAACCCAAAAACACATTCCTTTCAAGTTCCACCATCATTTCATCAACAAAAACACCACCACAACAACAACTACACTTTACAACAATGGGGAACAACCGAGATACAATCATCTCAACCCCAAATAATCAATCGAATTCAATTCTGGGTAACACCCATCCTACATACAAACACCAAAAAGAAGGGATTACCTTCTTCAAATCTTGATTCTGCTCTCACCAATTGAAGGGATAACCTCCCACAAACTAAAGAGATGATCTCCCACAAATTCTAATTCAAGGGATGATCTCCACAAAGTGTTTTCTCTCTTTAATCCATCCCACTAGATGTTCTAATCCCTCTTTCAATCCTTTATTCTATCCTGCCGTCGCCGCCGACTACCACCTCTTTCCTCTTTGGTGTTTGTTGATGATGTCACTGTTGTCTTCTTCACCACCAACGACTTCTAGTTTCCAATATCCCCCTTTCTGCTCTTTGTTTTTTGGGGTTGCTTAATCAATCTGTATCACCACATTCACCACCACCAAGTCGCTACCAATCACCTGATTCACCCCAATCACCCTTGATCACCACAACCGTCAATCGCTCATCCGCCGCCGTTTGCGTCTGGGACTGTCTCGGGCCCTTGCCGGAGGCCGGCTTGTGCACCAACTCACCACCATCACCAAGCTACTTCAGATCTCCATACCCAATTCGAGGGTTTAATTTTTCCCCATCCTGATTTGGGGTTTGGGGTGCTGCTCTTTCCTCTTCCCCATAGCCCCACTGTCGGCTCCCACCTTCCCTCGCTCTCGTCGCCACCTCTCACTGGCGGAAACAACCACCTCCTCCTCCTTCATACTTGATCGGCAACACTCCCGCTCCCCTTTCAACGGCACTTTCGCACCTCTGTCCTCTCACCTCCGACTTCCTCTCCCTCCTCTTCCTGGTCGTCGCCACTACGCAAATCTCTACCCCTAAACCCATGATCTCCACGGGGGCGGCGCTCATCGGGGATGAGTCGAGCGATTGGCTGGGCCTGGCCCTGATTGCCGTCGGGTCTCCTTGGCCTGGCCCTTATTGCCAGGGTCGATTTTACCCAAAAAGAAACGATATGTGTATGTTTATTAAATACACCAGCAACACCATCTGATGGGCCCAACCCATCTTATCTCCTATTCAGGCCCAATAACATTTATAACCCACAACTAAGGCTGTGTTTGGCATGAGCTGTTAGGGGATGTGCGCAGATGAGAGGAGTTGAAAAAAAAATCATCTCCTCCACTGGGTGTTTGGGAGCAGATGGATGGAGATGGCGCCTGGAGGTAGAAGGGGATGACAGGAGATGGAAAACCCACAAAAAATTATCTCCCCGGGTGGAGACTTTGGAGATGGTAAGAGATCAACCCTATATGATGCCCCTTTGTGCCCTTGTGAAGTGTCGCCGCTTGTTGAAGATCCTCTTCATTCACCCTCAAGAAGCGAGAGTCTCCATTGAAGAAGGTAAGCTCTCCCTCCTCTCATCTCCATTTCCGGCAACTGGTGTCCTCTCCTTCTCTCATGGACGTTTAATGTGGACGGATCTGGAGGGAAGGCGGCCGCAATCGGCGGCGGAGGAGGTGTCGGCTGAGTCCTAGGGTTCCCGAAAGGGGGTCCCTCATCCCCACAAACAGGAATCGACGACAGCCGACCCGAAATCCCCCATTGTTGAGGAGGGATTTCACATTTGAAAGCTGAATCAAACAAACCCCTTTCGTAAGCTTTGATTATTCATTGATTAATCAAACAAACCCCTGTAGAAACCTTTCCCCTTTCGACATTTTTAGAGGTTCCCGAAGATCGACGAAACACTCGTTATCTTATATGGAGGTCGACGTTCTAATCCATGATTATTGAAATAAACCCCTTTTCAATCCTTCCCCATTTCGCCATTTTGAAGCTTGTTTGGATTTCCTGAAATGTGACTGTAAGACGAATGTAGCCTCTGTTTCAGCCCTCAGTTTACAACAAAGTTCATACTTCAATAGTTGTGAAACCCTTGATTGAGAGCAACTCCAAGTTCCCCTTGTTGTTCGTTTAAGGCTCAAAACACAACTGTCACCTCAGTTGGACAATGGTAGGTGTGGTTTGTTACTGGTGACGAATTGTTTCATGGTGGCCTAACCTTGCATGACAGTGACGCATAATATGTAGGATTTATGCAGCTGTGAATACATATGTAATCTTATGTACAAAACTATGACAGACAGAAGTTGTATGTGTCCTCTAATCTTGTTGTTGTATGCCATTGTAGTCACGATCATGGGTTCATCATCTGGAAGCTAGCCTAGCGGATGTCCGAAGAAATACCCGTGGATAGACGGGGAGGAGAGGATCCCTCCGTGGTATGAGCAGGTAAGATGTAACTTCAATTCATTCCACCAATAAGGGGTAACATGAAAGTAATAACGGGTTTTGTGTGTATATGTAATATGTGTGTTTGCTTAGGGTGTGTTTTGCCCTCAAAAATGGTTGAAGTTGATCAAACTACACAACACTGATTAGGGTGTGTTTGCTTAGGGTGTGTTTCTAACTTGCATATTTTATTGTTTTGACTTGTTAAATTCACGAAATAACTGTGAGTTGTTCATCTTCACAAACAATAACTATGTATTATGTTATATGTAATATGTTTGTTTGCTTAGGGTGTGTTTCTAACTTGCATATTTTATTGTTTGGACTTGTGAAATTCAGCAAATAACTGTGAGTTGTTCATCTTCACAAACAATAACTTTGTACTCCTTTTTCTTTTTAGTGTACACAATTCATATGAATCACTGATTTGTTATTCATTTGAAGAGACATACAAAATGCCAGTTAATATAAACAGAGATCAATGTCTTCCGAGAAATAAGTTTAATTGGCATTACGGATGTCCAAAATATTGTGTGCAAATGTATATTTTTTTAGACGTACACTAGAGGTTGCTGTCCCCTTATCTGTCAACAACTTATGTAGACATATGTATAGCTGTGCTAGATGGTCATTTCTTTATATGTTGCCAGCACAAGTTATAACCAATTGACTTGTGTAATTGTTGTTTTTCCAGGAGATGCAGGACTACGGGGAAGAAAGCTCCAACAATCGACGACAAGACATTGAGAATCGGCCACCCTTTGAGGAGATTCCGCAGCCGCCGGAGGACCCTCATATTCAACAGCTGGAAGACATAGCAATGGAGCTGACGACGAGATTGTACGCTGCGGAGGCTATTGCCCAGTGTAATGGAGAGGAGCTGAGGAGGGTCAACGAGCTGAACAACGAACTAGCAGAACGTGTGTCTTCGCTTTCCACCTATGCGTGCAAGGTGTGGGCGGACCTGGTGGCTACGAAGGGTAGAGAGGAGCGTAACAAGTGGATGTTCTTGGTGATGAGCGTCATTGCCATAGGCGCCCTCGCCAAGAAGTAGACCTTGTCTTCGGAAGGCAAGCTTTTGTCTCTTCGGGGTACGTGTGTACAAGCAGCATCGTGAACCCCTGTATGTATGTATGGTTGGATGTTTAGAAAGCTTTGTGACTTGTGTATGCACTCCCCTAACAAGCAGGTTTTTGGATGTCAGTAGGGGAACTGCAATGGGGCGAGGCAGGTATTCCGTCCCGGTGTGTGCAACCCGTTTTGTACCATATGGCTGCATACACATCTAACGAAATGTTGTATGCGAAACTATGCCTCGGTTGACATTAATAGTTGTAGTTGACAGGCATGTATGTAATCATATGCCTTTTTGGAAATGCCTCTATGTTTGTCCTGTGAATGAGGTTGTTGCGTGCAATTTTCGGATGTCGAACTGTATCCCACAAGTATAGCCGTAGCCACCCTCCCTCCGAAAATCTGATCCCACAAGTCTTCGATGTCGGGAGGCACACCCTTCTTCCGCAGTTTCCGAAAATCTTCCTTCTCCTATAACATCAATAGAGCAATTGTTTATTTGATACTACAATCGTAAGCACACAACCTTCGTGTGACAACATAAATGGTCAGACGCACAACAGCACGAAAGCACGTAACTTACCTGACATTTTCTCTCCCACCATTCGTCGGTTGCGTTGATGCACCCTCGCTCGTAGTCCTAACCCAAGCCGGTCTCTCCGTGCTTCAAATCTTTCCAATCCTTCCATTTTTCCTTCATTCCTGCATACTTATTCTTTAGCGTGTTGGGACCGCACTTCTGACCAGTCATTTCCTCAAACTGAGTAGTTAACAACACCCAGCTGAACCCCTGATCTCGGCCGTATTTACGCTGATACGCGATTAGGAGGTCCAAGAATAGCTTCAACATAGTCGGCGTCCATATCAATATTTTTTCTTTATTGGCCTTATCCTTTTTAGGCTTCTCCTTCAATGGTGGTTTGCTTGTCGACGCCATAGATACTGGATCACATCGAAAATGATATTGTCGGGACTCAACAATTGAAACATATTACGACAAACAACGATGACAAACTAATCACAATTTATTTGCCATCAAAAAAACTTCTCACTCATGTTCTGATAAGCAGTCATACACTGGGTTATTACGCATCATAACCAAGCTTCACACAAATCATTTCGACTGAATTCTCATGACACATAAATGTAGGTATCATCAATGTCTACAACAGGTGCAGCTTAGATTTTATAAGTAGTGACAGAAAATACCCCAATGCCCCACGATTTCATAACAATTGATCTTCTTCTATCATTCTCTTTGCTACGTTTCTACAATGAGATCTCCGCTTATGTATCTCGGTTTTCCTTCATCTAAACACAGTTTCACTCTCACAACTGAATGACACGGATGCATGCACAAGAAACACAGTTTCACACCAACCACTGAAACAGTGAGATGCACCAACAACTGAAACACTTTGACAACAAACACAGTTCCTATATGTTCAATTCACCTACTGTGGACAATCACACATTCGACTCTCCTTAACCCTTCAACTGTCACAACCCCAACCCCTATTATCGACAATCAGAGGCAAAATTCCCCTAATTTCGTCAACCCCCCAACCACCTCATCCCAAATCTGGTATTCGTACCCTTGTATCCTCTCTCCCCTACAACCAATCCCCCCTTCCCACTCGAACCCTAAGTTTGTCAATTGAACTACCCGAATTGCTTCAACACATAATTACTCGTCGATTCGGCTTGGGAACGCACATACCACTGTTAATTAAGCAAATACGGTTCATAAGGAGGGAGAAGGAACGAAGGTCACATATCTTTGTACTGTCGCACTTCACCGTCGACGGTGGTCGCTCCGTCTGCAGATGCCACACAGGGGGAGTATGCCGCAGGATGCTCGTCCAGCTGGTGCTGGATGTCCTCTTTTGCCGGCGTCCACCAACTCTCCGCGCCGGTGAGGGTTTACACAATTGAGAGGAGCTTGCAGTTCTTCAATCGCCGTTGGAGCTGCTACAGATCCACCAAACGAAATTCAGATGCTCGACCACCGACATAAAGGGGAAAGGTACAGGTGCCTTTGTTTAAATGACGAGGGGCAAAAGGGTCTTTTCATGTTGACATCATCTATTACCATCTCCTACACACCAAACACCAAAACGAGATTTTTTGTCAAAAACATCTCCATCTACATTCATCTGATTAATCTACAAAAATAATCTCCATCTCCTTACATCTACCAACATCTTAAATAATCTCCAAAAAACCATCTAGCGTCAAACACGGCCTAAAAACCGGATTTGTCATTTATATTTTTTGTTTTAAATTAAATATGAATCTATATCCGAAATTTAATAAGTTTTTTATTCAAAATAAAATTAAAATTAAATTTTGGTGACACGTTCGCGTTTTTTATCACGTTTTGGTGTGCTCATCCGTCTATGGAGTCGCCTTTGTTGTAGCTGTGTTTAGTTCCGGATGAAGTTCAGTCTCGGACGCCCTGTTCATCGAGTTGATTGTGGCAGTGTTCGTGGTTTTCGAAGATCCCTCATCCAGGTGAGGGGAACGTCGGTGATCCACACTTCCCCAGGTGACGTCTCTTTCCCTTGGTGGGCTTCTGTTCTCGTCTCCCCGGCGTCAAGACACCGTGTTAGTCCCTTGGCTCTCCCGTGCTCTCGGCATTCACAGTCTTTCCCTGGGCCTCCTTGATTTCCATAATGGTTAGGCGGATCGTTTTCGTGATTATTAGGGCGGATCATTCTTTCTTTTTATTTCTGGCTCTGTTGTTGTATCATGACAGTTAGGCTGTCTGCCGTTTTCGGCCTCTCGGTCCACCAGAATTGTTTGGTGCGTCGAATTATTTCTGTTTCAAAAAAAAAACCACCCTATGGGCCTTATCTATATCTATATCTATACATATTTTTAAAGTATAACATTTTATACTTTTATGTTAGACGTCAACCTCTTCTTCATCCCATTTTTTCTATCAATTCTGTTTTTTCGGCCCTCTCTTCTTAATTTTCCTTTCCCTTTCATGTTATTCTTCCCCGTAATATGTAATGATTTTTGAAGATATTACACATTTTCTAATCAATTGGTTCAATTCAAAATATTTTAATACTAAATTTTTAATCAATCATATTATAAGAGTTTTTTTTCCTTAATATATTTTACATTTTCTAATCAATTGATTTAATTCAAAACATTTAAATTTTTAATTTATATCCAACTATTAAATATAAATCTATACTATATACTGAATTAAAAAAAAATTGTTCGAGTCATGAATTATTAACAAGTGAAAATTTTACATATTTTTTTAATAATCTATCTATATCTAACTATAATTGACCTTTCCATCAGTGTCAATCTCTAACCCACTCCCTCCACCGCGATGCCCACCATAGCCTCCACAACCTCCATTGCCCATGTAGCCAACCCCCATCTCCCACCGTATGTTAAAAATTGAATTTTGATCTAATTTTGCTCCCATTATAGGCCAAAATCCAATTTGACATTTTTGTTTTTAGCCTATTTTCAAATAAAAAGCTAAATTTGGCGTTCTCTTTTGGAAGGCCAAATTTGATTATTTATTTATTTCTTTATTTCTCTATTTCTTTATTTCTTTATAATTGTTTAATATTTACATAAATCGATAAACAATACCATTATAAATCTATATATTATATAATTATGGTTTTTATTAAAAATAAAAGTTATAGTATTGTAAAGATATTCAATAATTATTTGATATGACTATAATATTTGACATATTTAAATTATCATTGCATAAATAATATTTTTAGAAAATGACATTCATCTTTTTTATTATAGAAAATTATACATCGAAAATAAATATTGAGTTGCTTAAAATACTAATGAAGAATAAAGAAGTACATAATGAAACTACAACTATTGAAGATAGAATTAGAAATCTCAATATATAGCTTTATTTGAAGAGTGAGATTATGATATTTGAGATGAATTCATTGTTGATTCAAATCGAAAAGATAAAAATATGATTAGATGACGGAAATGAATGTGAAAGTTCATGATTAGATACGTTTTATAGATGGTTTAGCCTGTCAAAATTGGCCTATAAGCTAGGTCATCTACTCATCTCCCATGGTAGGCTAAAAAATGAGTTTTGGCCTAATTTTGCTCCCACCCTAGGCCAAACCCAATTTATCCTTTTTGTTTTTGACTTGTTTTCAAAAGAAATGCAAAATTTGGCTTCCACTCTTGGAAGGACAAATGTTATTTTTTATTTTATTTATTTATTTTTAATAGTTTGATATTTATATAAATCTATTAAAAAAATACCATTATAAATCTATATATTATATAATTATGATTTTTAATTTAAAATAGAAGTTGTAGTATCATAAAGATATTCAGGAGTTCTTCAATATGACTATAATACTTGACATATTGGAATTATCATTGCATAAACAATATTTATAGAAAATGACACTAATATCTTTTTTATTATAGATTCATCAAAATTATAATAAAAAATAAATATTAAGTTGCTTAAAGTACTAACGAAGATAAATAGTTTCATGTTAAGAGTGAGATGATGATACCAATGACCCATTGCTCTAGTGGTAAGGGAGAGGTAACCCTTCCAAGAGGTAAAGGATTCAAATCTCATTCTTTATACATTTGTATAATTAATAGGTGTTCAAGTCTTCATTGGATTGGGTGAGCCTACCTGGTGGCTTGCCGCCTGTCTTATCGGTTTGCATCATTTGCAGGCTAGGGCTCGGACCCGTGGGGGATTAGTCGACAACCTCGGAACCCCCGCGTTACAAAAAAAAAAGAAGATTGAGATGATGATGATATCTGCGATGAAATCACTGTTGATTCAAATTGAAAGGATAAAGATAGAATCGAGTATAGAGTGACGGAAATGAGATGTGAAAGTTCATGATTACATTAGTATTTATAGGAAGTTTAGCCTACCAAAATTGGCCTACGGGCGTACGAAGGGAACGGCAAAATCGTAAAATAGACCAAAAGAGAATATTCTATATAATATTCTCTTTTGGTAGGCTATTTCCCATAATCATTATGGTCTACATGGGAAGGTGCCCAAAGGGAAGTTGCCCTAAGGGAAGATTAATACTCCCTCCGTCCTAAACTACATGACCTTTTGAACTTTATACTTTTGTCAAAAGTATATATTTTTTTTTTGAGCAAAAACACCAAAAGCTTTACTAAGTATTTAAATCATTCCTTACAATATTGTCCAATTCAAAAGGTAATGAAGCAAACAAAGACAAACACCAAGGTTCAGCCGGAAAGAAATGAGCAATATGGTGAGCCGCCCGATTCCCAACCCTTCGCACATACATGATACGGCTGCCTCGAAAGAGATCCCTTGTAGCTTTGATGGTGGCTACTATCGCACCTACTTGGCCCTTACTAGCCTAGTCGCTATTCACCTTCGTCACCACTGTTGAGCAGTCCGTTTCAATCAACACATGCTCCATGTCCTGCTCAACCGCCAGCTGCATCCCCCACAACACCGCTTCTGCCTCCACTCCTGGCCGTCCCACACATCTCCGTGCTGCAGCGAAGCAAACTTCCCCCTCCTCGTCCCTTGCAATCACCCCTACTCCACATCCCTTTTCCTTATCGATAGCTGCATCGCAGTTGATTTTAATCCACCCCTCCGGAGGTTTGTCCCACCGATAGTCCTCAGTTCCCCTTTCCACTGTAGTATGCTCCTCTCTCCCACCTCCCCTCGCCCTCCTAGACTCCTCTACCATCATCTTAGCATCCTCTAGCACTCTCTCACTCTCCGTCACCACCCCTTCAAAGACCCGCTTATTTTGACTCCTCCAAACAGCCCATATAATGCCTAACCACAGCTGCAAATGGTCTTCTTCCAGCTCCCCAATTGCTTCCTCCAACCACTGCTTGACATCCCTGCACCGATCCCCTATCTGACACATATCTGGTACTAGCTCCCACACTCTGTACGCCGCCACACACTCAAATAACACATGAAAATTCTACTCTCGCCTTGCGCACCACTCACACTGATCCTCCTCTAAGATCCTCCTCTCCTTTAATCGCACCTTGCACGGAAGGATGTCTCGAGCTGCTCTCCAAACCATATTCTTAACTCTTGGGATGGTCTGTAGCTTCCAAAGCTTTCGCCAAAATCTCCGGGTCATGTGGTCATTTGATCCCCTAGCATCCCCTTCCTTATCTAGCTCCTTTTGAATCGCTGCGTGGTAAGCTGACTTAACCGTGAACTCCCCATCCTTTGTGTGAACCCACACCTTCTCATCCCGGACATCAGGACTCGTCAGATGCAGCTTCAACACCTCATCCGCATCGCAAGGAAGCAGCAGAGATCGAACTTCATTCTCCCTCCAGCACCCCCTATCCCAATCGATCATGTCCAAGACTCGCAAATCCTGGGCACCCCCATTAAAATTTCCGACTACCCTGTAGCTAGTCGGTCTAGGGATCCACTTATCTCGCCACACATATATATCCGCCCCATTCCCCACCGCCCAAACCAGACCCTCATCCAGCAACTGTTTCCCTAAACAAATACTCCTCCACACATAACTCGGTCGATATCCGACGCTAGCCTCCATAAAAGACCCATTAGGAAAGTATCTTGCCTTAAGCATACGGGCTACCATCGAGTCCGTGTCCTGACTAATTCTCCATCCTTGCTTTGCCAACAGAGCCAAGTTGAAGCATCGGAGATCCCGAAACCCCATACCCCCAAGCTCCTTTGAAACACAAAGCCTCTTCCAACTCATCCAATGAGCTCTTTTTCTGCCGAACCCATCACCCCACCAGAACTTACTCATCATACTCTCAATCTCCTTGCACATATCGTCAGGCATGTAAAAGCACGACATAGTATACATCGGAATAGCTTGAGCCACCGCCTTAATCATAACCTCTTTGCCAGCATAACTCAAATTTGCTTCCTTCCAACCCTTCAGTTTCTTCCACACTCTATCCCAAACATTGTTGAAGATGGCTTTTTTGGATCTCCCAACCATCGTAGGCAGCCCTAGATATTTCTCATGTTTCTGTACCTCCCTCACCTGAAGAATCAGCTGGATTTGCTCCCTAACCTCCTCTGTCACATTCTTACTAAAGGATAGTTCTGACTTTGCGAAATTAACTTGTTGACCTGATGCCGCTCCATAAGTCTGGAGAATATTAATCAATTCAGTGCCCTGTTGACAAGACGCTTTCGCAAATAACACACTATCGTCAGCAAAGAATAAATGAGACACCCTAGGGGCTCCTCTAGCTATCTTAATCCCTTCCAATCTCCCCTGCTCCTCACTAGCTCCTACGAATCATAGAGGATAAACTCTCAGCACATAATAGAAACAGATACGGCGACAAAGGATCACCTTGTCGTAATCCTCTCGTTGGTATAAACTCTGCAGTCGGGATCCCCTCCATCAATACTGAAAAGGACACCGAGGAAACACATTTCATAATCAACTCCGTCCATCTATCTGCAAACCCCATCTTCCTCATACTGTGCTCCAGAAAAGACCATTCAACTCTGTCATAGGCCTTAGCCATATCCAGTTTGAGTGCCATATATCCCTTCTTGCCCTCCTTGGTCTTCATATAATGAAACAATTCAAAAGCAGCAATCACATTATCCGTAATCATCCTTCCCGACACAAAAGCACTCTGACTCTTCGACACCACCTTATCCAAACATCTCTTCAACCTATTAGCCAGCACCTTTGACACAACCTTATAAAGCACATTACACAAGCTAATAGGTCTCAACTCCTTCATCATCGAAGGCGCAGAGACCTTAGGAATAAGAGTAATGAACGTATGATTCATCCTTTCTATAATACAATAGTAAATAAAATTAAAGAGTTCATCTCTATAATAATAATAATAATAATAATAATAATAATAATAATAATAATAATAATAATAATAATAATAATAATAATAATAATGAGATTTAAGTATAACGTAAAAGGATTGAAAAGACAATGTATTTTACGACGGAGAGAGTATTAAAGAGGGAGATACCCTAATGGGCCTGAGTGGAGTGGGAGACTGGGAGTTGAGATCCATATCCAAATAACTTATCTAAAATTTAAGAAGTGTGATGATTTTTGACGATTTGAAGTTGAATCTAAAGTTGAGGTACCGTTATATTCCAAACAGGCGATCTCTTCATCCTCCTTCATTTGCTTCATGCATCGTACGTAGTTGTGCATCCAAAGCATCGACGGATTTGAATCTTGACGGTTATTCGATCTGTATCAAATCACATTAATTATTGAAAAAATCAAACATAAAATCACCTAAAAATACTCTCATTCTCATATGAAAAAATAATCGAAAATCGAAATTAATTATGACGACTAAGCCCAGCAAACGATCCTAATACCAACTCTTTGGATTGAATGTTCTTAATATTAGTACAAGGAAAATGAATTAAATTAAATTAAGTAGAATGAAATGATAATATTACAGTTGTTAAGTGGACGAGCGTCGCACTTACGGAGTTCCATACTTGATAGATATCGCCACCCCCATCCTCGATCAACCCATGCCAGTTGGCAAGTTGAAGAGTATTAGGAAACATTCCAAATTTGCCTACTCCTTGCCTCTTTGTAGCATTGTTCTAATTTGATTGATGTATCTATATATTTTATATATCGGTTTTTTTATCCTACGTTCAAAGGTATATTATAAGAAGTTAAAAAGTAGAAAATATTTTCCCTATATATATCTGGTTTAACCATTTTTAAATTAAATTATGAGATTCATCCATTTTATTTATATGATTTTTTTTCAATAAAATATCATTATTCTATGACTTTAGGACACAAAATAGACAAACTCTTTATATATTAACTAGTGTGAGTCCTATGTCCATGTCTTAAACAAGTGTTTTGTTTAAAATTTTGAGTTATATTTTAATGTAAGTATTTGTGAAAGTTAAGTGGCAGTAATTTGTTGAAAAATGCACTAAAAAAGAATTTTATAATGTATGAAAATAATGAAATAATACAAACAAAATAATGGTCTATTAGAAAATTTATTTATAATTTCTTAATCATCAAAGAAGTTATATCATTCACTTTATTTTTTTTATTAATTAAATAAATAACATCAGTGGAGTTAGTGAGGTGGTTAGTGGATGTCTGGGCATTGGATCTCACCTTAATCGCCCCATCTATCTTCGTGAGGAGAAGTTTGGTTTTATTATTATGATGATGTGTCAAAAATCAATGAAGTGGATTAATTTATATTAGTGATTTAGATGAAAAAAAAAAGAGGTGAGGATGTGAAAGCCATCGACACGTGAAAATAAAGCCTCTTGAATCTTGATGAAGGCATATATAGATAGGAGATGCTTTTGGTTTTATAATTAAAGTAGTATTAGATAAATAGATTAATTTACAAATAAAATATAATTCATTAGGAAAAGCTAAATGACCTAAATAAATGACCGTTTTACCCTTGCTTGACTGTTATGTTATAAGGAAAACAATGTTGACAGGGTTATGTTATAATTTATCGGATTGATTATATATAGTAGGTATGAATACAAAGTGTTTTATATATGAGATTTAATTCGAATTATTAACTTCATATATGAAAAAAAGGAGTACTTAATTGAGATTTGAGGAGATAATTTTTTATAATATAATATAGTTGATACTTAAAGATTTTATTTTTCATAATAATATTTGATATTTTAAAAATGATTTTTTCTGACTTTTTTTTAACATTATAATTAGAATATTGATTGGGAAACTATTTTCGCGAATAAAAATATTTAAATTCTATTAGTGGATGTATCTAGGAGAATTTTAATTGAATATATTGACATGCATGGAAGATTTAATATAATTATATTTTTCTGTTTTATGCGCTCTAGGCTCTATATACTCACTGATCGAAATATATTATTACAAAGCTCAAAAGAAATATAATAATTAAGGCCTGAGAATTATAATAATTAAGGCCTGTCGATTATATGTTGACTATATATAGTATTATACTCCGTATTATACATGTAGATTAATTAGTCTTCTTTCCATGGTAATTAACGATTATGTGGCTTCTAATTATAAAAATAGGAATTAATAAATTAAGTTAGGGTTAATTTGTATCACGATCTTAACATTCTTAAGACATCTAAATATCCAAATCGTCAGGCAAAGTCTCTTTCAAACAAATAATTATGGTGTTACGTATGAATAATCAATTTGTTCACAGTTTACGTAGTAAGAGACGTTTACATCGAATAACTCATATATATATATATATATAGATAAATTGATTATTAATTATGGTGTTACGTATGAATAATCAATTTGTTCACAGTTTACGTAGTAAGAGACGTTCACATCGAATAACTCATATATATATATATATATATATAGATAAATTGATTATTCATTCTTACACGTAATTATTCGTTTCACAATTCACGTAATATAATTATTCATATGTACATGTTAATAGTTTTTTTCAGATGAAAATTATTCATCTGTTGTAAGATAATTATTCGTATGAGTTATGTATGAATAAATTTTTATATGGATAAATCAGTTCAATTTTTTAATATTTGAAATTATAGGGAAAATATTATGGGGTATATATGGAAAAAGTGATGACGTAGATATTTTGAAAAATCCGACCATTGTGAAAAGTGATAAATGAATTGGGGAGGATTGATAATAAAATTAGTGAAAAGTGGGGTGGATGAATAAGAAATTAAAAGAGAGATAAAGTTTGTGTAACCTGACCATTATGGATGATCTAATCTAACACTTCAATTCAAATTTATTTACATATTAATTGTATCACGAGATATATTCACAAAATGATATATACGGAGTATTATATAGAGAGAGTATATATACACACATATAGAATATATTCTGTACATCTCAAAGATTGAAGCGCGTTAGGTACATATTGAATGGTCTCAGTTAAACGACGTTACGCATATATTCCTTTATTGTTTCTACAGATAATAGATATGGAATGTAATCAATTCGATATCACCATCCACTTTAACGGTTAACCTTATTGAATTGGGGAAAAAAGTATTGACGATCAAGGGTTGTTAGAGCAACTCCAACAGGTTCTCTATAATGGATTTTTGGAGAATATCAAGGTTGATTTTGATCCAACAGCTTCCCCATTACATTTTGCAAAATAGAGAATGAGGAGAAAAAATGGAGATATTTCCCTAAATTTGAAAAAAAACTCTATATATTTTGGGGTAAACTCCATAATGGAGAATCTATTAGATTTCAGTCCAAAAAAATCCAGAATAAGTGATTCATAATTCTCCATTTTGGAGAATTGTTTAGAGAAGCAGTTGGGTATGCTCTTACTTGTTATGATGGACATGGTTTGATATATAAAACTTGTATATATTACTCCACGACACTTTATATATACATCGATTCAAATCGAGATACATCGGTCTATTTACTTTTAATAGGTGCCTGACTGATGTGATTTGAGATTTGAGATACAAGATTCACTTTGACATAGGCACGAAACCATAAATTCGAAACCATAAATTAAATTACGATGGATTAGATAAGCTTAAGAGGAGCTCACCTTCACTTTGACAAAGACACGAAACCATAAATTAAATTACGATGGATTAGATAAGCTAAATTTTTTTTGTTAAACTCGTGTGTGGGCCCACATACGGGAGACTCGAACAACACATAAACCCAACGGGGTTCCATCTCAAAACCAATTGGTAATTAGAGGAGTAGCCCTTCAACCTTATATGTTGTTCAAGCATGTCCGCGACATGTCAACAAGGCCAGCAACCCCACTAATCCGAAGCCCAGACCGCAACTAGCCGAACCTGGCTCTGATACCATGTTAAACTCGGCTGGGCTCGGTGGGGCTAAGACAAGCTGGAGGGAGGTCGTGTGTGCGGGCCCACATACGGGAGACTCGAACAACACATAAACCCAACGAGGTTCCATCTCAAAACAAATTGGTAATGAGAGGAGTAGCCCTTCAACCTTATATGTTGTTCAAGCATTCTCTATATAACCGATGTGGGACAACCACATTCCAACATTTTTCATACACATCATTTTCATTAACAAAATATTTAATTAAAAAATAAATGACTGTTTTTTTTAATTAATTTCTCTTAATTTTTTTACATATTATTTTTTTTAAAATAAGACGGGTTGAAGTGGACCCCATCCCGCCCCTTGATCCGTACCTACTTTGATACCGCTTTGGGATTTTGGGCCTAACGAAATATCCATCATTGTAGATACAAGAGGAGTAAACCAAGAGAAAGTAAAAAAAAAAATTGAAAATGACTCTAGCGTAAATACTTAAATTCTGTCTTGTCATTAGACGATCGAAACTCATCTTGTCGTTAGTCTTACCTATATATTTTTTATAATCTATATCTAACTATTATTAATAGACGAGGTGGCACACTCTCCTTATTTCTAGGGCTCCTAGCCGGCCAATTACAATTAAGTTTCTATAATTATAATTTTAAGTAGTAATCTTAAAAAAAACAATGTGATTAATTCAAAACATAAAATTAATAATTTATATCTAACTATTATTAGAGAAGCTTAATAGATGAGGTGACATACTCCTCTTATTTCTAGGGCTCCTAGACAATTACAATTAAGCTTCTATAATTATAATTTTAGTAATTTTTTACAAAAAACAATGGGATTAATTCAAAACATAACATCAATAATAAGGAAAAATAAAATTAATATCAGTAATCTATATCTATATCTATATATTTGTATACACTGTAATTGTTTTTTCAATCAATGAGTTTAATCCAAAACATTTAATTATTTGAACTTTTACTATTATTTTATAATATTAATTTAACATATTAATAAAATTTTATTTATAAAAAACCGCACGCCATGGCTCGGGGATCATACTGGTAAGATCCGTTTTCATAATTTGCTTTAAACTCTGAAAATATCAGGGTTAGCCTTGTATTTTGTAAAGAGATACAAAGATGACTATAAAAAAGAGATGAAGTATATATATTTAATAATGTAATTATATAAAAAAAATCATGATGGATATATATTTATTTTCTCCTTTTTTATTTAACATGTTTATATATCGCAACATATTACTTTTTTTATATATATTTGAAATATGTTAAATGATGGGATATATGCCTATACATATTTGTAGTATTCTATACTAAAGTTACAATATACTGTATATACCATCACATGTCATATATAACCACTTATTTATCATTTTAAAAATATTTTATTAATAACAATTTTAAAATTAGAATGATCTATTTTTCAGTATAAATCAATTAATTTTATAGTTATATAATTTAAATTAGATAACTAGCTAGTTATTATTGTTATTTCTTTGTTTGATTTTGAGAAATGTATTGAGTTTTATTTTGAAAAAGTTGATGTCCGAAACTAAAGATTTTTGAGATTGCATGATTGATCTTATGTAAGAGGGTAGACAATTCAATTGTATGCGCTTATTTTTTCGCTCGAATTAGATTTGTTTACTTTTTAAATATTTTTATAGCTCTTCTTTATCTATTAAATTTATTTTGATTTTATTATAAACTTATGATTATTAATTAACGAGAGAATTTTAATTTTATTTCAAAAATAATCCTGTTGTATTATTTAATTTTTTAAAAGTATATAAAAATTATGATAAGATTTAAATTATCATTTTTTGTTATAGGTGAATATATTTTATTTTTTTAATATAATATAAAAGTATTATAATTTAATCCTTCACATTATTTTTATATTAAATACATGCAAATCACAAGAAATTGACTAATACTCCATCCGTCTTAAAATACATGTTTTTTTAGGATGGAGCACGAGAATCAAGAAGTATGTTAAATGTAATGATTAGATGTAAAAAGTAGGTTAAGTGTATGATATGTCTTTTTAGGACGGAGCACGAGAATCAAGAAGTATGTTAAATGTAATGATTAGATGTAAAAAGTAGGTTAAGTGTATGATTAGACTTGTATTTGTTTATTTTTTTTAAATTTGTGAGGAGTAGAGTAGGGGTGATGTAAAAATTAGAGTAATGATTAGATGTAAAAGTAGATTAAGTATAATGATTAAATCTAAAAAGACATGTATTTTTGACAAAATTTTATGGGCTAAAAAGACATGTACGTATTTTGAGAGGGAGGGAGTATATATACACAATTAATAACACCGAGGAGTGAGGACTATAACGAATTCGATCGATCAACAAAGGATTCGATATGCGACCTGCAGTCTCCTTCTGGCCGAAGATGGAGGCAAAGGAAGAGGGAAGCCTGCGGAGACGTCGGGAGAAGTTCCGGCAGATAGCGAGGCAGATAGGGTCGTCGATGACGATGAGGACATCGCCGGAGAAGGAGGCGATGACGGAGGAGCAGATGAAGCAGTTCTTCAAGGAGCACGACAGGAACGGCGACGGCCACCTCGATAGGGAGGAGCTGAAGGAGGCGTTCAGGCGGCTCGGATCCAAAGCCCCCGCCTGGAGGGCGTCGCGGGCTTTGCACTACAACGACCTCGACCTTGACGGCCTCATCGACGATCAGCACGAGATCGACCACCTTGTTTGCTACGCTCTCAAGCTCGGCTATTCGCTCAGCTAATTAATTAGGTTGAAATTGAAACTGAATTAAATGGCTGTACTTGTACGGCCTGGCCGGCCTCCTGTTTATGCTGTTTAGCCTGGGATGATGGAATTTTCGATCGTGGGGTTTTTGTAAAGATGATCGTTAAACTTGAGGCTTCTTCGTCTCTCTTTCGGTTTTAAAAAACAGTAATTTCAACTTATGTATCTCCCAAGCGAATAAATTAAAGAACATTAATCTGGAAAAAATCTCTACCATGTAAAATATCAATATTAAAAAATTTTAAAATAATTTAATTTGATAAAATATTTTTTAATTGAGATTCTTAATCTATATTTTAAGGATATAGAATAGAAAAATTGTTAAAAAAAATAAAATAGCATCTATATATATTTATAGGGTTTACCTATAGAAAACGAGGTAAGTAATTCTAAGTAGGGGTGGGTGCGGGACGGGATGGGGGTCGTCCTACGTCCCGTCCCGCGTAATTTTTGCGGGACGGGACCGGGACTGGATTCACTATTTTTTTTAAATCCCGCGCGGGCTTTGTCCCTCACGGGACGGGACGGGCCCTGTCCCTCAAATAAAAAACAATATAAAAAAAATCTAAAATTCCTATATATTTTGCGATTTTTAAAGCATAGCATATATATATTTATAATATTTTTTATGTTTTACAATTTTTCTTATATATACACAGGACACATTATACATATAATTATACATAATATATTCATATAATTATATTGTAAACAAAGTTATACAATATATATACACTCGTATATATACACTTGATCAGTGTATACAAAATATACTGCACGTACATTATATATATACTTGATCAGTACAGCGTGTATATATATACACTTTATATATATTTGTATATATACATGCATGTACACTGTATATATACTACTGTATATATACTTTCAATGTTTATATATTATATATATTATATATAATTACCAAAATAATATTATACTACCTCCGTTCGGCAAAACTTGATGTTTTACTATTCACGCACGCTTTTTTAGGAGATAAAAATTATATAAAATATCTATTTTTTTTAACAATTTCATATCCGGAGTAGTTATTACTAATAAGTACAAACTTGTTAAAATTTTTTTTTAAAAAATGAATATTTTATATAGTTTTTATCATTCTAAAAAAGCGTGCGTGAATAGTAAACGACAAGTTTTGCCGAACGGAGGTAGTATATATATATGCGGGACGGGACGAGATTTGCGGGATAAGGAAGACTCGTCCCGCGTCCCATCTCGCATAATTTTTGCGGGACGGAACCGAGACGGGATTCATTATTTTTTTTTCAAATCCCACTGGGATTGGGACGGGTCCGGGACTTGCGGGATTTGTGTCCACCCCTAATTCTAAGTAGTCTCGTGCTCGAGTATGCTGTTTGCGCCATACAATATATTTTTTTATGATGAGGAACCCATCTTTGATAGTAAATTCCGAACACGTGACTCAACCGACAAGAGTTCTGATTGGGGCGCCATACAATATTTAAGTGGATTCGGTTGCAATGAGATATAACTAGCAAATGACCCATCAATACAACCTTTATGGATGCAACAATAAATATATGAAAGTTTTTTCTAACCTATTACCTATGCATATAAAAGATTAAATTGACAAAATGATTTCTCTAGAGGTTTATAGATTAAAACCTAAAAAAGCATTCCTGATTTGATTTATTAACATATATGCCCTAGATGTTTATGCCACTAGTTCTATCCTCAAGCTGGCTCGTCTATTTTCTTTATTCTTTCTTTTTTCACAAGATTCCGGCGCCATTGCTCGGAAGTCGGAACAACAACAACAACCTGACCCTTGGGCACTTCATCAATGTGCTTGCCTGGTGTATGAGGTTATATGAGCCGAATAATTCGAACTTAGATTCAATTAAAAAAAGGTTCAATTCAGACTCGTTTATTTATTAAACATTTATTAAACAAGTGAGTATGAATACATTTTTATGCTCAAATTGAGGCTCAACTAGGAATTGAGCTTGAATAACTCTGATTTTGTGAAATTTAAAAAAGTTACCTAGATTGCCATGCCATAAAGTAAGGTTACTTCAACTCGAAAAAAGCTCAGATTGAACTCATCAATTTTACTAAAACGAGCAGAGTATGAACACATTTTAAAACTCGAGACTAAATTTATACTCAAGTTAAGCTCGTTCATCTACCAAACTAGTCAAGTTGACGACATCCATGCACCACATATCACATATGTCCAGTGACGGAGTCAAAAACTTTTCGAGAGGGGGGGGGCAAAGTTTTGTACAAATTGTTGATTCGCTTTTCAATAAATTTTTCTATAGTTTAGCTAGCGAACCAAAATTATGATATTTTAGATTAAAAAATGATATTTTTAGTTAAAACAACGTTTTTTTAACTCAAAACACAATTTTTGTTCATAATGGTGGTGTTTTAGCTTAAAATTGTCATTAGTTGTTATATGTTTTTTCTCTTTAAACGAAAAAACTGATATATTTTAATGTATAACAACATTCTTTTCGTCTAAAAATATATCGTTTGAAACCTACAAAGTCAATATGTAAATTGTTATTCTAGCTCGTAGCATGCAATAACGTGTAACAAGATATACAAACTTTAAATTGGCATAATTTCTTATATACTTATCAAATTTAGTAGTATAACCTCTTGTTTCGAAGCTCTTGGGTTGCATTATATTACCAAAATATCAAATTAAGTAAAATATAAAAGCACTGTGATTTATTAAAAGACATTTGAAATAATTAATCTGTGTTTAACTTTCAAACGTTCATAACTTTTTACTCGGATATAGGATTGAGGCTTATAATATATCAAAACGAAGCTATCGACGAGTAGAACAAGTATAGGTGATTCGTCGGATGAAAGGAGGGGCAAATGCTCCCCCTCGCTCCCCCTAGCTCCGCCTATGCATATGTCCGCCTTCCTGAAGGCACCCCTCCCTTTCAAGAGGTTTTGCCTCGCGACATGTCATGCTCCACCACTTGTGCGACCCCTCATCAATTCATTTGAGTTTCATTCTTACGAACGTACTCCCCAGTTGGGATACTTAACAGGTTAGCTACAACACTACACAAAGTTAATACGCACAGCGCCTAGTATCCATCGTTTACGACTAGGACAACTGAGGTATCTAATCCCATTTGCTACCCTAAATTTCGTCTCTCAGTGTCAGTGTTGGCTTAGTAGAGTGCTTTCACCGTTGATATTCTTTCCAATCTTTACGCATTTCACCGCTCCATCGGGAATTCCCTCTACCCCTACCGTACTCTAGCTTGGTAGTTTCCACCGACTGTTCAGAATTGAGCCCTGAGATTTGACAGCTGGGGTGTTGTTTTTTACACCCCAAATTTTACTTTTTACACCCAAAATTCAAGTTTTTTTTTTAAATAAACCCTATGCCTCCTGAGTCATAGACGTGTGACTCAAGAGGAGCAGGGTATATATACAGAAAAAAAATAGCTACGTCTCTTGAGTCACACACCTATGACTCAAGAGGCGTAGGGTTTATACCTATGACTCAAGAGGCGTAGGGTTTATTAAAAAAAACAAAAACTTAAATTTTGGGTGTAAATAGTAAAATTTTCGGAGGTAAATAACAAATACTTTTACAAAGTATTAAACAAAATTTGAATCGAGCTTGAACCTAACTCGCTTTTAAATGAACAGAACATATATGATTAATTCTCGGCTCGTTCACTTTTAATCGTCTAACCCAACCATATTGCTATATCGGTATCCTTTGGGCCGATTAGCCCATTTACTCTCTATAAAGCCCACAGGTTCTCAGGTTGATATTCCTGTTTGGCTCCCAAATATTTCACGTTAAGTTCGATTTTTCCCGCTGGAGGGTAACAAGTCGAAGTAAGATTTCCCGGATTTTCTCGCTCTCCATTTCGAAATTTGAAAGGGAATACGGAAATCAAGAATGGTTCTCTAGATCTGATCTACCAATGCGCCTTTTCCTTCGGTTTTCTTTACTTCATTTGTTCTGATTTAGGGTAAATTGATCAATGCTCTTCTGATGTCTGATTTTAGGGTTTCGTTGAGATCCTGTATGTCAACTTTCATTTTTCGATTCGATTTTATCTTTTCGTGTGCTCGGTTTGGGGAATTCTCAAGTCGAAAGTTCTTCGTGCGCTTCGTGCTACACTTTTTTTGACGGAATTTCTGTATACTCGTTCCGAAAATAAGATTTTCTCAACGTTTTTCTATAATCACACTTGATCCGATGTTTTTTCATACTCGCGATGATATGAAATGAGTGAATTGAATTTTTTATTTGAGGTTTTACTCTCATGAACATTGAATTTCACCAACTGTTTAATTAAAGTTGTATGCCTAATTGGTAAAATTTGAATACTGTGCTTTACACACTATCATACTTAAGGAACTTCAGAAAGTGTGGTGTAGTTTTTTGCAAAGCAGGGATTGTTATGAATCATTATGATGATAAGTTCATAGCAACTAGCTAAACAAGGAATTTGCCGCCACACTTTTCCTTCTGTCAGCTAAATGGACTCTTAAACTTGTAATTGTTGCTGCTAATTGAATCTGAACAACAAAAATTTGTCTGAATGTGAGGTTTAGAGCTAGGGGTTCTTGTTCAACTGGAGAAATTAATTCTGATGTAAACTATTCCTAGTGCAAGCTTGATTGACTCTTACTTTGCTTTGCCTAGCTAGATCTGGACCTGAGTTACCACTCCCTGTTGCTTGTAGAAGCTACCCCTTGTGGGGTTCAAATGTTATCAGACATGCATTATGTGCCGATGGAGAATGTAACCAGCGTCTTGAATAGTTGGATGTACATAATATGTAAGTGCTAACTGAATCACACAAGCATTTCTATTTGATTTATATTCCTTGCTCTTTGTTTTATTGGCTCTTTTTTTTCCCCATTTTTCAAAGCTATAATAATGGTTTTTTTGAACTTGTTTTCTCTTTTCCTGGTTTTGTGCATTTGTGGTGTTGGTCCGAAAGTAGACATTTCATATAAAGCATTTTGTCATGTGGGTGGAGGGAGGGGGTCTTAAGGTTGGTATTTTTGTTTTGAGGATTTTTCTTAATCATAAATTTGTCTCTTTGAAGATAAATTGTTTGATTCCCTCAGTTACCCTGATCATGATAAATTCGTCAGAATTATCATCTCTACAATCATAGGTGCTTGAAAACTGGTACATTCTTTTACTATGGCAGTGTGATTTTATTGTTGCATGCTTGATGCTTCTAGCAAAAAGTTGAAGAACAATTTATCAGCGCAATGTAAAGTGTGTCATCATCCCCCTTTTAATGGAACTTCCACTCATACAACCAGAAGCCATTGTCTTGATCTTTTATGAGGCCTACTTGTGAGTGGGGACTATAACCTTTTCCACTTAAATGATGGTTCTATTCTTCTTCATTTGACTTATGTGCCCCCCTGATCCCATATTTAGTGACTACTTAATCAGCTAACTGTAACTCTGTAAATCTATAATGAATGGGAAATTGACATTTGTGCTATGTTGTTCTTCCGCGATGATTTATTTAAAGCTACAATATGTTAACTACACTAAACAGTTAAACTATTATCTTGTGAGTGAGGACTATAGCCTTTTCCATTTACATGATTGTCGACCATTTGAAGGGACTACTCAATCTCCTAGCTGTAAGTAACTAGTACTTGAATATTTGCCAGTGTTACTTGATTTATGACTGTTGAGACATTTGCAGTTTTGGAACTATTTTTGGCCAATTTCTCATGCCAATGACTGGGAAACTGGCCTTATTCTATGCTGTATATTTGGTGTTTTTATAAAGTACAATATATTGAGTAGGAACTGTTATGTTTTTGGCATTTCTTTGTTGCTATAGATAAAATGTTTGAACTAATCGCGTGAAAGGAAATATGCAAGTTGAATCTATTTTGAAAGTAAATCATCAGTAGAAGCTAATTATATATCTTGGTGGGTAGCAGACATGCGTATCCCCCTGCATGTTCATGGGGACTGATCTTTGTTTGAATGGTTAGAATAAGATAAGACATGATGTGCGTCAAATCAGTGGGAAAAAAGATGCACATCATGCCATTATTGGAGCTTAGGTTTCTTCATACTGTACAGAGCACTTGGATGATTATGCAATTACTTTGCTTCTAAGAGTTAGAAAAAAGGTTGTTGCTCCATTGACTTCGCGGACCACATGAAATATGATATAAAATAATAAAGAAATAAAGAGCCCAAGGCCTTGATTAGAAACTCGCAATTCAAAGTTTGTCTGGATTTACAAGGTGATGAAATTCAACAACTTATCAAGCATCAACTTCTTTTTTTTTTTTTTGTCAAGCTCTGCACTACCACTGTGCAAAGGGAATAAAAAAGCTTACATGATAGTATGAATCAAATTACAACAATTGGGAATTTGGGATTCCATTTACCATTTCCTGTATGCTGTCTTATCTCTCGTCTCCTTCTGAAGTGACATTAGTTACAAACTTACAAAAGCCACAATGTTTCTTGCATTTTTACATTTCATACACACGAAGTGGTAAAAAATGTGCAAAATCTATATAATATAATGTATATGATAGTAAATCAAGTTTTTATTTCAGATTCATTTTTTCTGACCCCAAAACAAAAGCTTGCTAGCTATTGATCTTCTCTGCAGTTGCGATGGAGTTCTTACAGTGGGCAATTGCAGCCTGAATTGCAGCTTGAAGCTCTTCCATTGTACTGTCATTTGAAGGATGAGGAGGCGCCCCTGGAGCTGTCTTAAGTATGCCACTATTGGTCGGAGAAGTCCTCATTGAAGCTGGTGCAGAGAACTCCCTTCTCCTACCTCTCAAATTCATCCTCCCTTCTGAACTCAATTTCCCTGAAAAAGAATAAGGCTGCTTCCTAAGCTGGATGTCCTCTCTCCTCCCCTTGGAGAACATTTTCATGTACTTCCTTAGAAAGTGGCTCACATCAAACTTCAGCTTCCTCTTCTGCTTTTCGCCCTGATCCTCGCAACCTCCTTTGGACTCTCCATCTTTTCGCCTCCTTGCCAGCCCGAAAAATGAGAAGGACTTGGACTTGACCCTTTTCTTTGTTGGTAATTCGTCATCGTCGTTGTTGTCATGGTCATGGTTTCTCCTGGTATTATACTCATAGCTATTGAAGCTATGCCGTTTACTTTTATCGCAGTTACTGCATATGCAGTTATCGATGTTATGGGGCTTATCTTCATCGCCTAGAAGCTCCCTAATGGGGAGGGTGAAACTGTCCAGGGAATTGGAGGAGGAGCGTGGGGAGACAGGGAGGTTAGACAGGACTTGAAGGGGAAGCAAGTGGCCATGGAAGAAGATGTCGTCAGCTGGGGTAAGATCAATAGCCAAGGGAGGCTGCTGCAATATGGTCTTGTCAGGATCCGCTTTCGAGGAGGAATGGAATGAGATTGTGAAGGAGAATTCATGGGAAGGAGACGAAGACGCCGACGGAGGAAGGGAAGCAGTAGGTGATGCAGCTTGTTGCTGCAAGTCCTTTGTGTTTGTGTTTGTGTTCTCTGACTCACTCCCTCTGCTGTTGTTCTTCTGCTGGATTTCCATAACCTTAAAGGTATGTGCTGGTTGTCAAGATCTAATAATAGCTCCTTTTAGGCTCTGAATGAGTGTATGTTTGAAATGATAAGAGAGAGAGAGGGAGGGATAAGGGAGAGGAAAGTGGAAGGCTATGGTGAGGGAGAGCTTACAAGGGTAGGGAGCTTTCTATCTATAGTGCAGCTTAGAATGTCTTTTTGTGAATATGAAACTCATCATCTTTTGTAACTTTTTCATTGGGGAAATTAATTCTAATATCCTAAACTTTAAACTATTAGTAACCTTCTATACAATAGTGAACACTTTGCCTACTTCATTTTCCATCGACAAAATATGGCAAAGTTGATGACATGGTAGTCGATTTTTTGTTCAGCTTGCTCAAACGGTAGTCATGACTCATGCCCTAAGATTTTGTTGATGGAAAATGAAGAAGATAGTGTGTTTACTAGTGTACATTTTAAAGTTGGGGATGTTTATGAAAGGTTGGGATATTAGATTTAATTGCCCCTTGTATACTTATATTTTTTTTAGAATTTGTTTGTTTGATATATTATAATTTGCACAATGAGAGTGATGGTATGGTGGCAAATGCAGTGGTGAGCTGTATTAAGTTTGGTGGGTCCTTCTCTAATTAAACAGCTATCATAGTTGTTGATTGCTAATTTGTTCTTAACCAAAACCTAATTGGCTGGTTCTGGAAAACCTTGTAGGGACGAGAAGCTCAAGGATATGTCATGAGACTCATGACTGCCCATCTGTGCAGGCAAGTTGTTGTTCTGGATTATGTGATGATGATACATTGTGAAAAGTTTGTTACTAAGACATTCCAAGTTTATTTTTCTTCTTCAAGTAACTATGTGCTTCCATGTGACTGCCTACATGCTAAATAATAATGCCTACATTTGGAGCACTGAGCTTCTCATTCACTAGGAGGAGGAGAATATGTAGCTGGGCTCATCACTCATCAGCAGCCAACCCCTCTCCTTGTAAGTGATTTCTTGAGCTTTGAGTAAATTTCTTATGATTGAGACTTTATTATACTAGGAAGGGAAAGGTTAAGAAGTTGCGAATGTGGGTGAAAACTATAAAGGCATGCTAAAAGAGAACTTACCCTTTATTAGATCTATTTGATGCAAAGTAGATTGCAATTGCTTAAAACCTATACCTAGTTCTCTTAAATGTGCATCCTTTTTTTTTTCCTTTGGAAATAAAGCCAAAAAATTAAAGCAACTTAGGTGTTTATATGTGGTCATATTGAGTCACCCCCACTAGGCATCATGTATCCCATGATTTTCACTTACACTAGCGAGAATCTAAATGTTGGAAATCTGGTCAATTGCAATTTAGACAGTCACCTGTAAATGTAGCATGAAATTTGATGTTAGGTTCATTGGAAATTGGAACTGAGACCCAAAACCAACTAAACGTTTAATAACCTATTCTCCATAGATTCTACTACTCCCAACCAAGTCCCTACCTTCCTCTCTTAAAAATAATATAAGAAAAAAGGGGGCTGAAAAATGGTAGGTCCAGAACACACGTGCATCATCATGTGGTCCATTCCAGCGTAGAGGATTTTTTCTTTGCAATTTCAAGGGTCGACATCTCAATCATGGAGCCACTTATGAGTTAAGCAAAGACCCATCACCCTTATGCCCTCATGGTGGATTTAGAGGTTAAAGAGTTGATTCGATCTTATTAACATGCCTTGAGTTAGCTATTGTTTCGAGTCTTTTTTGACGTACTCAGAAAGAGCGTGGCGAGTTGGTTGGAGACTCTCCACCCCTAAGGAGAGATTCGGGGTATACCAACCAAGTTGTATTGTAATTTGGTCCACTAGATTTTTGTTATTATTATCTGTTTTAATTTTTAATAACAAAAAGAAGGGTGTGGCCATGTGGGGTGAGAGATATAGAAAAGGGAAGGAAAAAGTGAACGTGTAATGAAACAAGATTTCGTATTCGGGGATGACAATGTGACATTGAGGGGTGTCCTTTCTCCATGCAAAATGTGGTAACCAAGAGGGTGTCTCTTTCTGTTTATCTCTACTCTCCCAAGAATATAGCTTCTCGTTTCCTTCTTCCTCCTCGACTCGTCCTTATCTTCGGAGTTCATTTTCATCCATTCTACACTTCTTTGACTCAACTATACCAGCTATATACACTTCCAAATTCTTAGTTAATCTCCCTTAAATGTGTTTTATTGGACTTTGATTGTGTTTCAGGCTTTCAGCTTATACACATGAGCATCACAAGGGGCAAATAATCCCCGACTCCTTTTGGGCATTATTTGTGTTTCCGAGAAAAACATCCACAACAACAACAACCACCCAGTAAATCCCGCAGTTAAGCGGGATCTGGGGGGTCAGGATGTACGCACTCTTACCTCGACCAGGTCGAGAGAGTGTTTCCGAAAGACCCATAACACACGACACAGGGAACACAAGGAAACAGACGGTAAAAGGACAGTAAAGAAGCCAAAAAGGTGCATATAAAACATCCACAACAACTTTTATAATTTAAAGATCAAAACTACCTTTTCAACTTCAACTAGATTATAAACTCATTTCCACACCCCAAATATCTGCATATCCAACTATACATGACCAAAGGGAAATGAATGTAACCCAATAGTACTGACTGAGAGTATCGTTCTCTTACTCACATACCCAGCTCTGGCCCTGCAATATTGTCTGATAGAGTACATAGTAAAGAATAAAATGTAGGAGGTTGCTGAGTGTAGAATTTTGTGGAGTATATCATTTACCTAAATTCTAAATATTTGTAAAACCATTTTAGTTGTTACCTTATATTCCTAGTCAATTTCCCTTCTGAAAATGAGCCAAATAGGATAAAGGCTTGGGATTTTTCTGGGTCTCTCTTTTGAAATTGTTGAGAGGTTTGGTATGTCTTTAAAAATGAAGGGTGAAACTCTACACAATAGCTTAAGCTTTTGTGTTAAGTGGGTGGATCCCGACCTTATAATCGCAAAAATAATAATAATAAATCAATGTAACCCGACATGCGTTTGCCTCCCGTTAACGACCCGTTGGATATTTCACAGAAATGTTTCAAAACTACAAAACAGGCCCATAGTTTAATGATCTTCTGGCCCAATTCTCACTAGTGACTGATAAATCCAGTTTTAGTTCATGATACAGACTCATGCTTTCTTAAGTCCCTATTGTTTTTCATCCACTAGATGTTCTACTGTCATTCGTTTGCCTTTGTTTCAAGGTGCAAGCCTTCCTCTTTGTTTCTTGATGTTTTTCTTCCAAGTAATAAAGCATGTGAGAGATCTACTCTTCCTTTCTGGCAAGTGGTAGTACCCAATGTGATGTTAGGATCAGATTTAAATGTGTTCAAACTCTATCTTAGGTTGTATACTGATTTATCAACATTAATCTCCATTGAACCTTAGTGCATATAAAATCAAGTGTGGATTACACAGTTTACACTTACACAAATGCCCTTATACATGGGCAAATTAAGATCTCATAGGATCAGATCCGACCACATTAAGCTGCACATTTTGGAAAGTTATATTGGGAGTACACTTGTATGAAAATGATGAACCAAGTCTAAGTCATTGGCTTCTCCAAGAGAGCAGATAGGTACCAATCCTTACCTCCTCGATCAAGCTTCCTCCCCACGAACCACCTCAGTTTGTTGAACCCAACGCGCTCGATCATGGGTGTGTAAGTCTGGTTCAGCTGCTCGCCCTTGCAGTAGAAACGGTCCAGCCAGAAAATCCCACCTGGCCGTAGAACCCTGTACACATCATACAACAAGAACTCCATCATCACCTCCGGGATCCAGTAACTTAGCACATGCATGGAGTGCACTATATCCATTGTGTTGTCGAAGAACGGGAACCTCTCTGAGACACTGATGTGGATCGGGATCAAGCCCCTGACCATAGAGAAAAAGATATCACTAGATCAGAACTCATCATACTCAATATTAGAGTTCTTAAGAGTGGTCATGTAAAAAATCAGACCTGGAAGCAATGAAGTTGTTGAAGGGCCCATCAAAGTTCATGGAGCTAGTTATTATAGTAATGTTCCTCTCCCTCATCCTGGCAGCGAAAGTGCCGGAACCTCCTCCGATGTCGAAGCCGATCCGGATTGTACCCGGCGGCTTGGTGGCGAGCACCTTCTCGATGCTGAAGTCGAGCCGGTCGTTGTCTATGAGCCACCGCGTCTTCTCCCTTCCTTGAAGATTGAAGCAATCCTTGCAGTCATAAATCCCAGGCCCCTTCTCCCTCCTAACTAGGCACTCGTAGTTCTTGCATGAATATGGGTCCCATATAATGCTGGTGTCAGGAGGGGTGGCCCACAGGGACTCCGGGAAAGGGGTGGGCTCAACGTAGCCAGTAGGGGACTTCGGACGGCATCGGCGACGTGGGAGCGGCTCACACCCTTTGAGGATCAGCATCTGGGCGAATACGTCGTCGACAGGGCACTCCCCGCCGATGTCATACGTCATGTACTTGAGGGTCTCATCGGGGTTGTGGAAGCAAGCAGCTCCAACCGAGGGGGAAAGCACGTCGGAGTTGGATCTCGGGTTGTAGCCGAGTGGGAGCTTATGGGGGCTAACTGCCTGGCTCAGCTCGGAGGTGGCGGCTGAGTCGAGGGAGAGCTGGTTGCCGTTGAGGCGGGAGAGCTGCTGCAGGAGGGATTCAGAGAGGAGGTCGGAGGCAGATAGCTGGCCCTGGAGGTCGGCAACCTTGTCGATCGTGTCGTTGAGATGGCGGAGGAGGGTGGCGACGAGGCGGTCATGGTCCTTGGAGTCATTCGGAATGTCGAAAACGGTGGAGGCTGGGATGGCGAATCGGGAGACAATGAGGGTGAGGAGGTTGGTAAGGAGGACAACGAGGAGGAGCTTGTGCTTGTTGGAAAGGATGAATCCATGCCTTCGTTGTTTCGACTCGTCTTCGAGTTGGCTCCCCATTTTTTTTTTTTTATATTATTTTTGTGTCTTTGTTTAAGTGAAATTGAAGCAAAGGGGGTTTAGAAATAGGGGAGGATTTGGGTAGAAAAAGCTTGGGAGTTAAGCTAGATGCGGAGATGCTCAGCAAGGTTATTAGGATCGGGATTCCAGGATCGAATCATAAAAGGGTTCGTGAATCGGATCATAAGATCTCATTAGGGGCTCGTGAGATCCTCAAAATATAATTAAATAATAAAATAAAAAATATATAATAAAGTTATTTAATTTAAAGTTCTAGAATGAGAAATTTTTTTGTTATTTACATAATATATTTTGGTTTCAGCTTATAAAAAGCTACACTTATGATCTTAGACATTGTCACATTGGTTAAAAGATTTGAAAATAATTGTATCTAAGCCATTTTTTCACGTTTCATAAATAAATGTGTACATTCGAAACACATGTTTAAAATTATTAATAAAAAAATGATCTTTAGGATTGCATTTGATCTCGATCCATTAAGATTCTAAAGATTATATAGCTGATTCTGTACAAAGATTCTATATAGATCGGGATTGAACTCTTGAGTTGGATCGTAGTATCGTAAGATTCGGATCGAGATTTTAAGATGCCTATAGGTAGATAGTTGAGACTAGTACTTAAAGAGGCATCAACGAAGTCAATCAAGATCTCAAATGGCTATTGGAATTACTAGGGGTTTGAACTAAAAATCTAGGAGGGAATTTAATCTAGGAGGGAATTTAACGTGGGAGATCGATATGGGGTTTATGATTTGACATTATTGTACTCCGTAGGAGTTAATGAGGATTACGGTTTTTTTCCATTCATTAGACTTTATGATCATTGTTTTGGAGCATTGCTAATGAGTAACGAGGCTTAGAGAAATTTAAAAAAGAGACTATTTTATACTCTCTGTCTGGAAATACACGATCTTTTACTTTTTAGCACGTTTTTTAATAATTAAAAATTATATAAAATATTAATTTTATTATTGTTATTTTTAATAATTATAAACTTATAATTTATAATTTGTAATTATTAAAAAATTAATAAAAAAGTTAATATTTTATATAATTTTTAAATCATAAAAAACGTGCTAAAAAGTAAAAGGGCATGTATTTCCGGACAAAGAGAGTATTGTTTTTTTTTAAACTTTAATGAAGCAATGAAGTTTGATTTTCAGTTTTTATTTTATATTGGGAAAAAAAGTGATTGGGGGTGTTTATTTGAAAGATATAAATTTGGGTGGTTTTTTGAAAAATAAAATGATGAGGACTTTTGAAGATAACAAAAATTAGAGATATTTTTGTGAAATTTTTGTAAAAAGTAAAATTATGAAAGTGATTTATTAAAAAATACCTCTTCTAGAAGATATTTAGTACAAAAAATAAATAAAAATCATAATGTACTATTCATAGTGGAGAAATGTATTATAGTGTACGTTTATATTGGTTCACACGCCCCTCTAGCAAAATGTATCCAATGACAATTTTAAGAAGGAAAGAAAACATTAGGTTTAAACTTTAAATACATCTCTCTCGCCAGAATTCTTTTCTAATCATATATATATATATATATAGTTGGGATCAGTTAACTTTTATTATTTTTCATTCATTTAACTACATTATTGTTGTATATTTGAACTTTTCTTACTTCTTATGCCCATTTTTTTGTGCATTTAACTTATATAAGTGCAAATTTTGTCCAAGAATTTGACGATTTCTTATATAAGTGCAGATTTGCAATTAAATAAAAAGAATAGAGAGTATAAAAATATATACTTCATCCCTCTCAAAATTTAAGTCGTTTGAGACCAATTTAGTTGTATCAAAATATATGTCATTTTAGTTGTATCAAAATATATGTCATTTTCATTTTAGTTCTTCATCCCTCTCAAAATTTGTATGTTGTTGACCTTTTTAAAGATTTTGATTGGTTAAAAAATATAATGGGTATTAAAAACAATAAAATTTATGGAAAAAATTAGTGAAATGATGATGTTGATTAATGGGTGAATGTTTTATTAAAACTTGTGCAAAATCCTAAAGTGACTTAAATTTTGAGACGGAGGTAGTATTTTTTTATGTTTATATATAGTATTGTTTCAAACAATTTAAGCTTTAATATAATGTTAAGAGCATGCTAATTGAATTTATAATTATTTGTATTTTATTTATAAAATAAATATTTGTCATTGTGATTAAAAATGAATGTTGTTATTAGAAATTAAAAAACACGATTAATATCAATTGACAAAATAAAATTTATAAAAGATATCAAATGAGAGTATATATATATAAGCATAGTCCTAATAAGTTCCCATGTGTAACATATGAGATTTAAATAAAAATTAAGGTAATGTCTTCTAGTCAGACATGTAACTAGGGACAGGTTGGTATCCGCTCTAGTCTGTCCCATTTTTTTAAATTAAAAAATAGGTAATAAAAATAAGGAAAAATTAACAAAAATTATATATTTTTTTATCAGAAAAAAAAGTTTATTAATAAAAATTATGAATATATGAAAATTTTAGTCAATTTCAGCTTTCAGCCCAGTCAAATTTCATTTCTGATTCTGTATTTCCTTCTAGTAACTCTTAAATCTATGGGCTAAAGCATTAAATAAATTTAAATCTTATTGACCTATCATGTGTGATGTAGGATCAGATTTCGATGTGTTCACACTCTATCGTAGATTCTTGGGTTTCTATACGGATTTTATCAACAATAATCTCAATTGAACCATCATCAATTCATCGTGCATATAATAAAATCAAGTGTGGATTACACATCCTCTTTTCATAAACTATTCGTTTAGCTTTTCTGATCTCATCAAATACAGATATTAAAAGCTACAAATAAATTCCTTAATATGAAAGATGAACCAAATCTAAGTCATTGGCTTCTCCAAGAGAGCCGAGAGGTACCACTCCTTACCTCCGCGATCAAGCTTCCTCCCGACTGCCCACCTCAGCTTGGTGAACCCGACCCGCTCGATCATGGGCGTGTAAGTCTGGTTCAGCTGCTCGCCCGTGCTGTAGAAACGGTCGAGCCAGAACAGCCCTCCCGGCCTTAGAACCCTGTACACGTCGTACAACAAGAACTCCATCATCACCTCCGGGATCCAGTAACTCAGCACATGCATGGAGTGCACTATATCCATTGTGTTGTCGAAGAATGGGAACCTCTGCGATACGCTGATGTGGATCGGGATCAAGCCCCTGACAGTAGAGATGAGATATCACTAGATTAGAACTCATGCTCGATGTTAGAGTTGGCAAGACCTGACACGAGAAGTTTAACCACAACCCGAGCTTTTATCGACCTAACACGATGGATCCGGAACATACAACCCGACACGATTCTAACATTGGCTCTAATCGAAAACAACCCTATTATCTGATCTCAAAATGACCCGATTCAATAATGACTCTTAAGTTGAGCATGGGTCGGGCTGGGCGGGCTTGGACCAGGACTAGTTTTTCTGTTTTTGGGTCAACTACCTTGTCTAAACTTGCCCACATGGGCAGGCTAGGTAGCCCATCGGGCTGCTAATTAAAAGTTTGTGAAATATTTTTTTTTTAAGTTTTGCTTTTACTCTTAAACTTTATAATATGTGCTAATTATTAAAAAAAATTGAAATTTCATACAAAACAAAGATAGATAAGTTACACAACTTTAAAATCACACCATGTAATCTTTAGTTTAAATTCGTTTCAATGAAAATAATTTATCTAATAGTATTGTGATTTGAATATTATTAGTTATTAGTATTAATAAAGTACTAGTAGATTTATAAGTATAAATTATATAATATAATGAATATAATGAATATATATAAGTGGCCTGGGTTAAATGCTCGTTTGGGCCAATTGCCTTGTTAAACTCGTAAATTTAGTCGAGCAGGTTAGACGGGCCAGACAGCCCATGTGTGGTGAGGTCTAATTTAGACCCGATAATAGCACGAATATAATTGGCTTCACTCAAAACGGACTAACTAATAACGTTAGCAAACTAACCTGGAAGCGATGAAGTTGTTGAAGGGCCCATCCAAGTTCATGGAGCTAGTCAAAATAGTGATGTTCCTCTCCCTCATCCTGGCGGCGAACGTGCCGGATCCGCCTCCGATGTCGAAGCCGATCCGGATGGTACCGGGCGGCTTGGTGGCGAGCACCCTCTCGATGCTAAAGTCGAGGCGGTTGTTGTCGAAAAGCCACCGTGCCTTCTCCCTCCCCTTAAGATTGAAGCAGTCTTTGCAGTCATAAATCCCAGGCCTCTTCTCCCTCCCAACAAGGCACTCATAATTCTTGCATGAATATGGGTCCCATATAATGCTGGTGTTAGGAGGAGTAGCCCACAACGACTCCGGGAATGGGTTGGGCTCCACGTAGCCAGTAGGGGACTTCGGCCGGCATCGGCGGCGCGGGAGCGGCTCACACCCCTTGAGGATCAGCTTCTGGGCGAATACATCGTCGACGGGGCACTCCCCGCCGACGTCGTACGTCATGTACTTGAGGGTGTGATCCGGGTAGTGGAAGCATCCGGAGCCGACGGACGGGAAGAGCTTATCGGAGTCGGAGTGCGGGTTGAAGCCGAGTGGGAGCTTGTGGGAGCTAACGGCTAGGCTTAGCTCGGTGGTGGCGGCTAAGTCGAAGGAGAGCTGGTTGCCGTTGAGGCGGGAGAGCTGCTGCAGGAGGGATTGGGAGAGGAGGCCGGAGGCGGAAAGCTGGTGTTGAAAGGCAGTCACCTGGTCGGTGGTGTCATTGAGCCGGCGGAGGAGGGTGGCGACGAGGCGGTCATGTTCATCATTGGTGTCGGGAGTGTCGAGAACGGTGGACACCGGGAAGGCGGACCGGGAGACAAAGAGGGTTAGGAGATTGGTAAGGATCACAATGAGGAGGAACTTGACCTTGTGCTTGTTAGAAGAGGCTAACCCCGTTAGCGATACGAATCCATGCCTTCGTTCTTTCGACTCGTCTTCGAAGTCACTCCCCATTTCGTTTTCGTTTTCGTTTGTGTTTCTGCTTGTGTTTGTTTTTTTGTTGAAGTAAAATTGAAGCAAGGTTTGTGTTTAGAAATAGAGATTTCTTGAGAGGCGATGAGGAAGTCAACGTTGGATTTGAAATGGCAAATGGAATTATTTTTTTTGGGGACAAAACTAAGATCTAAAAGAGAGATTAATGTGTGCGAAGTGAGGTTTGTGGTTTTGACATATTTTGTAGGAGTTAGCCCGGCGCACGTTCTAACCCTTAGGGTTCCTTATTTAATGGTGCTTTTTTTTTCCCCTAATTGACATTAAAGTAATGGCCAAAGCTTAGGGATGTCTTTGTGGATGATCAAAGATTGAAATGGACGATTTATATTTCATCAATTCGATCGGAGTTTGATGGAAGTGCCCATGAGATATTGCTTGGATAGTATCCAATATTGATTTTTTTTTTCGACTGTAATTAGCTTTTCAGAACTTATGGTTTTGATATTATATTATTTTAAATGAAATAAATATAAGATTTTAGTTTAATTAGCTTTTGAAATCTAAACTTTTTCAACAATTATTCACCCAAATTTTTTAGAGCTTTTGATTTTTTAGTTACTAAACATCATATTAGCTTATTAATTTATATTTAACACAAATAATTTATTAGCTTCAGCTAATTCATCAGCTACCCTTTTATCAAACATGGCCTTGTTACTAACATTTGTTTTATAAAGTCAATCGTGTGGTAGATAAGATTATTTGCCTTCACCATATAGAATTGTACATTTGATTTAACTTTAAGAGTCCTCTTGGTTTTGTAGGGGTTGGGTGCTGACACCAATCAAACCCTTTAAAAAAAAAACTAGAGATAACTTTATGAAATGTTTATAAATCAATGAAGGATATTTTGATCAAATATATTATATTTCTATAAAATGGAACTAGATGTTTTCATTCATTAAAAAATAAAAGTGAACTCTAAAAATCTAATTTAAAATATGGCTAAAGCATTTTCATTAGAGAATATAGATTAGAAAACCCATTATAAAAATATGTATTTTGGGAATTATTCATATTCTCAAGAAAAACACTTAATCCCTACCAATCTATTTTTTTTGAGACTATCTCTGTAATCTAAATAATCCCTAAATCTCCAATAACTTTCTTTTTGAAGATTACCTCGATAATCTATCTAGATTATGTACTTACTTCCAAGAATTGATATTGAGAATATATGAACTTATTCAATGTGGGTTCACGTTAATAGATACTCCGTATGTAGGGAAAAATGCACTTTAGATCTCATTGAGTTGGTAAAATAATTTCATATAAAGTTGGTTAAATCTTAACCACTCAATTCTAAACAAACGGTTTATTTAAATTAATTTAGCCATTTTTTAATTTATTTTTTAGAGTCAATAAGTTTTTATAGAGTAATCATATTAACTCAACGTAGTTCAACTCCACAAAATCCTTATCGGGAAAAATAATTAAAGAAATTGTAGAGTTTGCCTAAATTGTAGAGTTTGCCTAGATCATTTCCAAGGTCTTCATGTCTAACTTGTTTTAGAGGCCAAATAGTTCTAAAAGAAGCATGAAAGCTAAGAGATGACTCATGAAGTCATGAGTACTTCATGGTTAAGTTGACCCACTCAAAAAAAAAATTATGTATACGTAATTATTTAGTTGTAATACGATTTTAAATTCCTTCACCCAAGTTGGTAACATTATGATAATAGCACTTGCACTGAACTAAAATTATTGTTGCAATAAATTAATAAAAATATGTGTTAATTATGATTTTTCCTGAAGTTATGATTTTTATCATATACTCCGTAAATTAGGAGTAAAAAAAAATATTAAACAAACACCAACTGGGACGTTGATTTTGCAAAATAAGTACTGATCTAATCGTTTTTTAGTAGGTGGAATGAGAACATGGATGGGACTATGGGAGCAAAAATGATCTTAGGTATGTTCATTTTTTGCAATTTAGTACATTCCTAAATATTAAATTGATATGATTATTGAAAATGGGTCACCATATTGGTATGGTTACCTTTTTTGGAATGGGGCTTTTAGTGTGGGTTAAGTCGCTCATATTTGCTAAAGTGGTCGAGCATGAGAAAGCATAGGATAATCAACCCACATTTATCCCATTTGCTTTTGACACCTTTGATTTAACATGATGTTTTCAGGCTAAAGGATAATTGCATAGTAATATTATGAACTCAGATCCATCGCTCCGATTTGAGAAATATTCCTCATTATTCGGTTTAGTCATTTTAAAATAGATTATTATGAGGTATTTATATTGTACTAATATTTATATTGTTATATAGCTCTCAATGTAACATTTGGGTTTTTCTATCATGATGTTTGTATAGCTCTCAATCTAATATTTATATATTGTTACAATTGTTATCTTAAATATATATATATATATATATATATATATATATATATATATATATATATATATATATATATATATATATATATATATATATATATATATATATATATATATATGATTCTTGAGAATGGGTCTCCAAATTCCCACATTAAACTGTATTTTTTCTTGATATTTTATTTCAGTCAGATCGCTTGAAAATGTCATTTTTGTGCATGACAAAAAAGAATCTGCGCTTGCAGATGAGGAATTTTGTCATCAAACCTAAAAAAACAATCTCATAAGATGGACACATTAGCGGTTTTGTCATAAACTAAACAATCTCTCAACTGTCATACATACTACTTACTAGCTACATCCAAAAGGCAAGGAGAATGACATAACAAAAAATCCCCTTTCAGGATGATGATGATCCAGATTCCAGACCCAACTGGTGTTGAAATTCCAGGCCTTGAAACATACATACATTGTGAAATTCCACCACATGTTAGCCTTTTTGCAGGGCAAAAAAAAACTCTTTCTTCTTCTTCTAGTTCTTGTCACCTTCTTTCAAACTATTTCCCTTGATAATATATGCCTACACATTCATCATTGCAGTCAGTATCCACTGAATCCTCATTTGGGCTAAAGTTCAGCTATTTTGTGTAATTTGCAAGCACATTTGGCCAATTTAATTTGATTTAGGAAATGGGTAGGTTGTGAATCAATTACCTTCATTACAGAGTGGCTAATCAGCTGGAAAACTACAGCATCACCATCAAGTATCCCATGTTCCACAGCAAAACCTTTCCATCCTCCACTAAGCCCCCATTTTCTGGCCAAATACACAACTGGAGACTCATTTCCCTCTTCATCCACTAGATTTATCACTCCATCTTGCTTGGGCATGTTCTTCCTGCAAAAATCAGATGGGAGTCCCTACAATTGGAAAAAAAAATTTAATAAAAAAAATGTCAATGAATATGAGCAAATGCAGATCAAATGTGACAAAATTTTGCTTCATAGCATGTTCCTTTTTCATGGTCCACACCCCTTTTGCTTGGTCAATCTTTTTTTCTTCAATTTTTTTTTTGGTATTTTTCACTAACAACAATATGATTATGCATATAGTCAACATTTGCATTTTACATGGAATTTATTTTTTATTTTTTCCATTTGGATTGAAGAAATTTTGTTGATTTGAAAAGCTTACCAGCCAGAAGCCACCACTGACATGAGAAGGAAGCATGCCCCTTACAAGAGTAGGGCAATCAGATTCGAGCTCCGAAACAAACTGCTCCGCCTTCTCTAAAGCCGACGCTCGTGTTTCGTCCGAAGCGATAACCCGATCAGAGAGATCCCTTAACCTAGACACTCCGTAAGTCCTGTATCAATAAGCCTCAAATCATCAAGAAATCACCCCCAAAAATATATTTTTTTTTTTTAAAAAAAAAAGCACATCATTTGACACCAACCTTCTTGGAAAATCCAAGCGTCTACTGACAGTAACCTACAAATCACAAATCAAGGAAAAAGCACTAATCTTTGAAAGCTTCGGAAATGGATAAACAGAGATTGATTGTAACAGAGAAAGAAACTGACTTCCGCATAAACAGGGGCGGGCGAATTCATCTTGCGAGGTGACCTTCTCACTGGCACCAGCAGCTTCTCGACGGTCCTCGGTTTCGCCTTCTTCATCTATCCAATTCAATTCAGAAACTCAGATAAAAAAAAAAAAAAAAAAAGCAAAATTGATTCATAAAAAAGAGGGATAGAGATTTTTTCGTCTTCAATTACAGTAGTGGAGGCGCTCCGAGGCAAGTGGGAGAGAGAACGAGAGAGATGGGTGAGGTTGAGCTCTTCCAAGCGTTTCTTGTTCTCCTCCATTCGCTTCTTTCTGCATTCTTCGTAAGTCAGATTTCCGATCCCCATTTTTTCCTTCACCTTCAATCTCTGGTAACAGCTATGGAGGTTCTGTGTATGCGTTAATCTTTGCTTAATGTGTGGGACTGATGAATGTGAAATTTAAATACTCGGGGGAATTCGACCGTTGGAACCCCACTAGGGCCTCCGGCCTCGTACAGTGAACACTGAACACCTCTGTGACTCATTTCCCTAACCCAATGCCCATCCACTGCACCATTTCCGTACAGTTTTCAAAAATTTACTTTTTATAAACATTTCCTCTTAAAAACCCTGCCTTTTAAATACCCATTTTCTCGGATGGTGGATTTTTGTTTTCCATCTCTCCGACGGTGAAACTTCGTGTTAAACTATTCGTATCCTCCCGACGAGTCAGCCACTTCAAGTTATTTGGTTGTTGCTTTGTTAATAGGCTTTGAACTGTTGTATCATGATTCATGACACTTAGTTTGTCTCACAATACCTCGCCTTCTTGATTTATATTGTTTGGTATCTCAAAATCTTACTTACAAAAAAAATCCCTAATGAACAAAAAAAATCTATAAACTCCATAAAATATCAACTTTAAAAAAAAATCAAATTTATTAGACATCGTTTGGTTACACTTTTACTTCATAGGAAGTACGAATTACTAGGAATTGGTTTTCAATATATGCGTTTGATACAATTTTTTTAAACTAAAAAACACAGGAATTAGAATTCACAAGAATTGGAATTCCTACAAAATGGAGGAATTCAACTTACCATGAGGGGGTGGGTAAGATCTACTTCCCCTTTTCTTCCCCAAATCTTTTATTTATTTTATTATTTTCATAAAGAAAATATCTAATTTGTCTCTAGTAATAAGATGAATTTATTTTTATACAAAGGTTATAATAAAACTTTTATAACCTTTGTATAAAAATAAAAGTAATTTAAAAACAATTGTTGTCAAATATCCGTGTTGAACCAAACAAAATGCAGTAATTGAGTTCATAGGAATTTATTTGCAAACAAACATATTTTCATACTTCCCGAGAAGTAGAATTCATGGGAATTCTATTTCCCGTGAAGTAAGTTCCCGGGAATTGAAATTCCTACATTTAAGCAAACGAACCCTTATAAATAAGTCTGAAATTAATTTAATTTTTTTAAAAAAAATATGATATTTTTTAAAGTTTTGAATACATTAAAAAACGTAAAGACGAAATAGTATCCATCCAAGTTAAAAGTATAAAAAGGCAACTGAAAAGGAAATATCATCCAAGATCAAAGGAGAGTGGATATCTACGTAATTTCATGCTCTAACCTTATCCAAGTAATTTCATGTACATTTTAGATCAAAATAACCATCTCACACCTCTATCCTAACCCTTTGGGTTAAGAGGCTCTAATCTTATCAAAAATATTTTAGAGGGAACTCCGAAAATCAAAAGGGAGTGAGTATCTACGTAATTTCATACAATATCCAGGAAGAAAAAGCTCTTTATTTATTTTAGAGGGTTTTACCCGTGTAAACTAAATACACCGCAAATTAGGATTTATAGTGCCACGTCGATATGAATGTGGTGTACGTCGATATCGACATGGTGTCTAAACCCTAATTTGCCTTCGATTTCCATTGCCTACTTTTATGTCGATTCGGACCAATTATACAGTTACGAGTATCCATCCCATTCTATTTATCATTTCATACCCATATAGGGAGTACACTCAAATGTGCACAAATCAGTATCTTATCAAACGTGCAGTCTTCATCCAGGTAAGCACGTCGTCTAGTCCATCCTTCAAACTTCTTGGGTTATAGCCAAGCTCTTTCTTGGCTTTCTCACAAGAATAAACCCACTGATGCCTTAGCACGTATACCGTCTGCCAAGATAAAGAAGAAACCATTAGAACACTGAGAAATTGAGGTCTTCTTGAACATTATGAAAACAGAAAGGGAAACCGAAATAAATCTAGTAATATAATTTTAGGTTCAACTCATTTCCCTCTTCAATTCGGTTTCATTCCTCAATCCTCATTAAGCCATCATGAGTTCGTGACTCATGAGTTTCGAAATGAGGAATTCGTTCCATTTCCATCACACCCTCCTCTAGGATCACAAAAAAAAAAAACATTCCACAAAAACAAGAATCTATTATCTTTGTTCAAATTATATTACCATCTCAATCCCCTTTCTCTTTCTGTTTCAATAATTTCTAACAAAACGTGCAAACTCAGTAGGAACAATCTAACTGTTGAGCGATTTCAATGGACTGTTACCATGTCATGAATAATCCAAGTTGATAGTAACTGAGATTTGAGAAGCACTGATGTTACTGTATAAATTCAGCATCTACAAAAATAGAGTAAAAGAGCAATAGAGTACATACTGGTGGACTAATAAATGGAATCTTCCCGGTGATCCTTGAGAAGAACACCGAACCCCAGCCATAAGCTTCGATTAGCCATAAGGGAATATTGAACCTGGGCCTGCTTGTATTAGTAAGGATTGCTGTAATATCGAAGACATGCTTGAACGATGCATTTTCTCCTGTAAGTAGATATCTTTCACCCACACGGCCTTTCTCCATGGCCCCTATATGACCCTCTGCAACATCATCAACATGACTGAAAGAGTACTTGTCACTTCCATCTCCAATGTAACCAGGCAAACGCCAGCTAAAGCGCTCCACTATCTGCAATTCAGAAACTGTTGAATTCATCTACCCAAATATTCCAATAACATTAATAAAGCTATGAAGAAAACAGGGAATTTCTTGCACATGTTGCAACAACCCAATCCATGGATAGAACAAGTTCAAGTAGACCCTGAAAGATTATCTAACCTGTTTACTTCCTTTTCAATACTTAAGGGGTGGAGGAGGTGGAAGGAGGTGGAGGTGGGGGAAATTTCCCCACCTTTGTGAGAGAGGGTGGAGGAGGTGGGGTGAAATGCCACCCTTCCCACCCCTTAAATGAAGGTGGAGGGGGTGGGGAAGAAAACACACCCTTAAGTCCCCCAAAGTTAGTTTTCAAAGATGATACTTACTACATGCAAAGTATATTTGTATCAACTTTCAACAACAACAAAAAGAAAAAAAAATTGCCTACACTTAATCAAATTTCAATTATCTTTGAGTACATTTCAAATTTGGAAACATCTAAAAATGCAAAGATAATAATTGTATGCCTACATCTTGTAAAGATTTCAAGTAATCAACCTGAGCTCTTGAACCTAGCCATTGACCAAATTTTCAGACCTCAAACTGCAAGTGAACAATTGAGATTTGAATTCCACAAACCTGAAAACCAATTTTCATAGAGTTGAATTGGAAAGAACTTAAATCTCACCATTCTCGCAACTAGGTTTCCAGCTGTAACCTTCCCTGGACCATAGATAACGCCAGGATAAACCGGCAAAATCGGCACACCCTCAGATGCAGCTTGCAACGCGATCTTATCAGCTATGGCCTTTGACTTTTCGTACTCAGTACAGAAGAACTTCTCATGATGCACCTAATTCACAATTCAAGGCAGATTCATTCAAAATAAAACTCGGAATTACATTTTGACGATCTAAAAATTGGACCGATATCTCGCACCTGTCCTTCGTCGGCGACGTATCCATCGGTAGGTCCAAGCGCGAAGAAGGAAGAAGTATAGATGATCCTCTCTATCGTCGTGGTCTCTCTACACGCTTGCAGCACATTTTTCAATCCTCCTACATTGACCTAATTCAGCAAAAAAAAATCCCCAAAATTCAGGTCAAACGAAAACGAAAACGATGAATGAAGAAGAGGCGGATACTTTACAGTGATGAATTTGGAAGGATCGGGAAGCCAGGGCTCGACGAGAGCGGCGGCGTGGATGATGACGTGGCAGCCGGAGCAGGCGGCGAGGAGTGAGGGATAGTCGGTAACGTCGCCGTAGGCGAGCTCGAGATTGGCGCCATCGGCGGTGGAGGAAGGGATGGAGGAGAGGTCGCTTGTGCGGCGGACGAAAGCGCGGACATGGTAGCCGCGGCGGAGGAGGGCGGCGCAGAGTCTGCCGCCCAAGTAGCCGGAAGCGCCGGTGACCAGTACCAGCCTTTTCATTCTCCGCACACTTTTCTAGACGAGACGGGAGTGAAGTCCCCCCGAAGAAGTGTTTTACTACGACCTACCCTCTTGGTGTCATCGTTGACCGACTCCTCCCCTCCGCACAATTTAAAATGTATTTTTTACCCGGAAAAGTTGAATACACCCGTATTTTTTTACTGAATATATCCCGACAAACCCATCCGGCACTAAGTCCGGGTTTGGGGTGCGCGTAAATTCGAAGAATAAAGAATGAGGGACCCAAGAGCCTTATATCAAACTACAATCCTTGAAAGCAAGGACGCAGACTAAACTTTCCACGAAAAAGTAGTTACAAAACAAATCTTCAAGGTGTATGTCCCTTCTAGCACGTAGGCCTTCAGGGCACATACAAAGGCATAAACAAAACAAACAAGGGCATGTTCCGGGCACGCAGGCCCAGGAAACACGCCATAAACACACGAAAGAGTTATGTTCCAAGGGGACGCAACCTCAATTGGACACATGAGCTCAAAAACTAAACCAAGAGAGGGTTGCTCCCAGGAGCACGCAGGCTTCGAAGACACGCAGACTCTAGGACACAAACCTAAAATCACTTTGAATCTCAATTCGAACTTAGGCCAACATATTCTCGACATTCAGGGCGGGGATGACATCATAGGTAAGGCGGTAAACATGGGTGAGGATGAGCTTTACAATGGCATCTTCATGGATTCGGTTGCCATCCATGGCTAGTGCATTTCGAACATGTCAAAGGAGATGGATGGTGGTGGAGAGGGCATATCGTTGGCTAAGGTTAAGACAAGTCTTGGCTTTAGCGAATCTCCTGAGCCATCTCAATGCCCTATGGATGCTATTAACCTCGCACGGGATCGTGAACTTGCTTCTAACTCTCTCCCGAATGCCCTTAGTGAAGGGGCATTGGAAGAAAAGGTGCTCGTGGGTTTTGTATGCACTAAGGTTCAATACTTTGCTTTCACAAGTTTGAAAAACCAATAGTAACTTTTATTTCTAGCTAGAAAACCGATAATCCACACTTGATTTTATATGCACTAAGGTTCAATGGAGATTAATATTGATAAATCAGTATAGAACCTAAGATATGTCCTACTCCCTACTTGAGGGTCGAGTCGGTCGGTGTAAGCCGGTTTACCTAGTACGTGACTCTTGTCGGCTCGGGTTTACCACCGAAGATGGGTTCCTCATCATTAAAAAAAAAACGATAATCAAATCTCAAAGATATTCCAAATCCAACTGACTTAATTGGATATTAATGAAACACAGATTATCAATAAACTAATAAAATTTGTGATGCAAACAAACTTTGTGAAGCCAAAAAACTCTAAAAATGAGCAAAAATAGTAGTTTCGTTGTAATATTAGTGCTAAAAATGTACAATGCAACATATATCAATCATATCTGAAACTTCTTTCTTCCTCCCATCACAAAATCTCTTATCACATTTTTACTCGGAATCCAGTTCAATGGTAACTCTGAACATAAACAGGCATCAAAAGCCCTTTGAAGTGTGAAACTATAACCTTGATCGTATAATGCATTTTATGGGATTGAAATTGGAGGGCCTTCTCGATTGCTTTAGTTCCCAATCCTCAACATCCTTGGCCACACAAACGTCGAAGAGGATCTCTCCAAGAACACCATGTGTGTTTACACTCGGGCTGCTCGGAAGTTGGATTAAGCTTTCCTGTGATTCATCTTGGATGGATATGAAAGCCATTCCTTTGCCTTCGTGGCATTGCGATGAGCTAGGCATGACGAAGTGGTCTGCCTGGTGAGCCGAGGTACTCCTGATCTCCTTGTTGGGGCCGACACCTGCTTGGTTTAGATGTCTGTTATTTGATCCATCAGAGGCCAGCTTCTCTCCTTCCATTTGCTGAACCCTCTGGGAAAACGCTGCTGATGCCTTTCCAAGTAGCTGAGCCACAGCGGCTTTGTATTCGTCTGGATGTTTTCGGTAATGGCCTGCACATAAGAACATAAGTTCCAGCTGCACAGGATTAGAGAGCTTTGCTAAATGGCCTTAGCTACCACAACAGCAAGATTACAAGAGTGATAAGGGGCTGTTTGGCTGTCAAAGCAGTGTCAGAGAAGCTTTTAAAGACTTGTCATGCCAAACAACATTTGCCATGCCGAACAAGATTTTAAATTTAATGTATCTATAGATTTTCATCGAGAATTTCATTTATATCATAAGGTTAAGCTAGATTAATCATTGACATGCCAAACATACTCTTGAATTATACTGCAAATTATAAGAGAGGGGGAATGGATCAGACCTACGTGAGGTGAGCTGTCCCATTTCACAAGTGTAACATCACCACCAAGCTCCTCTATGCGTTGTGCGAAATTGCATATTGTTTGGAAGGGGGCAAGGTCGTCGTCTTCAGAACACAAAACAAGATAAGGCGCCCTCATGCTCTGCGAGAAAAAGAACAAGAAAGGAACAGATAAAAAAAAACAATGGGGGTGTGGGGCACAGAAAGGGAAACGTTCCAACAGAAGGTTGATGGTACATACAACGGATGAGTAGAGAGTCTGCCAGTAATCAGCACGCTGTGATTCAAACTTGTCGAGGAAGAGGGTGTCTAATCCAGAAGCAATGCCATTGGCAATCCAGGTTGCTAATTTTGGCGGGTGGGACACTTTAAGAACTGATGGATGAACAACCAACCGAGCACCAATTTCACTAATAAAATCGACAGGACAGGAATCATATATGTAGCCTGTGACACAGTCTTTGATGAGGCGATGGCCATCCTTCAGCACAAAGGGGGGAAAAGCAGATATGGGTATTATACTAGTCAAATGAATTGTCAGAATACTTCTTCAACCTACAAGAATCATGTATTGAAGTATACCGCATTTGACTGTGAATCGCATTTTTCCTCTATGATCTGTAACAGAACAATGCAGTAGTTTCATCAGCAAAGCTTGGACACAGCTTACATTTCCTTGATCAACCCAAGAACAGAATCACAACACTAGAGTACCTGAAGAACCTTGTACAAGCAGGCTTTTGGACCACCAGAAAAAGCCGCAAACACAACAGGGCGTGGTTTAATTCTTATTTCCTGTACATTCAAAATAAAAACCAACAAATTACTAAATCAACTACTTCATTACGGATAGAGTCTACCGTAAAGCATTCCTTCCCAAAACTTGAGCATTGCATGATGTGTGAAACATCTCTCCTCCAAGCAGAAGGAAAAAATAAGAGTAATATGAAACATCATACTTGGCATTTGATTAATGCTGAGAGTCGATTTAGCACTGACCTTTACAAGCTCATTTAGAACATCCAACGCTAACAATTTGGCCTTGTCAGGAAAAAATCTGCAAAACACCATAAACACATTTACAAGAAATGTATCTCTAATTCTATCAACATAATAGTCTATATAGACGATACAAGTGAAACAGCAAGGACTTCCCGAAACCTAAATGCTAAAGAACATGCTCAAGAATTTCACAGAAACAAATGTGAACCCTATAATGCCTGGATACATATATGTTTCCAGCACTGAACGAAACCTTTGACCAACAAAATCTTTTAAGATAGGCCAAGCTTCAGGACTTGATCTAAGAGAAAATGAGCATTTCCGTCCCAGACTCCCAGTCTAAAATAAAAACAATTGCAGCTACACGAGAATGCAGAATCCATCACCGTGCGATATTTGATATTTCATATTTCACCTGGTGGACTCATTGTCCATACCGAGAAATTCCATCATATGATGAGGTGCATAACACAAGCATCTACTAGTTCAATTCAAACTATTTCCTAACACCAGTAATAGTAGCAGGAAACCTTCATGTGGATCAAAGCTGAGGTGCATAACACTAGGGTTAGTTAGGCCAAGAAACCTTATCAGCTCAAATAAGCTCCTTGTAAGCTTCATGTAAGCAATCAACACATTGCACCAAACAAACCCTTAGTCATGTATTTTCACACACAGAGCAGCATCAAATGAATTTGATCCTATTTACATCAGGCAGGAGATCAAGAAAATCTCAAAACCTACCTAAAATTCAACTAAAAAAAAAAAGAAACAATAACTGTGACCAGATACGTAATTGCAGCGAGGATGAGTAATCATCACTTCTCTCCCCTTCCTAACTAAAAACCTAAACCAACTACCTTCTCCATTCAGATTGATTTAATAGTGTATATATACAGAAAGAGTACAAGATCAAAACTTTCCCTAAATAGATAAGACGCATTAAATATTCAAAGAAAGGACGAATGCAAAAATTCATTATCAAACTACTCAGGAAGATCGAGAAAGAACTGATGAGTAAAAATTTAGAGGGGATTGATTACGAATTGAGAAATTGGGGATGGCAAATGAGTGAATCCCAACCGAGAGATGCGTAGAGATCAACGTAGCGTTTCAAATGCTTATCGTCGCTGAACATCCACGCGAATACAACCACAATCCCATTCGTTACCTCGCCTTGATCATCTCCAGCTCTTCGATTGCTCCCCCAGTAGTACCTCCCACCAAATCCCCACATCTTCGCCCACCCTCTAAACTTACAGGGAAGCTCGAATCCACCCTGTCAAAATGCCTTCCGATGGAGCTTATCGAAGTCGCAGCTCACATGAAATTGCAACTCCTCGTTAATTTGGGCTTGACGGTGAACGGAAAATTCAAAAGATTCTCTAAATCCTGATTGGGAGTTGATTTCGCTCCGTTGAAATCTGACCGGAGAGTATAAAGCGTTCGCCGATTGGCTTGGAGAGTGCCAAACCATACGTATAGAAAAATAATTTTATTAATAAATAAAGTAAATATAAAATTTAATCTATTTAATTAGAATAATTATACATACGCTTCCGACAAATGTTCTGCTTGACAGGCAGGCTGTCAAGATGGCTGGTTTTCAACAAACTCAGCGACAAGATTGATTATTAGGCCATGTTTATCAAGGATAATAGGAATACTAATATTTTATTCTTCTATTTCCGTCACATCATCCTAGCATCCCATTCTCATTTTTCCCACTTTATCAGTAGCATCTCTAGTATTTCAAAACCCATATTTTCATACCCACTCAATTTACAAATATACCCCTCCCAACAATTATTTCTAATCTCGATTATATTATTATATTCATTTATTATTATTAAAATATTAATATTAAATTAATATTATTTATAAATGAAATAGTGAGAATTATATATAACAAAAAACGATATTAATTAAATAAACAAAAAGACGTTGCAACATTGTTTATTATTTCAAATTCTTCCACAATTATAATTCAATTTTTCGGATAATATTTTGCATATTTATAATCAAAGAGAATTCTTTTTTAATTATTTATTTCATTTCTTACATTATTTATTATTTAAAATTCTTCCATAATTATAATTCAATTTTTCGGATAATATTTTACATATTTATAATCAAGGAGAATTATTTTTTAAAAATATAGTCAAATATATTCAAAATTGATGTCTACATGTAGGTAAAAATGAATCTAGTATTGTGGTAATTTTTTTATTTTTATTACGGAAAATTGCTTTTAATATGTCAAACCATGCACCTCCAGCATAAAATCCACGCCGTCCATCTTTCCACACGTGGCATGCATCCAGCTTCATCTCCTACTATACGGGCGAATCCTTGCCCGCCAAGTGTCCTCCCCCCCTGCTGCAAAAGTCTTCAATGCGCCAGTGGTTTGAAACATGCATTTGGCTTTAGGCGAGGCAAAGCGACGTCGTTTGTGTGCCAAATTCTGAAATTTTGCATAGCTCTGCCAGCTCATCTCTTTTCATCATTATTTTTACCCTGCTAGTATCGATACTAATTTAGTATCGGTGTAGTATCGCTACCGCCACTATTTCAATATTTTAATAGTATAATCTCTAGTATCCTTCTACAGCTCAAGTCCGATAAAAATGGCCTTAAGGATCATGGGTGCTCGTCTTTCAACTTTGGTTGGGTGTGGAAGTTGGATGTATCAAACAAACTTAAACATTTCTTTTGGAAAATGACTAGAGATGGTCTTCCAACTAAAGTTCGTCTTCTTAAATAACATATTTTGGTCCCACAGGGCTATGTCTTTTGCGATAACACAAATGAATCGCAACTAGTGGCGGAGCCAGAAAAATTTCGAATGGGGCACAATTATACATGTACGATATACTTGTGGATTAAATTGACATAAAGAATTATAGAATACGATAATAAATTATGTTATTTTAAGACAAAATGTTATCGGTTTATGATAAAACGCTATCATTTTTTCGCGCCTAAAAAATAAATATAAATATATAAATGAAATATCCGGAAAAAAAATTAACTAAATAAGTATAGGAAACGCAATCTAATAAACATTAAGTTAAGATTATGGTTGTTATATGAGCTAAAGCTTGACTCGAGTTTAGCTCAATAAAAGCTCGGCTTGAGCGTCATTTACACAAATAGTTGATTACGAGCACATTTTTATGCTCAATTAATAATTCAGCTCGGATCCATTAAAATTCAATAGCACGAATTTTGTGAAATTTACAAATTTTCGTTTAACTTACTATGTCATGAGCAAGTAAAGTTGCATAATACTTGGGAAAAAAAACTCAGCTCAATTAAGCTCGTTCACTTACTAAACAAGTCGAGTATGAGCTTAAGTTCAAATATAAGTTCGACTCGAGCTTGACTTGTTTCTAAATGAGCTAAATATAATCAAACAATACTAGACTTGTTTGGCTCGAATAACAACCTAGTTAATATATAACTTGTTGCACTGATAACATATAATAATGTATAACCAGATATAAAATTTTTAAACTTGTATAACTTCTTATCCAATTGTCGAAATGATTAGTATAACCTCTCGTTTCGAAGCTCTCAAGATGAATTATAATATGTGAATTTTAATTTAAGTAAAATATAAAAGCATTATAGTCTATTGAAACAAAATTAAAGTGATTAATATACCATTAATTTTAAAACAGCCGTAACTTTTTACTCAGATGTCGGATTAAGGCGTATTATATATCAAAACGAAGCTATTGACGAGGAGAATACACATAGGTAGTTCGTCAAATGAGATAGGGGGCACATTCCCCCCTAGGCCCCCCTTCAGCTCCGCCCCTGATCGCAACACCATCTGTTCATTCATTGCCACATTGCCCGACGTCTTCGTTGCCAGTTGGGTCAGTCGATGCCAAATAGCATTATTGCTGTATCTACTAATGATAACCCAATCTCTATGACAACCATCTTTAACTTTATTGGTGCTAAGAATATGGCTAAACTTGCAATCTGTTGGTGGACTATTTGGTTTTATAGGAATCAAATTTCTTTTGAACACATGACCACCGTCACCATTCTGCAAATGAAGATCTTTCACAACACAGTTTCACAAACTTGGAATGAAGCTAAATCCTTCTTAGACTCTAGCCCGGCTGGGGGTACTCCTCTGTTGGGGGCTAGGTCACGTTCGGGACCGTTGTCTACATCTACCACCTTGGCTACTACCAATGCTCCTTCGGTAACTTCTCGTATATGAAATGGGGTTTGGGATAAGCCTCCGGCGAACTTTTTTAAACTAAACTTTGATGGCTCCTTGCGACATGATGGTTCGGCTTCTTATGGTTTTGTTATTCGTGATTCATTGGGCACTATTGTTGCTTCTGGGGCAGGTTTGTGTAATGAAACCTCGATTCTGTTTGCGGAAGCCCTTGGTCTCAAGAAGGGGATTATTAGCACAAAGCAACACTGCATTACCAATTTGCTTATTGAGGGTGATAACCTCTTGGTTGTTAGGGCTCTGCTAGGGGACTGGAAGTGCCCCTGGAACATTGAGCCCCTACAATATGATATTCTGATTGACCTCTCTTCGTTTTCTAATGTTGCGATTCTTCATATTTTCAGGGAATCTAATGCTGTGGCATATCGACTCGCTCATCTGGCTTACAATCTCCTTGCCGACGGTCGCCTGGAAGATGATCCAGAACTTAAAGTTCTCATTCGGAAGGATGCACTAGGAAGAACAGTCCTGAGGGATCGTCCAGCCTAAATTTTATCTGCTTCAAAAAAAATATACATAAAGTGTAATATGGTTATACTATAACACTGTTGAAATTTGACCAAAAATAATTTCAAAAATATATATTTTATTTTCTTATAGAGAAATTTTGAAAAAAAGTGTGTTCATAATTGGGTATCAAATACGACACGAATAACCGTATCGCATACTCAAAATCGTTAACTCTCAAAACCTCGATTCGAACACGATCCGATAAATATCGGGTATTCGACACGGATACACAAAACGGATCCGTATCGGATACTTGGATACCCGACACGAACCATTGAATTTAAGGCTGGGGATATTTTTTTTTTGAAGGTTGAGTTTCTAAACACCAACTGAGCCATTCCCATTAGTGATTCGTAAGAGGATACAAAATACTAATACTATATATTACTTGTATGTTTAAATTAAAAAAAATTAAATGGTTTGTATCGGTTATCCGACAAGGGAATATGCTCGGTCCGAACACGAATCGTTTAATGTCGTATTTTATCAGTTTGTGTCATTTTCGTATCATGTATTTTCAATTTCATGTTTTTTCGTGTCGTGTTTACATATCATATCAGTCGTGTCAGGTTTTTCTGCACACCCGTAGAAAAAACCACTTAAAGATGCAATAATGGACTAAAAAAAGTCTCAACTCACTATGTTTCATACTAAATGTCACTTTACTTTTTTGACACGAATTGCAATAAGATAAAAATTCTATAAAATATTATTTTTTAATAATTTCATAGTAGTTATCAATAAAATTATTTTAAAAAATTGATTAAAAAAATTAATATTTTATAGAGTTTTTACCTTTTACAAAACTTACACAAAATTCAAACGACGTTTAATTTGAGACCGAGGGACACAACCAACATACATTGTATGATTGTATGATATAAACAAATCATATAATCGCTATCGCCACACCCAATCCCTTTACCTTTCCCATTTCCCTTTCCTATCACGGTTTTGGATTCGTTCACCACTTCGACGAAACCCTCTTGCCTAATCGACCCAGCACCCAAACCATCGATCTCTGATTCCAGCAAATTCGGACCAAATTTTGCGATTTTATCCTAGATCGGTTCTCCGAAGAAGCGACAGAGAGAGATGGAATGGGGGCGTTGGTGTTGAAGTTTAACACTGCGAGTTGCCGGAGTTTCAGAGTCGTCGGAGATGGCGAGATTGGAGGTTGGGACTCAAGGCAGAGCCAAATGGTGTTCTTACAAGAGGACAACCCTCGTTATCTGCTCGATCAACATCGTTATCGCTCTCTACGTTCTTCGCTCCATCTATAGCTCTCTTTATCTCTACTCCGGCTCATCCGCTTCGCACGGTGAGTGTCTCTTCGTGTGCAATGTTCTAGATTGTGTTTGCTTTGTGGTTTTCTTTTGTATGCTTGATTGCTCGAGGGATTAGGATGAACGGCTCTAATTGATTAGGGTTTTAGGGAAACCCTAGTTTGGGGCAATGATCATTCTATGAAGGGATTGATTGTGGAGTTTGTTTTGGAATCAGGTGTTAAGTACACACCGGATCAGTTGAAGAGAATGGAAGAATCGATGAGAATTAGGAAAGCATCAGAACCCCAGGAGTTGGTCAAAGTGGTGAGACTGCTTGTTTTCCGGTTTCAGCTGTATTCTTTTGCAACTCTCATTCCTCCAAAATTTGGTCTTGTCCTCTTTAGTTGGTCTGGACCTGTTGTTCTGGGGCTATTGGATTGCTCTGGCAGCAATGTAGTTGATTTGATGCATGAGATTTCTGAGAATGAATTATCTGATGCAGGTCAAAGAAATTGAACAGGAGTTTGCTCTCCAAAAAAGAGGAATAGAATTGTCACAGCATGTTAAACAGATGATCAGGGACGAGGTTCTAGAGAAACTAAGAAGCCTACCTGCCAATGCCAATGTTAGTGCGCAAAGAGGTAGGTTTGACTTCATATATTTTTTGTTGTGATGCAATTTTTGTCACCTTATTCGTTGATGAGCAACAAAGATGTGGTTGTGCACTTGTGCATTATTGTAACCTGTGTACATTGATTTGTGTGGGAGTTACAAAGTTTCCATCTGACCAAAAAAAATATAATTAATTTCCAAGTTTTCCTTTTAAAATGTGAACCAATGAGTCTCTAGTACTTGGTGGTATCTGTGAATACAGTCATGTGTGCAGAGGGGTCTATAGATCATAATAGCTAAGCTTTAACCAAACTAACAGTCAGCAATTTATTTCTACTTTATGAGAAACCTCTACTTCCCTTGAGTCCGTCTACCACGTTACATGTGTAAGTAGTAAGTAGTGTGGTCTTGAAACTAACATTGGATCTCTCCTGGAAGATTCTTCTTTTTCAAGTGGCATCAATGCTTAATATTACATGTTACCAGAAGAAGATATACACGTTGATCTATTCCTTGTCACAGATACTTTCAGTTTACTCAGGTTTGTGTTGATGGGAAAAAATATTGTATATATCTGTGCAAATTTAATGGCACCTAGTAGTACAATGTTGTCTAGTACATTGCTTGGTTGATTAGTTATTCTAATACATGTAATTGAAATCCTTGATGCGTTATAGTTATAGGTGAATACTATCTAAACGCTTGGTTTTTATATCGAAGACCTTGTAAAATTCAATATTTCCATTGAATTTATTTTATTCTGTGGATATCATTCTTATGTTGTCTCTACCCACTGGAAATATACAGAAGCAATTGACAGTTGGCGAAGGGAAAAGCTACAAGAAGCAAGGTTGTTGAATCTAGAGCAAAATAATATCACTTCAATTGTATCACGGGATGAAGCTGGTATATTTTATTATCCATGTGGAAATGTTTTATAGCTTTAGATTACTCCTTGTGTTTGCAGATGCATAGTTTGCCTACATTTGATCTGGCCATTATAGGCTTGGTTAGTGGATCTGCAGCTAATAATCATTTTATTTATTGCGTTGTAGGGGTGTTAGCAGAGTTGATGGAGTCAAAGTGGCCTATTCTTATGGAAGAAGTTGGTTTATTTATACCAATTGAATTCATCAACAAGGAGCATGATGATAAACCCGAGGGTGTTGATGAATATGGTAACTCTCCCTTTGCATTTTTGTTAGGGATCTCATGTTCTTTCTTTTGCTGTGTTTTTCCCCACATCTTTTGCCTGAGTTCGCTCATTTCTTGGCATAGAGGAGGATCCCTTGCCGGGCAGGCCGGTTCCTCCCGAATGCAATGTTGAACTTCATACAGATTATGGTGGTGCTGCAGTAAGATGGGGCCTTACCCATCACAAGGAAAGTGCAGCAGACTGTTGCCAGGCGTGCTTGGATCAAGCTAAACGTGCCAAGCCAGGTGACATGAAATGCAACATATGGGTTTATTGTCCATCTGAGGGGGGTTGCTTCTCACCGGATATATATGAGCATAAAAATCAAGAGTGCTGGTTGAAATATGTAAGTGAGAACTCCCCACATCGTAGTTCATCCATTCTCTCATCTATCATCTCAACACGCAAAGTTTTATGCACCATAAACTGTACAGTCCTCGAATCTAACATTTTTATTTTTACTTTACAGGCCGAAAATCCCAAAGCGAACTTCAAGGACAAATATTCTGGAGCATATAGGAGCACGCACCCAACAGCCCCATTGGTTGTTCCCTGGGTTTCGGGGGTTGTAAAGGCGTGAAGGAGGTCAACTGCTGGTTATCGTTGACCTGCAGGAATCTTGTTTTTGAATGGCTATTTGTGGGGGAACAGAAAAACACAGTAGCCTAAAAGAAGCAGCATTTTTTTGTGAGACTAACATGTGGTTGTTCCTGTTGTTCGTATACTCTTAACTGGGGATTGAAGCACTAGTGCGAGGTGAAGATAACCGCACTCCAACAAATAGAAAGCAATGTATTTATCTCTGTACTTGAAGAAGCACAAGGCAATTCCCTATACAATGTAATGCTACTGTGAGTTTAAATTGATAAGACAATTGTTCTTATAGTTTCACTCATCTTTCATCTCGCAAGGCCTCCGCTCTTTAGTGTAATCCCACTGGGAGTATCAAGAGAGGAATTCATTTTCATTTGTCATAGAGGATTAGAGGGTGTTGGAAGTTATTACATGATACAGATCAGTGCAGTTGTGAAAGAGATTCAGATGATTGTGTTTGGCCTCACCACTTCATGAGTTTGTGGTCAAATAGATCATTATGTGTTTTTGTCTTTGTTTGGTAGTACATGTTTATAATGCAAATGATCTGATAAGGTAAGAAAAGTAGCACATGCTTGCTTGTAATGTAATCAGTTCTAACAAGGTGTAGGTACACATCAAATATGCAAAACCTTCATGTAGTGTCAGCAAACAGCATAATGATTCAGGCGTTATCAAAGATGCTCTCTCTAACAACAATGCTCGGAATGTGCTTGATCTTGGACCAATCCTCTCCTCCAGGATCTCGGCATCTTTTCGTTAACTTTGGGCATGCTGTGATTTCAAGTTCTTTCAACATAACCAGATTGCAGATGCCTTGTGGGAGCGATGTCAGTTCATAGCATTCTCGAATGTGAATCTGCCTAAGTGAAGTGAGGCTACTGATGCAGTCTGGTATGGACTTCAGACCGCAGTTGTGGCCGCCTGTGATTTCCAAGTACTGAAGGGAACCAAGATGCTTCCATCCTTGCGGAAAAGCCTCAAAATTCGGTACATACCGGATAGTCAGAGAACGAAGGCTCTTCAAAGCCTCCCAAGCCATGCCTCCATCATTCTGTGTGTCGTCTTCATCATCCGGTATCCTTAGCTTATTGCATTTGCTGATGCGTAGCTCTTCAATTGCAGTGAGGTGTTTTAGCCCTCCAGAAAGGGATTGCAGTTGATCACAGTGAAAGAATGTAAGGGATCTAAGAGATGACAGACTCTGAAACATTTCCCCAAAAGTGGACAGCTTCACCAAATCAGAACACTGAATGAGTCCTAGCGACGAAAGGTTCAGCAGATACTCTTTTGGAAGTGAAATCAGGTGTTCAACATTATCAATCTCCAAGCCCTTCAGCCTTGAATTCGATGGCCGAGTTGAAGGCATTGGAGAAGGCGCGGATGCAAATGTCCTCACCGCTTTCATTAGTGAAAGGCTGGAGTCCACATTAACCAGCTTCAGTCCTTCGACATGGGGAAAGTTCGGCATGGCCTTCAACTTGGGGCAGTTCTGAAGTCTCAGATTACGCAGTCTAGGAAACCAAGGCAAACCCGTCTCATCAACAGGCTCTCTCCACCAACCCCTTAGACTACCCATTCGATCAAGTGTTAGCTCTTCAAGACAAGGGAAAAATATCGCAGCTGAAGCCGATTGATCAATCATGGTCTCTTCCATGTAGTCCACTCCATGTGCATAAGTAACATGGAGGCATCTGAGCCTAGGAAGATGGCTAAACGGTGGCAGATGCGCGCACCTATTGCAGTTTGTGATGTAAATCTCGACAAGGCTAGGGAGTGAGGAGCTTAACCGGTTCAACCAGCATGGAAGCTTCTGACCCATATAATATGCAACTTGTAGTACCTTAAGGTTATGATGAGGTTGGAGGCCTTCAAGCAAGTCCTCATGGTACGCGTAATTCGCCCAGAAGAAGTCCATTGCCAGCTTCACAAGATGCATTTTGCCCTGCAAGTTTGCTTCATTCGCTCTTGAAAGCGCGTTCTTCCAATCATCCCCAACGAAAACTATTTCAAGATCCCCTTCCAGCATGTTAAGGGAGCTCAAGTCACATAGCTGAGCACAGTCCCGGAAATCAAAACCATGACGATGCTTGCCTGCTACGAACAGACTTAGCTTCCGAAGAGAGCTCAACCGCCCTATCCCTGCTGGAAAACGAGTGAGTGAATCACAGCCATCATTCTCAAAGGTTCTGAGATTGATCAGCTCTTTTGTATCCTTTGGCAACTTTGTTAGTCTGTGACACTTAGACAGCTTCAGCGTCTGCAAGTTTCGAAGCTTGCTAATGGAATTCGGCAGTGTTCTTATATGCGAATTGAAGGACAGGTCTAGATACCTTAAGTGAATCAAATCGCCTACCGAATCAGACAGTTTCGTTATCCCCAAACCGTGCATATCCAACACTCTCAAGCACCGGAAACTTGACACGAAGCTATCAGACACCGATCTGCTGACTCTAGTACCAAGTTTAGATTGCTGTGGCAAAAGAAAAGTCCTCAACATCTTTACCTGAAACAAGGACTGAGGAACCTCCCACGACGATGTCATGTTAAAGGCCAATGATAGATGGTGCGTTTTCGTATTCAGACTTCTTGTAGTTGGCTTCCATATAGTGCTCCTTTCTCCGGCTTCCTTCTGAGCTAGATCATGCATCAGATCATGAAGTCTAAAGCTTTTCGCATTCCCGTGTTCATCTCTCTTTATATCATGGAAGAAGCACCTTTGTACCAAGTGCATAAAGTAGTCTTCCCCGACGTCTTCAAGGAGCTGCCCTTCATAAGATGGCACTAGGAAACCTTCAGCCATCCAAAGACTAATAAGCATCTCCTTGTCGAGTTCATAGTCCTTTGGAAACAACGCGCAATAAGCAAAACAGTGCTTCAATGGGGCAGGTAGGTGATCATAGCTGAGCTTCAACATAGACATGATGTTGTCTCCTGTTTCAGTTACTTTCGCGAGATCATTATCCCTAACATACATCCACTTCTTCTTGTCCCTACGGTATAAAAATCCTCCTAGTGCTCGTATTGCAAGAGGGAGATTCGAACACTTCCTCACAACATGCTTACCTATCTCAACTAGTTCAGGATCAGCCTCTTGTCCCGGCTCAAATGCCAAACGCTTGAAGAGCGTCCATGACTCCTCATCCGAAAGGGATCTCAATTCGTAAGCATAAGGTGAATGAGTTCCCATGATCCTCGCCACCTCCCTTGAACGCGTTGTCACCAGAATCTTGCTCCCTATACAGCTTCCAACAAGAAAAGATCTCAACTTAAGCCATTCCTCGCGATCCTCATTCCACACATCATCTAAAACGAGCAAGAACATCTTCCCATCAAGCACCTTCCGAAGCTGTGCTAGTAGCTGATCCATTTCCATGTTGTCGAGCTTCATGTTGATCGCGGACATTACAATCTTTTCAGCAATTGATTTTATGTCAAAGACATCAGAAACACAGACCCATAACCGAAGATCAAAGTGTTTCTCAACTCTCTCATCATTGTATACCAACTGAGCCACTGTTGTCTTTCCGAGGCCTCCGATTCCAACTATGGGAATAACCGCGACAATCTGTTCAACACCCAAGCGAAACAACATGTCCACAACCGCCCTCGTGTCATCATCTCTCCCAATAACTTCTTCTGCAACAACATAAGAGTAGGTTTGATCGCGTAGCGTTGTACAAGTTTGCTCCTCACAAGGAAGCAACCGAAACCCAAACTGATCACCATCTTTGGCTATACAATCCAGGCTTGATCTAACAGTCCTAATCCGATGAGACATGGACCGAGCAAACACAAGGCGGTTGGAACCGGAGAAGGAAAGGCATACCTGTCTAGCCAACTTGGCTGCAGCAACAGTGGCAAACTCGTCGAGCAAGTCGTCTGCTTCGTAAACCACATCCTGAAGCCTTTCGAGCCAGCCGCGAACAACAAGGCTGTGTAGCTGTCTCCCCTCGGCGTCTAACAGCACGCCCTTGATCATGATGATGGTGTTCTTCAGCTGCTCCATTTGAGATCTGATACCCCAGTGTGATGCAGCCTCTTGTAAGGCTGCTGAGCCTATCTTGTAGAGGAGTTTTTCTGCAAAGTTGAACAATATGGCTTCAGCCATTGTTGTAGAAATGTGATTCTGTGCAAGTTCTTTGAGTGTTTGTTGTTTTGTTGAAAGCATACAATGTGGTATTTTGATTGATAAAAAGCAACTATTGATTGAGTCATTGAGAGCCATCCATATATGCATTTGGCTTTCTCTTTTGACAGGCTGTCTCCTTTGACATTACTCATCATAGTCATAGGAGTTTGCAGTCAACGATTTCAGCTTGGCCTTTAAAACTAATGAACCAATGAGTTCAGTGATAAATTGTTTCAAAATAGTTTATACTCCATCCGATCCAAAATACATGTCGTTTGACATTTTTACACATATTTTAAGAAGCTAAAAACTATATAAAATGTCAAGTTTTTTTAAATTATTTTTTTACAACTTAATATTTGTTGGTAATAAGTACTCCATTCGTTCGGCAAAACTTGTCATTTTAGCTTCTTTCACAAGTTTTAAGACAATTAACAAATGTACTAATTTACCCTCAATTATTACCCTCCTTTTTTACTTTATCGAAAACTACAACTAATAAACCATCAATCATATCAAGGGCATTTTTGTAAAGTGAAGGGCAAAATACCTACAATGACAAGTTTTTTTGAACAAAAATAACACTCTAAAATGACAAGTTTTGCCGAACGGAGAGAGTATTAAATTGTAAAAAAATAATAATAAAAAAGTTAATATATTATATAGTTTTTAGCTCCTTAAAATACGTGTTGAAAAGTCAAACGACATTTATTTTGGATCGAGGTAGTAAGCTTTTTACCGGTAAAACCTCAACTTCAACCTCTTTTTCATCTTAATCCAGTTGGATCGATTTCAGCAATTTTACATCTGAATTGGTATTGTATGACTAATTCATTTAAAAGGTTGACCCTCCCATTTAGTTCATATTTTCAAGAGGATTCAAACTTCGAAACTCGACAGAGATATAGCTTTATAACCACTACACCAATTTGCGATTGACAATTATGCATAGCACTCCCTCCATTCGGCAAAACTTGTCATTTTAGGGTGTTATTTTTGTTAAAAAAACTTGTCATTATAGGTATTTTGCCCTTCACTTTACAAAAATGCCCTTGATATGATTGATGGTTTGTTAGTTGTAGTTTTCGATAAAGTAAAAAAAGAGGGTAATAATTGAGGGTAAATTAGTACATTTGTTAAGTGTCTTAAAACTTGTGAAATAAGCTATTGATATGATTGATGGTTTGTTAGTTGTAGTTTTCGATAAAGTAAAAAAAGAGGGTAATAATTGAGGGTAAATTAGTACATTTGTTAAGTGTCTTAAAACTTGTGAAATAAGCTAAAATGACAAGTTTTGCCGAACGGAAGGAGTATCTTATGTTTTGAACTTTGCTTCAAATAGGCCCTTATATTTCAATTGAGCTATACATCTATCGTTTAGTTTTCAACACTTCCACGATTCCTTATGGCTCGGCAAAACCCATGTTTGAACTGAAATTAGGTATTAATCCAATTTCTTCCTTTCTCTTAGTAGTAATCAGTAATCAGGAATGGAATATAATGAAATAGAGCAATTTTGGGGGTTGACTAACAGCCTAAGTATCCACATTCCTCGTTTAAACCTCGCCCTAAACTTTAGGGATCATACAAATAGTTTAACCTATTTATGATTGTGCTTTGTTTATAAAATCCACAAGTTGTAGGTTGCATTTCATTTTTGGGTGTGACTAAACAACTAAAAAGTGTCTGAAATTTTCCATTTAAGCATGTCATTAATGACAGCAAAATATGAATCCACCCCCTTAAAACCACTTGAAAGTTAGGCAGCAATTCAATACTGCACTAAATTGTTGCAGCAATTCAATACTGCACTAAATTGTTGCAGCAATTCAATCACTGGGTGCACAAAATTTGAGCAGCAACAGTTCATTTGGATGATGTATGATAAACTGAGTACAAAATAAGCTCTTTATAAGATCTGATACATAATCAAAGTGTCTCAACAATCATGTATAGATTGAAATGTATAAGCTTTTCCAAGACAATCAAAAATCGAAAATGAAACCAACACAAGGATCTGATCTCCCTAACTCTCCGTCTGCTCCCTCAACCTCCTGATTGTGCTTCTCACCGTCACCGCACTGGCAGTGCTGTTCATATCCGAATCCAAGCATCGATCAAAATTTGCGCACATATAGCAAAACAGAGGAAAATTAAATCAAGGATTTGGAGAAAGTTGCTTACTTCAAAGTGTATGCGCCACCGGCCTTGACCTTTCCGCAGTCCTTGCAGCCCCAAATCCCCACCGATTTCCTCTTCACTGCGTACTGCAGAGCACAGAAAAGCAAGGTCGGAGGTCAATTTCACCTGAAATGGATCGGAATTTGAAAACTCTACGGATGATGAAATCGGGAGATTTACCTTGCCGCAGAACTCGCAGAAGTACTTGCTGTGCTGGCTGACTTCCATCTTCTTCACGATCTTACGGAGACTCGCACCGTAGCGCGTTCCATACTTGCCTACGATCCCGACCTTCTTCGTCCTCTTCGTCATCTTCCCCTTCCTCTCTCCGCAGACGCAAAACGGCAATCTCAGTCGTTAAACAGCCAAATGAAGAACCCTAGTTTTTGTTTAGGAAACACTACCTGGGCACTGAAAGCGAAGATCCATTCTTTTTATGGGCCCATACAAACTTTGGCCCAATAAGGCAATCAATCATGGCCCATGTCTGTGGCCCATTTCATCAGCTCAACTTAGGGTGTGTTCGGCGGGTGGATTAAAGGAGATTTTGGGGATTAAAGGAGATTAATCCCAGGCAACAATCTCCATCTTGGGTGTTCGGGGCGCAGCTTCAACTGGATTCTTCCATGGGGATTGTGGGGATTAATGGAGATGGAAGAAGAATCTCCAACCCGGGAGATTGTGGGGATTGTGATGTGAATTTGGATCTCGCACTCCTATTATGCCCCCAACCCTACCCTCATTTCTTCAAACCACAAACGAGAGCGCCGCCAAGGACGGAGAAGCAAGGAAGGAGACGCAGACTCCCCATCGGCGATAACAAGGTATGGTCCTCCCTCTCCGTCTCGTTTCGATTATGTACTGGAGGTGTGTTAGCGGTGGAGGGGTGGCAATGGAGCTCGCCTGCAAGCCTCGCCTTGAAAGAGGCCGTGAAGCCGTCGACCCTTCTGTCAACCCCGATTACGATCCCGAGATCTGTGAAGACACCACCTCCTCCCGCCGATCCCCTATCATCTCTCCCCCCGACGCCGGCGACCCATCCTCCCCTCCCTCCAAAAGCTATTTGATTTAAGATTGAGACAACATTTTCCGTCTTCTTTATCACTCTCTGTCAAGGTGCATCAATGGCGGTCTCTGTCACTTGTCAACTTTTGATAACTTCCACTTCTCAGTCAGTTCTAAGTCGACAATCCTTTTCCAACTCTCTTCCCCTTCCTTCAATTTTCCAGTCTTCTCGAGAAAAAAACCGTGAGATAGTTTACTGAATAAATTTGTTTGTGTATTAGGTTTTACTAGACTTTCTTGTTGATTTTTGGTACGCAATTCTATTTTATATTTGTTACTTCGCAGAATCTGAAAATTTAAGACGAAGTTTGTGTTTGAGGGGGTTGATCTGAATATCCTTTGCGCAAATTGAGCAATGCAAAGAGCTACCACTGTGCTGGCTTGATATAGATAGCTTTAGAATTAAAATTGAAGGTAGTTGAGGATTTGATCATGGAGGAAGACAAGGGGGAACATCGGGTTTGCACGAAGCCGTATGTGAATCCTAAAATTGAATCAATTTCTTTGATTTTCAATCCAAGATCCTATTAAAAAATCCAAGATCCTATTCGTCCTTCTAAAATCCAAATCGTAAAACCTAACCTTGCATCAACATTCACTAATCCTTGTAATATAGACCTAAGCTATGGTCTTCATATCAAAAAATAGGTTCAATGATAAATAATTCAAATTATTGAAAACACTTATTGATTTGCCATATGAAGACATAATTCATCTAGTCAGCAGTAAGCTCTTTAATTATAGATCCATAACTCAAAATCCAACAGAAAATCACATATTACCTTGCCCATTAAATTTATGTAATTACCACAGGAAAAAGGATGCTTTATAAGAGACAAAGAAGAGGAAGTGATTGAAATGTTATCAACTAAGGCTAAACAGGTGGTTTGGTGGAACCTGCAGGTTGAACCATGTCATCAACAGGAAGCTGGCCCAGTGGATGCCCGGAGAAGTACCCGTGGATCGGGGGTGAGGAGCGGATTCCACCCTGGTGGGAGCAGGTATGAATTGTTGTTGAATCACTTGCTGATGAATCACTTGCTCATTTGAATCACTAGATGATGTTACTTCTGAATCAATTGCTCTTGAAGCTATTAATCACTTGCTCATTTGAATCACTAGCTGATGTTACTTCTTATGTGTACAAGCATGATTTGAATCACTTGCTCTCCAAGCTGCTTTGTGGGATGGTTTGTTCATTATATGTTCTAGAATCACTAGCTGTTGTTATTTTTGTTTTTGACTGCTTATTTTTACAGAAATCTGTGTTCAGAATATCTTGTTTTCCAGAAATCTGTTGTCACAAAATCTGGTTTTGTAGATGTTTGGTTTATAACTTATTTCAGACTTCTGTAGAAACATATTTGTAATCATGAAAATCTGTATTCTGTGGAAACACAAGTTTTTGTAAAACAGATTTATGTTAAAAAAAATCTGTTTTCAATGTAAAACCAGATTTCTGTGAAAACAGATCTCGATTTCATAGTTCTGTAAAAACAGATTTCCCAAAATGAATAGCCAGCAAAGATGCAAGATGCAAGATTTCTATGTAAGATGTAAGATGCTCTTCAACAATAGTTAAATCATGACGAAGCTTAATGAATTTGAATTATATGAATGTCATATGTTCAAGCACAACCTGCATCTTCAACCTGCATCTTCTTATGTGTACAACCTCATTTGTGTTTGTTATTCTTAGTTTATTGTGTGTGAAGTTGTTCATCTGCGCTAACACCTTCAATCCAGGAGATGCAAGACGACGCTGAGGGAAGCCATGCTGAGAGGGTCTCCAACCAAGAGAACCGGCCACCGCTTGTGGAGATCCCTCATGTCGTTCCTCCTCCTCCGGAGGATCCCAGGATCCAGCAGCTTGAGGAGATCGCAATGGACCTCACCGCACGGCTGTTTGCCTCCGAGGCTGAGGGACAGAGAAAGGGCGATGAGATCGAAAGGCTGAACGCCCTGAACGACGAGCTGGCAGATCGTCTTGCAAGCCTCTCTGCACACTCGTGCTCCCTGTGGGATGACCTGCTGGCATCTAGGGCTCGGGAGGACGCAACGAGGTGGATGTTCCTCGCAATGACTGCAGTCGCGGTCGCTGCGATTGTCAACAGATAGGCTGCGTCGACCGTTGAAGAATCTTTTTGTCTATATGTAGCTGTCGATTATGTCGACCCCACGACTCTAACTAGGGAATGTAACCATGGTATCATGTCCACTGCGTTGTATATGTTGTTCTGACCCCCCGACCCTGGTTGTTTTTTGGGTGATCGTAGGGCGGGTGTTGTGGGTTTGGGTGAACTACATCCCTCGTCGCTCTAGCGACTTTTGGGACGTCTACTAGGCCTTTGACACATTATGGGCTCATTTTGCCACGTCCTATGTAACAGCGTTTCGTATTTATGAATCTCCTCCCTGCTTAATGCCACGTCAATTGATTGATTTCCCGAACACCCTACCAAATGGTCGAAAGTGTCAATTCAACTACTACAATTATGTGGGTCATAGCGAAAACCTTTGAACACAAAAAGCATGGAACATGGTGACGCATACTTGTTTAGTGGAATAACTACACCCTCGAGAAAAGACATCTCCCAGAGGGTGGCGTCGTACATACAAAAAGTGTGGCGTCGGCGAGCATAATGCGCCTTCCTACAAAAGGGTTGGCACAGAGCCCAGATCATAGGCGTCGCGTGGGGCGACCTTACCACTAACGACGGCGTTGCCTATCGGCCCAAATTTGTCTTGCTATCTCGTCCCGAAGCGCTTGCATCCCCTGTTGTACATTATCTTCCTCGTCGCTTGATGCGTGCAGGAGCTCGTCTTCGCTCTCATCGACGGCTTCGACACCACCTTCCTCCATGATGTCGGGCCCGGGCTCGACATATTGGTAATCCCCTCTGGCGTCCGAAGATTCCCCGTCGTCACCTGCTCGTCGGATGAAGTTGTGCAATGCCATGCAAGCGATTATTATGTCGACCTGTTTGTCGACCGGGTACTTGTGCATTGGTTTAGTGATCTTCCACATGCTCTTGAAGATACCGAACGTCCGTTCGACAGCCCCCCCGCAAGGAAGAGTGTCGTTGGTTGAAAGCTTCCTTCTCGTTGTCGGCCGGTTCTTCAACAAATGAGGCCCTGTGGTACTTCGTCTTCGAGTACGGGATCATGTATCCCGGTCGCTCTGGATAGCCTTTGTCGCACAAGTAATAACGCCCTGGAGGGGGGTGTGGGAAATGCATGCCCGGGGTGCTAAGGGCGTGCTCGAGCACACGGGAGTCGTGGGCGCTTCCCTCCCAACCCGCGGAAACGAATGTGAAATTCAGGTCGAAGTCACATACAGCTAGCACGTTGAAGGTTGTTATGCCCTTGCTTCCCCGGTACGGTAGTTGCTCATCCTGCGGAATACACGCTTCGATATGTATCCCATCGAGAGCTCCAATGCAACCCTGCATGGAAGGTGGAGTCGATGTGAACAAGTCGAAGCGAGTTGAACCGAACATGGTCAATACGTTAGTAACCTGGAAGTATCTGCTGTATCGGCTGTCCTCCCTGATTGGCTTAGGCACCTCTAAGAAGTGAGGATCGACAGGCTTGATGACGTCAGAAGCCAGTCCGTTCCACCCGTTGTGTCGGCCCACAAGGGCGTCGAGCACTTCGCTTATGGCATCGCTTATTGTCGAAGTCGAGCGCTGGAATCGCTCGCAAGAGTCCCTCAATGATGCCCCCATGCCATGGTGTTCACAAATATCCCAACCTTCTCCATGACGGTCATGTTGTTCGAGCCGCGTAGTCCATACCGATCTTCAAGAGTCGAGCAGAGCGACTTGAAGACGTGCTTCCGCATGCGGAAAACTTGGACACAACGAAGGTCTGTTGCGTGGGAGAGTATGTCCTGAATCCAACGCTCCCCCGTGTACTCGGATGTGTAGCAAGGCACCTTGTGGACGTACTTGAAGTAGTGCGCTGACTTCCGCACTACTTGCAGAATCAGAAACAGTTGAGCCAGCGTTGCTCGCTTGAGCCTCCGCTTACGCCGACGCATGCCCGACACAGAATCCATCAGCCACAACTGCAGAGGACCACATACGCTTCTCAGAATATAGGAATTCGGATGTCGATGTCATCAATATACTGTGACAACGATTCACGCCAATAAAAGTAAATGACATGGAAGGCATAATTGGGCGAACGACAAACAGAACATATGCACACGCAGTCCACAACATGAACACATAATCTGTACGATAGAAAGCGCGCAATGATTACAGCTCAAACGAAGAAACACACGATATCGGTTTTTGTTGTCTAATGCATAAACGTAACATGTCTAACAATGCAACACATAACACTGTCTATGGACACCCTCCTGCTGACGAACATTCACTTCTCAAGCCCCGCTAGACGTCCCCCCGCTCTTGCGGAACTGGTACTTCAGCCACGCTAGCCTGACTGCGTCGCTCCTCGTCATCGCAAGGAACATCCTCGCATGCTCAGGGGCGATTAATAACTCAATTGCAAACATGAGCAACGGGCTCTCATCCTCAATCAATCCTTCCGCGACAAGATGGTCGAGGACCTTCATAACCTCAACCTCCCGGTTAGCTTCTGTACGAGACGCCTCGTCGTCCGCTCGTACGTAGTTGAGGATCTGTGCACTAGTTTCCTCAACAAACTCCATCTGCCTATCGAACATAACCGATTCGGACGACCTTCTAGCACTGCGTTTCCTACCAGAAGGAGTTGCGGACGAGGTCGCCGGACGTTTCCCGGACCTAGTGGGGAAGGTGCTACATCCGGGGGTCACGGTGGGAGCTTGCTGAACAGGCGGGACTGGAGTGGACTGGCTGGCCCCTCTGACGAGGTCTGGAAATCGACGGAGGTCGAACTCGTCAATGTTGTCCCCATCCTCCCCGAGGTCAACCTCTGCAGCAGTCGGTTGGGGTCGGTGGATGTAGCTTCCATCATCGGGCGTCACGGACATAGGCACAGGGCTTTGCACGGGATCCATTGTAGGTGATACACAGTGCTGCCCGGTGGCTACAGTGCCTCCATAAATCTGGTCTCATGCCTCTTCGAGGTCCGGAGGTATGCACTTGTTCTTCAGCTTGCGGAACTCTTCCTTCTCCTACAAACGCAGTTATCACATATGGTAAGAGTCGTCGCATACATGATTACCAAATGAGTAAACTTCTAATTGAAGCGAATAATGTTAAAGACGGTGTTAAATCCCTTACCTGACTTTTGCGCTCCCACCACTCGTCGGTTGCGTCGATGCAACCTCGTTCGTAGTCCCATCCTAAACCGGTCTCTCCGTGCTTCAAGTCTTTCCAAGCCTTCCACTTCTCCTTCATTGTGGTGTATTTGTTCTTAAGGGTGTTGCCCCCACACTTCTGCCCTGTTAGTTCCTCGAATTGGGTTGTCAAAACCACCCAACTGAACCCTTGATCTCGCCCGTACTTTCGCTGATACCCAATCAAAAGGTCCAAGAACTGTTTCAAGATAGTTGGAGTCCATAAGAACTTCAGTTCCTTAGAACCGTGGCTTTTCTTTCCCTTGTCAGGAACGGGAGGCTTGCCGCTGGAGGCCATGGAAGCAAATGTCCGGCAGCTGACGTCTCCGCAGGGCAACAACATACGAATAAACCAATATTCAAACAACATCAAGCAAGGACATTCGAAACTTGAAGGCAAACTCTCGGTCAGGATGAATGCAACGCAAGAAGCAAGCACAAATGCAACCACAACCACCGTAAACTATAACGTTCGACAAGTGCCAATTATAGGGAGATATATGATACCAACGTTCAGTTTCGATTTGGTTTGGGTATGTACGACAACTCTCCTATGAAGCTATGGAACTATTAGTCTAATACCTCTCCTACGAAACTATGTTTCTAATGTATCATATTGGCATGCTATGCAACAGACACCCTTGGACACAAAATAGATATAGGATGAACCATTTGCTCTGAAAGTACAGAATAGGGAATGCACCATTGGGAAGCAACACAAGTAAAATTTACATACCAGCTCATATGTAACTTATATAAGTATGTACTTGCATCATGGAAAGGTCAAATTTAGCAGAAATTTATAAAATGGACCAATCATTCCCACAACTTTAATAGCACAACTACAAGGGACATGTTACATGTTATACCCAAACGTTCTATACCAAAATGGAGTCCCCAACCACAGACAGCATTCACACATAATGTTCAATATGGCCGCTGTACAAACCACGGTGAAGATCAATTTCCTTGCTTGAGTAAACATATACAACATGTGTTATGTACTCAAACTTCCTAAGTTACATAATAGATAACGGGGTTCGAATCAGTTTGCCGAATAAATAAACACTACAACCCACTGTCATAGCCGAAGAAATAAACACTACTGAATTTTTCATGGTTGTGTGACACACCAAAGCTCATTTCTAGTACTAACCCCACCCACTGTCATAGACGGTACCTCCGGCTTGCCCAGAAACCGGACATCGGGACCTTGAGGGTGGTGTGGGGCGGGTTCATGTTGTTCCAACTCCACCCAATGTCACCGCCGTCAACGTAATTGCGTCAATTAGTCGGCGGTAACGAAACCCCCAATTCTACCTAAGGTGCACGACACAGTTGCCTAACCCCTCATGCCCACCTACAATTCCCCATTTCAATTCTATAATTTCATTCAACAATGCATCAACAATCCATTATATGCAGTGGCGACGACAATATCTCAACAAAAAATCGACGGCGGTGATGTCTTACCTAGTAATCGGCGAGGACGACGATGCCGGGCTCTTCGCTTCGACTGGAGAGATGGCACACCCACCAGCGATGTCCGAAGTCCTAAGTTTGGGGGGGGGGGGGGCTTCTGCACGTGGGGAAATCTTGCTTCTTCGCCTGGGACAGTCGGTGCGTCTCCTCCTTCCCTTCGCCGCCGTCAGTCGACAGGGGTTTCAACCGCTACAATTGCCTCGCCTAGAGTTCACACAAGTGGAGGGGGCCGGTTTTGGGGGCATAATGGTAGGGGCAGTTTCGGAAATTTCATACCTTCAAATCCCCCACAATCCTCTACCTACCAAACACCTTTTCGAGATTGTTGTCCTAAATAATCTCCATCTCCAACATCCCGTTTAATCTATCAAAATAATCTACATCTCCTAAAATCTACAACAATCCCATTAATCCTCATAATCTCCATCTAGCGCCAAACACACCCTTATTTGAACCCCACAAATTATTTTGTTTTTAAAAGGGAAGTGATTCGACGTATTAGACGTTTTGAGAAACTGAAAAACGTATTTTCGGACGAGAATATGAGGTTCTAGATGATTGTCTCAATCCTATTTATTGTGATTGTTTTTTTTTAACAAAGTAAGAATTGTTTTGCTGTATTGTTAGTTCTTACCATATACTCCCTCCATCTTAAAATACATGTCTTTTTAAGACGGAGCACGTGAATTAAGAAGTATGTTAAATGTAATGATTAAATGTAAAAAGTAGGTTAAGTGTAATGATTAGACTTGTATTTTTTTTTTAATTTGTGAGGAGGAGAGTATGGGTGATGTAAAAATTAGAGTAATGATTAGATGTAAAAGTAGGTTAAGTGTAATAATTAAATCTAAAAAGACATGTATTTTTGACAAAATTTTATAGGCTAAAAAGACATGTATTTTAAGACGGAGGGAGTATTTTAGATAAGAAACATATAAGTTCTAATTCAAATGTAGAGCGGCTGAACCCAATTGAACCGAACTAAGATTGAAAAAAAACACTCGTATGCTCCCTTGAGAAATGTTTGAATCACTATAGAAACTATAATCCAAACCTTTTCTCTAAGTGTTTGTTTGATTTAATTTTGAGTTTCAAGTTTTTAGCTTTGAAACAATTTTTTCCCTATGTTTAATTAAATAATTATTTCCGAATACATTATATTTATACCACTCTTTTCAATTTTCAAAACTAATACTAGTTTAACAGCGAAAATTGGAAATATTTATTTTAAAAATGTGCTCTCAAAATTAAACCGAACAAGCTAGACTTACCCTTGACTCAATCCTTTTATCCTTCTCCACTTTCTCTTGTTTATAAATTGGAAAACACCTTTTACCCAACTTGCCTACCACTACAAGTCAAAATGCCTTGTTGTAAAATTTTAAATTTGTATTGGGGCTATTATATTCGCAACTAATTTTTCGTAAAATGTATGATTATTCACCGATTTTTGGTGTTAGTAAATTTTTATTCTGGCTGAAAATAGGTTGCTGATATAAGTTGTCGATATTGACTTTTTATATCGATAACCTATTTTCAGACAAAAAAAATTCACCGACAAAATCACCGTGCACTTATAATATGATAAAATTGTGCATATCGCTAGGAGTGTTCTTCAAGTCGAACGAGCCGAACTTGGAATATTTAAGCTTGGTTCATTTGTTAAACGAGCTCGAGTCGAGCCGAGCCCAATTTTTAAACGAGCTTTTTTTTTTCAAGCTTGGCTTGTTTTAGTAAATGAACGAGCTCGAGCCGAACTTTTTTCGAGCTTTAAATAGTTATACTTGGACATAACATATTAACTTAAAGAAAATTTTAGAAATTCCATAAAATTCGAGCTATTTGAGCCCAAATCGAACGAGTCGAGCTTTCAACCGAGCTTAAAATCATGTTCAGGCTCGGCTTGTTTAGATAAGTAAACGAACTCGAGTCGAGCTTTTTTCGAATCGGACTCGAACTGTTCAGCTTATATAACAACCCTACATATCGCAATCAGAATTGTATCCAAGATACTACATATCGCAATCAGAATTGTATCCAAGATAGTAACTTACAAATACAGAGTTATTTAAGTGGCTTTAGGTACCCTGTCCTAGTATTTATTCCTAACTTTCGCTTTAAGTCAAATATAAACGCTCACATACTTATCAGTTGATCACCAATGAAAATAACACCCCCCAAATATTTAACTGTCAACCCTTTTCTAATGCTATATTGGGGTTTCACTTTCTGTGTCTTTAACCCAAAGTATGAAAAATATGGTTCTTGAATTAGGTCAAAAGCCCATTTCAAGCAATGCAGTTTCACTTTGCTATCTATATATATACAATACAAGATATTGGTTTATATATAAGTGCAACTCATGTGAGATTCAGTTTCACAAAGTAGTGATCTTTTAATCCTCAAAAATGACCATTTTGTACCTTGATCAGCCCTCAAATCCATCCAAGAGATGCAAACTTTTCTCATCTCTACTAAAGGATGTGTTCTTCAATTGTCATACTTGCAATCGGATTCGGAGTCTCTCGTTTTCGAGTCGCGATGATGAAGAAACTTACAACAGCTACATCAGTGACGAGCAGGAAGTAAGACCAAGACCTGCTTAGCGCTTTTTAGAATACTGCTTACAAGCTTTTAATTCTATTTTTTATGGTTTTAGGTTGTGTCGATAATCAAAGCTCGCGCAATGGAGGCCAAATTCAAGCGGAAGTTTATCCGATGGGACGAAGGCTTCTCCTCCGTCTTCTATCCAGTGACGCTAAGCGAACTATTCGTAAGATCAACAAGGACAGAAGAGAAGAAACAACTCGAAGGTGAATGTGAGATAAAGCAAGAGGAAATGTACAAACACATTGAAGACAAAGAGGAGTTTTTATCAGTTGCAAGCCACTTGTCGTGTTGCTCGTCGTGTGCTGCCTCTGCTGCGAGCGAGTTTTTCTCCGTCAACACGAGCTTTTCGCATCGCCTGAGCTTCAAGGATTGGGAGGTGTTCTCGGAGCTTGAGAGGAGGTCGATGTTTCATGAGTTTAGTCACTGCAAAGGTTGGCCCTTCGGCCTTTGTCGAAGGGCGATGTTGCTTCCTCCTCTACCGAAATCGCCTTCTGATTCTTGGTCATGGTGTAAACGCACCAAATTGGCCAAGATTTATTGATGGCTTTCAAAGATTTAGGCAATGGATACATCTAATGTCCCATTGAATTGGCTAAAGAAAACAAGGGATATATGTGGCTTCTAATAACTCCAATTTCTTGAATGAATTCATGTGATTTATAACTGAAAGTACACTAAATTTTTTTACTCCGTATTGGATTATAGTTTAGCTTTTTTAAGAGAATAAAATAGTAGTTCTTTTTATAATTTTTTTTTAAAAAAAATTGTACTTGTTAGGAAAAAAGTTTAAAAAATGTTATTTTTATATAAAAAAAAAAGTCAATATTTTATATAGTTTTAATCATAATAAAAAAATATAAATAATACTCCCTCCGTTAAGAAAAACATGTCGTTTTAGGAGTAAAATCTTGTTAAGAAAAACATGTCGTTTTAGGTATTTTGGTATTCACTTTCCAAAATTACCCTTGTAATGATTAAGAATTTGTTAGTTGTAGTTTTCAATAAAGTGGAAAATTAAAGTAATAATTAGGGGTATAAGTGTATTTTTGTTTGCTTTTATTTGCTTTCTTAAAAATTGTGCAAATGTCTAAAACGACATGTTTTAATTAACGGAGGGAGTAAATGACATGGTTTGATGAAAGTAAGGAATATCAAGGGGTACGTATGGGGCGAGGTAAAAAAAATGACTAAAATTATAAATAAGTTGAAATTGAAAATTTGTGTAAAATAAAGGTTGAAAGATTATGAAATAATATAAACTCCGTATGGGGCGTAAAAGATTTTATTTATAAAAAAATAATGGTGTTTATTTTATTATTATTAGGGATATTATGGTAATTTCAAACTAAATAAACTAAAAACACCAAAAAAAAGATATCACAAATAGTTTTTTTTTAAAACACAAATTTTAATCAAAAAACAAGTTTAAATTGCTCCTCATACAATGTTAAAAAAAAACTATCTCATTTTAACGGTTTTTAAACTGCTAAAATACTATCCATAAACACCCAAATTATATATAACGCCTTCAAGGCCGGTGATATGTAATACTCCCTCCGTCTCAAAATTTAGGTCGTTTGACTTTTTCGCACGCTTTTTAATGTGTTCAAAACTCTATGAAATATTTTGTTTTTTAAAAATTTTAAAATAATTACTAACTTATAAATAATAAGTTTGAAATTATTTTAAAAAATTTGAAAAAAATTTAATATTTCATAGAATTTTTAATACATTTTTGTCAAAAATTCAAACGACTTAAATTTTGAGAAGGAGGGAGTATAGATTAATGTCACGCATTGGCGTATATATGTATAATAGAAGCTCATTAGATAAGTTCAGTAAAATTAAATTCTAAAATCATAAAATAGTTTACTAATATTATACATTAAATTTGATCTGTTTATGTAATTAGTATGAGATGATGATTACATCTTTATATTAAAAAATAACACTCACCAAACACACTCTAGTGGGAGTCATGGGCTCATGGGACCGAAATCCCATATGTGGTTGCAACAAATCGAGCATACAATTTCTACACGCAACCACAAACTAACAGTGCAAATGAAAACAGCTAATAGATACAAAAATCATCAATCGCTCAATTTATAGATCAATTGTGTGGATCCAATCCAAATCAACCCTCTCCAAATCGGTCTTTCCAATGGCTTCCACCAACACCGACACCGACGACGTCGAATTCGAGTTCCCCCCGTTCTTCCGCACCTTCAAAGACGGGCGTGTAGAACGCCTGGAGCCCGACGAGTTCGTCCCCGCCTCCCCCGACCCCCAAAACGGCCCCGTTTCATCCAATGACGTCATCATTGACCCCGACTCCGGCCTCTCCGCGCGCCTCTTCATCCCCAGCCACCACCTCCTCTCCGCCTCCCGCCGCAAGCTCCCCCTCCTTATCTACTTCCACGGTGGCGGGTTCATCATCTGCACCCCCTTCAACCCCATGTACCACTCCTACCTCGCCAAACAGGCCCTCGAGGCTGACGTCATCGCCGTCTCCGTCCACTACAGGCGCGCCCCTGAGCACCCGCTCCCCGTTGCCTACACGGACTGCTGGGCCGCGATCCATTGGGCCGCGGCCCATATATCCGGGTCGGGTCAGGACCCGTGGCTGAACCGGTTCGCTGACTTCGACCGGGTCTTCATGGCCGGGGACAGCGCCGGCGGGAACATAGCCCATAACATGGCGATGGCAGCCGGGGACGAGGATTTGGGCCTTAATATTCGCATTCGTGGGCTCATTCTAGTCCACCCTTATTTTTGGGCCAAAAGCCCAATTGGGAACGAGGCCCAACATCGGGATAAGGAGATGGTGGATCGAGTGTGGCCCATAGTGTGCCCGAGCTCAATGCCGGACCCGGGCCATGACGACCCAAGGGTAAACCCGGTGGCGGATGGGGCGCCGAGCCTGGCAGGGCTCGGGTGCGGGAGGGTGTTGGTGTGTGTCGCGGAGAAGGATGTGGTGAGGGAGCGAGGGCGGCTTTACTTCGAGGCCTTGGGGCGGAGTGGGTGGATGGGGATGGTGGAGATCCAGGAGGCTGAAGGGGAGGATCATGTTTTCCATTTGAGGGATTTGGAGAGTGACAAGTCTAAGGCGTTTGTTAAGTCATTTGCTGAGTTTATTAACTGTGATTTGCCTCTCCATTGCCTTTAATTTTCTTCATTGGATTGTGTAATGTCTTTTGGTTTAGTAATGTATTAATGTGATCTATGATTTTGATTGTGTTTTATGTCTACAGGCTATGTTGTAAACATAGTTTGTATTTGTAATAGTTAGTCCGCGGGGTTAGTCCTCTAATACGCCCAAAAATGTCGTAATTCTAACAATTTGGAATCTGGACAGATTTGAGACTTTTTTCAAGAGGGTTAGTATACGAAAATCTCTTAAAATCTTTAAAAAAAAATTAAGAATGGGAAATCTTTTGCTCTTAAAAGATTGAGACTTTTTTCAAAAGAGTTAGTATACAAAAATCTTTTAAAATCTAAAAAAAAAATGAAGAACGGGAAATCTTTTGCTCTTCAAATATTGTGATCTTATTCAAGGCAATGCGTCCATGTCTCCTCTTCTTGGTACAAAAAGCTCTGAAAAGAATGACATGTCGAAGCTTTGCTATTTAACAAACTGGCACATGCTCAGTATTTATGTCATAAAGGAGCTTTGTTGGTCAAATGAGAGTATTTATGCACTCATTGGGAAGCTAAAGTCAAGAGCTACAAATTTTCTATAGATGTCTTTTGATAAATATGCATGGAATATGCCCCAAAATGCCATTTTTTCAACAATTTAGAATCTGGATAGATTTTTTTTTTCCAAGGGGAGTATATGCAAATCTCTCAAAATCTCAAATAAAATAAATGGAAATTCTTTATTCTACAAAGTTTTTTTTATCCTATTTAAGTCAAAGCGTCCATGCAATCCCCTCTCGAAACTTCCAGAAAGCTCCGAAAAATAGGGACTTGTCAAAACTTACAATTTAACAGGCCGATATACATGCTCAGTATTTGCCCATAACGGGAGAGCTATGACTTTGCTACATAGGTTTTTTGAGAAATGCACATCAAATATGCCCGAAAAATGGTCATTTTCCAACAATTTGAAATCTGGACATATTTTATATTTTTACTAAAGAAATTATTACATAGAAATCTCTCGAAATCCTAAAAAAAAAAAAAAGCAAATCATTTTCTCTAAAAAGGTTTTGATCTTATTAAAGGTAAGACGTCCATACAAGTATATGTTGAGATGTGAATGTAACCAAAAAGTGTCTCACATCGGAAAGTTGAACATATCAAGCCCTAGTATATGAGTTGGTGGGCTACTCCTTCTATTACCAATTGGTTTTAGAATGGAACCTCACTCAGCTTGTGTGCTATGCTACTAGCGCATGTGCGGGGCGTGTTGAGATGTGAATGTGACCAAAAAGTATCAAGTTGAACATATCAAACTCTAGTATATGAGTTGGTGGACTACGCAACCCCAGTCATCGGTCCGAGTCGGACGACTTCTAGAGAGCTCAAAAAAGGAACGTGTCAAAGTCTCACAATTTTAATTAACCGACACATATGCTCATTCAAAGAATTGGGCTCACGAATACACAAATGAATAATTAAAATCTAACTAGGTGTACAACTTTATTTACTACTAAATTATCTTCATGAACACATTAGTGATTATATTATGTGTCTATGAATTGATGGAAAAACAGCATGCTAAATATTGCCCAATTTCAAGTTGACCAAAATAAAATTTCAATTAGTCAACATGTTATCAAAATAAAAGGTATCAATCACATGAGGTATGTCCTGATTTTAATCGTACTATGTACGTTAATAATTCGCTATTATCATTTTTTTGGCCGAATAATTCGCTATTATCTAATATATTACATGATGAAAGGTAGAAAATTTTCAAAAAAAATATTATACGATTGCCAATTTGCATATTTTATTGTTAATCGGGAGACATATATAGATCAATCAACACAACATTTCACAAACGAAATGACTTAGTAAACAACACAACATTTCACAAACGAAATGACTTAGTAAACAACTTGCGCGTTATCATCTCTTAAAATAACATTTCGATTTCGAATTTGAATATAGAGAGGGCGATTTTCCTCATATTACCGATGAATTTTACGTTCTTATTGAACATATTTGTAGCGAAATATAAAAGAAAAAATACACGTTTTTAGCGCGGTTAAGTGAGCTTCTTAGCGAGAATTCGTGCAGATTAACCTTCCCAAAGAAAAAAAAATGTTGAGAAATTCTTAATGAGCAACAATTGAAAAGAGCCCCACCTCAATCTCTGACGCCCATGTAGACATTACTAAGATGTCGAAGAGATGCTTGTCATTTCACATTTTGCGTACTTAGAATTTAAGGTTCATTTTTGTATCGTAGAGTTTATTTTAAACATATTTATGTGATTTTATATTTGATTTAAATAACTGTAAAATTGGCCATATTTTTATTTGATTTGCAAATGTTTTATTGTTTTATTGATTTAAAGATGCTCAAAACTTTAGAAATACCTATTTTATTATATTATATGGGTTATAGATTGGGCCAATGGTTACACACATATATAATCCGTCTTATTTGCCAAACATCTATCTAGATACTTTTTTCAATAATATAAAAGTTTTGAAGTTATTAACTAATTATTTATACAAAGTCAAGTATTAATCTTTAAAAAATGTTGGAAGAGAGAGACACAAGCACAAATAACAAAAAGAGTAAGAGATTGTTAGTAAGACCGATTCCCTAAATTTTTTCCAAAATGATGAAACAAAATACACATTATTCAAATTATTTTTACTTTAACTCCAACAGATTCTCCATTTCGAAGATTTAGAGAATCATTTAGTTTGGAGAATGTTGCAGATTTAGGGAATCCTCTCTATTTTTTCTAGGGTAAATTACAACTAATATCCCAACCTTTAGGGATAGTTGCTTTCAATACCCTAACCTTGTAAAATTTCACAAAATATCCTAACCTATACCATTAGTTGCAATTAACACCCTAAATAAGTTTTTAAAATTAAAAAATTACCCACATCAAATAAAAATTACAAAAAATCACCTATATTTATAAAATATTTTCAATGAATCCCTAATACATTTTTAAAAAAATGAGAATTAAATAAATCTCTTACAATTTAACCCCATCTGACCCACCATCCAAAAATAATTATAATAGATGTATATATATATAATATACTCCTTTAAAATATAATATAATTACTTTAGCATCTACTCATTTAAAATTTTAATATAATCAATCAAAATAATTAATTATTTATCTAAAAAACATACATTATAATTAAAATCTAAATTTATACTATAAGTCTGTCTCGATACATGCCGATTTGTGGATCTATATATTCCCTGTATATTATTTGATACGATATATACTGTCTTTTTGGTTAATATTATCTTATATATACTAAAACTAATACATAACATCTTATAATTTATCACACATAAATTTCATGGTATTAAAAAAATGATTCTATAAGAAATGTTTGACATAATAGTTTTACAAAAATAAAATAAAGTAGATTTAAAAAAATAAATGGTAAAATATATGATAACCATTTGCAATAAATAATTATATAATAAAGATATATTAAAAATAATATGGTAAGAAATAATAATTTTACCATATTATTTTTAATATATCTTTATTATGTAACTATTTATTACAAATGGTTATCATATCTCATACCATTTATTTATTAAAATCTACATTATTTTATTTTTGTAAAAGTATTATGTTTAAGATAAATAATTAATTATTTTGAGTAATTATATTAAAATATTAAATGAGTAAATGCTAAAATAATTATATTATATTTTTAAAGGAGTAGATTTTATATACCTGTTATAATTATTTTTAAATGGTGGGTTGGGTGGGCTGAAATTGTAAGAGATTTTTTTTAATTTCAAAATTTAAAATATATTAGGAGTTTATTGAAAACATTTTATGAATATGGGTGATTTTTTGTAATTTTTGTATGATGTGGGTAATTTTTAAAATTTAAGAATCTCATCCAGGGTGTTAAGTGCAACTAATAGTATATGTTAGGATATTTTGTGAAATTTTACAAGGTTAGGGTATTAAAAACAACTATCCCTAAAGATTGGGATATTAGTTGCAATTTACCCTTTTTCTACTACTTCTCCATTTTAGAGAATGTGATAGAGAATCTGTTGGATCAAAAAATATCTTAAAATTCTCCAAAAACTCCAAAATACACAAAATGGAGAAATTGTTGGAGATGCTCTAAGTTGCCTAGTTACTTGACGACGCCGTCACCTACATCAAAAACATCTTTGTAAACGGATGTTGCTATTTACCCGGCTTTTTTACTATCTATTTCACATATCAATTTTTTTTTATATTTTTTAAATAGAGCCTATGCCTCTTGAGTTGTAATATCCTTTTTGAGTCATACGTGTGTAATTTGAAAAACATAATATCTATTTAGAAAAAATAAAATATATGGTGTAAATAGTAAAAAAAATAAATATCACATTCGATTTTAAAATACTATGAAGTGTTTAACCATCAATTAATGAAACCCTAATAGTACTTTTTTTGGTCGGCAATAGTACCTGGTTATGCAATGTATTCCCTCCGATTAGAAATAAACGATGTTTAATTTTTGTGCACGTAGTTTTAGGAGCTAAAAACTATATAAAATCTTGTTTTTTAATTATTTTTTTTCAATTTAATACTTAATACTAATAAATATTAAACTATGATAAAAATTAATTAAAATAAATAAGATTTTATATAGTTTTTAATTTCTAAAAACACGTAAAGAAAAGTCAAACATCGTTTATTTTCGATTGTATACTCCTCGACATTGGCAGACCTAGGGGGGCTCGGGGTGGCTGAAGCCCCCCCTAACCCGGAAGAAAACCCTAGGAATATTTTTTATTTTTGGATTTTTTTTGTAATTTTTAAAAATTTCAGGGTTAAAAGAGTGTAAAAAGAGAAAAGAATCACAAGGGCAACTTAGCTTAGTTGGTAAGGAGGTGTAGTTATTACCTTGAGATAATGACTTTAAATCCCATTAGCTTCACTTTTTTCATAATTTTTGTTTCTTTTAGTTTTTTTCCTACTAAAAATGACTAATTAAATAACAAATTAAAATTTCTCTTCAATATATTTAAACAAAAACTTCTTTTCTACATATACATATAAAAAAATTTCTCATTTTTTTTTGATAATTTCTATTTTTTTTTTTACTAAAAATGACTATTTAAATAACAAATTTAATGATTTTTCTAATATATATACATGTAAAAAAAAATTTAAAAATTTGTTCAGCCCCCTCATAAAATTTCTGGGTCCGCCACTGCTCTCAATCCCTTAGTTTTTATACTCCCTCCGTTCGGCAAAACTTGTCATTTTAGGGTGTTATTTTTGTTCAAAAAAACTTGTCATTGTAGGTATTTTGCCCTTTACTTTACAAAAATGTCATTGATATGATTGATGGTTTGTTAGTTGTAGTTTTCAATAAAGTAAAAAAAAGGTAATTGAGGATAAATTAGTACATTTGTTATTTGACTTAAAACTTGTAAAATAAGCTAAAATGAGAAGTTTTGCCGAACGGAGAGAGTAGTTTTTTTCTCTGATTTGACAATAATCACTCGCGAATCAATACTCGCCTAAGATGACAAGACCTCTTACTTAAACCTCTTTCAACTTCACATTTCTCCATTTCTTTGTCTCTTACCCCTCTCTCAAATGGATTCGAACCTTCCAGAAGTTGCCCACGAAATCTTCCCATACCTCCGCCAATACAAAGACGGAACCATCGAGAGGCTCGCCGGCACCGACTTCGTCCCGGCCGGGCTCGACCCAAAAACAGGCGTCTCCTCCCGAGACGCCGTGATCGTCCCCGAGACCGGCGTCTCCGCCCGAATTTACCTCCCCGCCGCCACAGCAAGCTCCGGCCAGAAGCTCCCGCTCGCCGTCTACCTCCACGGCGGCGCTTTCCTTATCGCCTCCCCCGGTGAGCCCAAATACCACCACTTTTGCAACCTCCTCGCCGCCGCCGCAAAGGCGGTCGTGGTTTGCGTTGGCTACCGGAAAGCTCCGGAGCACCCGCTCCCTACTGCCTATGATGACGTCTGGGATGCTCTAAGGTGGATCGCGTCCCATGGAGGTGGTGGTGATACCTGGGTCAACGAGAGTGTCGTTGACTTTGGGAGTGTGTTTTTAGTAGGGGATAGTGCAGGCGCTACAATGGCTCATGTGTTGGGTTGTCGGATCCGGGCCCAAGATCCGGGTCATGGATTGACTTTGAAGCTAAAGGGTATTACCGTCTTTTTAGACTTTAAAATTTCTTTAAAAAACACTAATTTTTTTTTCAATATTGTGCAAGTCTTTTTCAAATTTAATAGATTTTGTAGGAGGTGGTAAATCGGTCAAATTTATTAGATTTTGTAGGAGGTGGCACAAAAATTAAGGCAATTAAATGTGGCAAATAACATATACTTAATACGGAGTATTCCTTAATTAGGAATGATTAAGTCTCTTAACCTTCTACTCCCCCGTTCGATAAAATATGTCACTTTACTATTCATACACGTTTTTTTAAGGGATAAAAACTATATAAAATATCTAGTTTTTTAATTTTTTTTAACATGTAGTTATTATTAATAAGTACAAACTTGTTAAAAAATTTATAAAAATAAATAAATATTTTATATAATTTTTATCATTCTAAAAAAGCGTGGATGAATAGTAAATGACATATTTTGCCGAACGTTGGGACTGCTGTATTTGAGTTCAGATTACCACCCTTTCAAAATTCAAAGGTTCCTAGTTATTTATACAATTTCTTGAAAATATAAAAAGTGCTACTCAAAATCTTATATTTGTGATCAAAACAATAACCCTAAAAAATCTAACAAATTTGACCGGAGGGTTTATAAGAGAAAGATTTGGGTGGGGTCAGTGAGGCTCTGCTCTGATTGCGATCATTTAGGAGGGGAGGTTGAATATGCGAGTGACTTGTTGTTGGATGTTCTTTGATTTTTTTTTTTCATGTTTATCACGATGGTCAACCCATATGTTATTCTCATGATCTCTCAATTTATCAGATACTAATAGGTTTGATATTTCAAAACCTTGCTTTTTTTTTTAAAAAAAAATTGTTACTCGTGTTTTTTTTTTTTTTTGATTAAGTAAGAATTCGAGGCTCAGACAGGCCTGACACCTCGAGGGGCCGACAAAGTCGGCAGACGGAGGGCCGTCAAACATACAACATAAATACAACATAAATACAACATAAAAAGAAGGGTGCAATACAAAAGTGAAAAGCAACAAATCTAGGCGAACAAACGAACCTAATCCAATACGATGGGGACAACATAGACTACAACCTAATGCCAAGCGCCAATCAAAGACACCGCTGGCCAGCGGTACAACAGGACTCCCTGTGGGCAGTGAAGACGATCCTCCAAGGAAATATCCGGATCATGGAGTCGCCTCGATACACACCGCCTCGACCCCAGCCAGACCCGACACCGGACGCCAGAGCCCCAACTAAGAAAAAGAACGTCAAGAACACCTAGAGAAGCAGCCGAGAACCACCTAAGTAAAAAAACGCACCAAAACACCCTTACGGGAATTTATTGAGACTCTTACGGGATTTTATCAAGTCCTTGCGGGAATTAGGCCATTTCGAGATTTGTACGCATATATATATATATGACGTTTGACGTATGATGTTTTCTCTATTTATATATTAATTAATTTAGTGGTTCGGGCCAAGATTTGAGCCCAAGGAAAAGACTTGGGCCCAAAGGCTGAAATCGGGCCAAACCATGGGCCCAAGGGGATCCATCAGGCCGAAGAGAAAGCTGGAAGTGCAACTTCAGAAATGCGGGCAATAGCAGCACCGCCCATAGGACCACGACACTGGCGTCGGCGCCACAACACGAGCAGATGATGAGTAGCAACAGGATGATGCCGCCAAGGGCCGAAACTGGGAGGCACAAGGCGGACGAGTTGAGTGAAAATAAGAATTAGGAGGCGCGAGACGCCATGTATTCGAATCGAGGACAAATGACCAAACGAGCGAATGAACAACGACGGGGAGACGGTTGGAGGCAGCGGCACCAAGCAACAGGTCGGAGCCAACAAGAAGCTGGTGCACCACCAACCAACGCAGTCGACGGGAGAGGTGAAGAAAGAAAGGGATGTGCAAGCACAGATTATTAAATTAATTTTTCCTATCAACCAAAGGAGAAGACAAGAAGGAAATTGGAACCCAGAAAACCCGGGACCGGCAAGCCGGCGAGGCACCGACGGGGCACCACCCGGCAAGCAAAGGCGCGGCTAGGGTCGGGAAGACGACGTCAAGCAACAAATCGAACCCAAACGAAATAAGGTTGGGAGAAACGGGTTTGGGGACTAACAAGAGCACAGGCGTGCCCCGTCAGCAAAATCGAGGGCCCCGAACTGGGATGATGGAAGAGAATGGCGACCCGAAGAGGTGGATCTGGATCCCCATGGAGAAATGACACCGAAGGCGTCGATGGCGAGTTCCAAGCCAAACCAAAACCAGAAACGTTTAATCGGCGAACGAACCGGCAGCGGATCCGGGACGCCGAGAAGGACTCAAACGAAGATCGGATCAGCGAGGAGGAAGTGGAATCAGGGCTACAAGCGACGAGGAGAGGATCGATATGACAAATCGAAACCACACAAAGCCGGAAAGGGCGAATTGAAAACAGATTTGGGGAAATCAGATTGGGGTTTCAGATTAGGGGTTTCAGATTGTGGTATCCCATTAAAGAATGGAGCCCAGATTAGGGGGTTGTAAAGGATAGGCCGGAAAACCGACGAGAGATAGACCATAAGAGGACCACGGGAACGAAACCGCCGGAGACGGAGCCTCCACAGTCAACAGGGAGAACAACGCAACCAAACGAGAAGGGGACAGGGAGGCCGGAGAGGCACTGTGGTGGTGGCGAGGGTACTAGACCCGGGAAAAGACGGCCGAAGCCAGGTATATCACGCCGAAGAGGCGGGTTAATGCTCCCGGAAGAGATGTGGGACTCCCGGAGGAGAGGGTTTGGGGCTCTCCAAAAGAGAGCTTTGCTGACATGCTTATTGATTGCATATTTGCATAGGCTTTTTTGTTACTCGTGTTTTCATTGATTTAGTTACCGTAGGCAGTTATTAAATTGGGTTATCCACTTATTTTGAGTAGTTATGCGCAGTTTGATTGTTGCATTTTCATAACTAAATGAAATTAAATAAGCCAGTAACTATTTATTACAACAAAATAACTACAGTATTTATCATAGTCGAATAATTTACACGTTATAAGTTCTCCCTGTCATATTATGAATCTTATTTAGTATAATTTGCTTTAAATATAAATTTAATTATATAATATGTTATGCCATTTTATTAGGTATTGTTCACATCCATCCGTACTTTTGGGGGAAGGAGCCAATCGGGTCAGAAGCGTCGGATCCAAGGAAGCCCATGGTGGACGCGTGGTGGGAGTACGTGTGTCCATCAGATAAAGGATCCGATGACCCGTTAATCAACCCGTTCAGTGACGAGGCTCCGACAATCAATGAACTGGCATGTGAGCGTCTTCTAGTGTGCGTTGCGGAGAAAGATATATTGGGGGATCGAGGGAGGCTTTACTATCAGAGTTTGGTTGAGAGTAAATGGGAAGGTAAAGCAGAGATACTCGAAACCAAAGGTGAAGATCATGTCTTCCATATCTTTGACCCGGATTGTGCCAATGCAATTGAGTTGCTTCATCGTGTGGCTCGATTCATCAACCATGAATGATTTGTTGCAATCAATCGAAAGCACCCTCTTAATATAGTATGGGAAAAAATATGTCGACTACGAACCCCTAAATCTTGTTCTAAGCAAAATTTATTGGGTATGCTTTGTTGTTGTCGTTGATTTGTTGCAATCAATCACAAATCTTTTAAGTCGAGATAACTTGTGACTACTTTTGTTAATGTGAGTGATCACTTATTAGTAATTTCACTATGTATGGTCCATAATTTGATATTATTATGTGCTATAGTGTTTGTTTTATTTGGATCTATTAGGAACCTATTTTTAGATTTATTTGGGATAAAGTTATATTAGACCATATTTTCAACATGATTGAAGTGCGGAATAGGCAGATATAATGCACGAATATACTCCAGAAGGGGGGTTGAATGGAGTATGGCAAATTTTCGCAAATACAGGAATCTGTAAGACCTTGCCAGTTAGAGGTAAGACCTTATCTGAAATGCAGAGACAAGTTAATAGAGACAAGCAAAAAGGTAAGACCTTACTGTAAGCAGGTAAGACCTTATCTGCAAAACAGATATTAGTTCAACAGAGAAAATAATTCACGAAAGAAGAAATCAAGCAAGAGAGAAAAGAGAAGCACACGCGAATTGTTAACGAGGTTCGGCACAACCGCCTACGTCCCCGCCTAGGGTCTCCAACCCGTAGGATTCAACGACTTTATTTCACTTTATCTTATGAGCCCTAGATACAACCTCTAGAAGACCTTCCCTCTTCTAGACTAACTTCCTATCTAGCAACCCAAACGCTCTAGTGAAATAAAGCTGCTAAGGATACCGAAGTACCCTCTATGATTGGGTAAAGAACCCTGTGTATAACTCTCACTGAATTGTACTATAACGCTCGAAAGAAACCTCACACACACTCAAAGTAAATACAACGAAGAGGGGTAGAGAGCAATGTGTGATCGAAAGCTTGAAGGAGATGAGTCGGCTGAAGATGTTTATGCGCAGTAAGAGATGTGTGTGATCTGCAGCCTCTTCCTTCTTCTTTAAATAGGCCGAACGTTCAACTTTTATTCAAAATCAAACGTCAGTCTTTTTCTCCAGGTTGTTGATAGACGTTGCCCTTGAAATCTTCTGGAGAGCGAGATCTTCGGTTGTTAAGCAGAGGAATCCAGAACCTTCACTTGAATCTTGTTGAGATCTTTGAGGTCATCAGGAGGAGCAACAAAACCTGGAAAATCTCTAATAGCTAACTGAACAAATAAAAGATGAGTTTAAACAACTCAATCTTTAATCAACACTCTTGGATATAGCTTCAGGCCCAAATAATATTTGGCCCAATTCTGATTCTGTTACATAGATCAATAATGTATTGGATCTAATAAAATAGGCCCATAAAGGAATTAGACCCAATTATATTGAATCTAAAATTCAGATATAATAAGATAGGCCATATGGTAAGGCCTTACCAAACTTAGGAATCCCAAGTTTTGGCTATTCATCAACCAAGGCTTTATCCTCATCAAGGTGGAGTTTAACAATCTCCCCCTTGATGAAAGACAAAACTTGTGCACACCTGTTTCCTGTCAATTCAAAACAATATAACCAAACAAGGCATATAATAGAATAATAGTGCAAGCATTATAAATGTTTGGATCAAAGTTTTGAAATCCTAGAAAACAGAAACAGTAAAACAAAATAAGGCCTGTCAAAAAGCAAAATAAGGCCTTACAACCTTTCTCCCCCTTTTTGTCTTTCAACAATAAGGGTGTGAGTAGTTCAAAATAATACCATAAATCAAAGCATAAGAGTTTTAAGGCATCAAAAGTTCAAGAGTTTTAAAAACCATCACTCTTCATCATCTGAAATCTCCACCACCTCCTCGTACCATTCCCCATACCTCGGATGAACATCCTCTGGATCTCGGCGGCCTCTGAAAATCTTGTCTCTCCAGCGGTTCTTCGCATTGAGGACAGTGTGATTAGCCCACATCTTTGCTTGCCTCTTAGCTTCTTCATCGCGCCATTTCTTCACTATTCCATATTCCTCCAGAGTGAGGATAGATGGCTCAGGACAGAGTGGCCGCAGAATGAAACGTTTGAGGACTTTGCGCTCATAGTTGAGGAGAACATTCTTCGCAACTTCTTCAACATGGTGGGCAGAATCTTCATCTAGAGGCATGATGGAGGTGGTGGCCCTGTGTGTGAAGCCACTGAGCAACAGAAGTTGATTCAACTTCTTGTCGACAATCATCAGCCGCTCATGTGTGTTGTCCTGTCTGTCCACGATGTCGGCCCTAGCAGCATTGAGATCCTTCCTGAGTGCGTCAATTTCAGCTTCCAAATCTTCAATCTTAGTCTCCAAATTGACTGAATCAAATGGAGCCTGAGATTTCTTTGTAAGAATCCAGCCACCGGCCAGGTTCTTCTCAATCCCTAGGCGCCTCCAGCACTCCTCATCAATGCGACCTTTGTGAGTCATGTGCTCCTCTCCAGTGGTGTCAATGTCGAAAAAATCAAAGATTTTGGGCATCAAATTGGCATATGGGAGAGGTGCAGTAAGAGGGGTATTAATGGCATGTAAGAGATATGAGAGAATCAAATTAGGAACATCAATCTCATGGCCAGCCATTATCAAGTAGAGGAGTTCAAGCAGATTATCAGTAATAAGCTCGCGGGAGTTTTTTCGTGGTAAGATACAACGTGCGAGAAGGGTGAAAACCAGCTTGGCCTCAAGAGATAGGATATTGTGGGTATGTTTTGGTTTGGGTTTGGATGAAGATGCTATAGGCACGGTCCTTATAAAGAACTCTTTTTGAGCTTTGGCCAGACAGTAGTTTTTGGAGGGGTGAGAGCTAGTATCGACAAAGTCAGGCACACCCAAAATTAGGGCTAAGGAAGAGGCAGATAATGTGATTTGTCTTTGTTTCACTTGAGAAGTAAGGGTGAGAACCCCCTTTTCTCTGTGTGTGGTAAGATTGACGAAGAACATACGGGTGAGACGAGGGTAAGCGATGGTTCCGGGGTTCAAAAGAGACCAAACATTTGAATTTTTCAGTAGATTGACACATGGGAGTTGCATGGATTCTAGAAATTCTAGATCCATATGCTCACAGAAGGTTAGAGGTCGGTTTGAAAATCCATCTTTCCACATACCAGCGGTAGTGTGATTTCGAAACCAAGTAGAAGGGACCTCGTAAATTACCTCAAATTCGGGAGGAGGGGACTGGAGACGCACCATGGATTTGCCCTTCTTTGGTGCTGGGGGATTCACCTGTCGGGGCTGGTGGTGATCCTTCTGTCGGGTACGTCGATGAACAAGAGCAGCATGATCTTCTTCCTCAGAATCAGTGTCCAGTTGCCGGAGAGTCGCCTTGCCCTTGTATTCCTCTTCAATCGCCTTTCCTTTGTACTCAGAGGATCGGAGTTTCTTGGACGAAGATCCAGGGGAGGAAGTGGAAGAGCGTTTAGGAGCCATGGAGATTTGGTGTTTGAGAAAGAGAAGGAGAAGACGAATCGCTCAGGGAGAGTAAATCAGAGAGAGAGAAAGTGAAAAGCAGTGATTTGATGTGAGAGATGTGAGGGGTTAAATAGGAGAAGAGATCCCAACCAAACCGTGTGACCTTTGATCTCCTCAAGAAATCCCAACCAAATCTCAGGCAAATCTTTAACTGATTAACACTAATTTTAAATTTGAAATAGAGGGGATAAATGCTAGAATAAATGAAGTAAAATCCCAAGGTAATAAATCTTTTTAACCCGAGATTCTAGAAGGTAGTAAAAAAAACAAGGTAAAAAATATTTAGTTAAATATCTATAAAGATATTAACCAAAGATTTTAATCCAAAAATTAATATGCTGAAAGATTGATTCGTGACCTTACTATTAATTAGTAAGGTCTTGAAACCATTTTCAAGAATAGTACGTAGGGAATAAGATCTTATAATATTGCTCCCCCTACGTTCATGCCTCCTTATTAAGCATTCCAAGTTCTAGCATGATGAAATTGAATCTCTCTTCGGGTAAAGGTTTGGTAAAAATATCTGCTAGTTGTAGTTCTGTAGAGATGAATGTCAAGGACACATCTCCCTTTTCTACATGATCTCGAATGAAGTGGTGTCTCACATCAATATGTTTCGTTCTTGAATGTTGTACATGATTTTTGGAGATAGAGATAGCACTTGTGTTGTCGCATTTTATTGGGATACCCTTATAGTTAATTCCAAGATCTTGAAGTTGTTGTGCAATCCATAAGACTTGCGCACAACAAGCTCCAGCAGCAATATATTCAGCTTCGGCCGTTGAAAGGGCCACTGAATTTTGCTTCTTGGAATGCCAACTTATAAGAGATGACCCAAGAAATTGACAACATCCGGAGGTGCTTTTTCTATCTACCTTATATCCTGCAAAATCAGCATCGGAGTATCCGACAAGATTGAAACTGGATTGAGTAGGATACCATAATCCGAGATCCTTTGTACCATTCAGATATCTCAAAATCCTTTTTACCGCTATAAGATGAGATTCTTTCGGGTTAGCTTGGAATCTGGCACACATACAAACACTGAACATTATGTCAGGTCTACTAGCAGTAAGATAAAGGAGAGAACCGATCATACCTCTATATTCCTTCTGATTTACCTGTTTTCCAGTAAGATCTTGATCCAAAGAAAGAGTAGAGCTCATAGGAGTTTTTGCAACTTTGGATTCGATCATCTTGTATTTCTTGAGAAGTTCTCGAGTGTATTTTCCTTGATTAAGGAATATACCTTTAGAACTTTGATGAACATGAAGACCGAGAAAGAAATTTAGCTCCCCCATCATACTCATCTCGAATTCCTTACACATCATATTTGAAAACTCCTTGCACAAAGATTCGTTAGTAGCTCCAAACAATATATCATCCACATAAATTTGTACAACTAGGATATCATTACCTTGAGTTTTGATGAATAGAGTTTTGTCAATTAACCCCCTTTTGAAATTATTTTCCAGAAGATATTTTGAAAGACGTTCATACCAAGCTCTTGGGGCTTGCTTCAAGCCATAAAGAGCTTTGTCGAGCTTATAAACATGATCTGGAAATTCATCATTTTCAAAACCAGGAGGTTGAGCGACATAAACCTCTTCATCTAGAAAACCATTCAAAAAGGCACACTTAACGTCCATTTGGAAGAGTTTGATGCTCATGAAAGAGGCGAAGGCAAGGAGCATGCGAATAGCTTCTAGCCTGGCTACGGGAGCAAAAGTCTCCTCGTAGTCAATACCTTCCTCTTGATTGTATCCTTGAGCAACAAGACGAGCCTTGTTTCGAATGATGTTTCCTCCTTCATCAAGCTTGTTTCGAAATACCCAACGAGTTCCAATAATAGATTTACCCTTTGGCCTTGCCGTAAGGGTCCATACTTTGTTTCGCTCGAACTCGTTAAGCTCATTCTGCATGGCTATAATCCAATCAGGTTCTTGAAGAGCTTCGGTATACTTCTTGGGCTCTACAAGAGAAACAAATGCGTGAAAAGCACATAAGTTTCTAACTTTAGAACGTGTTTGAACACCAGATGAAGGATCAGAAATGATATCGGAAGTAGAGTGAGATGAGGCATGTTTGAATCTTCTTCGTGCAGATCCTTGGCTAGGAGTAGGATCATTAGAAGTGTAAGGATATGGCTCCTGAGGTTCAGGAGGATTCATAGGATAAGGGCCTTGAGGTTCCGGAGGAGGCCTATCTTCAAGACTGCCTTCATTTGTAAGGCCTTGAGACATAGTTCCAAGACCTTGTGACAGATCAGTAAGATCTTGAAATGGCTCCTGCATATTTCTGGATATGCTCTTCTCAGGATGATTGCCTTCTCCATCTGATTCATCTCCCTCATGAGTATTTAACTTCAAATCTGCAAATCCTTCACTCAAGGCACCGTTATCACTTTCATCAAATAATACATGGATACTTTCTTCGACGATTTTGGTACGTTTATTGAATATTCGATAAGCCTTGCTTTGAGTCGAGTATCCAAGAAATATACCTTCGTCGCTACGTGCATCAAATTTCCCAAGATTATCCTTGCCATTGTTATGCACGTAACACGTACATCCAATTGGTTTAAAATATGATATGCTTGGTTTTCTTCATTTGAAAAGCTCATAAGGAGTTTTCTTTAAAATTGATCTAATTAAGCATCTATTGAGAATATAATTTGTTGTATTCACAGCTTCTGCCCAGTAAGACTTTGGCAGGTTATTCTCTAATAGCATAGTCCTGGACATTTCCTCTAGGGTGCGGTTCTTTCGTTCCACAACACCATTTTGTTGAGGTGTCCTAGGAGCTGAAAAGTTGTGAGAAATACCATATTTCGCACAAAATAGATCAAAGTTCAATTGATCGAATTCTCTACCACGATCACTTCTAATAGAAACGATAGGTAGGTTTTTCAAAGTTTGTAACTCCTTACAAAGTTTAGAAAAATAAAACAGAGTTTCTGATTTATCTTTGAGGAAGAAGACCCAAGTAAATCTAGAATAATCATCAACAATAACTAATATGTATTGTTTACCTTTGGGAGATTTGACACGCATAGGTCCGCAAAGATCCATGTGTAGAAGCTCCAAGGGTCTAGTAGTACTAACGACCAGCTTCTTTTTGAATGGACTACGAGTATGTTTACCTCTTGAGCAGGCTTTGCAGAGATCATCCACTTTGAAGTTTAAATCAGGAAGGCCTCGAACAAGATCCTTTGAACTGAGTTTGCTGAGGGTATGCATACTTATGTGCCCGAGTCTCCTATGCCAAACCCTTGGATCTTCTGATAAGGCCTTGAGACATTTCAGATTGGAGCCTGCAATACGATTAGTATTAAGAGCATAAATGTTAGAGTCCCTGTATGCAGTAAGAACAATTTCTCCGGTCTCTTCATCTTGTACAACACACTTCTTCTTGTTAAAGCTAACAAGATTTCCCTTATCACAAAGCTGCGAAACACTAAGAAGGTTATATTTTAAGCCATCGACAAGATAAACATCATTGATAGAATTGTTTGAATCAACACCAATGTTACCAATACCGACGATGTTGCATTTTGCTTTATCACCAAGAGTAATAGTTCCACCGGATTGCTTATTTAGATTGTGAAAAAGAGATTCTTTTCCACTCATATGTCTTGAGCAACCACTATCCATTATCCATTTTTTATCCTTGGTCTTGGTGATATCCTGCAAAACACAAAATCAACCTTTTCGGCTAGACCAATAAACTGATTTGGATCCATTGTGGGGGTAGACCATATTTGGTAACTTCGTCCCTTTTGGAACCCAAACCTGTCTTATCCGCTCATTTAACCGAACAGGAAAGGTATTTCTAATAATGTAAGGATATGTTCTCCTATAAGGGCACGTCTCCTTTACATGACCTTTCTTACAACAAAAGAAGCGAGTTGGAGATCGCCAACTTGCTTTAGCTTTAACGAACTTGGTAGTAGGCTTTGCAGGAAAGTTCCTGTTGTATCCTATACCACTTCGATTTAAGGAGAGTTGTTGTTCTCCAAGCATCTTGTCAAGAGTTGCTTTGGATCGAGTGAATTGCACAAGGGCTGTTTGTTGATCTTGACACTTTTTAGAAAGCTTCACATTTTCAATCTTAAGATCATTATTTTGATTCTTAAGAGAAGAGACATTTGCCTTAAGTTCAGAAATTTCTGATCGTAAGGTCTTACTCTCTGTGATAGCTTCATAACTTTGGCTGTCAAGATCTTGCAATTTCTGCGACAGCTTCCTTATGCATGTTTCTTGATCCTGCACTTTCTCTTTCAAGAAACTAATTTCTTTGTTGTAAGTCTCCTCATTAGAAATCATATTCTTCAAGAATTCTGATAAAACATTGATAGGGCTAGAGAGAAGATTTCTTAACACTCCATCTAGATGTTGATCCTTGGTTTCGTCGGATTTTACCATAAGGCACAAGTTCGCATGTTCCTCTTCAGCGTCTGAGTCACTTGAACAATCCGAGTCACTCCAAGCAGCCATCACTTTCTTGTTGGACTCCTTCTTCTTTGCTTTGTTCTTCTTCTTTATAGGACATTCTTTGACGAGATAATCTGATTCACCACATTCATAACAAGTAAGAACTCGACTCTTCCTAGAGGAGTTAGAAGGCTTACCTTTGGCGAATTGCTTTTTCATTTTCAATATGCGTGCTAAACCACGAGTGATTAGAGCAAAAGGATCTTCATCATCATCACTATCGGAATCTTCCGATGGTTCTTCTTTCTTGACCTTAAGAGCAAGGTTTTTGAGATTGGTAGGAAGTTCCCCATCATCCTCGTTGAGGATCATTTCATGGGTTATTAACTTTCCTAGTAGATCATCAAGAGCCAATGTGCTAAGATCTTGAGCTTCTTCTATGGCCGTCACCTTAGGACCCCATTTAGCTTTAGGTAAGCACCTTAGTATCTTTTTAACCTTTTCTTCATTTAAGAAGGTCTTACCTAATGAGTCGAGGTTATTTATGTTTTCCGTAAAACGGGTAAACATAGCTTTAACTGACTCATCAGGGTTCATCTTAAACAATTCATATTGTCTAAGAAAGATACTAATTTTGGTCTCTTTGACATGGCTGGTTCCTTCATAGGTAACCACCAATTTATCCCAGATTTCTTTCGCTGTTCTGCATGAAGAGATACGGTTGAACTCATCCGTAATCAATCCACAATACAGTAAGTTTATGGCTTTGAAATTCTTAGCCACACTTTCTAAGTCAGTCTGGGTGTATTCATCCTCTGATTTGTCCACCCTCGTTCCATTGGGACCTTCTTTCTTGGGGATATTTGGTCCTCGCATAATGATATGCCAGAGTTCCAAATCTTGATCAATAACAAACATCTGCATTAGAAATTTCCAATGCATGAAGTTATTCCCAACAAAGAGAGGTGGACGAGAGATAGATCTTCCTTGGCCGAAACCACCTTGCCCTTCACCTGCCATGGTTAGACTCACAGATAGTAATATCTAAGAAACGTGAGTGAGGCTCTGATACCAATTGAAGTGCGGAATAGGCAGATATAATGCACGAATATACTCCAGAAGGGGGGGTGAATGGAGTATGGCAAATTTTCGCAAATACAGGAATCTGTAAGACCTTGCCAGTTAGAGGTAAGACCTTATCTGAAATGCAGAGACAAGTTAATAGAGACAAGCAAAAAGGTAAGACCTTACTGTAAGCAGGTAAGACCTTATCTGCAAAACAGATATTAGTTCAACAGAGAAAATAATTCACGAAAGAAGAAATCAAGCAAGAGAGAAAAGAGAAGCACACGCGAATTGTTAACGAGGTTCGGCACAACCGCCTACGTCCCCGCCTAGGGTCTCCAACCCGTAGGATTCAACGACTTTATTTCACTTTATCTTATGAGCCCTAGATACAACCTCTAGAAGACCTTCCCTCTTCTAGACTAACTTCCTATCTAGCAACCCAAACGCTCTAGTGAAATAAAGCTGCTAAGGATACCGAAGTACCCTCTATGATTGGGTAAAGAACCCTGTGTATAAATCTCACTGAATTGTACTATAACGCTCGAAAGAAACCTCACACACACTCAAAGTAAATACAACGAAGAGGGGTAGAGAGCAATGTGTGATCGAAAGCTTGAAGGAGATGAGTCGGCTGAAGATGTTTATGCGCAGTAAGAGATGTGTGTGATCTGCAGCCTCTTCCTTCTTCTTTAAATAGGCCGAACGTTCAACTTTTATTCAAAATCAAACGTCAGTCTTTTTCTCCAGGTTGTTGATAGACGTTGTCCTTGAAATCTTCTGGAGAGCGAGATCTTCGGTTGTTAAGCAGAGGAATCCAGAACCTTCACTTGAATCTTGTTGAGATCTTTGAGGCCATCAGGAGGAGCAACAAAACCTGGAAAATCTCTAATAGCTAACTGAACAAATAAAAGATGAGTTTAAACAACTCAATCTTTAATCAACACTCTTGGATATAGCTTCAGGCCCAAATAATATTTGGCCCAATTCTGATTCCGTTACATAGATCAATAATGTATTGGATCTAATAAAATAGGCCCATAAAGGAATTAGACCCAATTATATTGAATCTGAAATTCAGATATAATAAGATAGGCCATATGGTAAGGCCTTACCAAACTTAGGAATCCCAAGTTTTGGCTATTCATCAACCAAGGCTTTATCCTCATCAAGGTGGAGTTTAACAATGATTAATTATATTTTTTTTTATTAGGTAAGAATTCGAGTTCAAATAGGCCTGAAACTCGAGAGGCCGACGAATCGACAGACGAACAAACCGTCAACATACAACATAATAGACACATACAAAACACTAATGAAATAAACAACCCTAAGAACTCATATAAGTCGTCAGCCAGTGGAGAAGTCGAATGAGATCAAAGGCAAGCCACGAATGCCTAGAACACGGGAGAGTCGACGACTCACGCGGAGGGCCCTGAGCAGTAGACGAAGGTTGAAGAAACCAATTGGAACCGAGACTTGAAAGGAAGGCCCCCAAATCCTAGAAGAGGTTTGCACAACGAGGATGAAAAAGGTAGAAATTGCCCAATTTCGGCGAATTTCCTGCAAAAATCCGGCCACAAAACACCTAGATAGGAGGTGATGCATCCTCAACATTTTTTGAGATGCTGATTTGGCCAATTGCAGGGTTGATTGAGGAGGATGACCAATTGAAGGGTTGATAGAGGAGGAGACGAAACCGATTGAACAAAAACAACCCGAGAAAGGCCGATTGAGCACAATGGTTTGAGATCCCAAATTGGGTTTATAAAAAGAGAGTTTCTCTCTTTTTAGAGAGAGAAACTCTCAACCCCTAGTTGACAATGAATTACTTAGATTGTGCTGATACATACTCGAGTACTTGGTTTTTATTTATATATTTTTTTTGTGGATAAGTAGGAGTGTAAACACTTTGAACTTGATGGCGTGAAGTTACAACTTTAGTTATTTCTCCCCTGGGAGTCTTAAAGTCATCTATGCCCTTATCTTTTTCATTTTGTGAAGAGACACTTCACTCTTCCAATTGAGCTTAAAAATATTTCCAAGCTGAAATTTTCTCCAGAAAAGTCGAAATTGAGTTTAAGCTACTCAATTCATATAACATCTCTACAATTTTGGGATTATTTCGGGTTACCTAACAAAGTATTAACAACCATCCAATGCTAAGAAAAATGATCAATCAAAAGTTGATGTAGATGTTGTTGGGCGACATCCAATGTCAAGAGGTTCAAAGTTCGAATATATGTAAAAACATGGAATCGTAACTCGATTTTGAGTGGAAGAGTCAAACTCTTAAATGGGTCGCACAATACCCGATCTAGATGCGTATGTGTCCTAAACAGAAAAATGGGCCGATTGGTCTTTATTAGGAGCAATTTGGGCCTCTATTGGGCTGCATATAATAAATTGAAGCCCACTTCACTATTGATAGCGGAAGCTCTACCTTCTGGATTTTTCTCATCCCTTCCAAAAAAATCCACAAAAATGGCGGTCCTGCAGGGGTATTTTCCGCCATTGATAGAGGCATTGAACGTCAAGAAACCTTTGCCATTCCAAATTCATTTCAAATTTCGAAACCCTAGGCTCTCAATTGTCCAGAAACCGAAATCAATTTTCGGCAATGGCGGTTTTAATTTTCCGTCCTGCTGTTGTCGTTGTCAGAGTGAAACGGCGACCTTCTATGCTTCAACTTCGGAGGACGAGTATTATGAAGACGAAAATGATGGTGATGATGAGGAGGAGGATGAACTGGAGGCTACTTCGTCTGGCGGGCGGGGAGGACAATCGCCGCCACCGCTACTCAAGAAGAGGAAGAGGTACAGGAAAGCGTATCCTGGAGAAAAGAAGGGGATTACCGAAGAACTGAGGTTCGTCGCCATGAAACTCCGCAACACGAAATCTGTGAGCTCGTTGAGCGACGATGAGAACTCGAATTCGGATTCTGCAGAAGAGAAAGATAGTGAAGTCGAAGACGAGGATGATGATAATGGATCGAAGGCGAATGATTCGGCTTCTGAATCGGTCTTAGACACTTGGCAGCCAAGTATGGATGGTTTCGCGAAGCACTTGGCTGATTGCAAGCTCGTGTTTGAGACTCTCGAGCGCATTGTTGAACAATCAGACGACGTTGCTTGTGAGTTTTTGCTCTCTAGTCTTTAAGCTTTCAATTTCACAGTTCTCTTCATATGCTGTCATAGAATCGCGACTCGTAAATCAAGAGTTCTCAATTGCATTTTAGCATCCTCGATTGAGTTTTTAGCATGTGTTTATGATGGAATCCATAGATGCATACTTCAGGAAGACTGGACTTGAGCGATCTGAAGGCCTTGCCAGGGACATTGAGTGGCTTAGAGAAAGAGATGTAGAGATACCTGAACCTGGCACCCCTGGAGTTTCTTATGCCAAGTATCTGGAGGAACTTTCCACTACGAGTGCTCCATCATTCCTCACACATTTCTACAATGTCTACTTCTCTCATGTCGCTGGTGGTCAAGTGATAGTTAAACAGGTACTTGTTGATTGTTATGCATCCATTTCATTTGGTTAAATTAGATTTCTTCTTCTGAGTTTGATGGATTTGCAGCATTTTGAGTGTTCATGGTGTCCTGTGCTTTGAGTATAATCAAGTAAAAGAGGCTTCATAAGTGGCTATATGTTGTATTGGGTTAAGTTGTGTAAATCTAGTGCAGTTTTGCATTATCTGCAAGGAATGATATAGATCAGTGCACAACAGTTTAAGAACACTTGTTAATGATGTGATGAGTATATGTTCTGTTGGGTTGAATGTTATAAACTTAGTGCAGTTTTCTTCCAATAAGTTATCAGCTGTAGGAAACCTAGGGCACATCAGTTTTCTTTCTGGAGTAAGGTTTATACTAGTGTAGGAAATTTGCACTTCATTGACTTTTCCGATGGTCAGTGGTGGCACATTTGTTTGGCGTGACCAAATGTGGCGTCAATATTAGCCAACACAAATTACACAATACACTAAAATACTCCGTACCATCTTGTGGAAAGATTTGAAATTTGTGATGGCAGATAAATGTTAATCTCCTCCCCATCCCTCCTAGTGATGGTTAGGAAACGCTGATGCGGTATTCTAAGAGTAGGTTTTTTGTTGATTTTGCTCCTAGGTTTCTGATAAGCTTCTGGATGGAAGGGAATTGGAGTTCTGTAGATGGGACAGGGATGCTCAAGAGCTGCTGAAGGAAGTAAGGGATAAGATCAATCAGTTGGGACAGGTAAATGCACAAGACTCTTGATCTATTGCCTGATTCAGCTTTATTTGTCCGTCTTTGCAGCTAATGTTACCATGATTGTGTTAATTGCTGCTTAAAGGCACTAACCCTCGAAAAACAATTAACGTGTTGCAGCATTGGTCCAGAAGCGACAAAAACAAATGCTTAAGTGAAGCATCAAAGGCGTTCAAGTATATGGGGCAAATTGTGCGGTTAATTATATTGTAGATAAGGTAAGACACTTATAACACACAGTCCTTACTCCTTATGCATACATGTTGTTCTGTACTCTTGTTTTCACCTTGTCGCCTGCATAATAATCCAGCTGAACTGCGATAACGTCCCATTTGAGTTCAAACATGATCAGTTGGATTTGTATTTCAGGCTATTGTTCTTTCCTTTGTTTTTTAAGGAAAGAGAAATAACTAAAACCATCTTGACTAGACATGGATTCAGAAACAAGCTAATCAGACCTTCCTGTGAGATGATGAGATGGCCATGTAGCTATCAGCTTGTCACATAAAGCGTGAAATGTGTTCCGTGATGGGTTCACACAGCTCAGTGTTCAACTGCAAATGAGATGCCATCATCTTAGTTTACTTTAGCTACCCAGTCTCTTAAACTAACCCAAACCGAACCTGAAGTCGGCCTTTTGAGCCTGCCGTTGATTTTTGTATGCTGTTGTTTACATTTGTAGCTATCATAATCATGCTAGCTAGCAGTTTATGTGAGGCTTATGTTGTCGTTTTAACTACGCAAAATCTCGCTCCAATACGCCGTTTGTTTTGGGAATGAATGAAATCAACAAGGATCAAAATGTTGGGTTGAAGCATAATTCAAGCTGAATCATGTGGTATTCCTCAACTTCTTCGTGTACCGGTTCGAATATTGTTATGATCAACTCTATTCAAATCTCTTTCCTTTTGTGGTATTCCTCTTTGTTTCATATCGGTTTGTTTATCCGTCTATTCATTCTTTCGGCCTCTTGATTTACCAAACACTTCTATAGAAAAATAGCATCAATATCTTCTTTAAAAAAACAGCATTATAACTAACCTTCCTTAAATCTAAAATAGTCAAATATGGAGGTCTCCCTACATACCCTAGTAAACCCAATTGAGGGCCCATATAAAAGCCCAATATTATCCCACAACACTTGAAATCTAGGGTTTTCAACTTTCACAAGCTGCGCTAATCCAAAGGAAGATATCGGCGCAGTGTCACGTGACAGTCTCTGGACACTTCACAAAAACAATTCTATTTCAACCTCTTTTTTTTTCAGACTCCATTCATCACCCATACATGTATTAATATTACATCACGGAAACTAAATACACCACAAATTACTACATTGATTTAGACGGCGGTAATTTACACTGAACTAATTAATTAAAAATTCTACGACGTCGATTCCAACGTAGTTGTACGAAAGAATTTGCGGTGTATCTAACAATACCCGTATAACCGTATTATATACTCCGTAGCACCGGCAGTAGCGTAGTATTCCACCGCTAAGTGGTAAACGAGTGAATGAATCCCTAGCTATCGGAATCAACGGTCAGGATTAAACCCCTGGGAGCTGCATCCAACGGCTCTGACAGGACCCGCATCAACGCGTGTGATGAGGTCGTTCCACTGCATCCCCCAAAAGCCCAAATATAAATCATGTGTTTGAGTTTATCTCCTCTCTTTAGCCTCCTCTTGCCTTTAATCTCCGTCTCCCTCCTCTCTGTCTCTCTCTCTCTTTACAGATCCGGAAAATCTCTTGTTTTTCTCATTCAATTCCGTAAACGGAAACACAGATAGAGAACAAATTCAATTCAGTGATAGCAATTTTTTGTAGTAATTTAACACAATAAAAAAGATGCAGACGAATCACTCTGATCAGCCAGCGGCGGCGGCGCAGCAACCGAAGCCGGCGAAGCAGACGCCGTTGTCGGCGGCGGCGCAGCCGCATTGGATGCCGATGCAGTACCCGCCGCCGCCGGCGATGGTAATGCCGCACCAGATGATGCCGCAGCACTACCCTCCCCCGTCGCCTCATTACATGGCGTCGCCGTATCATCCCCACGCCTATATGCAACCGCCTCCCCAGGCGCTCCACCACCACCACCACCGCCGGAACAACAACAACAACAACAACAATAACGGTAACGCTGACTCGGCCGGAGAGAATAAGACCGTGTGGGTTGGAGACTTGCATCCTTGGATGGATGAACAGTTCCTTCACAGCTGTTTCCCTCCCTCTTATGAAGTATTAAATCCGCTCCTTCCTTTCAAATCTTGCTTCAATTATTTATTTTATTTATATTTTTTGCTGATACTGGAGATTCAAGATTCATTAGATCGGGATTTATTGCGATATTTGTGTTCTGTACTCTCACAGTCTTGATTTCTAATTCTATTAATTGCTGGCTTGTTCAATTGTTGCCTAGCTAATTGTGCGTAGATTCTGTCACTTTAATCAATCTGTGATTGAATTTGATGACATTGTTATTACTTATTAGCTAGGAATTTTTCTAGCCTGTACTGGGAAAGAGTACTTTGTTGAATTGTTATTCAAATATCTACACTTGGCCTGTCTGATACGGATTATTTTGCATCAATATAGTAGCCCATAGTATTTATCATGTAATTCTGGCTTCACATAATTGTACAATAACATTGGTAAATTTGTCGGCTATGTTTGGAGGGACTATCTAAAAATAAGTCTTTGTCATTGTTCAGTTATAGTTTGCCTGTTTAAGGTTCCATTTGGCGCGATGAGGAGTTTAAGATTCCACTATGAAGTTGTGTAATTTGTTCGTTTTTTCTTGTGAGGTTTCTCCATTTAATGTTAGTTTGGACCGTTGAAAACGCATATTCATCCGTTGCTAGATGTAAGTTCCATAAAAGGCATACGATATGCTAGACAGCCTCTTTAAAAGTCAAAACCTTTCCATGCATTTGCATACCCTTAATTTAGTCATTTTACAATTTAAATAGCTTATACATGATTTCTGTTTTAATGAATATCATAGCTGTCTTACTTTTGATTTTGTTTTTATCGTTCAATTTTTTTCTTCGTATAAATGCCAGTTTCTATATGGAGCTACAAAGAAGCCATTGCTTTTTTTTTTTTCTTGTCTTAGAACTTGGACAAGTAAAATTAGAATTTAGAAACATTGTTCTCATTTGGCAAATTTGATTCTTGATTTTAACTGCATATCTTTTTTTCTATTTGAGCAGATTGCAAATATCAAGGTCATTCGCAATAAACAGAGCGGTTTCTCGGAAGGATATGGATTTGTTGAATTCAATTCACATGCCATGGCTGAGAAAGCCCTTCAGTCTTTTGCTGGCTCAATGATGCCCAACACCGATCAGCCATTCAGACTGAACTGGGCGTCATTTAGCACAGGAGAAAAGCGTGTTGACAATGGCTCTGATCATTCCATATTCGTGGGAGATTTGGCTGCGGATGTTACTGATGGTTTGTTGCTTGAGACATTCGCAGGCAAATACCCGTCTGTCAAGGCTGCAAAGGTTGTCATTGATGTCAACACTGGGAGATCAAAGGGTTATGGATTTGTCAGGTTTGGAGATGACACCGAGAGGACTCAGGCAATGACTGAGATGAATGGTGTTTACTGTTCAACCAGACCCATGCGGACAGGTGCTGCTACACCAAGAAAATCTACGGGGTATCAGCAAGGTAAAGTTTTCGTAATGATGTATCCCCTCCATCAAGTTTGGCAAAAAACATAATTGCTTGCCAAAACTCCCAATTTTTTTTTTGGTTTCTGCCTTCACGATGCCCTGTTGATACTAATGTATAAATCAGTTACTCAGTTCATTAGATGTTTCATGGCCCTGCAAAGTTCCATGTTTGGCACATTTACCCTAAAAAAGCATTGAGTTGTGAATGACTTGTTTTGATGCTTAGGTTGTTAGGATCCATCATATTAGCACCCTTTGATCTGCCAAGTATTTATTGTTGTGTACAGATTAACCTGTTCACTATATACCAAGAAAGGGTGAATGTCTTTCATCTTTGGTCCATGTGTATTGAGAACTTCTCATTTTTCATTATATGCGAATGGCTTCATTTTTTAGGCGAACACATCGCCTCTTTTTAAAAAAAAATAAAAATAAATAATTGGGATATACTGCCCTGCTTCATTGTTAAGATTGGATATTACATAATACACTATTACTCCTTCCACACAAAAAATACACTTGTTCCTCCCTTTATCCACCTCCTTCTAACGCGGTTTTATTTTGCTAGGTGGTTATGCAAATGGTGGCTCTACCCAAGGCTCGCAATCTGATGGAGATTCTACAAACACAACTGTGAGTTTTTTTTCCCCTACACCACTTCAATCACCCTTGGCTTCATAGTTGTTTAGTTGTAAATGTTATTTTGATAAATACTCCGTAACATTTTGATACTTGCTGTAGATATTTGTTGGTGGGCTTGATAAGGAAGCTTCCGAGGATGATCTTAGACAGCCTTTCTCTCAATATGGAGAAATAGTCTCAGTGAAGATTCCAGCTAATAAAAACTGTGGATTCGTACAATTCGCCAATAGGTTCACCTTCTCCCCTGCTCAGTCTTGTCAAAACACGAATCATTGATAAGTACCAAAACTTTGATTCATTGGGTTGTGAATGCAACAAATTATTGCAGAAGCGACGCTGAAGAGGCTTTACAGAAGTTGAATGGAACTGTGATAGGCAAGCAAACCGTGCGTCTCTCTTGGGGCCGCAACCCGTCTAATAAGCAGGTAAATTTCCATGACACTCACTAGTCCAAATTTTCAATTGATTCGTGTTACCCTGATGACTAATCATGGTAACTGTGCCTTGTTGCCAGATGAGAAACGAATATGGAAACCAATGGAGCGGAGCCTACTATGGAGGACCTGTCTACGACTACTATGCTCTGCCTCACCCTCACGACCCAAGCATGTACGCAGCTGCATATGGAGCATACCCAATGTACGGCAACCAACAACAAGTGAGTTGAACAAAAATCAAACAAGGGATTCTTCAAAGTTCACACCCACATTGAGCTGAAATTATTTGATTCTTTCTTAGGGTGTGTGTCTGTGTGTGTTGACTGTTGTGTGTGGTGTTGGTATTAGAGAGATCTCATGGAAACCCCTCCAATCCTAAAAAAAACCGTTTTCAGAATCGGACTCGAATTTTGACTTGCATCAGGAGGTGGTTAGTTTACTGGATGGTGTTTTTTTTTTTTTTTTTTTGGGTATTAGACTAAATTTATTCATCTGATATGAGGAGACTCTTTCCTTAGAACACTTATATTATATCTATAATCTTTGCATACACTTTTTTCTTCTGCTGCTGCTGCTGTTGTTGTTGTATGATACAACGGATGGTTTATAATGCAAACTATCAAACTATGGGTGGATAAATGTAATTTACCCAAAAGAGGGGGTAGCTTGTAAAAAAAAGGGCTCTGTAAAAAGTAGGGTCCAGTTACCAGAGAGGATGTGTTAGGCGAGATGACGTGTGAGTCAGGTGTGGTCCAGCTGGGCATTACTGTACCGGTAAGTTTCCAATTTGACAGTGTTTCCATTTCGGCTGCTTAGATTTTCTACTTCGTACCCATCTAGTCATCCACAATTAAGTCATGCGTCAAATCTAGGCCCCACCTTTTGTCAATCAATCCTTGATACAGTACTGTATACTCTTTGATCAAAAAGAGGTTATCCACTAGTTTCACTTAGGTTATCCGTATTTAGAACACTTATATTAAGTCTGTCTGATAGCTTATCATTTGGTTTAACACCATGTGAATGGTTTTTTGTCATTCAATTCCTGATATACTCTTTGGTCAAAAAGAAATCATCCACTAGTTTCGCTAGTCGTCTGTATTAGAGTGGATGCTCCGACGTGCTTGTATTTTACTACTGTATGAGTTAAGCCTGTCTGATGGCTTATCATTTGGCTTACTCAATGCAAATACCTTTTGTCGTTCTATCCTTGATATACTCTCTTGTCAAAAAGACCTCATTAGCTAGTTTCACTAGGGTCATCTATAATTCTGTATTAGAGTGGATACTCGTATTTTATTATGGTTTAAGTTCGTCGGGTGGTTTATCATTTGATTTACTCGATGCGAATATTTTGTAGATTAGTGCTCGGATTCATAGAAATTAAAAACTCTTTTGTCATCAAAAACAAAAAAAAATTAAGAAGTACTGAAAAATGTCAATTTTTTTTAAAAAAATATTCTTATGAAAATGATGGTGATGATGATGATGATAATAATAATATTACTAATAATAATAATAAAATAATAATAATAATTTTTTTTGAAAAAATGATATTTTGTATAATTTGTACATGGCATCGCTTATGTTAAATAGTCAAGCAACTTTAGGGGTGGAAATGGGGCGGGTTATGGGTGAAAATCTTCATTCCATCACCCGCCCTGCGAGTATAAACATTCACCCGCCCCGCTCCGTCACCCGCAAATCCTTCACCCGCATCCAACCCGTGTGATTATTGGATATCCAATATATACCTTATATGAACAAAATATTTTTATTTTCAAACATTATATGAAATATATACCTTAGAACTACATACTAGCATATCAAGTTTAAGTTCAACAATACGTGAAAAATACACAACTTGTAAAATAAAAAATATTCTGGGATCTAGTTCAACAATACGTGGAAATACATAACTTAGAAAATAAAAAAGATGAGAATATCTTCAATAAGGTCACAATATAGAAGCATTTTAATTCGGATTAGCTAATAACAATATAAACACAATATAGAAACATTTTCGGATTAAGTACATAATCTACTTTTCAAAATTAACTACGGAATCTACTAACAATATAAACCCAAATATAAAAGCACAATATAAAATCAACGTGAGGAAATGATAGCAAAAGAAAGAAATTTGTGGGTTTTTAAGGGGTAGAAAAGTAAAATCATATATTTAATTGGGTTATTGAATTCTTATTGGGTGATTATTGAAGCGGGTTAATGGCCGGTTATGGGGCGGGTTATTGGAGCGGGTATTGGATGAAAAATCATCATCCATACCCGCCCCGTCACCCACTTCACCCATCATTCGCATCACCCGTCACCCGTTTTTTGCGGGTTTTCGCCCGCAAAAATGGTGCGGGTGAAGCGGGTGGATTGGATATCCGCGCCCCATTTCCAGCCCTAAGCATCTTGTATGGTTAATAGGAGGGTGCAAATCCATTGTTGGGCCTTGAACTGTGGGCCAGCCCAATACCCTTGCAATTCGACTGAATGGGCTTATTTATCCTAATGAACGCAGCCCAGGCCCATTCATTAGTGAACCTAAGATCCAAAACCATCCTTCGGCTTCTAGCTAGGCCAGTATGAAGTTGACTTAGGTTGTGTTTGGCAATAGTAGTGGTTTAGAGCGATTTGGATAGCTGAAGATGTTGCATTAGTCGTTCAAAGTAGTTGTTGGGTTGGCAATATCTACTACACTAGGCCCATTCATTCGTGTGTGTGACTAAAGTCCATTTTATTTTTCAAGTTAATCCATTTGCAGTGAAAATGCAAAGAATCACTTGTTTCTTAAGTAGTTCTAATGCAACCAAATTATCAATTTTCACCAAATGTTCAATTAGCCTATATATGAGTTATGATTACATTACCCATTTAGCAATAATTATCAACCCCAAGGATTTATTGACAAGTCCTCTATAATCTTATTTTGGTCTGACGAGGGGTTTCTCTCATTAAAAAAAGCCTTAAAACCCGTGATTACTGTTCTAAAAAACTCTGCCAAGGCCGCCTAAACCCCGATTAAGCCCTTAATCTTACCCTGCCACCAAGGCCATCAAAGTCGTCAAGAATCGACTAGACCATCAAGATCTACAAAACAACCCGTCAAGAAACCCGCCTAGACTCCGCCTAACCCCTTGACCCTACCTTACCATCGAGCACCCACCAAACGTTTTTTTAACCATGATAGAGCGTTTTTCCTCTTATTAGACATCGCTGGTGCGAAATCAACTACCTTGATTGAAAAAGACTAACTAAGCAATTTTTTTTGAGGAGGACTTTAATCCTCTATTATGGGAATGTAAGTTGGGGTCCAAATGGCCATTAGGAGAATGGAAATTAAGTTGGAAAACATACATTTTTGTAACATGGTAGGAATTGAAGAGCCAACTATATTTCATTGTAGGGTCCAAATCCAACCAAAAAGAACACTACTATTTAACAGTTAAAGAAAACAAGTTAAATTGACCCTTCACCAGCAATTCCAAGGCCTCTCTCTTAGGGATGTTGGGCTCTTTTTCTACATTATACCATATGATAAAAAAGAAAAAGGGGGAGAAAAAGCATTAAATTGATTTGTAAAGGATGATGAATTGTTTGATGATGAGGATTCCAGTATCCAAATTTAAGTGGGTGTGTTTTTTGTGCACAGAAACCTCCAAAAGCGTGTGTAGTAATATCAATATATGTTATATAAGATTGAAATTTATTTTAAAATTAATTGATAATTAGAGTTAAGGAAGTAATATATCAAACTTAACATTATTCTTGTTTTTCTTCCCTTTTAGATGTGAAATATTTATTTTCCTTTAGGAAAATCTATTAATATACCACAGTCGGGGTGATCTAGTGGTATGAAGCAAGGGTCCCGACTTTGATTTGCCACCAAAATAGTGGGTTTACTCGTGAAAAAAAAATCTATTTACAGTATGCACATCCAATAACATTGTTGAATTAAATTTATCATAAAGCATAGATATTATATGGCTAACAAAAATAAAATTAAATGTTTGTAATTAGAGATAAAACTTATCATAAAAAATTAAATTTAATTAAATTTGGTGTTATCTCCCATTATACTGATTAACTTCCTTCAATATTTCTTAAAAAGCTTATACTTTAAGGGAATAGATTAAGAAGGATCGATAAAGTATATAAATAGATAGATATAGATGTATAGATATTCAATGATAATTAGCTTTAGGGGTACGTAATTAGGAGAGAAACATTAAAAATTAAATATAATTCAAAATTTTATTTCTTTGAAATTTGATTACTTTTTACATTTTATAATTCAAAGACACACCTAGCGGTAATATATATTTATATTCCGATTAGAATTCAACTTTTTTTTTCCCTGATGGTGGCAAACCCTGTAAGCGTGACCCATTTAGTAAGAGCCACGCGCCAAGTAATTACCGGCTTGCATTGATCAGGATCTCCTCACCCCTCGCTCCACACCACTATGCCACCCCATCAGCTGCGGATTCAACTTTTAGAGCAAGTAACATACAATGAATGCATGCAACAAATGCAAAATCTCTCCTATCATCCACACCTAATGTACTTTGCATAATCCCCTTATTGTTAAGTTTTGACACCATGCTAAAACATTCAATTTAGAATCTAGAATCACACTTGATCCAAACCCGACTCGAAAAATAAAAATTAGTCAGATTCACAAATTTAACAGAAAATAAACAACTAAAAAAATAAAAACAAAATAGAAATGGCCCACAAGAGATTGCTTTGAGATAAATCAACCTACAATTGATTTTTACATTTCCAACCTCCCATCATACACCTGTGAAAGTGTACAACACTTGGCTTTTTTTTTGCTTTCCTTCATTTCTTTTCAGCTTTTTTTTTGCTCTTTGATCTAGCTTGCTCCTCTTATGATGGTTAGTTGTTACCTCAATTTTATGACTGTTGCAGTGTATGTCTTTTGCAAAAGCTACCTAAATCCATTTGTTTTTTTCCCCTTCCACATCGTCTTTTATCATCACCATGTAACAGGGTGTGTGTTTGACAAGTCGTTTGTGCAACACGTTTTACATTATCAATTTTGATTTTTTAGTACCTTATTAGTAAAAGATATTTTATACCGATTGAATTAGATAATATATGTCATTTGATTTTTTAATATTTTTTTTAAAATAAAAACTATATAAAATATTAATTTTTATATAAAGTTATACTTATTAATAATATGTATGAAATTATGTAAAAAAAATTAATATTTTATATAATTTTTAGATTTTAAAAAAAATATCAAAAATTGAAGGAAATGTATTTTTGAACCAAGATAGTAACAAGTATTGGAAGAGGGTGTTAAATAGGGGTGAAAATCTCCTGTCCCCGAGTTTGTTTTCCTCTACTGTCCCCTGAAAATCTCCTGTCCCCGAGTTTGTTTTCCTCTACTGTCCCCTCTCACAAATGCCATTTCATTCTTATGATCGGTAGCTTGTCTTCCATGTGTTAGATTATGAGAATCTCTAGTCGAACTGTATAAAACAGAAATTAAGTTAGTTTTATTTTATTTGGAGGTTATAAAGTCGAGAGTCATCGATCACAAAAGCTTAAGCCTCCTCTTATAATCTCTTCAAAAGATCAGTCACGTGTCCACGAATGTGGGATGTCTATAACACGTTAAACCATTTCTAACAACCGTTTATAAAATTCTTTAAAAATAGGAAAAACAAAAGGCATATATTTTTAAATTATTTTTGTTCAAACTCTAATAGCTTTCTCATTTCGAAAATTTAAAGAAGTTTTTAGTTTTGAATAATGTTGCGGATTCAGGGAATTGAGTCTATTTTTTTTTTGCTCTCTTAATGTTTGAAAATGAGATTAAAAAAAACTCGTTGGACCAAAAAGATGTTTAAAATTATCCCAAAAATCCTCAAAATTATAATTTTAGAAACACTTTGGCTTTTGTTTTGTTTTGTTTAGGTTTTTGCTGGATTTGTTCGACCACCGATTTTTTTTTGGAAATCGAATCTGTTTCCTTTGTATTAAAACAAAAGGGTTCATTTCATACACAACACACGCATGGAATAATCCAAATAAAATTAGTTGTAATTAAATATAGTATTGTCACCATCAGGGAAAAAAAATTGATATACTTGATACTCCCTCCTTTAGACAAAATATGTCATTTTACTATTCACGCATGTTTTTTTATAGGATAAATACTATATAAAATATCTAATTTTTTAAATAATTTCGTGGTTATTTCCCTCTGTCTCAAAATTTAAGTTGTTGTAGGATTTTGCACAAGTTTTAATAAAACACTCACCCCTCAATCAACATCATCATTCCACCAACTTTTTTTTCCATAAATTTTATTCCCTCCGTTTGAAAATAAATGTCGTTTGACTTTTGTGCACGTTTTTTAAGGAGGTAAAAACTCTATAAAATATTATTTTTTAATCAAATTTTTTTTTTATAAATTGATATTTATTAGTAATAATTATCAATTTATAAAAAAATTGATTAAAAAAATAATATTTTATAGAGTTTTTACTTCCTTAAACAACGTGCACAAAAGTCAAACGACATTTATTTTCAAACGGAGGGAGTATTGTTTTTTAATACTCACTATATTTTTTAACCAATCAAAATCTTTAAAAAGGTCAACAACACACAAATCGATACAAATAAGTACTATCCCCTACCTAGAAAACCTAAAAATGACATCTATTTTGATAGAATAATAAAGATCTAAATTTCGAGACGGATGTAATATTAATAAGTACGAACTTATTAAAAAAAATTTATAAAAAGATGGATATTTTATAGTACTAGTTTTTTTTTTTTATCATACTAAAGCAAGATGTGTGAATAGTAAACGACATATTTTGTGTGATCCGAGGGAGTACCTACTAGTAGCTTGTAATTGTACAGTAGTAAGTAGCAACTGTTGTTTTAAGTGCGTCAACTGTTGGTACATTAATACGGAATATACAAGTCATTACAGTAGTAGACGTTAATAGTGGTGCACGTGCACTTGTGTACGTGTAATAAGGGATAAGTCATTAGTACGTTGTTAATAAGAGATGGATGTTGATATGTGATTTATTAAGGCCTAAAAGGGCGTTAATTTGTAGGTACCGTACTGGTAGGGGAACAGAACAGTGTTTAATAGCTGTGCCAAAATATCCAAATCAATTCCTATAGCTAGCTAGATGAAAATATTAAGCCCTCCGTTTTAAATTAACTGACGCTTTGAGATTTCTTTGTGTTTCTCTAATTAATTGACGCTGTGTGATTTTTAAAACCCACTTATCTCAGCTTTTTTTCATCTTAATTTGTTTAAGGAGAGAGATTATCAGAGTATTTAATTTGTCCAAGTTCCCAGGTGTTCCTCCATTTTTAATTGGTAGAAGAGGAGAGAGAGGGTCTGAGATTCTGATGTACTTAGTACAATTCCATTGCTTTAATTAATTACTCAGTACAATTAATATTGAACATGTTCAAATTAATTTACTCCTTAATCTATGTGTCCAACCCCCAAAACGTCATTTAAAACCGAACGGAGGGAGTAATGTTCTATAATCTATGCTACTGTTTTAGTGGAGGGATTTGTGGTTTTTGAAGATGTCTCGTCCAGGTGGATGAAATGTTGTATGTTCGCACTTTCTCTATTGTTGATTTTTGTTGTTCGTCTCCTCGTTGGATAGACGGATAACATTAACCCACCATCGAAAAAGACGACGTCAGAAAAAGTGTGAATTAATGATGTTTCTCTTACCTAAATGAGGGATCTTTGGAAACCACAAATACTTTCGCGATCCATTCGATTAAACGGGCGCTCGATACTGCAGTCTCGTATGGAACTAAATTAGTCACACCAAGGAACGTACGACTCCGTACAAGAGGAAGATAATCATGACCAGACAACCAAGATAAGTCATTACTCAACATATTAATTCACACACAAAATAGATATAGATATAAATATAGATTGTGCCCTTAAATAATATTTTAAACGCTATATTAAATGAGGTATTTATAAACCAAAGTTTTTTCTTCTTCCTTTTTAAAATTTTGTACTTGATAAAACTATAAAAGTCATATCTCTTTTTTTTTATCACGTAAAAGTTCAAAATACCAAATGTAAGTCTGGTAAATCGAAATGACATGTACAAACTACAAAGAGCGTTAGACAGATAAACTCGTCATGATACAACTCACGGATAAACCATAATGTATGAAGCAATCGATCAAGAGAAAACAAAGAAAACAACCCTAAAAAGAATCTATGAATCAAGTAGAAGTCCAACTAAGTCATATCTTCTTTACCATTGAAGTAAAAGATCATTGATTTAGTTTTTTTTTTTTTTTTTTTTTTTTTAAGTTTCATTTAGATCAATCATGCATGTCTTGACTTCGAGTCCTCCCAATAAAACACCACTAACTAACCGAGATAAATATTTCTATTCCATATTGAACATCCGGTGGAAAGGGAGAAAATATGATAGACCCAACAGTTCGCCAAAAGTTACGAATAAGGACACGAATGGCCGGTTGGAGTTTTGGGTATAGTTTCACGTTAAAAAATAATTGAAAACTAAATGAAAATAAGGAGAAGGGAAGTCCTTACACAATGATTTAAGGTAATTTTATGTTAGAAAGGTCGATTTCAACCTTGTAATAAAAAACAAAGTATAAATCCGACATGAATCTCGTTCCAAAACCCGTCGTAAAAACCAAAAATTGGACGAGCTATAAAGAGATTGAGAGTCTCGATCCGAGAGGAAAAAAAGTCAAGTGTCAACTCGATACAGACAGGTTGCACCTTGAAGGGACGTGTTGGAGTTGTTGATAAATAGGTGAAAACCAAACCAATTCAAAACATAAGGAGAGAGGAAGCTCTTACACAATGGGTTAAGCTTGTGTTAGAACGATGGATCCCGACCTTATAAAAAAAAATTATATAAACCCAACACGACTACCGTTTTCATACGACTCGACCGGAATTTCTCGGAATTTCACACGAATAGACCTCCGAATAGGACTCGCCATTACTTGCCAAAGAATTGCCAGCTGAACATTTGGTACCTACTCCACTTTTGATCATTTGTTTTTGGTTTCCAAAATAGTACATCAACGGCATTATCGATAAGTGTTGAATTTAAAACCATAATTGTTTTATTCCGTCGAAAATATGATAAAATTTAAGCATATAAGATTGGTTGAAATTTTCGCTTGAGGCTTTGTACGAATGTGTGGACTCACGTTATATTGATTTTTAAGGAACTCAAAATGCTTTTTGATAAAAGAGCAAAAATAAGGCTATTAGGATCTAGATATATATCCGCTTCGGATATATACATCGTAAATCCACATGTTTATTACGATGTACATGCACGTCAAAAATGACGTGCAAGCACGTCGTAAGAAACGTGCAAGCGTGCCTACGTGCACACACGTAATTTTTTTTTTTAAAAAAAACGTGCTTGCCCGTCAAATTTGACGTGCAGTATTGCACGTCAAAAGTAACGTGCAAAACTGCACGTCAACGGGCAGCGGTCAGTCAGCGGGCAGAGGGTGGGGGAGATGATATGGTAGAGGGAGGAGCAGAGGGGGAGACGGTACCCCATGTTAGAGAGGAGGAGACACATACAGTAGCTGATCTACTGATGTCTGCAGAGGGCTACCAGCAGTCCATGGGGACCCCCCCGGGCGACGATGATCACAGCTTCTGGTGGGGTCTGCCTGATTGGCGCTCTTCTAGCGACCTGATAGATGGTCAGCAGCCTTCATTGCCCCCCCTCGATGTACTTAGCAGCTGCGTTACTGATGTAGTTGGGGGTTTACGGGCCCACGGGGCTAGAGCGACTGCTCGGCTACCCCCCACCATCCCTGAGGCTTCTACGTCCGGCGTGCACGAGGCTTCGACCTCTCATCCACCACCGGCGATTTCTTTGGCTTCTGCGGATGACAGCATCCCTGACGTCGTAGATCCTGTGGACGACGGGCAGGATAGGCAGCAGGGGCAGGAGGGGGGCCAGGTGGGCCAGGGGGGCAGGAGGGGGGGCACCAGGAGCCCGCGCCCATCCCTGCGCAGGCTGCTGCACCGGCTGCGCAGGTCGACCCATTCTTGCCGCCGGGCGATCTGTTGGTGTCTTATAGGCACCACCGAGCATACCGGGTGTGGAGGGAGCCGACTGTGGATCTGCCGGTTCTGAAGTTCCACTCATTTTATTACAGTTTCGAGACTTCACACCCGAGTTCTCGAACACAAAGGTTTGGAATGACCGTAACGAAATGGTTACGCATTTCAAAGATTTGGGTCTCAAACACTGCATGATTTTAGTAATCAAGCGGTCTTGGACGGGGGCGTCAAACCGTCCAGGCGGGGTTCTCCTTGCTTGCGAGCAGTATGGGGAGTACCGACCACGCGGGAGCAAGCTCCGGAGCACGCAATCGAAGATAAACGGATGTCCATTCTCTCTACACGGTCACGAAGCTCCGCCGGGTCACTGGGTTATGACGGTAACCCACGGTGTTCATAACCAAGGGCTTCCCACGAGTTTGAAGGGTCACGCCATCGCCGGACAGATGACAGAGGGTGAAAAGAAGATGGCTAGGTGGATGAAGGAAATTGGTACTCCTCCAAAAGCCATTGTGTACGGATTGAGACAGTTGGATGAGACCAGCGTCACATTATCGCGTTCCCTTACGAACACGCTCAACAAGATGGTAGCCGAAGAAAGGGGTAGTCGGACGATGACCCAAGATACCTTGCATCGTCTGCGGGAAAGAGGATACTACTACGAGTTCAGACGACATCCAGATGACAACGACGTCTTGAGCGACCTCTTCCTAGCGCATCCTGACGGGATACGGCTACTCCGAAGGTTCCATTACGTCATCATATTGGACAGCACGTACAAAACAAATGCGTAAGTTACTTAATTACGATTACGTTGTGACACATCTATCCAATTATAAAGTATTGTACATGTAACATATTTACACTTGTAGATACGGGATTCCATTGTGCGAGGTGGTCGGGTTCACACCCTCCGGCCATACTTACTGCATCGCCTACGCCTTCATGTCGCACGAGAACGAAGACATGTACGCTTGGGTGTTGCGTCAGCTTCAGATCTTACTTGGGGCGGTTCAACCTCAAGCTATTATGACTGATCGGGAGCTAGGTCTCTTGGCGGCGCTAAATGTTGTCTTCCCCAACGTCCAACATCTCCTTTGCTGGTTACACGTGACGAGAAAATGGGAGGAAGCTGCTCTGAAGATCACGAAGAATTTACACCATGCTGGCATCTTCAAGGGCAACTGTTGGGAGTTGTTCCAATCGAGGACGGAGGAATCATTCACCCAACGTCGTCGGGCGCTACACGCTGCATGGCACCCATTCCCAGGTGTGGTGGCGTATTTAGAGGCGGTGTGGCTTCCGTACAGCCGGAACATCGTACGATGCTACATAGATAATGTCTTCCATTTAGGCACTCGTACAACAAACAGGTACACCTTACTTCATATCTCCCATTACAGTATGATATGACATCAAACATTTAGTGCTATAAACTTCAATGTTTATGTGAAACTGTTTACAGAGTCGAGGGTCAACACAAGGTTCTCAAGGAGGCACTGCACTCATCGACTGGTGACTTCCGGATCGTGATCGATGCAATCCATAGAGTCAACGATTGCCAACTGCATGAGCTTCAAACTGCTTTGGAGATCGACCGCTTCAAATGGCCAACGGCGGCGTATAAAGTCAACCTTTTTGATGAGGTAAAGACTTTAATTTCCAAAAAGTGCTTCGACTATCTGTACAAGTTGTGGCAGGATGTCGTCAACCAAAACATTCCTCCGGAATGCACGGATCGACATTGGAGGGTTTGTTACGGGATACCTTGTGTCCATGAGATTCAGGCATACGTCAATTCCGGTACTCCGATACCTGCTGAGAACATCCACCCATTCTGGATGGATTTGTCATGAACGGACATCGACGACACCCCACTGCCGTATGAGCTGTCATCTTCATACACGGCTTCCAACGATGTATGCGACGAAGAGCTCCACCAACCCTCATCTGCAAGCGTCCGATCGAAAGGGAGGCCTCGGGGGTCGAGGAATGCCTACAGAACCAACCCGTTGCCATACGAGGAGTTAAGGGGAAGATTTGAGAGAGAAGAAGCACGTGCTGCTCGACATGCTGCTCGACATCGTCCACAAGCGACATCAGCTCGACGTGGACGTGATGATGTGTTCGGAGGGTTCAACTGGGGTCGAAACAACGTTGATCCCTTCATGCTCGGACATATTGAGGGTGTCAGGGACACTATTGAAGATGGTCATTGTGGCTACCGTGCTTTGGCGTCATTGACATCACCGATCGGCGAGTCTGCTTTCCCGGAACTCAAAACGTTATTATGCAATCACTTGGAGGATCACGCCGATCTCTACACCGGTTGTTATATGGGAGGGTACCCATTCCAGCAGTTCGTCGACAACCAGAGATGGGCGGGACCTGTGCATGGTGATAGGAGACGGTGGATAGAGCTACCCATCATGGGTTTAGTATTTGCAACGGTATATCAGATTCCTCTCGTTGTCCTAGCTTGGCATCATCCGTTCACATGTCTCCCCATGACCTCGACCACACCTACTAACAACCCTCAATCAGCAACCCTTGGTTTAGCCTGCATCGGAAACCAAGACCATTTTGCCGCGGTACGACTTCAAACGTCTTATATTATTACCTATTTTACTTTTCATCTATATGTCAATACTCTAACTCTAATTTTCCGTTCTCATAGGTCTGGTTGCGGCCTAACGCTCCTATTCCGCCGCCTGCTCCAGAATGGGTCGCACATCATCAACCGAGCGTCGAAGGATGGGATGCTCCTTTTCAAGCTCGGTTTGATAGATTTCGAGCCTTACGTGCCGAGTCTGGTCGCCCTTTACACTTTTCCTAGATTTAAATCCACCAGTTTATTACAATTATGGATGTAAACCTTTTTTTTCCGTATCCTTCATGAAATGACATTGTATCGTATCCTTCCTGAAATGACATTCGATCGGTTAATAACATGGTAAATATCGCCGTGGAAGAAAAATAGGACTCTTTTGGGGATACTCGGAATGACTAAAACTCTAAATCATAAACCTCCACTAGCTAAAATATCAAATTCTTCAATTAACCCTAAAAAACCCTCCGTAAACCCTAAACCCTAATTAGGGTTTGCACGTCCTTAACAACGTGCAAATACCCTAACTAGGGTTTGCACGTTGTAAACGACGTGCAATATTTGCACGTTGTTAAGGACGTGCAATATGTGCACGTCGTTAACAACGTGCAAATCCAATTTTGTTATCGACGTGCATGCCTGCCACACCTGCACGTTGTTAAGGACGTGCATGCACGTAAAAAACGACGTGCAACTCCTTAATCACCATTTACGGTGTATCTAACAAGACCCTATATATCCCTTTGTTAATTTATACTGAAACTTTCATCAAACCCTAATCTATATTATATCAAATGGAAGGACAGTCTTTATTATGGAAATGTCTTTTGTACATATATACGAGAAATAATTATTTTAATATATTAAAAAAAATCTTAAATTTATGATTTAAATAGTTATTTTTATTTAAAAAGGGAAGAAAAACAAAAACTTCTCTCAAAATGAAGCCAAAACGATATGGAATCAGTGACATCACTTTCTACAATTCTACATTTCTACCAACTAACTTAGTAAGTATAATTTATTTATTTTTTCTATTTTACTTATAAAATTAGTAAAAAAAAATAAATTTTTTTTTCTTCTAGGCCAAGGGATCTCGAGCCCGCGGATTGGACTCCAATCCTGGCCCATATTATGAGTGGGGGCGGCTGCCCCTCCCTTTGACAATGGAAAAATATACTCCATCCGTTCGGCAAAACTTATCATTTTAGGGTGTTATTTTTGTTAAAAAAACTTGTCATTGTAGGTATTTTGACATTTACTTTACAAAAATGCCCTTGATATGATTGATGGTTTGTTAGTTGTAGTTTTCGATAAAGTAAAAAAGGAGGGTAATAATTGAGGGTAAATTAGTACATTTGTTAATTGCCTTAAAACTTGTGAAATAAGCTAAAATGACAAGTTTTGCCGAACGGAGGGAGTAGTATTTTTAATAAAAAAAATCAAGGTAAAATAATAAAAAATGTAAAAAAAACACAATTGTCTAGTTTAGTTGGTAGAGAAAGGAAATGAAACATAAGTAATGTAAGAGGTTATGAGTTCAAACCTTATTCCTGCCAAATGTTTCTTATTATAAATGTCATATTTAAATCAAATTTTATAATTTCTTTTAATTTTTTTATAAAAATATTCATTATACTACACATATATTTTTAAAAATTCTTCTAATTTTCGTTCTGATTAAATTTTTTTACTATCAATTTTATATTTAAAACACAATTTATGAGGGTTTTTTGCCACACTTTTCAATCCTATCAATTTTTTTTCCATTTACAAATGACATATTTTTACAAAAATTTATAATTTTCTTTCAATATTTTTCAAAAAATTATTTATCATCCTACACACATATATATATATATATATATGAAAAAAATATTAAATTTTATTCTATGAATTTTTTATAAAATATCATATTTATATCACAATGTATAGTTTTCTTTCAATACATTTTAAAAAAAAATTCTTCACTGAGATAAAAAAATCCAAAATAAAATTTCGCCTCTCGAAAAATCCTGCAACCGGCACTGTCATTCATCAACCATTATAATGAGTAGATTTTTAAACTCACACTACCCTAAAATTTTTGGTAACGTCAAATATTGGATGGATCCAACAACATCTCACCAAGTTGCACAAATGTATATAATGCCAACTTCGATTAATACTGTTTTGTCAACTGATCGATCGGACCCTGTCATCGAAGATTCTAGCTAACCTTTTCTTTCAAGTTTATCAGGTGATCGATATGTGGTCCTCCTAACTAAAGCAACTCATCGATATTTTGGATCGATGTACAAAAATGTGAATGGCTAGCTAGTAGCTACCTATTGATATAAATAGGTATAGGATGGATCTGGTGTAATTAAACACCGTTTATAATACGATTTGTAAATAAATTTTATAATTTATTCGTATGTATTAATAGTTTTTTTCACATGAAGATTATATATTCGTCTGTTGCAACATGATTATTTTTACTTATTTGAATGAGTTATATATGTAAGAATAATAATGTTGTTACATACGAATAATGTTTATCTTTAAAATTTCTTGTAAATCTCAAGTGTTGATCTTTTTAATCCAACGTTTTAGATTTGTTTATGTAATAATGAGTGTTCACAAATGATCTATATATAGACAATAAATTATTTGTGAACATCTTTTATGGTGTAATTTTTTTTAAAACAAATTTGGAGTGTTGGATTAGGAAAATCAACGACGGTGATTTGATGGAAATTTTGAAGAGCAAAATTATTTATCCGAAACAACATGATTATCCGTACATAACTCATACGAATAATCATGTTGTAACAGACAGATAATTTTATATAAAAGATTGTTTAATAAATAAGACTAATTAGATTACATTAGATGAATAACTATGTCGTTACGTACGAATAATTAATTTGTTTATAGTTTACACCGAAATCATCCCTATATATAGATCATATGTACACAACCCTTATTGTGTATCATGTTAACAAATCTGAGTCATTGAATTAAGAAGAGAATATCAATGGATGAGATTAAAAGTAAAGTATGATTATTCGTTGATATTGAGAGATTATTAGTTGGAATGAAATTATTCGGTGTTATTAAATTGGGATTCGGTTGAGAATTGCAAATAATGTATTTTTTGATATAAAATAAAGCACTTTTAATACTGATGCATCTTTTACATAATGCATTAATTATGCCACAAATGTATGTGTTTTAAAAGAACACAAAATTTGTGCGTAAAAGTGCACTAATTTTACAAAGAAATTGCATAAAAATTTTAAATTAATTATCATTTTACATTAAAAAGTAATCGGTTAAAGTGTACTAGTAAAAAATAATGCAACATTTTATCAAAAAGTGTATTATTCACAATTTTTTATCTTAGTGTCGATTATCACATGACCTAGTTTTTTTTTTAAAAAAAATAAAACTCGTGTCATTATATTTTGGTGACGGGCTTTATACGTACATAACTCACATGAGACATAATTTTCATCATATTTTTGTAATTTAATTAAAATTATAAATTGTTTAAAATTTCCCTTATCAAAGCACTTCTATATTTTTGAAGGTTGTTGGCTTGTTGCTAGTTATATGCACCAAAATTAGGTGTTATATGCACTCAGACATAACAAATTCTAAATCTGTTTATCTGCAATTTGACATGTGTCTAATAATTATTATGAAAAGCTTAAAAAATAACTCAAACAAATCATAGATCCATTTGATTTTGAAAAATAACAAAAACGAATTCATGATACGATCGTGTTATAATTTTAAACCAAAATGTTTGAAACTTAAACAAAATGGATCTTTGATCCATTTGTATATATATTATTTATATTTTTTTTTTCAATAAGAATGACTCTAAGATTTGTTCTAATTTTTTTTCCTAATTGGTTGAACAAATGCTAGATCCGCTCGTTACTTTTTTTTTTTTTTACTCTGAGCGCAATGATTATGGACACATGTACATTAAGGGTAAAACACTAAAACAGATCCTGGATCCACATGACTGAGTGCATTTATCACCTGATCTCAATGCATATAGCCAGTGACGGAGCCAGAAAATTTTCAGAGAGGGGCACAAGCACAATTATACATGTACAAAATCGTTTTGGATTAAATTGACACAAAAAAATATATATAATACGATAATAAATGATGTTATTTTAAGATAAAATATCATCGGTTTATGATAAAACGATATCATTTTTTTCGCACCTAAAAAAAGAAATATGAATATATAAATGAATATCTGGAGAAAAAAATAACTAAATAAGTATAGGAAATGCAATATATATAATAAACATTAAGTTAATTAAGGTTGTTATATGAGCTGAGTAGTTAGAGATTGGCTCGAGTTTTGCTCTATAAAAGCTCGTCTTGATCATCATTTACAAAATGAGTGATTATGAACACATTTTTATGCTCAACTCGATTGAAACTCGATCAAATAGCAAGAATTTTATAAAATTTACAAATTTTCTTTTAAGTTACTATGTCATAAGCAAGTAAGGTTGCATAATGATTGGAAAAAAAATCAGCTCAAGCTCGTTCATTTACTAAACAAGCTAAGTATGAGATCAGATTCAAATATAGGTTCGACTCGAGCTCGACCCTAAACATAATCAAGCAATACTAGACTTGTTTGGTTCGAATAACAACCCTAGTTAATATATAACTTGTTGCACTCATAGCATATAATAATGTATAACAAGATATAAAATTTTTAAACTTACGTAACTTCTTATCTAATTGTCGAAAAGATAAGTATAACATCTCATTTCGAAGCTTTCAAGATGAATTATAATATGTGAATGTTAATTTAAATAAAATATAAACTCATTATATTCTATTTAAACAAAATTAAAGTGATTAATATATCTTTATTTTTTAAACATTCATAACTTTTTACTCAGATATCGGATTATGACGTATTAAATATCAAAATGAAGCTATCGATGAGTAGAATACAACCAGATAGTTTGTCTAATGAGAGGAGGGGCACGTGACCCCTCAGGCCCCTCCCTAGCTCCGCGACTTGGTTTGATTTGTGATAAAGGGGAGGCAACAAGTTTAATTTGGTTGTCTATGTTATATGCGCAATTATTACATATGTAGGAGACACAAATTAAAGGTGCCTGAAAAAGGTAAAATAAATAATTAACTAATAATCCAACTTTTCAAAATAAAATGCATAACTATTAAGAGCCTCTTAAGTTTAATTAATCCATCATGCATGCCATTGTCACCGATTGGGAATGTCACGTGTCCTGTGGTGCCACTCCATAATCTCCATTATAATTGGAAATAAAATAAAATGCCTTTTATGCTACAAATGAATATGTTATTTTTATTAAGGATAAGTTTTATGCCAAATAAAATATTCACATAAATCAAATAATTAAAATAATGAGATAAGAGCGCAATATATTTCATTAAATTAAATATCTAATGGTTTTCAAAAAGATTTTTTAAGGTCTAATTACTCCATATTTGTTAAGATGTCACATCTTAATTAATATTATTCAGCATTGTTTAAAAATATGTTTTCAATCAGTTTGAGTTTGTTTGGATTTTTATAATATAATTATAATTACAAACACATAAATAGGGTTGGTTAACATTTTTTTATAATATATTTAAAATAACATAAATTATACAATGAAGAACTTTATACAATATTGGTTGTTTAATTACTTAATTGACAAAATTTATAATACAATTTAAAATTTACATTATTTTAAACAAATTATTTTTTTGATGGTAATCAAACACTTTCTATATATTGGAATCTAAATACACCCCTTATCCATCCAATTTTAAGCAATATTTTTTTTAAGAGAAAATGTATTATAAATAAAATAAAATGTATTATATATATATTTATTTATTTATTTATTTATTTATTTATTTACTCTCCTCGTGGGTGAGAGAGTATGTGGTGAACACCTTTTGCGTATATACAACGGCCACTCATAATCTCAAGCTTGTGTTTAATTAAAAAAAACAAAGAGATCTTGTTTTAAATTAATGAGTATCAACTCTAACCAAAGTAGTAATTTGTATAAAAAATTAAGCATCCAAGGCGGAGTTTATACTTCGCCGGTCAACTTGCTTATATGCATGACACATGTATCTTTATCACATTATTTAATACTCCTACTATCTTTATTGTATTGTTTCTTGATTAACTCATTATTTTTTAAAGATAATTAATGAGATGAATTTTAAATTTTAATAAAAACTCGACCGAATTTATTCTAGGTTTGAATAAAACTCGATCAAGTCTTTTGAAATTTTGCACAAGAGATCGAGATATTTATTACAAATATCCTCCTTATTTTATAAGATTTCAAAATTAATGTTAGATTTTATGAGAGAAAGGTAGTCAACAACAAGAATGTAACATCCACTTATTCTTGACCTCATTTACATTCATCCATAAGTTGTGTAGGCCGTCACATTGTCTAAACAAAAATAACTCTCTTAGTTTCCGTTTGGCAATACATGTGGTTTTACTATTCTATAGTTTTAAATAAATTTAATAAGGGTGGGTATAAATCCCGCAAATTCCGGGCCCGTCCCGGTCCCATTCCGGACCATTTCCGGTCCCGGTGGGATTTGAGGGAAAAAAAGTAAATCCCATCCCGCAAAAATTATGCGGGATGAGATGCGGGACGAAACTGTGGTATCCTGCAAATCCCGCTCTCATCCCGCATATTATATATATATACAAAATACGCAGAATTTTTATTTTTATAGTAGTAATTCTTTATATATATATATATTATGGCAACATTACAATTTTTTAATTTACATATTTGGTTATTGTATTTACATTTAAATTTTAAATACTTGCATTTACCTACTCTAAAATTAGGATTTAGGGTTAAGGAGCCTATTAAAACACGCACCTGCTTTCTTCCGACTTCCAAATTCCAATTTGTATTGCAATGTTTAAGAACTTAATGGTAGTGCTTGTTTTTTTTGGTATAAAATTGTGCTACTGGATCTGAAAATATTTTTTATTTTTTAAGTTTTTATAGTATTTTAATATTTTTATGTGAGGGACAAGGCCCGTCCTGACGTCCCGTGTGGGATTCAAAAAAAAAAAAAGTGAATTCCGTCCCGGTCCCATCCTGGAAAAATTAAGCGGGACGGGCCCCGTCCCGGTCCCTTCCTGTCTCATCCCGTACCACACCCACCCCTAAAATTTAATATAAGATTATAATTTAATTAGTTTTTGAAATTGGATTTTCAACAGTTACTCACTCCTAGCTTTTCAGAACTTTTTTCTATATTCACAAATTTATTCATTTTTCTCATATCTAATCAGTTAGTTTGTATCAATTGTGTAACTTGTGTTATCAAACACCTTATTACCTTATCAACACTCTAATTTAATATAGATTCAACAAACTTAATCTATCAGCGTAAGCTACCCCATCAGCTACGTGTTAGCAAACAAACCCTTAATCTGTTAATCTTTGAGTTGTCCTCACTTTCTTCTTCAATTTGACTAAGATTGTTCTCCTTCCCGTCCTTTTGAAAATGATAATTACTTTATCAATTTTCGAACTCTTGATACAAGAAATATTTGTGATATATCGATCTTTTTTTATTAAGTAAGAATTTGAGATCAGATATACCTGAATCTCGATGGTCGAAAAGTCGGCAAATGGACGACTGTCAAAACATACAAACAAAAGCCGACAAGGTGCAATACAACAAGCGAAAACACACCATACAAAGACGAATATATGCAAAACTAAAACTTGCTAGTTGGGGGACGTAGACTACGAATAAAGTCATGCACCATAAAACATAAATAAATTGGTAAGAACGCAGCGTTTTGCAAATCGGAAAGCAAGAGGCAAGCCCCACGTTCACCCATCATGACACGGTGAGGCGTGGTGGTGTTGCATTTTAGCGGAAATAAAACAAGGCAGCTAACATACGCCGAGCGTGGTCTCAACTCTCCCTCCCCCAACTAAATTTACTACCGCTCCCTCCACTTCCGGCTCTCAGCAGCACTCACTCGTAAAACGATAAATCTGAGACAGAAAGGGAACGAAAAACTCCCTTCCAATGGATGCTTCTCTCCGCCGCTCACGCTTCATCGATATCGATTAAACTCATTCAACACCCGATCAAGCATTGAATTCCTATCTACACAGAGCAAGTGATTCAGTCATCGAGCTCTGATCAATCTCTTCCTTTTTCCGGTTCGATTTTGCTTGCTTCCGGAATCGCATTTCAGTTTTCCCGCTTCGGAGTATAATTATGCACAGTCTCCAATTCGTTTCAAGGTATTTTTTCTCTTTATTGCTGAATTCTTGATGTGAAGGTAAATTTTGTTTGTCCGATGAATTAACTGGAAGTTGCTTGTGGTTTGCCGTTTCGATGCAGCTGAATACGGTTCTGAGAATTTCCTTTCGAGATTGAAAGATGATGAGCAGTAGAAGAAGAGCGACACTAAATCCTATCAAATCTCATGTGATGAAGCACGAAAAGGTGTAAACTCTCGTTTATTATCCGAATCTTCCTTGATAAATTTTCAGCTTACAGAAAGAAAAAGGAAAATTGATTTCAGCGAGAACTGGATTCCAGTAAAAGATGTTTTCAGCAACTGGATTCAATTCCGGCGAGAAATTGGATGGAGGTGTTACCAGAATTTTTGTGGAAATTAATATCATAATCCGGCGGTTTTTCGGAAATTTTAATCTACGCTCTTTGAGTATAGGCCTTTTTTCGTTTCAATTTCTTCAGCAGATTTTTCGGTTTTCCTTGTTTTCCTCTCATTGTTTTCCGGCTGACCGATAAGCCGGAAAAAGTCACCGATCGCTTTAACTTATCTACTAATTTGTGTAGAATCTGATTCTTTACTTGAGAAGCTTGGCTTTGAGGGGTTTAATTGATGTGCTCACTGATTTTGACATTTGTATTAATTGTATACGTTGTAGGAGAAGGTGGAGACGGTGCAGAGGGGTAAGATTATGGAATTGGATAAGCCAGTCGCTACAAGACAACCCTCCCGTAGAGAGAGAAAATTAGCTTTGCAGCAAGATGTATGCCTCTTTTGGATGTTTGTAGAATAATCCTTTGCTTTTGATCAGAAGTAATTTTGATTTGTGTGATGTATCTGTTTGATTGCTCAATTTTGTCCCTTGCCGGTGTTTTAACTTTGGGTTTCAGGTCGATAAGCTGAAGAAGAAGCTGAGACACGAGGAGAACGTACATAGAGCTCTGGAACGTGCTTTCACCAGGCCACTCGGAGCACTCCCTCGTCTTCCGCCATATCTTCCTTCTTATGTTAGTATTTTTGGACTGATTTTGGGCTTGTTTGATGATAGGACATTTTGACAAATCAAAATGGAAAATTAAGCATATGTTGTATGATTGAGGGGGAGAAAATGAATTCATGATGGGACTGAACCAAGTCCCACAATCTAATTACATAGTCAAATTCGACAAGAAAACAAGAGCGGGGGGCCAAATTTCATTTGAAGTTTATGATTTGATTTGTCTAGTAATGCACTGTGTCTTACAGTTGTGAAACAAAACCCTTAGCTTCCGCCTCTTGCTTCATTGAGAATTCATGTTCTGTTGGCACATTCATGTTGAGTTTAATTCTTGAATTCCATTTCTGTAGACACTGGAGCTTTTAGCTGAAGTGGCAGTCCTGGAAGAGGAGGTTGTTAAGCTTGAAGAACAGGTTGTGCTCTTCAGGAAAGACTTGTATCAAGAAGCTGTTTACATTTCATCTTATAAGAGGAATGTTGATAATTTGATTGACCTTTACGATTCTTATCCGAACAAACGAATGAATGAACTTGAAAGCATTTCTCAAGTGGAAAGAGGTTATACAACATCCGCAGCGATGTGTCCTCCTGGTAACTGTTCATAGCTCTTCATCCTTCTGAGTTCTTCAATTTGTCTGTGAAGCTATCAAAGGAAAATAGGTAATTCAGGAGTGATAAAGCTTAACTATTGTGATCTATACTGCTTCAGGGGATGAAAAGGGTAAGGAAAGTCGGTTGGGTACAAACTCTATCAAGAACAAGCAATCAATTCCCAAAGCACAACCAATTCGCTCACCTGTAGGAAAGCCTAGTTCTGAGAACAGACAAATAGATAAACGTCTTGATCCTCAAAAGTCACAGGTCTGTCAAAATTTAAGGGGCTTTCAGATAGTACTTGATATCGTTTTCCACAGTGTATGACTTTTGAATGTTTAGGTAGAATGCAGAACCAACCGTCAAGAATGTGCAGAGGCTATTACTACACCTCAGGTTGACAGAAATTTGGGAGACAACTCTCCAAACGCCATTTCTGAGAATATCACCAAATGCTTGATGACCATTTTGTTGAGAATGAGAAGAACAAGAAGTAAGAGTATAGCAGAACAACTGCCCTCCTTGTACTCATCTCATGATTCTGAAAATAAAGAGGTTCGAGATCCTTACGGTATTTGCTCAGAATTGGGGAGAGATATTGGTCCATACAAAAGTCTCTGCTCGATTGATGTCAGCTCAATCAATACTAGCCAAACAGCAAGCTCTTTGTTCCTTGTACGCAGGCTGAAGTAAGTTTTCTCTTTTCATATATTGTAAATTGGTAATTCTGCAATAATTTCTTTTTGGTTTAGACTTGCACCAGGAAACTAAAATATTGCAAAAAAGTTGCAATTAGTGATTATCTTGTTCTCCTCCACAGGATTCTCCTTGAAAAACTTGCTTCTGTCAAGCTGGAAGGACTTACTCATCAGGAGAAGTTGGCTTTTTGGATCAATGTCTATAATTCATGCATGATGAATGTATGACCTGCATTAATTGGAAGTTGTGTATTTTTAAGTCTTGTCATTGTATAGAGCAGCTATTAGTTGTGTATTTCTTTGGAGTTGGTACGAGTTCAGTAGTAGAACAAAATAAATTTTGACAGGATGGTAAACTTTCTTTCAGGCTTTCATTGATCATGGCATTCCAGAGAGCCCTGAGACTGTTGTTTCACTGATGCAAAAGGTAATGCTCCTGTACCTACTAAGCCTTTCTTTGCTCAAGTTAATCTTTAAGTAGGAATAGGAGAGTTATACATGCTTTGCTTGCCATTACTCATTAGTTTGATTGCAAAATTATGAAAATTTCAGGCCACGGTAAAAGTTGGTGGGCAACTGCTAAATGCAATTACAATCGAACACTTCATCCTTCGTCTACCTTATCATTCAAAATACGTAAGTGGGAATAACTTTTAACGGGTGATGATTGGTTTCTTCTCACTGATAGTTGTGGTTTTTTACTTTATGTGACCAAGTTTGTTCACTTCTCAATAGACATTCTCCAAGGGAGCAAAAAATGACGAGAGGACAGCTCGAAGCATGTTCGGGTTGGAGTTGTCAGAACCGTTGGTCACATTCGCACTGTCCTGTGGGAGCTGGTCCTCTCCTGCAGTAAGTCCATGTGAAGGAAGAAATTAAATTTCTTGTACATCATAAAGTTTTCAATGGAATCTTGGCACATTTGCAATCTGTTGTGTTAATCTTGACCCACAGGTCAGGGTTTATACTGCGTCTCAAGTCGAAAACGAACTAGAAGTGGCAAAGAGGGAGTATCTACAGGCAGCGGTAGGCATTTCGAAGACACGAAAACTCATGATCCCAAAAGTAATGGATTGGTATCTTCTCGACTTTGCGAAGGACTTGGAATCTTTACTAGACTGGGTTTGTCTTCAGCTGCCCAGTGAGCTTAGAAAGGAAGCTATCAAGTGCCTTGACGGAGCCAAAGATGAATCTCTGTCACAACGCGTTCAGGTTATGCCTTATGAATTCAGTTTCAGGTACCTTCTTCACACAAATAAATAAAATTTTCGCCTTATTATTCATTTTCTCAGGTTAGTTTTCCATACCCGGGTGTGTCAATATTCTTACTGCTTATAGTAAAAAAAGTAAATGTAAATTCCCATTGTATTGGCTTGAGTTTCATAAGGCTTTACCAAATAAAAAGGACACATCTTTCACCATGGTGAACAATGTTCAAGTATAATTTTGACTTTCCTCTTAGTTTTCTTGTTTCCTTTGGTTTCTGTGGAATAAATCAGATGAGCTAGTGCTTAGGTGGAATATCTTTGTTAGCCAACTTATGGTTGCTGTGGAATAAATCAGATGTAATTAATGATTTTGGTATCAGCTGGATCAAGCTGTAGTTGACTTCAGTTATTATTATACATAACTAACCTTGATATTCCTCTTTCTCCCTTCATTTTTGGGTCTAATGAAACCTCCTACCAGTACACAATAACAGCATATAGTGAGCCAATATTTATTATCATGTGTCAAACTGTTTGGGTCATTAGAGAGTGGTACGAGTAGTACTCGTTGATCGATCATATCAATGAAACTGACCAAACTGAACCAATAAAGAGTATGGACCATGTTATCTTTTGCATTGTGATGGACTCAAGAACATGTGTTTGTGGGGCTGAGCTGTTAAATGAGGGCCTAAAACACCATAGGGGTGTTGCATTGCCCTTGGGGTGTTGCTCTATAGTGCAGGTGAAAAAGGAGTGCTTTCCTACTTGATGCTATACAACAAACCTTCAGGTGGTCCTGTTTCAGTTTTTACATTTGTCTAAGTTTTCATGTCACGGATGCCCGAGCATCTCCTTTCCAGCCTTGCTGAAAGCGAGGTTCATCCTCATGTTCGCTGTGAAAGCGATTGATGTCTATAGAGGAATGGTGCCCTTATCGGTTTATCTTCTCTTTATTGATTGCTGTGATGGGGATTCCTTCTCCGGAAACCCAATCATTCTGGCTGTCATAACCTGATACCCAGGATTTTCGGTAGAAGAACCCTGCATTCGCGCAATATTGAGTTTTGGTGGTTCTCGGTGAATTGAGATCACAATCTGAGATCGCGTTGCTACTTCATGTGCATATGTAGCCGTAAACTTGAAGTCGCCTTGATTGGTTTGTATCACGCGATATGTTGATTGTTTATAAGTTGATGAAATATTTCTTTGTTAAGAAACTTATAATGTAGTACTATAGTGTATAAAACCAGTGACAGTGGAAACCGGAGAGATGCTCTCTTGCAGAGGTGCAGGTAAGGTAAAATATGTGGTATATCAGGCTTTATACTTCTGATTTGGGCTGGACTTGAATTTGTAAGAAATTCAGTCCAATCCAAATTGTAGTTGCACAGCCTATACATACTCAGTTAGTTTAGAAACGAGAAGCCTAAATATGGACTCGAGCTTAAAAATGTGCTCATACTCGTCTCGTTTAGAAAATGAACAAGCTCGAGCCGAGTTTTTTTCAAGTATTAAACATCTCAACTTGCTCAAACAATAGTAACTTAAAGGAAATTTTACAAATTTCGAGCGAGCCGAGCTTTACATCGAACTTAAAAATGTGTTCATCGGCTTGTTTAGAAAATGAATGAGCTCGAACCGAGCTTTTATCGAGTCGAGCCCGAGTCGAGCTCAAGCGACTCGGCTTTATAATAGCCCTATAATACAACTTGATATATATTACTTAATTCATATTAATATGACAGGTTTGCAATTTGAATTTTGATACAAACTGCAATGAACTAGGTTGAAATTCACATCTTATGAAGAAGTTGCAATATATCTTGCACAAGCTGGTTTACTTTTTGAAGCAGTTGTAATAAACTAGGTTCCTTACAAGTACTCAACAAATCACGCCAAACAAACCCTAATCAGAGTTGCATAACATTGCAATCTGAAAATTCACAAACAAAACAAGGTTCTGCAGTGATCAACTGCAGGCAACTATGATATTATTGATATTCATTGAAGTAAATTCTTACAGTTCTACATGTATTATGGTGACACGATTAAGAACCATAGTGTTAAAAGGTAACAATATAAATAGATGTACACTTTGAAGTGGAAACAATAAGGGCTCTCTTAGATGCTAGTATCCGGAAACAATGTCACTCCTTATCCTGTACCAAATTGCCAATCATATTCAACAAAGGAAGAGTGCCTTTTGACATTATCTCTATCCTAGAAGAGTTAGAGGCATGAGAGAAAAGAGAGAGCCCGAAAAGGAGGAGCTCTGGAAGGAATAACCGGGAGGACAAAAACCCGTGCCAGTAGCGAGGTTCCAAATCAAAGAACGCGTCGAAGAACCTTCTTGTACCCGGTAACTCGAGCTTTAGCAGGATATCCATACCGAAACAGAAGAACTCCCTTTGCCTTCTCCTCTCTATTGGCCACAAATCCTTCCAGACTTCGGCCGACAAGCTGCTCCTTGAAACACCTCTTTCGGAACCAAGATACTGGACTATAGACTCGGCAATGATAGGGGCGACTGCTAAGGTTCTCGCCACCATGTAGCCGGTTGAAGGGTGTACCATTCCAGCTGTGCCGCCGATTCCAACTACTCTTTGAGGGATAACCGGGAGTGGCCCGCCCATAGGGATGACGCAACGCTCGTCCTCTTCGATACTCTTCACTTTTATGCCTAGGTATCTCAACCGAGCTTCCATCCTCTCTTGAATATCTTCCATTTTAACGCCAGGCCGAGCCACCAGAGAAGTTTCTTCCAAGAATATTTTAGTAGAGGAGAAAGGCATTGCGTATAAGAAGGTCGGAATCTTGCTATTCCTCTCCTTCACTTCTTTCATACCATCTAGATGTTTATCCCTCCAATCCATGAACAACATCTTATCCGGATCAAATGGGTGGCTCTCGACTTCAGCCAAAATTCCATAAGCCACCTGGTAGCCCGGGTTGTACGGCTTGTCATACTGCACAAGGCTCCTAGAGAAGCCGGTTGCATCAAGAACAACAGAGGCTTGGATCGTAACACCGTCACTGCATATCAACAAAGACTTGGATTCCTCATGGATGACTTTGATGACCTTCGCCTGATGGAATTTCACCCCATTGGAGATGCATTTCTGCATCATTTTCGACTTCAACTGCTTCCTATTAACCCTCCCATAAGGCCTATCGAGGTGCTTCTTCTTACCCTCATCGATATACACAACAGCCCCGGACCACGTGGTGTCGAGGCAGTCGAGCAAATCCATGGCTTCAAACTCATCCACCCAAACCCCATAGTTGTTAGGCCAGATCAACTTTGGAGATGGGTCAATCGAGCAAACAGAGAGGCCAGCCTGGGAGACTTGCTGAGCCACGGCAAGCCCCGCTGGGCCACCGCCCACGACAGCAAGGTCAACAACCATACCTTTTGATGGGTCATACATGGGAAGCTCAAATTCAAGATTCTCCTTTTTTATTTCAGGAACAAGCTCCAAAAGGGCACTGCTCCTTGATCTAACACAGCCATTTTTCTTACCCCAATTCACAGAAGGCCTTGTAGTTGGAAGATGGTGCTGACACTTGGAAACACCCAAATGACTCAATTTATCAGCAAAGCCATGAGTTGGTTGCAAAAACTCAAGCTTGTTATGAACCCTAAGCAAAGTGCCCATCAGTTCCAACCTAGGGTTTCAAATTCAAAACAACCTCTAACTGGGTATTCACCAAATCCTGAAATTCAATCAAGAGCAACTCCTGAACAACCAAATTCAACTAACAATCAAGCCAAAACACCCATCTGAGATCAGTTCATCACATCTAGTATCTAGTATTACCTTATTGGCCATGTTTCAAGTAAATCTTGTTAATTGAGTTAATCAAGTTAACAGATTCTCTTCTCCTTGAAAATTTCGGGTTTTTTTTTCAATTCATCAACTAGCAAAACAACCCATGATCCCAATTTGAGGAGTTCATCATCAAAAAAGACACCTACAATTAAGAAATTGGGAGAGGGGAAACCAAGATCTAACCTTTATCAGGAGGCCTGCTGTGACTTCAAAGGAGTGGAGAAATACTGGAGAGAGAAGGGTATCTGGGAAGAGAAGAAGATGCAGAGATAAGGGAGCTGCAGCAGAAACTAGAGAGAGAGAGAGAGAGAGAGAGAGAGAGAGAGAGAGAGGAAGCAGAGAGGATTACCTGGGAGTGGGACTTCATCTGTGTGGCCCTTAATGGTGAGAGGACTGGATCTGCACAGCCTCAAATAATATGAGAAAAAATGGCAAGTTTGGTGCAATTTCTTTCTAAACCTTTTTTTAAAAGAAAATACAAATATAGTGGAACATTGTAGGTTCATGTCATTGATATAATTTTTGAACATAAGCACTAATGAAGGATTGAAACGACGAATTCCTAATTCTAAAGCTCCCCCATAAATTTTAGGTGTAAATGTAAATAACAAAAAACAAAAATAGGGGTAGATTAAATCAATCAAATCAATATTTAATCACCTAATACGAATTTAATCCTTATTACAAATAAATATTTAATTATGAAAAATTAGTTAAAATAATTAATCTTTCATATATTTTAACTTCTTAAAATACATACAAACAATTAAAATATCTTATATGGTTGATCGGACTATAATTGAGTATATAATAATATATTTAATTGTTTCATAAAAATGTGAGAGTTTCTCTAAAATAACTAAGAGATATGGATATAGTATCTTTTTATATAATCCATCCATAATTAAGTACTCATTCCGGTAAAAAAACATAGATCCTTTTAGATTTTACATATTTCTTAATAAGTTAAAAACTATTATATTTTTAGTCATTTGATAATTATTACTAGTTACTACTAATAAGTAACCTCAAAGGCTCAAACTATTAAAAATTAGTATTTATTACTCGTACTTTTGCGCATTTTTTAATAAATTATATTTTATTATATTAAAATTATATTTTATTAAATTTTATGTGAAGATTAAAATAATTTTTTTGAAATTTTTAAATAAAAATTTAGGTAATTTTTTAGTATAATTTATTGAATATTACGTTTAATTAATATCAATATTACCAACATATTTAATTAAGTATATTTTTTTTATCATTACATATATTCTTCTCATTTTAACAAAATTTTAATTAATACTAATAATATATCTATATGACTATATGTCATTATCTATATCTATCCATTTAGACCAAAAAAAAATCTATATCTATCCATTATTTCCTTAAAAACCCCTGATATCTATCAAATATACTCGAAGTATCTATCAATTTTCACAAGTTTTTGTCAATTAAAAACCTATAAAGGAGATTATCAAAACCTCCTGAATTCCTACCACAAACTATAGAGAAGCTCCACGAAGTTCACAGGGCCCTTTGCTAACGTGCACCGCCATCTTCGATCGGATATATTTTCAAGAGAAAAAAACACAACATGAACAATTTCAATGAACGAAGAAGAAATTGCATTAGAGCGATCTTGATTACTATGCTAATAGGTTTAAGTCTAGTAGTACTCATCTCTTACTTCTTGAGCAATTTGGAGACGATACCTTATTCGAAAAGAACCCATTTCGTACCCATGTCGAGAAAGTCCGAGAAGCTAATGGGAGAGCGCGATTTCAATAGCTATATGGCCAAAAACAAGGGGAAAATACTGCCAACCGGGCACCCTATGAGCAAAAGGGCGGCATTCGTAGGAGGCAACGTGGTGAAGGCGTTGCGAAGGGGCTTAAGAGATGACGCGATTTGGGAAGCCTCAAATCGCGCTTCTAGATGGAAGGATGTTCGTGGTGATCATCATTCGCGTGCTTCCCCATATTTGGATCACGTCCATTGGGAAGTGATGGTCGTCGATAACCCTAACATAAACGGCCATTGCTTCTCCGGTGGGAACATTATTTTGTATACCGGTCTTCTTGAGTATTACAAGTCGGATGCCCAAATAGCATTCATTATCGGGCATGAGGTGAGTTCGATCATCAACTAAGTGCATCCTTTTTTTTTCAACTAACCATTTTATATCGCACGAGAAATTTGATTTTACGTATCTTTTTCCCTGCGAAGATTGCGCATGATTTGGCTCGACATGGTGCAGAATTGGCTTTCAAGAACCATTTCGGAGAATTCTTTTCTTTGTTTTCTCTTCGACAGTAAGTCCCTTTTGCTCGAATGGTATTACATTTTCTTGCTTAGGGTTTGGTTTATTATAGTCACAACATATATATTACATTATACATATCTTTTGCTTACTATATAATGATTTCTTGTGTTTGTAGGATGGAATTCGAAGCAGATCATATAGGGTTACTCTTGATGGCGTCTGCGGGATATGATCCAAGAGCTGCATTGAGGATGATGGAGAAGGATGCATTAATGTTCGAAGGCGACGAACACAACGATCATTCGTTTTGGAAGATGGTCAAGAGGAAAGCCTTGGAGTATTCAAATGCACACCCATCTTTGAAGAAGAGACTTAGGTTTATTGATCAAGCTCAAAAGGAAGCCTTGGACTTGTACTTTAGAAGATACCCTGAGAATTAAACTTAAGTTGTAAGATGCAAAGAGATCAAAAGAGTCTTATATCGAAATTGAATTAAACACGTTTTAGTACGGATATGAGTTGATGAGTACTCTTTTTATTGTCAATTGATTTTAGGATGAAATCTCACTCGGCTTATGTGGTAGATTTTTTTGGATATATAGTCCACGGTAGGTATGAAGGTAGATAAAAACAAAAACAAGAAAATATTATTATCATTACATTTTAAAGGTTAGATAATTGATCTCGATCGGGTTAAAGGGGCAAAAATAGTAAGCAATTCTGATTCGTCATAGATCATGAACAAAGACATACTGGAATTTCCTGATTCAAATCAAGCATCCGGAGGCATAAGGCTTATAAAAGTTTCAATATATATATTTTTTTAGAATATAAGAGGTTCAATATAAAACATAATTAATACCTTTTTATTTAACCGGGCAAGGATTCGAAATACATAACAATTCATGTGTAACTGTGTTAGGTAAATCGAGAGGCTAAAATGATCGACAGACAGACTAACCATGATACAAGTAAATAAAGGGAAAGTAGGACACAATACAAATGTCCGGACCCTAACTAAGCATGACAATGAAAAAACCCAACACACGAAGAAAGTCGAGAAGACTTCTGCGATGTCTAACCACCGGGGATACGGGAGCAGAAACATGGAGAAGTTACGTCTCCTGGAGAAGTGTGGACCAACGACGTTCCCACCACCTAGATGAGGGGTCTTCGAAAGCTACGAACATTGCAATGATCCTCTTGATCAATAGGGCGCACGAGACTACAATCTCTTCCGAAACTAAACACAGTTACACGTAACATAGCCAATGACTACACCAAGCTGGGCATATCGAGCCATTAGCAAAAAGGACAGAAAAAAATAAATTAGGTCAATTTGGTTAAAGTTTCGGTATTATTTCCAATTCTTAATGGCACTTTCCATTTAACTTTTTCAATTTTGGATCAACAAAGCTTGATTATTATTAATCAACTTTCCAATTCCTAAAACTCTTATACATGTGACTTTATAGAATCCGAATAAAATAGTAAGTGATAGATCAAATCTAATTTATCCATAAATCATAGTTGAGCAAAACATTATGACTATCTAGATTATTCCGAATATAAATCTCCAATTTAATCGTATTATTATTAGTAAACTAGTGCAGGTCCCGTTCTATACACGGAGAATACGTTAATATAATATCATAAATAATTCAGATAGCAAGATTCTAATAAATTAAAAAACATAAATAATATTTTCCACCAAAAAAATAATATAAATATAAATAAAATAGCATTTATCAAATGCTACATATTTATCTATTAATATTTTTGGTAAGAATGACTATGAAATTATTCGATTTATATTTTTATCAATTAATTAAAATATATATATAGATAAATTGTGGCTTATGATAACTTTCTATAAACTATGATATCATTTTTTTTCTAGAATCAACCATAAGATGCCCCTATTGTAAAGTTTTTTTTTTTAATTTTTATCTTAACTTTTATTTATAAATACTACATGCTTATCTATTAATATTTTTGACAAGTATTATTTTTTATTTATATTTTTGTCAATCAACTAAAATATATATAGATAGATTATGACTTAGTTATATAACTTTCTATAACTATAACAATTTATTATTTTATTAAAATTTTCCCCTAAATCAATCATAAAATATTTTCCCTAGAATCAACCCAACTCGTTGTCTATTTAGATTACACATCTATTTCCTTCAAAAAATACTCCATGAAGTTCGGCCGTCTTTGCTGGCGTACGCCGCCGTCTATTCAGAAGAAAGGGGCCGGCCGCGGGTGCCGTCATCTTCCATCAATCGAGAGTTTGGTCTGATCGGTTTCCAAATCACGAATTGATTCAGGTAGTTCAATCTCATATCGGAGCAACAATTTAAGGGTTTCGATTAATTTGCAAACCGAATTTCGTACAGTTCAATTCCAAATTCCGATCAACACTACTTGATCGATCACAATCTAGGTTTCGAGGTGAAAGATTCAACCTTTCCGCACTAAATTGCGCATCCACTGTACCTGCAATCTTCGAGGTAACTGATTTCTTAATCTTAATTAATGGGGATACAGATTGGTGTTTTGCCCTAGCTTCTGATTTAATTACTTAGTTGCCCTAATTTTAGCATTGCACAATTAAAGTTATTAATTCACAATTTTTTTTTGTGTGTTTTTTTGGAATAGTGAAACTAACTTCTGTTCAACAAGAAACTCGTCTGGGATTGTTCTAACAACAGCTGCTTTGAACAACATATAAGTTTGATGGCGGGTTTTGATAAAGTTGTTAGGGCTTATGATCTATGGAGGACGGGTTTTAGAGGGTTGTCGTCTTTAGTTGTTTCTTCAAGATTTTCCCATTTGGTTAAGTACAAACACACTCGAAACTACTCGAGCTTTGGTCGTTCCCCGAATAACAATCTAGTGGATGTTGATAAGTGTCAAGTCTACCATTTTAAGCCAAGGAATTGTGTTAGGAATTTCTTCATTGTTAAACTAGTTGGGTTGGGTCTAGCCGCCGTCACTTGCTTGAGCAATGTGGAGACGATACCTTATTCGAAGAGGACCCATTCGGTAATAATGCCAAGAAAGTTCGAAAAGATGATAGGAGAGAGCGCCTTTAAACTGTTCAAGGCTAAGCACGAGGAGAAAATATTGGAAGCCACACACCCTACAAGTGCAAGGGTGAATTTGATAGCACGAAAGGTGATCAAGGCGTTGGAGATTGGTTTAAGAGACGACAAGGTTTGGGGGAACCCGAATTTTGCTTCAAGATGGAAGGCTCTTTCCCTGTTAGGGAAAGAATTGGATTGCAAGCCATCAAGTAGCGAAATTGGAGAAGGTGATAACAAGGGCGAATTGCGCGCTGCCCAATACATGAAGTATATCGACTGGGAGGTGATTGTCGTCAATGATCCTACTATCAACGCCTGTTGTTTTCTGGGTGGGAAGATTGCTTTGTTTACGGGTGTTTGTGAGTACTTCAACTCTGATGCCGAGATAGCTTTCTTATTAGGACATGAGGTAAGTCAAGCAATCAACTTGAATGTACCATTGAGAATAAATATTGGATATTTTGTTTTTATTAGATATGCATCTTTATTTGGTTAATCTGCATATATATGTATGTATGTATTTGATGATTGTAAGTATTGCTTAGATTGCGCATGCTGTGGCTCGACATAGTGCTGAAGAATTGACTATGATCATCCTTGAACTATTCTCCGTCGACATGCCCATGGTGCTAGATAAAATGTTATCTAGAAAGTATGTCTTCCTACTCATATATCTGATAAAATTGGAACGATACAGAGAAGACAGAATATATATATATATATTGCACTTCAATATGTGACATTTTGACAAGCATATACATTCTTTTAAACTATGAAAAAATAGATGATTCGCGATATGTTGCAGGATGGAATTAGAAGAGGATTATATAGGGATGCTCTTGATGGCCTCAGCCGGATATGATCCTCGTGTTGCAGCGAGGGTTTTTGGGAAGAAGGAAGAAGATAAAGGAGAAGGCGATGAAGATTCGTATTGGACCAAGATAAAGAGCAAAGTCATGAGCTTGAGGAGTACACACCCATCCAACAAGAAGAGGGCCGAGTTTCTTGCTCGAGCTCAAGAGGAAGCCATGGATTTGTACAGAGCTTCCCGCCATAGAAGGATCAAACATTCGTCTTCACCATTATGGGAATATATTAGTCGGCCATTTCGGGGTGACACATATAAAAAGGATTCGTACATTACATATATATGATCTTAGTTGGAATAAAAGGTGTTAATGCTTAAGACCCAACAAATCGTTTTTATCTTTTTGATTGAAACTAACTTCGAATCGGATAGATCTAATAAAGGGTTAAAGTGATCCATTATAAGAAGATGACTTTTTTTTTAAGGAGCTAAAAAAACTATATAAAATGTTAACTTTTTATTATCTTTTTAAAATTATTTTAAACTTATAATGTAACTAATAAGTACAAAATTATATAAAAATTAATTAAAATTTTGATATTTTATATAATTATTAGCTTCTTAAAAAACGGTTAAAAAAAGTCAAACGACACTTATTTCTGTATGGGTGGAGTATCTTTCATTAGGGGTATTATTCGAGCCGAACGAGCCGAGCTTGGCATGTTCAAGCTTGGTTCATTTGTTAAACGAGCTCGAGCCGAGCCGAGCCGAGCCTAATTTTTATATGAGCTTTTTATTTTGTTCAAGCTTGGCTCGTATAGGAAATGAACGAGCTCGAGCCGAGCTTTTTTCGAGTTTTAAGTAGTTCTGCTTGGTTATAACATGTTAACTTAAAGGAAATTATAGAAATTCCATAGAATTCGAGCTATTCGAGCTTTATTTGAACGAGCCGAGCTTTCAACCGAGCTTAAAATTTTGTTCAAGCTCGACTTGTTTAAATAAGTGAGCGAGCTCGAGTCGAGCTTTTTCGAGCCGATCCCGAGCGAGCTCGAGCTGTTTAGAACTGCCCTATCTTTCATACAACTCATCACTATCGATATATTTTGGTAGGGCCAAACCCAAAGTTATCCCTTGATAGTACGGGCTAAAGGGCCCAAGCCCAATCTAGTTTGGTCTAATACAATATTTGTTTTTTTTTTTATTCTTTTTGGGAAACATATTAGGATCTAGCCCATAATATTACTAGAAAATTAATTTTGAATTCTACTAAATTTTTTGTATATATTCAATTTTAATTTTTTTTTAAACATATAACAACTTTAGTTCCTATATATTGAATATTACATGTAATGATCAATAGGTTATGAATTAGAATCCCTCTTCTTATTGTAATGATCTAAGTGTCTATATATAAACCAAATATATATAATATTACTTTGAAGGTTCTAAATTTTTAGTAATTCAAGGCAAAATTGGATGATTTTAATTTTTATTGTGTTGGTTTCTCAAAATTGGATTGAGAATGTTGAATATGAACTTTAGTTGATTCCAATGTGTAATTTAAAAGCTAAATGTGTATACTTTAAACTGATTTGGGCCGTTTTTAAAAAACAGAGTGAATTTTCATTAATATTTCTTGTAAATATCTTTATAAATATTATATTTACAAAATTTCTTCTTTCCCCTTTGAAACACTTTTTTTTTTTACCGATCCTAGGCCGGTTCTAGAAGATGATATTATTTTCTTTTGGAAAATAATGAATTAAGTTTAATGTGTGGAACTTTTTTTTAATTAAATGTGTGGAACTTAATTCTTACCCAAGATTAACGTTTGATGTGTGGAAAACTGGAAATCAACCACCACCCTAAGGGCTAAGAGCCTAAGACAGAGATTTAAAAAATAAAAATAAATAGGTATGACAATTACACAATATTTTGATTTGATATTTCCCCCTCTCAAATTTCAACAAAGTTGAATTGGTACAACTAGCTACTTGGATGATAAGTAAAACTTTTTGTGCCTAAAACTAATGAACTTTTTTTTTTATCTTAACTCTCATTTAATTTAACAAGCTAATGTTTTCTTAATTTAGGCTTGTTTTACTGGGTATCATGTCGTTATATTAAAAATATTTTTTTTTGTTTAATCATCTTAGAAAAAACTTAAATGTGTGATTTAAATAGTCATTTTAGTAGAAAATTAAGAAAAACAAAAAATTATCAAGAAATAAGAAATTTTTTATATGCATATAAGAAAAAGACTATTTTTGTTTAAATATGTATTGAATAAAACCTTAAATTTATTATTAAATTAAGTATTTTTAATAGAAGAAAACTAAAAGAAACAAAATTATTAAAAAAAAGTGAGGCTAAAGAGGTTTGAAGTTTGAACTCATAGAGTCATGAGTCATACCTCAAGGTAATAAAAACAACCTCCTTATCTACTAAGTTCAGTTATCTTTATAATTTCGTTATTCTTTTCAAACTATTTATTCCTAAAATTAGTAAAATTTACCAAAAAAAAACACAATATTTTTTCTCTGTTTGTCTTATAAGTTAGAGAGTTTGAACCACCCCGAGCTCCCTAAATCCACCATTGATTATATAGGTTTTCACATAAGACAAATACAAATAAGCATTCACATGACTAAAAAAATTAATATAATCAAATTGTGTTAAAGTCGGTTGGGTCCGAGGGGGTCAAGACACGCTGGAGGGAACTCGTGTGCTGGCCCACATACGGGAGATACGAACAACATATCGGGGTTCCATCTCAAAACCAATTGACAATGAGAGAATTAACACACCAAGAGTTATATGTTGTTAATAATATATCAATTTTTTCAATGTGGGATGACCCCATATTCCAACCAGTTATGATGCAACTAATTTGTATACCGACTGACTACATAGGTTCCTATATGATTTTTCATTTTAGGTGAAGAGGAAGTTGTAGTCTTAACTTTAAAATAAAGTATTACTTCACTTGTCCTCCAAGAAAAATAGAAAATTCTCTTGACCAACCTAATAAATTAAGCTTTGTTAATTGATATGTGGTATGGAAAATATAACAAAACGTACTCGATCAATTATTAACATCATGAATCCAAACATATCCTTACAACATCAGTGACATGCGCATAAAACAAATAAATAAAATTATCAATAAATAAATAAAATTGATTACTCGCCAAGACAACGGTGCAGATTAGGAAAAAGTTAAAACTACACTTGTTAGAATCTAATTAGCTAAAAATTCACTATTATTACAATTAGCTAGTTCAGTTCATATTCTATGAACAAAATACTCTTTTGTCAAATTTTGGTGGGTCATATGACGTGGGAGTCACACGTTCATACACATAACCAAGCCGAGTACACAAGATTAATGAGATTCTATCGTAAAACCAATTGGTATTAGAAGGAGTAACCTACCAACTTATATTCAAGATTTTTATTTCATCTTCCACACACCCCCTCAAATGCAATTGTCTGGCCACACAATATTTGTCAGTTGCACTTGACGACGTAAAGCTTTAAGGTCGACCAGCCCATTAGACCAGAAACCCGGATCGCACCACTCTGATACCATGTTAAATTCCAGTGGGCCGAATGACGTGGGGTCACATGTCCATACACAACACATGCTAACCAAGCCGAGCATACAACACTGTTGAGATTCTATCCTAAAACCAATTGGTATTAGAAGAAGTAACCCCGACTTATATACATGACTTTTATTTCACATCTTCCACACCTTTGTTAAAACCAACACGTGCGCACTATTGCCACTTTAACTATTAACACTTACATAGTTACATTACTAGTAATTGACACTTTAACTATTAACCCTTACATTACTATTGACACTTTAACTATTAACCCAAATTACCCAATGTCTTAAATGGTAAATATACAAAATAACCCAATGTGTTTTTGAGTGTAAAACGAGGTACCCACAAACCTTGAAATGAATTGCAAATGTGACTATGATGAATCCAACCACTAGATTCAACTCTCTTTAATAAATAAATAGCCCTAAAATTAATTATTTCAACTGCATTGACAAAAAAATAAACAAAATCCAACCCATCTATAGCTCATTTATATTATGATATCATCCATCTAGAAACACAAGACTTTAGTGTTTAATTTATCATGTCAAAAATAGTATCAAAAAAAAAAAAATGAAAATATGTTCCCAATCAAACGAATCCTTCTAGAAATCATACATCAATATTTCATACCAAAACGTGAAGCCTCAATCAAATCCCCATATATATGATATGAAATTTATAAATTTGATTCTTAAATAAACTATATGTAATATAATATATATGCACCAATCTCAAAATCAGTAAACAAATGTTCTAGTGGCCCACAAATTCACATGAAAATGGTGGTGGAGATCGATCGATCGATCGATTGATCGATCATTTAAACTAACATTAGTTCCAAGATTTGAAGCTTTGATAAAGTCATCCATGGCGGCTTCAAGTTCTGGAAAGTCAACATAACCCGCCCTCCCCTCGCTCGCCACGTGTCCCTTTCATTTGTTTATCTCACCTGTTATATAAATTGAACTCCTCCTGTGTCAATTAAACTCTCAAAGCTCCATCACAAATCAATTGAAACAAATTTAATTAATTAGATCGGCATATATGGAGGTTCAATCTCAGCTGTTGGATTTCAAATTCATCCCGATCGGCGGGAGGGCGTCGCCGTGCTCCGCCGCCGCCGGCCGGTACAACTACATCAGCGCTCCGGCGAGCCCTAGCCGAGCCTCCGAATTCTACCGAGAGTTTGACGATTTCTCCGAGCGCGAATTCGTCTTCAGCGTCGGCAAAGAGCACGCCGGGAAGGCATCGGTTTCCGCCGAGGAGCTCTTCGACCGCGGTTTGATCCGGTCTCCGATGGCTCAACAATCGAACCACCGCTACAGCCGAGCTGAGCCGGCGGTTTCCCTAAAAAGCCCCCTCCTCACGCCCGTCGGATCGCCTAAATCCGACCGACGGAAGAGCCTTTGGAGCTCGCTCACGTCGAAAAGGAAGAAACACAACATCCTTAAGTCTAGCGCACCCGAAAATACTACAAGTAATAAAGAGCGAGGGAGAGGGTGGGGACCACCTCCCTCCACGTCAGCACCTAGACAGAGAGTAGCAAGATCGCTTTCACCGCCGCGCGCACCACCGACTCCATTAACGGTGGCGACACCGGCGAAATCAAGCCGGAGGTGGAAGCTGAGCAATTTTCTATTGTTTCGTAGCGCATCAGAGGGGCGTGCGACCGACAAAGACCCCATGAGAAAACTCACTTCCTTTCAGAGAAGATCATCATACGACAGTCTTAAAGCTTCACCTCCTCCAAAAGCTACAGAGATCAATAAGAGTAATAATAACGTCGCATCGACTAGAAAAGGTCCGCCAGTGTCGGCACACGAGAGGCATTATACAATGAACAAAGCCGTTTCGGAAGATCTTAAGAAGAAAACGTTTCTTCCTTACAAACAAGGGATTTTGGGGCGGTTAGCCGTAAACCCTACCGTTCATGCTCTTGCGCACGGTTTCGGTTCGGTCCCCAACAGCTGATCTTCGTCGCGAAGTCGGTGTTGGTTATGGAACTTGTGTGTAAAGTATACGATTTGGGCGTTTTCGAATCGAGCTCGAAGTGGGTTTGGTATATGATCAGCTGCCCGTGAAGAGCTAGCTAACTAGCAAACCATGTATGGATTCTTTACTTCTTTTTTTCTTTTGATTCTAAATGGTATATCATATTGAGAGAGAAATTGTAGTATACTTTACTCCAAAACAAGAATTGTGTAAAGAAATAAATAAATAAATAAATTTTACTTGTTAGTATATATAAGCCAAAGGATTTTTATGGAAGAGATTCATATAGATTATAGCTTAAAATGTCACTGAATTATGACTACTAGTTATACTACCCGCCCGTTGTGCGGTTTTTTTATAATTATACTATGTACTCCCTTTTGAGGTATTAAAAACAATATAAAATATTAACTTTTTTAATATATTTTTTTAATAATTTCCTACTTGTTACTAGCAAGTATGAATTTATAAAAACAAATTTGAAAAAAAAGTTAATATTTCATATAGTTTTTATCATTCTAAAAAATCGTGCATAAATAGTAAACGACAAGTTTTAATTAACAGAGAGAGTATTTTTTATATTAAGTTTTTTTTATTAAAGTGTTAGGTTAAAATAGTTCCCTTGGAATATTTCAATGGAAGATTTCATCTAAATATAAACTAAGTTAAGTGGTTATTTTATTTCACGAAATAAAGTAGATTTTTTCTTCTTTTGGGTCAATTTTTAACTATATAAAATCTCAATAAACATTTAATAATTTTTTTTATTATTGCTTATTTGTCTCATTCATTTTACTAAGTGACAGATAAAATTTATTTTATAAAATATTAGTTATAGCCATAATTATTTTTTTTTAATGAAAACGATATATGTTAGTAAATGTGATATTCTCTTCTTTTTTTTTTATCCTACCAAAACTATTTAGTTTGCCATTTAGTATTTGAGAGGTGGAATTTAGATCCATATGATAACAATTTCAATTCGTTAGATTTTGATTAATTGATTAATCATTTAATATTAAAAGCGGTGTTGGATATTTAATTGTATACTAAACTATACTATTCGATTCGAATACGTGTCATATTCTAGATTAAAATGATATTATCTTTTTTTATCTATCTCAATTAATAAGTCAATATAATTGGATAGATTATTGATCTAAAAAGATAAGTTTTTTTACCTAACTATATTGACTTATAAATTGATGTGGCCCAAAAATATAATACCAATTTAATTCAGAATATGACACGTAAGCAAAAATAATCCCATTTTAATCCAGAAAATTCCACGTAGGCGAATCGCACCAGATGCCGTTTCAGGCTTTTGCTTTAGTATTTTATATAGATACAATTTGGTGCTATATATTATATTTTTTTGTCCAATATATATTATTATATTTGATTAGTTAGATTGGATATGTTTTCAACAATAAGTGTATTACGTGTATGATATATATTAATTCATGTGGGCCAAAAATATAATACAATTTTAATTCAGAAAATAAAACGTATGAAAAATAATCCCGTTTTAATCCAGAAAATTATATGTAAGCGATTCGCAGTAGAGGCCGTTTTAGGCCTCTGCTTTAGTATTTTTTTATAGATAATATAGATTATTTATACAAATATATTCAATTTCATCTAAAAAGGATAAATTTTCTAACTAATTAAAATATAAGGTTGAATATCTATTCAAATATATTAAATTTCATCCAAAAAGATAAAATATTTATAATATTATAGATTGTCACGTACTTATGCCCAAAGCAACATGTTAAACATTTATATAGTAAGTATAATAAAATATTAACGATATGATTTTATGTAATTGACCAATACGTTGCTAGTTTAATAAAAAATATTATATATACATAAATAATTTCGAACACATTGGTTAGAAAAAAATATTATTTTATTTGTGATTTAAAGATATATTCCGGAAGAAAAAATTAGCTTGATGTGGCTAAAAGATGAGGATTATGTTAACTAAATGATAGGTTTTGTAGTTTAATTTTTATAGCCACTTAATATATTGGTCTAAAAAGATAAGTTTTCTACCTAATTATATTGAGTTATTAATTGATGTGGCCCAAAAATATAATACCACTTTAATTCAGAAAATGACACGTAAGCAAAAAAAATCCCGTTTTAATCAGAAAATTCCATAGATACGAAATCGCACCAGAGACCGTTTCAGGCCTCTGCTTTAGTATTTTATATATAGATTAATCTAAATATAAAATACTATGGAGGATTGAATTTGGGGCAAATTGTCACTGTGTTGATTGATTGAAAATCAGTTTGGTTGGCTCCTAAGCTCCTCCAACACAACCCATCTGCTCCGAGCAGATGGGTTGTGTTGTGGTAGGTAGGAGGTGGTTGAGATCACCTAGTATGTAATTACGGTCCATTATATAGTCCGTATCGCTTGATTGAATGTGCCGAATTATTTTTTTATTTTTCTTAATAAATGAGGTAGTTTTATAATTGTTTTCAACCAACCTTCAAAACCTCGAAAAAAGCAATTTTTTTCGGAATTTTCGTCAAATGCCCCAGAGGTTAAGGCTAATTCGTGTGGTGTACAAAAATTTGACATATTTCGTCAGATGCCCCCAAAGTTTTTTATTTTTTCACTAAATGCCCTTGATATTTTCAATTTTTTCGCCAAATGCCCCTCTCTCAAGTTTGTTAACATTTTTGTTGAAAACTAGTACAATCCTTGTGCCATAACGCATATTTTTCTTTTTAGACAATAAAAATAAATTTTATATGTATAAAAAATTATTATGATAAATTTAAATAAACGATTATCAAGCGTTAACATAAAATAGAAAAAATAGATTTGATAATTAAGTAAAAATAATAATAAAAATATTTATGAAAAATGTGTAAAAATTACATGATTTTAAGATTTAAGTAGAATAGATTGATTGGGTTAAAATTTTAAAATAAATGTGTTTATAACACCTAATAAAAATATATGCTTATGCTTTAATAGTTTGATATAACTAGATTGATTAAAGAAACATTTACAAATTTTATTAGTTTGCTTTTTTTTTTCTAGATTTAGTTGATTGAGAGGAAATTGTAAAATTTAAATGATTATGACATCTAAGTAAAAATATTTCTCATTTAATAGTTAGAATAGGTAAATCTCATTGGTTAAAATATTTAAAAATTTAATTATTTGAAAATTTATGTAGATTAAGTTGATTGGGTAAAAATCCAAAAACTAAGATTATTATATATAAAAATTAGTTTTCATTATATATATACACACAGAGGGAGGTTGGTTGCTCCGAAAAAAAAGAATTTGTATATTTAGAACTATGTATTTTTTTTAAAAAGCTTTGAATTAATCCCATTGTTTTAAAAAAATAGCATGAAATGATATCATGTAATTAATATATAATGAAATAATATTGTATAGTTAATATTAACTTTATTAAAAAAGTTTTTAATTAATCCCATTGGTTAAAAATGTAGTATGCAATTATATTGTGTAAATAATATTATAAAATTTAGTTACCATAATTAAATGATATTGTGCAAATAATACCTTACAAAAATAATAATGAAATAATATTTTCTTTTCTTTTTATTTTCATCCAAAATGTTAACAAATTCAACAAAGGGGCATTTGACGAAAAAAATGAAAATCTCAGGGACATTTGGTGAAAATAATAAAAACTTCAGGAGCACATAGTGAAATATGTTAAATTTTCATACACCACGCGAATTAGCCATAAATTTAGGGGTATTTGACAAAAATTCCGCAATTTTTTTACACCTTTTGCTCCAAACCCTTGGACCAACCAAATCGATCCATGGTCGATCCGATAGATTCAGCACCCGTCAATTTGCGACCTTCTGGTTGTGCCCCTCGAATTTAATAGGAAATGTTTATACGTTTTTGTTGATATGTGAAAAGATATAATTTCCAATTCGAAAACACGATAAAATCCAAGTCTATTATATAAGGTTGGTGAACAACTCTTTCTATTGTCAATTGGTTTTATTATGGAATTTCACTGGACATATGTACTGGGCTTAGATTGACGTCTGATGTACTCGTACTAGATCTGTCAATTGGGTCTCGGGTAAATTGAGTTTCAGATCAATCGGGTCATATGTCATTCTAGGTTGAGTCAAACCGGATTTGCCTCAGTTTTGGGTCGATCCATAAAACACTCAAACTTTTTAAAGATTTTTTAAGAATGTTAAAATATTGTTAAAATTAAATTATAATACCAATATATCTAATTAAACTAAATAATAGTACTATAATTGATTTTTTAAATATTATCATGATAATAATATTATATAAACATAGCATAAAAATATATTTACACAAATAAGTATTCTAAACATACTATAATTATAAAATATATATTACTATTATTTAACTTACAAGTAGCATTAATGAACAGAATTATATGACGCATCTGTATAGGGTCTATGTGATGCTTGTGTTGCGTCTAGATGAAGCTGACTTACTGGGTCGACTTTAATCCCACTGATTATCGAGTTTTGATCCTAAAATTTTCTGATCATTTGGGTTCATGTTATTTTTTTTGTCCTGAGTTTAAAATAGTAGGTTCAAACCCAAAAAATTCTGGGCATTGAAGTTTTTCGAATCTAATCATGTTTTTACCGGTCTAGCTAGCTCTTACGAATTTGTAAACACATGTGTTATACTCCTTCCATATCCATATAATTGTCCCTTTGGCCAACTTCGCACATTTTAAGAAAGTTAAAAATGGAAAAAAATAGATAAAATTTTAGCAAATAAATAATGTGAAAAAATGGACCAATGAAAAAAAATATGAGAAGTTGGTTTAATAGAGTATCTTAGAAATCAAATACAATTAATGAGATAAATTAACAAAATTAAAAAGTGTCCAAAAGAACAAATATTTTGTTTAATAAAAAAAGTGGTATAAAAGTTATTATTATACGAATACGGAAGGAGTATTAACAAGATGCATATACGTGCAAGTGATATGAGGTTTTTTTTTTTTTTTTTTTTTTTTTTGTGGAGACAAATAAAACCTTTATATGATGGTCCATATGTGTGCTTCACAGCCACGATATTCATTATTCACCATCACCTTTAGGTTAGTGCATATTAATTTCCTTCTTCTTAGCTCCACGTACGTACTTTTCCTCGTGACCACCCTTTCACTATAGAAATTAAATAAATAATAGGCTTTTTTCAGTTTGAAATTTAATCACTTCGAATTCTACTTAATTATGAGGTGGGTCTAAATTAATCTAATATATTGAGATCACTGAGTCTAAATCGATCTAATATATTGACATCACCCATATCAAGGTCCGACTTAGACCAATGCTCGAAATTCGTGTATACAGACGAAAATGCGTTAATAGCCTAGCAAACAAATCAAGTGAGTCTAAATCGTTTTGCACTAGGCAAGATGTGATGCTATTCAGGCCATACGTGCACAAAACGCCCACCCGGGATGTCCAAATAGCTCCGGAATTACAGTAATGTTCCTTACAACATGAGTTACGGATACACGCTCGGTATTTTTGGCATAACAAGAGTTGCATTGGTCCGATAGAGGCATTTGAGCACTATTTAGAAAGCTAAATTCAACAGCTACGACTTTAATAAGGACGTTGTCTGAGAAATCCTCCTCGAAATGGCAAAAAAAATCATTTTTCCTAGGTGTGAAATCTGGACAAATTTTGGATTTTTTCCAAAGGGGGTAGTCCACAAAAAAATCTCAAAATCATAAAAAATGAAAATCCTTAATCCTTTGCACTAGGCAAGATGTGATGCTATTCAGGACATTCGTGCACAAAACGCCCACCCGGGATGTCCAAATAGCCCCGGAATTACAGTATTGTGCCTTAGAACATGAGTTACGGATACACGCTCGGTATATTCTGGGATAACAAGAGTTATGTTGGTCCGACTGAGGCATTTGAGCACTCTTTAGAAAGCTAACTTCAGCAGCTACGACTTTACTGAGGATGTTTTCTGAGAAATCCTCCTCTAAAATGGCAAAAAAAATCATTTTTCCTAGGTCTGAAATCTGGACAAATTTTGGACTTTTTCCAAAGGGGGTAGTCCACAAAAAAATCTCAAAATCATAAAAAATGAAAATCCTTAATCCTTTGTACTAGGCAAGATGTGATGCTATTCAGGCTATTAGTGCACAAAACGCCCACCCGGGATGTCCAAATAGCCCCGGAATTACAGTATTGTGCCTTACAACATGAGTTACGGTTACACGCTCGGTATTTTTGGCATACCGAGAGTTACGTTGGTCCGATTGAGGCATTTGAGCACTCTTTAGAAAGCAAACAAATCATGTGAGTCTAAATCGATCTAATATATTTGAGCACTCTTTAGAAAGCTAACTTCAAGAACTAAGACTTTACTGCGGATGTTTTTTGAGAAATCCTCCTCGAAAATGGCCAAAAAAATCATTTTTCCTAGGTCTGAAATCTGGACAAATTTTGGACTTTTTCCAAAGGGGGTAGTCCACAAAAAAAAGCTCAAATATCATAAAAAAGAAAATCCAAAATCCTTGGCACTAGGCAAGGTGTGATCCTATTCAGGCCATACGTGCACAAAACGCCCACCCGAGATGTTCAAATAGCTCCGAAATTACAGTAATGTGCCTTACAAAAGGAGTTCCGGAACACGCTCGGTATTTTGGGCATAACGAGAGATGCGTTAGTCCTATCAGGGCATTATACCACTCTTTAGAAAGCTAACTTCAAGAGCTACGACTTTTCTAGGGAGTTTTCTGAGAAATCCCCTTCGAAATGGCCAAAAAAAATCATTTTTCCTAGATATGAAATTTGGACAAATTTTGGCATTTTTCCAAAGGGGTAGTCCAGGAAAAAAACTCAAAAATCATAAAAAATAAAAATCCAAAATCCTTTGAAATAGGAAAGGTGTGATGCTATTCAGGCCATACGTGCACAAAACGCCCACCCGAGATGTCCAAATAGCCCCGGAATTTTAGTAATGTGACTTACAACATGAGTTACGAATACACGCTCGGTATTTTAGGCATGACGAGAGTTGCGGTTGTCCGATCGGGGCATTTGAGCACTCTTTAGAAAGCTAACTTCAAGAGCTACGACTTTACTAAGGATGTTTTCTAAGAAATCCTCCTCAAAAATGGCCAAAAAATCATTTTTCCTAGGTCTGAAATCTGGACACATTTTGGACTTTTTCCAAAGGGGGTAGTCCACGAAAAAATCTCAAAATCACAAAAAATGAAAATCCAAAATCCTTTGCACTAGGCAAGGTGTGTTGCTATTCAATCTATACGTGCACAAAACACCCACCCGGGATGTTCAAATAGCCCCAAAATTACAGTAATGTGCATTACAACAGGAGTTACGGACACACGCTCGGTATTTGGGGTATAACGAGAGTTTCGTTGGTCCGATCAGGACATTATAGCACTCTTTAGAAAGCTAACTTAAGAGCAACGACTTTACTAAGGATGTTTTCCGAGAAATCCTCCTCCAAAATGGCCAAAAAATCATTTTACCTAGGTTTGAAATCTAAAGAAATTTTGGACTTTTTCTAAAGGGGGTAGTCCACGAAAAAATCTCAAAATCATAAAAAATAAAAATCCCAAATCCTTTGCACTAGGCAAGTTATGATGCTATTCAGGCCATACGTGTACAAAATGTCCACCCGGGATGTCCAAATAGCCCCGGAATTACAGTAATATGCCTTACAACAGGAGTTACGGATACACGCTCGGTATTTTTGGCATAACGAGAGTTGCGTTGGTCCGATCGGGGCATTATAGAACTCTTTAGAAAGCTAATTGCAACAGCTACGACTTTACTGAGGATGTTTTCTGAGAAATCCTCCTCGAAAATGGCCAAAAAAATCATTTTTCCTAGGTCTGAAAGCTGGACAAATTTTGGACTTTTTCCAAAGGGGGTAGTCCAGGAAAAAAGCTCAAAAATCATAAAAAACGAAAATCCAAAATCCTTTGCACTAGGCAAGGTGTGATGCTATTCAGGCCATAAGTGCACAAAACGCCCACCCGGGATGTCCAAATAGCCCCTGAATTACAGTAATGTGCCTTACAACATGAGTTACGGATACACGCTCGGTATTTTTGGCATAACGAGAGTTGCGTTGGTCCGATCGAGGCATTTGAGCACTCTTTAGAAAGCTAACTTCAACACCTACAAGTTTACTGTGGATGTTTTCCGAGAAATCCTCCTTGAAATGGCCAAAAAAATCATTTTACCTAGGTCTGAAATCTGGACAAAATTTAGACTTTCTCCAAAGGGGTAGTCCACGAAAAAAGCTCAAAAATCATAAAAAATGAAAATCCAAAATTCTTTGCACTAGGCAAGGTGAAATGCTATTCAGGCCATACGTGCACAAAACGCCCACCTGGAATGTCCAAATAGCCCCGGAATTAAAGTAATGTGCCTTACAACATGAGTTACGGACACACGCTCGGTATTTTGGGCATAACGAGAGATGCGTTGGTCCTATCGGGGCATTATAGCACTCTTTAGAAAGCTAACTTTAACAGCTACGAGTTTACTGAGGATGTTTTCTGAGAAATCCTCCTCGAAATGGCCAAAAAAATCATTTTTCCTAGGTCTGAAATCTTGACAAATTTTTGATTTTTTCCAAAGGGGGTAGTCCACGAAAAAAGCTACAAAATCAAAAAAAATAAAAATCCAAAATCCTTTGCACTAGGCAAGGTGTGACGCTATTCAGCCCATACGTGCACAAAACGCCCACCCGGGATGTCCAAATAGCCCCGGAATTATAGTAATGTGCCTTACAACAGGAGTTATGGAGACTCTCGGTATTTTGGGCATAACGAGAGCTACGTTGGTCCGATCGGAGCATTATAGCACTCTTTAAAAAGCTAACTTCAAGAGCTACGACTTTACTGTGGATGTTTTCTGAGAAATCCTCCTCGAAAATGGCCGAAAAAATCATTCTTCCTAGGTCTGAAATCTGGACTAATTTTGGACTTTTTCCAAAGGGGGTATTCCAGGAAAAAAGCTTAAAATCATAAAAAATGAAAATCCAAAATCCTTTGCACTAGGCAAGGTGTGATGCTATACAGGCCATACGTGCACAAAACGCCCACCCGGGATGTCCAAATAGCCCCGGAATTACAGTAATATGCCTTACAACATGAGTTACGGATACACGCTCGGTATTTTTGGCATAACGAGAGTTGCGTTGGTCCGATCGAGGCATTTGAGCACTCTTTAGAAAGCTAACTTCAACAGCTACGAGTTTACTAAAGATGTTTTCTGAGAAATCCTCCTTGAAATGGCCAAAAAAATCATTTTCCCTAGGTCTGAAATCTAGACAAATTTTGGATTTTTTCCAAAGGGGTAGTCCACGAAAAAAGCTCAAAAATCATAAATAATGAAAATCCAAAATCCTTTGCACTAGGCAAGGTGTGATGCTATTCAGGCCATACGTGCACAAAACGCCCACCCGAGATGTCCAAATAGCCCCGGAATTACAGTAATGTGCCTTACAACATGAGTTACGGACACACGTTCGGTATTTTGGGCATAACGAGAGCTGGGTTGGTCCAATCGGGGCATTATAGGACTCTTTAGAAAGCTAACTTCAACAGCTACGACTTTACTGAGTATGTTTTCTGAGAAATTCTCCTCGAAATGGCCAAAAAAAATCATTTTTTCTAGGTATGAAATCTGGACAAATTTTGGATTTTTTCCAAAGTGGTAGTCCATGAAAAAAGGTAAAAAATCATAAAAAATGAAAATCGAAAATCCTTTGCACTAGGCAAGGTGTGATGCTATGCAGGCCATACGTGCACAAAATGCCCACCGGGATGTCCAAATAGCCCCGGAATTACAATAATGTGCCTTACAACAGGAGTTACGGACACGCTCGGTATTTTGGGCATAACGAGAGTTGCGTTGGTCCGATCGGAGCATTATAGCACTCTTTAGAAAGTCAACTTTAAGAGCTACGACTTTATTGAGGATGTTTTCTGAAAAATCATCCTCGAAATGGCCAAAAAAATCATTTTTCCTAGATCTTAAATCTGGACAAATTTTAGACTTTTTCCAAAGGGGGTAGTCCACGAAAAAAACTCAAAAATCATAAAAAATGAAAATCCAAAATCCTTTGCACTAGGCAAGGTGTGATGCTATTCAGGCCAAACATGCACAAAACGCCCACCGGGATGTCCAAATAGCCCCGGAATTATAGTAATGTGCCTTACAACATGAGGTACGGACACACGCTCGTTATTTTGGGCATAACGAAAGCTGCGTTCGTCCGATCGGGGCATTATAGTACTCTTTAGAAAGCTAACTTCAACAACTACGACTTTACTGAGAATGTTTTATGAGAAATCCTTCTCGAAAATGGCCAAAAAAATCATTCTTCCTAGGTCTGAAATCTGGACTAATTTTGGACTTTTTCCAAAGTGGGTAGTCCACGAAAAAATCTTAAAATCTTAAAAAATGAAAATCCAAAATCCTTTGCACTAGGCAAGATGTGATTCTATTCAGGCCATACGAGGACAAAACGCCCACCCGGGATGTCCAAATTGACCCGGAATTACAGTAATGTACCTTAAAACATGAGTTACGGACACACGCTCGGTATTTTTGGCATAACGAGAGTGGCGTTGGTCCGATCGAGGCATTTGAGCACTCTTTAGAAAGCTAACTTCAAGGGCAACGACTTTACTAGGAAGTTTTCTGAGAAATCCTCCTTGAAATGGCAAAAAAAATCATTTTCCCTAGGTCTGAAATCTGGACAAATTTTGGACTTTTTCCAAAGGGTGTAGTCCACGAAAAAAGCTCAAAAATCATAAAAAATGAAAATCCAAAATCCTTAGCACTAGGTAAGGTGTAATGCTATTCAGGCCATACGTGCACAAAACGCCCACCCGGGATGTCCAAATAGCCCCGGAATTACAGTAATGTGCCTTACAACATGAGGTACGGACACACGCTCGTTATTTTGGGCATAACGAGAGCTGCGTTCGTCCGATCGGGGCATTATAGTACTCTTTAGAAAGCTAACTTCAACAACTACGACTTTACTGAGGATGTTTTTTGAGAAATCCTTCTCGAAAATGGCCAAAAAAATAATTCTTCCTATGTCTGAAATCTGGACTAATTTTGGACTTTTTCCAAAGTGGGTAGTCCCCGAAAAAATCTTAAAATCATAAAAAATGAAAATCCAAAATCCTTTGCACTAGGCAAGATGTGATTCTATTCAGGCCATACGAGGACAAAACGCCCACCCGGGATGTCCAAATAGACCCGGAATTACAGTAATGTACCTTACAAAACGAGTTACGGACACACGCTCGGTATTTTTGGCATAACGAGAGTGGCGTTGGTCCGATCGAGGCATTTGAGCACTCTTTAGAAAGCTAACTTCAAGGGCAACGACTTTACTATGAAGTTTGATAAGAAATCCTCCTTGAAAATGGCCAAAATCCTTTGCACTAGGCAAGATGTGATGCTTTTCAGGCCATACGTGCACAAAACGCCCACCCGGGATGTCCAAATAACCCCGGAATTACAGTAATGTGCCTTACAACAGGAGTTACGAACAAGCTCGGTTTTTTGGGCATAACGAGAGTTGCGTTGGTCCGATCGGGGCATTATAGCACTCTTTAGAAAGCTAATTTCAAGAGCTACGACTTTACTAAGGATGTTTTCTAAGAAATCCTCCTAAAAAATGGCCAAAAAAATCATTTTTCCTAAGTCTGAAATCTGGATAAATTTTGGACTTTTTCCAAAGGGGGTAGTCCACGAAAAAAGCTCAAAAATCATAAAAAATGAAAATCCAAAATCCTTTGCACTAGGCAAGGTGTGATGCTATTCAGACGATACGTGCACAAAACGCCCACCCGCGATGTTTAAATAGCCCCGGAATTACAGTAATGTGCCTTACAACAAGAGTTACGCATACACGCTCGGTATTTTTGGCATAACGAGAGTTGTGTTGGTCCGATCGAGGCATTTGAGCACTCTTTAGAAAGCTATCTTCAACAGCTACGAATTTACTGCGGATATTTTCTGAGAAATCCTCCACAAAATGGCCAAAAAAAATCATTTTTCCTAGGTCTAAAATCTGGACAAATTTTGGACTTTTTCCAAAGGGGTAGTCCACGAAAAAAGCTCAAAAATAATAAAAAATGAAAATCCAAAATCTTTTGCACTAGGCAAGGTGTGATGCTATTCAGGCCATACGAGCACAAAACGCCCACCCGAGATGTCCAAATAGCCCCGGAATTACAGTAATGTACCGTACAACATGAGTTACGGACACACGCTCGGTATTTTTGGCGTAACGAGAGCTGCGTTGGTCCGATCGAGGCATTTGAGCACTCTTTAGAAAGCTAACTTCAACACCTACGAGTTTACTGTGGAAATTTTCTGAGAAATTCTCCTTGAAATGGCCAAAAAAATCATTTTCCCTAGGTCTGAAATCTGGACAAAATTTGGACTTTTTCCAAAGGGGTAGTCCACGAAAAAAGCTCAAAAATCATAAAAAATAAAAATCCAAAATTCTTTGCACTAGGCAAGGTGAAAAGCTATTCAGGCCATACGTGCACAAAACACCCACCTGGAATGTCCAAATAGCCTCGGAATTACAGTAATGTGCCTTACAACATGAGTTACGGACACACGCTCGGTATTTTGGGCATAACGAGAGATGCGTTGGTCCTATCGGGGCATTATAGCACTCTTTAGAAAGCTAACTTCAACAGCTACGAGTTTACTGAGGATGTATTCTGAGAAATCCTCCTCGAAATGGCCAAAAAAATCATTTTTCATAGGTCTGAAATCTGGACAAATTTTTGATTTTTTCCAAAGGGGGTAGTCCACGAAAAAAGCTAAAAAATCAAAAAAAATGAAAATCCAAAATCCTTTGCACTAGGCAAGGTGTGACGGTATTCAGCCCATACGTGCACAAAACGCCCACCCGGGATGTCCAAATAGCCCCGGAATTACAATAATGTGCCTTACAACAGGAGTTATGGAGACGCTCGGTATTTTGGGCATAACGAGAGCTACGTTGGTCCGATCGGAGCATTATAGCACTCTTTAGAAAGCTAACTTCAAGAGCTACGACTTTACTGTGGATGTTTTCTGAGAGATCCTCCTCGAAAATGGCCAAAAAAATCATTCTTCCTAGATCTGAAATCTGGACTAATTTTGGACTTTTTCCAAAGGGGGTATTCCAGGAAAAAAGCTTAAAATCATAAAAAATGAAAATCCAAAATCCTTTGCACTAGGCAAGGTGTGATGCTATACAGGCCATACGTGCATAAAACGCCCACCCGGGATGTCCAAATAGCCCCGGAATTACAGTAATGTGCCTTACAACATGAGTTACGGATACACGCTCGGTATTTTTGGCATAACGAGAGTTGCGTTGGTCCGATCGAGGCATTTGAGCACTCTTTAGAAAGCTAACTTCAATAGCTACGAGTTTACTAAGGATGTTTTCTGAGAAATCCTCCTTGAAATGGCCAAAAAAATCATTTTCCCTAAGTCTGAAATCTAGACAAATTTTGGACTTTTTCCAAAGGGGGCAGTCCACGAAAAAAGCTCAAAAATCAAAAAAAATGAAAATCCAAAATCTTTTGCACTAGGCAAGGTGTAATGCTATTCAGGCCATACGTGCACAAAACGCCCACCTGGAATGTCCAAATAGCCCCGGAATTACAGTAATGTGCCTTACAACATGAGTTACGGACACACGCTCGGTATTTTGGGAATAACGAGAGATGCGTTGGTCCGATCGGGGCATTATAGCACTCTTTAGAAAGCTAACTTCAGCAGCTATGAGTTTACTGAGGATGTTTTCTGATAAATCCTCCTCGAAATGGCCAAAAAATAATTATTCCTAGGTCTGAAATCTGGACAAATTTTGGATTTTTTCCAAAGGGGGTAGTCCACGAAAAAAGCTCAAAAATTATAATAAATGAAAATCCAAAATCCTTTGCACTAGGCAAGGTGTGATGCTATTCAGGCCATACGTGCACAAAACGCCCACCCGGGATGTCCAAATTGCCCCGGAATTACAGTAATGTGCCTTACAACATGAGATACGGACACACGCTCGGTATTTTGGGCATAACGAGAGTTGCGTTGGTTCGATCGAGGCATTTGAGCACTCTTTAGAAAGCTAACTTCCACAACTACGAGTTTACTGAGGATGTTTTCTGAGAAATCCTCATCGAAATGGCAAAAAAAAATCATTTTTTCTAGGTCTGAAATCTGGACAAATTTTGGATTTTTTTTCCAAAGGGGTAGTCTATCAAAAAAGCTAAAAATTCATAAAAAATGAAAATCGAAAATCCTTTGCACTAGGCAAGGTGTGATGCTATTCAGGCCATACGTGCACAAAATGCCCACCGGGATGTCCAAATAGCCCCGGAATTACAGTAATGTGCCTTACAACAGGAGTTACGGACACGCTCGGTATTTTGGGCATAACGAGAGTTGCGTTGGTCCGATCGGAGCATTATAGCACTCTTTAGAAAGCTAACTTTAAGAGCTACGACTTTATTGAGGATGTTTTCTGAGAAATTCTCCTCGAAATGGCCAAAAAAATCATTTTTCCTAGGTCTGAAATCTGGACAAATTTTGGACTTTTTCCAAAAGGGGTAGTCCACGAAAAAAGCTCAAAAATCATAAAAAATGAAAAATCCAAAATTCTTTGCACTAGGCAAGGGGTGATGCTATTCAGACGATACGTGCACAAAACGCCCACCCACGATGTCTAAATACCCCCGGAATTACAGTAATGTGCCTTACAACAAGTGTTACGCATACACGCTCTGTATTTTTGGCATAACGAGAGTTGTGTTGGTCCGATCGAGGCATTTGAGCACTCTTTAGAAAGCTAACTTCAACAGCTACGAATTTACTGCGGATGTTTTCTGAGAAATCCTCCTCGAAATGGCCAAAAAAATCATTTTTCCTAGGTCTAAAATCTGGACAAATTTTGGACTTTTTCCAAAGGGGTAGTCCACGAAAAAAGCTCAAAAATCATAAAAAATGAAAATCCAAAATCCTTTGCACTAGGCAAGGTGTGATGCTATTCAGGCCATACGAGCACAAAACGCCCACCCGAGATGTCCAAATAGCCCCGGAATTACAGTAATGTACCGTACAACATTAGTTACGGACACACGCTCGATATTTTTGGCGTAACGAGAGCTGCGTTGGTCCGATCGACGCATTTGTGCACTCTTTAGAAAGCTAACTTCAAGGGCTACGACTTTATTAGGATTTTTTCTGAGAAATCTTCCTTGAAAATGGCCAAAAAAATCATTTTTCCTAGGTCTGAAATCTGGACAAATTTTGGACTTTTTCCAAAGGGGGTAGTCCACGAAAAAAGCTCAAAAATCATAAAAAATGAAAATAGAAAATCCTTCGCACCAGGCAAGGTGTGATGCTATTCAGGCCATACGTGCACAAAACACCCACCCGAGATGTTCAAATAGCCCCGGAATTACAGTAATGTGCCTTACAAAAGGAGTTACGGACACACGCTGGGTATTTTGGGAATAACGAGAGATGCGTTGGTCCGATCGGGGCATTATAGCACTCTTTAGAAAGCTAATTTCAAGAGATATGATTTTTATAGGGATGTTTTCTGAGAAATCCTCCACGAAATGGCCAAAAAAATCATTTTTCCTAGGTCTGAAATCTGTACAAATATGGACTTTTTCCAAAAGGGGTAGTCCACGAACAAAGCTCAAAATCATAAAAAATAAAAATCCAAAATCCTTTGCACTAGGCAAGGTGTGATGCTATTCAGGCCATACGTGCACAAAACGCCCATCCGCGATGTCCAAATAGCCCCGGAATTACAGTAATGTGCCTTACTACAGGAGTTTCGGACACACGCTCGGTATTTTGGTCATAATGAGAGTTGCGTTGGTCCGATCCGGGGCATTATAGAACTCTTTAGAAAGTTAACTTCAAGAGCTACTACTTTACTAAGGATGTTTTCTGAGAAATCCTCCTCGAAAATGGAAAAAAATATTTTTCCTAGGTCTGAAATCTGGACAAATTTTGGACTTTTTCTAAAGGGTGTAGTCCACGAAAAAATCTCAAAATCATAAAAAATGAAAATCCAAAATCCTTTGCACTAGGCAAGATGTCATGCTATTCAGGCCATACGTGCAAAAACACCCACCCGGGATGTCCAAATAGCCCCGGAATTACAGTAATGTGCCTTGCAACATGAGTTACGGACACACGCTTGGTATTTTTGGCATAACGAGAGATGCATTGATCCGATCGAGGCATTTGAGCACTCTTTAGAAAGCTCTCTTCAAGAGCTACCAGTTTCCTAGGATGTTTTATTAGAAATCCTCCTCGAAATGGCCAAAAAATCATTTTTCCTAGGTCTGAAAGCTGGACAAATTTTGGACTTTTTCCATAGGGGGTAGTCCACGAGAAAAGATCAAAAATCATAAAAAAGGAAAATCCAAAATCCTTTGCACTAGGCAAGGTGTGATGCTATTTAGGCCATACGTGCACAAAACGACCTCCCGGGATTTCCAATTAGCCCCGGAATTACAGTAATGTGCCTTCCAACATGAGTTACGGATACACGCTCGGTATTTTTGGCATAACGAGAGTTGCGTTGGTCTGATCGAGGCATTTGAGCACTCTTTAGAAAGCTAACTTCAACAGCTACGAGTTTACTGAGGATGTTTTCTGAGAAATTCTCCTTGAAATGGCCAAAAAAATCATTTTCCCTAGGTCTGAAATCTGGACAAATTTTGGACTTTTTCCAAAGGGTGTAGTCCACGAAAAAAGCTAAAAAATCATAAAAAATGAAAACCCAAAATCCTTTGCACTAGGCAAGGTGTAATGCTATTCAGGCCATATGTGCACAAAACTCCCACCTGGAATGTCCAAATAGCCCCGGAATTACAGTAATGGGCCTTACAACATGAGTTACGGACACATGCTCGGTATTTTGGGAATAACGAGAGATGCGTTGGTTCGATCGGGGCATTATAGCACTCTTTAGAAAGCTAACTTCAACAGCTACGAGTTTACTGAGGATGTTTTCTGAGAAATCCTCCTCGAAATGGCCAAAAAAATCATTATTCCTAGGTCTGAAATCTGGAAAAATTTTGGATTTTTTCCAAAGGGGGTAGTCCACGAAAAAAGCTCAAAAATTATAATAAGTGAAAATCCAAAATCCTTTGCACTAGGAAAGGTGTGATGCTATTCAGGCCATACGTGCACAAAACGCCCACCCGGGATGTCCAAATTGCCCCGGAATTACAGTAATGTGCCTTACAACATGAGATACGGACACACGCTCGGTATTTTGGGCATAACGAGAGTTGCGTTGGTCCGATCGAGGCATTTGAGCACTCTTTAGAAAGCTAACTTCCACAACTACGAGTTTACTGAGGATGTTTTCTGAGAAATCCTCTTTGAAATGGACAAAAAAATCATTTTCCCTAGGTCTGAAATCTGGACAAATTTTGTAGTTTTTCCAAAGGGTGTAGTCCACGAAAAAAGCTAAAAAATCATAAAAAATGAAAACCCAAAATCCTTTGCACTAGGCAAGGTGTAATGCTATTCAGGCCATATGTGCACAAAACTCCCACCTGGAATGTCCAAATAGCCCCGGAATTACAGTAATGTGCCTTACAACATGAGTTACGGACACACGCTCGGTATTTTGTGCATAACGAGAGATGCGTTGGTCCGATTGGGGCATTATAGCACTCTTTAGAAAGCTAACTTCAACATCTACGAGTTTACTGAGGATGTTTTCTGAGAAATCCTCCTCGAAATGGCAAAAAAAATTATTTTTCCTAGGTTTTAAATCTGGACAAATTTTGGATTTTTTCCAAAGGGGGTAGTCCACGAAAAAAGCTCAAAACTTATAAATAATGAAAATCCAAAATCCTTTGCACTAGGCAAGGTGTGATGCTATTCAGGCCATACGTGCACAAAACGCCCACCCGGGATGTCCAAATAGCCCCGGAATTATAGTTATGTGCCTTACAACATGAGTTACGGACACACGCTCGGTATTTTGGGCATAACGAGAGCTGCGTTGGTCCGATCGAGGAATTATAGGACTCTTTAGAAAGCTAACTTCAACAGATACGACTTTACTGAGGATAATTTCTGAGAAATCCTCCTCAAAATGGCAAAAAAAAATCATTTTTCCTAGGTCTGAAATCTGGACAAATTTTGGATTTTTTCCAAAGGGGGTAGTCCACGAAAAAAGCTAAAAAATCATAAAAAATGAAAATCCAAAATCCTTTACACTAGGCAAGGTGTGATGTTATTCAGGCCATACGTGCACAAAACGCCCACCCGGGATGTCCAAATAGCCCCGGAATTACAATAATGTGCCTTACAACATGAGTTACGGACACACGCTCGGTATTTTGGGCATAATGAGAGCTGCGTTGGTCCGATCGGGGCATTATAGCACTCTTTAGAAAGCTAACTTCAACAGCTACGACTTTACTGAAGATGTTTTCTGAGAAATCCTCCCCAAAAATGGCCAAAAAATAATTTTTCCTAGGTTTGAAAGCTGGACTAATTTTGGACTTTTTCCAATGGGGGTAGTCCAGGAAAAAAGCTCAAAAATCATAAAAAATGAAACCCTAAACTCCTTTGCACTAGGCAAGGTGTAATACTATTCAGGCCATACGTGCACAAAACGCCCACCTGGAATGTCCAAATAGCCCCGGAATTACAGTAATGTGCCTTACAACATGAGTTACGGACACACGCTCGGTATTTTGGGCATAACGAGAGTTGCGTTGTTTCAATCGGGGCATTTGAGCACTCTTTAGAAAGATAACTTCAAGAGCTACGACTTTACTGAGGATGTTTTCAGAGAAATCCTCCTCGAAATAGCCAAAAAAATTATTTTTCCTAGGTCTGAAATCTGGACAAATTTTGGATTTTTTCCAAAGGGGGTAGTCCACGAAAAAAGCTCAAAAATTATAAATAATGAAAATCCAAAATCCTTTTCACTAGCTAAGGTGTGATGCTATTCAGGCCATACGTGCACAAAACACCCATCCGGGATGTCCAAATAGCCCCGGAAATACAGTAATGTGCCCTACAACATGAGTTACGGACACACGCTCGGTATTTTGGGCATAACGAGAGCTGCGTTGGTCCGATCGGGGAATTATAGGACTCTTTAGAAAGCTAACTTCAACAGATACGACTTTATTGAGGATGTTTTCTGAGAAATCCTCCTCAAAATGGCAAAAAAAATCATTTTTCCTAGGTCTGAAATCTGGACAAATTTTGGATTTTTTCCAAAGGGGGTAGTCCACGAAAAAAGCTAAAAAATCATAAAAAATGAAAATCCAAAATCCTTTACACTAGGCAAGGTGTGATGTTATTCAGGCTATACGTGCACAAAACGCCCACCCGGGATGTCCAAATAGCCCCGGAATTACAATAATGTGCCTTACAACATGAGTTACGGACACACGCTCGGTATTTTGGGCATAACGAGAGCTGCGTTGGTCCGATCGGGGCATTATAGCACTCTTTAGAAAGCTAAGTTCAACAGCTACGACTTTATTGAACATGTTTTCTGAGAAATCCTCCTAAAAAATGGCCAAAAAAATCATTTTTCCTATGTCTGAAATCTGGACACATTTTGGACTTTTTCCAAAGGGGGTAGTCCACGAAAAAATCTCAAAATCATAAAAAATGAAAATCCAAAATCCTTTACACTAGGCAAGGTGTGATGCTATTCAATCTATACGTGCACAAAACGCCTACCCGGGATGTCCAAATAGCCCCGGAATTACAATAATGTGCCTTACAACAGGAGTTACGGACACACGCTCGGAATTTGGGGTATAACGAGAGTTTCGTTGGTCCGATCGGGACAATATAGCACTCTTTAGAAAGCTAACTTAAGAGCAATGACTTTTCTAAGGATGTTTCCCGAGAAATCCTTTTCCAAAATGGCCGAAAAATCATTTTTCCTAGGTCTGAAATCTGGAGAAATTTTGTACTTTTTCTAAAGGGGTAGTCCACGAAAAAATCTCAAAATCATAAAAAATGAAAATCCAAAATCCTTTGCACTAGGCATGGTGTGATGCTATTGAGGCCATACGTGCAGAAAACGCCCACCCGGGATGTCCAAATAGCCCCTGAATGACAGTAATGTGCCTTACTACAGGAGTTACGGACACACGTTCGGTATTTTGGGCATAACGAGAGTTGCGTTCGTCCGATCGGGGCATTATGGAACACTTTAGAAATTTAACTTCAAGAGCTACTACTTTACTAAGGATGTTTTCTGAGAAATCTTCTTCGAAAATGGCCAAAAAAATTATTTTTCCTAGGTCTGAAATCTGGACAAATTTTGGACTTTTTCTAAAGGGGGTAGTACACGAAAAAATCTCAAAATCATAAAAAATGAAAATCCAAAATCCTTTGCACTAGGGAAGATGTGATGCTATTCAGGCCATATGTGCAAAAACGCTCACCCGGGATGGTCAAATAGCCCCGGAATTACAGTAATGTGCCTTGCAACATGAGTTACGGACACACGCTTGGTATTTTTGGGATAACGAGAGATGCATTGATCCAATCGAGGCATTTGAGCACTCTTTAGAAAGCTATCATCAAGAGCTACGAGTTTTCTGGGATGTTTTATGAGAAATCCTCCTCGAAATGGCCAAAAAAATCATTTTTCCTAGGTCTGAAAGCTGGACAAATTTTGGACTTTTTCCAAAGGGGGTAGTCTATGAAAAAAGATTAAAAATCATAAAAAATGAAAATCCAAAATCCTTTGCACTAGGCAAGGTGTGATTCTATTCAAGCCATACGAGGACAAAACGCCCACCCGGGATGTCCAAATAGCCCCGGAAATACAGTAATGTGCCTTACAACATGAGTTACGGATACACGCTCGGTATTTTTGGCATAACGAGAGTTGCGTTGGTCCGATCGAGGCATTTGAGCACTCTTTAGAAAGCTAACTTCAACAGCTACGAGTTTACTAAGGATGTTTTCTGAGAAATCCTCCTTGAAATGTCTATTTTCCCTAGGTCTGAAATCTAGACAAATTTTGGACTTTTTCCAAAGGGGTAGTCCACGAAAAAAGCTCAAAAATGAAAAAAAATAAAAATCCAAAATCCTTTGCACTAGGCAAGGTGTAATGCTATTCAGGCCATACGTGCACAAAACGCCCACCTGGAATGTCCAAATAGCCCCGGAATTACAGTAATGTGCCTTACAACATGAGTTACGGACACACGCTCGGTATTTTGGGATTAACGAGAGATGCGTTGGTCCGATCGGGGCATTATAGCACTCTTTAGAAAGCTAACTTCAACAGCTACGAGTTTACTGAGGATGTTTTCTGAGAAATCCTCCTCGAAATGGCCAAAAAAATCATTTTTTCAAGGTCTGAAATCTGGACAAATTTTGGATTTTTTCCAAAGGGTAGTCCATGAAAAAAGCTAAAATATCATAAAAAATGAAACTCGAAAATCCTTTGCACTAGGCAAGGTGTGATGCTATTCAGGCCATACGCGCACAAAACCCCCACTGGGATATCCAAATAATCCCAGAATTACAGTAATGTGCATTACAACAGGAGTACGGACACGCTCGGTATTTTGGGCATAACGAGAGTTGCGTTGGTCCGATCGGAGAATTACAGCACTCTTTAGAAAGCTAACTTCAAGAGCTACGACTTTATTAAGGATGTTTTCTGAAAAATCCTCCTCGAAATGGCCAAAAAAATCATTTTTCCTAGGTCTTAAATCTGGACAAATTTTAGACTTTTTCCAAAGGGTAGTCCACGAAAAAAGCTCAAAAATCATAAAAAATGAAAATCCAAAATCCTTTGCACTAGGCTAGGTGTGATGCTATTCAGGCCATACGTGCACAAAACGCCCACCCGGGATGTCCAAATAGCCCCGGAATTACAGTAATGTGCCTTACAACATGAGGTACGGACACACGTTCGTTATTTTGGGCATAACGAGAGTTGCATTCGTCCGATCGGGGCATTATAGTACTCTTTAGAAAGCTAACTTCAACAACTATGACTTTACTAAGGATGTTTTCTGAGAAATCCTTCTCGAAAATGGCCAAAAAAATCATTCTTCCTAGGTCTGAAATCTGGACTAATTTTGGAATTTTTCCAAAGTGGGTAGTCCACGAAAAAATCTGAAAATCATAAAAAATGAAAATCCAAAATCCTTTGCACTAGGCAAGATGTGATTCTATTCAGGCCATACGAGGACAAAACGCCCACCCGGGATGTCCAAATTGCCCCGGAATTACAGTAATGTACCTTACAACGTGAGTTACGGACACACGCTCGATATTTTTGGCATAACGAGAGTGGCGTTGGTCTGATCGAGGCATTTGAGCACTCTTTAGAAAGCTAACTTCAAGGGCAACGACTTTACTAGGAAGTTTTCTGAGAAATCCTCCTTGAAAATGGCCAAAATCCTTTGCACTAGGCAAGATGTGATGCTTTTCAGGCCATACGTGCACAAAACGCCCACCCGGGATGTCCAAATAGCCCGGAATTACAGTAATGTGCCTTACAACAAGAGTTACGAACAAGCTCGGTATTTTGGGCATAACGAGAGTTGCGTTGGTCCGATCGGGGCATTATAGCACTCTTTAGAAAGCTAATTTCAATAGCTACGACTTTATTGAGGATGTTTTCTGAGATATTCTCCTCAAAATGGCCAAAAAAATCATTTTTCCTAGGTCTGAAATCTGGACAAATTTTGGACTTTTTCCAAAGGGGGTAGTCCACGAAAAATGCTCAAAAATCATAAAAAATGAAAATCCAAAATCCTTTGCACTAGGCAAGGTGTGATGCTATTCAGGCGATACGTGCACAAAACGCCCACCCGCGATGTCGAAATAGCCCTGGAATTACAGTAATGTACCTTACAACAAGAGTTACGCATACACGCTCGGTATTTTAGCATAACGAGAGTTGTGTTGGTACGATCGATGCATTTGAGCACTCTTTAGAAAGCTAACTTCAACAGCTATGAATTTACTGCGGGTGTTTTCTGAGAAATCCTCCTCAAAATGGCAAAAAAAATCATTTTTTCTAGGTCTAAAATCTGGACAAATTTTGGACTTTTTCCAAAGGGGTAGTCCACGAAAAAAGCTCAAAAATCATAAAAAATGAAAATAGAAAATCCTTCGCACCAGGCAAGGTGTGATGCTATTAAGGCCATAAGTGCACAAAACGCCCACCCGAGATGTTCAAATAGCCCCGGAATTACAGTAATGTGCCTTACAAAAGGAGTTAAGGACACACGCTCGGTATTTTGGGAATAACGAGAGATGCGTTGGTCCGATCGGGGCATTATAGCACTCTTTAGAAAGCTAACTTCAAGAGCTACGTCTTTTCTAGGGATGTTTTCTGAGAAATCCTCCTCGAAATGGCTAAAAAAATCATTTTTCCTAGGTCTGAAATCTGGACAAATTTTGGCATTTTTCCAAAGGGGGTAGTCCAGGAAAAAGCTCAAAAATCATAAAAAATGAAAATCCAAAATCCTTTGCACTAGGCAAGGTGTGATGCTATTCAGGCCATACGTGCACAAACGCCCACCCGGGATGTCCAAATAGCCCCGAAATTACAGAAATGTGCCTTACAACATGAGTTACGAATAAACTCTCGGTATTTTGGGCATAACGAGAGTTGCGTTGGTCCGATCGGGGCAATTGAGCACTCTTTAGAAAGCTAACTTAAAGAGCTACGAGTTTACTAAGGATGTTTTCTAAGAAATCCTCCTAAAAAATGGCCAAAAAATCATTTTTCCTAGGTTTGAAATCTGGACACATTTTGGACATTTTCCAAAGGGGGTAGTCCACGAAAAAATCTCAAGATCATAAAAAATGAAAATCCAAAATCCTTTGCACTAGGCAAGGTGTGATGCTATTCAGGCCATACGTGCACAAAACGGCCACCCGGGATGTCCAAATAGCCCCGGAATTACAGTAATGTGCCTTAAATCAGGAGTTACGGACAGACGCTCGGTATTTTGGTCATAACGAGAGTTGCATTGGTTTTATCGGGGCATTATAGCACTCATTAGAAAGCTAACTTCAAGAGCTACGACTTTACTAAAGATGTTTTCTGAGAAATCCTCCTCGAAATGGACAAAAAAATCATTTTTCCTAGGTCTGAAATCTGGAAACATTTGGACTTTTTCCAAAGGGGGTAGTCCACGAAAAAAGCTCAAAATCATAAAAAATAAAAATCCAAAATCCTTTTCATAGGCAAGGTGTGATGCTATTCTGGCCATACGTGCACAAAACACCACCCGCGATGTCCAAATAGCCCCGGAATTACAGTAATGTGCCTTACCAAAGGAGTTACGGACACACGCTAGGTATTTTGGGCATAACGAGAGTTGCGTTGGTCCGATCGGGGCATTATAGAACTCTTTAGAAAGTTAACTTCAAGAGCTACTACATTACTAAGGATGTTTTCTGAGAAATCCTCCTCGAAAATGGAGAAAACAATTATTTTTCCTGGGTCTGAAATCTGGACAAATTTTGGACTTTTTGTAAAGGGTGTAGTCCACGAAAAAATCTCAAAATCATAAAAAAATGAAAATCCAAAATCCTTTGCACTAGGCAAGATGTCATTCTATTCAGGCCATACGTGCAAAAACACCCACCCGGGATGTCCAACTTGCCCCGGCATTACAGTACTGTGCCTTGCAACATGAGTTACGGACACACGCTTGGTATTTTTGGCATAACGAGAGATGCATTGATCCGATCGAGGCATTTGAGCACTCTTTAGAAATCTATCTTCAAGAGCTACGAGTTTTCTAGGATGTTTTATGAGAAATCCTCCTCTAAATGGCAAAAAAATCATTTTTCCTAGGTCTGAAAGCTGGACAAATTGTGGACTTTTTCCATAGGGGGTAGTCCACGAAAAAAGGTCAAAAATCATAAAAAAGGAAAACCCAAAATCCTTTGCACTAGGCAAGGTGTGATTCTATTCAGGCCATACGTGCACAAAATGCCCTCCCGGGATGTCCAAATAGCCCCGGAATTACAGTAATGTGCCTTCCAACATGAGTTACGGATACACGCTCGGTATTTTTGGCATAACGAGAGTTGCGTTGGTCTGATCGAGGCATTTGAGCACTCTTTAGAAAGCTAACTTCAACAGCTACGAGTTTACTGAGGATGTTTTCTGAGAAATCCTCCTTGAAATGGCCAAAAAAATCATTTTCCCTAGGTCTGAAATCTGGACAAATTTTGGAATTTTTCCAAAGGGTGTAGTCCACGAAAAAAGCTCAAAAATCATAAAAAATGAAAATCCAAAATCCTTAGCACTAGGCAAGGTGTAATGTTATTCAGGCCATACGTGCACAAAACGCCCACCTAGAATGTCCAAATAGCCCCGGAATTAAAGTAATGTGCCCTACAACATGAGTTACGGACACACGCTCGGTATTTTGGGCATAACGAGAGATGCGTTGGTCCGATCGGGGCATTATAGCACTCTTTAGAAAGCTAACTTCAACAGCTACGAGTTTACTGAGGATGTTTTCTGAGAAATCCTCCTCGAAATGGCCAAAAAAATCATTATTCCTAGGTCTGAAATCTGGACAAATTTTGGATTTTTTCCAAAGGGGGTAGTCCACGAAAAAAGCTCAAAAATTATAAATAATGAAAATCCAAAATCCTTTGCACTAGGCAAGGTGTTATGCTATTCAGGCCATACGTGCACATAACGCCCACCCGGGATGTCCAAATACCCCCGGAATTACAGTAATGTGCCTTACAACATGAGATACGGACAAACGCTCGGTATTTTGGGCATAACGAGAGCTGCGTTGGTCCGATCGGGGAATTATAGGACTCTTTAGAAAGCTAACTTCAACAGATATGACTTTACTGAGGATGTTTTCTGAGAAATCCTCTTCAAAATGGCCAAAAAAAAATAGCCCTGGAATTACAGTAATGTGCCATACGCCCATACGTGCACAAAACGCCCACCCAGGATGTCCAAATAGCCCTGGAATTACAGTAATGTGCCTTACAACATGAGTTACAGATACACGCTCGGTATTTTTGGCATAACGAGAGTTGCGTTGGTCCGATCGAGGTCTTTGAGCACTCTTTAGAAAGCTAACTTCAACAACTACGTGTTTACTGAGGATGTTTTCTGAGAAATCCTCCTTGAAATGGCCAAAAAAATCATTTTTCCTAGGTCTGAAATCTGGACAAATTTTGAACTTTTTTCAAAGGGGGTAGTCCACGAAAAAAGTTCAAAAATCATAAAAAATGAAAATCCAAAATCCTTTGCACTAGGCAAGGTGTGATGCGATTCAGGCCATACGAGCACAAAACGCCCACCCGGGATGTCCAAATAGCCCCGGAATTACAGTAATGTACCATACAACATGAGTTACGGACACACGCTCGGTATTTTTGGCATAACGAGAGATGCGTTGGTCCGATCGAGGCATTTGTGCACTCTTTTGAAAGCTAACTTCAAGGGCTACGACTTTACTAGGATGTTTTATGAGAAATCCTACTCGAAAATGGCAAAAAAAATCATTTTTCCTAGGTCTGAAATCTGGACAAATTTTGGACTTTTTCCAAAGGGGGGAGTCCACGAAAAAAGCTCAAAAATCATAAAAAATAAAAATCCAAAATCCTTTGCACTAGGCAAGTTGTGATGCTATTCAGGCCATACGTGTACAAAACGCCCACCCGGGATTTTCAAATAGCCTCGGAATTACAGTAATGTGCCTTACAAAAGAAGTTATTGATACACGCTCGGTATTTTGGGCATAACGAGAGCTGCGTTAGTCCGATCGGGGCATTATAGCACTCTTTAGAAATCTAATTTCAAGAGCTACGACTTTTCTAGGGATGTTTTCTGAGAAATCCTCTTCGAAATGGCCAAAAAAATCATTTTTCCTAGATCTGAAATTTGGACAAATTTTGGCATTTTCTCAAAGGGGTAGTTCAGGAAAAAAGCTAAAAAATCATAAAAAATGAAAATCCAAAATCCTTTGCACTAGGCAAGGTGTGATGCTATTCACGCCATACGTGCACAAAACGCCCACCCGAGATGTCCAAATAGCCCCGGAATTACAATAATGTGCCTTACAACATGAGTTACGAATACACGCTCGATATTTTTGGCATAACGAGAGTTGCGGTTGTCTAATCGGGGCATTTGAGCACTCTTTAGAAAGCTAACTTCAAGAGCTACGACTTTACTATGGATGTTTTCTAAGAAATCCTCCTCAAAAATAGCCAAAAAAAAATCATTTTCCTAGGTCTGAAATCTGGACACATTTTGGACTTTTTCCAAAGGGGGTAGTCCACGAAAAAATCTCAAAATCATAAAAAATGAAAATCCAAAATCCTTTGCACTAGGCAAGGTGTGATTTTATTCAATCTATACGTGCACAAAACGCCCACCCGGGATGTCCAAATAGGCCCAGAATTACAGTAATGTGCCTTACAACAGGAGTTATGGACACATGCCCGGTATTTGGGGTATAACGAGAGTTTCGTTGGTCCGATCGGGACATTATAGCACTCTTTAGAAAGCTAACTTAAGAGCAACGACTTTTCTAAGGATGTTTCCCGAGAAATCCTCTTCCAAAATGGCCAAAAAATCATTTTTCCTAGGTCTGAAATCTGGAGAAATTTTGGAATTTTTCTAAAGGGGGTAGTCCACGAAAAAATATCAAAATCATAAAAAATGAAAATCCAAAATCTTTTGCACTAGGCAAGGTGTGATGTTATTCAGGCCATACGTGCACAAAACGCCCACCCGGGATGTCCAAATAGCCCCGGAATTACAGTAATGTGCCTTACAACATGAGTTACGGACACACGATCGGTATTTTGGGCATAACGAGAGATGCGTTGGTCCGATCGGGGCATTATAGCACTCTTTAGAAAGCTAACTTCAACAGCTACGAGTTTACTGAGGATGTTTTCTGAGAAATCCTCCTCGAAATGGCCAAAAAAATCATTTTTCCTAGGTCTGAAATCTGGACAAATTTTGGATTTTTTCCAAAGGGGGTAGTCCACGAAAAAAGCTCAAAAATTATAAATAATGAAAATCCAAAATCCTTTGCACTAGGCAAGGTGTGATGCTATTCAGGCCATACATGCACAAAACGCCCACCCGAGATGTCCAAATAGCCCCGGAATTACAGTAATGTGCCTTACAACATGAGTTATGAATACACGCTCGGTATTTTGGGCATAACGAGAGTTGCGTTGGTCCGATCGGGGAATTATAGGACTCTTTAGAAAGCTAACTTCAATAGATATGACTTTACTGAGGATGTTTTTTGAGAAATCCTCCTCAAAATGGCAAAAAAAAATCATTTTTCCTAGGTCTGAAATCTGGACAAATTTTGGATTTTTTCCAAAGGGGGTAGTCCACGAAAAAAGCTAAAAAATAATAAAAAATGAAAATCCAAAATCCTTTACACTAGGCAAGGTTTGATGTTATTCAGGCCATACGTGCACAAAACGCCTACCTGGAATGTCCAAATAGCCCCGGAATTACAGTAATGCTCCTTACAACATGAGTTACAGACATACACTCGGTATTTTGGGCATAACGAGAGCTGCGTTGGTCCGATCGGGGCATTATAGCACTCTTTAAAAAGCTAACTTCAACAGCTACGACTTTACTGAAGATGTTTTCTGAGAAATCCTCCTCAAAAATGGCCAAAAAAATAATTTTTCCTAGGTCTGAAAGCTGGACTAATTTTGGACTTTTTCCAATGGGGGTAGTCCAGGAAAAAAGCTCAAAAATCATAAAAAATAAAAATCCAAAATCCTTTGCACTAAGCAAGGTGTGATGCTATTCAGGCCATACGTGCACAAAACGCCTACCCGAGATGTCCAAATAGCCCCGGAATTACAGTAATGTGCCTTACAACATGAGTTACGAATACACGCTCGGTATTTTTGGCATAACGAGGGTTGTCTCATCGGGGCATTTGAGCACTCTTTAGAAAGCTAACTTCAAGAGCTACGACTTTACTAAGGATGTTTTCTAAGAAATCCTCCTCAAAAATGGCCACAAAAAATCATTTTTCCTAGGTCTGAAATCTGGACACATTTTGGACATTTTCCAAAGGGGGTAGTCCACGAAGAAATCTCAAAATCATAAAAAATGAAAATCCAAAATCCTTTGCACTAGGAAAGGTGTGATCCTATTCAATCTATACGTGCACAAAACGCCTACCTGGGATGTCCAAATAGCCCCGGAATTACAGTAATGTGCCTTACAACATGAGTTACGGACACACGCTTGGTATTTTTGGGATAACGAGAGATGCATTGATCCGATCGAGGCATTCGAGCACTCTTTAGAAAGCTATCATCAAGAGCTACGAGTTTTCTGGGATGTTTTATGAGAAATCCTCCTCGAAATGGCCAAAAAAATCATTTTTTCTAGGTCTAAAAGCTAGACGAATTTTGGACTTTTTCCAAAGGGGGTAGTCCATGAAAAAAGATAAAAAATCATAAAAAATTAAAATCCAAAATCCTTTGCACTAGTAAAAGGTGTGATGCTATTCAAGCCATACGTGCACAAAACGCCTACCCGGGATGTCCAAATAGCCCCGGAATTATAGTAATGTGCCTTACAACATGAGTTACGGATACACGCTCGGTATTTTTGGCATAACGATAGTTGCGTTGGTCCGATCGAGGCATTTGAGCACTCTTTAGAAAGCTAACTTCCACAGCTACGAGTTTACTGAGGATGTTTTATGAGAAATCCTCCTTGAAATGGCCAAAAAAATCATTTTCCCTAGGTCTGAAATCTGGAAAAATTTTGGACTTTTTCCAAAGGGTGTAGTCCACGAAAAAAGCTCAAAAATTATAAATAATGAAAATACAAAATCCTTTGCACTAGGCAAGGTGTGATGCTATTCAGGCGATACGTGCACAAAACGCCTACCCGGGATGTCTAAATAGCCCCGGAATCACAGTAATGTGCCTTACAACAAGAGTTACGCATACACGCTCGGTATTTTTGGCATAACGAGAGTTGCGTTGGTCCGATCGAGGCATTTGAACACTCTTTAGAAAGCTAACTTCAACAGCTACCAATTTACTGCGGATGTTTTCCGAGAAATTTTCCTCGAAATGGCAAAAAAAACATTTTTCCTAGGTCTAAAATCTGGACAAATTTTGGACTTTTTCCAAAGGGGGTAGTCCACGAAAAAATCTCAAAAATCATAAAAATTGAAAATCCAAAATCCTTTGCACTAGGCTAGGTGTGATGGTATTCAGGCCATACGAGCACAAAACGCCCACCCGGTATGTCCATATAGCCCCGGAATTACAGTAACGTACCGTACAACATGAGTTACGGACACACGCTCGGTATTTTTGGCATAACGAGAGCTGCGTTGGTCCGATCGAGGCATTTGTGCACTCTTTAGAAAGATAACTTCAAGGGCTACGACTTTACTAGGATGTTTTCTGAGAAATCCACCTCGAAAATGGCCAAAAAAATCATTTTTCCTAGGTCTGAAATCTGGAAACATTTTGGACTTTTTCCAAAGGGGGTAGTCCACGAAAAAAGCTCAAAAATCGTAAAAAATGAAAATAGAAAATCCTTTGCAGCAGGCAAGGTGTGATGCTATTCAGGCCATACGTGCACAAAACGCCCACCCGAGATGTTCAAATAGCCCCGGAATTACAGTAATGTACCTTACATTAGGAGTTACGGACACACGCTCGGTATTTTGGGCATAACGAGAGATGCGTTGGTCCGATCGGGGCATTATAGCACTCTTTAAAAAGCTAACTTCAAGAGATACGACTTTTTAAGGGATGTTTTCTGAGAAATCCTCCTCGAAATGGCCAAAAAAAATCATTTTTCCTAGGTCTGAAATCTGGACAAATTTTGGCATTTTTCCAAAGGGGGTTGTCCAGGAAAAAAGCTCAAAAATCATAAAAAATGAAAATCCAAAATCCTTTGCACTAGGCAAGGTGTGATGCTATTCAGGCCATACGTGCACAAAACGCCCACCCGAGATGTCCAAATAGCCCCGGAATTACAGAAATGTGCCTTACAACATGAGTTACGAATACACTCTCGGTATTTTTGGCATAACGAGAGTTGCGTTGGTCCGATCGGGGCATTTGAGCACTCATTAGAAAGCTAACTTCAAGAGCTACGACTTTACTAAAGATGTTTTCTGAGAAATCCTCCTCGAAATGGACAAAAAAAATCATTTTTCCTAGGTCCTAAATTTGGAAACATTTGGACTTTTTCCAAAGAGGGTAGGCCACGAAAAAAGCTCAAAATCATAAAAAGTAAAAATCCAAAATCCTTTGCACTAGGAAAGGTGTGATGCTATTCAGGCCATACGTGCACAAAACGCCCACCCGCGATGTCCAAAGAGCCCCGGAAATACAGTAATGTGCCTTACTACAGGAGTTTCGGACAAACGCTAGGTATTTTGGGCATAACGAGAGTTGCGTTGGTCCGATCGGGGCATTATAGAACTCTTTAGAAAGTTAACTTCAAGACCTACTACTTTACTAAGGATGTTTTCTGAGAAATCCTCCTCAAAAATGGCGAAAAAAATTATTTTTCCTAGGTCTGAAATCTGGACAAATTTTGGACTTTTACCAAAGGGGGTATTCCACGAAAAAATCTCAAAATCATAAAAAATGAATATCCAAAATCCTTTGCAATAGGCAAGATGTGATGCTATTCAGGCCATAAATGCAAAAACGCCCACCCGGGATCTCCAAATAGCCCCGGAATTACAGTAATGTGCCTTGCAACATGAGTTACTGACACACGCTTGGTATTTTTGGCATAACGAGAGATGCATTAATCTGATCGAGGCATTTGAGCACTTTTTAGAAATCTATCTTCAAGAGCTACGAGTTTACTAGGATGTTTTCTGAGAAATCCTCCTCGAAATGGCAAAAAAAAAATTTTTCCTAGGTCTAAAATCTGGACAAATTTTTGACTTTTTTCCAAAAGCGGTAGTCCACGAAAAAAGCTCAAAAATCATAAAAAATGAAAATTCAAAATCCTTTGCACTAGGCAAGGTGTGATGCTATTCAGTCCATACGCCCATACGTGCACAAAACGCCCACCCGGGATGTCCAAATAGCCCTGGAATTACAGTAATGTGCCTTACAACATGAGTTACAGATACACGCTCGGTATTTTTGGCAAAACGAGAGTTGCGTTGGTCCGATCGAGGTCTTTGAGCACTCTTTAGAAAGCTAACTTCAACAACTACGTGTTTACTGAGGATGTTTTCTGAGAAATCCTCCTTGAAATGGCCAAAAAAATCATTTTTCCTAGGTCTGAAATCTGGACAAATTTTGAACTTTTTTCAAAGGGGGTAGTCCACGAAAAAAGCTCAAAAATCATAAAAAATGAAAATCCAAAATCCTTTGCACTAGGCAAGGTGTGATGCGATTCAGGCCATACGAGCACAAAACGCCCACCCGGGATGTCCAAATAGCCCCGGAATTACAGTAATGTACCATACAACATGAGTTACGGACACACGCTCGGTATTTTTGGCATAACGAGAGATGCGTTGGTCCGATCGAGGCATTTGTGCACTCTTTAGAAAGCTAACTTCAAGGGCTACGACTTTACTAGGATGTTTTATGAGAAATCCTACTCGAAAATGGCAAAAAAAAATCATTTTTCCTAGGTCTGAAATCTGGAAAAATTTTGGACTTTTTCCAAAGGGGGGAGTCCACGAAAAAAGCTCCAAAATCATAAAAAATAAAAATCCAAAATCCTTTGCACTAGGCAAGTTGTGATGCTATTCAGGCCATACGTGTACAAAACGCCCACCCGAGATTTTCAAATAGCCTCGTAATTACAGTAATGTGCCTTACAAAAGAAGTTATTGATACACGCTCGGTATTTTGGGCATAACGAGAGCTGCGTTAGTCCGATCGGGGCATTATAGCACTCTTTAGAAATCTAATTTCAAGAGCTACGACTTTTCTAGGGATGTTTTCTGAGAAATCCTCTTCGAAATAGCCAAAAAAATCATTTTTCCTAGATCTGAAATTTGGACAAATTTTGGCATTTTCCCAAAGGGGTAGTTCAGGAAAAAAGCTAAAAAATCATAAAAAATGAAAATCCAAAATCCTTTGCACTAGGCAAGGTGTGATTCTATTCAATCTATACATGCACAAAATGCCCACCCGGGATGTCCAAATAGGCCCAGAATTACAGTAATGTGCCTTACAACAGGAGTTATGGACACATGCTCGGTATTTGGGGTATAACGAGAGTTTCGTTGGTCCGATCGTGACATTATAGCACTCTTTAGAAAGCTAACTTAAGAGCAACGACTTTTCTAAGGATGTTTCCCGAGAAATCCTCTTCCAAAATGGCCAAAAAATCATTTTTCCTAGGTCTGAAATCTGGAGAAATTTTGGAATTTTTCTAAAGGGGGTAGTCCACGAAAAAATATCAAAATCATAAAAAATGAAAATCCAAAATCTTTTGCACTAGGCAAAGTGTGATGTTATTCAGGCCATACGTGCACAAAACGCCCACCCGGGATGTCCAAATAGCCCCGGAATTACAGTAATGTGCTTTACAACAGGAGTTACGGACAAACGCTCGGTATTTTGGTCATAACGAGAGTTACGTTGGTCCGATCGGGGCATTATAGCACTCGTTAGAAAGCTTACTTCAAGAGCTACAACTTTACTACAGATGTTTTATGAGAAATCCTCCTCGAAATGGCCAAATTAATCATTTTTCCTAGGTCTGAAATCTGGAAACATTTGGACTTTTTCCAAAGGGGTAGTCCACGAAAAAAGCTCAAAATCATAAAAAATAAAAATCCAAAATACTTTGCACTAGGCAAGGTGTGATGCTATTCAGGCCATACGTGCACAAAACGCCCACCCGCGATGTCCAAATAGCCCCGGAATTACAGTAATGTGCCTTACTACAGGAGTTACGGACACACACTCGGTATTTTGGGCATAACGAGAGTTGCATTGGTCCGATCGGGGCATTATCGAACTCTTTAGAAAGTTAACTTCAAGAGCTACTACTTTACTAAGGATGTTTTCTGAGAAATCCTCCTCGAAAATGGCCAAAAAAATTATTTTTCCTAGGTCTGAAATCTGGACAAATTTTGGACTTTTTCTAAAGGGTGTGTGTAGTCCACGAAAAAAATCTCAAAATCATAAAAAATGAAAACCCAAAATCCTTTGCACTAGGCAAGATGTCATGCTATTCAGGCCATACGTGCAAAAACACCCACCCGGGATGTCCAAATTGCCCCGGAATTACAGTAATGTGCCTTGCAACATGAGTTATGGACACACGCTTGGTATTTTTGGCATAACGAGAGATGCATTGTTCCGATCGAGGCATTTGAGCACTCTTTAGAAAGCTATCTTCAAGAGCTACGAGTTTTCTAGGACGTTTTATGAGAAATCTTCCTCGAAATGGCTAAAAAAAATCATTTTTCCTAGGTCTGAAGGCTGGACAAATTTTAGACTTTTTCCAAAGGGGGTAGTCCACGAAAAAAGATAAAAAATCATAAAAAATGAAAATCCAAAATCCTTTGCACTAGGCAAGGTGTGATGCTATTCAGGCCATACATGCACAAAACGCCCACCCGGGATGTCCAAATAGCCCCGGAATTACAGTAACGTGCCTTACAACATGGGTTACGGATACACGCTCGGTATTTTTTGCATAACGACAGTTGCGTTGGTCCGATCGAGGCATTTGAGCACTCTTTAGAAAGCTAACTTCTGCAGCTACGAGTTTACTGAGGATGTTTTCTGTGAAATCCTCCTTGAAATGGCCAAAAAAATCATTATCCCTAGGTCTGAAATCTGGACAAATTTTGGATTTTTTCCAAAGGCGGTAGTCCAGGAAAAAAGCTCAAAAATCATAAATAATAAAAATCCAAAATCCTTTGCACTAGGCAAGGTTTGATGCTATTCAGGCCATACGTGCACAAAACTCCCACCCGAGATGTCCAAATAGCCCCGGAATTACAGTAATGTTCCTTACAACATGAGTTACGGACACACGCTCGGTATTTTGGGCATAACGAGAGTTGCGGTTGTCTGATCAGGCATTTGAGCACTCTTTAGAAAGCTAACTTCAATAGCTACGACTTTACTAAGGATGTTTTCTAAGAAATCCTCATCAAAAATGGCCAAAAAAATCATTTTCCCTAGGTCTGAAATCCGGACAAATTTTGTACTTTTTCCAAAGGGTGTAGTCCACGAAAAAAGCTCAAAAATCATAAAAAATGAAAATCCAAAATCCTTTGCACTAGGCAAGGTGTAAAGCTATTCAGGCCATATGTGTACAGAACGCCCACCTGGAATGTCCAAATAGCCCCGGAATTACAGTAATGTGCCTTACAACATGAGTTACGGACTCACGCTCGGTATTTTGGGTATAACGAGAGATGCATTGGTCCGATCGGGGCATTATAGCACTCTTTAGAAAGCTAACTTCAACAGCTACGAGTTTACTGAGGATGTTTTCTGAGAAATCCTCCTCGAAAATGGCCAAAAAAATCATTTTTCCTAGGTCTGAAATCTGGACAAATTTTGGACTTTTTCCAAAGGGGGTAGTCCACGAAAAAAGCTCAAAAATCATAAATGAAAATAGAAAATCCTTTGCACCAGGCAAGGTGTGATGCTATTCAGGCCATACGTGCACATAACACCCACCCGGGATGTCCAAATAGCCCTGGAATTACAGTAATGTGCCTTACAACATGAGTCACAGACACACGCTCGGTATTTTGGACATAACGAGAGTTGCGTTGGTCCGATCGGGGCATTATAGCACTCTTTAGAAAGCTAACTTCAACAGCTACGAGTTTACTGAGGATGTTTTCTGAGAAATCCTCCTCGAAAATGGCAAAAAAAAATCATTTTTCCTAGGTCTGAAATCTTGACAAATTGTGGACTTTTCCAAAGGGGGTAGTCCATGAAAAAAGCTCAAAAATCATAAAAAAATGAAAATAGAAAATCCTTTGCACCAGGCAAGGTGTGATGCTATTCAGGCGATACGTGCACAAAACGCCCACCCGAGATGTTCAAATAGCCCCGGAATTACAATAATGTGCCTTACAAAAGGAGTTACGGACACACCCTCGGTATTTTTGGAATAACGAGAGATGCGTTGGTCCGATCGGGGCATTATAGGACTCTTTAGAAAGCTAACTTCAAGAGCTACGACTTTTCTAGGGATATTTTTTGAGAAATCCTCCTCGAAATGGCAAAAAAAAATCATTTTTCCTAGGTCTGAAATCTGGATAAATTTTGGCATTTTTCCAAAGGGAGTAGTCTAGGAAAAAAGCTCAAAAATCATAAAAAATGAAAATCCAAAATCCTTTGCACTAGGCAAGGTGTGATGCTATTCAGGCCATACGTGCACAAAACGCCCACCCGAGATGTCCAAATAGCCCCGAAATTACAGAAATGTGCCTTATAACATGAGTTACGAATACACTCTAAGTATTTTTGGCATAACGAGAGTTGCGTTAGTCCGATCGGGGCATTTGAGCACTCTTTAGAAAGCTAACTTCAAGAGCTACGACTTTAATAATGATGTTTTCTAAGAAATCCTCCTAAAAATAGCCAAAAAAATCATTTTTCCTAGGTCTGAAATCTGGACACATTTTGGACTTTTTCCAAAGGGGGTAGTCCACGAAAAAATCTCAAAATAATAAAAAATGAAAATCTAAAATCCTTTGCACTAGGCAAGGTGTGATGCTATTCAGGCCATACGTGCACAAAACGCCCACCCGGGATGTGCAAATAGCCCCGGAATTACAGTAATGTGCCTTACATCAGGTGTTACGGACAGACGCTCGGTATTTTGGTCATAACGAGAGTTGGATTGGTTTTATCGGGGCATTATAGCACTCGTTAGAAAGCTAACTTCAAGAGCTATGACTTTACTAAAGATGTTTTCTGAGAAATCCTCCTCGAAATTCAAAAAAAATCATTTTTCCTAGTTCAGAAATTTGGAAACATTTGGACTTTTTCCAAAGGGGGTAGTCCACGAAAAAAGCTCAAAATCATAAAAAATAAAAATCCAAAATCCTTTGCAATAGGCAAGGTGTGATGCTATTCAGGCCATACGTGCACAAAACGCCCACCCGCGATGTCCAAATACCCCGGAATTACAGTAATGTGCCTTATAACATGAGTTACGGATACACGCTCGGTATTTTGGTCATAACGAGAGTTGTGTTGGTCCGATCGGGGCATTATAGCACTCTTTAGAAAGATAACTTCAAGAGCTACAACATTACTAAAGATGTTTTATGAGAAATCCTCCTCGAAATGGCCAAATAAATCATTTTTCCTAGGTCTGAAATCTGGAAACATTTGGACTTTTTACAATGGGTGTAGTCCACGAAAAAAGCTCAAAATCATAAAAAATAAAAATCCATAATCCTTTGCACTAGGCAAGGTGTGATGCTATTCAGGCCATACGTGCACAAAACGCTCACCCGCGATGTCCAAATAGCCCCGGAATTACAGTAATGTGCCTTACTACAGGAGTTACGGACACATGCTCGGTATTTTGGGCATAACGAGAGTTGCGTTGGTCCGATCGGGGCATTATAGAACTCTTTAGAAAGTTAACTTCTAGAGCTACTACTTTACTTCGGATGTTTTCTGAGTAATCCTTCTCGAAAATGGCCAAAAAATTATTTTTCCTAGGTCTGAAATCTGGACAAATTTTGGACTTTTTCTAAAGAGTGTAGTCCACGAAAAAAATCTCAAAATCATAAAAAATGGAAATCCAAAATCCTTTGCACTAGGCAAGATGTCATGCTATTCAGGCCATACGTGCAAAAAAACCCACCCGGGATGTCCAAATAGCCCCGAAATTACAGTAATGTGCCTTACAACATGAGTTACAGATACACGCTCGGTATTTTTGGCATAACGAAAGTTGCGTATGTCCGATCGAGGCATTTGAGCACTCTTTAGAAAGTTAACTTCCACATCTACGAGTTTACTAAGGATGTTTTCTGAGAAATCCTCCTTGAAATGGCCAAAAAAATCATTTTCTCTAAGTCTGAAATCTGGACAAATTTTGGACTTTTTCCAAAGGGTGTAGTCCACGAAAAAAGCTAAAAAATCATAAAAAATGAAAATCCAAAATCCTTTGCACTAGGCAAGGTGTAATGCTATTCAGGCCATATGTGCACAAAACGCCCACCTGGAATGTCCAAATAGCCCCGAAATTACAGTAATGTGCCTTACAACACGAGTTACGGACACACGCTAGGTATTTTGGGCATAACGAGAGATGCGTTGGTCCGATCGGGGCATTATAGGACTCTTTAGAAAGCTAACTTCAACAGATACGACTTTACTGAGGATGTTTTCTGAGAAATCCTCCTCGAAATGGCAAAAAAATCATTTTTTCTAGGTCTAAAATCTGGACAAATTTTGGATTTTTTCCAAAGGGGGTAGTCCACGAAAAAAGCTAAAAAATCATAAAAAATGAAAATCTAAAATCCTTTGCACTAGGCAAGGTGTGATGTTATTCAGGCCATACGTGCACAAAATGCCCACCTGGGATGTCCAAATAGCCCCGGAATTACAGTAATGTGCCTTACAACATGAGTTACGGACACACGCTCGGTATTTTGGGCATAACGAGAGATGCGTTGGTCCGATCGGGGCATTATAGCACTCTTTAGAAAGCTAACTTCCACATCTACGAGTTTACTGAGGATGTTTTCTGAGAAATCCTCCTTGAAATGGCAAAAAAAAATCATTTTCCCTAGGTCTGAAATCTGGACAAATTTTGGACTTTTTCCAAAGGGTGTAGTCCACGAAAAAAGCTCAAAAATCATAAAAAATGAAAATCCAAAATCCTTTGGACTAGGCAAGGTGTAATGCTATTCAGGCCATATGTGAATAAAACGCCCACCTGGAATGTCCAAATAGCCCCGAAATTACAGTAATGTGCCTTACAACATGAGTTACGAACACACGCTCGATATTTTGGGTATAATGAGAGATGTGTTGGTCTGATCGGGGCATTATAGCACTCTTTAGAAAGCTAACTTCAACAGCTACGAGTTTAGTGAGGATGTTTTCTGAGAAATCCTCCTCGAAATGGCCAAAAAAATCATTTTTCCTAGGTCTGAAATCTGGACAAATTTTGGATTTTTTTCCAAAGGGGGTAGTCCACGAAAAAAGCTAAAAAATCATAAAAAATGAAAATCCAAAATCCTTTGCACTGGGCAAGGTGTGATGTTATTCAGGCCATACGTGCACAAAACGCCCACCTGGGATGTCCAAATAGCCTCGGAATTACAGTAATGTGCCTTGCAACATGAGTTACGGACACACGCTTGGTATTTTTGGCATAACGAGAGATGGATTGATCCGATCGAGGCATTTGAGCACTCTTTAGAAAGCTATCTTCAAGAGCTACGAGTTTTCTAGGATATTTTATGAGAAATCCTCCTCGAAATGGCCAAAAAAATCATTTTTCTTAGGTCTGAAAGCTGGACAAAATTTGGACTTTTTCCAAAGGGGGTAGTCCACGAAAAAAGATAAAAAATCATAAAAAATGAAAATCCAAAATCCTTTGCACTAGGAAAGGTGTGGATCTATTCAGGCCATACGTGCACAAAACGCCCACCCGGGATGTCCAAATAGCCACGGAATTACAGTAATGTGCCTTACAACATGAGTTACGGACACACGCTCAGTATTTTGGGCATAACAAGAGCTGCGTTGGTCCGATCTGGGCATTATAGCACTCTTTAGAGTAACTTCAACAGCTACGACTTTACTGAGGATGTTTTCTGAGAAATCCTCCTCGAAAATGGACAAAAAATCATTTTTCCTAGGTCTGAAAGCTGGACATATTTTGGACTATTTCCAAAGTGGGTAGTCCAGGAAAAAAGCTCAAAAATCATAAAAAATGAAAATCCAAAATCCTTTGCACTAGGCAAGGTGTGATGCTATTCAGGCCATACGTGCACAAAACGCCCACCCGGGATGTCCAAATAGCCCCGGAATTACAGTAATCTGCCTTACAACTTGAGTTACGGATACACGCTCGGTATTTTTGGCATAACGAGAGTTGCGTTGGTCCGATCGAGACATTTGTGCACTCTTTAGAAAGCTAACTTCAAGGGCTACGACTTTACTAGGATGTTTTCTGAGAAATCCTCCTCGAAAATGGCCAAAAAAATTATTTTTCCTAGGTCTGAAATCTGGACAAATTTTGGACTTTTTCCAAAGGGGGTAGTCCACGAAAAAAGCTCAAAAATCATAAAAAATGAAAATCCAAAATCCTTTGCATTAGGCAAGGTGTAATTCTATTCAGGCCATACGTGCACAAAACGCCCACCCGGAATGTACAAATAGCCCCGAAATTACAGTAATGTTCCTTACAACATGAGTTACGGACACACGCTCGGTATTTTGGGCATAACGAGAGCTGCATTGGTCCGATCGGGGCATTATAGCACTCTTTAGAAAGCTAACTTCAAAAGCTACGACATTACTGAGTATGTTTTCTTAGAAATCCTCCTCGAAAATGGCCAAAATAATTTTTCCTAGGTCTGAAATCTGGACAAATTTTGGATTTTTTCAAAAGGGGTAGCCCACGAAAAAAGCTCAAAAATCATAAAAAATAAAAGTCAAAATCCTTTGCACTAGGAAAGGTGTGATACTAATCAGGCCATATGTGCACAAAACGCCCACCCGGGATGTCCAAATAGCCCTGGAATTACAGTAATGTGCCTGACAACATGAGTTACGGACACACGCTCGGTATTTTGGGCATAACGAGAGCTGCGTTGGTCCGATCGGGGCATTATAGGACTCTTTAGAAACCTAACTTCAACAGCTACGACTTGACTGAGGATGTTTTCTGAGAAATCCTCCTCAAAATGGAAAAAAAAATTATTTTTCATAGGTCTGAAATCTGGACGAATTTTGGATTTTTTCCAAAGGGGTTACTCCAAGAAAAAAGCTAAAAAATCATAAAAAAATGAAAATCCAAAATCCTTTGCACTAGGCAAGGTGTGATGCTATTCAGGCCATACGTGCACATAACGCCCACCCGGGATGTCCAAATAGCCCTGGAATTACAGTAATGTGCCTTACAACATGAGTTACAGACACACGCTCGGTATTTTGGGCATAACGAGAGCTGCGTTTGTCCGATCGGGGCATTATAGCACTCTTTAGAAAGCTAACTTTAACAGCTACGACTTTACTGAGGATGTTTTCTTAGAAATCCTCATCGAAAATAGCCAAAAAAAATCATTTTTCCTAGGCTGAAAGCTGGACAAATTTTGGACTTTTTCCAAAGGGGGTAGTCTAAGAAAAAAGCTCAAAAATCATAAAAAATGAAAATTCAAAATCCGTTGCACTAGTCAAGGTGTGATGCTATTCAGGCCATACGTGCACAAAACGCCCACCCGTGATGTCCAAATAGCCCCAGAATTACAGTAATGTGCCTTACAACATGAGTTACGGACACACGCTCGGTATTTTGGGCATAACGAGAGCTGCGTTGGTCCGATCGGGGCATTATAGGACTCTTTAGAAAGCTAACTTCAACTGCTACGACTTTACTTAGTATGTTTTCTGAGAAATCCTCCTCGACATGGCCAAAAAAAATCATTTTTCTAGGTCTGAAATCTGGACAAATTTTGATTTTTTCCAAAGGGGGTAGTCTACGAAAAAAGCTAAAAAATCATAAAAAATGAAAATCCAAAATCCTTCGTACTAGGCAAGGTGTGATGCTATTCAGGCCATAAGTGCACAAAACGCCCACCCGGGATGTCCAAATAGCCCTGGAATTACAATAATGTGCTTTACAACATGAGTTACGGACACACGCTCGGTATTTTGGGCATAACGAGAGCGTGTTGGTCTGATCGGGGCATTATAGCACTCTTTAGAAAGCTAACTTCAACAGCTACGACTTTACTGAGGATGTTTTCTGAGAAATCCTCCTCAAAAATGGCAAAAAAATCATTTTTCCTAGGTCTGAAATCTGGACAAATTTTGGATTTTTTCCAAAGGGGGTAGTCCACGAAAAAAGCTAAAAAATCATAAAAAATGAAAATAAAAAATCCTTTGCACTAGGCAAGGTGTGATGCTATTCAGGCCATACGTGCACAAAACGCCCACCCGGGATGTCCAAATAGCCCCGGAATTACAGTAATGTGCCTTACAACATGAGTTACGGACACACGCTCAGTATTTTGGGCATAACAAGAGCTGCGTTGGTCCGATCTGGGCATTATAGCACTCTTTAGAAAGGTAACTCAACAGCTACGACTTTATTGGGGATGTTTTCTGAGAAATCCTCCTCGAAAATGACCAAAAAAATCATTTTTCCTAGGGCTGAAATCTGGACAAATTTTGGATTTTTTCCAAAGGGGGTAGTCCACGAAAAAAGATAAAAAATCATAAATAATGAAAATCCAAAATCCTTTGCATTAGGCAAGGTGTGATGCTATTCAGGCCATACGTGCACAAAACGCCCACACGGGATGTCCAAATAGCCTCGGAATTACAGTAATGTGCCTTACAACATGAGTTACAGACACACACTCGGTATTTTGGGCATAACGAGAGCTGCGTTGGTCCGATCGGGGTATTATAGGAGTCTTTAGAAAGCTAACTTCAACAACTACGACTTTACTGAGAATGTTTTCTGAGAAATCCTCCTTGAAATGGCCAAACAAAATCATTTTTCCTAGGTATGAAATCTTGAAGAATTTTGGATTTTCTCCAAAGGGGGTAGTCCACGAAAAAAGCTAAAAAATCATAAAAAAAATGTAAATCCAAAAACCTTTGCACCAGGCGAGGTGTGATGCTATTCAGGCCATACGTGCACAAAACGCCCACCCGGGATGTCCAAATAGCCCCTGTATTACAATAATGTTTCTTACAACATGAGTTACGGACACACGCTCGGTATTTTGGGCATAACGAGAGCTGCGTTGGTCCGATCGGGGCATTATAGAACTCTTTAGAAAGTTAACTTCAATAGCTACGACTTTACTGAGGATGTTTTTTTAGAAATCCTCCTCGAAAATGGAAAAAAAATTATTTTTCCTAGGTCTGAAATCTGGACAAATTTTGGATTTTTTCCAAAGGGGGTAGTCCACGAAAAAAGCTCAAAAATCATAAATAATGAAAATCCAAAATCCTTTGCACTAGGCAAGGTGTGATGCTATTCAGGCCATACGTGCACAAAATGCCCACCCGGAATGTCCAAATAGCCCCGGAATTATAGTAATGTGCCTTAGACCTTGAGTTACGGACACACGCTCGGTATTTTGGGCATAACGACAGCTGCGTTTGTCCGATCAGGGCATTATAGGACTCTTTAGAAAGCTAACTTCAATTACTTCGACTTTACTAAGTATGTTTTCTGAGAAATATTCCTCGAAATGGCCAAACAAAATCATTTTTCCTAGGTCTGAAATCTGGACAAATTTTGGATTTTCTCCAAAGGGGGTAGTCCACGAAAAAAGCTAAAAACTCATAAAAATTGAAAATCCAAAATCATTTGCACTAGGCAAGGTGGGATGCTATTCAGGCCATACGTGCACAAAAAGCCCACCCGGGATGTCCAAATAGCCCCGGAATTACAGTAATCTGCCTTACAACTTGAGTTAAGGATACACGCTCGGTATTTTTGGCATAACGAGAGTTGCGTTGGTCCGATCGAGACATTTGTGCAGTCTTTAGAAAGCTAACTTCAAGGGCTACGACTTTACTAGGATGTTTTCTGACAAATCCTCCTCGAAAATGGCCAAAAAAATCATCTTTCCTAGGTCTGAAATCTGGACAAATTTTGGACTTTTCCCAAAGGGGGTAGTCCACGAAAAAAGCTCAAAAATCATAAAAAATGAAAATCCAAAATCCTTTGCATTAGGCAAGGTGTAATTCTATTCAAGCCATACGTGCACAAAACGCCCACCCGGAATGTACAAATAGCCCCGGATTACAGTAATGTGCCTTACAACATGAGTTACGGACACACGCTCGGTATTTTGGGCATAACGAGAGCTGCATTGGTCCGATAGGGGCATTATAGCACTCTATAAAAGCTAACTTCAAAAGCTACGACTTTACTGAGTATGTTTTCTTAGAAATCCTCCTCGAAAATGGCCAAAATAATTTTTCCTAGGTCTGAAATCTGGACAAATTTTGGATTTTTTCCAAAGGGGGTAGCCCACGAAAAAAGCTCAAAAATCATAAAAAATGAAAATCCAAAATCCTTTGCACTAGGCAAGGTGTGATGCTAATCAGGCCATATGTGCACAAAACGCCCACCCGGGATGTCCAAATAGCCCTGGAATTACAGTAATTTGCCTTACAACATGAGTTACGGACACACGCTCCGTATTTTGGGCATAACGAGAGCTGCGTTGGTCCGATCGGGGCATTATAGGAGTCTTTAGAAAGCTAACTTAAACAGCTACGACTTGACTGAGGATGTTTTGTGAGAAATCCTCCTCGAAATGGCCAAACAAAATCATTTTTCCTAGGTATGAAATCTTGAAGAATTTTGGATTTTCTCCAAAGGGGGTAGTCCACGAAAAAAGCTAAAAAATCATGAAAAAATGTAAATCCAAAAACCTTTGCACCAGGCGAGGTGTGATGCTATTCAGGCCATACGTGCACAAAACGCCCACCCGGGATGTCCAAATAGCCCCGGTATTACAGTAATGTTTCTTACAACATGAGTTACGGACACACGCTCGGTATTTTGGGCATAACGAGAGCTGCGTTGGTCCGATCGGGGCATTATAGAACTCTTTAGAAAGTTAACTTCAATAGCTACGACTTTACTGAGGATGTTTTTTGAGAAATCCTCCTCGAAAATGGAAAAAAAATTATTTTTCCTAGTTCTGAAATCTGGACAAATTTTGGATTTTTTCCAAAGGGGGTAGTCCACGAAAAAAGATCAAAAATCATAAATAATGAAAATCCAAAATCCTTTGCACTAGGCAAGGTGTGATGCTAATCAGGCCATATGTGCACAAAACGCCCACCCGGGATGTCCAAATAGCCCTGGAATTACAGTAATGTGCCTTACAACATGAGTTACGGACACACGCTCGGTATTTTGGGCATAACGAGAGCTGCGTTGGTCCGATCGGGGCATTATAGGAGTCTTTAGAAAGCTAACTTCAACACCTACGACTTGACTGAGGATGTTTTCTGAGAAATCCTCCTCGAAATGGCCAAACAAAATCATTTTTCCTAGGTATGAAATCTTGAAGAATTTTGGATTTTCTCCAAAGGGGGTAGTCCACGAAAAAAGCTAAAAAATCATAAAAAAATGTAAATCCAAAAACCTTTGCACCAGGCGAGGTGTGATGCTATTCATGCCATACGTGCAGAAAACGCCCACCCGGGATGTCCAAATAGCCCCGGTATTACAGTAATGTTTCTTACAACATGAGTTACGGACACACGCTCGGTATTTTGGGCATAACGAGAGCTGCGTTGGTCCGATCGGGGCATTATAGAACTCTTTAGAAAGTTAACTTCAATAGCTACGACTTTACTGAGGATGTTTTTTGAGAAATCCTACTCGAAAATGGAAAAAAAATTATTTTTCCTAGTTCTGAAATCTGGAAAAATTTTGGATTTTTTCCAAAGGGGGTAGTCCACGAAAAAAGCTCAAAAATCATAAATAGTGAAAATCCAAAATCCTTTGCACTAGGCAAGGTGTGATTCTATTCAGGCCATACGTGCACAAAATGCCCACCCGGAATGTCCAAATAGCCCCGGAATTATAGTAATGTGCCTTACAACTTGAGTTACGGACACACGCTCGGTATTTTGGGCATAACGACAGCTGCGTTTGTCCGATCAGGGCATTATAGGACTCTTTAGAAAGCTAACTTCAATAGCTACGACTTTACTGAGGATGTTTTTTGAGAAATCCTACTCGAAAATGGAAAAAAAATTATTTTTCCTAGTTCTGAAATCTGGAAAAATTTTGGATTTTTTCCAAAGGGGGTAGTCCACGAAAAAAGCTCAAAAATCATAAATAGTGAAAATCCAAAATCCTTTGCACTAGGCAAGGTGTGATTCTATTCAGGCCATACGTGCACAAAACGCCCACCCGGGATGTCCAAATAGCCCCGGTATTACAGTAATGTTTCTTACAACATGAGTTACGGACACACGCTCGGTATTTTGGGCATAACGAGAGCTGCGTTGGTCCGATCGGGGCATTATAGAACTCTTTAGAAAGTTAACTTCAATAGCTACGACTTTACTGAGGATGTTTTTTGAGAAATCCTCCTCGAAAATGGAAAAAAAATTATTTTTCCTAGTTCTGAAATCTGGACAAATTTTGGATTTTTTCCAAAGGGGGTAGTCCACGAAAAAAGATCAAAAATCATAAATAATGAAAATCCAAAATCCTTTGCACTAGGCAAGGTGTGATGCTAATCAGGCCATATGTGCACAAAACGCCCACCCGGGATGTCCAAATAGCCCTGGAATTACAGTAATGTGCCTTACAACATGAGTTACGAACACACGCTCGGTATTTTGGGCATAACGAGAGCTGCGTTGGTCCGATCGGGGCATTATAGGAGTCTTTAGAAAGCTAACTTCAACACCTACGACTTGACTGAGGATGTTTTCTGAGAAATCCTCCTCGAAATGGCCAAACAAAATCATTTTTCCTAGGTATGAAATCTTGAAGAATTTTGGATTTTCTCCAAAGGGGGTAGTCCACGAAAAAAGCTAAAAAATCATAAAAAAATGTAAATCCAAAAACCTTTGCACCAGGCGAGGTGTGATGCTATTCAGGCCATACGTGCACAAAACGCCCACCCGGGATGTCCAAATAGCCCCGGTATTACAGTAATGTTTCTTACAACATGAGTTACGGACACACGCTCGGTATTTTGGGCATAACGAGAGCTGCGTTGGTCCGATCGGGGCATTATAGAACTCTTTAGAAAGTTAACTTCAATAGCTACGACTTTACTGAGGATGTTTTTTGAGAAATCCTACTCGAAAATGGAAAAAAAATTATTTTTCCTAGTTCTGAAATCTGGAAAAATTTTGGATTTTTTCCAAAGGGGGTAGTCCACGAAAAAAGCTCAAAAATCATAAATAGTGAAAATCCAAAATCCTTTGCACTAGGCAAGGTGTGATTCTATTCAGGTCATACGTGCACAAAATGCCCACCCGGAATGTCCAAATAGCCCCGGAATTATAGTAATGTGCCTTACAACTTGAGTTACGGACACACGCTCGGTATTTTGGGCATAACGACAGCTGCGTTTGTCCGATCAGGGCATTATAGGACTCTTTAGAAAGCTAACTTCAATTACTTCGACTTTACTGAGTATGTTTTCTGAGAAATCTTCCTCGAAATGGCCAAACAAAATCATTTTTCCTAGGTCTGAAATCTGGACAAATTTTGGATTTTCTCCAAAGGGGGTAGTCCACGAAAAAAGCTAAAAACTCATAAAAATTGAAAATCCAAAATCATTTGCACTAGGCAAGGTGGGATGCTATTCAGGCCATACGTGCACAAAACGCCCACCCGGGATGTCCAAATAGCCCCGGAATTACAGTAATCTGCCTTACAACTTGAGTTACGGATACACGCTCGGTATTTTTGGCATAACGAGAGTTGCGTTGGTCCGATCGAGACATTTGTGCACTCTTTAGAAAGCTAACTTCAAGGGCTACGACTTTACTAGGATGTTTTCTGACAAATCCTCCTCGAAAATGGCCAAAAAAATCATTTTTCCTAGGTCTGAAATCTGGACAAATTTTGGACTTTTTCCAAAGGGGGTAGTCCACGAAAAAAGCTCAAAAATCATAAAAAATGAAAATCCAAAATCCTTTGCATTAGGCAAGGTGTAATTCTATTCAGGCCATACGTGCACAAAACGCCCACCCGGAATGTACAAATAGCCCCGGAATTACAGTAATGTGCCTTACAACATGAGTTACAGACACACGCTCGGTATTTTGGGCATAACGAGAGCTGCGTTGGTCCGATCTGGGCATTATAGCACTCTTTAGAAAGCTAACTTCAACAGCTATGACTTTACTGAGGATGTTTTCTTAGAAATCCTCATCGAAAATTGCCAAAAAAAATCATTTTTCCTAGGTCTGAAAGCTGGACAAATTTTAGACTTTTTCCAAAGGGGGTAGTCTAAGAAAAAAGCTCCAAAATCATAAAAAATGAAAATTCAAAATCCGTTGCACTAGTCAAGGTGTGATGCTATTCAGGCCATACGTGCACAAAACGCCCACCCGGGATGTCCAAATAGCCCCAGAATTACAGTAATGTGCCTTACAACATGAGTTACGGACACACGCTCGGTATTTTGGGCATAACGAGAGCTGCGTTGGTCCGATCGGGGCATTATAGGACTCTTTAGAAAGCTAACTTCAACTGCTACGACTTTACTTAGTATGTTTTCTGACAAATCCTCCTCGACATGGCCAAAAAAAATCATTTTCCTAGGTCTGAAATCTGGACAAATTTTTATTTTTTCCAAAGGGGGTAGTCTACGAAAAAAGCTAAAAAATCATAAAAAATGAAAATCCAAAATCCTTCGCAATAGGCAAGGTGTGATGCTATTAAGGCCATAAGTGCACAAAACGCCAACCCGGGATGTCCAAATAGCCCTGGAATTACAATAATGTGCCTTACAACATGACTTACGGACACACGCTCGGTATTTTGGGCATAACGAGAGCTGCGTTGGTCCGATCGGGGCATTATAGCACTCTTTAGAAAGCTAACTTCAACAGCTACGACTTTACTGAGGATGTTTTTTGAGAAATCCTCCTCGAAAATGGAAAAAAAATTATTTTTCCTAGTTCTGAAATCTGGACAAATTTTGGATTTTTTCCAAAGGGGGTAGTCCACGAAAAAAGATCAAAAATCATAAATAATGAAAATCCAAAATCCTTTGCATTAGGCAAGGTGTGATGCTATTCAGGCCATACGTGCACAAAACGCCCACACGGGATGTCCAAATAGCCCCGGAATTACAGTAATGTGCCTTACAACATGAGTTACAGACACACACTCGGTATTTTGGGCATAACGAGAGCTGCGTTGGTCCGATCGGGGTATTATAGGAGTCTTTAGAAAGCTAACTTCAACAGCTACGACTTTACTGAGAATGTTTTCTGAGAAATCCTCCTCGAAATGGCCAAACAAAATCATTTTTCCTAGGTATGAAATCTTGAAGAATTTTGGATTTTCTCCAAAGGGGGTAGTCCACGAAAAAAGCTAAAAAATCATAAAAAAATGTAAATCCAAAAATCTTTGCACCAGGCGAGGTGTGATGCTATTCAGGCCATACGTGCACAAAACGCCCACCCGGGATGTCCAAATAGCCCCGGTATTACAGTAATGTGCCTTACAATATGAGTTACGGACACACGCTCGGTATTTTGGGCATAACGAGAGCTGCGTTGGTCCGATCGGGGCATTATAGAACTCTTTAGAAAGTTAACTTCAATAGCTACGACTTTACTGAGGATGTTTTTTATGAAATCCTCCTCGAAAATGGCAAAAAAAATTATTTTTCCTAGGTCTGAAATCTGGAAAAATTTTGGATTTTTTCCAAAGGGGGTAGTCCACGAAAAAAGCTCAAAAATCATAAATAATGAAAATCTAAAATCCTTTGCACTAGGCAAGGTGTGATGCTATTCAGGCCATACGTGCACAAAATGCCCACCCGGAATGTCCAAATAGCCCCGGAATTATAGTATGTGCCTTACAACTTGAGTTACGGACACACGCTCGGTATTTTGGGCATAACGAGAGCTGCGTTTGTCCGATCAGGGCATTATAGGACTCTTTAGAAAGCTAACTTCAATTACTTCGACTTTACTGAGTATGTTTTCTGAGAAATCTTCCTCGAAATGGCCAAACAAAATCATTTTTCCTAGGTCTGAAATCTGGACAAATTTTGGATTTTCTCCAAAGGGGGTAGTCCACGAAAAAAGCTAAAAACTCATAAAAATTGAAAATCCAAAATCATTTGCACTAGGCAAGGTGGGATGCTATTCAGGCCATACGTGCACAAAACGCCCACCCGGGATGTCCAAATAGCCCCGGAATTACAGTAATCTGCCTTACAACTTGAGTTACGGATACACGCTCGGTATTTTTGGCATAACGAGAGTTGCGTTGGTCCGATCGAGACATTTGTGCACTCTTTAGAAAGCTAACTTCAAGGGCTACGACTTTACTAGGATGTTTTCTGACAAATCCTCCTCGAAAATGGCCAAAAAAATCATTTTTCCTAGGTCTGAAATCTGGACAAATTTTGGACTTTTTCCAAAGGGGGTAGTCCACGAAAAAAGCTCAAAAATCATAAAAAATGAAAATCCAAAATCCTTTGCATTAGGCAAGGTGTAATTCTATTCAGGCCATACGTGCACAAAACGTCCACCCGGAATGTACAAATAGCCCCGGAATTACAGTAATGTGCCTTACAACATGAGTTACGGACACACGCTCGGTATTTTTGGCATAACGAGAGCTGCATTGGTCCGATAGGGGCATTATAGCACTCTTTAAAAGCTAACTTCAAAAGCTACGACTTTACTGAGTATGTTTTCTTAGAAATCCTCCTCGAAAATGGCCAAAATAATTTTTCCTAGGTCTGAAATCTGGACGAATTTTGGATTTTTTCCAAAGGGGTACTCCAAGAAAAAAGCTAAAAAATCATAAAAAAATGAAAATCCAAAATCCTTTGCACTAGGCAAGGTGTGATGCTATTCAGGCCATACGTGCACATAACGCCCACCCGGGATGTCCAAATAGCCCTGGAATTACAGTAATATGCCTTACAACATGAGTTACAGACACACGCTCGGTATTTTGGGCATAACGAGAGCTGCGTTGGTCCGATCTGGGCATTATAGCACTCTTTAGAAAGCTAACTTCAACAGCTATGACTTTACTGAGGATGTTTTCTTAGAAATCCTCATCGAAAATTGCCAAAAAAAATCATTTTTCCTAGGTCTGAAAGCTGGACAAATTTTGGACTTTTTCCAAAGGGGGTAGTCTAAGAAAAAAGCTCCAAAATCATAAAAAATGAAAATTCAAAATCCGTTGCACTAGTCAAGGTGTGATGCTATTCAGGCCATACGTGCACAAAACGCCCACCCGGGATGTCCAAATAGCCCCAGAATTACAGTAATGTGCCTTACAACATGAGTTACGGACACACGCTCGGTATTTTGGGCATAACGAGAGCTGCGTTGGTCCGATCGGGGCATTATAGGACTCTTTAGAAAGCTAACTTCAACTGCTACGACTTTACTTAGTATGTTTTCTGAGAAATCCTCCTCGACATGGCCAAAAAAAATCATTTTCCTAGGTCTGAAATCTGGACAAATTTTTATTTTTTCCAAAGGGGGTAGTCTACGAAAAAAGCTAAAAAATCATAAAAAATGAAAATCCAAAATCCTTCGCACTAGGCAAGGTGTGATGCTATTCAGGCCATAAGTGCACAAAACGCCAACCCGGGATGTCCAAATAGCCCTGGAATTACAATAATGTGCCTTACAACATGAGTTACGGACACACGCTCGGTATTTTGGGCATAACGAGAGCTGCGTTGGTCCGATCGGGGCATTATAGCACTCTTTAGAAAGCTAACTTCAACAGCTACGACTTTACTGAGGATGTTTTCTGAGAAATCCTCCTGAAAAATGGCAAAAATAATCATTTTTCCTAGGTCTGAAATCTGGACAAATTTTGAATTTTTTCCAAGGGGGGTAGTGCACGAAAAAAGCTAAAAAATCATAAAAAATGAAAATAAAAAATCCTTTGCACTAGGCAAGGTGTGATGCTATTCAGGCCATACGTGCACAAAACGCCCACCCGGGATGTCCAAATAGCCCCGGAATTACAGTAATGTGCCTTACAACATGAGTTACGGACACACGCTCAGTATTTTGGGCATAACAAGAGCTGCGTTGGTCCGATCTGGGCATTATAGCACTCTTTAGAAAGGTAACTCAACAGCTACGACTTTATTGAGGATGTTTTCTGAGAAATCCTCCTCGAAAATGACCAAAAAAAATCATTTTTCCTAGGGTTGAAATCTGGACAAATTTTGGATTTTTTCCAAAGGGGGTAGTCCACGAAAAAAGATAAAAAATCATAAATAATGAAAATCCAAAATCCTTTGCATTAGGCAAGGTGTGATGCTATTCAGGCCATACGTGCACAAAACGCCCACACGGGATGTCCAAATAGCCCCGGAATTACAGTAATGTGCCTTACAACATGAGTTACAGACACACACTCGGTATTTTGGGCATAACGAGAGCTGCGTTGGTCCGATCGGGGTATTATAGGAGTCTTTAGAAAGCTAACTTCAACAGCTACGACTTTACTGAGAATGTTTTCTGAGAAATCCTCCTCGAAATGGCCAAACAAAATCATTTTTCCTAGGTATGAAATCTTGAAGAATTTTGGATTTTCTCCAAAGGGGGTAGTCCACGAAAAAAGCTAAAAAATCATAAAAAAATGTAAATCCAAAAATCTTTGCACCAGGCGAGGTGTGATGCTATTCAGGCCATACGTGCACAAAACGCCCACCCGGGATGTCCAAATAGCCCCGGTATTACAGTAATGTGCCTTACAATATGAGTTACGGACACACGCTCGGTATTTTGGGCATAACGAGAGCTGCGTTGGTCCGATCGGGGCATTATAGAACTCTTTAGAAAGTTAACTTCAATAGCTACGACTTTACTGAGGATGTTTTTTATGAAATCCTCCTCGAAAATGGCAAAAAAAATTATTTTTCCTAGGTCTGAAATCTGGAAAAATTTTGGATTTTTTCCAAAGGGGGTAGTCCACGAAAAAAGCTCAAAAATCATAAATAATGAAAATCTAAAATCCTTTGCACTAGGCAAGGTGTGATGCTATTCAGGCCATACGTGCACAAAATGCCCACCCGGAATGTCCAAATAGCCCCGGAATTATAGTATGTGCCTTACAACTTGAGTTACGGACACACGCTCGGTATTTTGGGCATAACGAGAGCTGCGTTTGTCCGATCAGGGCATTATAGGACTCTTTAGAAAGCTAACTTCAATTACTTCGACTTTACTGAGTATGTTTTCTGAGAAATCTTCCTCGAAATGGCCAAACAAAATCATTTTTCCTAGGTCTGAAATCTGGACAAATTTTGGATTTTCTCCAAAGGGGGTAGTCCACGAAAAAAGCTAAAAACTCATAAAAATTGAAAATCCAAAATCATTTGCACTAGGCAAGGTGGGATGCTATTCAGGCCATACGTGCACAAAACGCCCACCCGGGATGTCCAAATAGCCCCGGAATTACAGTAATCTGCCTTACAACTTGAGTTACGGATACACGCTCGGTATTTTTGGCATAACGAGAGTTGCGTTGGTCCGATCGAGACATTTGTGCACTCTTTAGAAAGCTAACTTCAAGGGCTACGACTTTACTAGGATGTTTTCTGACAAATCCTCCTCGAAAATGGCCAAAAAAATCATTTTTCCTAGGTCTGAAATCTGGACAAATTTTGGACTTTTTCCAAAGGGGGTAGTCCACGAAAAAAGCTCAAAAATCATAAAAAATGAAAATCCAAAATCCTTTGCATTAGGCAAGGTGTAATTCTATTCAGGCCATACGTGCACAAAACGTCCACCCGGAATGTACAAATAGCCCCGGAATTACAGTAATGTGCCTTACAACATGAGTTACGGACACACGCTCGGTATTTTTGGCATAACGAGAGCTGCATTGGTCCGATAGGGGCATTATAGCACTCTTTAAAAGCTAACTTCAAAAGCTACGACTTTATTGAGTATGTTTTCTTAGAAATCCTCCTCGAAAATGGCCAAAATAATTTTTCCTAGGTCTGAAATCTGGACGAATTTTGGATTTTTTCCAAAGGGGTACTCCAAGAAAAAAGCTAAAAAATCATAAAAAAATGAAAATCCAAAATCCTTTGCACTAGGCAAGGTGTGATGCTATTCAGGCCATACGTGCACATAACGCCCACCCGGGATGTCCAAATAGCCCTGGAATTACAGTAATATGCCTTACAACATGAGTTACAGACACACGCTCGGTATTTTGGGCATAACGAGAGCTGCGTTGGTCCAATCTGGGCATTATAGCACTCTTTAGAAAGCTAACTTCAACAGCTATGACTTTACTGAGGATGTTTTCTTAGAAATCCTCATCGAAAATTGCCAAAAAAAATCATTTTTCCTAGGTCTGAAAGCTGGACAAATTTTGGACTTTTTCCAAAGGGGGTAGTCTAAGAAAAAAGCTCCAAAATCATAAAAAATGAAAATTCAAAATCCGTTGCACTAGTCAAGGTGTGATGCTATTCAGGCCATACGTGCACAAAACGCCCACCCGGGATGTCCAAATAGCCCCAGAATTACAGTAATGTGCCTTACAACATGAGTTACGGACACACGCTCGGTATTTTGGGCATAACGAGAGCTGCGTTGGTCCGATCGGGGCATTATAGGACTCTTTAGAAAGCTAACTTCAACTGCTACGACTTTACTTAGTATGTTTTCTGAGAAATCCTCCTCGACATGGCCAAAAAAAATCATTTTCCTAGGTCTGAAATCTGGACAAATTTTTATTTTTTCCAAAGGGGGTAGTCTACGAAAAAAGCTAAAAAATCATAAAAAATGAAAATCCAAAATCCTTCGCACTAGGCAAGGTGTGATGCTATTCAGGCCATAAGTGCACAAAACGCCAACCCGGGATGTCCAAATAGCCCTGGAATTACAATAATGTGCCTTACAACATGAGTTACGGACACACGCTCGGTATTTTGGGCATAACGAGAGCTGCGTTGGTCCGATCGGGGCATTATAGCACTCTTTAGAAAGCTAACTTCAACAGCTACGACTTTACTGAGGATGTTTTCTGAGAAATCCTCCTGAAAAATGGCAAAAATAATCATTTTTCCTAGGTCTGAAATCTGGACAAATTTTGAATTTTTTCCAAGGGGGGTAGTGCACGAAAAAAGCTAAAAAATCATAAAAAATGAAAATAAAAAATCCTTTGCACTAGGCAAGGTGTGATGCTATTCAGGCCATACGTGCACAAAACGCCCACCCGGGATGTCCAAATAGCCCCGGAATTACAGTAATGTGCCTTACAACATGAGTTACGGACACACGCTCAGTATTTTGGGCATAACAAGAGCTGCGTTGGTCCGATCTGGGCATTATAGCACTCTTTAGAAAGGTAACTCAACAGCTACGACTTTATTGAGGATGTTTTCTGAGAAATCCTCCTCGAAAATGACCAAAAAAAATCATTTTTCCTAGGGTTGAAATCTGGACAAATTTTGGATTTTTTCCAAAGGGGGTAGTCCACGAAAAAAGATAAAAAATCATAAATAATGAAAATCCAAAATCCTTTGCATTAGGCAAGGTGTGATGCTATTCAGGCCATACGTGCACAAAACGCCCACACGGGATGTCCAAATAGCCCCGGAATTACAGTAATGTGCCTTACAACATGAGTTACAGACACACACTCGGTATTTTGGGCATAACGAGAGCTGCGTTGGTCCGATCGGGGTATTATAGGAGTCTTTAGAAAGCTAACTTCAACAGCTACGACTTTACTGAGAATGTTTTCTGAGAAATCCTCCTCGAAATGGCCAAACAAAATCATTTTTCCTAGGTATGAAATCTTGAAGAATTTTGGATTTTCTCCAAAGGGGGTAGTCCACGAAAAAAGCTAAAAAATCATAAAAAAATGTAAATCCAAAAATCTTTGCACCAGGCGAGGTGTGATGCTATTCAGGCCATACGTGCACAAAACGCCCACCCGGGATGTCCAAATAGCCCCGGTATTACAGTAATGTGCCTTACAATATGAGTTACGGACACACGCTCGGTATTTTGGGCATAACGAGAGCTGCGTTGGTCCGATCGGGGCATTATAGAACTCTTTAGAAAGTTAACTTCAATAGCTACGACTTTACTGAGGATGTTTTTTATGAAATCCTCCTCGAAAATGGCAAAAAAAATTATTTTTCCTAGGTCTGAAATCTGGACAAATTTTGGATTTTTTCCAAAGGGGGTAGTCCACAAAAAAAGCTCAAAAATCATAAATAATGAAAATCCAAAATCCTTTGCACTAGGCAAGGTGTGATGCTATTCAGGCCATACGTGCACAAAATGCCCACCCGGAATGTCCAAATAGCCCCGGAATTATAGTATGTGCCTTACAACTTGAGTTACGGACACACGCTCGGTATTTTGGGCATAACGAGAGCTGCGTTTGTCTGATCAGGGCATTATAGGACTCTTTAGAAAGCTAACTTCAATTACTTCGACTTTACTGAGTATGTTTTCTGAGAAATCTTCCTCGACATGGCCAAACAAAATCATTTTTCCTAGGTCTGAAATCTGGACAAATTTTGGATTTTCTCCAAAGGGGGTAGTCCACTAAAAAAGCTAAAAACTCATAAAAATTGAAAATCCAAAATCATTTGCACTAGGCAAGGTGGGATGCTATTCAGGCCATACGCGCACAAAATGCCCACCCGGAATGTCCAAATAGCCCCGGAATTATAGTATGTGCCTTACAACTTGAGTTACGGACACACGCTCGCTATTTTGGGCATAACGAGAGCTGTGTTGGTCCGATCGAGGCATTATATCACTCTTTAGAAAGCTAACTTCAACAGCTACGACTTTACTGAGGATGTTTTCTTAGAAATCCTCCTCAAAAATGGCCAAAAAAATCATTTTTCCTAGGTCTGAAAGCTGGATAAATTTTGCATTTTTTCCAAAGGGGGTAGTCCAGGAAAAGTGCTCAACAATCATAAAAAATGAAAATCCAAAATCCTTCGCACTAGGCAAGGTGTGATGCTATTCAGGCCATACGTGCACAAAACGCCCACCCGGGATGTCCAAATAGCCCCGGAATTACAGTAATGTGCCTTACAACATGAGTTACAGACACATGCTCGGTATTTTGGGAATAACGAGAGCTGCATTGGTCCGATAGGGGCATTATAGGACTCTTTAGAAAGCTAACTTCAACAGCTACGGTTAAATCAAAAGGCAATCTTTCACATTCATCTGCGTATGTTTTCTGAGAAATCCTCCTTGAAATGGCCAAAAAAAATCATTTTTCCTAGGTCTGAAATCTGGGCAAATTTTGGATTTTTTCCAAAAGGGGTAGTCCAAGAAAAAAGCTAAAAAATCATAAAAAATGGAAATCCAAAATCCTTTTCACTTGGCAAGGTATGATGCTATTCAGGCCATACGTGCACAAAACGCCCACCCGGGAATTCCAAATAGCCCCGGAATTACAGTAATGTGCCTTACAACATGAGTTACGGACACACGCTTGGTATTTTGGGCATAACGAGAGCTGCGTTGGTCCGATCGGGGCATTATAGCACTCTGAAATCTGGACACATTTTGGATTTTTTCCAAAGGGGGTAGTCCACGAAAAAATCTCAAAATCATAAAAAAACAAAAATCCAAAATCCTTTGCACTAGGCAAGGTATGATGCTATTCAGGCCATACGTGCACAAAACGCCCACCCGCGATGTCCAAATAACCCCGGAATTACAGTAATGTGCCTTACTACAGGAGTTACGGACACACACTGGGTATTTTGGGCATAACGAGAGTTGCGTTGGTCCGATCGGGGTATTATAGAACTCTTTAGAAAGTTAACTTCAAGAGCTACTACTTCACTAAGGATGTTTTTTGTGAAATCCTCCTCAAAAATGGCCAAAAAAATTATTTTTCCTTGGTCTGAAATCTGGACAAATTTTGGACTTTTACCAAAGGGGGTAGTCCACGAAAAAATATCAATGTCATAAAAAATGAAAATCGAAAATCCTTTGCACTATGCAAGATGTGATGCTATTCAGGCCATACGTGCAAAAACGCCCACCCGGGATGTCCAAATAGCCCCGGAATTACAGTAATGTGCCTTACAACATGAGTTACGGACACACGCTCAGTATTTTGGGCATAACAAGAGCTGCGTTGGTCCGATCTGGGCATTATAGCACTCTTTAGAAAGGTAACTCAACAGCTACGACTTTATTGAGGATGTTTTCTGAGAAATCCTCCTCGAAAATGACCAAAAAAATCATTTTTCCTAGGGTTGAAATCTGGACAAATTTTGGATTTTTTCCAAAGGGGGTAGTCCACGAAAAAAGATAAAAAATCATAAATAATGAAAATCCAAAATCCTTTGCATTAGGCAAGGTGTGATGCTATTCAGGCCATACGTGCACAAAACGCCCACACGGGATGTCCAAATAGCCCCGGAATTACAGTAATGTGCCTTACAACATGAGTTACAGACACACACTCGGTATTTTGGGCATAACGAGAGCTGCGTTGGTCCGATCGGGGTATTATAGGAGTCTTTAGAAAGCTAACTTCAACAGCTACGACTTTACTGAGAATGTTTTCTGAGAAATCCTCCTCAAAATGGCAAAACAAAATCATTTTTCCTAGGTATGAAATCTTGAAGAATTTTGGATTTTCTCCAAAGGGGGTAGTCCACGAAAAAAGCTAAAAAATCATAAAAAAATGTAAATCCAAAAATCTTTGCACCAGGCGAGGTGTGATGCTATTCAGGCCATACGTGCACAAAACGCCCACCCGGGATGTCCAAATAGCCCCGGTATTACAGTAATGTGCCTTACAATATGATTTACGGACACACGCTCGGTATTTTGGGCATAACGAGAGCTGCGTTGGTCTGATCGGGGCATTATAGAACTCTTTAGAAAGTTAACTTCAATAGCTACGACTTTACTGAGGATGTTTTTTATGAAATCCTCCTCGAAAATGGCAAAAAAAATTATTTTTCCTAGGTCTGAAATCTGGACAAATTTTGGATTTTTTCCAAAGGGGGTAGTCCACGAAAAAAGCTCAAAAATCATAAATAATGAAAATCTAAAATCCTTTGCACTAGGCAAGGTGTGATGCTATTCAGGCCATACGTGCACAAAATGCCCACCCGGAATGTCCAAATAGCCCCGGAATTATAGTATGTGCCTTACAACTTGAGTTACGGACACACGCTCGGTATTTTGGGCATAACGAGAGCTGCGTTTGTCCGATCAGGGCATTATAGGACTCTTTAGAAAGCTAACTTCAATTACTTCGACTTTACTGAGTATGTTTTCTGAGAAATCTTCCTCGAAATGGCCAAACAAAATCATTTTTCCTAGGTCTGAAATCTGGACAAATTTTGGATTTTCTCCAAAGGGGGTAGTCCACGAAAAAAGCTAAAAACTCATAAAAATTGAAAATCCAAAATCATTTGCACTAGGCAAGGTGGGATGCTATTCAGGCCATACGTGCACAAAACGCCCACCCGGGATGTCCAAATAGCCCCGGAATTACAGTAATCTGCCTTACAACTTGAGTTACGGATACACGCTCGGTATTTTTGGCATAACGAGAGTTGCGTTGGTCCGATCAAGACATTTGTGCACTCTTTAGAAAGCTAACTTCAAGGGCTACGACTTTACTAGGATGTTTTCTGACAAATCCTCCTCGAAAATGGCCAAAAAAATCATTTTTCCTAGGTCTGAAATCTGGACAAATTTTGGACTTTTTCCAAAGGGGGTAGTCCACGAAAAAAGCTCAAAAATCATAAAAAATGAAAATCCAAAATCCTTTGCATTAGGCAAGGTGTAATTCTATTCAGGCCATACGTGCACAAAACGCCCACCCGGAATGTACAAATAGCCCCGGAATTACAGTAATGTGCCTTACAACATGAGTTACGGACACACGCTCGGTATTTTGGGCATAACGAGAGCTGCATTGGTCCGATAGGGGCATTATAGCACTCTTTAAAAGCTAACTTCAAAAGCTACGACTTTACTGAGTATGTTTTCTTAGAAATCCTCCTCGAAAATGGCCAAAATAATTTTTCCTAGGTCTGAAAGCTGGACAAATTTTGGACTTTTTCCAAAGGGGGTAGTCTAAGAAAAAAGCTCCAAAATCATAAAAAATGAAAATTCAAAATCCGTTGCACTAGTCAAGGTGTGATGCTATTCAGGCCATACGTGCACAAAACGCCCACCCGGGATGTCCAAATAGCCCCAGAATTACAGTAATGTGCCTTACAACATGAGTTACGGACACACGCTCGGTATTTTGGGTATAACGAGAGCTGCGTTGGTCCGATCGGGGCATTATAGGACTCTTTAGAAAGCTAACTTCAACTGCTACGACTTTACTTAGTATGTTTTCTGAGAAATCCTCCTCGACATGGCCAAAAAAAATCATTTTCCTAGGTCTGAAATCTGGACAAATTTTTATTTTTTCCAAAGGGGGTAGTCTACGAAAAAAGCTAAAAAATCATAAAAAATGAAAATCCAAAATCCTTCGCACTAGGCAAGGTGTGATGCTATTCAGGCCATAAGTGCACAAAACGCCAACCCGGGATGTCCAAATAGCCCTGGAATTACAATAATGTGCCTTACAACATGAGTTACAGACACACGCTCGGTATTTTGGGCATAACGAGAGCTGCGTTGGTCCGATCGGGGCATTATAGCACTCTTTAGAAAGCTAACTTCAACAGCTACGACTTTACTGAGGATGTTTTCTGAGAAATCCTCCTGAAAAATGGCAAAAATAATCATTTTTCCTAGGTCTGAAATCTGGACAAATTTTGAATTTTTTCCAAGGGGGGTAGTGCACGAAAAAAGCTAAAAAATCATAAAAAATGAAAATAAAAAATCCTTTGCACTAGGCAAGGTGTGATGCTATTCAGGCCATACGTGCACAAAACGCCCACCCGGGATGTCCAAATAGCCCCGGAATTACAGTAATGTGCCTTACAACATGAGTTACGGACACACGCTCAGTATTTTGGGCATAACAAGAGCTGCGTTGGTCCGATCTGGGCATTATAGCACTCTTTAGAAAGGTAACTCAACAGCTACAACTTTATTGAGGATGTTTTCTGAGAAATCCTCCTCGAAAATGACCAAAAAAAATCATTTTTCCTAGGGTTGAAATCTGGACAAATTTTGGATTTTTTCCAAAGGGGGTAGTCCACGAAAAAAGATAAAAAAATCATAAATAATGAAAATCCAAAATCCTTTGCATTAGGCAAGGTGTGATGCTATTCAGGCCATACGTGCACAAAACGCCCACACGGGATGTCCAAATAGCCCCGGAATTACAGTAATGTGCCTTACAACATGAGTTACAGACACACACTCGGTATTTTGGGCATAACGAGAGCTGCGTTGGTCCGATCGGGGTATTATAGGAGTCTTTAGAAAGCTAACTTCAACAGCTACGACTTTACTGAGAATGTTTTCTGAGAAATCCTCCTCGAAATGGCCAAACAAAATCATTTTTCCTAGGTATGAAATCTTGAAGAATTTTGGATTTTCTCCAAAGGGGGTAGTCCACGAAAAAAGCTAAAAAATCATAAAAAAATGTAAATCCAAAAATCTTTGCACCAGGCGAGGTGTGATGCTATTCAGGCCATACGTGCACAAAACGCCCACCCGGGATGTCCAAATAGCCCCGGTATTACAGTAATGTGCCTTACAATATGAGTTACGGACACACGCTCGGTATTTTGGGCATAACGAGAGCTGCGTTGGTCCGATCGGGGCATTATAGAACTCTTTAGAAAGTTAACTTCAATAGCTACGACTTTACTGAGGATGTTTTTTATGAAATCCTCCTCGAAAATGGCAAAAAAAATTATTTTTCCTAGGTCTGAAATCTGGACAAATTTTGGATTTTTTCCAAAGGGGGTAGTCCACGAAAAAAGCTCAAAAATCATAAATAATGAAAATCCAAAATCCTTTGCACTAGGCAAGGTGTGATGCTATTCAGGCCATACGTGCACAAAATGCCCACCCGGAATGTCCAAATAGCCCCGGAATTATAGTATGTGCCTTACAACTTGAGTTACGGACACACGCTCGGTATTTTGGGCATAACGAGAGCTGCGTTTGTCTGATCAGGGCATTATAGGACTCTTTAGAAAGCTAACTTCAATTACTTCGACTTTACTGAGTATGTTTTCTGAGAAATCTTCCTCGACATGGCCAAACAAAATCATTTTTCCTAGGTCTGAAATCTGGACAAATTTTGGATTTTCTCCAAAGGGGGTAGTCCACTAAAAAAGCTAAAAACTCATAAAAATTGAAAATCCAAAATCATTTGCACTAGGCAAGGTGGGATGCTATTCAGGCCATACGCGCACAAAATGCCCACCCGGAATGTCCAAATAGCCCCGGAATTATAGTATGTGCCTTACAACTTGAGTTACGGACACACGCTCGCTATTTTGGGCATAACGAGAGCTGTGTTGGTCCGATCGAGGCATTATATCACTCTTTAGAAAGCTAACTTCAACAGCTACGACTTTACTGAGGATGTTTTCTTAGAAATCCTCCTCAAAAATGGCCAAAAAAATCATTTTTCCTAGGTCTGAAAGCTGGATAAATTTTGCATTTTTTCCAAAGGGGGTAGTCCAGGAAAAGTGCTCAACAATCATAAAAAATGAAAATCCAAAATCCTTCGCACTAGGCAAGGTGTGATGCTATTCAGGCCATACGTGCACAAAACGCCCACCCGGGATGTCCAAATAGCCCCGGAATTACAGTAATGTGCCTTACAACATGAGTTACAGACACACGCTCGGTATTTTGGGAATAACGAGAGCTGCATTGGTCCGATAGGGGCATTATAGGACTCTTTAGAAAGCTAACTTCAACAGCTACGGTTAAATCAAAAGGCAATCTTTCACATTCATCTGCGTATGTTTTCTGAGAAATCCTCCTTGAAATGGCCAAAAAAAATCATTTTTCCTAGGTCTGAAATCTGGGCAAATTTTGGATTTTTTCCAAAAGGGGTAGTCCAAGAAAAAAGCTAAAAAATCATAAAAAATGGAAATCCAAAATCCTTTTCACTTGGCAAGGTATGATGCTATTCAGGCCATACGTGCACAAAACGCCCACCCGGGATTTCCAAATAGCCCCGGAATTACAGTAATGTGCCTTACAACATGAGTTACGGACACACGCTTGGTATTTTGGGCATAACGAGAGCTGCGTTGGTCCGATCGGGGCATTATAGCACTCTGAAATCTGGACACATTTTGGATTTTTTCCAAAGGGGGTAGTCCACGAAAAAATCTCAAAATCATAAAAAAACAAAAATCCAAAATCCTTTGCACTAGGCAAGGTATGATGCTATTCAGGCCATACGTGCACAAAACGCCCACCCGCGATGTCCAAATAACCCCGGAATTACAGTAATGTGCCTTACTACAGGAGTTACGGACACACACTGGGTATTTTGGGCATAACGAGAGTTGCGTTGGTCCGATCGGGGTATTATAGAACTCTTTAGAAAGTTAACTTCAAGAGCTACTACTTCACTAAGGATGTTTTTTGAGAAATCCTCCTCAAAAATGGCCAAAAAAATTATTTTTCCTTGGTCTGAAATCTGGACAAATTTTGGACTTTTACCAAAGGGGGTAGTCCAGGAAAAGTGCTCAACAATCATAAAAAATGAAAATCCAAAATCCTTCGCACTAGGCAAGGTGTGATGCTATTCAGGCCATACGTGCACAAAACGCCCACCCGGGATGTCCAAATAGCCCCGGAATTACAGTAATGTGCCTTACAACATGAGTTACAGACACACGCTCGGTATTTTGGGAATAACGAGAGCTGCATTGGTCCGATAGGGGCATTATAGGACTCTTTAGAAAGCTAACTTCAACAGCTACGGTTAAATCAAAAGGCAATCTTTCACATTCATCTGCGTATGTTTTCTGAGAAATCCTCCTTGAAATGGCCAAAAAAAATCATTTTTCCTAGGTCTGAAATCTGGGCAAATTTTGGATTTTTTCCAAAAGGGGTAGTCCAAGAAAAAAGCTAAAAAATCATAAAAAATGGAAATCCAAAATCCTTTGCACTATGCAAGATGTGATGCTATTCAGGCCATACGTGCAAAAACGCCCACCCGGGATGTCCAAATAGCCCCGGAATTACAGTAATGTGCCTTGCAACATGAGTTACGGACACACGCTTGGTATTTTTGGCATAACGAGAGATGCATTGATCCGATCGAGGCATTTGAGCACTCTTTAGAAAGCTATCTTCAAGAGCTACGAGTTTACTGAGGATGTTTTCTGAGAAATCCTCCTCGAAATGGCCAAAAAATCATTTTTCCTAGGTCTGAAATCTGGACAAATTTTGGACTTTTTCAAAAGGGAGTAGTCCACGAAAAAAGCTCAAAAATCATAAATAATGAAAATCCAAAATTATATGCACTAGGCAAGGTGTAATTCTATTCAGGCCATACGTGCACAAAACGCCCACCCGGGATGTCCAAATAGCCCCGGAATTACAGTAATGTCCCTTACAACATGAGTTACGGACACACGCTCGGTATTTTGGGAATAACGAGAGCGGCGTTGGTTCAATCGGGGCATTATAGCACTCTTTTGAAAGCTAACTTCAAGAGCTCCGACTTTTCTAGGGATGTTTTCTGAGAAATCCTCCTTGACATGGCCAAAAAAATCACTTTTCCTAGGTCTGAAATCTGGACAAATTTTGGCATTTTTTCCAAAGGGGGTAGTCCAGGAAAAAAGCTCAAAATCATAAAAAATGAAAATCCAAAAGCCTTTGCACTTGGCAAGGTGTGATGCTATTCAATCTATACGTGTACAAAACGCCCACCCGGGATGTCCAAATAGCCTCAGAATTACAGTAATGTGCCTTACAACAGGAGTTACGGACACACGCTCGGTATTTGGGGTATAACGAGAGTTTCGTTGGTCCGATCGGAACATTATAGCACTCTTTAGAAAGCTAACTTAAGAGCAACGACTTTACTAAGGATGTTTCCTGAGAAATCCTCCTCCAAAATGGCTAAAAAATCATTTTTCCTAGGTCTGAAATCTGGACAAAATTTGGACTTTTTCTAAAGGGGGTAGTCCACGAAAAAATCTCAAAATCATAAAAAATTAAAGTCCAAAATCCTTTGCACTAGGCAAGGTGTGATGCTATTCAGGCCATACGTGCACAAAACGCCCACCCGATATGTCTAAATAGCCCCGGAATTACAGTAATGTTCCTTGCAACAGGAGTTACGGACAGACGCTCGGTCTTTTGGTCATAACGAGAGTTGCGTTGGTCCGATCGGGGCATTATAGCACTTGATAGAAAGCTAAGTTCAAGAGCTACGACTTTACTAAAGATGTTTTCTTAGAAATCCCCCTCAAAATGGCCAAAAAAATCATTTTTCCTAGGTCTAAAATTTGGAAACATTTGGACTTTTTCCAAAGGGGGTAGTCCACGAAAAAAGCTCAAAATCATAAAAAATAAAAATCCAAAATCCTTTGCACTAGGCAAGGTGTGATGCTATTCAGACCATACGTGCACAAAACGCCCACCAGCGATGTCAAAATAGCCCCGGAATTACAGTAATGTGCCTACTACAGGAGTTACGGACACACGCTCTGTATTTTGGGCATAACGAGAGTTGTGTTAGTCCGATCGGGGCATTATAGAACTCTTTAGAAAGTTAACTTCAAGAGATACTACTTTACTACGGATGTTTTCTGAGAAATCCTCCTAAAAAATGGCCAAAAAAATTATTTTTCCTAGGTCTGAAATCTGGACAAATTTTGGACTTTTACCAAAGGGGGTAGTCCACGAAAAAATCTCAAAATCATAAAAAATGAAAATCCAAAATCCTTTGCACTAGGCAAGATGTCATGCTATTCAGGCCATACGTGCAAAAACACCCACCCGGGATGTCCAAATAGCCCCGGAATTACAGTAATGTGCCTTGCAACATGAGTTACGGAGACACGCTTGGTATTTTTGGCATAACCAGAGATGCATTGTTCCGATCGAGGCATTTGAGCACTCTTTAGAAAGTTATCTTCAAGAGCTACGAGTTTACTGAGGATGTTTTGTGAGAAATCCTCCTTGAAATGGCCAAAAAAATCATTTTTCCTAGGTTTGAAATCTGGATAAATTTTGGACTTTTTCAAAAGGGGGTAGTCCACGAAAAAAGCTCAAAAATCATAAATAATGAAAATCCAAAATTATATGCACTAGGCAAGGTGTGATGCTATTTAGGACATACGTGCACAAAACGCCCACCCGGGATGTCCAAATAGCCCCGGAATTACAGTAATGTGCCTTACAACATGAGTTACGGACACACGCTCGGTATTTTGGGCATAACGAGAGCTGCGTTGGTTCGATCGGGGCATTATAGCAATCTTTAGAAAGCTAACTTCAACAGCTACGAGTTTACTGCAGATGTTTTCTGAGAAATCCTCCTCAAAATGGCCAAAAAAATCATTTTTCCTAGGTCTGAAATCTGGACAAATTTTGGATTTTTTCCAAATGGGGTAGTCCACGAAAAAAAAAAATTTTGGATTATAGTAATGTGCCATACAACATGAGTTACGGACGCACGCTAGGTATTTTGGGCATAACGAGAGCTGTGTTGGTCTGATCTGGGCATTGTAGCACTCTTTAGAAAGCTAACTTCAACAGCTACTACTTTACTGAGGATGTTTTCTGAGAAATCCTCCTCGAAAATGGACAAAAAAATCATTTTTCCTAGGTCTGAAATCTGGACACATTTTGGAAATTTTCCAAAGAGGGTAGTCCACGAAAAAATCTCAAAATCATAAAAAATGAAAATCCAAAATCCTTTGCACTAGGCAAGGTGTGATGCTATTCAGGCCATACATGCACAAAACGCCCACCCGGGATGTCAAAATAGCCCCGGAATTACAACAATGTGCCTTACAAAAGAAGTTACGGACACAAGCTCTGTATTTTGGCCATAACGAGAGTTGCATTGGTCCGATCGGGGCATTATAGATCTCGTTAGAAAGCTAACTTTAAGAGCTACGACTTTTTTACAGATGTTTTATGAGAAATCCTCCTCGAAATGGCAAAAAAAAATAATTTTCCTACGTCTGAAATCTGGAAACAGTTGGACTTTTTCCAAAGGGGGTAGTCCACGAAAAAAGCTCAAAAATCATAAAAAATGAAAATCCAAAATCCTTTGCACTAGGTCAGGTGTGATGCTATTCAGGCCATACGTGCACAAAACGCCCACCCGAGATGTCCAAATAGCCCCGGAATTACAGTAATGTGCCTTAGAACATGAGTTACGAATACACACTCGGTATTTTTGGCACAACGAGAGTTGCGTTGGTCCGATCGGGGCATTTGAGCACTCTTTAGAAAGCTAACTTCAAGAGCTACGACTTTACTAAGGATGTTTTCTAAGAAATCCTCCTAAAAAATGGCCAAAAAAAATCATTTTTCTTAGGTCTGAAATCTGGACAAATTTTGGATTTTTTCCAATGGGGGTAGTCCATGAAAAAAGCTCAAAAATCATAAATAATGAAAATCCAAAATCCTTTGCACTAGGCAAGGGGTGATGCTATTCAGGATATACGTGCACAAAACGCCCACCCGGGATGTCCAAATAGCCCTGGAATTACAGTAATGTGCCTTACAACATGAGTTGCGGACACACGCTCGGTATTTTGGGCATAACGAGAGCTGCGTTGGTTCTATCTGGGCATTATAGCACTCTTTAGAAACCTAACTTCAACAGCTACGAGTTTACTTTGGATGTTTTCTGAGAAATCCTCCTCGAAATGGCCAAAAAAATCATTTTTCCTAGGTCTAAATTCTGGACAAATTTTGGATTTTTTCCAAAGGGGGTAGTCCATGAAAAAAGCTAAAAAATCATAAAAAAATGAAAATCCAAAATCCTTTGCACTAGGCAAGGTGTGATGCTATTCAGGCCATACGTGCACAAAACGCCCACCCGGGATGTCCAAATAGCCCCGGAATTACAATAATGTGCCTTACAACATGAGTTACGGACACACGCTCGGTATTTTGGGCATAACGAGAGTTGCGTTGGTCCGATCGGGGCATTATAGCACTCTTTAGAAAGCTAACTTCAAAAGCTACGACTTTACTGCAGATGTTTTCTGAGAAATCCTCCTCGAAATGGCCAAAAAAATCATTTTTCCTAGGTCTGAAATCTGGACAAATTTTGGATTTTTTCCAAATGAGGTAGTCCACGAAAAAAGCTCAAAAATCATAAAAAATGAAAATCCAAAATCCTTTGCACTAGGCAAGGTGTGATGCTATTCAGGCCATATGTGCACAAAACGCCTACCCGGGATGTCCAAATCGCCCCGAAATTACAGTAATGTGCCTTACAACATGAGTTACGGACACACGCTCGGTATTTTGGGCATGACGAGAGCTGCGTTGGTCTGATCGGGGCATTATAGAACTCTTTAGAAAGCTAAGTTCAACAGCTACGACTTTACTGATGATGTTTTCTGAGAAATCCTCCTCGATAATGGCCAAAAAAATAATTTTTCCCAGGTCTGAAATCTGGACACATTTTGGACTTTTTCCAAAGAGGGGTAGTCCACTAAAAAATCTCAAAATCATAAAAAAAAAATGAAAATCCAAAATCCTTTGCAATAGGCAAGGTGTGATGCTATTCAGACCATACATGCACTAGGCAAGGTGTGATGTCATATATTCAGGCCATACATGCACAAAACGCCCACCCGGGATGTCCAAATAGCCCTGGAATTACAGTAATGTGCCTTACAACATGAGTTACGAACACACGCTCGGTATTTTGGGCATAACGAGAGCTGCGTTGGTCCGATCGGGGCATTATAGCACTCTTTAGAAAGCTAACTTCAACAGCTACGACTTTACTGCGGATGTTTTCTGAGAAATCCTCCTCGAAAATGGCAAAAAAAATCATTTTTCCTAGGTCTGAAATCTGGACAAATTTTGCTATTTTTCCAAGGGGGTAGTCCAGGAAAAAAGCTCAAAAATCATAAAAAATAAAAATCCAAAATCCTTTGCACTAGGCAAGGTGTGATGCTATTCAGGCCATACGTGCACAAAACGCCCACCCGAGATGTCCAAATAGACCCGGAATTACAGTAATGTGCCTTACAACATGAGTTATTAATAGACGCTCGGTATTTTTGGCATAACGAGAGTTGTGTTGGTCCGATCGGGGCATTATAGCACTCGTTAGAAAGCTAACGTCAAGAGCTACGACTTTGCTACGGATGTTTTCTGAGAAATCCTCCTCGAAATAGCCAAAAAAATAATTTTTCCTAGGTCTGAAATCTGGAAACATTTCGACTTTTTCCAAAGGGGGTAGTCCATGAAAAAAGCTAAAAATCATAAAAAATGAAAATCTAAAATCCTTTGCACTAAGCAAGGTGTGATGCTATTCAGGCCATACGTGCACAAAACGCCCACCCGGGATGTCCAAATAGCCCCGGAATTATAGTAATGTGCCTTACAACAGGAGTTACGGACACGCTCGGTATTTTGGGCATAACGAGAGTTGCGTTGGTTCGATCGGGGCATTATAGCACTCTTTAGAAAGCTAACTTCAAGAGCTACGACTTTATTGAGGTTTTTTTCTGAGAAATCCTCCTCGAAATGGCCAAAAAAATCATTTTTCCTAGTTCTGAAATCTGGACAAATTTTGGACTTTTTCCAAATGGGGTAGTCCTCGAAAAAAGCTCAAAAATCATAAAAATAAAAATCCAAAATCCTTTGCACTAGGCAAAGTGTGATGCTATTCAGGCCATACGTGCACAAAACGCCCACCCGGGATGTCCAAATAGCCCCGGAATTACAGTAATGTGCCTTACAACATGAGTTACGGACACACGCTCGGTATTTTGGGCATGACGAGAGATGCGTTGGTCTGATCGGGGCATTATAGCACTCTTTTGAAAGGTAACTTCAACAGCTACGACTCTACTGAGGATGTTTTCTTAGAAATCCTCCTCGGATATGGCCAAAAAAATCATTTTTCCCAGGTTTGAAATCTGGACACATTTTGGACTTTTTCCAAAGGGGGTAGTCCACGAAAAAATCTCAAAATCATAAAAAATGTAAATCCAAAATCCTTTGCACTAGGCAAGGTGTGATGCTATTCAGGCCATACGTGCACAAAACGCCCACCCGGGATTTCAAAATAGCCCCGGAATTACAGTAATGTGCCTTACAAAAGGAGTTACGGACACAAGCTCTGTATTTTGGTATAACGAGAGTTACGTTGGTCTGATCGGGGCATTATAGCACTCCTTAGAAAGCTAACTTCAAGAGCTACGACTTTACTACAGATGTTTTCTGAGAAATCCTCCTCGAAATGGCCAAAAAAATCATTTTTCCTAGGTTGGAAATCTGGAAATATTTGGACTTTTTCCAAAGGGGGTAGTCCACGAAAAAAACTCAAAATCATAAAAAATGAAAATCCAAAATCCTTTGCACTAGGCCAGGTGTGATGCTATTCAGGCCATACATGCACAAAACGCCCACCCGAGATGTCTAAATAGCCCCGGAATTACAGTAATGTGCCTTACAACATGAGTTACGAATACACGCTCGGTATTTTTGGCATAACGAGAGTTGCGTTGGTCCGATCGGGGCATATGAGCACTCATTAGAAAGCTAACTTCAAGGGATACGACTTTACTATGGATGTTTTCTAAGAAATCCTCCTAAAAAATGGCCAAAAAAATCATTTTTCCTAGGGTCTGAAATCTGGACACATTTTGGACTTTTTCCAAAAGGGGTAGTCCACGAAAAAATCTCAAAATCATAAAAAATGAAAATCCAAGATCCTTTGCACTAGGCCAGGTGTGATGCTATTCAGGTCATACGTGCACAAAACGCCCACCCGAGATGTCCAAATAGCCCCGGAATTATAGTAATGTGCGTTAAAACATGAGTTACGAATACACGCTCGGTATTTTTGGCACAACGAGAGTTGCGTTGGTCCGATCGGGGCATTTGAGCACTCTTTAGAAAGCTAACTTCAAGGGATACGACTTTAATAAGGATGTTTTCTAAGAAATCCTCCTAAAAAATGGCCAAAAAAATCATTTTTCATAGGTCTGAAATCTGGACACATTTTGGACTTTTTCCAAAAGGGGTAGTCCACGAAAAAATCTCAAAATCAGAAAAAATGAAAATCCAAAATCCTTTGCAATAGGCAAGTTGTGATGCTATTCAGGCCATACGTGCACAAAACGCCCACCCGGGATATCCAAATAGCCCCGGAATTATAGTAATGTGCCTTACAACATGAGTTAAGGACACACTCTCGGTATTTTGGGCATAACAAGAGCTGCGTTGGTCCGATCGGGGCATTATAGCACTCTTTAGAAAGCTAACTTTAAGAGCTACGACTTTATTGAGGTTTTTTTTCTGAAAAATCCTCCTCGAAATGGCCAAAAAAATCATTTTTCCTAGGGTTGAAATATGGACAAATTTTGGATTTTTTCCAAAGGGGGTAGTCCACGAAAAAAGCTCAAAAATCATAAAAAATGAAAATCCAAAATCCTTTGCACTAGGCAAGGTGTGATGCTATTCAGGCCATACGTGCACAAAACGCCCACCCGGGATGTCCAAATAGCCCCGGAATTACAGTAATGTGCCTAACAACAAGAGTTACGGACACACGCTCGGTATTTTGGGCATGACGAGAGCTGCGTTGTTCCGATCGGGGCATTATATTACACTTTAGAAAGCTAACTTCAACAGCTACGACTTTACTGAGGATGTTTTCTGAGAAATCCTCCTCGAAAATGGCCAAAAAAATCATTTTTCTCAGGTTATAAATCTGGACACATTTTGGACTTTTTCCAAAGGGGGTAGTCCACGAAAAAATCTCAAAATCATAAAAAATTAAAATCCAAAATCCTTTGCACTAGGCAAGGTGTGAGGCTATTCAGGCCATACGTGTACAAAACGCCCACCCGGGATGTCAAAATAGCCCCGGAATTACAGTAATGTGCCTTACAAAAGGAGTTACGGACACAAGCTCTGTATTTTGGTATAACGAGAGTTGCGTTGGTCCGATCGGGGCATTATAGCACTCGTTTGAAAGCTAACTTCAAGAGCTACGACTTTACTACAGATGATTTCTTAGAAATCCTCCTCGACATGGCCAGAAAAACATTTTTCCTAGGTCTGAAATCTGAAAACATTTGGACTTTTTCCAAAGGGTAGTCCACGAAAAAAGCTCAAAAATCATAAAAAATGAAAATCCAAAATCCATTGCACTAGGCCAGGTGTGAAGCTATTCGGGCCATACGTGCACAAAACGCCCACCCGAGATGTCCAAATAGCCCCGGAGTTACAGTAATGTGCCTTACAACATGAGTTACGAATACACGCTCAATATTTTTGGAATAACGAGAGTTGCGTTGGTCCGATCGGGGCATTTGAGCACTCTTTAGAAAGCTAACTTCAAGAGCTACGACTTTATTAAGGATGTTTTCTAAGAAATCCTCCTCAAAAATGGCAAAAAAAATCGTTATTCCTAGGTGTGAAATCTGGACAAATTTTGGACTTTTTTTAAAGGGGGTAGTCCACGAAAAAATCTCAAAATCATAAAAAATAGAAATCCAAAAACCTTTGCACTAGGCAAGGTGTGATGCTATTCAATCTATACGTGCACAAAACGCCCACCTGGGATGTCCAAATAGCCCCAGAATTACAGTAATATGCCTTACAACAGGAGTTACGGACACACACTCGGTATTTGGGGTATAATGAGAGTTTCGTTGATCCGATCGGCACATTATAGCACTCTTTAGAAAGCTAAATTAAGAGCAACGACTTTACTAAGGATGTTTCATGAGAAATCCTCCTCAAAATGGCCAAAAAAATCATCATTTTTTCTAGGTCTGAAATTTGGAAACATTTGGACTTTTTCCAAAGGGGGTAGTCCACGAAAAAAGCTCAAAAATCATAAAAAATGAAAATGCAAAATCCTTTGCACTAGGCAAGGTGTAATGCTAACATATGTGCACAAAACGCACACCCAGGATGTCCAAATAGCCCTAGAATTACAATAATGTGCCTTACAACATGATTTACGGATACACGCTCGGTATTTTTGGCATAATGAGAGTTGCGTTGGTCCGATCGAGGCATTTGAGCACTCTTTAGAAAGCCAACTTCAACAACTACGAGTTTACTGAGGATGTTTTCTGAGAAATCCTCCTTGAAATGGCCAAAAAAATCATTTTTTCCTAGGTTTGAAATATGGAAAAATTTTGGATTTTTTTCAAAGGGGGTAGTCCACGAAAAAAACTCAAAAATCATAAATAATGAAAATCCAAAATCTTTTGCACTAGGCAAGGTGTGATGCTATTCAGGACATACGTGCATAAAACGCCCACCAGGGATGTCCAAATAGCCCCGGAATTACAGTAATGTACCTTACAACATGAGTTACGGACACACGCTCGGTATTTTGAGCATAACGAGAGCTGCGTTGGTCCGATCGGGGCATTATAGCACTCTTTAGAAAGCTAACTTTAAGAGCTACGACTTTATTGAGGTTTTTTTTCTGAAAAATCCTCCTCGAAATGGCCAAAAAATCATTTTTCCTAGGGTTGAAATATGGACAAATTTTGGACATTTTCCAAAGGGGGTAGTCCACGAAAAAGAGCTCAAAAATCATAACAAATGAAAATCCAAAATCCTTTGCACTAGGCAAGGTGTGATGCTATTCAGGCCATACGTGCACAAAACACCCACCCGGGATGTCCAAATAGCCCCGGAATTACAGTAATGTGCCTAACAACAAGAGTTACGGACACACGCTCGGTATTTTGGGCATGACGAGAGCTGCGTTGTTCCGATCGGGGCATTATATTACACTTTAGAAAGCTAACTTCAACAGCTACGACTTTACTGAGGATGTTTTCTGAGAAATCCTCCTCGAAAATGGCCAAAAAAATCATTTTTCTCAGGTTATAAATCTGGACACATTTTGGACTTTTTCCAAAGGGGGTAGTCCACGAAAAAATCTCAAAATCATAAAAAATTAAAATCCAAAATCCTTTGCACTAGGCAAGGTGTGAGGCTATTCAGGCCATACGTGTACAAAACGCCCACCCGGGATGTCAAAATAGCCCCGGAATTACAGTAATGTGCCTTACAAAAGGAGTTACGGACACAAGCTCTGTATTTTGGTATAACGAGAGTTGCGTTGGTCCGATCGGGGCATTATAGCACTCGTTTGAAAGCTAACTTCAAGAGCTACGACTTTACTACAGATGATTTCTTAGAAATCCTCCTCGACATGGCCAGAAAAACATTTTTCCTAGGTCTGAAATCTGAAAACATTTGGACTTTTTCCAAAGGGTAGTCCACGAAAAAAGCTCAAAAATCATAAAAAATGAAAATCCAAAATCCATTGCACTAGGCCAGGTGTGAAGCTATTCGGGCCATACGTGCACAAAACGCCCACCCGAGATGTCCAAATAGCCCCGGAGTTACAGTAATGTGCCTTACAACATGAGTTACGAATACACGCTCAATATTTTTGGAATAACGAGAGTTGCGTTGGTCCGATCGGGGCATTTGAGCACTCTTTAGAAAGCTAACTTCAAGAGCTACGACTTTATTAAGGATGTTTTCTAAGAAATCCTCCTCAAAAATGGCAAAAAAAATCGTTATTCCTAGGTGTGAAATCTGGACAAATTTTGGACTTTTTTTAAAGGGGGTAGTCCACGAAAAAATCTCAAAATCATAAAAAATGAAAATCCAAAAACCTTTGCACTAGGCAAGGTGTGATGCTATTCAATCTATACGTGCACAAAACGCCCACCTGGGATGTCCAAATAGCCCCAGAATTACAGTAATATGCCTTACAACAGGAGTTACGGACACACACTCGGTATTTGGGGTATAATGAGAGTTTCGTTGGTCCGATCGGCACATTATAGCACTCTTTAGAAAGCTAAATTAAGAGCAACGACTTTACTAAGGATGTTTCATGAAAAATCCTCCTCAAAATGGCCAAAAAAATCATTTTTTCTAGGTCTGAAATTTGGAAACATTTGGACTTTTTCCAAAGGGGGTAGTCCACGAAAAAAGCTCAAAAATCATAAAAAATGAAAATGCAAAATCCTTTGCACTAGGCAAGGTGTAATGCTAACATACGTGCACAAAACGCACACCCAGGATGTCCAAATAGCCCTAGAATTACAATAATGTGCCTTACAACATGATTTACGGATACACGCTCGGTATTTTTGGCATAATGAGAGTTGCGTTGGTCCGATCGAGGCATTTGAGCACTCTTTAGAAAGCCAACTTCAACAACTACGAGTTTACTGAGGATGTTTTCTGAGAAATCCTCCTTGAAATGGCCAAAAAAATCATTTTTTCCTAGGTTTGAAATATGGAAAAATTTTGGATTTTTTTCAAAGGGGGTAGTCCACGAAAAAAACTCAAAAATCATAAATAATGAAAATCCAAAATCTTTTGCACTAGGCAAGGTGTGATGCTATTCAGGACATACGTGCATAAAACGCCCACCAGGGATGTCCAAATAGCCCCGGAATTACAGTAATGTACCTTACAACATGAGTTACGGACACACGCTCGGTATTTTGAGCATAACGAGAGCTGCGTTGGTCCGATCGGGGCATTATAGCACTCTTTAGAAAGCTAACTTTAAGAGCTACGACTTTATTGAGGTTTTTTTTCTGAAAAATCCTCCTCGAAATGGCCAAAAAATCATTTTTCCTAGGGTTGAAATATGGACAAATTTTGGACATTTTCCAAAGGGGGTAGTCCACGAAAAAGAGCTCAAAAATCATAATAAATGAAAATCCAAAATCCTTTGCACTAAGCAAGGTGTGATGCTATTCAGGCCATACGTGCACAAAACGCCCACCCGGGATGTCCAAATAGCCCCGGAATTACAGTAATGTGCATTACAACAGGAGTTACGGACATGCTCGGTATTTTGGGCATAACGAGAGTTGCGTTGGTCCGATCGGGGCATTATATCACTCTTTATAAAGCCAACTTCAATAGCTACGACTTTACTGCGGATGTTTTCTGAGAAATCCTCCTCGAAAATGGCCAAACAAATCATTTTTTCTAGGTCTGAAATTTGGAAACATTTGGACTTTTTCCAAAGGGGGTAGTCCACGAAAAAAGCTCAAAAATCATAAAAAATGAAAATCCAAAATCCTTTGCACTAGGCAAGGTGTAATGCTAACATACGTGCACAAAACGCACACCCAGGATGTCCAAATAGCCCTAGAATTACAATAATGTGCCTTACAACATGATTTACGGATACACGCTCGGTATTTTTGGCATAATGAGAGTTGCGTTGGTCCGATCGAGGCATTTGAGCACTCTTTAGAAAGCTAACTTCAACAACTACGAGTTTACTGAGGATGTTTTCAGAGAAATCCTCCTTGAAATGGCCAAAAAAATCATTTTTTCCTAGGTTTGAAATATGGAAAAATTTTGGATTTTTTTCAAAGGGGGTAGTCCACGAAAAAAACTCAAAAATCATAAATAATGAAAATCCAAAATCTTTTGCACTAGGCAAGGTGTGATGCTATTCAGGACATACGTGCATAAAACGCCCACCAGGGATGTCCAAATAGCCCCGGAATTACAGTAATGTACCTTACAACATGAGTTACGGACACACGCTCGGTATTTTGAGCATAACGAGAGCTGCGTTGGTCCGATCGGGGCATTATAGCACTCTTTAGAAAGCTAACTTTAAGAGCTACGACTTTATTGAGGTTTTTTTTCTGAAAAATCCTCCTCGAAATGGCCAAAAAATCATTTTTCCTAGGGTTGAAATATGGACAAATTTTGGACATTTTCCAAAGGGGGTAGTCCACGAAAAAGAGCTCAAAAATCATAATAAATGAAAATCCAAAATCCTTTGCACTAAGCAAGGTGTGATGCTATTCAGGCCATACGTGCACAAAACGCCCACCCGGGATGTCCAAATAGCCCCGGAATTACAGTAATGTGCATTACAACAGGAGTTACGGACATGCTCGGTATTTTGGGCATAACGAGAGTTGCGTTGGTCCGATCGGGGCATTATATCACTCTTTATAAAGCCAACTTCAATAGCTACGACTTTACTGCGGATGTTTTCTGAGAAATCCTCCTCGAAAATGGCCAAACAAATCATTTTTTCTAGGTCTGAAATTTGGAAACATTTGGACTTTTTCCAAAGGGGGTAGTCCACGAAAAAAGCTCAAAAATCATAAAAAATGAAAATCCAAAATCCTTTGCACTAGGCAAGGTGTAATGCTAACATACGTGCACAAAACGCACACCCAGGATGTCCAAATAGCCCTAGAATTACAATAATGTGCCTTACAACATGATTTACGGATACACGCTCGGTATTTTTGGCATAATGAGAGTTGCGTTGGTCCGATCGAGGCATTTGAGCACTCTTTAGAAAGCTAACTTCAACAACTACGAGTTTACTGAGGATGTTTTCAGAGAAATCCTCCTTGAAATGGCCAAAAAAATCATTTTTTCCTAGGTCTGAAATATGGAAAAATTTTGGATTTTTTTCAAAGGGGGTAGTCCACGAAAAAAGCTCAAAAATCATAAATAATGAAAATCCAAAATCTTTTGCACTAGGCAAGGTGTGATGCTATTCAGGACATACGTGCATAAAACGCCCACCAGGGATGTCCAAATAGCCCCGGAATTACAGTAATGTGCCTTACAACATGAGTTACGGACACACGCTCGGTATTTTGAGCATAACGAGAGCTGCGTTGGTCCGATCGGGGCATTATAGCACTCTTTAGAAAGCTAACTTTAAGAGCTACGACTTTATTGAGGTTTTTTTCTGAAAAATCCTCCTCGAAATGGCCAAAAAATCATTTTTCCTAGGGTTGAAATATGGACAAATGTTGGACTTTTTCCAAAGGGGGTAGTCCACGAAAAAGAGCTCAAAAATCATAACAAATGAAAATCCAAAATCCTTTGCACTAAGCAGGGTGTGATGCTATTCAGGTCATACGTGCACAAAACGCCCACCCGGGATGTCCAAATTGCCCCGGAATTACAGTAATGTGCATTACAACAGGAGTTACGGACATGCTCGGTATTTTGGGTATAATGACAGTTGCGTTGGTCCGATCGGGGCATTATATCACTCTTTATAAAGCCAACTTCAATAGCTACGACTTTACTGTGGATGTTTTCTGAGAAATCCTCCTCGAAAATGGCCAAACAAATCATTTTTCCTAGGTCTGAAATCTGGACAAATTTTGGCATTTTTCCAAAGGGGGTAGTCTAGGCAATGTGTGATGCTATTCAGGCCATACGTGCAAAAAACGCCCACCCGAGATGTCCAAATAGCACCGGAATTACAGTAATGTGCCTTACAACATGAGTTATTAATACACGCTCGGTAATTTTGGCATAACGAGAGTTGCGTTGGTCCGATCGGGGCATTATAGCACTCGTTAGAAAGCTAACTTCAAGAGATACGACTTTACTACGGATGTTTTCTGAGAAATCCTCCTCAAAATAGCCAAAAAAATCATTTTTCCTAGGTGTGAAATCTGGAAACATTTTGACTTTTTCCAAACGGGGTAGTCCACGAAAAAAGCTAAAATCATAAAAAATGAAAATCTAAAATCTTTTGCACTAGGCAAGGTGTGATGCTATTCAGGCCATACGTGCACAAAACGCCCACCCGGGATGTCCAAATAGCCCCGGAATTACAGTAAGGTGCCTTACAACATGAGTTACGGACACACGCTCGGTATTTTGAGCATAACGAGAGTTGCGTTGGTCCGATCGGGGCATTATAGCACTCTTTAGAAAGCTAACTTTAAGAGCTACGACTTTATTGAGGTTTTTTTCTGAGAAATCATCCTCGAAATGGCCAAAAAAATCATTTTTCCTAGGGTTGAAATATGGACAAATTTTGGACTTTTTCCAAAGGGGGTAGTCCACGAAAAAGAGCTCAAAAATCATAACAAATGAAAATCCAAAATCCTTTGCACTAAGCAAGGTGTGATGCTATTCAGGCCATACGTGCACAAAACGCCCACCCGGGATGTCCAAATAGCCCCGGAATTACAGTAATGTGCATTACAACATGAGTTACGGACACACGCTCGGTATTTTGGGCATGACGAGAGCTGCGTTGGTCCGATCGGGGCATAATAGCAATCTTTAGAAAGCTAACTTCAACAGCTACGACTTTACTGAGGATGTTTTCTGAGAAATCCTCCTCGAAAATGGCCAAAAATATCATTTTTCCCAGGTCTGAAATCTGGACACATTTTGGAATTTTTCCAAAGGGGGTAGTCCACGAAAAAATCTCAAAATCATAAAAAAATGAAAATCCAAAATTCTTTGCACTAGGCAAGGTGTGATGATATTCAGGACATACGTGCACAAAACGCCCACCCGGGATGTCAAAATAGCCCCGGAATTACAGTAATGTGCCTTAGAAAAGGAGTTACGGACACAAGCTCTGTATTTTGGTATAATGAGAGTTGCGGTTGTCCGATCGGGGCATTATAGCACTCCTTAGAAAGCTAACTTCAAGAGCTACGACTTTACTACAGATGTTTTCTGAGAAATCTTCATCGAAATGGCCAAAAAAAATCATTTTTCCTAGGTTTGAAATCTTGAAATATTTATACTTTTTCCAAAGGGGTAGTCCACGAAAAAAGCTCAAAAATCATAAAAAATTAAAATCCAAAATCCTTTTCACTAGGCAAGGTGTGATGCTATTCTGGCCATACGTGCACAAAACGCCCACCCGGAATGTCCAATTAGCCCCAAAAATTACAGTAATGTGCCTTGCAACAGGAGTTACGGACACACGCTCGGTATTTTTGGCGTAACAAGCGTTGCGTTGGTCCGATCGGGGCATTTGAGCACTCTTTAGAAAGCTAACTTCAAGAGCTATGACTTTACTGAGGATGTTTTTTGAGAAATCATCCTCTAAAATGGCAAAAAAAATATTTTTCCTAGGTCGGAAATCTGGACAAAATTTGGACTTTTTCCAAAGGGGGTAGTCCACGAAAAAATCTCAAAATCAAAAAAAATGAAAATCCAAAATCCTTTTCATTAGGCAAGGTGTGATGCTATTCAGGCCATACGTGCACGAAATGCCTACCCGGGATGTCCAAATAGCCCCCGAAATTACAGTAATGTGCCTTACAACAGGAGTTACGGACACACGCTCGGTATTTTTGGCATAACGAGAGTTGCGTTGGTTCGATCGGGGCATTTGAGCACTCTTTAGAAAGCTAACTTCAAGAGCTATGACTTTACTGCGGATGTTTTCTGATAAATCCTCCTCTAAAATTTCCAAAAAAATCATTTTTCCTTTGTCTGAAATCTGGACAAATTTTGGACTTTTTCCAAAAGGGGTAGTCCACGAAAAAATCTCAAAATCATAAAAAATGAAAATCCAAAATCCTTTTCACTAGGCAAGGTGTGATGCTATTCAGGCCATACGTGCACAAAACGCCCATCCGGGATGTCCAAATCGCCCCCGAAATTACAATAATGTGCCTAACAACAGGAGTTACGGACACACACTCGGTATTTTTGGCATAACGAGAGTTGCGTTGGTCCGATCGGAGCATTTGAGCACTCTTTAGAAAGCTAACTTCAAGAGCTAAGTCTTTACTGAGGATGTTTTCTGAGAAATGCAATTGTAAATGGCCAAAAAAATTTTATTCCTAGGTCTGAAATCTGGACAAATTTTGGACTTTTTCCAAAGGGGGTAGTCCACGAAAAAATCTCAAAATCATAAAAAATGAAAATCCAAAATCCTTTTCATTAGGCAAGGTGTGATGCTATTCAGGCCATACGTGCACAAAACGCCTACCCGGGATGTCCAAATAGCCCCCGAAATTAAATTAATGTGCCTTTCAACAGGAGTTACGGATACACGCTCGAAATTTTTGGCATAACAAGAGTTGCGTTCGTCCGATCGGGGCATTTGAACACTGTTTAGAAAGCTAACTTCAAGAGCTATGACTTTACTGAGGATGTTTTCTGAGAAATCCTCCTCTAAAATTTCCAAAAAAATCATTTTTCCTTTGTCTGAAATCTGGACAAATTTTGGACTTTTTCCAAAGGGGGTAGTCCACGAAAAAATCTCAAAATCATAAAAAATGAAAATCCAAAATCCTTTGCACTAGTAAAGGTGTGATGCTCTTCAGGCCATACGCGCACAAAACGCCCACCCGGGAAGTCCAAATAGCCCCGGAGTTACAGTAATGTGCCTTACAACAGGAGTTACGGACACACGCTCGGTATTTTTGGCATAACGAGAGTTGCGTTGTTCCGATCGGGGCAGTTGAGCACTCTTTAGAAAGCTTACTTTAAAAGCTATGACTTTACTAAGGATGTTTTCTGAGAAATCCTCCTCTAAAATGGCCAAAAAAATCATTTTTCCTTTGTCTGAAATCTGGACAAATTTTGGACTTTTTCCAAAGGGGGTAGTCCACGAAAGAATCTCAAAATCATAAAAAATGAAAATTCAAAATCCTTTTCACTAGGCAAGGTGTGATGCTATTCAGGCCATACGTGCACAAAACGCCCATCCGGGATGTCCAAATCGCTGCTGAAATTACAGTAATGTGCCCTACAACAGGAGTTACGGACACACGCTCGGTATTTTTGGCATAACGAGAGTTGTATTGGTCCGATCGGGGCATTTGAGCACTCTTTAGAAAGCTAACTTCAAGAGCTATGACTTTACTGAGGATGTTTTCTGAGAAATCCAATTGTAAATTGCCAAAAATTGTTATTCCTAGGTCTGAAATCTGGACAAATTTTGGACTTTTTCCAAAGGGGGTAGTCCACGAATAAATCTCAAAATCATAAAAAATGAAAAACCAAAATCCGTTTCATTAGGCAAGGTGTGATGCTATTCAGGCCATACGTGCACAAAACGCCTACCCGGGATGTCCAAATAGCCCCGGAAATTACAGTAATGTGCCTTACAATAGGAGTTACGGACACACGCTCGGTATTTTTGGCATAACAAGAGTTGCGTTCGTCCGATCGGGGCATTTGAGCACTGTTTAGAAAGCTAACTTCAAGAGCTATGACTTTACTGAGGATGTTTTCTGAGAAATCCTCCTCTAAAATTTGCAAAAAAAAAAATCATTTTTCCTTTGTCTGAAATCTGGACAAATTTTGGACTTTTTCCAAAGGGGGTAGTCCACGAAAAAATCTCAAAATCATAAAAAATGAAAATCCAAAATCCTTTGCACTAGTAAAGGTGTGATGCTCTTCAGGCCATACGCGCACAAAACGCACACCCGTGATGTCCAAATAGCCCCGGAATTAAAGTAATGTGCCTCACAACAAGAGTTACGGAAACACGCTCGGTATTTTTGGCATAACGAGAGTTGCGTTGGTCCGATCGGGGCATTTGAGTACTCTTTAGAAAGCTAACTTCAAGTGCTATGACTTTATTGAGGATGTTTTCTGAGAAATCCTCCTCTAAAATGGCCAAAAAAAGTCATTTTTCCTTGGTCTGAAATCTGGACAAATTTTGGACTTTTTCCAAAGGGGCTAGTCCATGAAAAAATCTCAAAACCATAAAAAATGAAAATCCTAAATCCTTTTACTAGGTAAGGTGTGATGATATTCAGGCCATACGTGCACAAAACGCCCATCCGGGATGTCCAAATCGCCCCCGAAATTACAGTAATGTGCCTTACAACAGGAGTTACGGACACACGCTCGGTATTTTTGGCATAACGAGAGTTGCGTTGGTCCGATCGGGGCATTTGAGCACTCTTTAGAAAGCTAATTTCAAGAGCTAAGTCTTTATTGAGGATGTTTTCTGAGAAATCCTATTATAAATAGAAAGAAAAATCGTTATTCCTAGGTCTGAAATCTGGACAAATTTCGGACTTTTTCCAAAGGGGGTAGTCCAAGAAAAAATCTCAAAATCATAAAAAATGAAAATCCAAAATCCTTTGCACTAGTCAAGGTGTGATGCTCTTCAGGCCATACGCGCACAAAACGCCCACCCGGGATGTCCAAATAGCCCTGGAATTACAGTAATGTGCCTCACAACAAGAGTTACGGACACACGCTCGGGATTTTTTGCATAACGAGAGTTGCGTTGGTCCGATCGGGGCATTTGAGCACTCTTTTGAAAGCTAACATCAAGAGCTATGACTTTACTGAGGACGTTTTCTGAGAAATCCTCCTCTAAAATGTCCAAAAAAATCATTTTTCCATTGTCTGAAATCTGGACAAATTTTGGACTTTTTCCAAAGGGGGTAGTCCAAGAAAAAATCTCAAAATCATAAAAAATGAAAATCTAAAATCCTTTTCACTAGGCAAGGTGTGATGCTATTCAGGCTATACGTGCACAAAACGCCCACCCCGGATGTCCAAATAGCCCCCGAAATTACAACAGGAGTTACGGACACACGCTCGTTATTTTTGGCATAACGAGAGTTGCGTTGGTCCGATCGGAGCATTTGAGCACTCTTTAGAAAGCTAACTTCAAGAGCTAAGTCTTTGCTGAGGATGTTTTCTGAGAAATCCTATTCTAAATGGCAAAAAAAATCGTTATTCCTAGGTCTGAAATCTGGACAAATTTTGGACTTTTTCCAAAGGGGGTAGTCCACGAAAAAATCTCAAAATCATAAAAAATAAAAATCCAAAATCCTTTTCACTAGGCAAGGTGTGATGCTATTCAGGCTATACGTACACAAAACGCCCACCCCGGATGTCCAAATAGCCCCTGAAATTACAGTAATGTGCCTCACAACACAGTAATGTGCCTCACAACAGGAGTTACGGACACACGCTCGGTATTTTTGGCATAACGAGAGTTGCGTTGGTCCGATCGGGGCATTTGAGTACTCTTTAGAAAGCTAACTTCAAGAGCTATGACTTTATTGAGGATGTTTTCTGAGAAATCCTCCTCTAAAATGGCCAAAAAAATCATTTTTCCTTGGTCTGAAATCTGGACAAATTTTGGACTTTTTCCAAAGGGGGTAGTCCACGAAAAAATCTCAAAATCATAAAAAATGAAAATCCAAAATCCTTTTACTAGGTAAGGTGTGATGATATTCAGGCCATACGTGCACAAAACGCCCATCCGGGATGTCCAAATCGCCCCCGAAATTACAGTAATGTGCCTCACAACAAGAGTTACGGAAACACGCTCGGTATTTTTGGCATAACGAGAGTTGTGTTGGTCCGATCGGGGCATTTGAGTACTCTTTAGAAAGCTAACTTCAAGATCTATGACTTTATTGAGGATGTTTTCTGAGAAATCCTCCTCTAAAATGGCCAAAAAAATCATTTTTCCTTGGTCTGAAATCTGGACAAATTTTGGACTTTTTCCAAAGGGGGTAGTCCACGAAAAAATCTCAAAATCATAAAAAATAAAAATCCAAAATCCTTTTACTAGGTAAGGTGTGATGATATTCAGGCCATACGTGCACAAAACGCCCATCCGGGATGTCCAAATCGCCCCCGAAATTACAGTAATGTGCCTTACAACAGGAGTTACGGACACACGCTCGGTATTTTTGGCATAACGAGAGTTGCGTTGGTCCGATCGAGGCATTTGAGCACTCTTTAGAAAGCTAACTTCAAGAGCTAAGTCTTTACTGCGGATGTTTTCTGAGAAATCCTATTCTAAATAGAAAAAAAAATCGTTATTCCTAGGTCTGAAATCTGGACAAATTTCGGACTTTTTCCAAAGGGGGTAGTCCACGAAAAAATCTCAAAATCATAAAAAATGAAAATCCAAAATTTTTGCACTAGTAAAGGTGTGATGCTCTTCAGGCCATACGCGCACAAAACGCCCACCCGGGATGTCCAAATAGCCCCGGAGATACAGTAATGTGCCTCACAACAAGACTTACGGACACACGCTCGGTATTTTTGGCATAACGAGAGTTGCGTTGGTCCGATCGGAGCATTTGAGCACTCTTTAGAAAGCTAACTTCAAGAGCTATGTCTTTACTGAGGATGTTTTCTGAGAAATCCTATTCTAAATGGCAAAAAAATTCGTTATTCCTAGGTCTGAAATCTGGACAAATTTTGGACTTTTTCCAAAGGGGGTAGTCCACGAAAAAATCTCAAAATCATAAAAAATGAAAATCCAAAATCCTTTGCACTAGTAAAGGTGTGATGCTCTTCAGGCCATACGCGCACAAAACGCACACCCGTGATGTCCAAATAGCCCCGGAATTAAAGTAATGTGCCTCACAACAAGAGTTACGGAAACACGCTCGGTATTTTTGGCATAACGAGAGTTGTATTGGTCCGATCGGGGCATTTGAGCACTCTTTAGAAAGCTAACTTCAAAAGCTATGACTTTACTGAGGATGTTTTCTGAGAAATCCAATTGTAAATTGCCAAAAATTGTTATTCCTAGGTCTGAAATCTGGACAAATTTTGGACTTTTTCCAAAGGGGGTAGACCACGAATAAATCTCAAAATCATAAAAAATGAAAAACCAAAATCCGTTTCATTAGGCAAGGTGTGATGCTATTCAGGCCATACGTGCACAAAACGCCTACCCGGGATGTCCAAATAGCCCCGGAAATTACAGTAATGTGCCTTACAATAGGAGTTACGGACACACGCTCGGTATTTTTGGCATAACAAGAGTTGCGTTCGTCCGATCGGGGCATTTGAGCACTGTTTAGAAAGCTAACTTCAAGAGCTATGACTTTACTGAGGATGTTTTCTGAGAAATCCTCCTCTAAAATTTGCAAAAAAAAAATCATTTTTCCTTTGTCTGAAATCTGGACAAATTTTGGACTTTTTCAAAAGGGGGTAGTCCACGAAAAAATCTCAAAATCATAAAAAATGAAAATCCAAAATCCTTTGCACTAGTAAAGGTGTGATGCTCTTCAGGCCATACGCGCACAAAACGCACACCCGTGATGTCCAAATAGCCCCGGAATTAAAGTAATGTGCCTCACAACAGGAGTTACGGAAACACGCTCGGTATTTTTGGCATAACGAGAGTTGCGTTGGTCCGATCGGGGCATTTGAGTACTCTTTAGAAAGCTAACTTCAAGTGCTATGACTTTATTGAGGATGTTTTCTGAGAAATCCTCCTCTAAAATGGCCAAAAAAAGTCATTTTTCCTTGGTCTGAAATCTGGACAAATTTTGGACTTTTTCCAAAGGGGCTAGTCCATGAAAAAATCTCAAAACCATAAAAAATGAAAATCCTAAATCCTTTTACTAGGTAAGGTGTGATGATATTCAGGCCATACGTGCACAAAACGCCCATCCGGGATGTCCAAATCGCCACCGAAATTACAGTAATGTGCCTTACAACAGGAGTTACGGACACACGCTCGGTATTTTTGGCATAACGAGAGTTGCGTTGGTCCGATCGGGGCATTTGAGCACTCTTTAGAAAGCTAATTTCAAGAGCTAAGTCTTTATTGAGGATGTTTTCTGAGAAATCCTATTATAAATAGAAAAAAAAATCGTTATTCCTAGGTCTGAAATCTGGACAAATTTCGGACTTTTTCCAAAGGGGGTAGTCCAAGAAAAAATCTCAAAATCATAAAAAATGAAAATCCAAAATCCTTTGCACTAGTCAAGGTGTGATGCTCTTCAGGCCATACGCGCACAAAACGCCCACCCGGGATGTCCAAATAGCCCTGGAATTACAGTAATGTGCCTCACAACAAGAGTTACGGACACACGCTCGGGATTTTTTGCATAACGAGAGTTGCGTTGGTCCGATCGGGGCATTTGAGCACTCTTTTGAAAGCTAACATCAAGAGCTATGACTTTACTGAGGACGTTTTCTGAGAAATCCTCCTCTAAAATGTCCAAAAAAATCATTTTTCCATTGTCTGAAATCTGGACAAATTTTGGACTTTTTCCAAAGGGGGTAGTCCAAGAAAAAATCTCAAAATCATAAAAAATGAAAATCTAAAATCCTTTTCACTAGGCAAGGTGTGATGCTATTCAGGCTATACGTGCACAAAACGCCCACCCCGGATGTCCAAATAGCCCCCGAAATTACAACAGGAGTTACGGACACACGCTCGGTATTTTTGGCATAACGAGAGTTGCGTTGGTCCGATCGGAGCATTTGAGCACTCTTTAGAAAGCTAACTTCAAGAGCTAAGTCTTTGCTGAGGATGTTTTCTGAGAAATCCTATTCTAAATGGCAAAAAAAATCGTTATTCCTAGGTCTGAAATCTGGACAAATTTTGGACTTTTTCCAAAGGGGGTAGTCCACGAAAAAATCTCAAAATCATAAAAAATAAAAATCCAAAATCCTTTTCACTAGGCAAGGTGTGATGCTATTCAGGCTATACGTACACAAAACGCCCACCCCGGATGTCCAAATAGCCCCTGAAATTACAGTAATGTGCCTCACAACACAGTAATGTGCCTCACAACAGGAGTTACGGACACACGCTCGGTATTTTTGGCATAACGAGAGTTGCGTTGGTCCGATCGGGGCATTTGAGTACTCTTTAGAAAGCTAACTTCAAGAGCTATGACTTTATTGAGGATGTTTTCTGAGAAATCCTCCTCTAAAATGGCCAAAAAAATCATTTTTCCTTGGTCTGAAATCTGGACAAATTTTGGACTTTTTCCAAAGGGGGTAGTCCACGAAAAAATCTCAAAATCATAAAAAATGAAAATCCAAAATCCTTTTACTAGGTAAGGTGTGATGATATTCAGGCCATACGTGCACAAAACGCCCATCCGGGATGTCCAAATCGCCCCCGAAATTACAGTAATGTGCCTCACAACAAGAGTTACGGAAACACGCTCGGTATTTTTGGCATAACGAGAGTTGTGTTGGTCCGATCGGGGCATTTGAGTACTCTTTAGAAAGCTAACTTCAAGATCTATGACTTTATTGAGGATGTTTTCTGAGAAATCCTCCTCTAAAATGGCCAAAAAAATCATTTTTCCTTGGTCTGAAATCTGGACAAATTTTGGACTTTTTCCAAAGGGGGTAGTCCACGAAAAAATCTCAAAATCATAAAAAATAAAAATCCAAAATCCTTTTACTAGGTAAGGTGTGATGATATTCAGGCCATACGTGCACAAAACGCCCATCCGGGATGTCCAAATCGCCCCCGAAATTACAGTAATGTGCCTTACAACAGGAGTTACGGACACACGCTCGGTATTTTTGGCATAACGAGAGTTGCGTTGGTCCGATCGAGGCATTTGAGCACTCTTTAGAAAGCTAACTTCAAGAGCTAAGTCTTTACTGCGGATGTTTTCTGAGAAATCCTATTCTAAATAGAAAAAAAAATCGTTATTCCTAGGTCTGAAATCTGGACAAATTTCGGACTTTTTCCAAAGGGGGTAGTCCACGAAAAAATCTCAAAATCATAAAAAATGAAAATCCAAAATTTTTGCACTAGTAAAGGTGTGATGCTCTTCAGGCCATACGCGCACAAAACGCCCACCCGGGATGTCCAAATAGCCCCGGAGATACAGTAATGTGCCTCACAACAAGACTTACGGACACACGCTCGGTATTTTTGGCATAACGAGAGTTGCGTTGGTCCGATCGGAGCATTTGAGCACTCTTTAGAAAGCTAACTTCAAGAGCTATGTCTTTACTGAGGATGTTTTCTGAGAAATCCTATTCTAAATGGCAAAAAAATTCGTTATTCCTAGGTCTGAAATCTGGACAAATTTTGGACTTTTTCCAAAGGGGGTAGTCCACGAAAAAATCTCAAAATCATAAAAAATGAAAATCCAAAATCCTTTGCACTAGTAAAGGTGTGATGCTCTTCAGGCCATACGCGCACAAAACGCACACCCGTGATGTCCAAATAGCCCCGGAATTAAAGTAATGTGCCTCACAACAAGAGTTACGGAAACACGCTCGGTATTTTTGGCATAACGAGAGTTGTATTGGTCCGATCGGGGCATTTGAGCACTCTTTAGAAAGCTAACTTCAAAAGCTATGACTTTACTGAGGATGTTTTCTGAGAAATCCAATTGTAAATTGCCAAAAATTGTTATTCCTAGGTCTGAAATCTGGACAAATTTTGGACTTTTTCCAAAGGGGGTAGACCACGAATAAATCTCAAAATCATAAAAAATGAAAAACCAAAATCCGTTTCATTAGGCAAGGTGTGATGCTATTCAGGCCATACGTGCACAAAACGCCTACCCGGGATGTCCAAATAGCCCCGGAAATTACAGTAATGTGCCTTACAATAGGAGTTACGGACACACGCTCGGTATTTTTGGCATAACAAGAGTTGCGTTCGTCCGATCGGGGCATTTGAGCACTGTTTAGAAAGCTAACTTCAAGAGCTATGACTTTACTGAGGATGTTTTCTGAGAAATCCTCCTCTAAAATTTGCAAAAAAAAAATCATTTTTCCTTTGTCTGAAATCTGGACAAATTTTGGACTTTTTCAAAAGGGGGTAGTCCACGAAAAAATCTCAAAATCATAAAAAATGAAAATCCAAAATCCTTTGCACTAGTAAAGGTGTGATGCTCTTCAGGCCATACGCGCACAAAACGCACACCCGTGATGTCCAAATAGCCCCGGAATTAAAGTAATGTGCCTCACAACAGGAGTTACGGAAACACGCTCGGTATTTTTGGCATAACGAGAGTTGCGTTGGTCCGATCGGGGCATTTGAGTACTCTTTAGAAAGCTAACTTCAAGTGCTATGACTTTATTGAGGATGTTTTCTGAGAAATCCTCCTCTAAAATGGCCAAAAAAAGTCATTTTTCCTTGGTCTGAAATCTGGACAAATTTTGGACTTTTTCCAAAGGGGCTAGTCCATGAAAAAATCTCAAAACCATAAAAAATGAAAATCCTAAATCCTTTTACTAGGTAAAGGTGTGATGCTCTTCAGGCCATACGCGCACAAAACGCCCACCCGGGATGTCCAAATAGCCCCGGAGATACAGTAATGTGCCTCACAACAAGAGTTACGGACACACGCTCGGTATTTTTGGCATAACGAGAGTTGCGTTGGTCCGATCGGAGCATTTGAGTACTCTTTAGAAAGCTAACTTCAAGTGCTATGACTTTATTGAGGATGTTTTCTGAGAAATCCTCCTCTAAAATGGCCAAAAAAAGTCATTTTTCCTTGGTCTGAAATCTGGACAAATTTTGGACTTTTTCCAAAGGGGCTAGTCCATGAAAAAATCTCAAAACCATAAAAAATGAAAATCCTAAATCCTTTTACTAGGTAAGGTGTGATGATATTCAGGCCATACGTGCACAAAACGCCCATCCGGGATGTCCAAATCGCCACCGAAATTACAGTAATGTGCCTTACAACAGGAGTTACGGACACACGCTCGGTATTTTTGGCATAACGAGAGTTGCGTTGGTCCGATCGGGGCATTTGAGCACTCTTTAGAAAGCTAATTTCAAGAGCTAAGTCTTTATTGAGGATGTTTTCTGAGAAATCCTATTATAAATAGAAAAAAAAATCGTTATTCCTAGGTCTGAAATCTGGAAAAATTTTGGACTTTTTCCAAAGGGGGTAGTCCACGAAAAAATCTCAAAATCATAAAAAATGAAAATCCAAAATCCTTTGCACTAGTAAAGGTGTGATGCTCTTCAGGCCATACGCGCACAAAACGCCCACCCGGGATGTCCAAATAGCCCCGGAATTACAGTAATGTGCCTCACAACAAGAGTTACGAACACACGCTCGGTATTTTTGGCATAACGAGAGTTGCGTTGGTCCGATCGAGGCATTTGAGCACTCTTTAGAAAGCTAACTTCAAGAGCTAAGTCTTTACTGAGGATGTTTTCTGAGAAATCCTATTCTAAATGGCAAAAAAAATCGTTATTCCTAGGTCTGAAATCTGGACAAATTTTGGACTTTTTCCAAAGGGGGTAGTCCACGAAAAAATCTCAAAATCATAAAAAATATAAATCCAAAATCCTTTGCACTAGTAAAGGTGTGATGCTCTTCAGGCCATACGCGCACAAAACGCCCACCCGGGATGTCCAAATAGCCCCGGAATTACAGTAATGTGCCTCACAACAAGAGTTACGGACACACGCTCGGTATTTTTTGCATAATGAGAGTTGCGTTGGTCCGATCGGGGCATTTGAGCACTCTTTAGAAAGCTAAATTTAAGAGCTATGACTTTACTGAGGATGTTTTCTGAGAAATCCTCCTCTAAAATGTCCAAAAAAATCATTTTTCCTTTGTCTGAAATCTGGACAAATTTTGGACTTTTTCCAAAGGGGGTAGTCCAAGAAAAAATCTCAAAATCATAAAAAATGAAAATCCAAAATCCTTTTCACTAGGCAAGGTGTGATGCTATTCAGGCTATACGTGCACAAAACGCCCACCCCGGATTCCAAATAGCCCCCGAAATTACAACAGGAGTTACGGACACACGCTCGGTATTTTTGGCATAACGAGAGTTGCGTTGGTCCGATCGGAGCATTTGAGCACTCTTTAGAAATCTAACTTCAAGAGCTAAGTCTTTACTGAGGGTATTTTCTGAGAAATCCTATTCTAAATGGCAAAAAAAATCGTTATTCCTAGGTATGAAATCTGGACATATTTTGGACTTTTTCCAAAGGGGGTAGTCCACGAAAAAATCTCAAAATCATAAAAAATGAAAATCCAAAATCCTTTGCACTAGTAAAGGTGTGATGCTCTTCAGGCCATACGCGCACAAAACGCCCACCCGGGATGTCCAAATAGCCCTGGAATTACAGTAATGTGCCTCACAACAAGAGTTACGGACACACGCTCGATATTTTTTGCATAACGAGAGTTGCGTTGGTCCGATCCGGACATTTGAGCACTCTTTTGAAAGCTAACTTTAAGAGTTATGACTTTACTGAGGATGTTTTCTGAGAAATCCTATTCTAAATGGCAAAAAAAATCGTTATTCCTTGGTCTGAAATCTGGACAAATTTTGGACTTTTTCCAAAGGGGGTAGTCCACGAAAAAATCTCAAAATCATAAAAAATGAAAATCCAAAATCATTTGCACTAGTAAAAGTGTGATGCTCTTCAGGCCATACGCGCACAAAACGCCCACCCGGGATGTCCAAATAGCCCCGGAATTACAGTAATGTGCCTCACAACAAGAGTTACGGACACATGCTCGGTATTTTTTGCATAACGAGAGTTGCGTTGGTCCGATCGGGGCATTTGAGCACTCTTTAGAAAGCTAACTTTAAGAGCTATGACTTTACTGAGGATGATTTCTGAGAAATCCTCCTCTAAAATGTCCAAAAAAATCATTTTTCCTTTGTTAGAAATCTGGACAAATTTTGGACTTTTTCCAAAGGGGGTAGTCCAAGAAAAAATCTCAAAATCATAAAAAATGAAAATCCAAAATCCTTTTCACTAGGCAAGGTGTGATGCTATTCAGGCTATACGTGCACAAAACGCCCACCCCGGATTCCAAATAGCCCCCGAAATTACAACAGGAGTTACGGACACACGCTCGGTATTTTTGGCATAACGAGATTTGCGATGGTCCGATCGGAGCATTTAAGCACTCTTTAGAAAGCTAACTTCAAGAGCTAAGTCTTTACTGAGGATATTTTCTGAGAAATCCTATTCTAAATGGCAAAAAAAATCGTTATTCCTAGGTCTGAAATCTGGACAAATTTTGGACTTTTTCCAAAGGGGGTAGTCCACGAAAAAATCTCAAAATCATAAATAATGAAAATCCAAAATCCTTTGCACTAGTAAAAGTGTGATGCTCTTCAGGCCATACGCGCACAAAACGCCCACCCGGGATGACCAAAAAGCCCCGGATTTACAGTAATGTGCCTCACAACAAGAGTTACGGACACACGCTCGGTATTTTTTGCATAACGAGAGTTGCGCTGGTCCGATCGGGGCATTTGAGCACTCTTTAGAAAGCTAACTTTAAGAGCTATGAATTTACTGAGGATGTTTTCTGAGAAATCCTCCTCTAAAATGTCCAAAAAAATCATTTTTCCTTTGTCTGAAATCTGGACAAATTTTGGACTTTTTCCAAAGGGGGTAGTCCAAGAAAAAATCTCAAAATCATAAAAAATGAAAATCCAAAATCCTTTTCACTAGGCAAGGTGTGATGCTATTCAGGCTATACGTGCACAAAACGCCCACCCCGGATTCCAAATAGCCACCGAAATTACAACAGGAGTTACGGACACACGCTCGGTATTTTTGGCATAACGAGAGTTGCGTTGGTCTGATCGGAGCATTTGAGCACTCTTTAGAAAGCTAACTTCAAGAGCTAAGTCTTTACTGAGGATATTTTCTGAGAAATCCTATTCTAAATGGCAAAAAAAATCGTTATTCCTAGGTCTGAAATCTGGACAAATTTTGGACTTTTTCCAAAGGGGGTAGTCCACGAAAAAATCTCAAAATCATAAAAAATGAAAATCCAAAATCCTTTGACTAGGTAAGGTGTGATGATATTCAGGCCATACGTGCACAAAACGCCCATCCGGGATGTCCAAATCGCCCCCGAAATTACAGTAATGTGCCTTACAACAGGAGTTACGGACACACGCTCGGTATTTTTGGCATAACGAGAGTTGCGTTGATCCGATCGGGACATTTGAGCACTCTTTAGAAAGCTAACTTCAAGAGCTATGACTTTACTGAGGATGTTTCCTGAGAAATCCTATTCTAAATGGCCAAAAAGTCGTTATTCCTAGGTCTATACTCTAGACAAATTTTGGACTTTTTCCAAAGGGGGTAGTCCACGAAAAAATCTCAAAATCATAAAAAATGAAAATCCAAAATCCTTTGCACTAGTAAAGGTGTGATGCTCTTCAGGCCATACGCGCACAAAACGCCCACCCGGGATGTCCAAATAGCCCTAGAATTACAATAATGTGCCTCACAACAAGAGTTACGGACACACGCTCGGGATTTTTGGCATAACGAGAGTTGCGTTGGTCCGATCGGGGCATTTGAGCACTCTTTAGAAAGCTAACATCAAGAGCTATGACTTTACTGCGGATGTTTTCTGAGAAATCCTCCTCTAAAATGTCCAAAAAAATCATTTTTCCTTTGTCTGAAATCTGGACAAATTTTGGACTTTTTCCAAAGGGGGTAGTTCAAGAAAAAATCTCAAAATCATAAAAAATGAAAATCCAAAATCCTTTTCACTAGGCAAGGTGTGATGCTATTCAGGCTATACGTGCATAAAACGCCCACCCCGGATGTCCAAATAGCCCCCGAAATTACAACAGGAGTTACGGACACACGCTCGGTATTTTTGGCATAACGAGAGTTGCGTTGGTCCGATCGGAGCATTTGAGCACTCTTTAGAAAGCTAACTTCAAGAGCTAAGTCTTTACTGAGGATGTTTTCTGAGAAATCCTATTCAAAATGGCAAAAAAAAATCATTATTCCTAGGTCTGAAATCTGGACAAATTTTGGACTTTTTCCAAAGGGGGTAGTCCACGAAAAAATCTCAAAATTATAAAAAATGAAAATCCAAAATCCTTTGCACTAGTAAAGGTGTGATGCTCTTCAGGCCATACGCGCACAAAACGCCCACCCGGGATGTCCAAATAGCCCCGGAATTACAGTAATGTGCCTCACAACAAGAGTTACGAACACACGCTCGGTATTTTTGGCATAACGAGAGTTGCGTTGGTCCTATCGGGGAATTTGAACACTCGTTAGAAATATAACTTCAAGAGCTATGACTTTACTGAGGATGTTTTCTGAGAAATCCTCCTCTAAAATGGCCAAAAAAATCATTTTTCCTTGGTCTGAAATCTGGACAAATTTTGGACTTTTTCCAAAGGGCGTAGTCCACGAAAAAAACTCAAAATCATAAAAAATGTGTTGAGAATGTTTATATTTCTCTTAAGTCTTTTATGTGTATATTATAAGTATAACATTAATATTGTATAGCATAGATTAAGTGGTATGATATTTCGGGCTTTAGGCCTATGAGATACTTGGGAGTCAAACTGAGTTGGACTGGATTGAATTGAGCCCATTGGGCTTGATCTCCTAACCAACCCAGATGCCAAGACACTCGGCCCAAACCCAATGTCTAACACTGGCCCATGGACTTGAAGCTAAGGCCGGCGCTAGGGTTTGAAGCTTCACTTGCTGAAACGCAGCGCTTGATCTAGGGTTCCCTCATGATGCCTATAAAAGGGATCATGTTCATTCCAGCGCTGTTGTTCCGTAGCTGAGCCTCCAGGTAATCCAAAGAAGAGAGAGAGAGAGCTATGTCGATCTAGGGTTTGCTCCATCAAGCCTCTTCCGCACTGCGATCCTCAGTTCCACCAGTGAAGATCTTCTTCCCTGTCTCTCCTTCTGGTGAAAGCAAGACAAAGGCTCCTCCGGCGTCGCCAGCTTCAGTCCTGGGTTTCCCAATCTTGGATCTCGAATCTGTATCTTCGAGATCTTAGATTCTAGGGAGTGTTCTTCATCCCTTTGTTGTTTGATTCTATGCTTTATGTTCTTGTTTGCTTAGATCTTCATTGTACGCATAAACTCGCCCCTGTTTTTGTAATCTTCTTGATATAGTGGATTAAGGCTGCCTCTTGAGGCCCCGAGGACGTAGGATCTCAGATCCGAACCTCGTAAAAACTGGTGTGTCGTTTTTCGCTTTACATTGTTCAATCTTGCTCAAACTGTTCGAACTCGCATATTAAACTTCGAATCCATTCGTTATTCGAATATCAAATTGGTATCAGAGCCAGGTTCCTCCTGGATCTATTTTCGTTTTATGTTCAAGAGGTTTTCTTGGTTTCTCTGCATTTTATGATTCTAGACCTGTGTTCTTTTTGTTAGATCTGCTCCTCTTGTGTTCTCGTTTACAAGTTACAATCTATTATTTGCTTACTTGTGTGATCTAAGACTATTTCTTAGAAGTCTAAGGGCCTCTGTAAGTTTGTTGGAAGAAACTGGCCCTCTGAGATAAAACAAGTTCATCTTGTTTCTCTTCTTATTACTGTTATTCAGTAGTTGTTTTTTTTTTTTTGAGTTTCTATATGTTTTATTTTTTATTCTTAAAATGGGTGAATCTGGTTATCGTATGAAACCTTTTAACGGCACAACTGACTTTGCTATGTGGCAGGTGAAAATGAAAGCTGTGCTAATCAAGGAAAAATGTTGGGAAGCAGTCACCTCAAAGTTCTCAGACAAACTGGACAAAGAAGCCATGGAAGAAAAAGATCTCCAGGCGCACAGTGAAATTATGCTGAGACTTTCAGATGAGGTAGCTAGGCAGGTAATCTCTTATAAGACCACAGAAAAGCTGTGGACTGCTCTTGAAGAGCTCTATCTGGTAAAATCTCTTCCCAGTCGCATAAATCTCCTTGTTAAGTTGTTCAACTTTAAAATGGACTTACATTGCTCTTTACCTGAAAATCTGGATAAATTTCTTGCTATGACTCAAGATTTGGAAAGGTGTGGAGACAAAATTGATGAAACCCACCAATGTGTTTTGCTTTTAAATGCTCTCCCACCTCAATTTGAAACCTTTAAGGATGTTGTTCAGTTTAGTTCTTCTACTCTGACTAAAAAGGCTGTCCTTGAATCTATTATTCAAAAGAATGATGTTTTAAAGGTTTTCAAAACTAAGCAAGAGGCTAAAAATGAAGCTCTTATGGCTAAGTTTAAATCTAAGGGTCAAAACAATAACAAGAATAACCAGAAAAATAAGGATAAAAATAAAGAGACAAACAAAGAACATGTTAAAGGTGATAATCATCCTTCTGACAAACCTAAATCTGATAAGAAAAATTACAAGTGTTTGTACTGTAATAAAACTGGTCACTATGAAAAGGATTGTTATAAAAGAAAGAAGGATGAAGAAAAAGCTACTAAGAAATCTGCTGATGTATATGCTGTCCTTGAAGGTCATTCTTATTACACACATGAAGTACTTATTGTCTCTGATCATGCTGAGTCTGATGTTTGGCTTTTAGATTCTGGGTGCACTATGCATGCTACTTCTGATAAAAAGTGGTTTTCTGATTTAAAACTATCTGATTATGGTGAGGTTTTGCTTGGTGACCACTCTTCTTTAAAAATAAAAGGTATTGGATCTGTGCCTCTTAAGATGCATGATGGTGTGATAAGAATTATTCAAGGTGTTAGATGGGTTCCTGATCTGAGAAGGAATTTATTGTCTGAAAGTACCTTTGATGACCAACAATGTGATATTAGGATTAAGAATGGGGTCAGAGATGTCTTTAAGAATGGCAAATTGCTCATTAGAAGTATTAAGAAAAATGGTCTATATCATGTTGTTGCTTCTGAATGTAATATTGCTGTTTCTTCTGCCTCTGATGTTTCTGTGAAAAACATGAGCATGAATGACTCTCTGTTATGGCATTCTAGATTGGGTCACATTGGTAACAAAGGTCTTGATAATCTGTTTAAAAATGGCATTATTTCTGCTAAACCTTCTCATATTGACTTATGTGAAAACTGTCTTATGGGAAAGCAATCCAAACTTGGTTTTAAGTCATCTTCATATGTTGCAAATCAACCTTTAGAATATGTGCACTCTGATTTGTGGGGACCTGCTCAGGTTGACACAGCAGGGGGCATGAGATATTTTATCTCTTTTATTGATCATTTTAGTAGAAGGGTTTGGGTGTATTTGCTTAAACATAAATCTGATGCTTTTGAAAACTTTAAGGTTTGGAAGACCAGAGTTGAAACTGAAACTGGTTTAAAACTAAAATGCTTTAGAACAGATAATGGTTTGGAGTTTTGTAACAATGAGTTCAACTCTTACTGTAAAAATGAAGGTATTAAAAGACACTTAACAATTCCTGGAACTCCTCAGCAAAATGGGACTGCTGAGAGGATGAATAGAACCTTTCTTGAAAAAGCTAGATGCATGTTGATTTCTTCTGGGCTAAAACACAACTTATGGGGTGAAGCTGTTGTCACTGCTGCATATTTGATAAACAGATCCCCCTCTTCTGCTATTGAATTTAAAACTCCTTATGAAAAATGGACCAATAAGAAACCTGACCTTAGTCACTTAAGACCTTTTGGATGTGTTGCTTATTCTCATGTGAATGATGGTAAATTGAATCCTATGTCTCAAAAATGTGTTATGCTTGGTTATCCTGATGGTACTAAAGGTTATAGGTTATTGGTTGTCCAACCTGGAGCATATAAAATCATTCTTAGTAGAAATGTTGTGTTTAAAGAAGATGAGTTTCATTTTAAAATTACTATATCTTCTGCTCAGACTAACTTGCAGGCACCAATTGATCAATTTTATACCCCTGATGAGGGTGAAATTGATAATGAATTTGATAGTGGTTACTCCACTAATAGTACTGACTCACAAACTCACAACTTAGGTGGGCAAGTGAGTACAGATGCTGCAACAGGTAGTATGGTGGTTCACCATGATGAACCCTCTTCCTCCTCTACCTCAGAAAATTCCCCCCTCATTTCTGATGTCTCTCCTGCTTCTACCTCTACTGTTTCTGATTTGTCTGTGATTAATACACATGCTGATGGCTCTTCTAGTGGTTCATCTGTGCAATTACATGACTTAACTGATTGGAAACTTACAAGAGATAGAGAACCCAGGAATATTATTCCTAATAAAAAGTACTCCAGTAATTTGGTTGAGTTTGCTTGTCTTGTCTCTGATGTGATCACTTTGTATACCCCTGATACTTTTGAACAAGCTATAAAGTGTGCTCATGCTAAAGACTGGAAGAAGGCTATGCAGGAAGAGATAGATTCTATGAATCAAAATAACACCTGGAAATTGGTTAAGAAACCTGCTAGTGCTAGGTTAATTGACTGTAAATGGGTGTATAAAATAAAACAAGGCATCTCTAAGGGTGATCCCCCAAGGTACAAAGCTAGGCTTGTAGCCAAGGGGTTTACCCAAAGAGAAGGTCAGGACTATAATGAGATATTTGCTCCTGTCATTAAATACAAGACTATGAGACTACTTCTTGCTATGTCTGCTGTGTATAACTATGAATTGGAACAAATGGATGTCAAGACTGCTTTTTTGCATGGTGATCTTAATGAAACCATCTATATGAAGCAGCCCAAGGGTTTTATTGACACTGCTCATCCTGACTATGCCTGTTTACTTGTTAAATCCATATATGGCTTAAAACAGTCTCCTCGTCAATGGAATATAAAGTTTGATACTTGTATGAGGAGAAGTCTAGGATTTAAAAGAAGCAAGTTTGATACTTGCCTATATTTCAAAGATACAAGAAAGAATGATCCTCTCTATGTTTTGTTGTATGTTGATGATATCTTGCTTATTGCTAAATCCTCTGATAAAATCAATATGATCAAACAACAACTTAGAAAACACTTTGATATGAAGGACTTAGGTCCTGCAAAAAGGATCTTGGGCATTGACATCATAAGAGACAGAGGTAAGAAGGTTATGTATCTGTGCCAATCTGATTATGTGCTTAAAGTGTTAGATAGATTTCATATTACAGATGGTAAGGCCAATACAGTTCCTTTAGGAGGTTATCTTGATCTCACAAAAATCAGAACTCCTTTATCCTCTGCTGAGATTAATAGAATGAAGAAAATCCCTTATGATGCTGCAGTTGGTTCTGTTATGTACTCAATGATATGCACTCGTCCAGATCTTGCTTTTGCTATAAGTGTTTTGAGTAGGTTCATGTCTGATCCAGCTGAAAAGCATTGGCAGGCTATGAAGTATCTGTTGAAATATCTTTTTGGTACTGTGAAACTGTGTTTAAAGTTTGCTGCAGGTCAAGGCTCAACACATGAGCTCCATATGTTGATGCAGATTATGCCTCAAATAAAGATAATAGAAAGTCTACTACTGCTTATGTCTATACTTGGGCAGGTAACTGCATTTCATGGAAAACACAACAGCAACCTATTGTTGCTCTATCCTCCACTGAGGCTGAATACATAGCAGCCACTGAGGCCTGTAAGGAAGCCATTTGGCTCCAAGGTCTCTTGAAGGAGATAGAAAGGAAACATTATACTTCTTTACTGCATATAGATAGCCAGAGTGCATTATACTTATGCAGGGACCCTATGTATCATGAACGTACCAAGCATATAGATGTTAGGTACCACTTTATTCGTGAAAAGGTTGATGATAATGTTATCCATATAAAGAAAATTGATGGTACACATAACCCTGCAGACTTTGGCACTAAAATTGTTACTGTTGACAAATTTTTGTTTTGCAGGAATTTCCTCCATTTGGAGGAAATCACTTGATAGTTCTTCTGTTACAGGTGACTTGGGCCGACGATGGACGCAGCCCTCTAACCACTACTAGGTTATGTTTGCCAAAGGCAGACTTAGAGAACTACAGGGGCAATTGTTGAGAATGTTTATATTTCTCTTAAGTCTTTTATGTGTATATTATAAGTATAACATTAATATTGTATAGCATAGATTAAGTGGTATGATATTTCGGGCTTTAGGCCTATGAGATACTTGGGAGTCAAACTGAGTTGGACTGGATTGAATTGAGCCCATTGGGCTTGATCTCCTAACCAACCCAGATGCCAAGACACTCGGCCCAAACCCAATGTCTAACACTGGCCCATGGACTTGAAGCTAAGGCCGGCGCTAGGGTTTGAAGCTTCACTTGCTGAAACGCAGCGCTTGATCTAGGGTTCCCTCATGATGCCTATAAAAGGGATCCTGTTCATTCCAGCGCTGTTGTTCCGTAGCTGAGCCTCCAGGTAATCCAAAGAAGAGAGAGAGAGCTATGTCGATCTAGGGTTTGCTCCATCAAGCCTCTTCCGCACTGCAATCCTCAGTTCCACCAGTGAAGATCTTCTTCCATGTCTCTCCTTCTGGTGAAAGCAAGACAAAGGCTCCTCCGGCGTCGCCAGCTTCAGTCCTGGGTTTCCCAATCTTGGATCTCGAATCTGTATCTTCGAGATCTTAGATTCTAGGGAGTGTTCTTCATCCCTTTGTTGTTTGATTCTATGCTTTATGTTCTTGTTTGCTTAGATCTTCATTGTACGCATAAACTCGCCCCTGTTTTTGTAATCTTCTTGATATAGTGGATTAAGGCTGCCTCTTGAGGCCCCGAGGACGTAGGATCTCAGATCCGAACCTCGTAAAAACTGGTGTGTCGTTTTTCGCTTTACATTGTTCAATCTTGCTCAAACTGTTCGAACTCGCATATTAAACTTCGAATCCATTCGTTATTCGAATATCAAAATGAAAATCCAAAATCCTTTTACTAAGTAAGGTGTGATGCTATTCAGGCCATACGTGCACAAAACGCCTATCCGGGATGTCCAAATCGCCCCCGAAATTACAGTAATGTGCCTAACAACAGGAGTTACGGACACACGCTCGGTATTTTTGGCATAACGAGAGTTGCGTTGGTCCGATCGGGGCATTTGAGCACTCTTTAGAAAGCTAACTTCAAGAGCTATGACATTGCTGAGGAGGTTTTCTGAGAAATCCTATTCTAAATGGCCAAAAAATTGTTATTCCTAGGTCTGAAATTTGGACAAATTTTGCACTTTTTCCAAAGGGGGTAGTCCACGAAAAAATCTCAAAATCATAAAAAATGAAAATCCAAAATCCTTTTCACTAGGCAAGGTGTGATGCTATTCAGGCCATACGTGCACAAAACGCCTACCCGCGATGTCCAAATAGCCCCCGAAATTACAGTAATGTGCCTTACAACAGGAGTTACGGACACACGCTCGGTATTTTTGGCATAACGAGAGTTGCGTTGGTCCGATCGGGGCATTTGAGCACTCTTTAGAAAGCTAACATCAAGAGCTATGACTTTACTGATGATGTTTTCTGAGAAATCCTCCTCTAAAATGTCCAAAAAAATCATTTTTCCTTTGTCTGAAATCTGGACAAATTTTGGACTTTTTCCAAAGGGGGTAGTTCACGAAAAAATCTCAAAATCATAAAAAATGAAAATCCAAAATCCTTTTCACTAGACAAGGTGTGATGCTATTCAGGCTATACGTGCACAAAAAGCCCACCCGGGATGTCCAAATAGCCCCCGAAATTACAGTAATGTGCCTTACAACAGGAGTTACGGACACACGCTCGGTATTTTTGGCATAATGAGAGTTGCGTTGGTCCGATCGGGTCATTTGAGCACTCTTTAGATAGCTAACTTCAACAGCTAAGTCTTTACTACGGATGTTTTCTATGAAATCCTATTCTAAATGGCAAAAAAAATCGTTATTCCTAGGTCTGAAATCTGGACAAGTTTTGGACTTTTTCCAAAGGGGGTAGTCCACGAAAAAATCTCAAAATCATAAAAAATGAAAATCAAAAATTCTTTGCACTAGTAAAGGTGTGATGCTCTTCAGGCCATACGCGCACAAAACTCCGACCCGGGATGTCCAAATAGCCCCGGAATTACAGTAATGTGCCTCACAACAAGAGTTACGGACACACGCTCGGTATTTTTGGCATAACGAGAGTTGCGTTGGTCCGATCGGAGCATTTGATCACTCTTTAGAAAGCTAACTTCAAGAGCTATGACTTTACTGAGGATGTTTTCTGAGAAATCCTCCTCTAAAATAGCCAAAAAAATCATTTTTCCTTGGTCTGAAATCTGGACAAATTTTGGACTTTTTCCAAAGGGTGTAGTCCACGAAAAAATCTCAAAATCATAAAAAATGAAAATCCAAAATCCTTTTACTAGGTAAGGTGTGATGCTATTCAGGCCATACATGCACAAAACGCCCATCCGGGATGTCCAAATCGCCCCCGAAATTACAGTAATGTGCCTTACAACAGGAGTTATGGACCCACGCTCGGTATTTTTGGCATAACGAGAGTTGCGTTGGTCCGATCGGGGCATTTGAGTACTCTTTAGAAAGCTAACTTCAAGAGCTATGACTTTACTGAGAATGTTTTCTGAGTAATCCTATTCTAAATGGCCAAAATATTGTTATTCCTAGACTGAAATCTGGACAAATTTTGGACTTTTTCCAAAGGGGGTAGTCCACGAATAAATCTCAAAATCATAAAAAATGTAAATCCAAAATCCTTTGCACTAGTAAAGTTGTGATGCTCTTCAGGCCATACGCGCACAAAACGCCCACCCGGGATGTCCAAATAGCCCCGGAATTACAGTAATGTGCCTCACAACAGGAATAACGGAAACACGCTCGGTATTTTTGGCATAACGAGAGTTGCGTTGGTCCGATCGGGGCATTTGAGCACTCTTTAGAAAGCTAACTTCAAGAGCTATGACTTTATTGAGGATGTTTTCTGAGAAATCCTCCTCTAAAATGGCCAAAAAAATCATTTTTCCTTGGTCTGAAATCTGGACAAATTTTGCACTTTTTCCAAAGGGGGTAGTCCACGAAAAAATCTCAAAATCATAAAAATGAAAATCCAAAATCATTTTCATTAGGCAAGGTGTGATGCTATTCAGGCCATACGTGCACAAAACGCCTACCCGGGATGTCCAAATAGCCCCCGAAATTACAATAATGTGCCTTACAACAGGAGTTACGGACACACGCTCGGTATTTTTGGCATACGAGAGTTGCGTTGGTTCGATCGGGGCATTTGAGCACTCTTTAGAAATCTAACTTCAAGAGCTATGACATTACTGAGGATGTTTTCTGATAAATCCTCCTCTAAAATTTCCAAAAAAATCATTTTTCCTTTGTCTGAAATCTGGAAAAATTTTAGACTTTTTCCAAACGGGGTAGTCCACGAAAAAATCTCAATATCATAAAAAATTAAAATCCAAAATCCTTTTCACTAGGCAAGGTGTGATGCTATTCAGGCCATACGTGCACAAAACGCCCATCCGGGATCTCCAAATCGCCCCCAAAATTACAGTAATGTGCCTTACAACAGGAGTTACGGACACACGCTCGGTATTTTTGGCATAACGATAGTTGCGTTGGTCCGATCGGGGCATTTGAGCACTCTTTAGAAAGCTAACTTCAAGAGCTATGACTTTACTGCGGATGTTTTCTGAGAAATCCAATTGTAAATGGCCAAAAAATTGTTATTCCTAGGTTTGAAATCTGGACAAATTTTGGACATTTTCCAAAGGGGGTAGTCCACGAAAAAATCTCAAAATCATAAAAAATGAAAATCCAAAATCCTTTTCATTAGGCAAGGTGTGATGCTATTCAGGTGATACGTGCACAAAACGCCCACCCGGGATGTCCAAATAGCCCCGGAATTACAGTAATGTGCCTCACAACAAGAGTTACGACACACGCTTGGTATTTTTGGCATAACGACAGTTGCGTTGGTCCGATCGGGGCATTTGAGAACTCTTTAGAAAGCTAACTTCAAGAGCTATGACTTTATTGAGGATATTTTCTGAGAAATTCTCCTCTAAAATGGTCAAAAAAATCATTTTTCCTTGGTATGAAATCTGGACAAATTTTGGACTTTTTCCAAAGGGGGTAGTCCAGGAAAAAATCTCAAAATCATAAAAAATGAGAATCCAAAATCCTTTTCATTAGGCTAGGTGTGATGCTATTCAGGCGATACGTGCACAAAACGCCTACCCGGGATGTCCAAATAGCCCCCGAAATTACAGTAATGTGCCTTACAACAGGAGTTACGGACACATGCTCGATATTTTTGGCATAACGAGAGTTGCGTTGGTCCGATCGGGGCATTTGAGCGCTCTTTAGAAAGCTAACTTCAAGAGCTATGACTTTACTGAGGATGTTTTCTGAGAAATCCTCCTCTAAAATTTTCAAAAAAATTATTTTTCCTTTGTCTGAAATCTGGACAAATTTTGGACTTTTTCCAAAGGGGTAGTCCACGAAAAAATCTCAAAATCATAAAAAATGAAAATACGAAATCCTTTTCACTAGGCAAGGTGTGATGCTATTCAGGCTATACGCGCACAAAACGCCTACCCGGGATGTCCAAATAGCCCCGGAATTACAGTAATGTGCCTTACAACAGGAGTTACGGACACACGCTCGGTATTTTTGGCATAACGAGAGTTGCGTTGGTCCGATCGGGGCATTTGAGCACTATTTAGAAAGCTAACTTCAAAGGCTAAGTCTTTACTGAGGATGTTTTCTGAGAAATCCTATTCTAAATGGAAAAAAAAATCGTTTTTCCTTGGTATGAAATCTGGACAAATTTTGGACTTTTTCCAAAGGGGGTAGTCCAGGAAAAAATCTCAAAATCATAAAAATTGAAAATCCAAAATCCTTTTCATTAGGCAAGGTGTGATGCTATTCAGGCGATACGTGCACAAAACGCCTACCCGGGATGTCCAAATAGCCCCCGAAATTACAGTAATGTGCCTTACAACAGGAGTTACGGACACATGCTCGATATTTTTGGCATAACGAGAGTTGCGTTGGTCCGATCGGGGCATTTGAGCACTCTTTAGAAAGCTAACTTCAAGAGCTATGACTTTACTGCGGATGTTTTCTGAGAAATCCTCCTCTAAAATTTCCAAAAAAATCATTTTTCCTTTGTCTGAAATCTGGACAAATTTTGGACTTTTCCAAAGGGGTAGTCCACGAAAAAATCTCAAAATCATAAAAAATGAAAATCCGAAATCCTTTTCACTAGGCAAGGTGTGATGCTATTCAGGCTATACATGCACAAAACGCCCACCCGGGATGTCCAAAAAGCCCTAGAAATTACAGTAATGTGCCTTACAACAGGAGTTACGGACACACGCTCGGTATTTTTGGCATAACGAGAGTTGCGTTGGTCCGATCGGGGCATTTGAGCACTATTTAGAAAGCTAACTTCAAGAGCTAAGTCTTTACTGAGGATGTTTTCTGAGAAATCCTATTCTAAATGGAAAAAAAAATCGTTATTCCTAGGTCTGAAATCTGGACAAATTTTGGACTTTTTCCAAATGGGGTAGTCCACGAAAAAATCTCAAAATCATAAAAAATGAAAATCCAAAATCCTTTGCACTAGTAATGGTGTGATGCTCTTCAGGCCATACGCGCACAAAACGCCCACCCGGGATGTCCAAATAGCCCCGGAATTACAGTAATGTGCCTCACAACAAGAGTTACGGACACACGCTCGGTATTTATGGCATAACGAGAGTTGCGTTGGTCCGATCGGGGCATTTGAGCACTCTTTAGAAAGCTAACTTCAAGAGCTATGACTTTAATGAGGATGTTTTCTGAGAAATCCTCCTCTAAAATGGCCAAAAAAATCATTTTTCCTTGGTCTGAAATCTGGACAAATTTTGGACTTTTTCCAAAGGGGGTAGTCCAGGAAAAAATCTCAAAATCATAAAAAATGAAAATCCAAAATCCTTTTCATTAGGCAAGGGGTGATGCTATTCAGGCGATACGTGCACAAAACGCCTACCCGGGATGTCCAAATAGCTCCCGAAATTACAGTAATGTGCCTTACAACAGGAGTTACGGACACATGCTCGATATTTTTGGCATAACGAGAGTTGCGTTTGTCCGATCGAGGCATTTGAGCGCTCTTTAGAAAGCTAACTTCAAGAGCTATGACTTTACTGAGGATATTTTCTGAGAAATCCTATTTTAAATGGCCAAAAAATTGTTATTACTAGGTCTGAAATGTGGACAAATTTTGCACTTTTTCCAAAGGGGGTAGTCCACGAAAAAATCTCAAAATCATAAAAAATGAAAATCCAAAATCCATTTCACTAGGCAAGGTGTGATGCTATTCAGGCCATACGTGCACAAAACGCCTACCCGGGATGTCCAAATAGCCCCCAAAATTACAGTAATGTGCCTTACAATAGGAGTTACGGACAAACGCTCGGTATTTTTGGCATAACGAGAGTTGTGTTGGTCCGATCGGGGCATTTGAGCACTCTTTAGAAAGCAAACTTCAAGAGCTATGACTTTACTGTGGATGTTTTGTGAGAAATCCTCATCTAAAATGGCCAAAAAAATCATTTTTCCTTGGTCTGAAATCTGGATAAATTTTGGACTTTTTCCAAAGGTGTGATGATATTTAGGCCATACGTGCACAAAACGCCCATCCGGGATGTCCAAATCGCCCCCGAAATTACAGTAATGTGCCTTACAACAGGAGTTACGGACCCACGCTCGGTATTTTTGGCATAACGAGAGTTGCGTTGGTCCGATCGGGGCATTTGAGCACTCTTTAGAAAGCTAACTTTAAGAGCTATGACTTTACTGACGATGTTTTCTGAGAAATCCTCCTCTAAAATTTCAAAAAAAAATCATTTTTCCTTTGTCTGAAATCTGGACAAATTTTGGACTTTTTTCAAAGGGGGTAGTCCACGAAAAAATCTCAAAATCATAAAAAATGAAAATCCGAAATCCTTTTCACTAGGCAAGGTGTGATGCTATTCAGGCTATACATGCACAAAACGCCCACCCGGGATGTCCAAATAGCCCCGGAAATTACAGTAATGTGCCTTACAACAGGAGTTACGGACACACGCTCGATATTTTTGGAATAACGAGCGTTGCGTCGGTCCGATCGGGGCATTTGAGCACTCTTTAGAAAGCTAACTTCAAGAGCTATGACTTTTCTGAGGATGTTTTATGAGAAATCCAATTGTAAATGGCCAAAAAATTGTTATTCCTAGGTCTGAAATCTGGACAAATTTTGGACTTTTTCCAAAGGGGGTAGTCCACGAATAAATCTCAAAATCATAAAAAATGTAAATCCAAAATCCTTTGCACTAGTAAAGTTGTGATGCTCTTCAGGCCATACGCGCACAAAACGCCCACCCGGGATGTCCAAATAGCCCCGGAATTACAGTAATGTGCCTCACAACAGGAATAACGGAAACACGCTCGGTATTTTTGGCATAACGAGAGTTGCGTTGGTCCGATCGGGGCATTTGAGCACTCTTTAGAAAGCTAACTTCAAGAGCTATGACTTTATTGAGGATGTTTTCTGAGAAATCCTCCTCTAAAATGGCCAAAAAAATCATTTTTCCTTGGTCTGAAATCTGGACAAATTTTGCACTTTTTCCAAAGGGGTAGTCCACGAAAAAATCTCAAAATCATAAAAAATGAAAATCCAAAATCCTTTTCACTAGGCAAGGTGTGATGCTATTCAGGCCATACGTGCACAAAACGCCTACACGGGTTGTCCAAAACGCCCCCGAAATTACAGTAATGTGCCTTACAACAGGAGTTACGGACCCACGCTCGGTATTTTTGGCATAACGAGAGTTGCGTTGGTCCGATCGGGGCATTTGAGCACTCTTTAGAAAGCTAACTTCAAGAGCTATGACTTTACTGACGATGTTTTCTGAGAAATCCTCCTCTAAAATTTCCAAAAAAATCATTTTTCCTTTGTCTGAAATCTTGACAAATTTTGGAGTTTTTCCAAAGAGGGTAGTCCATGAAAAAATTTCAAAATCATAAAAAATGAAAATCCGAAATCCTTTTCACTAGGCAAGGTGTAATGCTATTCAGGCTTTACATGCACAAAACGCCCACCCGGGATGTCCAAATAGCCCCGGAAATTACAGTAATGTGCCTTACAACAGGAGTTACGGACACACGCTCGGTATTTTTGGCATAACGAGCGTTGCGTTGGTCCGATCGGGGCATTTGAGCACTCTTTAGAAAGCTAACATCAAGAGTTAAGTCTTTACTGAGGATGTTTTCTGAGAAATCCTATTCTAAATGGAAAAAAAAAATCGTTATTCCTAGGTTTGAAATCTGGACAAATTTTGGACTTTTTCCAAAGGGGGTAGTCCACGAAAAAATCCCAAAATCATAAAAAATGAAAATCCAAAATCCTTTGCACTAGTAAAGGTGTGATGCTCTTCAGGCCATACGCGCACAAAACGCCCACCCGGGATGTCCAAATAGCCCCGGAATTAGATTAATGTGCCTCACAACAAGAGTTACGGACACACGCTCGGTATTTTTGGCATAACTAGAGTTGTGTTGGTCCGATCGGGGCATTTGAGCACTCTTTTGAAAGCTAACTTCAAGAGCTATGACTTTATTGAGGATGTTTTCTGAGAAATCCTCCTCTAAAATGGCCAAAAAAATCATTTTTCCTTGGTCTGAAATCTGGACAAATTTTGGACTTTTTCCAAAGGGGGTAGTCCACGCAAAAATCTCAAAATCATAAAAAATGAAAATCCAAAATCCTTTTACTAGGTAAGGTGTGATGATATTCAGGCCATACGTGCACAAAACGCCCATCCGGGATGTCCAAATCGCCCCCGAAATTACAGTAATATACCTTACAACAGGAGTTACGGACACACGCTCGGTATTTTTGGCATAACGAGAGTTGCGTTGGTACGATCGGGGCATTTGAGCACTATTTAGAAAGCTAACGTCAAGAGCTATGACTTTACTGAGGATGTTTTCTGAGAAATCCTATTTTAAATGGCCAAACAATTGTTATTACTAGGTCTGAAATCTGGACAAATTTTGCACTTTTTCTAAAGGGGGTAGTCCACGAAATAATCTCAAAATCATAAAAAATGAAAATCCAAAATACTTTTCACTAGGCAAGGTGTGATGCTATTCAGGCCATACGTGCACAAAACGCCTACCCGGGATGTCCAAATAGCCCCCGAAATTACAGTAATGTGCCTTACAACAGGAGTTACGGACACACGCTCGGTATTTTTGGTATAACGAGAGTTGCGTTGGTCCGATCGGGGCATTTGAGCACTCTTTAGAAAGCAAACTTCAAGAGCTATGACTTTACTGAGGATGTTTTCTGAGAAATCCTCCTCTAAAATGGCCAAAAAAATCATTTCTCCTTGGTCTGAAATCTGGATAAATTTTGGACTTTTTCCAAAGGTGTGATTATATTTAGGCCATACATGCACAAAACGCCCATCCGGGATGTCCAAATCGCCCCCGAAATTACAGTAATGTGCATTATAACAGGAGTTACGGACACACGCTCGGTATTTTTGGCATAACGAGAGTTGCGTTGGTCCGATCGGGGCATTTGAGCACTCTTTAGAAAGCTAACTTCAAGAGCTATGACATTAGTGAGGACGTTTTCTGAGAAATCCTATTCTAAATGGCCAATAAATCGTTATTCCTAGGTCTTAAATCTGGACAAATTTTGCACTTTTTCCAAAGGGGGTAGTCCACGAAAAAATCTCAAAATCATAAAAAATGAAAATCCAAAATCCTTTTCACTAGGCAAGGTGTGATGATATTCAGGCAATACGTGCACAAAACTCCCATCCGGGATGTCCAAATCGCCCCCGAAATTACAGTAATGTGCCTTACAACAGGAGTTACGGACACACGCTCGGTATTTTTGGCATAACGAGAGTTGCGTTGGTACGATCGGGGCATTTGAGCACTATTTAGAAAGCTAACTTCAAGAGCTATGACTTTACTGAGGATGTTTTCTGAGAAATCCTATTTTAAATGGCCAAAAAATTGTTATTACTAGGTCTGAAATCTGGACAAATTTTGCACTTTTTCCAAAGGGGGTAGTCCACGAAAAAATCTCAAAATCATAAAAAATGAAAATCTAAAATACTTTTCACTAGGCAAGGTGTGATGATATTCAGGCCATACGTGCACAAAACGCCCATCCGGGATGTCCAAATCGCCCCCGAAATTACAGTAATGTGCCTTACAACAGGAGTTACGGACACACGCTCGGTATTTTTGGCATAACGAGAGTTGCGTTGGTCCGATCGGGGCATTTGTGCACTCTTTAGAAAGCTAACTTCAAGAGCTACGACTTTACTGAGGATGTTTTCTGAGAAATCCTATTCTAAATGGCCAAAAAATTGTTATTCCTAGGTCTGAAATCTGGACAAATTTTGCACTTTTTCTAAAGTGGGTAGTCCACGAAAAAATCTCAAAATCATAAAAAATGAAAATCCAAAATCCTTTTCATTAGGCAAGGTGTGATGCTATTCAGGGCATACGTGCACAAAACGCCTACCCAGGATGTCCAAATAGCCCCCGAAATTACAGTAATGTGCCTTACAACAGGAGTTACGGACATACGCTCGGTATATTTGGCATAACGAGAGTTGCGTTGGTCCGATCGGGGCATTTGAGCACTCTTTAGAAAGCTAACTTCAAGATCTATGACTTTATTGGGGATGTTTTCTGAGAAATCCTCCTCTAAAATGGCCAAAAAAATCATTTTTCCTTGTTCTGAAATCTGGACAAATTTTGGACTTTTTCCAAAGGGGGTCGTCCACGAAAAAATGTCAAAATCATAAAAAATGAAAATTCAAAATCCTTTTACTAGGTAAGGTATGATGCTATTCAGGCCATATGTGCACAAAACGCCCATCCGGGATGTCCAAATCGCCCCCGAAATTACAGTAATGTGCCTTACAACATGAGTTACGGACACACGCTCGGTATTTTTGGCATAACGAGAGTTGCGTTGGTCTGATCGGGGCATTTGAGCACTCTTTAGAAAGCTAACTTCAAGAGCTATGACTTTACTGAGGATGTTTTCTGAGAAATCCTATTCTAAATGGCCAAAATATTGTTATTCCTAGGTCAGAAATCTGGACAAATTTTGCACTTTTTCCAAAGGGGTAGTCCACGAAAAAATCTCAAAATCATAAAAAATGAAAATCCAAAATCCTTTTCACTAGGCAAGGTGTGATGCTATTCAGGCCATACGTGCACAAAACACTAACCCGGGATGTCCAAATAGCCCCCGAAATTACAGTAATGTGCCTTACAACAGGAGTTACGGACATACGCTCGGTATTTTTGGCATAACGAGAGTTGCGTTGGTCCGATCGGGGCATTTGAGCACTCTTTAGAAAGCTAACTTCAAGATCTATGACTTTATTGGGGATGTTTTCTGAGAAATCCTCCTCTAAAATGGCCAAAAAAATCATTTTTCCTTGTTCTGAAATCTTGACAAATTTTGGACTTTTTCTAAAGGGGGTAGTCCACGATAAAATCTCATAATCATAAAAAATGAAAATACAAAATCCTTTTAATAGGTAAGGTGTGATGATATTCAGGCCATACGTGCACAAAACGCCCATCCGGGATGTCCAAATCGCCCCTGAAATTACAGTAATGTGCCTTACAATAGGAGTTACGGACACACGCTCGGTATTTTAGGCATAACGAGAGTTGCGTTGGTCCGATCGGGGCATTTGAGCACTCTTTAGAAAGCTAACTTCAAGAGCTATGACTTTACTGCGGATGTTTTCTGAAAAATCCTATTTTAAATGGCCAAAAAATTGTTATTACTACGTCTGAAATCTGGACAAATTTTGCACTTTTTCCAAATGGGGTAGTCCACGAAAAAATCTCAAAATCATAAAAAATGAAAATCCAAAATCCTTTTCACTAGGCAAGGTGTGATGCTATTCAGGCCATACGTGCACAAAACGCCTACCCGGGATGTCCAAATAGCCCCCGAAATTACAGTAATGTGCCTTACAATAGGAGTTACGGACAAACGCTCGGTATTTTTGGCATAACGAGAGTTGCGTTGGTCCGATCGGGGCATTTGAGCACTCTTTAGAAAGCAAACTTCAAGAGCTATGACTTTACTGAGGATGTTTTCTGAGAAATTCTCCTCTAAAATGGCCAAAAAAATCATTTTTCCTTGGTCTGAAATCTGGACAAATTTTGGACTTTTTCCAAAGGGGGTAGTCCACGAAAAAATCTCAAAATCATAAAAAATGAAAATCCAAAAATCCGTTGCACTGGACAAGGTGTGATGCTATTCTGGCCATATGTGCAGAAAACGCCCACCAGGGATGTCCAAATAGCCCCAAAATTACAGTAATGTGCGTTACAGAAGGAGTTATGGACACACCCTCGGAGTTTTTGGCATAACGAGAGTTGCGTTATTCCGATCGGGTAATTTGAGCCCTCTTTAGAAAGCTAACTTCAAGATCTACGACTTTACTTGGGACGTTTTATGAGAAATTCCCCTCGAAAATGGCCAAAATAATCATTTTTCCTAGGTCCGAAATCTGGACAAATTTTGGACTTTTTCCAAAGGGGGTAGTCCACGAAAAAATCTCAAAATCATAAAAAATGAAAATCCAAAATTCTTTGCTCTGGAAAGGTGTGATTCTATTCAGGCCATACATGCACAAAACGCCCACCCGGGATGTCCAAATAGCCCCGAAATTACAGTAATGTGCGTTATAGAAGGAGTTACGGACACACGCTCGGTATTTTTGGAATTACGAGAGTTGCGTTGGTCCGATCTGGGCATTTGACCACTCTTTATAAAGCTAACTTCAAGAGCTACGACTTTACTAAGGATGTTTTCTGAGAAATCCTCCTCGAAACTGGCCAAAAAAATCATTTTTCCTAGGTCTGAAATCTGGACAAATTTTAGACTTTTTCCAAAGGGGGTAATCCACGAAAAAATCTCAAAATTATAAAAAATGAAAATTCAAAATCCTTTGCACTGGAAAGGTGTGATTCTATTCAGGCCATACGTGCACAAAACGCCCACCCGGGATGTCCAAATAGCCCCGAAATTACAGTAATGTACATTATAGAAGGAGTTACGGACACACACTCGGTATTTTTGGAATAACGAGAGTTGCGTTGGTCTGATCGGGGCATTTGAGCACTCTTTATAAAGCTAACTTCAAGAGCTACGAATTTACTAAGGATGTTCTCTGAGAAATCCTCCTCAAAACTGGCCAAAAATATCATTTTTCCTAGGTCTGAAATCTGGACAAATTTTAAACTTTTTCCAAAGGGGTAATCCACGAAAAAATCTCAAAATCATAAAAAATGAAAATCCAAAATCCTTTGCACTAGACAAGGTGCGATGCTATTCAGGCCATACGTGCACAAAACACCCACCCGGGATGTCCAAAGAGCCACAAAATTACAGTAATGTGCGTTACAGAAGCAGTTACGGACACAAGCTCGGTATTTTTGGCATAACGAGAGTTGCGTTGTTCCGATCGGGGCATTTGAGCACTCTTTAGAAAGCCAACTTCAAGAGATACGACTTTATTGAGGATGTTTTTATAAGAAATCCTCCTCGAAAATGACCAAAAAAATCATTTTTCCTAGGTCTGAAATCTGGACAAAATTTGGACTTTTTTCCATATGCGGTAGTCCACGAAAAAATCTCAAAGTCATAAAAAATAATCCAAAATCCTTTGCACTAGGCAAGGTGTGATTCTATTCAGGCCATACGTGCACAAAACGCCCACCCGGGATATCCAAATAGCCCCAAAATTACAGTAATATGCGTTACAGAAGGAGTTACGGACACACGCTCGGAATTTTTGGCATTACGAGAGTTGCGTTGTTCCGATCTGGGCATTTGAACACTCTTTAGAAAGCTAACTTCAAGAGCTACGACTTTACTGAGGATGTTTTATGAGAAATCCTCCTCGAAAATGGCCAAAATAATCATTTTTCCTAGATCTGAAATCTGGACAAATTTTGGACTTTTTCCAAAGGGGGTAGTCCACGAAAAAATCTCAAAATCATAAAAAATAAAAATCCAAAATCCTTTGTACTGGCAAGGTGTGATTCTATTCAGGTCATACGTGCACAAAACGCCAACCCGGAATGTCCAAATAGCCCCGAAATTACAGTAATTTGCGTTATAGAAAGAGTTACGGACACACGCTCGGTATTTATGGAATAACGAGAGTTGCGTTGGTCCGATCGGGGCATTTGAGCACTCTTTATAAAGCTAACTTCAAGAGATTCAACTTTACTAAGGATGTTTTATGATAAATCCTCCTCTAATTTGGCCAAAAAAAAATCATTTTTCCTTGGTCTGAAATCTGGACAAATTTTTAGACTTTTTCCAAAGGGGGTAGTCCACGAAAAAATCTTAAAATCATAAAAAATGAAAATCTAAAATCCTTTGCATTAGGCAAGGTGTGATGCTATTTAGGCCATACGTGCACAAAACACCCACCCGGGATGTCCAAATAGCCCCGAAATTACAGTAATGTGCGTTACAGAAGGAGTTATGGACACACGCTCGGTATTTTTGGCATAACGAGAGTTGCGTTGTTCCGATTGAGGCATTTAAGCACTCTTTATAAAGCTAACTTCAAGAGCTACGACTTTATTAAGGATGTTTTCTGAGAAATCCTCCTCGAAACGGGCCAAATAAATCATTTTTCCTAGGTCTGAAACCTAGACAAATTTTGGACTTTTTCCAAAGAGGGTAGTCCACGAAAAAATCTCAAAATCATAAAAAATGAAAATCCAAAATCCTTTGCACTAGGCAAGGTGTGATTCTATTCAGGCCATACGTGCACAAAACGCCCACACGGGATGTCCAAATAGCCCCGAAATTACAATAATCTGCGTTACAGAAGGAGTTACGGACACACGCTCGGTATTTTTGGCATAGCGAGAGTTGCGTTGTTCCGATTGAGGCATTTAAGCACTCTTTAGAAATCTAATTTCAAGAGCTACGTCTTTACATAGGATGTTTTTGGAGAAATTCTCCTCTAAAATGGCCAAAAAAATCATTTTTCCTAGGTCCGAAATATGGACAAATTTTAGACTTCTTCCAAAGGGGTAGTCAACGAAAAAATCTCAAAATCATAAAAAATGAAGATCCAACATCCTTTGCACTAGGCAAGATTTGATGTTATTCAGGCCATACGTCCACAAAACGCCCACCCAGGATGCCCAAATAGCCCCGACATTAAAGAAATGTGCGTTGCATAAGGAGGTACGGACACACTCTCGGTATTTTTTGGCATAACGAGAGTTGCGTTGTTCCGATCGGGGCATTTGAGCACTCTTTAGAAAGCTAACTTCAAGAGCTACGACTTTACTCATTATGTTTTCTGAGAAATCCTCCTCGAAAATGGCCAACAAAATCATTTTTTCTTGGTCCGAAATCTGGAAAAATTTTGGACTTTTCCAAAGGGGGTAGTCCGCGGAAAAATCTCAAAATCATAAAAAATGAAAATCCAAAATCCTTTGCAGTAGGAAAGGTGTGATTCTATTCAGGCCATACGTGCACAAAACGTCCACCCGGGATGTCCAAATAGCTCCGGAATTAAAGTGATGTGCCTTACAAAAAGAGTTTCGGACACACGCTCTGTATTTTTGGCATAACGAGAGTTACGTTGTTCCGATTGGGGCATTTGAGCACAATTTAGAAAGCTAACTTCAAGAGCTACAACTTTACTGAGGATGTGTTTGGAGAAATCCTCCTCAAAAATGGCCAAAAAAATCATTTTTCCTAGGTCTGAAATCTGGACGAATTTTGGACTTTTTCCAAAGGGGGTACTCCACGAAAAAAATCTCAAAATCATAAAAAATAAAAATCCAAAATCCTTTGCAGTAGGAAAGGTGTGATGCTATTCAGGCCATACGTGCACAAAACGCCCACCCGGGATGTCCAAATAGCCCCGGAATTACAGTGATGTGCCTTACAAAAGAAGTTTCGGACACACGCTCGGTATTATTGGCATAACGAGAGTTGCGCTGTTCCGATAAGAGCATTTGAGCACTGTTTAGAAAGCTAACTTCAAGAGCTACGACTTTACTGAGGATGTTTTTGGAGAAATTCCCCTCTAAAATGGCCAAAAAATCATTTTTCCTAGGTCCGAAATATGGACAAATTTTAGACTTTTTCCAAAGGGGGTAGTCCACGAAAAAATCTCAAAATCATAAAAAATGAAGATCCAACATCCTTTGCACTGGACAAGGTGTGATGCTACTCAGGCCATACGTGCACAAAACGCCCACCCGGGATGTCCAAATAGCCCCAAGATTACAGTAATGTGCGTTACAAAAGGAGTTACGGACACACCCTCGGAATTTATGGCTTAACGAGAGTTGCGTTGTTCCGATCGGGGCATTTGAGCCCTCTTTATAAAGCTAACTTCAAGAGCTACGACTTTACTGAGGACGTTTTATGAGAAATTCCCCTCGAAATTGGCCAAAATAATCATTTTTCCTAGGTCTGAAATCTGGACAAATTTTGGACTTTTTCCAAAGGGGGTAGTCCACGAAAAAATCTCAAAATCATTTAAAATGAAAATCCAAAATCCTTTGCACTGGAAAGGTATGATGCTATTCAGGCCATACATGCACAAAACACCCACCCGGGATGTCCAAATAGCCCCGAAATTAAAGTAATATGCGTTATAGAAGGAGTTACGGACACACGCTCGGTATTTTTGGAATTACGAGAGTTGCGTGGATCCGATCGGGGCATTTGAGAACTCTTTATAAAGCTAACTTCAAGAGCTACGACTTTACTGCGGATGTTTTCTGAGAAATCCTCCTCGAAACTGGCCAAAAAAATCATTTTTCCTAGGTCTGAAATCTGGACAAATTTTACACTTTTTCCAAAGTGGGTAATCCACGAAAAAATCTCGAAATTATAAAAAATGAAAATCCAAAATCCTTTGCACTGGAAAGGTGTGATTCTATTCAGGCCATACGTACACAAAACGCCCACCCGGGATGTCCAAATAGCCTCGAAATTACACTAATGTGCGTTATAGAAGGAGTTACGGACACACGCTCGGTATTTTTGGAATAACGAGAGTTGCGTTGGTCCGATCGGGACATTTGAGCACTCTTTATAAAGCTAACTTCAAGAGCTACGACTTTAATAAGGATGTTTTCTGAGAAATCCTCCTTGAAACTTGCCAAAAAAATCATTTTTCCTAGGTCTGAAATCTGGACAAATTTTAAACTTTTTCCAAATGGGGTAATCCACGAAAAAATCTCAAAATCATAAAAAATGAAAATCCAAAATCCTTTGCACTAGGCAAGGTGTGATGCTATTCAGGCAATACGTGCACAAAACGCCCACCCGGGATGTCCAAATAGCCCCGGAATTACAGTGATGTGCCTTACAAAAGAAGTTTCGGACACACGCTCGGTATTATTGGCATAACGAGAGTTGCGCTGTTCCGATCGGAGCATTTGAGCACTGTTTAGAAAGCTAACTTCAAGAGCTACGACTTTACTGAGGATGTTTTTGGAGAAATTCCCCTCTTAAATGGCCAAAAAATCATTTTTCCTAGGTCCGAAATATGGACAAATTTTAGACTTTTTCCAAAGGGGGTAGTCCACGAAAAAATCTCAAAATCATAAAAAATGAAGATCCAACATCCTTTGCACTGGACAAGGTGTGATGCTACTCAGGCCATACGTGCACAAAACGCCCACCCGGGATGTCCAAATAGCCCCAAGATTACAGTAATGTGCGTTACAAAAGGAGTTACGGACACACCCTCGGAATTTATGGCTTAACGAGAGTTGCGTTGTTCCGATCGGGCCATTTGAGCCCTCTTTATAAAGCTAACTTCAAGAGCTACGACTTTACTGAGGACGTTTTATGAGAAATTCCCCTCGAAATTGGCCAAAATAATCATTTTTCCTAGGTCTGAAATCTGGACAAATTTTGGACTTTTTCCAAAGGGGGTAGTCCACGAAAAAATCTCAAAATCATTTAAAATGAAAATCCAAAATCCTTTGCACTGGAAAGGTATGATGCTATTCAGGCCATACATGCACAAAACGCCCACCCGGGATGTCCAAATAGCCCCGAAATTAAAGTAATATGCGTTATAGAAGGAGTTGCGGACACACGCTCGGTATTTTTGGAATTACGAGAGTTGCGTGGGTCCGATCGGGGCATTTGAGAACTCTTTATAAAGCTAACTTCAAGAGCTACGACTTTACTGCGGATGTTTTCTGAGAAATCCTCCTCGAAACTGGCCAAAAAAATCATTTTTCCTAGGTCTGAAATCTGGACAAATTTTACACTTTTTCCAAAGTGGGTAATCCACGAAAAAATCTCGAAATTATAAAAAATGAAAATCCAAAATCCTTTGCACTGGAAAGGTGTGATTCTATTCAGGCCATACGTACACAAAACGCCCACCCGGGATGTCCAAATAGCCCCGAAATTACACTAATGTGCGTTATAGAAGGAGTTACGGACACACGCTCGGTATTTTTGGAATAACGAGAGTTGCGTTGGTCCGATCGGGACATTTGAGCACTCTTTATAAAGCTAACTTCAAGAGCTACGACTTTAATACGGATGTTTTCTGAGAAATCCTCCTCGAACTTGCCAAAAAAATCATTTTTCCTAGGTCTGAAATCTGGACAAATTTTAAACTTTTTCCAAATGGGGTAATCCACGAAAAAATCTCAAAATCATAAAAAATGAAAATCCAAAATCCTTTGCACTAGGCAAGGTGTGATGCTATTCAGGCAATACGTGCACAAAACGCCCACCCGGGACGTCTAAATAGCCCCAAAATTACAGTAATGTGCGTTACAGAAGGAGTTACGGACAGAAGCTCGGTATTTTTGGCATAACGGGAGTTGCGTTGTTCCGATCAGGGCATTTGAGCACTCTTTAGAAAGCTAACTTCAAGAGATACGACTTTATTGAAGATATTTTTATGAGAAGTCCTCCTCGAAAATGACCAATAACATCATTTTTCCTAGGTCTGAAGTCTGGATAAAATTTGGACTTTTTCCAAAGGGGGTAGTCCACGAAAAAATCTCAAAATCATAAAAAAAGAAAATCCAAAATCCTTTGCAATAGGCAAGGTGTGATTCTATTCAGGCCATACGTGCTCAAAACTCCCACCCGGGATGTCCAAATAGCCCCAAAATTACAGTAATGTGCGTTACAGAAGGAGTTACGGACACACGCTCGGAATTTTTGGCATAACGAGAGTTGCGTTGTTCCGATCGGGGCATTTAAGCACTCTTTAGAAAGCTAACTTCAAGAGCTACGTCTTTACAGAGGATGTTTTATGAGAAATCCTCCTCTAAAATGGCCAAAAAAATCATTTTTTCTAGTTCTGAAATATGGACAAATTTTAGACTTCTTCCAAAGGGGTAGTCAACGAAAAAATCTCAAAATCATAAAAAATAAAGATCCAACATCCTTTGCACTAGGCAAGATTTGATGCTATTCAGGCCATACGTGCACAAAACGCCCACCCAGGATGCCCAAATAGCCCCGAAATTAAAGTAATGTGCGTTGCATAATTAGAAAGCTAACTTCAAGATCTCGGACTTTACTTGGATATTTTCTGAGAAATCCTCCTCAAAAATGGCCAAAAAAATCATGTTTGCTAGGTCTGAAATCTGGACATATTTTGGACTTTTTCCAAAGGAGGTAGTCCACGAAAAAATCTCAAAATCATAAAAAATGAAAATCCAAAAATCCGTTGCACTGGACAAGGTGTGATGCTATTCATGCCATACGTGCACAAAACGCCCACCCGAGATGTCCAAATTGCCCCGAAATTACAGTAATGTGCGATACAAAAGAAGTTACGGACAGAAGCTCGGTATTTTTGGCATAACGAGAGTTGCGTTGTTCTGATCGGGGCATTTGAGCACTCTTTAGAAAGCTAACTTCAAGAGATACGACTTTATTGAAGATATTTTTATGAGAAGTCCTCCTCGAAAATGACCAATAACATCATTTTTCCTAGGTCTGAAGTCTAGACAAAATTTGGACTTTTTCCAAAGGGGGTAGTCCACGAAAAAATCTAAAAATCATAAAAAAAGAAAATCCAAAATCCTTTGCAATAGGCAAGGTGTGATTCTATTCAGGCCATACGTGCTCAAAACTCCCACCCGGGATGTCCAAATAGCCCCAAAATTACAGTAATGTGCGTTACAGAATGAGTTACGGACACACGCTCGGAATTTTTGGCATAACGAGAGTTGCATTGTTCCGATCGGGGACATTAAGCACTCTTTAGAAAGCTAACTTCAAGAGCTACGACTTTACAAAGGATGTTTTATGAGAAATCCTCCTTTAAAATGGCCAAAAAAATCATTTTTTCTAGTTCTGAAATATGGACAAATTTTAGACTTCTTCCAAAGGGGTAGTCAACGAAAAAATCTCAAAATCATAAAAAATAAAGATCCAACATCCTTTGCACTAGGCAAGATTTGATGCTATTCAGGCCATACTTGCACAAAACGCCCACCTGGGATGTCCAAATAGCCCCGGAATTACAGTGATGTGCGTTGCAGAAGGAGGTACGGACACACTCTCGGTATTTTGGCATAACGAGAGTTGCGTTGGTCCGATCGGGGTATTTGAACACTCTTTAGAAAGCTAACTTCAAGATCTAGGAGTTTACTTAGGATATTTTCTGAGAAAGCCTCCTCAAAAATGGCCAAAAAAATCATGTTTGCTAGGTGTGAAATCTGGACATATTTTGGACTTTTTCCAAAGAGGGTAGTCCACGAAATAATCTCAAAATCATAAAAAATGAAAATCCAAAATCCTTTGCACTAGGCAAGGTGTGATGCTATTCAGGCCATACGTACACAAAACGCCCACCCGGGATGTCCGAATAGCTCCGTAATTACAGTAATGTGCCTTACAAAAGGAGTTACGGACACACGCTCGGTATTTTTGGCATAACGAGATTTGCGTTGTTCCGATCGGGGCATTTAAGCTCTGTTTAGAAAGCTAACTTCAAAAGCTATGACTTCACTGAGGATGTTTATGAGGAATCCTCCTCAAAATTTGTCAAAAAAAAAATCATTTTTCCTAGGTCTGAAATTTGGACAAATTTTGGACTTTTTCCAAAGTTGGTAGTCCACGAAAAAATCTCAAAATCATAAAAAATGAAAATCCAAAATCCATTGCACTAGGCAAGGTTTAATGCTATTCAGGCCATACGTCCACAAGCCGCCCACCCTGAATGCCCAAATAGCCCCGAAATTAAAGTAATGTGCATTGCAGAAGGAGTTACGGACACACGCTCGGTATTTTTGGCATAACGAGAGTTGCGTTGGTCCGATCGGAGTATTTGATCCCTCTTTAGAAAGCTAACTTCAATAGCTAAGACTTTACGGAGGATGTTTCTGAAAAATCCTCCTCAAAAATGGCCAAAAAAATCATTTTTCCTAGCTTTGAAATCTGGACAAATTTTGGACTTTTTCCAAAGGGGGTAGTCCACGAAAAAATCTCAAAATCATAAAAAATGAAAATCCAAAATCCTTTGCACTAGGCAAGGTGTGATGCTATTCAGGCCATACGTGCACAAAACGCCCACCGGGGATGTCCAAATAGCCTCGAAATTATAGTAATGTGCGTTACAAAAGGAGTTACGGACACACGCTCGGTATTTTTGACATAACGAGAGTTGCGTTGTTACGATCGGGGCATTTGAGCACTCTTTAGAAAGATAACTTCAAGAGCTACGATTTTACTGAGGATGTTCTCTGAGAAATCCTCCTCGAAAAAGGTAAAAAAAATCATTTTTCCTAGATCTGAAATCTGGACAAATTTTGGACTTTTTCCAAAGGGGGTAGTCCACGAAAAAATATCAAAATCATAAAAAATGAAAATCCAAAATCCTTTGCACTAGGCAAGGTGTGATGCTATTCAGGCCATACGTGCACAAAACGCCCACCCGGGATGTCCAAATAGCCCTTAAATTACAGTAATGTGCGTTACAGAAGGAGTTACGTACACGCGCTCGGTATTTTTGGCATAACAAGAGTTGCGTTGTTCCGATCGGGGTGTTTGAGCACTCTTTAGAAAACTAACTTCAAGAGCTACGACTTTACTGGGGATGTTTTATGATAAATCCTCATCGAAAATGACCAAAAAATCATTTTTCCTAGGTCTGAAATCTAGAAAAATTTTGGACTTTTTCCAAAGGGGGTATTCCACGAAAAAATCTCAAAATCATAAAAAATAAAAATCCCAAATCCTCTGCACTAGGCAAGGTGTGATGCTATTCAGGCCATACGTGCACAAAACGCCCACCCGGGATGTCCAAATCGCCCCGGAATCACAGTAATGTGCCTCACAAAAGGAGTTATGGACACACACTCGGTATTTTTGGCATAACGAGAGTTGCGTTGTTCCGATCGGGACATTTGAGCACTCTTTAGAAAGCTAACTTCAAGAGCTACGACTTTGCTGTGGATGTTCTCTGAGAAATCCTCCTCGAAAATGGCCACAAAAATCATTTTCCTAGGTCTGAAATCTGGACAAATTTTGGACCTTTTCCAAAGAGGGTAGTCCACGAAAAAATCTCAAAATCATAAAGAATGAAAATCCGAAATCCTTTGCACCAGGCAAGGTTTGATGCTATTCAGGCCATACGTCCATAAACGCCCACCCAGGATGCCCAAATAGCCCCGAAATTAAAGTAATGTGCGTTGTTGAAGGAGTTACGGACACACCCTCGGTATTTTTGGCATAACGAGAGTTGTGTTGGTCCGATCGGGGCATTTGAGCACTCTTTAGAAAGATAACTTCAAGAGCTACGACTTTACTGTCAATGTTTTCTGAGAAATCCTCCTCAAAAATGGCAAAAAAAATCATTTTTCCTAGGTCGGAAATCTGGACAAATTTTGGACCTTTTCCAAAGGGGGTAGTCCACGAAAAAATCTCAAAATCATAAAGAATGAAAATCAAGAATCCTTTGCACTAGGCAAGGTTTGATGCTATTCAGGCCATAGGTCCACAAAACGCCCACCCAGGATGTCCAAATTGCCCCGAAATGAAAGTAATGTGTGTTGCAGAAGGAGGTACGGACACACTCTCGGTATTTTTGGCATAACGAGAGTTGTGTTGGTCCGATCGGGGTATTTGAGCACTCTTTAGAAAGCTAACTTCAAGATCTAGGACTTTATTTAGGATATTTTCTGAGAAATCTTCCTAAAAAATGGCCAAAAAAATCATTTTTCCTAGTTCTGAAATGTGAACAAATTTTGGACTTTTTCCAATGGGGGTAGTCAACGAAAAAATATCAAAATCATAAAAAACGAAAATCCAAAAATCCATTGCACTAGACAAGGTGTGATGCTATTCAGGCCATACGTACATAAAACACCCACCCGGGATGTCCAAATTGCCCCGAAATTATAGTAATGTGCGTTACAAAATGAGTTACGGACAAAAGCTCGGTATTTTTGGCATAACGAGAGTTGCGTTGTTCCAATTGGGGCATTTGAGCACTCTTTAGAAAGATAACTTCTAGAGCTACGACTTTGCTGAGGATGTTTATGAGGAATCCTCCTCAAAAATTGCCAAAAAAAAATCATTTTTCCTAGGTCTGAAATCTGGACAAATTTTGTACTTTTTCCAAAGGTGTAGTCCGCGAAAAAATCTCAAAATCATAAAAAATGAAAATCCAAAATCCTTTGCACTAGGCAAGGTGTGATGCTATTCAGGCATAACGTGCACAAAACGCTTACCTGGGATGTCCGAATAGCTCCGGAATTACAATAATGTGCCTTACAAAAGGAGTTACGGACACACGCTCGGTATTTTTGGCAAACGAGAGTTGCGTTGTTCCAATCGGGGCATTTGAGCACTCTTTAGAAAGATAACATCAAGAGCTACGACTTTACTGAGGATGTTTTCTGAGAAATCCTCTTCGAAAATGGCCAAAAAAATCATTTTTCCTAGGTCTTAAATCTGGACAAATTTTGGACCTTTTCCAAAGGGGGTAGTCCACGAAAAAATCTCAAAATAATAAAGAATGAAAGTACAAAATCCGTTGCACTAGGCAAGGTTTGATGCTATTCAGGCCATACGTTAACAAAACGCCCACCCAGGATGCCAAAATAGCCCTGAAATTAAAGTAATGTGCGTTGCAGAAGGAGTTACGGACACACTCTCGGTATTTTTGGCATAACGAGAGTTGAGTTGGTCCGATCGGGGTATTTGAGCACTCTTTAGAAAGCTAACTTCAAGATCTAGGACATTACTAAGGATATTTTCTGAGAAATCCTCCTAAAAAATGGCCAAAAAAATTATTTTTCCTAGGTCTGAAATCTGGACAAATTTTAGACTTTTTCCAAAGGGGGTAGTCCACGAAAAAATCTCAAAATCATAAAAAATGAAAATCCAAAAATCCGTTGCACTAGACAAGGTGTGAAGCTATTCAGGCCATACGTGCACAAAACGCCCACCCGGGATGTCCAAATTGCCCCGAAATTACAGTAATGTGTGTTACAAAAGGAGTTACGCACACACGCTCGGTACTTTTGGCATAACGAGAGTTGCGTTGTTCCGGTCGGGGCATTTGAGAACTCTTAAGAAAGCTAACTTCAAGAGCTACGACTTTGCTCAGGATGTTTTCTGAGAAATCCCCCTCAAAAATGGCCAAAAAAATCATTTTTCCTAGGTCTGAAATCTGGACAAATTTTGGACTTTTTCCAAAGGTGTAGTCCGCGAAAAAATCTCAGAATCATAAAAAATGAAAATCCAAAATCCTTTGCACTAGGCAAGGTGTGATGCTATTCAGGCCATACGTGCACAAAACGCGTACCTGGGATGTCCGAATAGCTCCGGAATTACAATAATGTGCCTTACAAAAGGAGTTACGGACACACGCTCGGTATTTTTGGCATAACGAGAGTTGCGTTGTTCCAATCGGGGCATTTGAGCACTCTTTAGAAAGATAACTTCAAGAGCTACGACTTTACTGAGGATGTTTTCTGAGAAATCCTCTTCGAAAATGGACAAAAAAATCATTTTTCCTAGGTCTGAAATCTGGACAAATTTTGGACCTTTTCCAAAGGGGGTAGTCCACGAAAAAATCTCAAAATAATAAAGAATGAAAATACCAAATCCGTTGCACTAGGCAAGGTTTGATGCTATTCAGGCCATACGTTAACAAAACGTCCACCCAGGATGCCAAAATAGCCCTGAAATTAAAGTAATGTGCGTTGCAGAAGGAGGTACGGACACACTCTCGGTATTTTTGGCATAACGAGAGTTGAGTTGGTCCGATCGGGGTATTTGAGCACTCTTTAGAAAGCTAACTTCAAGATCTTGGACTATACTTAGGATATTTTCTGAGAAATCCTCCTCAAAAATGGCCAAAAAAATCATGTTTGCTAGGTCTGAAATCCGGACATATTTTGGACTTTTTCCAAAGGGGGTAGTCCACGAAAAAATCTCAAAATCATAAAAAATGAAAATCCAAAAATCTGTTGCACTTGACAAGTTGTGATGCTATTCAGGCCATACGTGCACAAAACGCCCACCCAGGATGTCCAAATTGCCCCGAAATTACAATAATGTGCGTTACAAAACGAGTTATGGACACACACTCGGTATTTTTGGCATAACGAGAGTTACGTTGTTCCGATCAGGGCATTTGAGCACTCTTTAGAAAGCTAACTTCAAGAGCTACGACTTTACTTAGGATGTTTTCTGAGAAATCCTCCTCAAAAATGGCCAAAAAAATCCTTTTTCCTTGGTCCGAAATCTGGAAAAATTTTAGACTTTTTCCAAAGGGGGTAGTCCGCGAAAAAATCTCAAAATCATAAAAAATGAAAATCCAAAATCCTTTGCACTAGGCAAGGTGTGATGCTATTCAGGCCATACGTGCACAAAACGCCCACCCGGTATCTCCGAATAGCTCCGGAATTACAGTAATGTGCCTTACAAAAGGAGTTACGGACACACGCTCGGTATTTTTGGCATAACGAGAGTTCCGTTGTTCCGATCGAGGCATTTTAGCACTCTTTAGAAAGCTAACTTCAAGAGATAAGACTTTACTGAGGATGTTTTCTGAGAAATCCTCCTCAAAAATGGCCAAAAAAATCATTTTTCCCAGGTCTAAATTCTGGACACATTTTGGACTTTTTCCAAAGGGGGTAGTCCACGAAAAAATCTCAAAATCATAAAAAATGAAAATTTAAAATCCTTTGCACTAGGCAAGGTGTGATGCTATTCAAGCTATATGTGCACAAAACGCCCACCCGGGATGTCAAAATAACCCCGAAATTACACTATTGTACGTTACAAAAGGAGTTACGGACACACGCTCGGTATTTTTGGCATCACGAGAGTTCCGTTGTTCTGATCGGGGCATTTGAGCACTCTTTAGAAAGCTAACTTCAAGAGCTACGACTTTACTGAGGATGTTTTCTGGGAAATCCCCCTCAAAAATGGCCAAAAAAATCGTTTTTCCTAGGTCGAAAATCTGGACAAATTTTGGACCTTTTCCAAAGGGGGGTAGTCCACGAAAAAATCTCAAAATCATAAAGAATGAAAATCCAAAATCCTTTGCACTATGCAAGGTTTGATACTATTCAGGCCATACGTCCACAAAACGCCCACCCAGGATGCCAAAATTGCCCCGAAAGTAAAGTAATGTGCGTTGCAGAAGGAGGTACGGACACACTCTCAGTATTTTTGGCATAACAAGAGTTGCGTTGGTCCGATCGGGGTATTTGAGCACTCTTTAGAAAGCTAACTTAAAGATCTAGGATATTACTAAGGATATTTTCTGAGAAATCCTCCTAAAAAATGGCCAAAAAAATTATTTTTCCTAGGTCTGAAATCTGGACACATTTTAGACTTTTTCCAAAGGGGGTAGTCCACGAAAAAATCTCAAAATCATAAAAAATGAAAATCCAAAAATCATTTGCACTAGGCAAGGTGTGATGCTATTCAGGCCATACGTGCACAAAACGCCCACCCGGGATGTCCAAATTGCCCCGAAATTACAGTAATGTGCGTTACAAAAGGAGTTACGCACACACGCTCGGTATTTTTGGCATAATGAGAGTTGCGTTGTTCCGGACGGGGCATTTGAGAACTCTTAAGAAAGCTAACTTCAAGACTACGACTTTGCTCAGGATGTTTTCTGAGAAATCCCCCTCAAAAATGGCCAAAAAAATCATTTTTCATAGGTCTGAAATCTGGACAAATTTTGGACTTTTTCCAAAGGTGTAGTCCGCGAAAAAATCTCAAAATCATAAAAAATGAAAATCCAAAATCCTTTGCACTAGGCAAGGTGTGATGCTATTCAGGCCATACGTGCACAAAACGCTTACCTGGGATGTCCGAATAGCTCCGGAATTACAATAATGTGCCATACAAAAGGAGTTACGGACACACGCTCGGTATTTTTGGCATAACGAGAGTTGCGTTGTTTCAATCGGGGCATTTGAGCACTCTTTAGAAAGATAACTTCAAGAGCTACGACTTTACTGAGGATGTTTTCTGAGAAATCCTCTTCGAAAATGGCCAAAAAAATCATTTTTCCTAGGTCTGAAATCTGGAGAAATTTTGGACTTTTTCCAAAAGGGGTAGTCCACGAAAAAATCTCAAAATAATAAAGAATGAAAATACCAAATCCGTTGCACTAGGCAAGGTTTGATGCTATTCAGGCCATACGTTAACAAAACGCCCACCCAGGATGCCAAAATAGCCCTGAAATTAAAGTAATGTGCGTTGCAGAAGGAGGTACGGACACACTCTCGGTATTTTTGGCATAACGAGAGTTGAGTTGGTCCGATCGGGGTATTTGAGCACTCTTTAGAAAGATAACTTCAAGATCTTGGACTATACTTAGGATATTTTCTGAGAAATCCTCCTCAAAAATGGCCAAAAAAATCATGTTTGCTAGGTCTGAAATCCGGACATATTTTGGACTTTTTCCAAAGGGGGTAGTCCACGAAAAAATCTCAAAATCATAAAAAATGAAAATCCAAAAATCTGTTGCACTTGACAAGTTGTGATGCTATTCAGGCCATACGTGCACAAAACGCCCACCCAGGATGTCCAAATTGCCCCGAAATTACAGTAATGTGCGTTACAAAAAGAGTTACGGACACACGCTCGGTATTTTTGGCATAACGAGAGTTACGTTGTTCCGATCAGGGCATTTGAGCACTCTTTAGAAAGCTAACTTCAAAGCTACGACTTTACTTAGGATGTTTTCTGAGAAATCCTCCTCAAAAATGGCCAAAAAAATCCTTTTTCCTTGGTCCGAAATCTGGAAAAATTTTAGACTTTTTCCAAAGGGGGTAGTCCGCGAAAAAATCTCAAAATCATAAAAAATGAAAATCCAAAATCCTTTGCACTAGGCAAGGTGTGATGCTATTCAGGCCATACGTGCACAAAACGCCCACCCGGGATGTCCGAATAGCTCCGGAATTAAAGTAATGTGCCTTACAAAAGGAGTTACGGACACACGCTCGGTATTTTTGGCATAACGAGAGTTCCGTTGTTCCGATCGAGGCATTTGAGCACTCTTTAGAAAAGCTAACTTCAAGAGATAAGACTTTACTGAGGATGTTTTCTGAGAAATCCTCCTCGAAAATGGCCAAAAAAATCATTTTTCCCAGGTCTAAATTCTGGACACATTTTGGACTTTTTCCAAAGGGGGTAGTCCACGAAAAAATCTCAAAATCATAGAAAATGAAAATTTAAAATCCTTTGGACTAGGCAAGGTGTGATGCTATTCAAGCTCTATGTGCACAAAACGCCCACCCGGGATGTCAAAATAACCCCAAAATTACACTATTGTACGTTACAAAAGGAGTTACGGACACACGCTCGGTATTTTTGGCATCACGAGAGTTCCGTTGTTTCCATCGGGGCATTTGAGCACTTTTTAGAAAGCTAACTTCAAGAGCTACGACTTTACTGAGGATGTTTTCTGGGAATTCCCCCTCAAAAATGGCCAAAAAAATCATTTTTCCTAGGTCGGAAATCTGGACAAATTTTGGACCTTTTCCAAAGGGGGGTAGTCCACGAAAAAATCTCAAAATCATAAAGAATGAAAATCCAAAATCCTTTGCACTAGGCAAGGTTTGATACTATTCAGGCCATACGTCCACAAAACGCCCACCCAGGATGCCAAAATTGCCCCGAAAGTAAAGTAATGTGCGTTGCAGAAGGAGGTACGGACACACTCTCAGTATTTTTGGCATAACGAGAGTTGCGTTGGTCCGATCGGGGTATTTGAGCACTCTTTAGAAAGCTAACTTCAAGATCTAGGACATTACTAAGGATATTTTCTGAGAAATCCTCCTAAAAAATGGCCAAAAAAATTATTTTTCCTAGGTCTGAAATCTGGACAAATTTTAGACTTTTTCCAAAGTGGGTAGTCCACGAAAAAATCTCAAAATCATAAAAAATGAAAATCCAAAAATCCGTTGCACTAGACAAGGTGTGAAGCTATTCAGGCCATACGTGCACAAAACGCCCACCCGGGATGTCCAAATTGCCCCGAAATTACAGTAATGTGCGTTACAAAAGGAGTTACGCACACACGCTCGGTATTTTTGGCATAACGAGAGTTGCGTTGTTCCGGACGGGGCATTTGAGAACTCTTAAGAAAGCTAACTTCAAGACTACGACTTTGCTCAGGATGTTTTCTGAGAAATCCCCCTCAAAAATGGCCAAAAAAATCATTTTTCATAGGTCTGAAATCTGGACAAATTTTGGACTTTTTCCAAAGGTGTAGTCCGCGAAAAAATCTCAAAATCATAAAAAATGAAAATCCAAAATCCTTTGCACTAGGCAAGGTGTGATGCTATTCAGGCCATATGTGCACAAAACGCTTACCTGGGATGTCCGAATAGCTCCGGAATTACAATAATGTGCCATACAAAAGGAGTTACGGACACACGCTCGGTATTTTTGGCATAACGAGAGTTGCGTTGTTTCAATCGGGGCATTTGAGCACTCTTTAGAAAGATAACTTCAAGAGCTACGACTTTACTGAGGATGTTTTCTGAGAAATCCTCTTCGAAAATGGCCAAAAAAATCATTTTTCCTAGGTCTGAAATCTGGAGAAATTTTGGACTTTTTCCAAAAGGGGTAGTCCACGAAAAAATCTCAAAATAATAAAGAATGAAAATACCAAATCCGTTGCACTAGGCAAGGTTTGATGCTATTCAGGCCATACGTTAACAAAACGCCCACCCAGGATGCCAAAATAGCCCTGAAATTAAAGTAATGTGCGTTGCAGAAGGAGGTACGGACACACTCTCGGTATTTTTGGCATAACGAGAGTTGAGTTGGTCCGATCGGGGTATTTGAGCACTCTTTAGAAAGATAACTTCAAGATCTTGGACTATACTTAGGATATTTTCTGAGAAATCCTCCTCAAAAATGGCCAAAAAAATCATGTTTGCTAGGTCTGAAATCCGGACATATTTTGGACTTTTTCCAAAGGGGGTAGTCCACGAAAAAATCTCAAAATCATAAAAAATGAAAATCCAAAAATCTGTTGCACTTGACAAGTTGTGATGCTATTCAGGCCATACGTGCACAAAACGCCCACCCAGGATGTCCAAATTGCCCCGAAATTACAATAATGTGCGTTACAAAAAGAGTTACGGACACACGCTCGGTATTTTTGGCATAACGAGAGTTACGTTGTTCCGATCAGGGCATTTGAGCACTCTTTAGAAAGCTAACTTCAAAGCTACGACTTTACTTAGGATGTTTTCTGAGAAATCCTCCTCAAAAATGGCCAAAAAAATCCTTTTTCCTTGGTCCGAAATCTGGCAAAATTTTAGACTTTTTCCAAAGGGGGTAGTCCGCGAAAAAATCTCAAAATCATAAAAAATGAAAATCCAAAATCCTTTGCACTAGGCAAGGTGTGATGCTATTCAGGCCATACGTGCACAAAACGCCCACCCGGGATGTCCGAATAGCTCCGGAATTAAAGTAATGTGCCTTACAAAAGGAGTTACGGACACACGCTCGGTATTTTTGGCATAACGAGAGTTCTGTTGTTCCGATCGAGGCATTTGAGCACTCTTTAGAAAAGCTAACTTCAAGAGATAAGACTTTACTGAGGATGTTTTCTGAGAAATCCTCCTCGAAAATGGCCAAAAAAATCATTTTTCCCAGGTCTAAAATCTGGACACATTTTGGACTTTTTCCAAAGGGGGTAGTCCACGAAAAAATCTCAAAATCATAGAAAATGAAAATTTAAAATCCTTTGCACTAGGCAAGGTGTGATGCTATTCAAGCTCTATGTGCACAAAACGCCCACCCGGGATGTCAAAATAACCCCGAAATTACACTATTGTACGTTACAAAAGGAGTTACGGACACACGCTCGGTATTTTTGGCATCACGAGAGTTCCGTTGTTTCCATCGGGGCATTTGAGCACTCTTTAGAAAGCTAACTTCAAGAGCTACGACTTTACTGAGGATGTTTTCTGGGAATTCCCCCTCAAAAATGGCCAAAAAAATCATTTTTCCTAGGTCGGAAATCTGGACAAATTTTGGACCTTTTCCAAAGGGGGGTAGTCCACGAAAAAATCTCAAAATCATAAAGAATGAAAATCCAAAATCCTTTGCACTAGGCAAGGTTTGATACTATTCAGGCCATACGTCCACAAAACGCCCACCCAGGATGCCAAAATTGCCCCGAAAGTAAAGTAATGTGCGTTGCAGAAGGAGGTACGGACACACTCTCAGTATTTTTGGCATAACGAGAGTTGCGTTGGTCCGATCGGGGTATTTGAGCACTCTTTAGAAAGCTAACTTCAATATCTAGGACATTACTAAGGATATTTTCTGAGAAATCCTCCTAAAAAATGGCCAAAAAAATTATTTTTCCTAGGTCTGAAATCTGGACAAATTTTAGACTTTTTCCAAAGTGGGTAGTCCACGAAAAAATCTCAAAATCATAAAAAATGAAAATCCAAAAATCCGTTGCACTAGACAAGGTGTGAAGCTATTCAGGCCATACGTGCACAAAACGCCCACCCGAGATGTCCAAATTGCCCCGAAATTACAGTAATGTGCGTTACAAAAAGAGGTTACGCACACACGCTCGGTATTTTTGGCATAACGAGAGTTGCGTTTTTCCGGTCGGGGCATTTCAGAACTCCTAAGAAAGCTAACTTCAAGAGCTACGACTTTGATTAGGATGTTTTCTGAGAAATCCTCCTCAAAAATGGCCAAAAAAATCATTTTTCCTAGGTCTGAAATCTGGACAAATTTTGGACTTTTTCCAAAGGGGTAGTACGCGAAAAAATCTCAAAATCATAAAAAATGAAAATCCAAAATCCTTTGCACTAGGCAAGGTGTGATGCTATTCAGGCCATACGTGCACAAAACGGTTACCCGGGATGTCCGAATAGCTCCGGAATTACAATAATGTGCCTTACAAAAGGAGTTACGGAAACACGCTCGGTATTTTTGGCATAACGAGAGTTGCGTTATTCCGATCGGGGCATTTAAGCTCTGTTTAGAAAGCTAATTTCAAGAGCTACGACTTTACTGAGGATGTTTTTTAGGAATCCTCCTCGAAAATTGCCAAAAAAATCATTTTTCCTAGGTCTGAAATCTGGACAAATTTTGGACTTTTTCCAAATGGGGTAGTCCACGAAAAAATCTTAAAATCATAAAAAATGAAAATCCAAAATCCTCTGCACTAGGCACAGTTTAATGCTATTCGGGCTATACATCCACAAACCGCCTACCCAGGATGCCCAAATAGCCCTGAAATTAAAGTAATGTGCGTTGCAGAAGGAGTTACGGACACACGCTCGGTATTTTGGCATAACGAGAGTTGCGTTGGTCCGATCAGAGCAGTTGATCCCTCTTTAGAAAGCTAACTTCAAGAGCTAAGACTTTACGAAGGATGTTTCTGAGAAATCCTCCTCAAAAAAGGCCAAAAAAATCATTTTTCCTAGGTCTGAAATCTGGACAAATTTTGAACTTTTTCCAAAGGGGATAGTCCACGAAAAAAGCTCAAAAATCATAAATAATGAAAATCCAAAATCCTTTGCACCAGAAAAGGTTTGATGCTATTCAGGCCATACGTCCACAAACGCCCACCCAGGATACCCAAATAGCTCCGAAATTAAAGTAATGTGCGTTGTAGAAGGAGTTACGGACACACGCTCGGTATATTAGGCATAACGAGAGTTGTGTTGGTCCAATCGGGGCATTTGAGCACTCTTTAGAAAGCTAACTTCAATATCTACGACTTTACTGACGATGTTTTCTGAGAAATCCTCCTCAAAAATGGCTAAAAAAATCATTTTTCCTAGTTCTGAAATCTGGACAAATTTTGTACTTTTTCCAATGGGGTAGTCCACGAAAAAATATCAAAATCATAAAAAATTGAAAATCCAAAAATCTGTTGCACTAGACAAGGTGTAATACTATTCAGGCCATACGTATACAAAACGCCCACCCGGGATGTCCAAATTGCCCCGAAATTACAGTAATGTGCGTTACAAAAGGAGTTACGGACAAAAGCTCGGTATTTTTGGCATAATGAGAGTTGCGTTGTTCCGATCGAGGCATTAGAGCACTCTTTAGAAAGCTAACTTCAAGAGCTACGACTTCACTGAGGATTTTTTCTGAGAAATCCACTTCGAAAATGGCCAAAAAAATCATTTTTCCTAGGTCTGAAATCTGGACAAATTTAGGACCTTTTCCAAAGGGGTAGTCCACGAAAAAATCTCAAAATAATAAAGAATGAAAATCCAAAATCCGTTGCACTAGGCAAGGTTTTATGCTATTCAGGCCATACGTTAACAAAACGCCCACCCAGGATGCCAAAATAGCCCCGAAATTAAAGTAATGTGCGTTGCAGAAGGAGGTACGGACAAACTCTCGGTATTTATGGCATAACGAGAGTTGAGTTGGTCCGATCGGGGTATTTGAGAACTCTATAGAAAGATAACTTCAAGATCTAGGACTTTACTTAGGATATTTTCTGAGAAATCCTCCTCAAAAATGGCCAAAAAAATCATTTTTTCCTATGTCTGAAATCTGGACAAATTTTGGACTTTTTCCAAAGGGGGTAGTCCGCGAAAAAATCTTAAAATCATAAAAAATAAAAATCCAAAATCCTTTGCACTAGGCAAGGTTTAATGCTATTCAGGCCATACGTCCACAAAACGCCCACCCAGGATGCCCAAATAGCCCCGAAATTAAAGTATTGTGCGTTGCAGAAGGAGTTACGGACACACGCTCGGTATTTTTGGCATAACGAGAGTTGCGTTGTTCCGATCGGAGCATTTGATCACTCTTTAGAAAGCTAACTTCAAGATCTACGACTTTTCAAAGGATGTTTCTGGGAAATCCTCCTCAAAAATGGCCAAAAAAATCATTTTTCCTTGGTCTGAAATCTGGACAAATTTTGGACTTTTTCCAAAGGGGGTAGTCCACGAAAAAATCTCAAAATCATAAAAAATGAAAATCCAAAATCCTTTGCAGTAGGCAAGGTGTGATGCTATTCAGGCCATACGTGCACAAAACGCCCACCCGGGATGTCCAAATAGCCCCGGAATTACAGTGATGTGCCTTACAAAAGAAGTTTCGGACACACGCTCGGTATTTTTGGCATAACGAGAGTTGCGTTATTCCGATCGGGGCATTCGAGCACCGTTTAGAAAGCTAACTTAAAGAGCTACGACTTTACTGAGGATTTTTTCGTAGAAGTTCTCCTCTAAAATGGCCAGAAAAATCATTTTTCCTAGGTCCGAAATATGGACAAATTTTAGACTTTTTCCAAAGGGGGTAGTCCACGAAAAAATCTCAAAATCATAAAAAATAAAGATCCAACATCCTTTGCACTAGGCAAGGTTTGATGCTATTCAGGCCATACGTCCACAAAACGCCCACCCAGAATGCCCAAATAGCCCTGAAATTAAAGTAATGTGCGTTGCAGAAGGAGGTACGGACACACTCTCGGTATTTTTGGCATAACGAGAGTTGCGTTGTTCCGATCGGGGCATTTGAGCACTCTTTAGAAAGCTAACTTCAAGAGCTACGACTATACTGTGGATGTTTTTTTAGAAATCCTCCTCGAAAATGGCCAAAATAATCATTTTTCCTAGGTCTGAAATCTGGACAAATTTTGGACTTTTTTCAAAACGGGTAATCCGCGAAAAAATCTTAAAATCATAAAAAATGGAAATCCAAAATCCTTTGCACTAGGCAAGGTGTGATCCTATTCAGGCCATACGTGCACAAAACGCCCACCCGGATATCCGAATAGCTCCGGAATTACAGTAATATGCGTTACAAAAAGAGTTACGGACACACGCTCGCTATTTTTGGCATAAGGAGAGTTGCATTAGTCCGATCGGGGCATTTGAGCACTCTTCATAAATCTCACTTCAAGATCTACGTCTTTACTACGGATGTTTTCTTAGAAATCCTCCTCGAAAATGGCCAAAAAAAATATTTTTCCTAGATATGAAATCTGGACAAATTTTGGACTTTTTCCAAAGGGGGTGGTCCACGAAAAAATCAGCAAATCATAAAAAATGAAAATCCAAAATCCTCTGCACTAGGTAAGGTGTGATGTTATTCAGGCCATACGTGCAAAAAACGCCCACCCGGGATGTCCAAATAGCTCCGGCATTACAGTAACGTCCGATCGGGGCATTTGAGCACTCTTTAGAAAGCTAACTTCAAGATCTACGACTTTACTAAGGATTTTTTTTTAGAAATCCTCCTCTAAAATGGCCGAAAAAATCATTTTTCCTAGGTCTGAAATCTGGACAAATTTTGGACTTTTTCCAAAGGGGGTAATCCACGAAAAAACTCAAAATCCTAAAAAATGAAAATTCAAAATCCTTTGCACTAGGCATGGTGTGATGTTATTCATACCATACGTGCACAAAACGCCCACCCGGGATGTCCAAATAGCCCCGGAATTACTGTAATGTGCGTTACAAAAAGAGTTATGGACACACGCCCGGTATTTTTGGCATAAGGAGAGTTGCATTCGTCCGATCGGGGCCTTTGAGCACTATTTAGAAAGCTAACTACAAGATCTACGACTTTACTAAGGATTTTTTTCTTAGAAATCCTCCTTTAAAATGGCCAAAAAAATCATTTTTCCTAGGTCTGAAATCTGGACAAATTTTGGACTTCTTCCAAAGGGGGTAGTCCACGAAAAAATCTCAAAATCATAAAAAATGAAAATCCAAAATCCTTTGCACTAGGCAAGGTGTGATTCTATTCAAGCCATACGTGCACAAAACGCCCACCCGGGATGTCCAAATAGCCCCGGCATTACAGTAATGTGCCTTACAAAAGGAGTCACGGACGAACACTTGGTATTTTTGGCATAACGAGAGTTGCGTTGGTCCGATCGGGGCATTTGAGCATTCTTTAGAAAGCTAACTTAAAGATCTACGACTTTACTTAGGATGTTTTCTGAGAAATCCTCCTCAAAAATGGCCAAAAAAATCATTTTTCCTAGGTCTAAAATCTGAATAAATTTTGGACTTTTTCCAAAGGGGGAAGTCCACGAAAAAATCTCAAAATCATAAAAAAATACAAAATCCTTTCCACTAGGCAAGATGTGATGCTATTCAGGCTATACGTGTACAAAACGCCCACACAGGATGTAAAAATAGCCCCAAAATTACATTAATGTGCCTTCAAAAGGAGTTACGGACACATGCTCGGTATGTTTGGCATAACGAGAGTTGCGTTAGTCCGATCGGGGCATTTGAGCACTCTTTAGAAAGCTAACTTCAAGATCTACGACTTTACCAAGAATGTTTTCTGAGAAATCCTCCTCTAAAATGGCCAAAAAAATTATTTTTCCTAGGTCTGAAATCTGGATAAATTTTTGACTTTTTCCAAAGGGGTAATCCACGAAAAAATCTCAACAACATAAAAGATAAAAATTCAAAATCCTTTGCACTAGGCAAGATGTGATGCTATTCAGCCTATACGTGCACAAAACGCCTACCCGGGATGTCTAAATAGCCCCGGAATTACAGTAATGTTCCTTACAAAAGGAGTTACGGATACACGCCCGGTATTTTTGGCATAACAGGAGCTGCGTTGGTCCGATCGGGGCATTTGAGCATTCTGTAGAAATCTAACTTCAAGATCTCCAACTTTACTGGGGATATTTTCTAAGAAATCCTCCTCGAAAGTGGCCAAAAAATTCATTTTTCCTAGGTCTAAAATCTGGACAAATTTTTTACTTTTTCCAAAGGGGGTAGTCCACGAAAAAATCTCAAAATAATAAAAAATAAAAATCCAAAATCCTTTGCACTAGACAAGGTGTGATGCTATTCAGGCCATACGTGCTCAAAACACCAGCCCGGGATGTCCATATAGTCCCGGAATTACAGTAATGTGCCTTAAAAAAGGAGTCACGGACACACGCCTGGTATTTTGGCATAACGAGAGTAGCGTTGGTCCTATCGGGGCATTTGAGCATTCTTTAGAAAGCTAACTTCGAGATCTACGACTTTACTTCGGATGTTTTCTGGAAAATCCTCCTCGAAAATGGCCAAAAAAATCATTTTTCCTAGGTCTGAAATCTTGATAAATTTTGGACTTTTTCCAAAGTGGGTAGTCCACGAAAAAATCTCAAAATAATAAAAAATAAAAATTCAAAATCCTTTGCACTAGGCAAGGTGTGATGCTATTCAGGTCATATGTGCACAAAACGCCCACTCGGGATGTCCAAATAGCCCCGGAATTACAGTAATGTGCCTTACAACATGAGTTACGGACACACACGGTATTTTTGGCATAACGAGAGTTGCGGTAGTCCGATCGGGGCATTTGAGCACTCTTTAGAAAGCTAACTTCAAGATCTACGACTTTACTACGGATGTTTTCTGAGAAATCTTGCTCGAATATGGCCAAAAAATCATTTTTCCTCTGTCTAACATCTAGACAAATTTTGGATTTTTTCCAAAGGGGTAGTCTACGAAAAAATCTCAAAATCATAAAAAAAAAAAAAATTCAAAATCCTTTGCACAAGGCAAGGTGTGATGCTATTCAGGCTATACGTGCACAAAACGCCGACCCGGGATGTCCAAATAGCCCCGGAATTACAGTAATGTTCCTTACAAAAGGAGTTACGGACATACGCCCGGTATTTTTGGGATAACGGGAGTTGCGTTGGTCCGATCCGAGTATTTGAGCACTCTTTACAAAGCTAACTTCAAGATATAAGACTTTACTATGGATTTTTTTCTGAGAAATCCTCCTCTAAAATGGCCAAAAATATCATTTTTCCTAGGTCTGAAATCTGGACCAATTTTGGACTTTTTCCAAAGGGGGGTAGTCCATAAAAAAATCTCAAAATCATAAAAAATTAAAATCCAAAATCCTTTGCACTAGGCAAGATATGATGCTATTCAGCCCATACGTGCAAAAAAAGCCTACCAGGGATGTCAAAATAGCCTCGGAATTACAGTAATGTGCCTTTCAAAAGGAGTCATGGACACACGCTTGGTATTTTTGGCTCAACGAGAGTTGCGTTGGTCTGATCGGGGCATTTGAGCATTCTTTAGAAAGCTAACTTAAAGATCTACGACTTTACTTAGGATATTTTATGATAAATCCTCCTCAAAATGGCCAAAAAATCATTTTTTCTAGGTCTGAAATATGGACAAATTTTGGACATTTTCCAAAGGGGGTGGTCCACGAAAAAATCTCAAAATCATAAAAAATGAAAATCCAAAATCCTTTGCACTAGGCAAGGTGTGATGCTATTCAGGCCATACATGCACAAAACGCCCACCCGGGATGTCCAAATAGCTCCGGAATTAAAGTAATGAGCGTTACAAAAGGAGTTACGGACACACGCTCGGTATTTTGGGCATAAAGAGAGTTCTGTTCGTCCGATCGGAGCATTTGAGCACTCTTTAGAAAGCTAACTTCAAGAGCTACGACTTTACTGCAGATTTTTTCTGAGAAATCCTCCTCAAAATAGCCAAAAAAATCAATTTTTCTAGGTCTGAAATCTGGAAAATTTTGGACTTTTTCCAAAATGGGTAGTCCAAGAAAAAATCTCAAAATCATAAAAAATAAAAATCCAAAATCCTTTGGACTAGGGAAGGTTTGATGCTATTCAGGCTATACGTTCACAAACCGCCCACCCGGGATGTCTAAATAGCCCCCGAATTACAGTAATGTGCGTTACAAAAGGAGTTACGGACACACGCTCGGTATTTTTGGCATAACAAGAGTTGCGTTGGTCCGATCGGGGCATTTGAGCACTCTTTAGAAAGCTAACTTCAAGATCTACGACTTTACTGTGGATGTTTTCTGAGAAATCCTCCTTAAATATGGCCAAAAAAATCATTTTTTTAGGTCTGAAATCTGGACAAATTTTTTACTTTTTCCAAAGAGGGTAGTCCACGAAAAAAATCTCAAAATCATAAAAAATGAAAAATCCAAAATCCTTTGCACTGGGCAAGGTGTGATGCTATTGAGGCTATACTTGCAAAAAACGCCCACCCGGGATGTCCATATATCCCCGGAATTACAGTAATGTGCCTTACAAAAGGAGTAACGAACACACACTTGGTATTTTTGGCATCACGAGAGTTGCGTTGGTCCGATCGGGGCATTTGAGCATTCTTTAGAAAGCTAACTTAAAGATCTACAACTTTACTGCGGATGTTTTCTAAGAAATCCTCCTCAAAATGGCCAAAAAAAATCATTTTTCCTAGGTCTGAAATCTGGACAAATTTTGGACTTTTTCCAAATGGGGCATACCATGAAAAAATCTCAAAATCATAAAAAATGAAAATCCAAAATCCTTTGCACTAGGAAAGGTGTGATGCTATTCTGGCCATACGTGCACAAAACGGACACCCGGGTTGTCCAAATAGCCCCGGAATTACAGTTATGTGCCTTACAAAAGGAGTTACGGACACACGCTTGGTATTTTTGGCATAATGAGAGTTGCGGTTGTCCGATCGGGGCATTTGAGCATTCTTTAGAAAGCTAACTTCAAGATCTACGACTTTACTAAGGATGTGTTGTGAGAAATCATCCTCGAAAATGGTCAAAAAAATCATCTTTCCTAGGTCTAACATATGGACAAATTTTGGACTTTTTCCAAAGGGGGTAGTCCACGAAAAAATCTCAAAATCATAAAAAATGAAAATCCAAAATCTTTTGCACTATGCAAGTTGTGATGCTATTCAGGCCATACGTGCACAAAACGCCCACTCGGGATGTCCAAATAGCCCTGGAATTACAGTAATGTTCCTTACAAAAAGAGTTACGGACACACGCTCGGTATTTTGGGCATAACGAGAGTTGCGTTGGTCCGATCGGGGCATTTGAGCACTCTTTTTAAAGCTAATTTCAAGAGCTACGAATTTACTAGGGATGTTTTCTGAGAAATCCTCCTCAAAAATGGCCAAAAAACATAATTTTTCCTAGGTCTGAAATTTGTACAAATTTTGGACTTTTTCCAAAGGGGGTAGTCCACGAAAAAATCTCAAAATTATAAAAAATGAAAATCAAAAATTCTTTGCACTAGGCAAGGTGTGATGCTATTCAGGCCATACGTGCACAAAACGCTCACACGGGATGTCCAAATAGCGCGGGAATTACAGTAATGTGCCTTACAACAGGAGTAACAGACACACGCATTGTATTTTGGGCATAACGAGAGTTGTGTTGGTACGATCGGGGCATTTGAGCACTCTTTAGAAAGCTAACTTCAAGAGCTACGACTTTACTTGGGAATTTTTCTGAGAAATCCTCCTCAAAAATGTCCAAAAAAATCATTTTTCCTAGGTCTGAAATCTGGACAAATTTTAGACTTTTTCCAAAGGGGGTAGTCCACGAAAAAATCTAAAAATCATAAAAAAATGAAAATCAAAAATCATTTTCTCTAGTCAAGGTGTGATGCTATTCAGGCTATACGTGTAAAAAACAACCACCTGGGATGTCCAAATAGCCCCGGAATTATAGTAATGTGCCTTACTAAAGGAGTTACGGACACACTCTCGGTATTTTTGGCATAACGAGAGTTGCATTGGCCTGATCGGGGCATTTGAGCACTCTTTAGAAAGCTAAGTTCAAGATCTACGACTTTACTGTGGATGTTTTCTGAGAAATCCTCCTCGAAAATGGCCAAAAAAATCATTTTTCCTAGGTCTGAAATCTTGACAAATTTATGACTTTTTCCAAAGGGGTTAGTCCACGAAAAAATCTAAAAATCATAAAAAACGAAAATCCAAAATCCTTTCCACTAGGAAAGGTGTGATGCTATTTAGGCTTTCCATGCACAAAACGCCCACCCGGAATGTCCAAATTGCCCCGGAATTACAGTAATGTGCCTTATAAAAGGAGTTACGGACACACGCTCGGAATTTTTGGCATAACGAGGGTTGCGTTGGTCCTATTGGGGCATTTGAGTACTCTTTAAAAAGCTAACTTCAAGAGCTACGACTTTACTACGGATGTTTTCTGAGAAATCCTCCTCAAAAATGGCCAAAATAAATCATTTTTCCTAGGTCTGAAATCTGTACAAATTTTGGACTTTTTCCAAAGGTGGTAGTCTACGAAAAAATCTCAAAATCATAAAAAATAAAAACAAAAAATCCTTTGGACTAGGCAAGGTGTGATGCTATTCAGGCCATACGTGCACAAAACGCTCACACGGGATGTCCAAATAGCCCCGGAATTACAGTAATGTGCCTTATAATAGGATTTACGGACACACGCTCGATATTTTTGGCATAACGAGAGTTGCGTTGTTCCGATCGGGGCATTTTTGCCCTCTTTAGAAAGCTAACTTCAAAAGCTACGACTTTACTAAAGGATGTTTTCTGAGAAATCCTCCTCATAAATAGCCAAAAAAATCATTTTTCCTATATCTGAAATCTGGACAAATTTTGGACTTTTTCCAAAAGGCATAGTCCACGAAAAAATCTCAAAATCATAAAAATGAAAATCCAAAATCCTCTACACTAGGCAAGGTGTGATTCTATTCAGGCTATACGTGCAAAAAACAACCACCCGGGATGTCCAAATAGCCCCGGAATTACAGTAATGTGCCTGACAATAGGAGTTATGGACACACGCACGGTATTTTGGGCATAACGAGAGTTGTGTTGGTACAATCGAGGCTTTTGAGCACTCTTTAGAAAGCTAACTTCAAGAGCTACAACTTTACTTAGGATGTTTTCTGAGAAATCCTCCTCGAAAATGGCCAAAAAAATCATTTTTCCTAGGTCTGAAATCTGGACAAATTTTGGACTTTTTTAAAAGGAGGTAGTCCACGAAAAAATCTCAAAATCATAAAAAATGAAAAATTCAAAATCCTTTGCACTAGGCAAGGTGTGATGCTATTTAGGCTATACGTGCAAAAAACAACCACCTAGGATGTCCAAACAGCCCCGGAATTACAGTAATGTGCCTTACAAAAGGAGTTACGGACACACGCTCGGTATTTTTCGCATAACGAGAGTTGCGTTGGCCCGATCGGGGCATTTGAGCACTCTTTATAAAGCTAACTTCAAGAGCTACGACTTTACTGAGGATGTTTTCTGAGAAATCCTCCTCGGAAATGGCCAAAAAAATCATTTTTCATATGTCTGAAATCTGGACAAATTTTAGTCTTTTTCCAAAGGGGTAGTCCACTAAAAAATCTCAAAATCATAAAAAATAAATATCCAAAATCCTTTGCACTAGGCAAGGTATGATGGTATTCAGGCTATACGTGCACAAAACGCCCTCCCGGGATGTCCGAATAGCCCCGTAATTACAGTAATGTGCCTTATGAAAGGAGTTACGGATTCACGCTCGGTATTTTTGGCATAACGAGAGTTGCGTTGGTCTGATCGGGGCATTTGAGCACTCTTTTGAAAGCTAACTTCATGAAATACGACTTTACTAAGGATGTTTTCTGAGAAATTCTCCTCAAAAATGGCAAAAAAAAAATCATTTTTCCTAGGTATGAAATCTGGACAAATTTTGGACTTTTTCCAAAGGGGGTAGTCCACGAAAAAATCTCAAAATCATAAAAAATGAAAATCAAAAATCATTTGCACTAGGCAAGGTGTTATGATGTTCAGGCCATACGTGCAAAAAACAACCACCCGGGATGTCCAAATATCCCCGGAATTACAGTCAACGGGTCGACCCGTCGGGTTGGGCCACGTGGGAGGAGAGGGAAGTAATCGTGTCGACCCGTCGGGTCATCTCCTGGTTGAGCGGGTTTCGACCTTCCGTTGAATGATTTTGTGATTTTTTTGGCGTTTTGTGATGATTTTGTGACGTTTCAAAGGCCAACCCATTCGACCCGCCGGGTCGGACCCGCTGGATCACGGGTTATCTTCTCCCCGACCCTAACCCTGACCCTCAACCCGAGCCAACCCTTCGACCCTTTGACCCTGACCCGGCGGGTCATTGACCCGGCGAGTCACCGACCCGGCGGATCACGGGTCGACTCGCCCGACCCGTGACCCGTGGCCATGTCTACCCCATACTACCAATACCGCCCTATCACACACCCCAACTCGGCTATTTCGTGATCCTACTTATCTATGTACGATCCTTGGATGACTTGCACTTGCATCTCAAGGAAATATGTGCTTTACAATTGTTAATGACTCGGTGAGCCCAAACTTTAGGTATGCAAACCTCACCCTTAAACACAACTTCATTTCTCCCTATCTGATTAAAATATATGAAAGCACAAAAATACAGCAGCTTAACTCGAAGTGGTTTTATATTCGACTTGTTTAATAAATGAACAACTTCGAGTTTTATTCGAGAAAGTTACTCTCTTCATTCATAGTCATCTAGAATTTTGTATTTAAAGGCAGTCTATCTTCCATCGATTGGTGGTGGCGCTCGAAAGGAAGCCAGTACAAAGCAAAGAAAAAGACTGAATTTTTGTTTCAACACCAAATCTAAGCAAATGCAGAAACTGATAAATTCATGGGATGTGTTTATGGAAGGATAAATTGCACGACTGTAGCCATTATTCCCATTAATTTACTATCAAGGTCCTGCAATCCATTCAATTCAACCCTAATTAGCCCCAATTGATCCTGTTACTTGCTCCTCATCATGATCTCCCCTACAAACACACATCCCACTTACCCTAGTTGTATAAAGATTGTATCTTTCGATTCAGTACCGCTTGCTCTTCGCCTGAATCGAAATACCCATGCTATTGGGGTTTCCGAGCTTGGACCCAAACCTCGATTTCCAGAGCACAAGGACTATAGAGATCAGGCAATTGCGATACCTAGATCGGAAATCAGCCATGAGAGGATTAAGAAAGGTGATTGTAAAGGTGGGAGCAATACAAGCTCTGATGTATTGTGCTTAATGGATTCGTTGGGGTTCACTGTGACACCTGATATCTATGCCTGCCTGATTGACGAATGTACCCGTAAGGGAGATGATCACCTGGCTTTGGAGTGTTGGGCGCACATTAGACGGAACAAGCGGATGATCAGGTTTCTGTCGAAGCCGAAGGGATTGGTTCTTGTTAACAGAGTACTGATTATGCTGATGAGTTGCGGTTGCGTGGAGGTTGCACGCCAACTGTTCGATAAAATGTCTAAGAGAGACACTGCTGTTTGGTGTCTTATGATTGCCGGTTTGGTCGACAATTGCTTGCATTTTGAAGCTCTAGATTTGTTTTCACAAATGATGTTCCAACCGTTGAATCATCAGACGGATGGCGTGTTACAGATATTATTCGCGTGCGTCCTTAAGGCCTGCATATGTGACACGAACATGGATGTAGGAAGAACACTTCATGGCTGGGCAATCAAGCTGGGTTACACCGCGAACTTACATGTGTGCACTGCATTCCTTGATTTCTACGCAAAATTCAGGTGCCCTCGAGAAACCAATCTCCTGTTCAGCGATCAAGTTCAAGAAAGCAATCCCCACGGTGGAGACACTGTCTTTTGGACGAGTGCAATTGTGAGCAATTGTCGCGAAAAGCGTTTCCAAGAAACTATCTGTATATTCAGGGACATGGGGAGAGCTGGAATTCGGAAGAACGAGTTCACATTTTCAGGCGTCCTAAGAGCATGTGGAAGGCTACGAGATGGTGGGTTCTGTGGGCAACAAGTCCACGCCGATGCAATCAAACATGGATTGGTTGAGCCTCGTGCTTTTGTGCAGTGCAGTTTGGTGGATGCCTACTCCAGGTGTGGTAGACCAACAGACGCTAGGAAAGTGTTCGATACCATAAGTCTCCGCACAAAGAATCAAAGTGCTCCGTGTTGGAATGCGATGATAAACGGTTACTTGAAGAACGGGGAGCACGTCGAAGCCACTAAGACTCTGTATCAGATGAAATCTGCTGGTGTGGAACCCCGAGAATCGTTGCTCCGGCGAGTGAGAAACGCATGTGGTACTACTAGTAGCCTTGACATGAGAATCTGCTAGGAGTTGCAAGCGTCTACTTGTGTGTATAGGAGAAACAAAGAACAGAACTTTTGATACCTAAATGTGTAATGTCTGTTTAGTTATATGTAAACTACTAAACTAGAGGTGTACATTTTGAAGTACATGATATTGGAGTGACTTAAGTTTGGTGACAAAAGTTATTTTAAGGGTTGTTTACTGAAAATATTAATTTAAGGGGTGGTTTATGGCAAATTGATATATTTAAAGGGTAATTTTCTACAATTTTAGCCTAAAATAAAGATGATGAGTCAATTCAATCATTAATAGTGGGCCTCGGCCCAGATAATGCAACTAGACTGGTCATTCCTTGCGGCCCGCATGCCAGAAAGTCGTAAAGGGCCCAAAGGCGTGTCTTTTGCTTTTGCAACCATCATTTTAACCTAACAATATATTAGTAAATCTTATTTCATGACTAATGACTCCTTATTTTAGCGGTAATAGAAACCTGCTTTTTGTTAGAGGTTAACGGTTAAAATCGCAGTTCTTACAACTTGAGCTTGCATACTAAGTGAAGAATCCTAGGAAAAGAGTAGCCTTTTGTGTTCAGGTCCGTAGAGGATTAGTCGATAACCTCGAAATCTCCATGTCATAAAAAATAATCATATTTTATGGTTTGTTTGAAGCATTTTATTAACCATGACTTATCAACATATTTTACATATTAGAAATTTATTATTAAAAATAAACTTTATATATATAATAAATATAATGTGTAATTTCATATTGTTTATTTTGTTGGAGAATAGATCCATTTTTTATTTTTTACAGTATTTTTTATTTTAAGAAAAGGCCCATTTGAAGTTTTTTTTTAAATTTGTACACTCACCTCCCTGTACCATATCATATCAATATACGAACTAATTTTATATATACAAATTAATTCATTATTAGTATACATCAAAATTATACTATAAGAAATTAACACAGTGCACTAAACGAGTCATTTATCTTACTATAGAGGACTCGTTGTCTTGTACTCTTGTACCGTGGTCATTAATTGGGACGACGTGATAGTTAACCGATCCTTAAATCATTCATAAGAAGAAAACGCAAAATACCCTTAAAATACATCCATCCATAAACATTAGGAAAGTACCAACTTGACGTCTTGACCTAATTACAAACTTATCCATAAAATTCGTTATTATCAGTACTCAATTAATACATACCATGTAGCTAACCAAGCTAGCTAATTAGGAAAGGGGTTCTTAACACGCACGCGCACACACACGCTAGCTAATTAGGAAAGGGGTTCTTAACACGCACGCACACACGCGCACATCACATGCGCACATCACATGCGCACACACACCGATATTAACGAAGCTAGATATTGTGTCGTCTCTTTCTACACCAATATTTTTAGTTTTTTTTATTTCATTTTTTAATTAGTTAATTATTATCTATATCTATATATTAATATAAAGAGAGATAAAAACATAACCTTGGCACATATCGTCTCTTTATGTAAAGATATTTTTATCATTTTTTTTCAGTTCATTATATACTACATTTTCTAATCAATGTGTTCAATTTAAAAACATTTAATTAATATATAATGTATACCTATAATCTTTATATACTATGTGAAATTAAAAGTATGAGAATATCACATGTTATATATATTCTCTCCTTCATATCTAAGAAATTTTTATAAAATTATCTCTAGTTAAATATTTTACATAACGTTCTAATGATATTAATTTTCCAATGATATTACTTTAAAATATCTATATCTATATTTATATCTCCTTTAAATAAGAACAATTTTTAATAAGATGTTATTTTACCACATTAAATTGTATGTTTTTTAACCAATTAAATTGTACCTTTTATTCTTATACTAATTTTTATTAATATTTTATTTAATTTTATAATATTAATTTTTATTAATATTTTATTTAATTTTAAAATCGAACAATAGCGCGAAGACTGTATTTGTTTAAATTATTAGATGGGTTGGTGACGGCACTACATAACCAAAGTGGCCATCGTGGGCCGTCGCAACGTCACAAATAAGGTAAGATTAGTGTGAGTTCTTCCATCCTCCAACCAACGTTCCGTTCTTTCTCTTTCTCATTCATCAACCACTCATTAATTCAGCCGAGTGGTGAACCATCCAATCTAATTTAATTTGAATTAAAAATTTTGCCTTATTTTATTTTAATTTTTTTGCCATTTTGCTCGTAAAAAACAGGACATAAATCAATATAATTACGAGAAAATTTCGATTTATTTGAGTTTGAATTGCATAAATCTCAATTTGACCTAATCAAGTAGCATGTATTGACTCATTGGAGTTTAATGTAATTTACCATAATAAATGTTGTATAATACTTCATATTTATAATAATTTTTTAAAAAATAATATCTGTTTTTAATACTGTCTCCTCTAATATGTATATATTTAAAGTGAGGATTTTATTTCTTTGTTAATATTCAACATGTATTTACCGACAAACGTGCATTGAGATGTGAAGAGACCAAAAAGAGTTTCATATCAAAAGTATAAATTAAAACAATCCTAGCTAGTATTTGAGTTGGTAGACTACTCCTTCTATTGTTAAGACCCTTTAGAGTGCGTTAGTGTTTCTAACAATATCAGATGGAAGTAAACGCTCAAAATGACAAGTTGGTTATGGTGGAAACCCTCAAAGTGCGTAGTGCGGGATAAAAACTATCAACTCCCTTTGCCTTGGGGAGGATTTTTAGTATTAAGATATTTTCTTTTATTAATGGAAATTGAAGCGCGTTAATACAACTTATACCACTAATTGTTGATCGTTAACACTAACAAAAGTCGCAAATATACCTACCACACACGATGATACTAACATTAATTCGCAACAAGCAATAGCTCCTTCAACTCAGCAACTAACAACTTTCCTTATATCGAGTATATAAATCTCAATATAATCACCTAGAATCTAAACACAAAAAGAAATAAGATATATTCTCTCCCTTAGATAAAATATACACGCATTTATTTTATCAAATGCAACTCATGATCTAAGATGTTTTATGGGGTCTTCTTCTATGACACCAATATCTTATCACTTCAATCTACTAAGATCTTTCTTGCGTGCATAATTATCCATTCGCAAATTCGCTTTCTGTCTAGGGTCCTATGACCCTCAATGACGAGCGGATCATGTGACCTTTTGACTTTCGTCCAGACCATGATCTACAAAGGTCGTGCACAAGCACTTCACAAAACACATTAAACACAACACTTGTTTATCCTTGATATAAAAAGAATAAGGAGGTGTTGAGTACCTTCCAATATTGTTAATTGGTTTTATAATAGAATTTGTTAACATACGCCATGCACCCGTATACATATATTTAAAAAACAAAAAACAAATTCAGCTTCTTTTTATTTATTATATTTTATTTTATTTTTAATTAGGTAAAAATTCGAATTTAGGTAAAGCTGAAACTCGAGGGCCGACTAAGTCGATAGACAGAGAACCGTCTAAACAAATCTAAAGTACAAGAAAACGGTTAAGCTTCTTTTTATTGATATGAAAAACTTTTAGTCAAACATATTTTTTTTTTGTGAGCCAAACGAGTCCGGATCCTCTACAACCCTCGGTGCACCCTATGGTGCACCACGAAATTATTTCAGGTATAATTTTATTTTTAAAAAAATTAAAAAAAATATATTTACATTCCACATACTTATATTTATATGTTTATAAACTTTTATCATAAAAAAATCATTTTAAAAAAATTATAAAATTAAACGATCAATTATATTAGAAAATAAATTTTATGTTTTTTTAAAACATGATTTTTTCCAAAAAAAATTTATAAACATATAAATATAAGGATGTAGAATGTAAATATATTTTTTAAAATTTTTTATAAAGTAAAATTATACCCGAAATAATTTCATAGTGCACCGTAGGGTGTACCAAGTGTTGTAAAAGATCCGGACTCGAGCCAAACATAAATTGTTTACAGCTTAAAAGATGAATTGGTGTCAAATTTCAAAATCAACGGCAGAACCCACGGAATGCACGAGTAAAGCTCCAATTGATAAGTTAATACTATATATTTTTCACTTTTAAAATAAATAAATAAATACAAAGTTAATACTATTTTAATTTTGAATTCGGGCACCATAGTTATTCAAACAGGGAGGGTACCTTATTCCATTAGATTATTTAGATCACTACTACTCCGTAATAGATAAGGAGTATATATTAATAATAATTATTATGGTGATGATCCTATCCGTTTCTCATTGTTTTGTAATAGAAAAAATTGGCCAAAATACTTGTATTTAAATCTGGTAGCTTTTTTATACAAGTAAGTATTAAAAACCATTTCAATATTGATATTGAAAAACGGTTTTTCTATCTATTGGACATAAAATAAGAAGTTAAATTAAAAAATATTTTTTTCTAGATACACTTAATTTAGTCATTTTTAAATTAGATTATACAGTTTACTCATTTACTTTTAAGATTTTTTTCCCAATGATATATGCTCTTAAGGCTCACAATAGACAAACCGATTTAAAAATAAAACCATTAACAATATTTTTTTTTACTGAAAAATCTGATTAGCATTTTTAAACATTTTGAACACCTTTTTTGGGTAAAAAAACAGTTAAATAAATATTTTTTCATATTTTTTTCCATTCATTAATGTACATTAATGTACGTATTAGACTATTTCATCACAATAGGTTATAAACCCCCTTGCCCCAATCGGGGTGACCTTGTGGTGTTAAACAAAGGGTGCTTAGGAGGTTCTGGGTTCGATCTCTGCCTCCACCCCTTTTCTTGGATGAAAATTCAAGGTTTGTCTTACTTCCTACTACTGGGTCAAGCCGATCGACGGAAACCTGTTTACATGGTACGTGACTCTTGTCGATTAGGTCACGTGCTCGGGGTTTTCCCACCGAAGGTGGGTTCCTCGTCATTAAAAAAAATAAATAAAAAGGCCCTATAATATCGGAGACGCTTGCTCTAAGGGAAGGCTTGGTGAAAGCTAAAGAAAGTAATATAAGAAATCTAGAAGTCGAGGGGGATTCACAAATCATCATCAATCATATTGCAAAAAACAGAAAATGCTCGTGGAAATTGAACTGATTATGAGAGATATCAAGACAATAAGTCAAACTTTTCATAACATAACTTTCATACATGTCCCCTGTAATGGGAATAGAGTGACAGATAAGGTTGCACACCTTAGTCGCTCGATCCGCGGGCATGTGTTAGCTACAATTGTAGGTCTGATGAACCTCATATGTGACCAAACAAATAAATAAACATGAATTTTGTTTAGCGAAAGGGAATATTGTTGTTTAGCGCATGATTGGTCGCAATGACTAAACATGTAGTGGTCGCCATGTTGGTGGTCGCAACGACCATTGCAGAGATTGGTCACTACAGACGTTTTTTTCATTTTTAAGAGAATCGGTTTTTAGCTCGGGTATGTTTAAAATCGGGCTAAAAACATCACTTTTTAGCTAGGTTCATTTTAAAACCGAGCTAGTGTTAAAAATTAGGGGGGGAGAGAGGAAGAAACAGAAGTTTGTTGACACAACTCACTTCCCTCGCCAGAGCATCTTCACCGTTGTTGGCATCACTCACTCCCCTAGCTTGCCTTCTTCTTCAAATGTTGACACCACTTCCAATTTGATGCTTGAGTTTTTGAAATTTTAGGGTTGTTGCAAAAACTAGATGATTTTCCTTGGAAATATAAAGTTAGTATGTTTTAAAATTAATTTTTGAAGAAATAGGTTGAATCTGCAATTTGATTGGGGAAGAAAACGAATTAAATCAGCCAATTTTTATTAGTTGAGAATTTGGGACTAGATTAGCACAGAGAGAGCGTGCAGAGGAGGGGATTAATGGCAAGGGTAGTGTACCTTATTTCTGTTTTAAAAAATAGTAAAATTAACATGTTTCTGTTTAGTACAAGGTAAAATTGCCGTTTAGCGCATGATAGATCGCAACAACCACAAAATCAATTGATCGCAACGACCATATAGTAGTTGGTCGCAATTACCATATGCGGTTTCGTCGCGACGACCAAGTTTTTATTTTTTTTAGAAAATAGATTTTTTTTATCCCGGTTCTATTTGTAACCAGGCTAAACAGGGTTTTTAAAATTTTTAAAAGCACTTTTTAACTCAGTTTTAGAGGAAATAATTTGACACAGAGGCCCTCTGTCTTCTTCTTCGGTTCTTCCTTCTTCCCTCCTTCCATTGTCGCTGACCTTTATGCCCATATAAAATCTTCAATTACAAACCTTAAATTTTGAAAATTAGATTAGGGCTTTTATAGATTATAGGATTTAGATCTCATATTTTTTGTTTTCCGTGTCAAATTCGAGCCCAATGATTTCAATTTTCAAATTTAGATTTCACATTAGGACTCCTCCGCTCCCGAAGGATTAGGGCTTGATGTTACAGGGGCTCGAAGGGAGGTGTTGTCGTGGTGGTGTAAACTTCGGAGGGAGGAGGTGTCGTGGTGATGCGGAAGAGGGGAGACAGGGCTTGATGTTTATGAGAGGTGTTTCTGTTTAGCGCAAGATAGTCTATAAAATATTTTTTAAATTTATAACTAGTTTTAGGAGAAATTGTTCATATATACATCAAATTTTATAATTTAAAAAAAATAGTAAAATATATTTTTAAATGTACTTCGTATTTGATATTCTAATTTAAATATAATGCTTAAAATATTATAATATCATACAGTATATATTTGATAAAACCCTAATAGAAATAAACAACAGGTGGTGATTTGTTAACAAAAACTATTTAATGGGTGGTTTTATATAATTTCGTAAGAGTATTTAAAAGCTGGTTATTTGGTTAAGTATAAAAATAAAAGTATATAGTTAACGGGTGATTTTACGTAAATTTCTCTTTTTTATAGCAACTTTTTTGAATTAATCAAAAGTAGAACCCGGTTTAAGTAAGAAAAAGGGATACAAAATGAGTCAAAAACCCATTCATTTTTCTTCCCAGCAAAAAGCCAAAATTAAATCAAATTTCACGTCCGCCACTGAAACCTCAACCTTCCTTCCATGGCGAGACGAAGACGACGACCTAGATAGAGATTACCAGATCCATTTCTCTCTCTCACCCCTCTGGCGTGTTCCTCAAACTTCTCTTTCACGCTTCCCCCCCTCTCTCTCTCTCTCTATCCGGATGGGCCAATCAGCTTCATCGCCGTCGGCCCGCCATGAGCCCGACCTCCCAGCCGCCGTATCCGCCCTCAGCAAGGCTAAATCTCTGGATCCGATCCACCTGACCTCAACCGACGACGGAGGCGGTTGTGAACCTCATCCGTCCGATTACACCTTCGATCTCCCCGACGAGAGCTTGGCCTGCATCTTCCAGGCACTTGGATCTGCAGACCGGAAGCGCTGCGCACTCGTCTGCCGCCGGTGGCTTAGGGTTGAGGGACAGAGCCGCCACCGCCTGTCTCTCGACGCTAAGCTGGATCTCGTCCACGCTATCCCGCAGATCTTCGCGCGATTCGACTCCGTTACCAAATTAGCCCTCAAGTGCGACCGCCGATCCGCCAGTATCGGCGACGAAGCCCTAATTTTGATCTCCGTTAAGTGCAGGAACCTCACGCGCCTCAAGCTCCGCGCCTGCCGTGCCATCACCGACGACGGCATGGAAGCCTTCTCGAAGAATTGCAGGTTTCTGAAGAAGCTCTCTTGTGGATCTTGCACGTTTGGTGCGAAGGGGATGAACGCTGTCATCGATAACTGTACCGAGTTGGAGGAGCTCTCCGTGAAGCGTTTGAGGGGAATTACCGACAGAAACTCCACCGAGCCGATCGGTCCAGGCTCCAATGGCAGCTCCTTGAAGGTGATTTGCTTGAAGGAGCTTTACAACGGTCAGTGCTTCACTCCTTTGGTAGTCGGTTCGAAGCTCCTGAGGACTCTGAAGCTTTTTCGATGTGCTGGCGATTGGGATCCTCTCTTGCAGTCAGTAGCCGGTAGCACCACTGAGATCTCAGAGGTTCACCTCGAGAAGCTTCAGGTGAGTGATGTTGGATTGAGTGCTATTGCCAAGTGTCCCAAGATCGAGATTTTGCATCTTGTGAAAACACCAGAGTGTACCAATTTAGGACTGGTGGCTGTTGCTGAGAGTTGTAAGCTGCTTAGGAAGCTTCACATTGATGGATGGAAGGCCAATCGGATTGGTGATGAAGGTCTGGTGGCCGTGGCGAAGAACTGTCCGAATCTCCAAGAGTTGGTGCTGATTGGGGTTAATCCAACTCAAGTGAGCTTGGCATTGCTAGCATCTAATTGCGAGAATCTAGAGAGATTGGCGCTATGTGGGAGTGAAACGGTTGGGGATCAAGAGCTCGCTTGTATCGCAGCGAAGTGCAATTCATTGAAGAAGCTATGCATCAAGAACTGCCCGGTATCTGATCATGCCATGGAAGCACTAGCTATAGGATGCCCTAATCTAGTGAAGGTGAAGGTGAAGAAGTGCAGGGCAGTTACCTGTGAGGGTGCGGATTGGTTGAGGGCGAGAAGGGGTTCGTTGTCGGTGAATTTAGACATTGGTGAAACTGAGCACCCTGATGCGAGTGCTAGTGATGGTGCACAAGAGAATGGTGGAGATATCGTACCCGTGAATGCTCCACCTCCTGGACCAGATCATGCCTCATCAAGCCGCACTGGCCGATCAGCTTCATTCAAGTCAAGGTTTAGCCTTTTGAGTCGACGGAATTTCGTGGCTTGTACTCTTAGGCGGTGGTCAAGTACTAATTCTCGCCACAACTAAGATATGCTGTGGGAAAATGTTGCTTCATCTGTTTACACTATATTGTCATATGCATTGTGCAGCTGTTTTTGGTGTAATATCATTGTTTGCTGGGGCTTTTGGATTGCACTTCGATTGTGGAAGTACTCATTTTAGTGTTCGGAGTGTTTGAAAGTGTGCAATGTCCTGCTCAAATCTTCATCACTCATATGGCTATGTATATGTTTCTGGACTGGCTCAGATCATCTACTAAATTCACAGGAGGCCCTTTGTTGTATAAATGATATATGTAGTCTTTTTATCCTTATCATCTTCATTGCGAATCTCATTACTGCTAATCGCTAAACGATACCAAATGCAACACTTCTATCTGCTAAAAGGAAGGCAATGTCTTACGCCCTCTTATGAGATATTGAATATATTTGTTGTTTGTCTTCTGCAACCAGGAGTGTTACAAAGGTACGAATCTAGTGCGAGGAACTGCTCCTGCACAGGGCATGAGAAGCCCATGAGAAGTTCGGGTTTAAGTCAGTTTGGTTTGCTTCGTGATCTGACTAAAGAACGCATACATTGTACTATGCAACAAGTGCTTTTTGCGACGAACTTTTATCAGCGCCAAACAAACCTATAGATTAAGAATCTATGACTGGCCATTCACAAATCACAGACATGAACTGATAACTTTCTTTTCTGTAATGGTTAAAAGGGTATAAAGCAAAGTTTGATGATCACAAAGAGTGCAACTTCAAGAGCTGCAGCATCACAAATATGTGAATGATAAACGAAAACAGATATAATCCCACGGATTTCAACAAGTAGTTGCAAACACAAATTGGCAAAGGGCCGCAATCCCACAGATTGTCATCCACTGATCAGTTTCCATCAATCTTATCTCAAACAAAGCCAACTGATTTAAAAAAAAAAGGTGCGAATCTTCTCCATCTTCTAAGTTTGTCAAGTTGTATGTAATGACATGTATTGCACTGAAACCTAGTGCTGCTGAAATGCTACACTGCAAGTATGCATCTAGTCATCCCTCTACTCTTCCTTCTTCTCTTTCTTTACTTGCGGCTTCCAGTATATAATTATCTGGCTTAGGATGGAGCCATTTGTTACGGCACCAAGGACTGAGCCCATTACAACTTCAGAGGAGTCAAGGAGACTAGGTAAAAACTTGCTAGTTTGAACATGGAAAAATGTAATTCAATGCAGATTGAAGAAAGCAAAACTTCACTAATCAGCTAGAAAAACACTTGCCAGTTTAAACCGAAGCAAGCAGAAAATGAACTCAAAGAAGATATCCAGCACTCAGACTCAAGTGACGCCATGAAAAGCAAAAACTAAGTGAAATTAAGTACATGGGCAATGCATAGAAAAATTCAAGCAATAATGAACATGACAAAGAATATAAAACTAGAATGATTGGAGATAATTTTTAAAAAAATCAAAAAATTCAAAGGATACCATTAGCTGGAGCATTTTCCTGCAGACTGGTGAAAACCCTCACTGAAACAACAAATTAAGAAATCAAAATCTGCAAGAAAATTGTTACTCAAAAGCATGAGAGAAACTATGCAAGTGAGGAAGGTCTAAACTCACCCATGGAACCTGCGAAGTTCATGAAACATGTTATCAAGCTGAGTTGCCCTGTGCCTTTATTCTGTGTAAAAGTTACAACTTCGTAAATGGTTCAAAATACTACGATCTATCTCCCAAAGATTGACAGATGCAAGAATTTATATTTATTTATTTCTGAGTTCAACTTACCTTAAAGTTCTCAATGATCTGTGGGATCCTAGCGAACAGATATATCGCGTGCTGAGAAGCCTGCAAAGTAATGGTTTCAAATCAGGGAGCTAAAGTAAATAGTAAAACTCAAAACAAATGAGCTGAATTGAGAAGCAACTCACATAGAGAGCTTCAAAGAGCACGGGATCAACTCTGCCCGCCAAGACAGTTGGTGCAATAGCACAATATCTAAATAATCACAGTTAAAGACAAAAATAGTTTCCTTTGATACTGAATGACAAAAGACAACCACCCCATGTAAAGGCTAAAAGGATACAATAAAGCTCTAATATAAGTCGTCGTCTTCAAAGGTTGAGAGAAATAGTATATCACCGCGACTAGAATAAGAGCTGCCACAAAGGGATTGCAAAAGTGATATTAATGTTAGTAGAATTTCAGGAAGCATTGTATCTATTTTGCAAGAGAGATTAAGCAGCGGGCGAACCGAACCTTGTATCAACAGAAATGCATATTCCCCGAAAGCGGAGAATGGAAGACCTGTATGAAGGCAGTAAGCAAGAGCAATGGTGTAGACCACTACTTCAAGCTCAAAGGCAACAACACTAAGCCCGCTTACACTTCTATTCTTCACAATTTTCAATATCTGCACATTATCATTTGTTTGTTGAATCAATTAACAATATCATTCAGCTAACAAAAGCCAATGACCTAATGAACCGTGCCGAAGATTAGTCTTTGTCCAATTCATACATGGTTCAGATTAAAGGATAGGTTTTTGAGATTCAAAACGAACGAATTGCGAAGGAGGGATACGTTTTTACACTATTGAATTGCGAATCTGAATCAAAACAAGAGCAGGTAAATTCAGGCACCACAAATTCGCGATCTTGCAATCACAATTAGGAAGTTCGAATCGACACAAGAAAGCGACTAATTCAAAAGTTAGGGTTTATCGACAAAGAGAGAGAAAGAGACCTGGGGGAGCTTGACAGTGGTGGAAGCGGCGACGATGGCGTAGCCGAGTATCTTGGAGATGAGAGGAAGCAAACAATCTTTAGCAGGGAATTCACCATTGCGAAGAGATCCAAGTGCGCAGCTGAAGTCCATCCCAAATATCTCCATGTTTGTTGGTTTCCGATCTCCGATCTGTGTCTGATTTGGTTTGCGGCAATCGTCAACCCGTTCTCGGTTACTTGTACGGGTACCCACCGTAGCTTCAAGTCGTCGTCTTCAAAATTGTAATTTTTCCCCCTTTGGTAAATTTACATTTTTTACAATTACATGGCTTCGTAAATAAAGCTAAAATCGTTTTAGACATATAGAGACAACGTTTAAATTTCATTGGCATAGTTGATTGAATTTCCAAACTTATTAAAATAAGGAGATTACTTATACAATCAAAATCTCGCATAATATAATAAATAATGTCAGTCACGGTTTCAAAAATCATATAAATATATATTTTTTTATACAGGTAAGGATTCGAAATATCAAACAGCACCGACATAGGCGGAGCGATGGGGAAATATGGGGCATTTGCCCCTCTTTTCATCCGATGAATCACCTATATTTGTTCTACTCTCGTCAATAGCTTCGTTTTGATATATTATAAGTCTCAATCTGATAACCGAGTAAAAAGTTATAAACATTTGAAGTTAAACACAAATTAATTATTTCAAATGTTTTTTGATAAATCACGATGCTTTTATATTTTACTTAAGTTGATATTTTGGTAATATAATTCAAAGCTTCGAAACAAGAGATTATATTACTATATTCGATAATTATATAAGAAATTATGCAAGTTTAAAGTTTGTATATCTTGTTACACATTATTGCATCATAAGAGAATAATAGTTTACATATTAACTTTGTAGGTTTCAAATGATTTCTTTTTAGACAAAAAAAATATTGTTATAGAATAAAACAACATCGTTTTTTTCGTTTAAAGAGAAAAATATATAACAACTAATGACACAGTTTTGAATTAAAGCACCATCGTTTTGAATAAAAAAGTTGTTATTTTGAACTAAAAAACATTGCTTTAAACTAAAATATCATCGTTTAATCTAAAATATCATAGTTTTGGTTCGTTAAACTAAAGAAAAATCTATTGAAAAGCTAGTGACTAAAAAATTTGTACAAAACTTCACTCCCTCTTCGATAAATTTCTGACTCCGTCACTAAGCACCGATTTCTAATAAATCGAGATGTCAAAGAATCGGCAAATGGACTATCCATCCCGGGGAGGGGAGAGAGAGAGAAGCATGCAAAAGGAAAAAAAGGAAAGAAAAAAAAAACCATAGAAATATTATCTTAAACAAAACTAATAAAATGGGTTAAAATTAATTATATATATATATATAAAGCTTCCAAAAATGTGATTTTTTTCCAATCTTTATCCTTTATCTCTGATTGGGGAATATTTCTCATGGATCGTGACATTTTTTTCCAATCTTTACCCTTTATCTGATTGGGGAATATTTCTCACGGATCGTGAAATCGTAACCCAGTTAATTTCTCACGATTTTTAAAACCATGACAGTGGATATTCTCACAGTTTTCAAAATCATACTTGTCACCGTGTATTTGGTGATAGTTTAAGTGTGTAGAAAACAAACCGATAACATTTCACTTCTTTTTATATACAAAACTCGGGTTTAGATTCGGTACAATTACTACACCATACAATTGTTTTCTCTCTTATAATATTTTATTTTAAAAAAATCTAATTTTGATAGATGAGTCAAGGAAGAGGTAGCAGTAGCACTCTATTATAAGGAAATTTCTCTTTATCCGTAGAGATAAAAAAAAAAAACCCTCTTCAAGCAAAAAGAAAATCTAGTAAAAGACTGAATAAAAAAAAACAAGAGACAAAGATAGAAATGAGAAGCTAGCACTCCGTTGTAAGTAAAATGGTTTGTTTGTTTGATTGATCATCGTCTTCTAGCCCAAGGGATGGGCTGATGTTGACGAAACGCCATGGGAAAGGGCCCCTCATTGGAACAAATAAGAACTAATGAAGAAGGGAGACTACGACAGGGCAGCGAAACGACGTCGTTTCTTGATGTTTTTTACTGTATAAGATACCTACAAAGTAAAAATCGAGATCGGGGATCGTGTGCACACGTGTGCCCATGCACTAATGGGCTAACACATAAACCGAGCGGGGTTTCATCCTAAAACCAATTGGCTATAGGAAGAGTAACTCACTAGCTTATATACTATGGTTTGATCTTTCATATTTTCAATGTGGGACTCTTTTTGGTCTCTTCACATTTCATTCTCTCAACAATCTCTTCTTTATCTGTAAAGATAATGACCTTCTTCAAGTGTATCGTAAGTTGGTTTAGATCCAATAGAGGTAATGAAACGACTACTATTTCATTGTTCATCACCAAAAAAATATTTCCTATTTTTTGCTTGATTCTTTCTTAAAAAACCCACTTCTCACATTTGCATGATTCTCAAGTGAAACCTAACACTACAGTTAAATTTCCATATATGTGAAATCCAATTCAAGGATATAATATGATAATTGCATCTGAGATTGTTTCTTCTTTTGATGAATCTTACTGACTCACATGACCTTCAAATAGGCTTGGTTAAGTAGGAAAAAATGGACATATACCATATATGACATGGTTGTAAATTGGCTTCTAGGGTATGAAGAAAAAAAATAAATTAATATATGGGGATGATGAAGATAAGACAGGGACCATAGAGATTAAAGTTATGAACTTTGGCAACTATTGGAAAAACCATATGATACTATTTAGTAAATAATGGGAGTCATAAAGAAGTAGATATAGTTCAGGACCACTTGAATACTTGATCTCCTTCCAAAGGGTACAGTATATATGAATCATCACCTTGGCTTAACAATCGGGTCATTCGGGTTGGGTTCGAATTTGGATCATTCGGGTCCCAAGTAGATCGGGTTTTGGATCAATCGGATACCGGTCATTCCGGGTCTAGTCAAACCGGGTCAGTTTCAGGTTGACCCAACAGGTCAAAAAACTCGAACTTTTTAAGACTTTTTAATAATAGTAAAATATTATCAAAATTATATTGTAAAATAAATATGTCAAATTAATCGAAATAATAATATTATAATTAAATTTATAAATATTATTAAAATAATAATATTATATAAATATTTGAAGTATAAAAAATCATATTTATACAAATAAATGTTCTAAACATACTATAATTATAAAATATATATATATATACTTTATTTAACTTATGAGTGACCTTAACGAACACAATTTCATGACGAATCTGTGTGGAGTCTATATGGTGCTTATGCGGCATCTACATGATGCTGACGCACGGGGTCAATTTTGACCCAACGGGTCATCTAGTCTCGATCCTAAAATTTCCGGGTAATTCAGGTTCGGGTCGATTTCGGGTCCTAGATCTAAAACACCGGGTTTAAACCCAGAAAATTATCAAACGTACGGATCAGATTTTCGGGTTGAGTCATGTTTTGACAGGTGTACTTAGAGCCTTTTTTGGCATAGACTTTCAAAGCGGTGTTGGAAATTTTTTTTGAGACTTCCAAGGAAACAACTTTGCAAAACACTCCAGAGTTTGTTATGGTAAACAAGACTTTATTCGTTTAATCTATTCAAAAAGGCTACTTTTAAGTATCTATCAATAGATTTTCATCTAGAATTTCATAAGCTAGATTAATCATTGACATGCCGAAAATACTATTTAGGAAGAGGGCTCAGAGCTTTTTAGAGCACTTAAAAGAGGATTTATATTTGCCCATCTCAATCAGGAGACTAGTGGCATAAATCCATGTCTTGCTCCAATGAACCTTAGCTTCATTATCAAGAAGATTTGATTAATACTCTGATCTTTAAGTACACTAATCATTGCAATTTGCAGTTAAGCAGTTGAAGGAGGGACATGAGATGTACCACTTCATCATCTTCTTGCTTTTTCACATTAATGTGCAAGCTGGGTCATAGTGTTTGTCACTTTGTCTACTTGCCCATTTTTACATTTTCTTTTTTGAAGTACTTGCATTTTGGCACACTACATTATATCATTCATTTGCTGATGTCAACTTGCTGTGTGTGTGGACAATGGAAGGTGGATTGCCCATGTTGAACTGTCTCCTGCAGCACACTTTGAGGAGCTTGTGTTCGCCTTCTTCGGCCTCTTCTGAGCCTTGCAGATGGGTTTACGCCGTCTTCTGGAGGATCTTGCCGCGGAACTTCCCTCCTCCAAAGTATGGAAATCTTTCCTTCTATAACAAGCAACTCAAGTATAGGTACATCATACACTGATTGAATTTTACAGGTGGGAGTTTGGAGGTGGACCTCTTGATAGAACCAAAGGAAACAAAAGAAACTGGTAAGTGTTACTTACAATCTGTTATCTTAAAGAGTTGATCTTGGTTTGCATAAATGTGGGTGATCTTTGATGTTGAAGGATTCTTGTTTGGGAGGATGGATACTGCAACTTCCTTCAATGCGAGCGAGCAACCGCAGGAGAGTGTGTAAAGGGAAGGTTTGGTGCAGATGTGTACTTCAAAATGTCCCATGAAGTGTACAACTATGGAGAAGGGTATATATGAATTGAGATTTAATTCCATTCAATTAATTTTTCAAAAATCATGATTAATTATATGGTGATTGGAGTTTAAATCTGTGCTGTGCAGATTGGTAGGGAAAGTGGCAGCAGAAAACAGCCACAGATGGGTGTTCAAAGCAAGATCAAAAGATGAATCTGTTTGCTTTTCCTCATGGAATATGTCAATTCATACTGTAAGACAATCTCTAATTCATTGCCTTCGAACTCTATTTACTGTATCCTGATTTGAAAGTTTGAATCTTTTTTATATGAAATAGCAACCCAAGGCATGGGAAAACCAGTTCAATTCCGGTATTCAGGTGGGTTATCCTCAGAATTAGAAAGTATAAAATTGGCTCATTTGACAATATATTTGAACAAATTTACTTAATTTTTGCAGACAATTGCACTGATATCAGTAAGAGAAGGAATTGTTCAACTTGGCTCATTTGACAAGGTTCAGCTTTTAACCAGTTCAACATTGCTGAACTTCATTGGTTAATTGCAGTAAATTCAGTGTGAATTTTCCTTTCAGGTCCCAGAAGATCTCAATCTGGTGATCAGCACACAGAGGAAATTCAGCTACCTGCATAGTCTACCGGGAAACTTTGCGATACAAAGACCGAACACAGGCGCCTTAAACTTGAAGCCAGCCAACCCTTACACCATAGAAGCCAATGGATCCAGCTTCTTTGTCACTGACAAACACCAGCTGGCTGGATCCAAGAGGGTTTACAGCGAAGGGCTTGCGGAAACCCCAAGCAAGTCTATCAACTTGGGCTGGAACGCCCCACAGGGTGGGCTCACAGGACCACCTATGTGGTCACTCCCACCCCTCCTCCCTGCCTTGTCCTACAACTTTGGACACTTCTTATCAAGGCCGCCCTTTGCAGCACCACCGTCTGATCCAAATATTGCTTCGGAGATAGATTTGATCGACAATAGTATACACGGCGCCAGACAGAGAGCGAACCTTGGGGACTATGGTCATGGAGCTCACCCGGCTCAGGGTGTTAAGGCCGAACCGGAGTGTGCTCAAGAAGACAAATCTTTGTTGCTTGAATACCAATTATGGGTCAAATGATAATGGGGAACCAAGGTTTGGCACTTCAAGGAGGAGTGATCTTGTACTTTAAACTTCATTTTCTCAAGTATTAATGGTTAAAATGTAGTTGTTTCTTGTACAGTTTGTATTTGTGCCCTGATGCAGATTTGAGGGCTTTTCTTTGTTTGCTTGGTAAGTGATCATTGATCACTTGATAGGGATGCAACAGACAACAGCTGATGTGCGCTTACTTGCGAATGGCAGGGGCAGTCATCTTCGTCAACAGTTTCAATGGCGCGTATAAAGTGGCCAATCATAGAGCAATCGCTTCAATAATGTCGCGCACCTGTCAAACGTCTTCAAACTGGACCATTTGTTGCCACTACGTCTCCTTTCCTCCTCGTCTTAGCTGTCATGATCGAGCTACTCAGATAGGATAACTTTCTATCTACAAATAGTGGCACTTCAAACCAGGTTTTTACTATAGACACCAGCTGATATGAAGGCAATGTTCTGGGTTTTCCGAAAAAGGGGGAAATGATATAGCACTATATACATTAAGATCAGCATCCAATGGAAAGTATAAATGACAGATGAAATTAGATGCAATATACATTCTGATGTAAAGATAAATGGAGTCTTAACCCGAGAGCGAAGATTACAAACCATGGCTATAGATTCTTGGCAATTACTGCCTGTTCCGTTGCATTTTTAGACTGCTTAGGAACTGGAGGTTGAATGCTGAATCCGAGATGCCCAGGTAGGCACTGCAGCGGTGCGTTTCAACGCCTTGATACCCAGCGGGTTGTCCTTGCTCTGTTTGGACAAAACAACACACCGTATTTTTAATTATTAGAATGCAAAATCAAACTATTCAAGGATGAAAAACATAGCAGTTTTAAAAATAAAGGTGTGTTACCATTAAGCAAGTTCCTTCATTAACATTGCAGACGGGGAAGTCATGAGGGCAGCAGCTATTGTGATCATCACAGCAGGTTGCACCCTCAAGAGGGCAGCACCCCCAAGCAAAGCAGTAGTTAGCGTACTCGTAGACGCAGCAGCAGGTGGTACTCTCCGGGCAAGTATAGTACTCGTCGCAAACTGTAGGAGGCTTCACAGGAGTTGGTGGAGACGGGCCTGGATTTGGTGGGTTTTGGCCCTTCTTGATAGGGTAGGAAGCTTCCACTGCAATACCACACTTGCCAGTGGAAGTGCCTGCCAGGTTACGCTCCATCCTGATGTATCCGTTCTCTCCCCAGCTCGAACCCCATGAGTTTCTGACAATCCAGTAGTCGATGCCATCTTCAGTACCGTATCCAACAGCTGCCACACCGTGATCCAGAGCTGCTCCACACCCCCCTGTAAAAATACCCTATAAAAGTAACATGTAAAGTTATTAATTTAGCCTAGCTTTGGGAGACAAACTGAAAGAAGCCGAAGAACGTATAAAACAGAAGCAATGTGAAATGTGATTGATCTTACAGAATCATAGAGCTGGAAATGCCTGCCACCAGCTTCAATGGCAACACTGATTGGTTGATTCGCAACAGCCTTTTGCAAGGCTTTCTCATCGTTGGTAGGAACATCCTCATATCCATCAATGCTAACTACCTTGGCATTTTTCTGCCATTAACCCAATAGGAAAAATTATAAGGTTTTTCTCCTTGGTGCTAACTACTAATTGAATGTCATGATAATTAAGTTAAGTTTGAGAAAAATTAAAAATAAACAGTAAATAATATTGAAATTTACCCTGTATTGGTCACATCTTCCATCAACACCCTTGTATGGGTAATCTTCATCGCTGTCAATACCACCATTGTTGATGATGAACTCAAAGGCATAGTCCATGAGACCTCCATTGCAGCCGGCATTGTAAGAATTGTCACAATCAACCAGCTCCTGCTCTGAGAGTGATATTAACTCACCAGTCACTATCTTGTTGATCCCTTCCACTGCAGCAATGGTGGAAAATGCCCAGCAACTCCCTGCACTCTCAAAACATAAACGCAATCTTACTCAAATTACCAATCTGATAACATTACAAGGCTAAATAGTATAATAAATGGGACTCTTTACGAAAAAGGAATGATATAATTGAAAAACAAGTAATTCGACCTAGCTGGCGCTTAAATGCCAGTTCAGACTTCAGACAGTGATTTTTTTAACGAAACTGAGCTGAAACGGCTGCAGTATGAAACGACAAAAGATCACAAACACAAATAAGGGACATTGAACCAATGAACCGCCGTCTTATTTAAAATATATGTCAGCATAACTAATGGTGTTGAATGATGACAAACACATTCCATTGACCCACAATAACAATATCATCAAACCAAGGATAAGGGTAAGCAAAATAGGCTCCATGAATGCTTTGGTAACTTTAGCATTTTTTATGGTCACCAGGAGGAAAGAAAGAACAGCTTGTAGCTCATAGAGCGTTCCACATGTCACTGTGTCACATAGGGGCACCGCACCAATCTCTGTTTTATGATGTTCAAGTTGAGATTGTGAATCCAAATCAATCAAATCCATTAAGCAACAAAAAGTTGACCAGCAATCAAAATTGGTGCTTTGGCAACAAACTTACAAACTAGAATCAGTGCCACAGGGTCTTTCTGCAGTAACTGTCAGTTTGGATTCCCAGTTCACACATGCATATAGTTCCAAAATATATTGGGCCCAAAATTGAGAGTAATAAGTTTAGCCATCAATTCAAGCAAACTGTAATTTATAGGAATAACACCTTGCATAAGATTTGATTAAGGACCCTACCTAGAATATTCTTTATGTATCCTACAAGCTATTCTAATACAACTATTACCAATTACCAAGAACTGCTAATCAAATACCAACAGCACACATAATGCAACCACACAAATAAAAAGCTTCCAGGCTCCAGTATTAGAATTTAGAAATGCTTTTGGTAAATATAATTTTCATCTTCCTGAACAATTAAGTAGGTATTGTAATCACTAATCAACCACGAGGAACACGCTAGATATCTGTAACAGATACAAACACGCAAAGGGGCGCGATCACCATGTGAAGTGTGAACAGATTAGCAGTTAGTACCGTAGAACTGAAGAATTAGTAATTGATTTGACAGATTATAGAATAACAAAACACATGGAAATGATGGAATCAGAGTGATCTTTGAACTAGCAATTAAATTCCTGTCCCTTTTCCTTCTTATGAAGTAATCGCAACTCGAATCTTTCTTGTGGACGAGTTCGATTGAGAGATTCCAACAAAAAGATGGGACCCGGTGTTCTCCTTTTTCTTCCACTTTAATTAATTGCTTCCATACACTGATATCACTGAATCATCATTTGATTTTGTGATTATTCAAAACAATAGCACATAAAGAGATTAAAAGGAATGGAGATTATATTGTTTCGATTAAACAAAGCAGTTGTCAAAATTAATTAAGAAATTCAATAAAGAAAACACTGACCGCAACTCCCTTGATCCTTGACATCGGAAACGGCACCGTCGTTCCTCCAGTCAACGCTCTCCGGCAAGCTGTCGCCGGGGCCGACGGCGTACCGATCGCTCTTCGGCTTAACGTATCGCCTCTTGGAATCGGTCTTGGCGCCGAGGTACTTGGACCGATACTCTTCATTGGTGAGATCGGCAAACCGATTCAACCCTAGCTTGTAGGAGAGATTATCGGAGTTGTGCTGATCGATGAAGCGAAGATTATCCTTGAAAATTTCAAATCGCTTTTCTTTCTCCCCAAGAGCGTTGTAATTCTTGCCGTGGTTGACCGACCACGACTCGAACAGAAATATGACCTCGTCGTCGGATCTCTGCGATGTCGATGACGAAGACTTGTCTGGATGAGTCTGATCGTAGGAGATGATGCTGTTATCAAGAGCTGAAGAAGTGATCGAGGAGAGGATGAAAACCGTGAGAACCACCGCAGCCATGGCGGCGGCGCGGGAGGAGAGAGATCGCCGGAGTGATCGCATTGTCTTCGATAATTTCTGAAGCGGAGGGTTTCAAGAGAGAGCGGCTTTGGTGGAAATGGGCGTAGCGACTGGTATAAACGATTAATAAATGGGAGATTAAATTGAAAATCTTTGATTATCTAAAAAGGAGAATCTTGAGGATAAAGATTGGGTTTTTTTTTGTGTCTGTTTTTTTTTTTTTTTTTTTTTTACAGTAGGCAAAGAGTTGACATCCATGATCATCTAAAAAGATGATGTTTTGGAACTTGTAACAGTAAGATCCTAGGATAATATCAATATATCATTCAATATCTATATATCTATATAAAATACTAAAACAAAGGCCTGAAACGGGCTCTCGTGCGATCTCGCGTCCACGGAATTTTCTGGATTAAAGCGGGATTATTTTTGCTTACGTGACATTTTCTGGATTAAAGTTTATTATCCGCTCGTTGTGCGGTTTCTTAATAAACAAAATGATGTTTAATTTATATTGTCATTATGAAATATGAACGTTATATATAATAGTTTGGCTGACATCTTTGGATCTTTTAATAACAATAAACTAAATTAAGAGTATGTTTAGTTCATATCAATATACAACATATTATATATTGAACAATCAACATATAAACATATATATAATAGATAAATAAATTATGTTTGATTGAATTATAATACTTAAAATTTTCTTAAATAAATAAATCAAAACCTTGAAAATTTTTTTAATTACCCGCGTCGCTATAAATACAACTATATATAGAGGGAATATTTACACGCATATAAGGAAAATAACATTTTAATAACAAATAAAACAGAGACATGAAAATACTACGTAGCGGGCTTTGGTGCGATTCGCTTACATGTCGTTCTCTGGTGCAATCTGACCCGGATTTTTTTGACACGTCAATTAATGAGTATCCAATAAATTTAAGCCACGTCAATTAATGATTTTCTGTATCCACCTATCATCTTATGTGTCCACCTTAATTGATAATTACAATTAAATAATTTTAATAAAAAAAATTAAAATATAGTCATATCTTGATTAATATTTACCTAAAAGATGTATATCAAATCTTTTAGCATATAATGTTATTAATATATCAAATTAATAAATTTTCATATCTAATTTCAAACTTATTATTTTTATTTTTATTAATTTCAAATTTATTAATATGATGAAGTTTGACTATATTTGTACAAAATCATATCTAATAAAAATGTAAATAATGCATGAGAGAAATTTGTATCTTATTCATGTTATCATGCCTAAAATTTCAAAGTGTGTGCTTTAAAAACAATATAAAATATCAAAAAAATTACAATCTCATACTCCATCCGTTCGGAAATAAATGATGTTTGACTATTTTGCACGTAGTTTTAGGAGCTGAAAACTATATAAAATCTTATTTATTTTAATTAATTTTTTTCATAGTTTAATAGTTAGTACTAACTATTAAACTATGAAAAAAATTAATTAAAATAAATAAGATTTTATATAGTTTTCAGCTCCTAAAACTACGTGCAAAATTGTCAAACATCATTTATTTCCGAACGGATGGAGTATTTATTAGTAATAACTATGATAAAAAAAAATATAATTTATTAATTAAAAAGCCGTGAAACGCGCGGGTAATAATACTAGTTACAATTTAAAGGAGATTTTGCAAGGAAATCGGCTGCCTGATTTGCCTCTCTATAGCAATGCTGAAAGCTGATCGATTCAAAGTCTTCTTTTAGAAACTTGATTTCTTCAATTAATTGTGCTATTTCCCATGGGGTTTTGATTATGCGGTTGATGACATTGATGATGGTTGCGTTGTCGCTTTCAATAATGATTCTTCTGATCCCCAAGTCGTTTGCATGTCTTATACCTGCATATATAGCCATAGCTTCTGCTAAAATAATAGAGCATTTTCTAATGTTGCTTTTGTATATATGAATTACCTGACCGTAGTTGTTTCTCATAATGCAACCAATTTGAGTTTCATGATTAACTTTAACTGAGGCATCTACATTAATTTTGATCGTGTTAGGAGGTGGATGTTTCCAAAATAATTTATGTTGAGGTCTACTGATTTTAGGTTTTATGTAATTATTATTTTCTTTATTCCAAGAGGATATGTTATCAATTGTTTGGTATAGCGTGTTGATGATGTTCTTGTTTTTGTTATTTCGGAAGATTATATTGTTTCTGAGTTCCCATATGTTGTGCCATAAGTAACAAAGGTCAGAGAAGTCTTTATTGAGTGTTTTGGTGTTAATGATGTTTTCAGAGGCGTTGTCTGTTATGTCCGGTATAATAAATAATTTTTTTAATTTGATGCCAAGGTTTACTATAAGAGATTTGGTGATCTGACAGTTAAATAAGAGATGGTTTGTGTCTTCTATGTCAGAGTTGTAGAGAGAGCAAGTGTTGGGAACTCTATTTATATATTTATTTAGACGGGCAGTGGTAGGTAAGATATCGAGGATAATCTTCCAAATAAAATTTTTTATATTTGGAGGGACGTTAAGTTTCCAAATCCAGTTTGTATTAATTTTATTTGTGTTACTGGTATTGAAAAGGGAAGTAGTGGATTTAACTGTAAATTCTCCATTGTTATTATATATCCAAATAAGTTTGTCAGGAATATTTCTAGTTGGGATATGTATGTTGCTGATCATTTGGACGATGTTAGGGGGGAAGATATTATTCAATTTATTCATATCCCATGAATTGTTTTTAGTGAAAAGGTCACAGACTTTTAGATTAGGGTTTTGATTGTTGCGGAATGTTTCAAGATATTGTTCATTTACCCATATATCAGTCCATACATTTATACTTTTTTCATTACCTACAAGCCAGAGTAATCCTTTTGAAAAGAGATCTCTGATATGTAGAAGTCTTCCAAATTGCCATGAGGTTTTGAATTACCCGCGCGCCATTAATGATGATCTTTTGAGAGGTATTTTTCTGAGATTACCTTAGACCAGATATTGTCAGGATTGGATATGATTCTCCAGAGGAGTTTCATTTGCATTCCAATATTAATCTCTTCTGCTGATTTAAATCCTAATCCGCCGTCCTTTTTGGGGGTGCATAGGTGTTCCCAGCTGATTAATGGGTGATAATTATCAGATTGAAGTTTGTTCCAAAAGAAATTTTTGTTTATTTGATCAATTTTGTTGAGAATTCCTTTGGGAAGAAGGAAAGATTGCATTAAATAATTTATTTTAGATTTGAGGTTAGCTTGAATTAGTACTGATCTACCGGCCTGTGAGAGAGTGTTTGATTTCCATTTTGAGAGCTGTTTTTTGAGACTTAGTATAGCATCATCAAAGGTAGCATTACAAACTCTTCCACTAATGAGTGGTATTCCAAGATATTTTTCCATTGTTTTGGTAATAGGAATATTTAGTTGTTGGGCGAGAGATTGTGCTTTATTTTGTTGTATATTTTTGGAGACTTGTAGGGAGCTTTTATTGTAATTGATGGTTAATCCAGATAAGTTAGAAAAGTTGTTTAGGATATTTTTAATCGTGTATAGACTTAGTTCATCGGCACGTCCAAAGATTAGTGTATCATCAGCAAAGGAGAGGAAATGGATAGGACTGCTATTGTTTGTGAGTTTAATACCAATTAAAGGATCACATTCTAGGGATTCTTGTTGTAGCATTCTTGCCAGTAGTTCCATTACTATTATGAAAATATAAGGTGCAAGGGGATCTCCTTGTCTTATTCCTCTTTGCTTTTGGAATGTATGTCCTGGTAAATTGTTGACTAGGACGAAAAACTTGTTTTGGTAAGGCAAGTCATAATGTTGACTTACCTTACCAAGAAAAGAAAATACAAATACAGTATGTATTTCTTAATGTTAGGTAATAGGGATTATTCAAGTTTCTAACCTATGATTTTTATTTTTTAAAAAAAATTAATAACTTTGATTAGGAACAAAACCCATATCAAAAAATGGTTAAATTCTTAAAAATCAATTGTTAAAAAATATTAAATAATTAAATTTGAAAAAAAATATTAAATCATACATTTTAACCAAGTTACAAAATAAATTAGACAAATCATTTTTTATATTTCTATTTCTATATTTTTATATTATTAGCTCTTTTTTATATATAGGAAAATATTCGAAAGATCAATTAATATACTACCTGATTTCTCGAGATTAATGGATCAACGGACGTACTAACCATTATGATACAATACAAACCAAAATAAATAACAGAGGGGCAACCATGAGTTGAACCCGTGATAATAAAAGTGGAGCCTAGACCAAATTAAAATTACCAAGTAGAAGAAGCAAATGGAGAATCAAGTCAAACACCACCAATGATAACACCGCTGACCAATAATACAGTTACCTTAAGTCTATTAATACAATGGGCCATGGTTTAATTTTTTCCCTCGGGTTTACTCCCTCCGTTCACAAATATAAGTCATTTGACTTTCTTGTACGTTTTTTAAGGAGTCAAAAACTATATAAAATATTAACATTTTTATTAAAATTTTAAAATAATATTATACTTAATATTAATAAATATAATATTATTTTTAAAAAATAATAAAAAATTTAATATTTTATATAGTTTTTACCTCCTTAAAAAACGTGCCAGAAAGTCAAACGGACTTATATTTGTGAATGGAGGGAGTACTTCTTTTTTAGAAAAAAAAAAAACAAATCAAGCATTAATTGACTAGGCTTTTCTTAATTATTGAGCTCCACGATTAGACACATATAAGCCCATAAACCCATTATTAGGAGACCATTATCTTTCTCCTTTGGGCCTTACAAGCAAGCCCATTACATGTTAAACATTGGGCCAATGGATAATTAATTAGGCAGCCCACAACTTATTTGATTTTCGGCCTTATAAACATTGCCCTTCCGACAGCCTAATGTTATTTTGGTGCCTTCGACTATGGCACCCGAACACCATTCCTCTTCCATGCTATGTGCTATCTAATCTAGCAGGTTGGCATAGTGTTGTAACTTGTAAGGCCTCAGCCGGCCCTCACCGCGATCAAATGTGGTCGAATGATCTATACAAGTCGAAACTCGTAACCAACTCGCAACGAAGCCAACAGTTTATCAAGGAGAGATGGGAGGTGCGAAGTTTTGTAAAAATTATTGATTCACTCTTTAATTGATTTTTCTATTTAGCAAACCAAAGTTGTGATATTTTTGATTAAACGATGATATTTTAGTTTAAGACAGCGTTTTTTTAGTTCAAAACACAATGTTTTTTTTGTTCAAAATGATGGTATTTTAGTTTAAAATTGTGTCATTAGTTATTCTATATTTTTTCTTTTTAAACGGAAAAAAATGATATCATTTTAATCTATAACAACATTCTTTTCGTCTAAAAATATATCGTTTGAAGCCTACAAAGTCAATATGCAACTTGTTGTTCACTTAACATGCAATAACTTATAACAAGATATACAAACTTTAAACTTGAATAATTTCTTATATAATTATCGAATTTAGTAACGTAACATCTTGTTAAATTATATTATCAAAATATCAAATTAAGTAAAATATAAAAGTATCATAATTTATTAAAATTTACATTATTTATTTGCTGAAATTTTAGTTATTCTCCTTTCTATTATTTAACTTTTTAAAAAAATGTGAAATTGATTAAAAGTTCAATTATACAAATACAAAATAAATATAGGTTTTAACTCGTTAAAATATGTGTTAACTATTTTATATCAAAGGGGTTTGTATTATTAGTTTATTACCCTCTTTCTATCTAAGCCCGACTTTAGCACGAATTTATCCTTGGAACTCTAGAAGCTCGATTTTAATTATAATTATAAAAGTTTCATCATTTGATACACGCTTGAATACTACAGTATTAATTATTCACGGTCGTTTACTATTTACACACGCTTTTTTAAAATGATAAAAACTATACTCCCTCTGATCCAAAAAGAATGTCGTTTGACTTTTTAACACGTATTTTAAGGAGATAAAAACTATATAAAATATTAAATTTTTTTAAATTATTTTTTCACAACTTAATATTTATTGGTAATAAGTATTAGATTATAAAAAAATAATAATAATAAAATTAATATATTATATAGTTTTTAGCTCCTTAAAATACGTGTTAAAAAGTCAAACGACATCCTTTTTGGATCGGAGGTAGTATAAAATATTTATTTTTTTATAATTTTTTTTAACAAGTTTGTACTTATTAATAATAACTACGAAATTATTAAAACAAATTATTAAAAAATTAGATATTTTATATAGTTTTTATCCCTAAAAAAGCATACATGAATAGTAAAGTGACATGTTTTGCCGAACGTAGGTAGTATTTTATAGGAGTATATTGCTTTGTAAGACAAAATAACCCAAAATGGAAAACAAGTTTCTAGAATATAACCAAGAACAGTAAATTAATTAGAACACTTCAAACGTAGCGAAGTGACTTTTTTGCATTTGGTATCCGAATTAAAAGTCAACCGAAAGATATGTGGCAACAAAATATAGGTGCAAGTGCAACGTATATTGCTAATGGTTTGACTTTTTTAAATTGATTTGTGTATATTAATTAACCCAATATATATATCTACCTCCTTAATTAGGGTTGATATAATATACAATATTTGACCCTGCAGATTTGGTGCTTTTTTAAATAAAATAAAAAAATTCAATCTCCACGATTTTCTAAATATTTAGGTGGTGTATTTTTAAATTTTTTAAATGTAATTTCTATTGAAAATTCCAGGTGTGATTTATGTGGAATGAATCAAATGGTAATGGGGTATTAGGTCAATGCATATGGGTGACAAATTTAATAACCTATTTTAAAATCTTCTTTTTAATTGACTTTCTTTCTTTGTGAAATATTTTTTCCACTTCATTTCCAAATACCAAAAAATTTCCCCCTATATTAGTATTGTCTTACATAATGTGTTTGAAATTGTCTCCCAATTCAAACAAACAATTATATTTGGACTAAATTGAACATCCAAAACTACACCTATCAACTATCGCAGCCACATGGTCAAGCTCTAATTATATACTAGTATTTGTTACCCTTACTTTTCGTATTTTTTAATAAATTATATTTATTATATTAAAATTATTTTTTATTAAATATTATGTGAATATTAAAATAATTTATTTAAAATTTTTTAATAAAAAATTTCAATAAATTGTAAAAATAATAGGTTTTGTAAGAATTTAAGATACGATTAGTATATTGATCAATTTAAAATATTGATCAATGATGCATCTCATTGGAGCCGATGATTTTGAACCGTGATTGCGCTTTGTTTGAATCTAATTAATGTTAAATTCTATCTGCGTGGAGTCTCTTACCTTCATTTTCTGTTTTTGCCATACATAATTTGGTTTCAGATGGAATCTTAAATTTGAGTTAAAGGATTAAGTTGTTTCTATTATACCGGTTTAGTGTTTCGGTTTTTTCGGACCATCTGGACCATGACCCGAAAAAACCCGAAAACTGAGTATTCCATACTCAGTTTTCTTACCGTCATTTTCTGTTTTTGCCATACATAATTTGGTTTCAGATGGAATCTTAAAGTTGAGTTAAAGGATTAAGTTGTTTCTATTATACCGGTTTAGTGTTTCGGTTTTTTCGGACCATCTGGACCATGACCCGAAAAAACCCGAAAACTAAGCATTCCATACTCGGTTAGTCGGCTTCGGGTCAAACCGTTTTATTCGGTTCGATTCGATTTGGATCGGTTCTATCTGTTTGAGCAACCCTAGAGAAAATAATTAGGTAAACGTGTGGTCGAAAGGAAAGTTCAAGGAAAAAAACATGAGAATCAAGAGTGTGGAACCGAATCCAAATAATTAATTATAAAATCCAGCAATTTTTCAATACAATTAATCCATTTGATGGCCACCCCTAACTAGCTGTGAATGTTTGTGTGTGGACACCATTAGTTTATGAGTTTCTTATGTCCACACAAATCAAACAACATATATATGCAAACGTGCACATCCACCAGATCATAGATCTCTATATATGTTTCCCAGAAGCTCCAATCTGAAGTTTTGGGCGATTTATTCACCAAACAAATTAAGTATCAATCATTCATTAATCATTCATATTCATATTCACATTTTTGGCTAGTTAGTTGTCAACGGCTATATACCATATTACCCCTTCCCCACTCGGACTTGCAACATATGACCTAGAAATCATCATTTTATTTTATAGAGATAGGTATGAAGACACCGGGTCGAAGGTGATAGCCTTATAGACTTACAGTCAATTAGTCATCAACGTATAACAATGTATGGGGTTGTCCCTAAGAGATAGAGATGATCTTTACGAAAGCGAGAAGATTTCTCTTATGTTTTGAGAGTGTCTCCTGTTCCCATATATATTTTCACATAAATCAACCGCGTTGCTATAAGGCGGCCCATATCAGGCACTCTCTTGATCACGATTTTCCCTGACCTCATCTCGAGCTGCAAGATCTTGTCTAGAAGGACGCAACTCGGTGGTTGGATCAGCAGGGTCTGACACTACCCAAACTCTTACTGTGTATCAAATAAAATATAGAGATAGTTCATAAGACACCGAGGGAGTCGGACAAACTAACCGATGAATAAACATCAAATTATAAGCAACAAAAAGACTGATATTGAATCTCATTAATAGGGCCAAAATATAAAGAAAAGATCGAAAGAATGAAGTAAACTAGCAACCTATAGGGATACGCTTAAAAAGCTTTTAGGGAAATAACGGTAGGCACTTCAATCATCGATCTATTTATTTCGCATGTTTTCAGATAGATATATAAATCGCGTAGCTGATCAGTTGACTTATTCTGATCACTTGATCTCTATCGTTAACTTTGATCTCTCTAACATATAACTGCAAGTTCTCATTCATAATAGACTGGACTCTTTCCTAATCTCTTTCTTATTAAAATAAATAAATTTACTTATTATTATTGTTGTTGTTTTTTAATATAACAACCGATCAATTCTATCGCTTAAAAAAACTCGAGTTCATACATATCAAATATCATTGATTGTCCTATTATTTATGCATCCATAATCCATTCAACTCAACTGATGATTTTATTTACACGCAACTTTTATGTTCAAACTTCAAACAAACAATGAGACTTTGTGTTTTTAGTATAGCCATGTGTTAATAACTTTCTCATTATATGTTTAAACCTGTATAGGTCTTACGTACATTATCAGATCGATTTCTGTATCATCTAAAATGAGGTCAATAAAAATAGATTATTGAATTGAGGTAAATCCAGAATTATAATATAAAAATGTGAAACTAATTAAAATAATTAACCATTTATAGAATTGTTAAAAAATATTCTCACCAAAAATAATAACCCAACCTAAGTGATGATAACAAAGTATTGCAACTCATTTTTTTTATAATAAATTGGGCCAAAACAATAACTAAAATTGATTAAATGTTAGCATTCTCATCCAAACAAGTCAATATTATTTAAAATTCATCAAAATCTTAATTTCGCTAATTATACGTCATTGTTTTTTCTCGGATTTATAGTCGAAAAAATTCGGGATACTTTGTTAACACCACCCCCGAAGACTGAATTATTATTTTTCATTGATGAAAAGTGAGGATATTTTTTTAACACCTCTTCAAATATTGAATTATTTTAATTAATTTATCATATAAAAATAAAATAAATTCGATACGATTTTTATGTGATACCCTATCACTTATTTGATATTTTCCTTGACCGACCAAAGATAAGTAGTGCCGTTGGAATGAAGCCATAAAATTTGCGTGGCTAACGATCGGCAGCACGTTTCCAATTAATTAACATCAATAAGACCATCACAAATTCAAAATAAAATGTAATTGTCACAAATATGTGTCCAAAAAATTTATTTTGTCACAATTATACAATACAAATCGGTCCATAAAAAACTATTTTTCTCGTGGAATTTCTTGAAGGACTTAATGTAGTAAACGCATGTAAAATAAAACATAAAATTAAAAATATTATTCTTTGACAAATATGAATGGAAGAATTATTCATAATTTTCGAAAACATGTCACTACGGACATTTTTTGTGTGTCAGGTACAGACTAGTACAATACCCGTGTCATGGTGCGTATTTTTCTTTTTTAAAAAATAAAAATAAAATTTTGTAAGTATAAAAAATTATCACTATAAAATGAAATAAACTATTACCATACGTTAACATAAAATAGAAAAAAATAGATTTGATAAAGTAAATAAAAAAATATTTATGAAAAATGTGTAAAAATTACATGGATTGATTTGAGTAGAATAGTTTGGTTGAGTGAAAATCCTAAAATAAATGTGCTTATAAGTTATAACACCTAATAAAAAATGCTTACGGTTTATTAGTTAGATATAGATAGATTAATTAAAGAAATTTGTCCAAATTTTAATAGTTGGATTTTTATCTAGCTAGGTTCAGTTAATTAGGAGGAAATCATAAAATTAAGGTGATTATATGACATCAAGCAAAAATATTTATCATTTAATAGTTAGAATAAATACATCCCATTGGTAATTAAAAAAAATGTTTAAAAATTTTATCATGTGAAATTTTATGTAGATTGGTTGAGTGAAATACCAAAAATTAAGGTTATTATAAAAACAAAAATAGTTTTCATTATATATATGGATTGGTTGCTCCAAAAAAAAAATCATATATTTGGAACGTACTATATATATTTTTTAAAAAATAAGTTTTGAATTCATCCCATTGTTTAAAGAAAATAGCTTGAAATGATATTGTATAATTAATATAGAATGAAATAATATTGTATAATTATTAACTTTATTAAAAAAAGTTTTGAATTAATCCCATTGTCTAAAAAAATGTAGTATGAAATGATATTGTGTAATTAATATAAAATGGAATAATATTGTATAATTAATATTAACTTTATTAAAAATAAGTTTTGAATTAATAAAAAATAGATTTATATGATATTGTGTAATTAATATAGAATGAAATGATATTGTATAGTTAATATTAACTTTATTAAAAAAAAGTTTTGAATTAATCTCATTGGTAAAAAGGATAGTATGAAATGATATTATCTAATTAATACTCTCTATGTTAATTAAAACTTGTCGTTTACTATTCATGCACGCTTTTTTAAAATGATGAAAACTATATGAAATATTAACATTTTTTTAAATTTGTTTTTATAAATTCATAATTAATAGTAACAAGTATGAAATTATTTAAAAAATATGTTTAAAAAGTTAATATTTTATATAGTTTTGAATACCTCAAAAAACGTGCGTGAATAGTAAAACGTCAAGTTTTAATTAACGGACGGAGTATAAAACAGAACAATATTGTGTAGATAATATTAACTTTATTTAAAAATTAAGTTTGGAATTAATCCCATTGGTTAAAAAATGTAGTATGAAATGATATTGTGTAATTAATATTAGATAAAAATAAGATACATGAATATATAAATATATCTATAAATATATTATATATATGAAAATATAAATAGAATATATCAAATATATTTCTAAAAAAGCTATTTCTAATTTCTAAATATATGAAATAAAGATGTTCTAAAAAATAACGGTGCGCATGGAGACGACATGTTGCGTAATTGATTTGGATTTAATTAATATAGATAGATACTTTGTTTCAACTCGAAGCAAAATACAATTTTGACTTTTTTAAAAATAAAATGTGGGAACTCTTTAGCAACCTTTTGACTTCTTTTTTAAGTGATTCAAATTATTCATTTATGCTAGGCAGTTGAATTAAGCAAATGTTTTTTTTTCCCGGTCGAAAGTAAACAAATGTCTAGAATTATGATTTTAAAAGAAATCTTTTAATTTAATATTCCGAATTTTTATTATTATTATTTTTTAAAAAAACCCTTAAAAGTCGTTCTCGTTTCAACGCAAGAAACGAATCCCTTCTTTCCAGCCCGCGTTCGATCAAACATCGAAAGAGTAGTGGCGGTGGGGTCCACCCAAACTCTTGTACAGTACTGTCTAAAATAAATACCATAAAAAAGTGGTGGTGGGGCCCTTTCTTGTTGATAGGGGTTTGACGAAGCTTCTCGTTTTCCTCGTTAAAAATATGAAAATTTCGCAAGGTCCCTCACATTAAAGTCTATTTCGTGTGGTAACCCCGAGTTTTAAAAATATTTTATATCATGTCTATTTCTTTTTAATTTGGGGAAAGCATTAAGTTTTGGGGTAAAAATGTAAAAAAATTTAACTTTGGGGGGAAAAAATAAAAAGATATGAAGATCCAAATCGTGTGTCTTCTTCCTTCCTTCAAACGTTTGTAACTTGTTTCTTAATGATATCTTGTTAGTTTAGTTGTTCCCTTATTCCATCTATTTTAAAGTGTTGGTTAATTTGTTTTGATCTCTTATTTATATTGATGCCTTCATTGTGCCCATAACTTTTCAATTTGATGTATATATCTTTCTCGGCGCATTTTGGCTAAGATCAAGTATAGTATTTATTCTTATCTGTTTGAATTTGATGCATGGACTTAATTTTGGGATTTTGGACTTGGGTTTCTTTGTTTTTTAAGAAGTCGGACCCCTTAACTAGAACGCGGTCTTGTTTGATGACAATTGGGCATGAAAATGGGTAGGTTAATGAAGAAGACTGTAAAATGGTTGTTTGCTATCAATCAATTAGTTTTTCGACGATCAATTCCTTGAAATTTCATCGATTTTATGCGGATACTCGAAGGAATGCGAACTAGATCCCGACTAAGTTTGTTGGCGTTAATGGTGATCTTAGATAATCTTACCTAGGACTATAATGACAAAACTGTGTTATGGTTGTTAGCGTTTGGCTACTCGAAGGGATGGTGGTGAAAGGATGTGGTGGGGGAAGACAATTATTATTGTTATTATTAATTTTGTCCCAAAGGTTAAAAACTGAAGTCTTTTGCTTAAATTAAAACCAAATGAGCACATTGGAAATTTTTTTAAAAAAATTTAGGGTCATCACTGAAAATACTAAAAAAAAAACCATACCTCCCCCGGTGAGGATCCTCTAGTCCGCATTTATAATCTTTTCTATAGTCCGCCTTTTTTTTACATGATTTCTGTTTAGCGGAGGGTTAAATTTCCGTTTAGCGCATGGTCACATGGTCGCAACGACCAGTTTGGTTGTGGTCGTTGCGACCACGTGTTTTTTAAAAAATACAAACTGGTCGCAACAACTATATAATTAATTGGTCGCAACGACCATATCATGTGTGGTCGCTGCGACCATTTTTTATTTTTAAGAAATTCAGTCTTTTAGCCCGGTTCTAGAGAGAAACCGAGCTAAAAAGTGAAAATTTAATTTAAAAAAAAACAAAGGGCATGCGTTCTTCATCTTCTCCGCCGCTCCACGACCTCCACCTCCTGCAACGTGTTACTTCCAACACCGGAGCGCTAACGATCCTTGTCCACTACCCTCCATTTCTTCGTCGTCACCCAGATCTCCTCACTTCGTCTTCATCTTGCTGTCACCGCACCATTGCCCCTCTTTTGCGTTCTAGCCATCACTACCCTCTCTCTGCCGAGTAATTAAGCACAACTACAACTCTTTCATGGCTCCACCGCTTTCTTCACCTTGTTTATTCCACCTTTAATTTCATAATAGAATTGCAAAATTAACCAAATTCCATCAATTTCAATAATTGAAAAAAGGAAAAATCAATTTGAATCTGATATTTTAATTTGAAGATGGAGAAACCAATTAATTTAATAGAAGAAGGTGAATTTGAGATTAAGAAATTGGAAATCCGGCAACGTGGTGGGCTGAAGATTGCAGATCAATGTTATGAAACGAGATTCAAGAGGAGAGAATAAGGTGAGTTGGGGTGGATCTTGATTTGCAGGTCCCGTTGGCTAGGAGAAGCACTTAGATGTGCCCATGAGTCTTTCCGTAATCCAATTCACTTGTCAAAATACTCAAAATCAACATTGATGCTTGGACTATCTAATGTCGGTACTGCTACAATGGATTCATCACCCACATGAAAAGCTGGTCATGTGCGTGAGAGAGGGGGGATGGTCATGTGCGTGAGAGAGGGGGGATGGTTGTGGGGTAGAGGTAAATTTTTACAAGTCTAAGGTTATTTTGGTCATGTTCTAAAAAGTGTTTTTGATTGCTCTAAAAAGTAGAGCCCTTTTTTTATTGATTGAAAACAATTATAAAAGTACCCCGTTTATTAAAAAAAATAATAAAATAATTCGGCATAACCAATCAAGCGATACAGACCATCTAATGGATTGTGATTGCGAACTAGATGATCTCAACCTTACCTCCCCTTCCCTCAAATATAGTTATTGTGGGGTTACCTGACAAAATTTATGTTACAAATAAAAAAGGGGGTAAATTATGTAAAATCCCCCATTAAATATTGATTTTTTTCACTTAATCAATTGCTAAATTAAAAATTGCACAAAACACCCCTTAAATATGGTTTGCTAACAAATCACCAACAAAATAAAAAATCTATCAAAACATCAATAAAAATGACTAATTTACTCTCATTTTTTAATCAAATTTTCTTTTAATAACTATTGAAATACCTCACACTTGTAATTAGCCAAAAATTAAAAAAAATCATTATCCCACCAATATAATTCATGCATCAACATTGAATTTGTAAATTTTTAGTAAATATGCATATATTATGTACACCTACGGATGTTCAATCTCAAAAATGGTCATTTATAATATTTTTTCAATAAATTTTGACAGAATTTTATCATGGATGGTGATTTATTAACAAATTCTATTTAATGGATGGCTTGTATAATTTTTAATTTAATGGGTGATTACGTAAAAAAATTGATACTTAATAGGTGATTTTATGTAATTTACCCCCCTCCTCCCCCCACACAAGACAACACTCTTAGTGTCTTTTTTGAAAGGGATAAAATAAAAATATAAAACTATATATTTAATTGGATTAATGGATCATTGTTAGATGGTTATAGGGGTGGAATTGGTACAGTACCAATTAGTTTTTGTTGTTACCATGTATCAACCAATTATATAATTGTTAATCCTAAAATCTAAACCATTACCAACCACCGAAGGGGTTGTACCAACTTAATTGGTAACCAATTAAGTTGGTTGGTACGTGTTGATAATGGTGTTTTACCATGTTTTGGGTGTTGATAAAAAAAGCATATAAATAATCAAAGGCAATACAACTTAATTATAATTTAAAATTTATAAGTAGCAACTACATAAATACTTAAATTGTTCATACATTTAATCACAAAGGGAATATAAAGACTCAAAAAGACCGGATAATATTCAAAATAACATGTCTACTAGCTTCCGAATAACATTTGGGTTTTAGTCTGATTCGAGCCAAGCTAGTTCCTCCCTTGATTAAAAGCATTTTATGAAAATAACAAATATAAAAAGAAATAAAGTTAATAGGTAATACTTATTACTTAATATCAAAAACAAAATAACAAATAAAAAAGAAATAGGTAATACTTATTAACTTGGAGTCTTGGATAACAAACAGCAAGTCTTAGAACAAAAAAAAAAACAGCAATAACGTACACAAACAGCAAGTCTTAGGACAAAAAAAAACAAACAGCAAGTCTTGAACAAAATAACAAATAAAAAAGAAATTTGTAATACTTAATACTTATTAACTTGAATAACAAAGAGAAATAACATGAGTACATGACAACAAGTGTTAGAAAAAAAAACAAACATCAATTAAAAAAGAAATGGGTAATACTTATTAACTTGAATAACAAACAACAAATCTTGAACAAAATAACAAACAAAAAAGAAATAGGTAATACTTATTAACTTGAATAACAAACAACAAGTCTTAGAACTAATTAAAATAATTAAAATTAAAATATGATTTAAAAAATAATTAAAAAAAACTAAATGTATATTGGTAATAGTTGGTTGGTAATGGTAATCCCAACGTTTCTGTTTTGATTACCATTATCATACCGATTTCTGACAACTGGTTCGGTTGGCACGTCTTGGTATGGTTTTTGTGGGAAATTTTCCCCAGCCCTAGGGTAAATTGGACAGATTATGAGACGGGTTATTGGAGTGAATATTGGGTGAAAAATCATCATCTATATTTGTCTCATCACCCACTTCATCCATATATCCACATCATCCATCACCCATTTATTAGGGTTTTGTTTCTATGACGAGAAACCCAGAGCCACGTACCAGGTAAACCGCTTGCGCTGACCGGCTCAATCCAATGAAAAGAAGTAAGGCAAACCTTAAATTTTCACCCAAAGAAAATAACGGATGCATGGATCGAATTCAAGATCTCTTTACCACCTTTTTTTTTCATCCACACAAATAATGCGGACGAAACGAGTAAAATGGATATCCGTGACCGAGTTAACGTTACCGGGCAAAAATGATGTTACAAAGAAACAAGGGACAGAATGACCCCACCTCACCACCTAGTACAATACTTTAAATTTTGCATTAAAAGGAGATAAAGAAGGTCAACTTTACCTTTCTTAGTTGAACTAACCATCCGATTTTACCGACTCTTCAATCCAACGGCTCGTTCGATTTTGACCATCTCTCCCTCCACCCCAGTTAGGGTTTTTACAGCAGTAGGTCCCCTCCACGTTAAAAAAAGTAATAAAAGGGATAAAAAAAAGAGAGGGCTGGGTCAATGCCACTGTGTATAGTCTTCTCCCCCCCTTTTTTGTACATTGTTAGAGCGCGTATGTGACACCCTTTCAACACGATTGTTAGAGCGCGTTTGTGACACCCTTTCAACACGATAGCGTTTACGTTTCAACTTGACTCCATTTTGACGGGACTATATCGAGCTTTATTGGGGTACAGTAAGTTAATGATCAGAGAGTTTTTTAGTTGTTAGTTGCATTTTTTTTAAAAAAATAAAGTAATAATTAAATTAATACTACCTCCATTCAGAATATTTTGTATAGTTTTTTTAATGAGTTAAAAAATATACAAAATATTAACTTTTAAAATTTTTTTTTAATAATATGACGCTTATTATTAATAAATATTTATATTATATTAAAACATTACTAAAAAATTTATATTTTATATAGTTTTTAGCTCCTTAAAAAAATGTTCTAAAAAGTCAAAATACATTTATTTCTGAACGGAGGTAGTTTAGTTTACTTAATACTACCTCTGCTAATTAAAAATTGTCGTTTACTATTCATGCACGCTTTTTTAGAATGATAAAAATTATATGAAATATTAACTTTTTTTAAAATTTCTTTTTATAAATTCATACTTAATAGTAACAAGTATGAAATTATTTAAAATATATATTAAAAAATTTAATATTTTATATAGTTTTTAACACCTCAAAAAGCGTGCATAAATAGTAAAATGTCAAGTTTTAATTAACGGAGGGATTACTGTATATATAGAGAGAGTATTAAACTTGTCAAACTGACAATTATGGGTGGCCAAGCAGACTAGCCGTGTTTCAACCGTTCTAATTTCATCTAGTGGTTCAATAGCATATAGCCGTTACCATTTGACATATGATAATAATAATAATATGATATACACAAATAAAAGCACCTATGGGTACGTTATCCGCAACCAAACTGGAAATATCATTCACATTGAAGCGAGATTTTCTCTCCTCCATTGGGTTGATGGTTCTAAATGCTATATTCAGAGGCGAAGCCAAGGGGGTCCTGGGGGGTTACGTGACCCCCTCATCTGAAAAATTATCTAGGTGTATTTTCCTCGTTAATAGCTTCGTTTTGATATATAATACGCCATAATCTGACATTTGAGTAAAAAGTTATGAATGTTTGAAAAATAAAGGTGTATAAATCATTTTAATTTTATTTCAATAAACTATAATACTTTTATCCTTTACTAAAATTGACATTTACATATTATAATTCATCTCGAGTGCTTCGAAATCATAGGTTATATTACTTATTTTGAGAATTTGGTAAGAAGTTACGCAAGTTTAATTTTTTTTATATCTAGTTATACACTATTATATGTTAAGAATATAACAAGTTAAATATTGACTCAATGTTTATTTATTGTGTTTTATATTCTTATTTTTTTAGTTTTTTTTCTTCGCCTATTTTATTTATTTATTTATCTTTATTTTTTTAATGGAAAAAAATAATAGAGTTTCATCATAAATCAAAATCATGTTATCTTAAAATAATATTATTTATAATTATTATATTAAATAGAGATTGTTATGCTATTTTAATCTAAAATGGCACCGTATATATATAATCGTGACTCCACGCTAAAAGATTTCTGGTTCCGTCAGTGACTACATTCATTGAAAAGGGATCAACAAAGCTATCGAGCTTTCCATCAACAAACTCATCATTGAAGGTGACAATGGTTGCGTAATCAATACTAATTACGAAGGGACTTAGTTTTAAAGGGCGCAAGGCGCACTGAGGCGCAAAGGGTCCCTGGAGCCTAGGCGCAGGGCGCAGGCGCGCGCCCGACGTAGGAGAGGAATATAGTAGAAAAAAAACAAGTCTGGAGTCTGGACAACAGAATAAATAAGATAATAGAAGGAGAGGAGAATTGAAGTGGATTAGGGGAAGAAATGCATACCTCTGTGAGTCTCAAGAAGACAAGATAATAGAAGAAAGGGAGGAGAAAAAGAACTACAGCAGAAGAGAAGACTAGAAGAACTGAAGAACGTGTGTACTGAGTTGGGAAAGAATGATTTTAGGCGGCAGAAGAGACAAATTAGGGTTGGTGAAAACAGTTTTTTGGATTAAAAAGCCCAAAAGTTGGCCCATTAAGTTAATATTATATATTAGATTTAAAAAACCAGAGCAAAACTAAAAGCCCAGAGCTTTGCGCCTGGAGAAAAGCGCACAAAGGCGCTTGAGACGCGCGCCTGCTGTTCTGAGCTTCGCCTGGGCTAGGAAAAGCTCCAAGGGCTGAGCCCTGGTGCGCCCTGCGCCTAGGCGCGCCCCAGGCGCGCTTTTTAAAACTAAGCGAAGAGTTGGACTTACCCTTGGAATATCAAAATGCTAATTTCTGATACTCATTCAAAAGCTTGCAATTGTCAATAAAATGCATATCTACAAGGAGGCTAAGCAAGTAGCCGATAGATTGACCCATATGGGACTCTCCATCTCCAACTTGACACTTTCTAGTGATTCAACAACGCTGATCTCATCCTCGCGGATGCTCTTGACTAGATTTGGATCACCAATCTACCAAATTTTTTTTTGGTCCAAAAAAGAAAAACAGAAAGAATTAAAGAAAAATTTGTTACGCATATAAAAGGAAATAATATAAAGTCCAATAAATACATTGTTATGACTTGGAACATCAACTCCACCCGAGTGATCGTCTTGGTCATCTAGCTCTGGGATTCGACTCTTCTACATGGAGTTTCAATTTAGATCTTCATGCTCTCGTCCGAAAGGATGCCTTTGGGAGGTGACACACCCCAAACCCTCGTCTTGTTAAAAAAAAAAAACTCCACTCGGGTAATTAATATGCACAAGAATGAGTTTATAATTTAGTTAAACTTAAAAAAGTGAATTAAAATATTTTATATTTTAAAAATTGTTTTGAGTGGATTTTTTAAAAAAGACAAATAAACCACAACATAATTCGAGCCATTTCGAGGTTTATTTTCCCAAATACATAGCCGGTAGCTCATCTTACCATTAGAACAAGAATATTATTGGTAGGTACTTTCTCTATCTCAAAATATAAGTTGTTTGATTTTATTACACGTACTTTAAAAAGACAAATAAACAATAAAATAATTCGGGATTTATTTTTCCAAATACACAGCGAATAGCTCGTCTTCCATTAGAACATAGCATTGGTAGGTACTCTCTATCTCAAAATATAAGTTATTTGACTTTATTACACGTACTTCAAAGAGTAAAAAATTGTATAAAATATTAAATTTTTTTTATTAATTTTTAAAAATAATGTTATACTTATGATTAAAAATTAATAAAAAATTTAATATTTGATAAATTATTTACATTTTAAAAGTATATGCAATAAAGTCAACCGGCCTATATTTTGAGATGGATGAAGTATAAATAAGAATAAAATAGGATACGTGGAGGAGTGTGATTGGAGGAAGGGTTTGACCACATATCAGTGCTAAATGACAAGATTAGTTGAGTCATCCGATGCCCATTTTTCAATTTTTCTCCAATATTCAATGTTGAAGGTATCAAATCAATTAGTTTGACGCCCCAACACTCCCAAATCGGGCCCTTTCACCACACCCAACGCCATTATTATTACGGAGTATTATTAATACCTTCAATTTTTTAATACAAGTATATTGATTTTTTAATACGCTATTTAAAGAGTTAAAAATTATATAAAATAATATTTTTTTTATTAAATTTTTATATAATCTTATATATATTAAGTAAGTATATAGTTATATAAAAAATTTAATAAAAAATATTATTTTATATAGTTTTTAATTCCTTAAAAAACGGGCTAAAAAATCAATGGACTTATATTTCCGAACGGATGGAGTATTATTATTATTATTATTATTATTATTTATATTATATATATCAAGTCTCCCCCAAAGACCCTTCCCTCCCAAGTTCCCAACTACATATCCTGTGCTTCCAGGGCCCCTCTCTCTTGGCATCGCCCCTGATTTTCAATTTAATGGTATTGCTTGCATTGTGTAGCTAACACATCGTTTAAGAGATCGTCTAACAAGAACAACAACAAAAAACCAATCGAGATTGAGATCGAGATATGACAGTCGATTTAATGGTGGGTAGTTACAAAACGAACGACTTCGTTGCCAAGATGGAGGAAACCGCCGTCCATGAAGCCGCTACCGCCGGCCTTCAGAGCGTCGAGAAGCTCATCGAACTCCTCTCCCAGCGACGAATCTCCGATTACCAGGCCGTCGCTGATGTCGCCGTTGATAAATTCAGGAAGGTTATTTCTTTGCTGGACCGGACCCGAACCGGCCACGCCCGGTTCAGGCGCGGACCGGTCCCCTCCGCCTCCGCCCCTCAACAACTACAACAACCGGCTCAACAGCAGACGCAGTCAAACCCGAAGCCCGGCCCGGCCCGGTCAGCGTTCACCAGGGTATACAGCGGCTCTAATCTTTCCCAGCGGTTGCCTCCGCTACCCAGCGGCGGCACCGGCGGCAGCCAGCACCACCACGGAACACCGGCGGCGGTCGGAGTGCCGAAGGCGAAGGAGATAGCAACTACCACCATCAATTTCGCGTCGTCGCCGGCAGTTTCCGGTACCAATTCGTACATCTCATCGCTCACCGGCGACACCGACAGCGTGACGCCGTCGATGTCCTCCGGGTTCCAAATAACCAACATGTCAACCGTCTCCTCCGCCGGCAAACCTCCCCTCTCCACCTCCTCCCTGAAGCGGAAATGCAGCTCCGTCGACGACGCCAAATGCGGCGCCGGTTCCTCCGGCCGTTGCCATTGCTCCAAGCGAAGGTATCAAACCTTCTTCCCTTTACTGAAATTGACTCTCTGTTTTTTCCAAACACTGGATCGAATCTGAGCCGTTGATTGGGTTGACCGTGAACAGGAAATCAAGGGTGAAGAGAGTTGTCAGAGTTCCCGCCATCAGCCCGAAGATGGCTGACATCCCACCCGATGACTACTCCTGGAGGAAGTATGGCCAGAAGCCCATCAAGGGCTCCCCTCACCCTAGGTATGCTCTTATTTTACTTCGAACAAGCTCGACTCAAATTAGTTCATTTGCCACCCGAGCCATTCGAAATTGAGTCAATTCGAGCTCGAATTTTGTAAAAGTTACATAATTGCATATAAACAATGTTTCAAATGGAATAATATCCTTTTTTATCCATCTTTGGCAAATTATTTGGCTTTTCGGACTTTTGTTTTTGATATTAAATAGTTTTAAACGAAATAAATATAAAATTTTAGTTTAATTAACTTCTGAAATATAGGCTTTTCATCCGGTAGTCACCAAAGTTTTTTAGCGCTTTTGATTTTCTATTCACAAATTTTATCGGATACAACTAGGTTTATTAAACATCATGTTAGCTTATTAACGTATATTTAACCCAAATAAACCTACTCAATCAGTTTTAGTTATAGAAACAAAATTTAGAAATGGTTGTACTAAATTCGACTTGTTTTGATTGAGTCAATTCGGGGTTAGCTTGAATTTTGCGAAAGTTACAAAATTGCGTATAAAAAAAATGTTTGTTTCATATAGAATAACATCCATTTTATCTTACGGTTATGTTTGACAAGTAACTAGGTTTTTTCTATTTACAAATTTTCATCAGCTACAACTAAGTTTATCAAACACCGTACTTATCACAAATAATTTATCAATTTCAGCTACTCAATCAGTTTCATACCTAAATTAAGTAGAAACCAAATTTGTACTAAACTCGACTTATTTTGATTGGCAGGGGTTACTACAAGTGCAGTAGTGTAAGGGGGTGTCCGGCGAGGAAGCATGTAGAGAGGGCATTAGACGATGCTTCAATGTTGATAGTAACGTACGAAGGGGAGCACAACCACGGTGTGTCGATCGCCGACGCGTCCATCCCTCTGGTTCTCGAATCGTCGTAGCCGACGACCGTTGATTCGCCCGGACTTAGATCAGCGTGTACGGCGGATAAAAGGGCAATTTGAAGAGGACAGGACTGATCGGAATGAGATCGCAATCGCACAGTAAACGGTGGAGGGGGGGAAAAGCAAGTGGTTGAATAGGAATCACGAGATCTTCATCTTGCTTTGTTTTTTGGATTGGTTTATTTTTTGGGGAAAATTTTATATTGTCAAGTGGGTCTAATGAGGAGTTCGATTCACGAAATCACAAGAAAATTAGTGGGCAACGTCAGCGAGCAATACAAAATTGAAGAAACCTTTGTTATCTCTCCCCCAACCTCACTTTGGATGTGTTCTTTTAAAACCCTTTTGGTTTGGTATCATTCATGTGATTACTTGTAGCATTTTGATTATTACTGTATGATAGATCATAGAATATTAATTGAAAATGGATTTTAATTAGTAAAACATTCAATTTTAATTATTAAATTAAGGGGTTTGTTGATAAAAAAAATTGTGTATAAAAATGGTTTATATCTCGCATTAAAGTTGATATATCAACTCAGGTCCAATGAACCAATTTGTAATTGAATAAATAGTTTATTTGTATTGTTGTCAAACAAATTAAACTCAACCTATACAATAATATATATCAATGAAAAACAATCAAGTAAACACACGTATACTCGAAGACATTGAATCATCCAGGGAGAAAATGGAGAATAAAAAAAGAGGGCCTACAATAGTTTAAATTTAAAAGACATTTTAAAATACTGAAGTAGGGATGAAGATTTGAAATATAGGTTCGATCTGGGTGGAGAATATTTTTCATTTGGTTGGATCGGAAAGGCCTAACGTTTACATTTATTTAATACAGAAACAAACGAATCTGATAATCTGAATAAATCTCAGAATAAATATATAAAAATTAAAAGACCAAAAAATGTCAATAATACCTAGCAAAAAGTCAAAATATACATGCTGGTGGGCCACTGCCCTCAATTATAAAGAAATTTCGGATTTAATAATGTATTTAATTTAATTGTCTGCCATGTATGATGTATGGCTTTGGTTTGTTTCTCAACAGTGTTGAATGATGAAGGTGACTACCATGTAATATGTATGTATTATTTATGTGAATATTTGTTGAGCACAAAGTGGTTGGAAAGTCAAATTTCTCCACTTGCTTTCAATTGCCCACTTTATTAGGTCATTGACTTTCGGGTTTTCTTGTTCGATTATTATTGAGTCGACTTTAATTCTTTTTTTCTTTTTTTTTTGAGGACACAACCATTGTGAATTAATGCAAATAGTAGTGTTTTTTTTTATATAAAAAAATTGTATGACAACCATTATATATTATTTTTTTAAAAAAAATTATATCCCTTGAATTTCTCAAATCACAATTTAGTGATTAAAATTGTTTTTATTACACCTAATTAAGTTCTCATTATTTTTTCCAGAAAATACAATATAAAGAAGTTTAATTTTTCAATGCGTATTTTAAAGAGCTAAAAACTATATAAAATTTTATTATTATTTTTAAACTAAATACTTATTAGTAATAAATATTAAATTTATTTTAAAAAATACTAATAAAAAAATTAATATTTTATATAGTTTTTAACTCCGTTGAATACTAAAAAAATCTTAGAGTACATTTTTTTTTCCAACTCCTTCGCACCAATTAAACTTTATGTTCTACTGTATTAGGATTTAGATGCTATTCTTTTGTCCTCCTTTTTCTTTGATGGCTTATAACATGACGGTTAGTTTATCTGTCAATTTTTTCGACCTCTTAATTTACCTGACACACGTGATATTAGATATTTCAAATCCTTATCTTATTTAAAAAAAAAAAACTCTATAGCCCGTCATTATTTAGTAAAATAGTTTCTAAATTCGGTATTCTTTAACTTATGTGTCCCAAAATATCAGCTACTTACTAACCTACCTATGAGGTACTTGAAATAGTGGTCAACCAAAAGTTACTCCTTAATCGTTGCGTCTACTGTTATGAGTTGGCACACTATTAAAAAAAAAAACAAGAGTATTGAATAAGTTAATAGTAATTCTAGATGCTAATATTGTGTAATAAAATCAAATATACTGTAGCAATAAAAAGTCTTGATCATTTACTTTTACCAAATCAAAGTAGGACTTCAACCTCCAAGAACTTCAACCCCCCCAAACGTTAAACTAATTCTCACTGCAAACTAAATTAAAACAAACAAACAAACAAACTACACAGGGTCAAAATTCATGACAAAATTTTCTTTCCTAACACGTTGCTTACCCAATGACCAACGTGACTAACCAACCTACACTTTTACCAGTTACCAACGGTCCAATACCTAACAACCTGGCACCTTTTCCATATGATCATACCAATCACTAGTTCTAATTAAGTTTAAAACCAGGAGTTTGTTACAACTAAGCCACAAACACATACAGATTTAACCGGTTTCAGATTCAATATAGAACTAGAAATCCATACCTGGGTCAAGTATTCCCCATCCGGGAATCGCGAAGTGAGCCCTAATTTTTCCATCAATAAAATCTGACTTCTCTAATGCTGACATAAACATGAGAAAACAAAATGACTGTGACACATTTTTTTAACAAGCATGCAACAAGTTGTGCATAAAAATAGAAATTTTATGTTTAAACTTGGATCCAATAGTAAAAACATTTTCACAGCATTACAGTGGCATGGGAAACTATATGTCCAGCCCAATTAACAAGGTAGTCCACTATTTGGGCTGGCCCACAATACAATGGTCCAAGATCTAAGTAGGCTCATATCAGCCAAACTTTCTTGGGCCAGTAGATAATACATAAATTTGGCCATTCTCCATCTAGACTTCGTTTGGCAATAAATTATACATGTAGTTTTTGGTTTTAATATTCTATAGTTTTAAATAAGTTAAATATAATATTTGAGTTTAATTAGATTTTTGAAATAGGATTTTCAACCGTTACTCATCTCAAGTTTTTCAGAACTTTTTTTTTATATATTCACAAATCTATTCATTTTTTTCATATCTTATCAGCTAGTTTGTATCAGTTACATCTAGATTACCAAACATCCTACTAACTTATAAGCACATCAGCTATCAGCTTCAGCTACCCATCAGCTACATGTTACCAAACAGACCCCTAATCAATCAAAACTTTAAACTATACTTGCAACACTTTGACCCATAAGAAATACAAGTAGTGACTAGACATTCATTAATAATAAGTTCAGCCAGATCAAATTCAAAGTTGACGTTTATCAGGTTAATACTGCAATTACCACTCAAGTATGACAGCACTAGCAAACAGAGGTGCGCATGTTCAATAGAAGAAGAGCGAAATCAACCTCAATAATCTTAAGCCACAGCCTCAATGAGAACATAAACACAATGTAATCATGAGACTTCATGACTGTTTGGTGGCATTACTTTTGCAAGTTCCACAACCACATATGAATGCGAAATGAAGGACATCTAGCCATGGCTAAAGAGGGTATAGGCAGGAGGCTTAAGGAAGATGACACACCCCATTATGCAATTAACTCTCAGTGGAGAAGGTGACCCCGAAAAAGTCCAAAGAGTTATCAATGTCAGTTGTGGAACAAGAAGCTATCCACCCGCCACCCCCACGCCTCCACAAGAGATGAATCATGGGGTTATCACTACTCAATCGATAAAACGGCACAAATAGAGGGTGTTACTTATAATGGGCAAGTGTGAATTAGACAACATAGCCCCATGAGCATTAACTTAGCCTATGAGTATGACAGATTAATAAATAATAATAGTGACAGTACATTTGACTAGCAAATATGTCATGCTGAAACTGATATAGACGGTTATGTCATTTGACTAGCAAACTGATATATAGGCAGAAAGTTGTACTATAAAATTAGAAAGAAGAAAAAGCCAACAAATTTTAAAGATCTTTCACAGACTGAAAGGAAGACGAACCTTGTTTGCAGTAGATGATTTCCAGACGAGTGCCAACGCCAGTAAAGAGTTATCTTGCAGGCAAAAACTCTACAGAAAGAGGGGGAAGAAGTACTTAGAATATGAATTTTATAACATTTATACATTAGCAATAAATCTATACTTAGCACAAGAAATTAACATGATGCATATCTGATTGGTCTGTTGATACCATACAAAAAGTAACAAGCTCAAAAAAAATAAAGAACATTTATAATTGATACCAGCTGGACTCAAACAAAGTTCATGGTTTAAAGGTTACACGAATGGGAATGGCAGGACTTGGAGTATCACTATGGCAAAAGAAATTAGCATAAGAGATGATGCCCCATAAAATATTCAACCTAAAAATGCATTAAACATGTACAATTATCGTGTGGACATCGACTCATGAAACCCACTTAAAACATCCTTAATTTAAGGGGTCAATTATGAACTGAATGCCTAAAAGAATGAATTGAATATGAACACTAATTCAAGTGCTGGCACAGTGTAGAGTGTGCTTTCTGCTTGCAACCTAATCCACTACCACTGTGAGTAAAAGAGGTCCAAAATGTGGACCCTGAATGAAAAGCTATTCAAAAGCAATAGAAAGCTTATACAAGTATAAAACCACAACTCACCTCTAAGAACAATTGACCCCTTGCCAGTTTAATATATGCTTACTCCTAGAGTAATGCCACAGGTGATTGAATAACTCTACAAAACATAAAACTCTCACGGCAAGAACAATGAGCAGTTCTAGAGTTATCATAGTCCTGCTTCTTTCTAGCCTAGCTTTTAACACCATTTTAGGCCATACCATTGTAAGCATCTGCTTACCGTTCCTCAAATTTCATTGCCAGCCGCGGAAACTTACTCCAAAGGCATTACCACAGCCTGAAATGCCACCACCACAACCCTTTCCTCCACCCACAAAGCCAGTGGTGTCATCTCCTCCTGCAATTCCATCACCACAGCAAGAATCACCAAAGTCACAGCATGCTTTTGAAGGAGCACCAACGCCTACACCAACACCTGACCTTTGCGTGTGTGCGCTGGAATTCCTAGACCAAAGGCTTGCTGCTGTCTATTCTGTGATCCAGAAATTCAAAAACCTCATCATTTCAGATCCTTTTGGGATCACCTCAACATGGGTAGGGGCCAATATATGCAGCTACAAAGGCTTTTACTGCGATCATCCACCAGACAATGCAAGCGCCACTACTGTGGCCTCCATAGACTTCAATGGTTACCAGCTCAGTGCCCCAACACTGATAGGCTTCCTTGACCAGCTTCCAGACATCGCTCTCTTCCATGCCAACTCCAATAACTTTGGTGGCATTATACCCCCAAGTATTGCAAAGCTCCAATACCTCTATGAGCTAGATTTAAGCAATAACAAATTCACTGGCCCCTTTCCGACAGCTCTGCTAGGCATGACAGGTCTCAGGTTCTTGGACCTTCGCTTCAATGCGTTTACTGGGTCAGTACCTCCAGCTATTTACAACCAAAACCTTAATGTTCTGTTCCTCAATGACAATGATTTCATTTCATCTTTGCCATACAACCTAACCCGAACCCATATTTTATATCTCACCTTAGCTGACAATAAACTCACGGGTCCAATCCCACGTGATATAACTTCAGCTTTATCAGCCTTGACAGAAGTCTTGTTGCTTAACAACCAGTTAACTGGTTGCATTCCATATGAGCTAGGACTTCTAAAGCAGGTGACACTCTTCGACATTAGCAACAATCTGCTGACTGGTCCATTGCCGTTTTCATTAAGCTGTCTTGAGACAGTTGAGGTGCTGAACTTTGCTGGGAACTTGTTGTATGGAGCGGTGCCTGATCAGATCTGTGGGCTGCCGAACATAGCAAATCTGTCACTATCAAACAATTATTTCACACGTGTTGGGCCGCTTTGCAGAAACTTGATCAGCAGGGGAGTGTTGGATGTTCAAAACAACTGTATTCCAGGCCAACCGTTTCAGAGATCATTGGTTGACTGCGCAGCCTTCTTTGCAATACCAAGGATCTGCCCTCACATGGAAACTTATAAGATCATTCCTTGTAAACCTTCACACTTTCCCTAAAGCATCTCTGATTTTTTAAGTTGTATATTCCGCAGTTCATTTCAAAGGAATTACTTGCAGGCGGAATAGAAGTGTCTATTTTGCTGAGTCACAGACTTCAATTGTTTACTTTCAGTGACTATATCTCTATATTGCTAAACTGTGAAAGTGGATGTGCTTGCAACAGCTTTAATATAAACTTTTAGAGAGGATTTCATGCTCCAAGAGGCCACCAATGGTTTTAATCTTCTATCTTTAATCCAGAAAATTGCTAGGGAGGTCTTAGCTTCTCAGTTCTAGCATTCATATGATTTTATAATGTGTAACTCTGATAGATCTTTACAGTTAAGTATATATATCCAGTTTCCCTGTGATTGTCCAGGTAATAGTGTGCACTGAGTTCACAAGTTAGGACACACATACAATGCTCATGCTTCCAAAATAATCAAATATGACAAATACCATGAAGAGCCAAATTAAAATGTTTCCCACTTATTTGCCTTTCCTATAATGGTGGTTAATTTTCAAGTTGTAGAAAGCATAAATTGATCAGTTCAAAAATTGCTTCATGAATAAATATAAATTATGTAACACAAAAGCTAGTGTAAGGATTCCATTTCCCAAAAACAATCTCAAGAAACAAAAAAATCATATATGTTCTGCAATATAACCAGGAAACATGAATCGTGAAAACAACATTTCGTGAAGGATTTACATAAAAGCTACTCAAGATTAAAAAATTTTTTTAAAAAAAAAGCGACGTGGTGGAAGAGATATTGGGGATAAAAAAAAAAGTGGGACAAGAATTGGAATGCTATTAAACACGAAAGTTTTGTGTACAACAAGGTCACTCCAATTTCAGGATAGGCGATACACCGTTACATAAGGCATTTTACCAGAATTTTAATCTTATTGTTGAGAGATTCTTAAATGAAAGCATGTAAAACAATGTGGTCCAGATTTAAAGGAAAAGGAAAATGAAAAGGGAAGCCACCAAAGAACATATATCTTCCCAAAAGAACATTTTTTAGGGTAGGTAAGGTCAATGAGACCGGCTATTGGTTGTTAGGTGTAAAAGATGACATGCTATTCTTCAGTGGAGACGCCATTTATATCTCATGATTCCAATAGAGAATATGATTAGATATGAGCAAGGCCAATGAGGTTGTAGGATTTACGACATATCAAATGAGTAAATTCTTTCAGATTTTTTTTTAACATTATCTAGAACCTTCAAGGCCGACTACCTTGCTGTCACTCCACTATTTCTTGTAGGTCATATTTTACTATAATCATTCTAAATGCTGAGAATCTCATAAGAGAAATAAAAAAGCAGCTTTGCATTCGAGCAATCTGACTAAGTCTTCTTGCAATTGGAACTGCACAATAGCTCAAAATACTAAGCAGAAGTAAAAATCTCCAGGCTGGTGACCAATAAGGCAATAAAGAATGGAGATGAATACAAAATTGCTGCACAGATAAGAAGGATAAACTAAAAATCAACACGAGGTCTCAGGTCGTCATGATGATATTTTTCAATTTTCAGTCACAGTATAACTCTGTTAGACTGTAATTAGGGCAAAATCCATGTACCTCACTCTCCAAAGGCAAAACTATCAAAATCAGTCAACTTGTCTTTCATCTGCAAATGCAATCAGAACAGCACAATAGCTCAAAATACTAAGCAGAAGCAACAATCTTCACAGATTGGTGACGAATAAAGCATGGAAATGAATATAAAACTGCCACACAGATGAGAAATAATATAAACTAAAAATCAAAACGAGGTCTCAGGGCATCATGATGAAAATTTTTCAATTTTCAGCCACAGTACAACTCTGTAAGATCGTAATTAGGGCAAAATCCATGTACCTCACTCTCCGGAGGCAAAACTATCAAAATCTGCCAAAGTGTCATCATCCTCGTCTGCGAATTCAATCAGAACAGCAAATTCCAATTATATTTGGTTACTTTACACTGAAAATCGCTTTTATCGAAGATCACTATCTCTACGGAAGTTACAAATTAGAACACGAAATAAAAAAAATGATGAAACTGATGGAACAGATCGAGATCGTCGAAAGCGCTTACAAATTAGTAACTTACCAGGCGATTGCAGATTGGCGAAACCCTGGAATTCGCTAGCTTGCGAAGCAATCTAATTCAAACTCTCTCTCTCTCTCTCTCTCTCTCTCTTCCCTCCCGCAAGATCATTATCCCGCCAAACGAAATGAAAATGTTTTGTACTGTATAATAGTCCAGGACCACGTGGTCGAGCCCAATTGGCCCAAATCAGTTAAGGCCCGTATGAAGCAACGAGGAGAGTGAAGAAGCTGCTAGAAACATCTGGGCTTACTAGAAAGTGGTGTGGCTTTTTTTTAAGAAAAAGGTTTTTTTTTATTTAGAGGAAAATATTCGAGGAGATGAGGCAACACAGTACCTAAATCATTGAGAAGAGGCTGATGGATCGACAGATAAATTAATTGTCATAATACAATACAAGCAGAAAACAAAATAAAAAATAAAGACGCAGTAACAGATCGAACCCCATACGAAAAGCGGTTGAAATGAGTGTTTAAATCAATATAAAATAATTATATAAATCGAGTTAAAATAATTAGATTATAATTAGGTTGTTGTTAGATACACCACAAATCCTCTTCTTTAATTGCACGTCACTTCAACGTGCAAGCTTTTTTAATTAATTAGCACTCTTTTTTAATTAATTAACTCATCTCAACCTTGCACGTCGAATAGGACGTGCAAGATTTGTGGTGTATTTATCCAGACCGTATAATTATTATATTTAGAAATCCAAACACCTTCTAAATCACAATGGTGCAATATTAATTAATTATTAGTATACATGTCCATTGTCCACTTTTGTTTGTTTCTATTTTGTTTAATTGGTTGGTTTGTTGTTGTCTGTGTGTTGTTCCATCCGGTTCTTCCGGTTACCGATGTTTCGGTCCCTCGAGTCACCGAGGTTGTTTGGTTTCTCGAATTCTTTTCAATTAAAATAAATAAATAAATCGGGGTGTTAAAATTAGTTTGAGAAAGATTTATTAATTGATAAATTTGCTAAAAAATGAATTCATTAATTATTATGGATAGAGATAGATTAATTGATAAAATTTCTAGAAATAGTTTAAATGATTAATTAATTGAATATAATATTGATGAAATTGTCGATAATTAAAGTCATGTGAAATTAATTTAAAACAAAAAAATAATAGAAAAATAATAAAATGAACCAAAGGCGTATACAAATTAGAGGGTACATTACATACTTAAATATGTACATTTAAAATACTCTAACACCTGGTTTGTTTTTAGGTAAGAAAAGGTAATAATTAAATTTTCGAATTTAGTTCATTTTTAAGCTAAGATTCATTGATCAATATCCTAACCATTTCATTACACTCATTCTCTCATTTTTTATGCAAAATTTATTTGCAAAATTTATTTGTTTTTCCCCTCGTTTAAATCTTTCATTATCTAATTTGAGCATATGTAACCATATCCTTTAGATGCTCGAACCATTTCCCTCTTCCCTTATCCGTATTTACAAAAAGTGATAGCCATACAATTTTACTCATGAAACTTGATTTATTTTCCCGCAATAGAACACTTTTTGATAACACAAAACCTGATGTAAGAAGTATAATCTCTTTCATAAAGGACCAGACATATCTTTGGAGCGTATCTAAACAAAATGATGACTCTACGGAAGACTATGTACAAGACCAAAAAGACATCAAGAACCAAATCTTGTTTGCAAGGGCTAGGAGAAAGGCGAAATGGAAACCCCCTGAGGCAGGAACCTACAAGCTTAACTTCGACGGAGCCTTATCTTCCTCCTCTATCGGCTCCTACGGATACGTTATCAGAGACCATACATGCAATCCCGTCTTTAGTGGTGCTGAGCCTTCCCCCTTATCATTGATCTCTGGTGCCGAGGGTATGGGTCTCTGGAATGGTATCAACGCCGCACGAGACCTCAACATAACCAACCTGATAATAGAAGGTGATAACATCACCATTTTCAACAGCCTTAAGGGTTGCGGTATGCCTACGGGTGACTCAGAAATGATTGTCTCCGACAGTCTAGTCTCCCTAGGCTTTCTCCATTCTTACGAGATTCGTCATGTCTATAGGGAAGCAAACCGAGTTGCGGACCGCTTATCGCACCTCGACTTCGCTTTCTCAGGTTCAACGATAACTGACGACTCTGTGCTCCGTAATTTCATCCGCTTGGATGCTCTTGGCACATAAGGCTCCCCTTATTGCCAAATTATTTTCGGTTAAAAAAAAAACTTAAATTAATCCATCAAATCAAAAAATAAAATATACATTTGCACATCATGGAAGATGATTTAACCTAGGTGAGGGGTATATAATTGATCGGTAAAGATCCCATGGAGTTGAACTCCGTGAAGTTGGTAGGATTACCCTATAAGAATTTATCGACCCTAGAAAATAAATTAAAAAATGGTTAAACTAATTTAAATCTAAACCCCTTATTTAAAATTGAGTGGTTACGATTTAACCAACTTCTATAAGAGTTATTTTAGCAACTCCTGCGATCTAAAGTGATAATTGACACTGATTTCTTTATTAAAAAAAGAGAGAGAAGAAGAAATAAATCAATACTCCGTATCAAACAAATTTTGCCAGAAAGCTTGGCGTTTGCAACGTTGGTGGTCTTCACTTCGTTAGACAAGAAAACACAAATTCTCACTGGTTCAGTTTCGAGATCGTATATAGCAGTAGCCAGTAGGTGAAGATTGGGGAAGGTCAAGGAAGGGTCTTTGGAGGTGGAAGAGCTTTGCAAGCTTTGGATTTGCGCGGACGATACTGCAATCGACATGGATATGATGGAGGCTGAGCCGTCCAACGCCGCCGCGGCCGCCGCGCCAGCCGCCCAAGACGATGTTGCTAGAGGGCTGTTAACGGCGGCCCGGCAATTCGTCGATCAGGGCAACCCTTCACAGGCCCTTCAAGCGGTAATTTCAATTCGTCTTTCTTCGATTTCTTTGCATCGATTCTCCTGATTATCGGAAAGAATGTGGGGGGAAATTTCTTCGATTTCGTTGCATCAATTCGCCGGCCTTGAAAGAAGAACACGATTTCTGAGATTTCGTTTGATTAGGCGATCCCAATTTGTTGGATATTAAATTAGGGTTTTTGAGTTGATGCAGCTGTTGATGTATTCCTATGATGAATAAAGGCTCATTTCTACTGATCTGATTGTTCGATTGCGCCCACACACCAAATAAACACCGATTTTTATCAAATTAAGCAAAATGTGAACTGTCATGTTGATAATTCATGATTCAATGGCCTAATGAACACTGACAGTTTGATTTCCCCCCTTTTTGTTGCAAACAGGTGGTAATGGCAATGAGAGCCAAGGGCGGAGATGGAGCTGTTGTTCAGATCCTGCAGCGGGCACGGGAACTTTACCGAAACAAACTGCAAGCTACCTCTGAAGCCGATCAGCTGGCTTCGCTGTTTGCCGAGTGTGCCATAGCTGAGGCCCAACCCGAAAGAGCTGATCAGTCTCAACTACAAGATCAATCGCCAAAACCGGATACCTTTTCAGCTTCACCAATGGAGCTTGAGGCCTACAAGGCATCAATCCTGGCAGAAACCGGTAGGAAGAAGATCATGTTGGATGCCTTCAGCGATGGAAGCAGCTTCATCTGTCTGCAGTGTGGTGGTCTTGTGAGTATGAACCGTAAGGATGAACATTATGCTTATTGGTGTCAGTGATTCTTTTTCGGAACTTGCTGATAATTGCCCGTTTCTCTCGTTGAGAACACGGGCGCAGTTCCCGCTGCTCATCCATCGCACGTCTCAGTAAAACTTGCAAAGAAGGAAGATTCAGATCTGTTTACAGATACTCATATGAGATGGATTTGAATCTGTTGTATTTAGAGGTTATCTGTTAACAGGTGCGTATATGAGATGGATTTGAGTACATTTTTCGGTCTGTTGTATATTAGTATCTTCAGCTTATGAATTTGATGAATAAATTGACTCTGGAATGTTTCATTTCGAAGTGCAATGTCAACATGAAACCAAAAAAACACTTAGCATGATAGGTAGTTAAGAACAAAGTCAACAAACTCCTCAGCATTCAATTCAATATTCACTGTAATTGCTCAGTAGTATTTTTCTTACATATATATAGACACCATAAAACACTCACTACAGATACAATGACAATCTGAATAACATGCCTTCAACACAGACAAGCGAATTCGAGGTTCTATAAACACTAAACAGATCAAATCCTTAACAAACAACATCCATTGATAAATCCAGAAAAAAAAAAAAAGAATAAACACATGCGACACTCGTGTACATCTAAATAGCTTAATCTTCGCTTCATAGTGGTAGTTATTCACAACAACAGGAGGAATGAACCATGGTGTTAGAAGCCATCATCATCAGCTTGAGCAAAGAAAACAGCCTTTCTACATCTGCCATCAGCTGTGCAGTCATCTAATATGTGGAATTCTCCTGTACTGTGCGAAAAAAACGATCTGGAGCACCACTAAGACACCTTACAAGGTGCTGTTTTTATGGAAATAATCATCTATGGATATAAGCTTCCTGCATCTAATGTTCCGAAACTCCAATCACATGAGACGGTAAACCACATCTGTATCACCTTGTTTGCATTTGTCAAACCTATATAAATCAAACTTAAATCTGAGATTGTTCCCTATAAAGTTAGAACTCTTGCAAAATCTGGCAAAAAATGGATTTTGTGGCATATCAAATGTGAGGTAAGATGAACTGACCTGCTATCTCTTGCTTCACGATCCCTTGTTGTACAAGGGATGCCAAACAAGGTGTAGAGAAAAAATGAATTGGGCACTGTGACGGATACTTCACATCATATCCGTTAATGCATAAGTCCGAGGCTTTGATCTTATGACTGTCTCATCACAGTGCTTAATCCATTCTGAGAGTCTCCATGGCTTTTGCCACTTCCACTTGAATTGCACTAACCACTGGTGATGGCTTCTCTTCCATCTCCATAGCTTCCCTGCGTTTCCCCCAACAGTTGCTAATTTTTTCATGGATACTTCCCCAAGGGGTACCAACTACAGAAATGTAAGCACAAAGTATGTCAGTAAAAATGAATCAAGATGAGAAATCTCAAAAGGCAACAAAAATAACAAGAGCATCAACCTTTCTCGAGTCAATAAATGCTGCCGATTCCGTGACTGAACCATTAGCAACACCGGGAGTATACTTCAGCTGTTTATGAGCTGGTGCAGAGATTGGTGACAGTGGATCACTCGTATCGTCGGCCAAATGTTTCAGCGAACATTGAGAATTACCCTACAGATTGCCAAGAATAAGACATCAGGATACTAAACAAGGATAAGCTTAATGTCAGCTAAGAAATGTGTGTTATGCTAATTTTTAAGTTGACTCTCTACAAGTCTACAACCTAGAACACACCTATTAAGCCCTGGGTTTAGCTGGGTAAGAAAAAAAACAAATTTAGATTATTTAAATACTCTATAAAACTTGATTGCACCCAGTTTGTTGGCTGCAAATGCAGAAATAAAATGTATGCAAACCCCAAACAATATCTGACCTAAACCTGGATTTGATCAGTTCTATGACTTAAGCATCTTTATACACATTCTAAAACCGTATGCCATGCTGAATTGTAAGTGAAAACTTGAAGCAAGTTGATCTGACCGAAGGTGATGTGGGAAGAGGCATAGCAACATCATGCTCCCTCATTTTCAGCTCCTTCTCGACTTCCTTTCTTCGTGCTTCGCTTTGGCGTAGCAGACCAACAAGTTCTTTCATTTGCTCTTTCATTTCGTTGCCCTCTTTTTCACCCTCGTACACTTGACACCTGCACAATTGAGTTCGCTGCTACCTTAATTCTCAAAGGCACAAATCTGGTTGAATGCCACAATTAGAACCATATTTGGTTCATTGAAAGGGGAAAAACAAGAAGAGCAGGCATGTAATGTTCAGCCACCTTGCTTCTGCAAGAGAATTAAACATATACTGCAGCAAGCTCCTGGCATCTCCCATTGACCTTAACTGGCTCCAGCGCCCACGACCACTCAAGGAACGCTCCCGCTCTTCAGCTTCTGAAAGCTGTGAAGCCATTGCAACAAGTGAATTTGAAGATATGCTGAGCATGTTTTCTAGAGAAGCTATTCTTGCCATTCTTGAACTTGATGACATTGAGGACACTCTGTTGGCAAAGAAAACTTAAAGGCATCAAACAAATTGGAAATAAATTCAATGTGGTTCACCATATGCACTATTTTCAAACTGATTATCCTATTTGTGAGGATCCACATCATAAGAAAATGATTCCTGGTGTATAAAGCAATAATTGTGTACCTGGAAAGACCCTTCTTTCCCTTTGGGGTAAGCCCCTTTGAAGCAAGCTCTTCAACTTGTTTTAGCACAGCCAACTCTTCTCCAAGTGCAGCACGGCTGGAGATGATCGGATTGTTGTCAAAATAATAGGATCTAATCTACTAATTGAAAGTGTCTTTTCAAACTTTGAAAGCATACATACACTTGAGTCTGCCTTTCATACTCAGAACGGACTTCATGAACATTTACCATAACTTCCAGCTCCTGTTCAAGCCACCGTTGCAAGGATTTCTCATTGGTCTGCACATGCCCATTTAGCAGTTTAATGAATGAAGTGGAAGATGTCCAGAATAAGAGGGTAGAGCATATTAGTACCCACCTGCCCATTTGTTCCATTCCCGTTGCCCGTAACTGAAATTTGAAAAGCATGACATCAAAAAATTTAGCAATGTAGAAGCACAAGTGCACAACACAATCAGTATGCACCATTTTCTAGTAACGACATCCTGGTTATCATCACTAACTGTCTATACGTTATTTTCACTGTTATTTTACGCTTTTTTAGCTCTTTTAGGTCACTTGAGCTGCAAAAACATATACCTGAGTTATCCCGTGTTGAAGATTTACGAGCTTCTAGCAGCTCCTTTAATCTCTTGGTGGCCATTGCAGCCTCTTCTGTTTTCCTCTGAAGAACCTGATTAAAGGCAAGGAGAATATTAGTCTTTAACAAAAATGCACCGTGTCGAGTATTATAAGAAGACAAGGCATGGATGAAAGAGCAACATAAATTCTTACTAGTTTTTGGCGCTGATTCAAAGCCACAAGTTTATGCCTTTCATACTCATTCCTTCTCCCCTCCTTCCGAAGCTACAGAAATAAGAAACCAATTTGCAATTAGGTTGAAAATTACTTGGACCAATTTTGAAACTAAAATAGTAACCATCTATTATTGGAATGAAGGGCATCTTAGTTTTTTTTTTCCCAAGAATATAAAAGCATTTGCAAACCCCTTAAGACCATATGAGGAAAATGATTTAAACCTGCAAGAGTTCTTTCTCCCGAGAGGCTTTCCATAGTCGAAATTGCTCGGATTCTTGTTTGATTTTGTGTTGTAATTGAACCTGATGTGTATAATGGTATTAGTTGTAAAGACTGATAATAAGCTATAGTTTTGTATTAAATGAGGAGGAAAACCAAACCTTTTGTGCCTTGATGAATTGTATTTCCTCTTGCAACCGTTTCGCTGCTTCCTCACTTTTCTGTTTCTGCTTTAACAGCTGAACCTGGTTCTCTTGTTTCTTCTTGAGATCCATAATCTATGTATTGTACAGCAGTAGGAATATGTGAAACTATCATGTATAATGTATTACAGCATTGTATACTCGACTACTCAAGCAGCTGAAAAAAGCAGAGAGAGTATATTACCTGTGCCTCAAGGGCTTTCAATTTCTGAGAATGAACATCTTGCAATTTCTGTGTTTGTCCATCAGAGGCAGAAAGGTTTTCAATCTCAGCCAACAGGCGGTCCCTTTCTTGCTGTTAAAGATTTCAGACGTTATAAGTTAACAATTCATAAAGTACTTGTCAGCTTTTCTACGCCAAAAGTATTATGGAGACATGGAGTTGTGAAATTGAAGGCTAACCTGCACAGCTTTCTTCTCATCCTCGAGTTCCATAATTTTCTTTCCAAAGCGCTGCTTAAGTGTCTCAGTATCAGCTACCTCGAAAAGTTTCATCTCAAACTGCAGAGGCAAACACGTATTGAGATATTAAAATATCATCCTTGTTATGGGCAAAAGAGTTTCCCATGGATGTAATGAGCAGTATTATGAGCATACCTCCTTCTGCTCCAGGCGCTTATTTAGCTCATTCAATTCTCTGTCCATATTAGTCTGGAGAACCTTATGCTCCCACTCTTTGGCAGCTTCTTCATCAATCCCTCTAGAATCACCTGCTAAAGTTCATGTTTATAAATTCCCCTTCTTAATTGCACTATACTATGCCAATGGAAATTCCAGAGCAGAATAAGGCAATACCCGTCACAACTTCACCCATTTGATAGTCTGGTGATTCCATGCTCTGCAAACCCCTTTTAAGCCCATCAGTTCTCATTGAACATGTGTCATCATCCTGTCATGAGGAAACTCGGTTGAGTAACAACAAAAGTAACCTAAATACATTAACCAATAAGCAGAACAAAGAGTGCCTGAACTAATGAGCTTGGATCTCTGGGGACTTTAGCACATCACTAGACAAAAGTAACAAAAATATAAATTACCAATGTCATACCTGAATATCGGTATCACAGTCTTCCAAATTAGAGCATTTACTTCGATAATAGGTGAGTTGACGACAAAGATCATTGTTTGCTGTTTCAAGGCATGCAATTTTGTCCTTCAAACCCTGAAATATCATATTCTTTTAGCAAGACAATTGAAATACTTTGTCAATTATAAATCAGTAGATGATCCATTACAATACCTGTATTTCATCTAATAAAGCACCTCCCCCACGGGCACAGAGCTCTGCTTGCAAGCACTCAAGCTGCTGGCGCATTTTAATCATTTCACTAGATGCAGGATCTCTATTAACCTATTCATCAATATATAAACAAGAAAGCTTTCATGAAGGACACAACCTGATAATAAGGTGAAAAGTTAATTTGAATGACAATGCTGTGCATTTTGGTTAGTTCCCTGAATCCTTAATCCCTTTTAACCTAGTCAACACATCAGATAGAATCTGGCACAAAGGAAGCTCTTCTAATTTGGTAAAGCATTCACCTAATGCTAAGCGGGCTGCAGAAGTGAAAAAAGTAAAGGATATATAGAATAACTTACAACAGGTTTATTCCGAATGTTGCGTGCACGATTTGCGTACTTGAGTGTGTTGAGAGTTTCTTCAGCATTGATATCAGCTGGACTAATGCAAGCTGGAAAGATAGCATCAAACAAATGTAACAAGATCATACAATGAAAATTAAGCTATCGACAAAGTCCAAAGAAACTCAATTTACCTATCATTACCGTCCTGCTGTTTCCTCCAAGTGAATCCTAAAAATAAAATAAAAACCAAGGACATTAAGCCATCTTCGCCCAGGCTACTATTCTAAGAGTAACCCAGACAAGTAGGGATTGAAATATTTGAGCAAACCTGCAATAATCGAGTGAGCTTACTGTCACGGTAGGGAACATGTACACCTTCTTTCCTTTTTTTCTCATCACCAAGGGCACTTATGACATTTCCAAGGGCAAGAAGACCCTTGTTGATGTGAACTCCTGCTCATAAAAGGAACACTTTAACGTGATAAGTAAGAGTAAGAAGCACTACAAGAAGTGGTACACTGGTACATGACAAGGATTCTGCTTACCTTCCTTGAAGCGCATGCCATCAGAACCTGTCCTTTTGGCTCGCTCTGATCCAGCAAGATCTACTAAATGAAGTTTAGCACAAAGATATTCATCACCCATGCTGTCAATGGAGTTGCCATCAGCAGGAACAGCAGGATTTAGCTTCCGCATTTGCTCCAATGATATGGTAAAGATGGCATGAGAACGACTGTAAACATAAAAACAGGTAGGAAAAATAAATAAATGTTGACTACTGGGGATACAGAACATGATGCTAGCAATATAGCCAGCTGCTATTTAATGTAGCATAGGTATCAGCTATTGCTTTTCATTCAACCAGAATAACGTAAATTGGTTTGAAGGAGAAGGTAAGTCTGTACCTGGATTGATTGTTCATGTTTGTACTCCCTGTTGCCCTGCTTAGAGATCCTTGTTCCAGGCAAGCAGCCATTTCTTTCAGTGACTTAACAGCCACTTCAGTAGATCCTGCCAATGTAATCACACCGTTCGAAGATTCCCGTATCTGAATTGGTGATTTTCCTGGTATATTTACCTTTGTTGCACTCCCATTAGAGTCAGGTTTGCTTGATAATGAAGGGTCCAACAAGTCATGCACTTCTTCTTTATGAATCTTCACAGGTAAAATTTACAATAAATTTATTTAATAACCGCAAACTACGAAAATAAAACCATCTATCTAAGAAATACACAATAAACAGGATTATAAAAGTTGTATTACACATTTATAATCACAAACAGACAAACATATATGCACACAAACGAAGAGGGAGAGAGAGGCAAACCTCAATGAAAGAAACATGCAATTGAAACTCAGTCTGGTGCTTTAACGTTTCAATCTTACTGAATAATGAATTCATGACTTGGGGAATAACTCCACTTTGACCCCCATCCTTGAAACCTGTACCCATGGTGTATGTTTTTCCAGAACCAGTCTACAACATAATGAAACAATTTCAATTACATGTCTGACATAACCTTTAGTTGCCAATGACCACTCCTGCATGAAACCAAAGCTTACCTGACCATAAGCAAGAACAGTAGCATTGTAACCTTGGAACAAACCATCAACAAGTGGAGCAATGCACTCATCAAATATAGAGGATGGCAGTGATCCTGTACTCCCATAGACCTGATCAAACGTAAACGAATGTGTGCCAATTTGTATCTGCAAAAATGAGAAAAGTTGCAATCCCCAAAATACAATCAGTGCCTTGCAATCAGGAAAAGGGGGACTACATAAATAAATTGAGTCCAACAATCAAATTTAACCAAGTTCCATTGCTCTTAATTGAGGTGAAATTAAGCACCAGTCTAGCAAATTTATAAATCTGAGTACTAGTATACGGTCAAAACTAAAGTCAAAGCCTGACCAAATTTACATATTCTACAAATATATGAAATGTTCATCAGCCATAAGATAAATATCCGGTTTACCTATGAACTTTCAGCTGTTGTTTTATTAGATTAGAACAACATTATTATATTTAATTCTAGAACAGGTTAAAGCCCATGAAAACAAAACACAGATAGACAACAGAACTATGTACTTCCTGTCCTGGAATGAACTGGTTAGGATCATTAGTTTATGATGATGAATAGTGAATACCATCTTCATGTACCAGATGAAACCAGGAAATAAGACCACATGGAGAATACATGCAAAGCCACAAAGCTATTATCACCAGACAATGCACAAAATTTCCACCTCAAAACTTCCTTCATTAAATAGAAAGAAAAAACAACGAGTCATTTGAACAACTCAATCAGTCAAACAACCCCCAAAAAATACTGCGGAGTAATTAAAGTGAAAACCATTCCACAATTGAACAGTCTAATAATGGCACTTCCAGATTATATTACTGCATTGACAAAAGTTGAATCCCACAGAAACACAGATCCCGGAGACCGCAACACTAAATCAACCGACTGAAACCAAATCACACTGTGATAACCGGAGAACAAGATCTAGATCGCCGTAATCCAATCTCATGTTTAAAGCAAAGATGACCGGAGAAGAAGACAAATCCAATAATAAGCCAACTGTAGCAAATGCAGGCGTACGCTTTGCGATGGACGACATATAATTGGGGAGAGGGAGAGAGAGAGAGAAAGTGAGAGCGCGTTACCTGCGGCTTTCCGTGGACCACGGAAACGCAATCTTTACAGCCTTGAAGCTTCTCGTCGCCGATCAACGGCCGGACATGAACCGCTACTTTAACACAGCAATCCTCCCCGCCTCCGTCCATCACCGCCGCCGACGCGTCCGCCACCAAATTCTCAACCCCCAAACGAGGTGTATTACTCGCCGATAAGTGCGTCAGAGCTTCAATTGTTGAAATGAAAGCTCAATTTCACCATCGATAAAAAAGAAATGAGTTGCTTCAATTTGTTGTTTACCGGCTCGGTACCTCGGAAAACGATGCTTCAGCTGGAGATACCAATGCAGTTGCGGAGAGAGGGGGAAGGTGAGAGAGAGGGATTAATGGCGGGCAACGAGATTGGTGGAGGGGAGTTTTTAGGGATGCAGCGAGGAACAGCAACAACAACCAACTCCTTCAGTGGTCTCGTCAGAGTGAAAGAGAGTTTACTATCATTTTCCTTGGCCTTCACTGCACTTTCTGCAAAACCAGTTGGGTATGGAAAATAAAAATAAATCCGACTACAAAAAGAAGGGAAATTAATTTATTATTATTATTATTATTATTATTTTTTTTTTTTTTTTTGTAAATTACTTTATTCTCCCTACGCCTAGCACTACTATTATTCTACTTCCCTCATTCCTTGCCTGGTGGACTGTATTTACGAAAATGCCCCTCCGTCTCTCGGACCATCGGACCAACAAAAGGTTTACTTTGCTTCTTACCATTGGATCTAGTCGGTCGATACAAGTCGATTTATCTGGTGTGTGACTTTTGTCGGCTGTGTTACCCTTGTTAACAAAAAAAAAACAATAATAGACTTTCTATTTTATATCATGTATTTTAACAAGTATTAAGCCTGTAAAAATAAATTATTTAAAAAAAATATATATTTTATATAATTTTTATTAATAGGAGGGTGTTCTTCAAATTTAGGTCCAGCTAGTTCTCTAAGTGGCATACACTAAACCATATATTATTCGATCATGGTACTTAAATGCCAAGGTAAAAATTGGGAAATTCTGTTTTGACTTGTATTTAGATGAGTTAAAAAGGTTATTAACAATATATGTAATGTTCTAGAATGATTACATGTGTTAGAAAACCCTACTAGTGGTTCTTTAGATTTTATTATAGGGGATGTATGTGGTTTAACTTTGCCTAGTATTATATTAATTTAGCTTTTTATTATATATAATAAAATTGCACGATAGCTCTGTCTCTCTTTTCACCAAAAATTGTACGATAACTTTTTATAAATTCCACAAATTTTGAGTTATTCGAACTTAAATCGAACCAAGTCAACCTTTAAATCGAGTTTAAAAATATGCACATATTTAACTCGTTTAATAAATAAACAACCCTACTACTCTCATATTATCTCACGTAAATTGTTGGATGTGCCATGACTAATCACTGTTGAGATAATACATCAATACTGCCCTACAAGTTTTCAAAGTAAAGAACCATTTATAGTCAAAGAAAATGTGAATACTACCCTACATGTCAAATGAATGATTATCTTTAAGAAATTTTAATTAATTTCCAACCTTATTTTTAGAAAATGCTTATTTAGATCATAAGGTAAATGAAGAAGTCATCCGTTTTATTTATGTATACTTAGGGTGTGTTTGGATTCCAAATGCATTATGTTTATAATGCAAAATGATAAGGCGGTGTTTGGTTGACCCAATTTTTAAGGTGTTTTAATTATGATGTTTTTAGATTCCACGATGTATTAATTATAATGCAATTATTTTATCTCAACTTGTGTGATTATTTGATTAAATTACGGTTTTACCTCGATTTTTACGATATTTTTATTTTTAGAACCAAACGGGCACATAAAACAAGGAAGAATAATTGCATTATAATTAAAACGCAATGGAATCCAAACACACCCTTAACTATATTGTTTATTTAAATTCAAAATTATGCCAAACTTTTTCAAAAACATATTTAGTCCCATATGTTTTTTATCACTATATTTATTCCTATATCTCTATAAACATTATGTGAAAATATTATATATATACTACGTACATTTTTTTCGGTAGAAATATATATATATATATATAGTGGATATTGAAGGTGACAGGGTATGACAAGTAATATTCAAAGGTGTAATGACAATTTTGGCCCTCGTACAAAAGGATGTCAGACGAATGAAGTTGGAACTGACATTATTTATACTCCAAAGTACAGATGGTGGACTGGTGGTGGTATTACTGGTCTAATTGTCTAAGGTACAGTGTGTGTTAAACAGCGCATCTCCACGTTATAGTTACAACTGACAGCCAATCTGTGTTGCGATCCTTCACCTACAAATCTACACACTGATTTACACCATAACAGTTTAGTTGATGTATACTGTTTATTGTTAAATTATATGGGAATCTCGTCCTCTTTGTATAAAATATGGGTAATGTCATTCTTTTAATTCTATTTTTATATTATAAGATTGATTCTATTTTTCAATATAAAAGTATCAGTCATTCCCTTAATATTTGATTTTTTCAAGTCTGCACGTTTTTTTAGAAATGTAAAAATTACATAAAATATTAATTTTTTATTCAATCTTTTTTAATAATATTATACTTATTACTTATAAGTATGACATTATTTACAAAAAAATGTTAAAAAAATAAATATTTTATATAGTTTTTATCATCTTAAAAAGCGTGTCTGGATAGTAAAAAGTCATTTATAAAAGAACGGAGGGAGTAGTTTTTTTTTACGGTACTTGGCATGGCTACATCCGTAGTCTATATCCTCTTGCTAGAATTAGTTTTGGCTAGATTCGTCTTTTATAGTTAGAGTGCGCTTCCACTTGTTGTATTGTATCTTGTATGTTTTAGGTAGTATGTTTTGACGGTAAGACCATCTATCGACTTGTCAGCCATTAAAATTCGATCAGGTATATATGTGATCTCAAATTCTTATTTAATCCAAAAAAATATTGTATCAGCTTATATTTTTGGTATTTTTAAGTGATTCGTTTATGTGAAATTACCTCTTTCAACCGACAAAAAGATGGAAAATTGATAAGAGATTATTGTTTGAATCTAATACTGTAGTGAATTAAATATATTCCTATGGAAAAAAAAAACAATCCTATATAGTACACCACCTTATAGAAAATTATGGAAAATACCAAATACAGTACAATTTAAATTCCATATCTAATGTGTTGGCTCAAACAAGAAATTGTTAATCACTAACCTAGTTATTAGTTAAAATATTACCCTCTCTTTTAAGAAAAATATACTTATTATTTCCCACGGTTTGGAGAAATTAATTACAAGTACTATATTACTATGTCATTATTTACTATTCAAAATTTGAAACTGTCAAAAATAATAAATAATAATATTGTAAATATAATTGTGTAAAGTAAATAACAAAATATTTAAAATGATATATTTTATTTTACAAAAATATACCATAAAATAATAACTTCTTTTTCTTAATGGATGGAACGTAGTACGTATTAGTTTTTGTTTTGTTCCTTTTCTTAAATACTAGTATTAATTTCTATGCGATGCAACAAAAACTTTATATTCTCTCAATGATGTTTAGACTTTTTCCTCCAAAGATCTTAATACCAAAAGTTGCATTACTAATTATTAATCATCATAACATATTATCATATATATTATATAGTAAAAGAAAATTGTTGTTAATTGGATTCTCTTTTTCATACACATGAGTCATGACGATTAAAAAAAAAAGCAAAATATTGTGCTCCATCATATCATTTCAACCTTTATCAAATTCTTATTTAAGTCGTGATCCAATATGTTTCGAAATTGGATAAGTATAATTTGCATTAGGCCAGGATGCGTAAAATATTACTCCATCCATTAATTAAAATTTGACATTTTATTATTTAAAAATTATATAAAATATTAAAATTTTATATAATTTTTTAATTTTTTTTATCAGACAAATTTTATATAATTTTTTAAAATAATTTTATACTTACTACTCCCTCTATTAATTAAAACTTGTTGTTTACTATTCATGCACGCTTTTTTAGAATGATAAAAACTACTCCCTCCGTTCGGCAAAACTTGTCATTTTAGCTTATTTCACAAGTTTTAAGGCAATTAACAAATGTACTAATTTACCCTCAATTATTACCCTCTTTTTTACTTTATCAAAAACTACAACTAACAAACCATCAATCATATCAAGGGCATTTTTGTAAAGTGAATGGTAAAATACCTACAATGACAAGTTTTTTTTAACAAAAATAACACCCTAAAATGACAAGTTTTGCCGAACGGAAGGAGTATATGAAATATTAACTTTTTTAAAAATTTGTTTTTATAAATTCATACTTAATAGTAACAAGTATGAAATTATTTAAAAAATATATTAAAAAAGTTAATATTTTATATAGTTTTTAACACCTCAAAAGGCGTGCATGAATAGTACAATGTCAATTTTTAATTAAAGGATGGAGTACTATTTAGTATGAATTCATAAAAAAACAAATATAAAAAATTAATATTTTATATAGTTTTTATCATTCTAAAAGAGCGTATATGAATAGTAAACGACATTTTTTATGAATAGAGGTAGTATTGATTAATCCAACTACTTACAATTACAAATATGGCTTGGTCAAGTATCGCCAAATACATGATACGTTTTCCAACTTACGGTGTGGGTAAAGGTTCAACCGACATCGGCTTCCAGAGTCGTCAAAGCATGCAGTGAAAATAAAGATGGCAAGGTATGTATGGACGGGGCGATGACCATGTGTTTGATGAGATAATCGTCATCTCAATAACAAGACCCTTACCATATATAAACCTTTAAATACTCCATAACCATCTTTTTAAAAAAAAACTAGAATATACATGGAGTCCTTTTGAGAAATAGATTTTTTTTATTTTACATTAAAATAAATACACCTAAATAAAAAGAATTATGTAATATATATAAGGGAATTACTATTGAAATGTATTTGATCCATATATGAGTTGGAAATATTAAAGTTCGTCAAGACTTGTGACCGAGGGATCGTGTACGCAGACACACATGTGTAATAAGCTTAACACATAAACACGGTGAGATTCTATATTAAAACCAATTAATAATAGAAGTAGTAAGTCCCTACTTATATACTATAAGTTTATAATTGATTAAACGTTCGATGTAGGTCGTACAATATTATCTCTTTCACATCGCAATAGGAAACTAAGACAAAACTCAAAAGTTAATTCGAGCCCATCCACTTTCATAAACTTACGAGTACTATAATATGGGAAATTGACTACTACATAAACATATATTCATAATTAAAAATGCGATTTTTCTATGGGTATCCATTTCGAAAAAGATTTTTCTATTATTAATTATTTTAACCATTTGTTAAATAATTTCTTAGAATCCGTAAATTAAAATTTAGGAAATCTTTGCAATATATAGTTTCTATAAAAGTATAGGATAAAAAATAGTTAAAAATAAAATAAGCTTTAAACTGGGTTTAATTAGACAAAATGCCGAGTGCGGTTGATACGCAGTCGCTTGTCATGCTTTGCATTGGTTGAATATTTTACTTATGTCTAATAAACGGTAGCGTTTCCGAAGCATTTTTCTTAGCATGGTGACAAAATAGAAAAAGAGTAGGGAGAAATTAGAAAGCAACGAATAAAAAAAAGAGCATATATTATATTTTTATTTTATAACCTCTCTCAAGAAAATCTTATTCTATTTTATATGCAACTAACATGTACATCAAAAGCGACAACTTCCATTAAAGCTGGTTAATTTTTTTGGGGCAATGTATGATAATAGAGATAAAATACAATAGAGAGATGGAATGGGACTTGTAGTAGCTCAAGAAAAGGCACACATATTGGAAATGATGTGATAAAAGTAAGGTAAAATTGCAAAAACCATGGTGGCTATCAAGGGATTTTAATTAAATTTTATGGAAAATAATGATGCTTGAATCCATCTAAAATCAACTTATATGACCTAGGCGCAGTTTTGCCGGCGTCGACACTCGCCGACCTACAACCTCGACTCCAATGGCCGCCTTGGCTAGCGGCTTATATGGTCACCGCCTCCACAACCAACCCTCGGTGCCAGCCTCCACTGCCACCTACCGGCAAGTCTTCGATCTGTCACGCTTCCGCCCGTGTATACGCCTCCATTCTGACCCTTCTGTACTCGGTCCTTGGTGCACGCACACCTCGTCTCGGTCGACTAAGGTCTTATTCCAACCGCTTTTCTATCTCTATGCCTCATTGTTGCCCGTTTTTCTTCTCTCTTCCGGCTCACACGCCTCTATTTTGGCTTGTCCTTATAGTAGCCTACTTACAATGTTGTTATCGTCTTGGAGGGTGTTGAGTTGGGTTTTGGGGTTTTAAATAGGCGATAGTGTTGCTAGGGTTTGGCTTTGTGATTGGTGTGCTTTGCTATTCTTATTGTCGTGCAGGTCTCATCTGAATGATGATTTGATTTGTCGTTTGGAGACGTCGTGGAAATGTGATCTTCACCCAATGACTCTTGAAGTCCATAATATGAGGTGTTCACTAATGATCTCTAGAGTTCTCTGTGTATGTTTTCTTGTGGCAGCTGGTTGATTCGTGTATTCTGTTGATTTGTGTTTCAGTGTAGAATGACATGTACTTTTCTTTTTGCAATTTCTTTTTCGTTATTTACTTCTTATAATTTCATTTCTGTCATTTGCTTCTCGTTATACACGGTGATTAGCCTATCTACTGGTTTGTCCGACCTCTTAATTTCTCTAGTCATGTCTAAAAAATCGAATTTCTTTCCTGAATTAAAAAAAAAAATTCAACCTCTCTGCTTAGTAGGAAAATGCCTACGTACAAACCCTCTCCGACCTAAACCTCTCTTTCGTTTAGGTTGGCAATTATATGGTACGTAGTTTAGTTGTTGTTGTTCAACATAAATTCAATGAAAAATATTTTAAACTATAGTTTTATCACCTATATCTTTGGAAATATTTCTCGAATTTTAATTATTTTAGTTTTTTTATATTAAATTCCTATAATCCATTTTTTTAAGTAGATAATCTTTTCCAATTAGGACGGTTATTTGAGCCGAACAAACTGAGTATTACTTATTCATATTCATCTCGTTTAGAAATGAGTCAAGTTCGAACCGAGTCTAAATTTGAACTTGACCTTGAAAATCGTGTTTATACTTGGCTCGTTTATTAAATGAAAGAGCTCAAACCGAGCTTTTTTCGAGTATTAAGTAGCCCTATGTTTGCTCAAAACATAGTTAAAAATGTGCTTACACTCGGCTTGTTTAGAAAATGAACGAGCTCGAGTCGGGCTTTTATCGAGTTGAACTCGAGCCAAACTCGAGTTATTCGACTCATATAACAACTCTATTTCCAATTAACTTTATAAAAAAAATTTAACTAAAATTTTTAACCTAGTATAAATTAAAAAGACCTTTGCTTGATGTCACTCATTCTTTGAAAAATACAGTAATAAATAAATAAATAAAAATAAAAATGGGTGATAGACCGGTAAAGGTGGAAAAGAAGAGAGGGGAAGAAAGTCAGTGGAAATAGTAGAGGTAGATGAAGCATTCGGTGGGGTCCAACCTCACATGTCACCTGGCCGAACTCCTCTTAGCTTTCTACAGTATAAAGTGTCCAGTTCCCTGCGTCCACCAACCTCCTCTTATCTGGACCCCACTCTCGACCTCCGGTGGCCGGGAATTTCTGGTCGGTGGTCACTTGCCGGCCGGCCACATTACCTAATTGTAAGTCCTACCGCCCAATTTTATTGACTAATTTAGCCCTCCAATTGTCCGGCCTAGCTAACCGCCCGACCCGACCCAATTCAGATTCACATCAGTGCAAATTGTAAGTCCTAAAATTATTTCAAGAGAAGATTTGAACTTATGTATGTCTGGATAACCCTATTTTATAACTTATAATGCATAATATATTATAATGCAATATTGTGCATTATAAATAAGAAAACATGGCTATCCAAACACACCCTAATATAATCTTAATGTGATAATTTCACTTTTTATTATTTAAATTAAGTTATTTTTTATGATTTTTTTTAAATTTAGTAAAAATTATCTATATATATATATAACAAATTTTAATCTTAAATTTTTTTCGGGACCCAGTCACCCCGAACCCTTCTCATAAGTCAGATCTGTCAGTGTATGCTACACTTTATATCTTATTGAAGCACTAAACGTCTTCATTTTTTTTATGTTGTACTTGTAGTATTTGATATACGATTTAATTATAGAATAGTTTTCAAATCAATACTTTTGACTTTATAAATACTTAATCTCTTATTTGGTATTGATCGATATCTTAATACCTATGCATAAGAGATACCGACTTTGACATTTTTTTTAGTACTTGGTACATATATCAATATATCAAGGCAAAAACCTGACAGAGCAATGTCGCGTGGAGGTAGAAGGCCCATGGATCGTGAACTTCTTTTTCCGGAGAAGAAGCAAATGACAGTATCTGGGGAATAAGCATTGACTAACTCGAAATTGATATTGTTTCGTTTATCAATATCGATATCTAGTGAAATCTTAGCGTACTAATTCAACTCTTTTCACCTCCTTTTTATATATTAATACTACTAGTTTAAGAGAAAATATCTATTATCTTCGTCCTTTCTTTTTTGTCTTCTTCCTTTTCCTTCTCTATGTTGCTCGTCCGACTCGACTCGATATCCGATACTAATATACGGAGTATATGATGTCGATACATGGATATCAACATCAAACGGGTTCAAATTTAGGTACCAACGGGAAAAACACGTACCATAGATATTGGAGTTTGCAAGCTTCAAGGAAAATTCCTTGCTTGGGTTAGAGGGCTTGGCCCGGGCAGGTGCGCCGTACGTGGTCGGTTTCAATTCATCTTTCCTTCTTTCCAATCAATTTGGTCAATATGTATGACACAAGTTGGCAAGCTAGCTAACATTTGTCATTCACTCTTAATTAATTTCTCGTTATTTATATTAAAAAAAACCGGTCATATTGAACCAGAGAATGTCATATAAGCGAATTCGATCAGATCTCGCCACATAGGCGAATCAGAAGAGACTTCTGGTCTTTGTTTTAGTATATATATTATATAGATTTTTTTTATTAAAATAAGCAATATTTGAAGTTTTCTAAACAAATTCTTGTGATATTTTTATCGATATTTAATTTTAATGACTATTTATGGCTCAAATTATATACTACTTCCACTTAATTAGAAATAGAGGTGGTATGAAAAAGTTAAAAACTATATAAAATATTATCATTTTAATTATTTTTTAATATAATTTTATACTATTTATTTAGTAATAAGAGAGGAATTATTAAAAATACATAAAAGAAGTTAATAATTATAAACGATAGTATATTTTTAACCGGAGATAGTATATAATAATGCCATAAATATGCAAACTTTAAAACACTTGGGTAATTAATCATTTTCTTAGACTTTTTGCCATAAAGTAAAATGATAGTTAATGTGATTGAAGGATTATAATTGAGGCAATAACTTGTTTCACCTACACAACGAATAAATGAATTCGTCGCGCTTGATGGGACTACAGCAACAATGCAATAGTGTTTTCCCCTTGTGGCTAGGGATGATCATGTGGTGAATTATTCCTCATTAATTTTTGTAGTTGACAAATACAGTAATTTTTTTGCTATTAGATTTTAAAACCTAGATTATTACATCTAGATCTAGATTAGTATATATTTGTATTGAAGATAGGAAAGAAAAAATAATCTCAAATTGAAAACATGAATAACGTACCCATGCCAAGGATTATATAAATTCGGTGGATAATTATTCTTTATATTATTAATTGGTTTTATGATGGGATTATGTTGGTCTTACACTCTTCTATGTTGGGTTAGAGCTGGGCAGATGATGTATTGTACGAAAGTGTGAACCCCCACGTTATATGGCATATCGGAATTTATAATGGTATTATAATGGTTTGTTACTAGCTAGGTCTTTTGAGTCTAATATTGTGCTAGTTAATCTTAATTAAGGCATGATGTGCAACTGACTATATTACGGGGCAAGGTAGTTATATATACTCGAGGAGCATGTTGAAAATGCGAAGGAAAAAAAGAACCCTTTATCGTGTGTTGTGCATATTACAAGGAGTTGTAAAACGAAAAATCTCTACTTCAAAATGAGAGGTAGGAGGATATTGATTGGAATCTGTGAGTAGGTAGGGGGTAGAGTAGACAGAGTAGTAGGACTTTTGTTGGGATAGTGGACTTAGAGATCGGACTTTTTGTGTAGGAGAGGAATACTCGAGTATACTATACTCCATTTTTGCAAGATCTTTTTGGTATGATCTGTGCACTTTTGTACGGTGTTAAATCTTCATCTATATATTTACCTCTTCAAGAAAAAAAAAAGAATCCCTTAATGGAAATATGAAGAATCGTACCCAAACCTTATATGCATAGTGTGTTGAAAACTTGAAAGTGTGTTGATATGGACTACTTATCAGATTGTCAATTGATTTCAAAATGAAACGTCACTAATCTTATGTACTAGTATCGGGCTTTAAAATGTGGTTGTGTATCCTTTTTTAACAGATTTAGGTTTTGAATCCTTTTTTATAAAAAATAATAGCTTGTTCAAGTCTACTTCTAATCTCAACACTTAACTAAACTAATTTATATGGTTTACCTAATTTTTAACTATCGTCTCTTATACTCAAGTCAATTTACAGTTTTTGAAAAATAGAGATATCAATGTCTTTTTTCTTTTTTGCAAGTGATCGATATGTTCATGAATTGAAGCTCAAGGGATCCATTCATTTCTCTCTCTCTCTCTCTTGTCCAACGTTCTCATTTTTTTTTAAAAAAAAATCGACCGTTGTCGATGGTAACCTTGCAACTACAGGAGGGCCCACGTATCACAAGGGCTTGAACTTGTTATTTTTATATTTTTTTATATTTTTATATTTTTCATAAACAAACTAGTTAAGGTAGTATATCATGATATGAATATTTGCTCCAGATTGATTCATTTGTTCTTGCTTCAGATTGATTAGGATATGAATATCTAATATTTGTCTTCTAATGAGGCCCATTTGGAGTATTATATGTGTAATTGGTACATATTAATTAATAATTATATTCATCAATATTAAAATATATTTATCCAATTATCCTATTTTCGAGCCCTATAATTTGAGATTATTATTTTGAACTTGGTTCTAGATTTGGAGTACTTTTCATGATGTAATATTTGCAAAACGGGAATTGGGCTTTAATTTCTAAGCATGAATATTGATGGCCATTTTTTATAACCACGGTAATCCATCTTTAATGGTAAACTCAGACACGTGATCCAGTCGATAAGAATTACGTGTTGGGTAAATCGGCTTGTGCCGATTGACTAGGTCCATGGTAAGAAGGAAGGTGAATCTAATTATTTCACCAAATTTGTAACATGAATGATGAACATTTTTTTCGCTCCGTTCACTTTTATTTGTTTTTTTACTATTCATGTACGTTTTTTAATGTGATAAAAAATATATAAAACATTTTTTAAAATTTTTTTTAATAATATCATACTTATTACTAAAAAGTATGAGATTATTAAAAAAATTTAATATTTTATATAGTTTTTATCATATTAAAAACGTGCGTAAATAGTAAACGTGAACGGAGGGAGTAACTACTAGCTAGTGTCACGGGCTGGCAGACACGAAGCTCATGCGGCGCCCCTATCCCCGAGGGGCCAAACTTACACGACCGACACTAATGATTTTGCCCTGCTTTAGACTCATCAGAAAAGCAGCTTCTTCAGTACCCAACCAGTTGTGTAGCGGGATGACCAACATACCCTTCATCACTGTCAAGTCATCGATCTACTAGCGACAAGCTTTCCGACCCTAACCGGGTCAGCATATCTGAACATCCGAAGGGTTATCACCTTAACTCCCAACACAACCCAACTGAAGCATCTCCAGCCTTGATATCGAACATCTATCAATATGTGTTCGTACACGAGGTCGCAGACAGTATAATAGCTAGCACTAAAAATCTTCACCTTGGTGTCCGAACACCCTGGTCACCCTGATGCTTTGACGCATAACCATTAATATTTTAATGTAAGAAACTTTGAAGCATTGTTCTGTCACCACTATTACCTACTAGATGTAACATGAAAAAGGGGGTGTAATTCTCTATTTCTCCTTTATTAATTGAACCTTTATAAACATTTTAATGTAAGAAGAGCCTCAAGCATATATAGTTCTATCGATCACCACTATTAAATGAAATCATATAAAAATTTGGTAGGGGAGTGTTCATGCTCTCGCGTATATTTTTGTAATATCGGTTACAAAATACAACAATTATGCATCACTATAATTATCAGAGCATCTTCAACAGATTTGACATTTTAGAGATCGGTTTTGAAGAATTTTAAAAAAAAAATTTCAACAGATTCTTCATTATCCAAAATGAAGAAATAACATAAAAAATAGAGAATAATCTCCCATAAATCTACAATATTTACCAAAAAAACTAAATAATCTTGCGAAATCTTGGAATGGGGAATCTGTTGAAATTTAATTAAAAAAATAATTTCAATAATATATTTTATTTTCCCATTTTAGAGAAGTTGTTAGACATGGTCTAAATGAAATAGGATGAAATCGGGATGTACGAAAATTTTAATATTTAGGATTTGTTTGGATAATAATTATGCATTATGACTTATATATATTAATATTATGTATTATAAGTAGGGATGTTATATGAATTGTGAGTCAAGTAGCTTGAGCTCGGTTTAGATTCAACTCTTTAAAAATCTCAGTTTGAGCTTGTTAATTTACTAATTAAACAAGTCGAGTCAAAGTACATTTTGAAACTCGATTCACAGCTTAGTTCGACTCGATTCAAGCCCGCCGAATAGTTCAAATTTTATGAAATTCTTGTCCATTTATTAAACAATCCAACTATAAACACAATTTCAAGTTTTGGAATAAAAATTTAGGAAGGACTCATTCGACTCAAATGAGAGAGCTAAGGGGTCGTTTGGTATTGATATCTAGATATCAGATATCGGATATCAGATATCAGCCCCGATATCTAGTGTTTGGTATGACTTAGATATCGATATCACTTAAAGTGATATCGATATCTAGTGTTTGGTATCCTGCAGATATCACTTGATATCTGATATCTGTGTTTGGTATCGCCCGATATCGATATCAAGTGATATCTAGATATCAAATTTAGCCTTATTTGATATACTGATTTTTTTAAAGGTATCACTTGATATCGATATCACCCGATATCGATATGTTGATACCGATACCGATATCTTGATATCAAAATATCAACCGATATCGATATCGATATCTTGATATCTAGATATCAATACCAAACGAGCCCTTTAATTAAGTTATGATACATGATCGATCATCCAAACCGACCCTTTTAACCTTCACGTACTAACTGCATGTGCAGATTCAATTCTTCCTGCGACGCATTAGTTGGGCGTAACCTCGTAATCACCTTTCGATGTTTGGGGTAATGCATAATTGCATAAATATGTTCTCAACCACTAAAAGGATGATAGCTACAGCTACGGGTAATTAATTAATTAATTACTAATTAGTATGAAGAGGGCGAATCGATCAATCACATGACTAATCATGTTCAGTTAAATTAATTAATCTCTCGTGCTTAACTGGATAACAATTAACAACGTACATTCTCCTCTTTTAATTAAATCAACCTGTTTGGGAATTCAGCGAGCTTTAATTTTGGCGGTATCAGTTATGTATCAGTTATACACACATACAAGAATCGATGTTTAAGTGGTTTTAACAACAAATGTAAGGGTGTACGTTCACATGGGGACACATGTGCATAAAATCCCTTTTGTTTACTTTACATCCCACCAATATTCCGAATCCATCCTTTTCGTTTCAGCAACCATAAGACACACGCAATCGGTTTATCTTGACGTATTGTCAAAGTCGATTGGATCTGACGGGGTCATTACATTGAAATTTTGTGCAAACATTTAACATATTACATATATATATAATAAAATTTTATTTGAAATCAATCAGTAATGATAGGAGAATCTAAAATAATGTTGTTCAGTATTTTTCGATCTTGAATTAGAGCTAGTCCGACTCAGATCGATACCTAGGGGTCGTGACCGTGTGCTCATATTGAACTTTTAATCAGTTCAATATGCACACGCGTGCTCTAAACTCAATACATAAGTACGATGAGATTTCATTTTAAAACCATTTGACAATAAGAGGAGGAGTCCACTTACTTATATACTATATATTTATTTTAATTTTACTCTCATTTCGATCTCCACCCTTGATTTCATTTGATCAATAGCCAATACTTGACATGTTAGTCATCCATCAATTGTGGGTCCTGCCTTATATGTACTATGTATAACTCTTAATCAAGGTTGTGCAACTTGTGGCTTGTATGTACCATGTATACAAATGGGTATGATCAAGCTAATCAGTTCAATATGATTAATTCTCTGAACAATAATTATTTCTACTCCGTAATTGGTTCGTGGTGCACGTCGTATGGACTTTTTGTTTTCGTGTTTTATGACAAATAAAAAAAATTAATAAAGGGGGCCAATTGCTCATATAATATAAAATAAAAATAAAAATAAAAATAAGAGAATGTGGAAACACAGCATGTGCGTCGAGTGGAAATTGCTCATCATAAGTTTGCGTATGGGGGCGCCATTCGCATCCATTTTTGGTTGATTTTTTCATGTGTGATTAAAAGAAAAAGTGCTTTCATAAAGCATTTTTTGTATGCATAAATATGCTTTCTTTTAATTTCCTTCTAGAATTCAATAATAACGGTTTAAATTCTCACCAATTTAATCATAGTTGAACGCCAAAATTTCTCTATGAAGGCCACAAAAATTCATTGACGATTGCACAACATATTCGAGAGTGTCGCGATAAGGTAGATTCGAACCCGAGTCTCTAATATTAAGCTTTAAAATCATTGTAAGGTGTATTTTTTTTATATAGGTAAGTACTAGATCCATTCCAATACGAGGACGGGAGATTCGAATTCATAACCTACTAGTCACTACACGTCATCCTTACTAACTAAGCTGGTAAGGCTTGACCGTAATGTGGATATGATTTTCTTAAAATCGAAAGAAAATCACCTATTTCAAATTTTCTTCCACTCTCTATTTCACTCCAACAATGATGGACTAATGCAGGAATTACAATCTAATTTACCCTTTAGAAGAAATCAGTCATAGACAGTCTATATAAATTTAGACTCTCAAAACGAAAAAGTTATCTCAAGCTAATATTGGGCCTGGCAATGAAATGGGTTGGGCCACTAACCGGCCCATTATAAATTGCGCGGAAATGGGGAGGAGGGATCATCCCTACTGCTTACCATGGAAAGTGATATGCATGTATGTAACTTTACATTTTAGATGTAACTTTAACATCCATATTTTGTACATTATAGAAAGTTAACCGTGTTGTTATATGAGTTTATTAGTTCGAGCTTGAAAAAAAAAAACTTTGCTCAAACCCGTTTATTTACTAAGCGAGTTGAGTACGCACACATTTTTAAATTCAATTTGAGACTCGACTTAACTCAAAGTTTGAATAACTAGAATTTTGTGATATTTATAAAATTTTCCATAAATTACTACAATGTCATAAGCAAGTATATCAGCTCTATGCACGAAAAAAAGATAGTAATTACTACAGTGTCATAAGCAAGTATATCAGCTCAAAGTTTGAATATCTTTTTTTCGTGCATAGAGCTGATATACTTGCTTATGACATACTGTAGTAATTTATAAAATTTTGTGATATTGATAAATTTTTTGATAAGCAACTAGAATTTTAGTTCCTCCAACAATGAATTCAGTGATCAAGATGTGCTTGTGCAGCATAAACCTTTTACCATGCCAAGGCAAGAGTCGTGGATGCAATTCGATCCGAATCAAAATAACTCGAGATCAAACGATTCGTTTTCTTTGAACCCTCTTGGCCTGCAACCAAAGGAAAGAACCTACATTACCAAAAAAGAATCCCTTATGTTAACTCTCCTCTTAAAGCACCCGAATCAGCCGATCGATCTTTCGGATTCTACCTATATATCCCTTTGCTCCTTCACAACCAACCTGCCCAAAACTGATTGATTTTCAAGATTCAACAAAAGAATCTCCAAAAGAAAAAAAAAAGAAGAAGCTATGTACAACATTTTGTCATCGTTCGCTATACTTTCGGAGACTTCCCGCTGACATCAAGCGCAATTTCGAATAGATCAGCTTCAGACTCAACGTCGTCCTGGATCGGTTTACTCCTGTATTTCCCATCACTATTGTTGTTGTTGTAACCACCACTACACCAGCTATAGACATCGCTGTTCGTGCTGTTCTTGGTGGCGCAGTGATTGAGCCAGCCCGAATCGATCCTCCCCATGGAGAACAGCTCCTCGCTGTCTTCGTAGCTCTTCGTGGTAGGTGAACTCACAACTGAGCCTTCACAGCATGGATCTGAAGCCCTTGCAGCATTCGCAGGCTCGTAAGCGAAGCTGGTTTGCCCCATGTTCACGAGCAATGTAATGTCAGCATTCGCTGCAATGACCGGATACAGCGGAACGCAAAACTCCTCCGATTTGCAGCTCACCGCGTGGGTGAGCTCCGAATCCAATGTGAAGAATACTCGCTTCTGCGTAGGATTGAAACCGCAACCTATCACCTTCGGATGCCCCCAACTTTCCTTTCCGGATCCGAACACCAACTTTGTTCCTAACAGGAGAACAATCAAAGAAGAATTCCATTTACTATGTAGGTAAAGTTTTTGTGTTTCATCATAACTCTTGTCAAGATACTAATGCTTGCATAAGTTATTGTTCATACCATACTAAGAAATGAATGCTTAAATGCATTAAGTTTCCTAAGTGGATTTCAACATTCCTAGACAATCAAGGGATCCCATTTGCAATCTAAGAAATTTTTGGGTCTAATCAAAGCCTTTGTCAAGATACTAAAATTGCTTAAAATTTGCTTACATGATTTGATTTCCATACTACATTAAGCAATGAAAATCTCCTCACTCATCTAATAATACAAGTCAGAAAGGGTAACAATAGTACAAGTTGGGTGAAGCTCCTTCACATTAGCTTCAGTTGTGTTAGAAGTTGGATTCCGTACTTATAATATAGGGAAATTTCGCTTGGTAGCCACGAGGTTTGGTCTTTTTCGCATGGTACCCAAACATTTCAAGAATTTCGCATGGTAATCATGAGGTTTTGATAAATTCCGTGCGATAACCAAACTTATTAAAAATCATATAGAAATTATATAAAATGACAAATATATTATAATTCACTCACTTAATCACACATTTTTGGTGTTTTACTTTTAAAAAACCGTCAACAACCCTTTTAATATTTAAGGAGATTAAATTATTTACCCAAAGAATGAGTAAATTATAAAAAAAATCACCTAAAATTAAAAAAAAATTAATTACATAAAAAATGAGTAAATTATTTAAAATATGTACTTAATTTATTTTCAAATCCATAAATTAAGTACATATTTTAAATTACCATTCGTTCATATTTGTTTCAACTAAATAAAATATTTTGGATAAAATAAAATTTGTATTATATATCTAATATGTAATCTTTTTAAAACATTAGAAAGGTTATTAATGACTCTTTGAAAACAACCAACTACATTGGGTAATTATGTATACTTTTTCAAATTTAAAAGTTTTTTTTTTAAAAAAAAACTACCATTATTTTTTGTATAATTTATTCATTTATCATGCAATTAATGTGTAGCACTATAAAAATTTAAAATGGTTTTAGTTAACTTTTTAAAAATAAAAAACCAAAATTGGGTTGTTGTGTGAAAAAATATATTTTATGATTATTTTGTGATTTTACCTATATTCTAAAAGATTTTTAACCAATTTGATTAACATAAGAAATTTGCCCAAACCTCATGGATACCACACAAAATTGGTCGAAACCTCGTGGTTACCATGCGGAATTTTTGAAAAGTTTGGGCACCATACGAAAAGAGTCAAACCTTATGGCTACCAGACGAAATTTCCCTATAATATAAAAACGATATAACTTGACACTGATAGCCCTTGCACATTATAAGTCGATGCAACAACATAAATAACGATGTAACCCGACGCTACACTGACGCGGGTTAGCTTCTCGGTTATGCTGAAATGCAATAAATTAGGTTCTATGTTGATCATAACAACAAAAATGCAAGAACATAAATAACGATGCAACCTGACACAACACTGATACGATTTCTCTGAATAAGTAAATATATATACATGGCATGGTCTAACAAAGTTACAAAAGAAACGACCAAATAAAAAAAATCCCGTGTAAAATAAAAGGAACGTATACCCAAAATGTGCCTCCTATACCCTCCAAAAAAAACTCCCAACTTACTCCCACATTCAATATATAAGGAGTTCTACAACATTAAAAAAAAAACCGATGTAACCCGACACCACTTAGCCTTAAATGCAACAAATTACAATGGAGATCCTCTACTTCATTTACTACTCCACTCCCTACATCACAAAATTATTTTAACATATATTTAATCTTAAAAAAAATTATAAAAAATATATTTGTATTACTAACATCTATTTTTATGTATTCATAAAATTTTATTTTGAAAAATCATGTTTTGAAATTTTTAATAATTGTAATTTGTTAAATGTTGCCTTTTTAATTTTTAAAAATTGTAAAACATGATTTTTCAAAATATAATTTTATATATATATAAAAATAGATGTTAGTAACATAAATATATTTTTGATAATTTTTTTTATGATTAAGTATATGCTAAAATATTTTTGTGTTGTAGGGAATGGAGTAGGGAGTGTAATAGGAGATCTTCGTTGAACAAATTAGGGGTTCTGTGTTGATCATAACAACAAAAATGCAACAACATAAATAAATAACGATGTAAACTGACTCTACATTGATCCGACTTCATGGTTATGCAGCTTAAATGCAAAATATATGAATAGCTCTACAACACACACAAAAAAAAACGATGTAACCCGACACTACACCGACTCAGTTAGCCTTAAATGCAACAAATTAGGGGTTTTATGTTGATCATAACAACAAAAATGCAACAAATTAATACAACAAACAAGTGAAACATGAAAGTAAGAAATGAAGCTTACCATCAAGATAAACAGAGCCATCAGAGTTGAACCCAATGGAGCCAGGGTAAGACCCAGGAGCCCTGAGTGGTGGGTTGCTTGAAGAGGTGAGCCCCACAGACATGATCACAAAAGCTGTAATACCTCCATCTTCAAGATCGTAGTTTCCACTCTTGCTACCTAAATGAAGGATTGAATCTGAATTCCTGTTAATTCCTTCCAATCTCTTGTTCTGTATCAATTTCACCTTCTCACCTTCAACCCTAATTTTATCCTCTTTAGAGGGAGCTGAAGGAATTGATAATATGGTGATCTCAAAATAGGCGTCTTGTGGGAAGAAGGGGCCCGGCAGAGGGAGAGAGGTCCTGATTACTGATTTCGCCGCCATTGATGAGGAGCTTGAGCTGAGCTTCTTCAGCCCTGAATTCATTCTTATTTTCTGCATGAAATCCAGTGATTTTTCCCTCGCTTCCCAGGTGATCTCCACCTGGGTTTCTCTCTGATTGGACTGCTGTTGATGGTGAAGATCCCCAACGCAGCCCAAAAGGTTCGATCTTGACGGCTGGGATGAAGCGTGGCCGGCGGTGAAAGCGAATCTGGACCATCCATTGTCGACGGCGTCGGTGATCAGCGACGGGTGATCGGACCAGTCGAATAGGGGTTTCGCCGACGACCCACGTCGGAAAACGGGGAGATTTGATCTGGGTCGGGTCTCGATTTTCGAGATCGGCTGAGATGGCCGGCGCACTCTTTTCCCCATGGTCGGTGGCTGTGGCGGAGGCAGCGGCGGCGCTGCGGTGGCTGCTTCCGTCACCTTTGTGCCTCGTTTGGAGAAATTAAACCAACGCCGCACGATTACTGTGATCACGAACGTCAGGAGGATTGCCGCTGTGGCTGCCACCGCTACTGCCGCTCGCCATCCAAACATCGCCTTAACTTTTTTTTTTTTTTTAATTTTTCACCGAAAATTTTCTCACTTTTTGAGTGTATTTATTTATAATTTTATGGGTAAATATAAATGTAATTAGGGGTTTGTTAAGGGGAATAAAAATTGAGAGTTGGAAGGGAGTAATAAGGGCAATGAAGGATAGGGTTGTAGATAGCAATGAAAGGAGACAAGCATGGAGAATAGAGAGTTGATAATGTTTCAACAAAGGCAAGGGGCTATGAAAGAGAGATTAAATCATACTCATAATAAAATTATGAAAGAGAGATTAAACCATACTCGTAATTTTTATGAAATTTTCCCTTTTTTGGATCAAAAAGAAAAAATTAACAATCTACACAAAATTTAATGCACTTAATTTGCTCTCATTAAATAAAACCATTTCATTGGTATTCCAATCGCTATTTAAATCATTTGATGCACTTTTTTGGAGTAGTTTTGTCTAGGTCGTCTCTTTTGTAGAATTGATTCTGCTTGTTTCATTGTGAATGTTTTCAGTTTGTATTTTTTCAGTTAGTATTGTACTTCCTCCATTCGGCAAAATATGTCACTTTACTATTCACGCACGTTTTTTAGGAGATAAAAACTATATAAAATATCTAGTTTTTTAATAATTTTTTTTAACAATTTCTTAGTTATTATTAATAAGTACAAACTTGTTAAAAAAATTTATAAAAAAATAAATATTTTATATAGTTTTTATCATTCTAAAAAAGCGTGCGTGAATAGTAAACGACATGTTTTGCCGAACGGAGGGAGTATGTTTTATGCGGTTTTCGCCTACTAATTTATCAACCTCTCGAGAATCAGACTTGACCGATCTCGAATCTTTACTTAATTACTTAATATAAAAATGGATTATATAATATCCCATTTAAATATAAAAAGAATAACTCCAATTCATTATCTCATACCACTAGAAAGCCAAAAAAAAATGAGGCTAGCTTTGCTACTTAATGTTATTTGTAAATATGAATTTTACCACTACAAGTATTGTTAAACTGTCCGGTATGAAATAAAGGATTGATAGCATTTTAGATTTTGATTATAAAGATGGATTTTTTTTTTGAGAAATAAAGATGGATTGTTAGTTTTGTTAGATTTCAATTTTATGATCCACTTTATAATTTATTTAATTTGATTGGCCAATTTGTATTTTCTTTGGGCGAAGAAAGAATTGTCATCATTTTGAGTACCTAATTTTATTTATTTTTGGTTTGACCGCTATCAGTTAGAAGCTTTTAATTACAGGCAATGTTCACACCAAAGATATGGAGGGGAAAAATTAAACCCTAAGGATAAGTAGATGATTAAAGTAATTAATCTCTTTTGGAAAATTAGTGTCAAATTGTTGGATATTGAACTATGTATTTTGCAGTTTTGGTGATTTTATGGGAGCCGTGGAATAAGGACTTCTAGAAGGATGCATAAAACTCAAGGTGGTTTGGTGCCTTAAATTAAATACTCTTTGGATATTTCCATGTGATGCCAAATTCAAAGTTGAATTTAGTGTGATACTTTTCAACATTTAATAGTCAAAGTTTTGCAAAGACTTTTTTGGTAGGAATGTGATTTTCAAGCTCCATTATCTTTATTAGGAAGTTAATAGGACCGTTTATTAGAGCTCGCTTGGTTAACAATTAAAAAACTCATAAAGTTTAAATACTTAGGAAGTAAGATAAATATAGGTGTTTGATTGCTTTTTTTAATACTTAAAAACAGTTGAATTTGGCTTCATGAGAATTTCAATTCCTACAAAATGAGGGAATTCTACTTACCTATGCTAGAGGGACTAGGTAAGTTGCAATTCCATCCTTTGTATATGGAAAAAATCAACTTCCTCCATTTAAATTCCCTACCTCTTATAATGTAACCAAACAAATTTTTAAAATTCGTGGGAATTATAATTCATGGAAATTGAATTCATGGGAACTAACATTCTAGGAAGTATACTTCCTATGTTCAACCAAACAAGCTCTTATTTTAGCGACTTGTTAAAGGGGAAAATGATAAAGTAAATTATATTATTATAAATATGACCGGTCTTTCTATCCTATTTCACAAGGGCATAAGATAAAAATCTCAATCGGAAAGATTTCTTACTAAATAAATAAGTGATTCTAAAAAAGCAATATTAATCAAAGCTAAAAATAATTTAAATTTGGAGAATCTTTCTCAATTGAGGTTACTTACCATATTTTTGTTGATAGATATTTAGAAGAAGAATCAAGACTTTATATCCACAAAAAAATGTTTTAGGATGGAGTACTATTAGGATGCCGTAGTGTCTGTTCTAATTCTTTCTTGGCTTCCAAAAAAAAACGGCGAGAATTAATTAGAGAATTTTCAATAACTTCTCTAAAAAAATCAATAAAATTAGTACAATTCCCGCGCTATGGCGCGATTTTTAACAAATAAAATTTGAATAATATAACAAATTAATATTATAAAATATTGATAAAAGTTAGGGTAACATGATTAAAGTAGACTTCAAATCTTTAAGAAAATGGTAAAAATGTTTATCATAAAGTTAGGCTTTATCAAAAGGTTTTTTAATTAAGATATTATATACTGCGTATTGATATAGATAATAATTATTATTATTACAATAAATATTTTTTAATTAAGATATTATATACTACGTATTGATATAGATTATAATAAGAATTATTATTATTATTATTATCATTATTATTAATATTATTATTATTATATGTATATAGTAAACATTAGATTTAATTCAATGTTTTGCATTAAACCCAATGGTTAGTAAATGGGTAAAAAAATAAAAGGGAAAAAATATAAATGTATGAAAGAGATTAAGAGAAAAAAGAAAAAGAAATAATAAGAGAAAAATTGTGATTAGTTGAAAAACCTTAAATTAAGGAGGTGTTGACACATCATCAAAAGTCTTCTAAATTAGTATTATATAGAATATAGATAGATATAGATGGTTAGTAAATGGGTAAAAAAATAAAAGGGGAAAAATGTAAATGTATGAAAGAGATTAAGAGAAAAAAGAAAAAGAAATAATAAGAGAAAATTTGTGATTAGTTGAAAAACCTTAAATTAAGGAGGTGTTGACATATCATCAAAAGTCTTCTAAATTAAGGTATTATATAGATGGTTAATAAATGGGTAAAAAATAAAAGGGAAAAAATGTAAATGTATGAACGAGATTAAGAGAAAAAAAAGAAAAAGAAATAATAAGAGAAAATTTGTGATTACTTGAAAAACCTTAAATTAAGGAGGTGTTGACACATCATCAAAAGTCTTCTAAATTAAGGTATTATATAGATGGTTAGTAAATGGGTAAAAAAATAAAAGGGAAAAAATGTAAATGTATGAAAGAGATTAAGAGAAAAAAGAAAAAGAAATAATAAGAGAAAAATTGTGATTAGTTGAAAAACCTTAAATTAAGGAAGTGTTGACACATCATCAAAAGTCTTCTAAATTAGTATTATATAGAATATAGATCGATATAGATGGTTAGTAAATGGGTAAAAAAAATAAAAAGGGAAAAATGTAAATGTATGAAAGAGATTAAGAGAAAAAAGAAAAAGAAATAATAAGAGAAAATTTGTGATTAGTTGAAAAACCTTAAATTAAGGAGGTGTTGACACATCACCAAAAGTCTTCTAAATTAAGGTATTATATAGATATAGATGGTTAGTAAATGGGTAAAAAAATAAAAGGGAAAAAATGTAAATGTATGAAAGAGATTAAGAGAAAAAAAGAAAAAGAAATAATAAGAGAAAATTTGTGATTACTTGAAAAACCTTAAATTAAGGAGGTGTTGACACATCATCAAAAGTCTTCTAAATTAAGGTATTATATAGATGGTTAGTAAATGGGTAAAAAATAAAAGGGAAAAAATGTAAATGTATGAAAGAGATTAAGAGAAAAAAGAAAAAGAAATAATAAGAGAAAATTTGTGATTAGTTGAAAAACTTTAAATTAAGGAGGTGTTGACACATCATCAAAAGTCTTCTAAATTAAGGTATTATATAGATATATAGTAGACATTAGATTTAATTCAATGTTTTGAATTAAACCCAATGGTTAGTAAATGGGTAAAAAAATAAAAGGAAAAAAATGTAAATGTATGAAAGAGATTAAGAGAAAAAAGAAAAAGAAATAATAAGAGAAAATTTAAGGTGTTGACACATCATCAAAAGTCTTCTAAATTAGTATTATATAGAATATAGATAGATATAGATGGTTAGTAAATGGGTAAAAAAATAAAAGGAAAAAAATGTAAATGTATGAAAGAGATTAAGAGAAAAAAGAAAAAGAAATAATAAGAGAAAATTTGTGATTAGTTGAAAAACCTTAAATTAAGGAGGTGTTGACACATCATCAAAAGTCTTCTAAATTAGTATTATATAGAATATAGATAGATATAGATGGTTAGTAAATGGGTAAAAAAATAAAAGGGGAAAAATGTAAATGTATGAAAGAGATTAAGAGAAAAAAGAAAAAGAAACAATAAGAGAAAATTTGTGTTTAGTTGAAAAACCTTAAATTAAGGAGGTGTTGACACATTATCAAAAGTCTTCTAAATTAAGGTATTATATGGTTAGTAAATGGGTAAAAAAATAAAAGGGAAAAAATGTAAATGTATGACAGAGATTAAGAGAAAAAAGAAAAAGAAATAATAAGAGAAAATTTGTGATTAGTTGAAAAACCTTAAATTAAGGAGGTGTTGACACATCATCAAAAGTCTTCTAAATTAGTATTATATAGAATATAGATAGATATAGATGGTTAGTAAATGGGTAAAAAAATAAAAGGGGAAAAATGTAAATGTATGAAAGAGATTAAGAGAAAAAAGAAAAAGAAATAATAAGAGAAAATTTGTGATTAGTTGAAAAACCTTAAATTAAGGAGGTGTTGACACATTATCAAAAGTCTTCTAAATTAAGGTATTATATAGATGGTTAGTAAATGGGTAAAAAAAATAAAAGGGAAAAAATGTAAATGTATGACAGAGATTAAGAGAAAAAAAGAAAAAGAAATAATAAGAAAAAATTTGTGATTAGTTGAAAAACCTTAAATTAAGGAGGTGTTGACACATCATCAAAAGTCTTCTAAATTAAGGTATTATATAGATGGTTAGTAAATGGAAAAAAAAAATAAAAGGGAAAAAATGTAAATGTATGAAAGAGATTAAGAGAAAAAAGAAAAAGAAATAATAAGAGAAAAAATGTGATTGGTTGAAAAACCTTAAATTAAGGAGGTGTTGACACATCATCAAAAGTCTTCTAAATTAAGGTATTATATAGATATAGATAGATATAGATGGTTAGTAAATGGGTAAAAAAATAAAAGGGAAAAAATGTAAATGTATGGAAGAGATTAAGAGAAAAAAGAAAAAGAAATAATAAGAGAAAATTTGTGATTAGTTGAAAAAACCTTAAATTAAAGAGGTGTTGACACATCATCAAAAGTCTTCTAAATTAAGGTATTATATAGATGTATGAAAGAGATTAAGAGAAAAAAGAAAAAGAAATAATAAGAGAAAAAATGTGATTAGTTGAAAAACCTTAAATTAAGGAGGTATTGACACATCATCAAAAGTCATCTAAATTAAGGTATTATATAGATATAGATAGATATAGATGGTTAGTAAATGGGTAAAAAAATAAAAGGAAAAAAATGTAAATGTATGAAAGAGATTAAGAGAAAAAAGAAAAAGAAATAATAAGAGAAAATTTGTGATTAGTTGAAAAAACCTTAAATTAAAGAGGTGTTGACACATCATCAAAAGTATTCAAACATCAAAAGTATTCTAAATTAAGGTATTATATAGATATAGATTGAGAAATAAATACCAAGATTTTTTTAAACAAATTATACTAACTCTAATAGTTTATTTAGTTTATAAATTTTAGGATTTATTAATACTATAAATACTCTCTATTTAAAATAAATTTAATTATACATTGTAAAGTAAATTTTACCTTGAAATTGCAAAATAATTAATGTTTAAAGTTTTTTATTTGTGGAAATGTAGAGGAACATTACCATTTCTTCAAAAATCTCTATTTTACATATCATATAAAGTAGCTACTAGTACAATACCCGCACCATGGCGCGATTTTGTAAAAAATATAAAAAAATTAATATTATAAAATATTAATAAAAGTTAGGATAAAAATCATAAAAATAATTACCATAAAAGTATCACGGAAATAATTTTATATATTTTTTTTAAAAAAACTCATTTAAATTAGCATATATAAAAATTTATAGAAATTTTAAATCACTCTTATTGGTTAGAGTACAACTAGTATAGTTCTCACGTCATGACGCGATTTTTAGAAAATAACATCTTAATAATAAAATAAATTACTACTCCCTCAGTCCCTCCGTTCGACAAAACATGTCGTTTACTATTCACGCATGCTTTTTTAGAATGATAAAAACTATATAAAATATTTATTTTTTTATAATTTTTTTAACAAGTATGTACTTATTAATACTGTAATAACTACGAAATTGTTAAAAAAATTATCAAAAAACTAGATATTTTATATAGTTTTAATCCCCTAAAAAATTGTGCGTGAATAGTAAAGTGACATGTTTTGCCGAACGAAGGGAGTATTAAACAATTAAATAAATATTAGTTTAATTTTTTGAATTAAAATTATAAGATCAAACTCATAAAAGAAGGTGTAATAAGTTCATTCAAGATGAATTCCATTATGATAGTATATTAAAATTTACAAATAGATATAGGTTATATATTAATTTAATATTTTAAATATTAAATCTATTGGTTTTGTGAAAGATGAAAATCAATTGTAAAAAAGAACAAAAAAAATCGGTTGAAAATGAAATGATTAAGGGTGTGTTTGGATAGCCATGTTTTAAAACTTATAATGCACAATATTGTATTATAATGTAATATTATGCATTATAAACATGGTAATCCAAACACACCCTAAGGTGGATGGTGGCATATATATGCAAAAACTCTTTCATTTAAAAGTTTATATAGATGTAAATATAGATATAGATAGATTATATACTCCTCTCAAAAATAAATTGAAAATGTTTCGTGGAACCATGCGATATAAAAAAAAATGAAAATGTTCTTGGTTGGCAGTTTGCCGCAAATAGATATAGATAGATTATATACTCCTCTCAATAAAGAGGTCTTTGCAGGTCGCCTATCAAGCAGAGAATTAACTTTGTATTATTATAGGTCCATTATATTTATTTCGTGATATTTTGCATATGGTTTAGCGTTTTGAATCATCCAAAACCCTTCGGAGATTTTCTTCTTGGAAAGATTATTGATTTAAAAAGATCAACACAATACAAAAATTTATAGTAGTTAAAATATTACTTCATAGAAAAAAAGGTTAAATGTTTAATTCTTGATGTTAATGAAATAGCAGTGTTGGTAGATGATTTATAGAGCGACTATTGGTTTCAGAGGGATAAGTAGAACTCAACTAAATTTTATTTTTTTAAAAGAAAAAAAACTTTTATATCTTTGTACAAGTTATGAATGTTACATTTACTTCCTTGGCAACAAGCAAAATAGGTCAAAATAGGTCAAAATATTGTCACACTAAGTCATTAACAATTACAAAGAGAAATATAAGTGTGTAAAATTTGATAAGGATGGTGTTATACGCAACAGAGACAACATGTTAAATGTACTTCAAAATGGCAGATCATGGATCCGTTTACACCAAAATATGACACCTATCCAAGTAATCCAACAATTATTGTAAGTTATCGAAAAAAACACACAAAGATTCTAAATCTGTGTAAATTAAAAACAAAAGTAAAAATAAAATTCCACAATTAACAAAGCCTTGCTTAAAAATAACACACACATAAAGGGCGGATCAAATTCGCATGAGCTAAAAAAAAAGAAACAAAATTGAAAAGGCGGATCAAGAATCCATTCTACGTAACCCTAAAAAACACATAGATATATCGAAAATTTGTGCGTATTTTTTTTCCGTAATTTGTAATAATTGCTCTCATATTGTGGTGTAAATGGATTCATAATCCATCTATTTGAAGTGTATCTAGCACTTGTCACTACTAGTCAAACGGTTTGACAATAACATCGGTAGAAGGATGGAGTGAAGGGGAAGGACAAAACACATAACATAAGCATGCAAATGAGAGCAAATATAATGATTTCTCTTGTCTCTCAAGGCACACCCCAAAGTGGTCAACCAGCCCCACCCCTCAATCATTCGGTTTTTTCCCTCATGTATTCGAGGCAACTCTGTGAATTCGATAAATGCCATGAGGCATAAGAGCATACCGGGTTACCTGATTTAGATTCAAGTCGTGCATTTGTAGAACCATTAATTATTATATATTAATGCACAATATTATATTATATTATATTATAATACATGTTATAATACAATATTACACATTATAATTATTATTAATTGTTATCTTATAAGGTCTATTAATAATAGATTAACTAGTGATATGTGATTATATGTGGATAGTTTTCGTGGAATTGATTTTTTTTTAAAATGTAAAGAAGTGTAGGTTTTGTGGAAATGTCTTTTTTGCTTTTCTTCATTATACAATTGAACTATTGTTGAGTATATGAAAGGCGCAGTATCCCACGTTGATAAAATGATGAATCCAAGTCTTGCATATAAGTCGGTGGGTTACCCCACCTAATACCAATTGGTTTTAGGATGGAACCCCACTCGACTTGTGTGTTCGGCTTGGTTGGCGCATGGTGCGCTTGGGCGTGCGTCGCCCCCAACGTCGTATGACCCAGCAGAATCAAAACATCACCAAAGAAAGAAACACTGACAAATCTAGGGTCGATAAAAAAGACATTGGCACAAATAAGTGCTAAAAAAACAAGGCTATAAAAATTAAAAGATTAAAACTCTCAAAAAGAACTTTCTCATTCAAAGCTCGCTGTGATCCGTTTAGGTACAAAAATCCATAAGGTTTTGGGCCTGGTCCATTACAAAAGTTTTGGGCCTGGCCCATTACAAAAGTTTTGGGACTGGCCCACTACAAAAGTTTGGCCTGCTTCAATTCGTCAAGTTAAAACCAGTACAGTAGCACGTGATCACAGCGATCTTAATCACGTGCAAATTTTATTTTTTATTTTTTTTTCTGGGAGCAAACGAATTGGTTGATTTCCGACAGTTTTGCAGCATTAATTTAGAACTTTAAATTCATGGATTATGAGATAATTGAACGCTTTATTTCAACAATCCCACTAGCTATTGACTTTTAAGCACCATCCTTTTTTTTAAATTAAGCATTGATTAGAGCCCTCCTGTACGCCCTTCTTTACCGACTTTTCTTTTTGCTGATGTTGAGTTTACCAACTTTTATCACAAGGAATCCTTTAAAGTACCTCAATTTATTGGTAACATTCATATAAAAAATTGTTATACATATCGTTCGTCTCAAATTAAATATTGGTTTATAATTTTTCATTCTCAATAGTCGAGGTTATATTGAATTAAGGATGTGTATGGCTAGTATGGTTACAACCAGAGCCAGAGGCGGATCCAAGGGACATGTGGGAGTACGTGCCCCCACCATCATCTGACGAACTCCCTATATATATTCTTCTCGTCGATAGCTTTATTTTGATATATAATACGCCTTAATCCGATATTTGAGTAAAAAGTTATGAATGTTTGAAAATTGAAGTTATATATATATTAATTAATCCGTTAATCTTATTTTAACTTACAATACTTTTACATGTTACTTAGATTGACATTCATATACTATATTTATCGCTATTTTGTAGTACTGAATACGTAATAGGTACAACAAGCCAGTTGAATTTTTTAAAAATTAATCACTTGAAAATTATAAACCTTGTACAAGAGTTCATAATTTGGGGATTGTGACTTATCTAAGAGTTGAAATAAAAAATTGTATTTGAGGATTATTGAGATTTAAGAGAGTTTATTTGGTATACAAAAATGTAAACTTGTCACTAATAACAATTAAATAAACTTTAACTTTAATTCATATAAACAAACTCTTTTCTGCATCAAACACAATTTACATTACTCCGTATTTCGTAATTTTCAAATCTTATTTCACGTAATTTATTAATTTTCATATATAAATTACCATTTCTAAAGAGAATTACTAGTTGACATGAAATAGTTGCATATTAATAAGACTATTAGTTTTTGTAGGAAAAATACGAAGTCTATGGAGTATGTACGATTACTCCATAGTAAATTGTTTGATTTATTATGAGTTATGACTCATATTTAGTGGACAAGACAAGATATTGACTTGGGGGACGTTTGGAATGGGGGATTATGAGAGCGTTACTGTTTTCATTTAATTTTGTGTCCTACTCGTTTACTACCTAATCTATACTACACTATTCCAAATTAACCTTTGGTATAATTTCAAAAAAAAAATTTAACCTTTGGTATAGTACTGAAAATATATATATTTTAATCCTTTTACATGTACAAGTTACATATAATCTAATGACTTGCAAATACCTTATTAAGAAGGGAATGAAAGAAACTAATTAAAATAACTTAACATTTAGATGAGTGCAAGATGAGTGCTAAAAAAAATCACCACATATTAACTATAAGAAAAATAATTCAAACTTTACGAGAGGTGGTAATAAAGTATCTCGACTTTATTTTTTATGACCATAAATCTGACAAAAAACGCTAATATATAATCACTGAAATGAAGATTATGTTGTATTTTACATGATATTGACTTGTTTAAATGAGAATGATATCATTAGAGCCATTTCATATCAACTTTTTTTTTTCTTGATTGATGGTCAGAAAAAAATAATCGGGATATTTTGTTACAAGGGTTATTTTTCTTACTATTAAAAAGTGATGATATTTTTTCACACTCCTCCAAATATTTTATTATTTTAATTAATTTCATCTTCCCCTCTCACCACATATGTAAAAATTACCATATTTATAAAAAAAAGAAAAAAATATAAAGAACTTTAATTAATAATGGTTTGTCTATTGTTGTGCACCAAGGGCATACAATAAAAATACTTTATTGGAAAAAAAACCCTAAAAATTAATAAACTCTATAATCTAATTGAAAAATGACTAAATTGGGTGTATTTACGAAAAATATTTCCTAATTAATACTATCTCTTTATCGAAGGAAAGAGGCCAACTTGTGTTTAAGTGGTGGTATTTTGCATTAAGAGCAAGCCCAACAACTTTGTTAAAATAGAGAAAATGAGAGATTTTAGAGAAAAATACCATTTTTTCTCCTCAACAGCTTCTCTAAACTCATCTCTAAAATAGATAAATGGATGGAGAGAGTGAAAAAATCTCTAAATTTGTAGGAAGAGAAGTTGATCTCTATAATTTAATATTCACTTGTCCCTAGATAGAATTTAATGATACAACCCCACATTGTCACCCATAATATAGAAAAAAAATATAATTTCATACTTACTAGTAATAAAAATATAATTATTTTTAAAAATTAATAAAAAATTGATATGATTTGATATAATATATAAATTAATTATGTTAAATCAATATAGATAGATAAACCAAACATCATAATTCTAGGTTAACTTTTTTAAATAAGATAGGATAATTAATTTCATCCAATTTAATGCTATAAAGTTCACATTAAAAAATTAGTCTATAAAATTTTCAATCAAAAAAATATTCACTTGAACTCATAACTCATATGGTAATGATTTTATTTTTATAAATTATAAAGTAAGCATTATTATTTAATTAATTTAATTAATTAATCATATATGATCAATCACCAATCTAATTTATAATAAAATATATATTAACCAATTGAAAATAATAAGATTAAATTTGAATAATATTTTATCCAATTTCATGATAACTTTTATAGTAACAATCTAAATTTAATATTAATACCATTTAAAAATAAATATCAAATTCATCATTAGAGTTTGTTTAAAAAAATATCATATGAGAATATAATAATAACAAAAATAAAAATTAATATATCGTGCAAGAGGATGGGTAACATATACTAGTTCACCAACAAATATGAGGCTAAATATTAGAATTAATAAGTTTAAATAAAGTTTTAGAAATGTAGAATTAAACATCTTTAATAAATGCATTTATTTATTATAGTTTATAATAAATGTAAAAATCTGTAAAATAGATAAACTGTTGGAGTTGGAGGGAATTTTTTTTAGAGATTTTGATATTTTAATCTCTATTTTAGAGATTTTTTACCAAATCTGTTGGGCTTGCTCTAACTCGATCCAATAAGCAAAATTGAATGTTTATTTGCAAATGCAAATGCCTCGACCAGTAGCTCTCATTGCAATTTGCAAGTACAAAGACCTTTCATCTCGGTTCATGCATACATTCCAACATCCCAACTGTATCAAGGTCGTCTCTTCGTAACATTTTTAGTGTATACTTTGTATCGTTATTTATTTCCCAATTTTAGGATATTTAATTGTTCATCTAACTCTCAAACCATGTGATCGCTGGTGTGTCACTATAGTTTATAATTTCTAAAATATATATATATAGTTTATAATTTCTCATATTCTTTCAATCACCAAGTTAATTATTTCTACAAATCCGTATTATAAATATTTTTTTACCAAGTTTTTTTTAAACTTAAGTATTGACATCGAAAGATAATTAAAATAATTTTAGGTTTCTATACCAACTTATATTTCATTTTGATATATAACTTTAGTATGTTTAATTTTGGTTTCTATTTTTTGGGAATGAGCTTCATTTAAAGATTAATCTAACTACAAATCACAAGTCGGTATAGTAGTTGTGGAGCTACACTACATGCTAAGAGGTTCGAAGCTTGAATTCCCTTGGAAACATGAAGTCGTTTGTGAGTGAGAGGGTGAGGCCCTTAAATGGATCACACAGTACCCAATCCAGATGTAGAGCGACTGAACCGATCAAACTGAACTAAGATCAAAAAAAGAAAAAAAGATTAACATAACTTAATAAAAATAAATAAAATTAAGAACTAAAATGAAATAAAATTTAAAATTATAAAACTCAGGTAAATGATGGCCGGCCCTCATTTAATTTGCAGCTAGCTACATGGAATACATGTAGATGCTCCTTTCTCCTCGTAGATTCTTCAGTATATATACGGTGCATCTTCTTCCTTTCATTGCATGTATCAAAGGAGGATGGACCATTTTTTTAGGGATTTTTTTTGGGGCACTAGTTAAACGTTATTGTATTAAAAAAATGTGTTATTTTAATTGTGTAAAGCAGAAACTAAATTATCTAAAATAACATCTTCTATTAAATAAAATAATATGCTTAAAAAGACATGGTTTAATTAAATAAGAGAGAATTAACCGAAGCTATAAATAGAAATAACAAACATAGAACACCCATGGTGCTTCAATCATCACTCACTCATAGCTTCTTATTCTCATTTGAAATGATGTTATTGGATGGTGAGTCAGCAGAATCCGACACTTCTCAAATCCTTTCTATGCACAAAGAACACAATAAAATTAACACTTTGTATATTTAGAAATTATCCGTCGAAAAAACTCCAAATATTCATAAAGACATGATTATAAATGGGAAGCAAAATGGTCCTATGTTTGAATCTTTAGCTTACTTTTTTGAAGATTTTGATTTTATTATTATATAGTTTTATTATTAGTAATGGTTATTAGTTATTCTGTTTTAAAAATTACAACAGATAAAATGTACTCCCTCCGTTCCAAATTAAATGTCGTTTGTCTTTTTTTACACGCTTTTTAAGAAGGTAAAATACTATAAAATATTATTTTTTAATCAATTTTTTAAAATAATTTAATAGAGTATAAACTTATAAAAACAAATTCATTAAAAAAATAATATTTTATATAATTTTTACCTTCATAAAATACGTGCAAAAAAAAGTTAAAACAACTTTTATTATGGAATAGACGGAGTATTTATACCAACTCTTGAGATTTTCTACTTCCGTTTTTTTTTGTTTTTTTTATTTGTTAGCCAAACCAGCCCTGAAATTTAGATTATATATATAGTTCTAACTCTGAGAAATCGGGAGAAAGGGTGAAGGTGTCGGTCAAATCTGGACTTATCATGGAACGTGGCGGCCGCCTTCACGAGACACACGATCGATCTCCACCCCAATTTAGTAGTTAACTTGTCTTGCCTCCCACACTTCCGTTTTCCCCCTTTCTTTCTCTTCTTATATTTCCCTCTTTTTTTCCCTCTCTCTCACCCCCTTCGATCATACTATCTTATATCTCAAAAACATGGATCAGGGAGAGTGTTCTCCAAGGGGCTGCGCCGCCGGGAGCGCGGCGGCGGCGGCCTCGCCGGAGAAGAGCAACCGAAGGCAAAGGCAGCAGGAGAAGCCATACAGGGGGATAAGGATGAGGAAGTGGGGGAAGTGGGTGGCCGAGATAAGGGAGCCCAACAAGCGGTCTAGGATCTGGCTAGGCTCCTACTCGACCCCTGTGGCCGCCGCCCGAGCCTACGACACCGCCGTCTTCTGCCTCCGCGGCCCCACCGCGCGACTCAACTTCCCCGAGCACCTCGTCGACCTCGACCTCCGCGACGTCTCCGCTGATGCCATCCGGAAGAGGGCCACCGAGGTCGGTGCGAGGGTCGACGCTCTCGAGACCGCTATTCTTCACCATGCACATCCGCAGCCAGCTGATAAGCATCCTGATCGTCGAGCTCCAAGGAAGCCCGATTTGAACGAGTATCCGGATCCCGAAGATTCGGACCAGGATGATTGATTGATCGAGGATGATTGTGAAAAAAAATAAGATCTATATATATCGGAAATTGTGAGTATTCCAAGCTAGTATATAAATAGATAGACTACCCCACCTCTACCCGAAATCCCATGGTTGCACTTCTACCTGGCCCAAACAATTTCATGGTGTTCATGTATATATCGTCGAAAAAGCTTTTAATTTAAGCGTTGCACATACGATCATGTAATGGAATATATGGTATCATTGGAATGAAGCTACTTCCTTTCTCAAGTAGCACTATTGATCTAAATTCAAGGTGAACGATATACAGTTACGTGTTTGGTTGGAGGAAAATCATGAGAAAATAGACATAAAATTGGTAAAAAAACAAAAAAATCTATTTTTTTTAGCAAGAAAATCTATTTTATAAAGTGTCAAACATAAACGATAATACACTCGATCTCCAAAGAATTTTACTGTCATTTCTTAAAAACTAAACATAAGAAAATTTTCATTTTTTTAGATTCTCACCTATTATCTCTCCTACTCATCCTTTTCTTCATTTTTCATCTTTTCTCTTCAATTTGCCAAACACACAATTAGGGTTTGTTTGACACAAAGAGTTTATACATATACATCAACATGTGAATACATGATTTTCGATTTTGAAAGTATAAGTTGCGCCAAACGAACCTTAAAACTGTATATAGAAAAGAAGAGATAAGACAGGGATGAAAACTATATTCAACCTATAGAACATGCAATTAACTGTTGAATAAAACAAATGAAATAGGCAGTTTTCTTTTTTTTGGGTGGAAATTAAATAGTGAGTTAATTACTTGTGAATTGAAGAAGATCGAAGAAGATAAGTACTCCGGCGTTAAGTGGTCCTCTTCTCAAATCAGGGAGGCTGATGATGTCACCGCCATGGGCGAAGCTTAGCTATTAGTGGCGGCTAATTTCCACACAGCTTAAATTAATTGACGGTGGTGTTTTGTTTAATTAATTAATTATAAATCTCTCTGGTCCTACTGCAACAATAATTATATATCAATGAAATTGACAGATGATGTATACATGTATATATATAAATGTATAAAATACGGAGTAATATTAATATATATACATACTTGGGTTATAACGATAATACAAGTTCAATCATATTAAAAGCAGAATATTTTTTAAGTGGTATAGTGGGGACTAATTAATTAAATTGAATGATGTTTTGTCTCTTTGCGTGGGTCGGTTCCATTAAAATATGAAGCTCTCTAGCTTTAAATGGCCACAAGCTTTGATTGATTTGAACGTTAATACCAAAAACCCAATCAAATTTCTTTGGCCTTCCCTGATCCATACGTATTTGTAAAACTGCGTTTAGTTTGTTTACAACTAATGTTTGGGATATATTTTCGGGCAAATTGCAAAAAATAACACGAACTTTAGGGGTGATTGTGTTTTATGGCACCAACTTTCAAAAATTCTTAATAATCACCAACTTTGAAGGATGATTGTGGTTAATAGCACAATCATTTTATTTTAAAAGTACACCTCTTATTAACATTTTGTTTACAAAAAAATCACATTTTTCCATTGTTTTTTTAAACCGACTCACAATTTCTTCTTTAAAAAAAACAATTTTCATGTTTATAAACTCAATTTCAATTTTTCAAAAAACATAATTTTTTTAAAAATATAATTGTGATATTAATTGGTATCTTTTTAAGACACTCATTTTTCATTTTAAAGACATTACTTATTATTTAATTTTTTGAAAAAAAAAACTGAGTTTAGGGAGAAAATAAAATTAGTTTTTTTAACGGGGTGTAAATAATGAATGTATTCTTTTAAGAAAAAAAGGGGAAAATAGTTTTTTATAAAATAAATTATATTTTTTAAATTAAAAATGAAAATGGATTATTTTTTAAAATGAAATATGGCCATTTTTTAAAAAATTGAAAATTGGATGATTTTTTTTCTACAAAGAATGTTAATAAGAAGTGATATTTAAAAAAAAAGATGTGCCACTTATTGCAACCAGGACCAAAGTTGGTGATTATTTTTAACATTTTTAAAGTTCATGCCATTAAACGCAACTATCCTTAAAGTTCATGCTATTTTTCACAATTTGCCCTATATTTTCATATCATAAACTTTCATATTCTTTAGTCTATTTAAATAACAAGGAAGCAATACATTTTCTAAGCCTGGGTCACACTCTATTAATCTATAATTAACAACTAATGATGTACTGAAACATGATTGAAGAGCAGAAAAGGTTAAGCACCCATGTAAAGATATATTCCATATCCAATATCTTAGTAACTCCATTAAAGACTCATTATATATAATAACTATACCTATATTTTATTTTTTTTTAAAAACATCTGCATATATATAAATAGTTTATGATGAGGAAAGATTTTAAATATATCTGCAAATATATATATAGACTTTCATCCAATGCATGCTTAAAACTCACCTGAAGTTTCAGTTTCGAGTTTACAATCCCTTGATTGTTCAAAAGTTCGTCGTGCTGTTGCAGAAACCGAAACTGTATCAAATCCTTGATGACGACTTCCAAGCTTCTGTCGATCACTACAATAACTACAAAATATTTCAAATTTGAAGTATTTTCAGATGGTTCAAACTTCAAATATATATATATAACTAAGAACATTAGAAGGTCTGTCATCTGTTCGAGCCATGTAACTCACATGAAAACTTGAATAGTTGGGCTTGTATACACATTTGACCTCTGTCAATAAAGTAAAAATGAAAAAATGCACTGTTAATTAGCCCCCCTTCACAAAAATAGATACACAATGCATAAATAGACTAAATAAAAATATTTTGCCTAGAAGCCATAGCAGACAAATTAAGTCAAAAGGAGTAGTTGGTGTTCACGGATTGCATTTGCTGTATGTATGACTAAATCACTGTCAAAGTAGCATTTTAGAAACTGATCATCACATTTTAACGTACCTGACAGATTTGAGGAAATTCAACAGATTTGGTGACCATCATAGAAAAAACTTACAGTAAGTGCACAGTGTAATGGGGGGTCCAAATCCTCTATCCCCGGATTTGTCTCCTTACCCTGTCCCTCCTCACATCTTTCCCTTTTTCTTTTTCTTTTTGTATTTAATTTAATTTTCAATTTAATTTATTTTTATTTTTAATTGGGGGTTTGTGAGGGGGGACGGGGGAGGGGGACAGAGGATTTGGCTCCTTAATGGGGGGAATTCACCATAACTGAACAAGTGAACAATCAGTTATCCAGATTTTCACCAAATCCAACTGAAAATGAAAATTGAAAGTGAAATGAACAATTTTATTACTGCATAGTTCCTATTGAATCATTGAAATCCTTGAGAAAAATCCAAAGTTGAAAAGCTAAATTACAGTACTGAAAATCAATGAATCCCTGCTGCTAAAACATATATACAGTACTATAATCGAAACACTAATTATCCGAATTTTGAATCGCACCATTTGATTCACTGGAAGTCTGGAAGTCCGGAATCCATCATCGCTGATGAATTTTAACCGACGCAATTTAGCGATTGATTGCACACAAACTGTTAAATCGAAATACTAATTGTCCGAATTTCACATTTTCCAAATCCAGTACTTCCTAATTGTGTGCAATCATTCACTAAATTCGGATTTGAACCGACGCAATTTAGTGATTGATCGCACTGAAACTGCCGGAATTTCACCATTTTCCAAATCCAGCAAGTCCTTATTTCCACAAACGAACTGTTCAATTCAAATCACAACATAGAAACACACACAACGAGCAAATCCAAATGCGAATTGCTTCATTAGAGGTCATCGTCACTGACGAATTACGAACCGATAGCAATTTCAACCGAAATCAAAGAAAAGAGAAAAACTTATACAATCATAAGCTAGATTCGCTCTACTTCTAGGTCTTTCTTGTAAGAAGGTATCAAATGAAATTCAAATGTGCATTCGAAGACGACGAATCGTAAATGAATGAACGCTTACCTCCAAATCTCCGATTCTCAGAGAGAGGTGTCACTGTGTCAGGCGGTGGCGTCGGTGGCGGTGATTTTAATTTTATTTTTAATTCGAAATTGCCGACTGAAATTTATTGGGCTAAGGAGGAGGGGAAAAGATCCCTTTCAAGTTTTGGTGGGCCGAAATATTGGGTTGGGCCTGTATATATTTTAAAGCCACCTCTATATATTCGGCCCGGTGCAATACGCTGCGTTTTCAGAGCTGGTTATGTTAGCAATATAATTTGGACCACATCAAAATTTACAGGGTATGATATGAACTATATGAAGTTATGAGCAAAAACTCTACATGTAGAACTTTAGGGAAATTTTTTCGTAGAAACTGGTGTATCCGGTTCCGACGACATGTATTCCATGACTTTGTTGGCTCACTGTATATATTTGTAAACTTTCAGTTTAATATAGGGATCTAAAATCTCGCCCTTTCGACCAAAAAAAAAAACTTTAGGGAAATTTTATACTTGAATTAGGGAATTTTTTCAAAAATTACCACTTTACCTAAGAGTAATTATTATTTTATTTTTTTGTCAAAATCGATGATTATATATATATATATATATATATATATATATATATATATATATATATATATATATATATATATATATATAAGATACTTTGTTTTCATGATTCAACTCGAATATCTGGTTAAGGATGGATGATTTCCAACTAACTCGCCATGCTATAAGTAATTACTTTGTTAATTACCTAGGGATAATTTATAGAAAGAAGATGACCTTTTAGAGTGCTTTGGTGTGAAAACTAAAGACACTTTTTAATTTGCTTCAGTACTTTACCCATCTTTTAATTCATACATTAAGGAAATGTAACTTTCAATGGTAAGAAAAGGCTGTAAGGTATAGAACAATCCACAACAAAGAAAGGGAATTGGAGGGAAATGATATGAGTTGGGAGTGCCATCAATTCAACTGTAGTTTGTGTTAATTTGGACTGTCAACCATTTACCTACCTTTAAATTTTGGCAACCCCACTTTTCCATTTCAAGACATGACATGCCCTTTTTCCTTCCATGCCTCCCTCCACTCCTTTCAATCTTTTGTTTCTTTGTACACTTCTCTATAGATCTCCATTGACATGCCCTTTGTATACTTAGATAGCGACTTGATACGCGCCTAAGATGTATGTAAGATCGAGGTGTGTGTGACATATACGGGTAAGGCACACTCTCACATCTCTCGTATATTCAATATGAGATAAACGATTCTCAACTCTTAAGAGTATGTTTTAAGATGTTACAATGTACGGAGTATGCATTATGTCCTTTTAGTCTATTACTATGCTCAACATATACCTATAGGCTATAGTCATATTATACTTGGTCAAATAGAATAACATTCGAGTATATATGAAAGAGATATATAATAAGCGTGATGCGCGAAATGAAAAAAAATATCAGTTGTTTTTATAAATATTTAGAAAAGGAGTCTAAATTTTTTCTCTTCAACCCTTCAACTTTGTTTTATTAAAAAGGATATATGAAGTCTTGACATAATGAATGATTGAATTGAATATCATATATATGAACCTCAAGAACAAGATCCTTGGATTCAAACTCGAAAGTGGCCAAGTGGTCAAAGCTACATAATTGCATAATATTGATGTGCAATTGCAGATTTTTTAATCAATCGACATTGCAGGAGAATGTTTAGGTGTGGTCAAGGCGAAAGTTTAGGTGTGGTCGGCCTCGGTTGTACTACAACCTAAGGGCGTTCTTTCGGACGAGATTATTGATCTTGGAAATCTCCAATCTGAGTTATCTGAAGCCAACTGAATATCAGCAACACAATTCGCTACTTGGTTGTCTTCTCTACACGTATGGGCAAAAGTGATCGAATTGAAAAACCGACAAAAAGCAAGCAAGCCAGAGAAGGTCATCTCTACCTCCCATAGACATCAACGGAGTCCCTTGATATCCGTGGGAACTGCACTACCAAAAAATATTAGCCAATATTATTATTTTTTTAGAAAAAAAGACAACTACTACAAACAAACAATTAGCTTGCTTAATTTCAAATTAACACAATGTGGCCCACAAACATTTAAAGATAATGACAATTAATCAATTAGGTGAGCTTACTTGAGGAGGGCAATATTAGCAGTAACATCCCACCAATCTCTTTCCATCAATTTCCACAAGCTCATCCAAAAGGTTTCCAAAGTAGAAATTTAAAAACTTTGAGCATAGAAATTACTTGTTCAAGTCTTTTGATATAGATTGTGAATGGACACCTTTTTTTTTTTAGCATCACATAATTTCTTCTATTTTTTATATATATACATACCAATTGATGCATTAATTATTCGGTGACTAAATATGAAGAAGAAAAAATTATTCGGATTATTTCAATTTTTTCATGAATAAGTACTTGTTAAAATAATTTTAAAAAAAAATTAATATTTTAAATAGTTTTTATCATTTTAAGAAAACGTGCGTATAAATGTGCTAAAAAAAGTGTATCTTGGCTTCTCAATTATATTAGTAGCTCTATTCTTGTTAGTATCTTGACGACTTTCCCGTTATCCGCTTGTCATTTGGCCTCTTGATTTCTTAGACATAAATAAATAAAATTTTAAATTTGTATTTAAATAGTCATTTTGATTTTTAGTAGAAAAATAAGTAAAATAAAATAAAAATTATCAAAAAAATGATAATTTTTTTATATGAAAATATTGAAATAATGTTTTTGTTCACCTACATTGGAGAAATTTTAAAATTTGTTCTTTAATTAAGTATTTAGGTAGAAGAAACTAATAGAAATAAAAAAAATTATAAAAATGAGGGTAATGGAGTTTGAATTCATAATCTCGAGGTAATAAATACCCCTGATGGTCTATCCTTTTTTACACTCTTTTATCCCAAAAATTAGTAAAAATCACCAAAATAAAAACCACAAAATTATTTTGTACGCTTTTTATTTCAGGCTAGAGGGGCTTCAGCTACCTCAAACTCCCATTGGCCGGCCATGGTAGTGTTTTCTTCTTTCTAAAATATAGACTATATTTATTATAATTTCAAGAGAGGATGATGGAGTTTCATAAAATATAAGTTTTAGGAAGAAATTAAAATAAATTAAAGGAGACTAGTTTAAGCCTCAATATATATTGTTGACTGCAATTGGTTACTTGATCGATGATTGTGATATATATAGGCTCTTTCCGGTGAAACAACTCTTACCATGTAACGGAGGGACAAATTTGAGCCATTAGATCTAAAAGAATCAAGGGCCAATATTTGTTTTGAAATGAGCGTGTAACTACCTAGTATTCATATTTATTGTTAAATATGAATACTAGTTGGTTAAACGCTTAAAACTTGTAACCAGCAACTATTACACCAAATATGTATATATTCATATTTAATGACATAATTATTCAAATCTAAGTTATTAAATATTCATATTTTACAAACTAGTACAAATTTACTATTGCATATTACTATTCATATTTAAAGATACGGTTACACCCATTAAAGATACGGTTACACCAACTAGTATTCATATTTAATGTTAAATATGAATACTAGTTGGTTATACGGTTAATTGTCTTTTTTTTTAAATCAATCTCCTCCTTTCATTTCTTTTGATCTAATTGTTCACAATTGTCCCTTCGTTACATGGTAAGGGGTGTCTTCATTGAAAAGTTATTCTATATATACACACACTCTCCATTAACACTTACGTACGTACGAAAGAACGACTGGAAATTGGAATATATGTAATGAAATCAGTGGATTTTGGGAGATAGGGTGGTCCATCAACACGTGAGAAATGATAACAATTTTCATCCCCACGCCTAAGTAAATAATCAATAATAATAATTACTAAATATTTGCACCGTTTGTGTGTCCACTGCGTGGGCTCCTTCAATTTAGCTTCTCATCATACCATATGCGACCGGTCTCGCTTCAATCTCTTGACCGACGTCAACACTTGATCCCTAATTTAACAATTTACGCTCTAAGACCATCTCCAACAGATTCTCTAAAATTTTCTCAAAATAGAGAAACAAAATAAATATTTTTCAAATTATTTTTGCTTTAACTCCAACAGTTTCCCCATTTCGAAAGTTTTGGAGAATCATTTAGTTTAAAAAATGCTACAGATTTAGGAAATCCACTCTATTTTTTCTGCTGCTTCTCAATTTTAGAGAATGTGATGGGAAATCTGTTGGACCAAAAAATATCTTAAAATTCTAAAAAAAACTCTAAAATCCCAAAATGGGAAAACTATTGGAGATGCTCTAATGGAAAACATTCATTACACATATTTCTTATTTATCGTCGATTAAAATTAACTCGGAACTTCTAGCAACTCACCCAAACTTCTCCCTCCTCCAATAATGTCATTCTTCGTATAATTCGTTTGTCGGATTGGGAATTGAAGATGTTCCATGTCGACGATAAGCTAATGTTTTGTCCTTCAATTCAATCGTTGGTAATGGTGTCTTAGTTGAGAGATGAAGTTTTTATCAATCTCTTCGTTTTGTTCTTCACTTCTTTGTTTATTGTCAAAACACCATTGTTGATAAAAGTAGCTAATATAATGTTTTTCTTGTTATGTTCATCCATGTTGTTATATTATGTTATTGTTGATATTAATGTGTTATCTTCGTCTATGAATTATCTATGATTTACCTAATGTAATCATTGAAGTATTGAACTAATATAAATTGATTGTTGTCCACTTTAATCTATACTCTCTCCATTCGGCAAAACTTGACGTTTTACTATTCACGTACGTTTTTTTAGGAGCTAAAAACTATATAAAATATCTAGTTTTTTTAATAATTTTTTTAACAATTTTGTAGTTATTATTAATAAGTACAAACTTGTTAACAAAATTTTAAAAAAATAAATATTTTATATAGTTTTTATCATTCTAAAAAAGCGTGCGTGAATAGTAAACGACAAGTTTTGCCGAACGGAGGGAGTATTAAAGTCCGTTAGAATTTATGACTAGAGACGTGTGCATAACAATATAAGTCATATGATATAGATATACTCGATTCTATCTTCAAATTAAGTCCTAATCCACTTTAATCTATATTAAAGTCCGTTACAATTTATGATTAGGGACGTGTGCACAACTTAATATAGGTAAGATGATCTAGATGTATTTGGTGCTATCTTCAATGACCTACATGAGCCACTACCTAGCTAGCTAGACCTTTTATTACAATAGATACCCATCAGGTAAGTTTAATGAGTTTCTGTCCAAAAACCAATTCGTAACAAAATGAGTATTCAATCTGCTAATATATTAGGTTTGTATGATTCACACTTTTGACGTGAGATTTTTTTTTTTCTCTTCACATGACAGATTAATCTACAGATTAATCGAAGATGAACCCTCCCTTTAGTTACCAAAAAAAAATTGATAAGATCGACTTAATAAGAGTTCCTATAATTTTCTTACAATATTTTCCACAAGAGAGGAAGACAATTACTCCCAGTGAGTGGGTAACATTTACTTGCAATATTTTCTATAAGAGATTTTTTTTTAAACAAGGTTAGATTTCAAAACACCTAACATTACCTGTGTTAGGTAAATTCGGAGGTCGAAATAATCGACAAACGAACGAAGCGTCATGATATAAATAAATGAAAAGGAGTACAAAATACTAAGATTTGAATCTTAATTGAGGATAACAACGGAAAAAACCTGGTACATGAAGAAGTCAAGGAAGACTTTGAGACGAACCGTAAATAGCGAAAATATGAGAAAGTTAATACACTTTCGTGACGTCTGGAATCATAAACACGATGAAGTAACGTTTCGTGGGATGGTGTAGATCAACGATATTCTCCTCATCTAAATGATCAGAAATCTTTAAAAGCCACAATTGTCTTGTTTTTTTTTATTAAGTAATAATTTGAGCTCAGATATACCTGAAACTCGAGAGGCCGAAAAGACAGCAGACGGATAAACCGTCGAACATACAATAAAACCGAAATTACATAAAAGAAAAAAGGCGCGATTATCTTGTGGTTTGCTTAGACGGGCGATCATCAGCCACGTATAATTAAAGTAGAAAAAGGGAAATGAAATCGAAATAAAAATGAAATGAGAATGTGAATGAACATGATTGGTGGTAGGAGTCGTACATGAATCTGTTAAATGGAATTTTGGACAGTGGAAAGCAATCAAGCGGGTAATTTGTCAAAATTGGAATGATTAACATTAAAAACATGGATGTGATTGATGTTATATCCCATCTATCTCTCATCTCTCCTTTTTTTTTCCATTTTTTTAACGGAGTATCTATCGGAGTAGTAACGATTTATATACTCATTTCAAGCTGGCAGTGTACGGCCTCAAAGCTACTCCAAGATTCATTCGTGGATCGTGGTATATACATCGGAGACAAGTGCTATATGCACTCTTTAGGATGAATTATAGATTCGTCTGTTGTAAATTTTAATAAAAATATATGGACGGATATAGGATCCGTTCGTTATAAAAAAATAAAAAATTACATAGGACGGATCTATAATAAAAAGCAAAAAAAAGAAGAAGGAGAGAGACAAGGGACGGATCCTTGATCCGGTGGATGGTGAATTGGAAAGAAAAGCTGAACACTGCAACTTTTTGACGCTTTTTTTTTTAGTTTACAACGGACGGATCCTAAATACATCTGTATATTTTTTTTAAAATTTACAACGGGCGGATCTATGATCCGTCCTAAGAAGTGCATATAGCACCTACGATGGGTGTATTTAGCCACCCCGTTCATTCGTTTACGTCATAAGAGCTCATTTGGTATTTGGTATAAGCATATAAAGTAAACGAAATGAAAAATATTTGTATAAGAAAATATATCTAGATATGAGAAAAATGCTATTTTAAAAAAAAAATTGATAAGAGGGAAAATAATTAGATCAAGGAGTATAGGGGATATTATTATATATCTCGTGTTCAAATGAGTAGTTGAAATAAGAAGGGACACGAACAATTTTGTATGAAAAGTTGGGAGTAGAAGGTAATTATTAAATTTTTTTAACAATGTATTTTAAACTATAAATGGAGTACATTCATTTCTTTTTTCTTTACCTTCCAAAAGTTAAGCCAAACGAGCCCTAAATTTTGTTTCGCTTCACTCAATCCTTTCTATTTGTGGTATTCAACTTCAAACAATCAAATAAGGATTCTATCAAGAATGTACCTCCTTTGGATCATGTACATATTAAACAAGATTCGTGATATATGAATGTGTGCATACGAGTATTCAGTTGTTAGATTCTATTATAAAACCAATAAAATATTTTTTTTTCATATAAATGACGTTTTAAGGTTATATAGTAAAATTCTGACCCAAAAATGATATTGTTATAGACTTTGCACCTTTCCATCATTATAATTAATTAAAGCTACAAATCTCATCTTTAGCTTTCAACTCTAAATTGAGTAGAGATTAATTTTCACTTTCTTATGAAATTTTTTAATTAAAAAGATAAAAAGATGTGGGATAAGAGACCTTGAAAAATTTTAAAAGGTCAATTAATTAGACAAACAAATAAATCGTGAAAATAGCTAGGTTCGATTTCTTAACTGATACTCCCTCTGTCTCGAAATTTAGGTTATTTTAGGTATTTATTCTTGTATCAAAATAAATGCCATTTTAGGTCTTCTAAGTAGGGGATAGTAATGATTTGTATCGATTTATGTGGTGTTTAAATTTTTAAAGATTTTGACTTCTTAAAAAATGTAGTGTTTATAGTAAAAAACAATAAAATTTATGGAAAAATTAGTGTAATAATGATGTTGATTGAGAGATGAGTGTTTTATTAAAACTTGTGTAAAATTTTAAAACAACTTAAATTTTGAGATGGATGCTTAGGAGCTTAACAGAGTATTATAGATCTTAGACAAAGAACCGAGTTAGTTAATTATTAAATTTTGATAATATAATATTGACAATTAAAAATAAAGTCCACCTTGATAAGAGTTTTCCACGCACATATATATAACCAAATTCAAACGTTGAAAAACGCATAAATTTGCATGATAAAGTTATCGATCATCACAGGGGCGGAGCTAGGGTTGTTTGGAGGTGCTCGACCACCCCAGGAAAAAAAATATTAAAAAAATAATTTTTTTTTGCATATATTTAATATTTTTAAGGTAATATAGCGTTTTTAAATGATATTTGAAATAAGATTGTTATTTAACTCAAGTGGTGAAGGAAGGAAGGAAGAAATGAGAATTAAATTAAAAGGTCTTGGGTTCAAATCCCAACTCCTTCACTTTTTTATTCGTTTTTTATTATACCACTTGACTTCTCTCTATATTTTTTTTACATTTAACCTTTTCTTTTAATATTGTTTTAAAAGTAATTCTTTGTGATTTTTTTCTATATTTTTTGTTTCTCTTCTATTTTTTAGGTTACTCTCAACTATTTAAATACAAAAAAAGTCATTAAAAATCACAATTTTAGTGTTTTTTTTAATATTTTTTAAAAATCTTCTTATTATGTATACACAAAAAAAAATTCACGAAAATTTTTTACTATCCCTGACCGAAAATCCTGGCTCCGCCACTGGATCATCATGAAAAATATATAAAGCACAATGTATATACATTTTCAAGTTTTGCTCGTTTTTGTCATTCTTTTCGTCCCAAACATCGTCTAATAAAGTTGATTTAATAAATATAGGTGCCACTCATGCGAGTTATCAAATCCTGTCCACCCACGTAGCGGGAAAAGAGATTTTGATCAATATCCGTGCTGCTCTTCGTGGATCTTAAAGTCAATTATGATTGTCAATTACTCCGTATTATTTAAAAAAAAAAGAAAAGAAAATGGTTAAGTCATAGTTTAGCGGTTGTAATGATATAGCTACATCCTATATACAATAGTAAGATAATATCTAATAAAAAAAATAAGATAATATCTATTTTTTCTAGTATATTTCATTTTGTGGTTGAAATTTTTTTCTCCTAAATATTACTCTCTCCGTTCGCGAAAACAGGTTTGATTTTGTTAATAAAAACATGTCATTATAGGTATTTTAACTTTCACTCTACGAAAATGTCATTGATATGATTGATAGGTTGTGAGTTGTAGTTTTCGATAAAGTAAAATGTAGAGTAATAAATGAGGGTAAATTAGTAAAAAAATATATTATTGGGTTTCTTAAAAATTGTACAAAGAGTTAAAATGACATGTTTTCGCGAACGGAGGGAGTAATATTTATTCAAATAGTTTTTACCATGTCAATAAATAATGAGAGAATAGCACCAAGACTACCAAGTAGACCACTATCCAAAAAATTTTGCACACTTAACACCTCTCCTTATTTTTTTGCATAATTTTTGAACGAGAGGTGCATGAATTTGCATAAATTTGCAAAATTTGTCCAGGTCAATTTTAGGAGTAACCGATGGAGAAAGTAGGAGTCTCAACTCTCAAGTCTCTCCCGTGAGGGAGATCCGCCTCTTTCCTTCGCCCCTCTCTTGCCCCAAATATCTCATCTATGTCTCGATCTCTCTCCCTCTACACCTCTCGTTCTAAATTTACTCTCTCGTTTGGCTCTGGATTGAAGTTTCGACTTTATATCCTCTGCAACATGTCCACATGAGTGAGTTGGCTTGGCAAGAGGTGGAATTGGAGGTCGGATTGGAAAAAGTGTGAATATGATGCTAGATGATGATGCAGAGGTAGATCAATAAAAAAAAATATTTCTAATATACCTAACATCCCTTCATAAACATTAGTTTACGTCACCAAGACTTTTTGATCACATATTCTTATGTGGAACCTGAAATGGAACAAATCTTGTAATATGAATATGACTTTAATCACATATAAAATAGCTTAAAAAATCTCTATTATAATCGATATGGAACAAATGTGTTACAAATATTGTTGGGATCCCACATTTGTTGCGGAGTAAAAATCAAAACCAAAATACATGCTAGGAATGGTAAAACTCTTATACAATGGTTTAAACTTTTGTGTCAAAAAAATAGATTTCTATTTTATAATTAAAAATGAAAAATAAACCCGACACAACTCTTATTTCTACGGTTCGACCGATGATTTCAGTGTTAAAACAATCATGGGCAAAATAGTGAACCATTGCCTATTTATCAAAGCTTATTTTGGGGGATTTGAAAAGGGAATTTGGCTTTACTTTTTGCCTGGCCTATCATTCACTCACACTCACTCCTCTGAAACCTTACTTTCTAATACGAATTCATGACTATAGCCCTTATAGCTGGCCTTGCTTTCCGACTTTTATTTTTGTGACTGATGAAGATGATGAAATTGTTTTTTGTTTTTATTTTTCATTAGTAATAAAGAAAGAGCGAGTACAAGGGCACCGAAAAGCAGCCTATAAGCAAGGGCAGCTCGTCATCATGAAAGCAAGAAAATTTTTAAAAAAAAAAATTATATCATATCGGACGCCCTTTAATTCCTCTCCCTCCTTTAAATTGGGCTGGTGATTAGATGCCCCAACAGCAACAACACTACCTCACGCTTACAATCCACCCACACGCCCAAGAAAATGACCACATATCCATGTAGCACACCCTGTCATAGGCCTGACCTGTGACTCGGCAGGTCGTACCGGTCATGGATCCGATGGAACCGGGTTGGGTGGGTCGAAGGGTCGGCGGGTTTACGGGTTATGGTTAGGGTTGACCTAATTCGAACTGTGACCCGTCAGGTCAAAAAATTGTTTTTTTTTTTAAAAAGGCTATATTTGCGCGGAAAAAATTAATTTTTTTAAAAAGACCCAGTGGGTCACTTTAACCCGTCGACTCAACTTCTCTGCCTCACTTCCCGACCCGTCGGAGCCATGGACAGGCCTACCCTAACACATATATGAATACGGATAAGAGATTAAGGGGTGACACGGAAATATAACAACACTTAAAAAAACATTTTAAAAAAATGAATACATTAAAGAAATCAAAGATAAACTTCTATTTTAGATCTCGAACAATACTACTATTATTACTTTGATGAGTTTGTGAGCAAGTTTTATTCCAATACTAGTTATACTACCCGTCCGTTGTGCGCTTTCTTTATAATTATACTATGTATTTTTTATATTAAGTTTTTTTATTAAAGTGTTAAGGTTAAAATAGTTCCCTTGAAATATTTCAATGGAAGATTTCATCTAACTATAAACTAAAAGTGGTTATTTTATTTTATTTTACTTTTTTTTTTGATAAAAAAAAAATGGTTATTTTATTTCACCAAATAAAGTAGATTTTGTCTTCTTTTGGATCAATTTTTTAACTATTTAAAATCTCAATAAACCTTTAATAAAAAAATTAATTTTTTGATAATTGTTTATTTGTTTTATTCATTTTACTAAGTGACAGATATATTTGTACATAAGCAATCACAGAACCCTTAGGTTGGGACTCGAAACTAATGCTCGGAATTTAAATTGTATCCAAAATAAAAGATAGATTAATTTTTTATGTTCACTTTCTCACCCGTTGCTTAGGTAGGTACATGTAAATATATACTACGTATCTTTTAATAAGATGCTTTCCCACTTAACTGCTTTGTACATCACGAAATTTTAATTTGTCCTCAATCCTAGCTTTCGATATTAATTCATATAATATTTATATTAAATAAATCTCATTCACCGTCCCACATTATTTATTTTTATCAAATAAAAAAAATCAAAGTTTTAATATATTTTATAAGATAAAAAATTTCGGATTAGCTGTAATAAAAAAATAATATTTTAAAAAAAATTTGCCGGCATTAATAATATTTGATAGATTTATCTAATTAAAATATAATGTTATATTGAATATATTATTTTATCTAAAAAGATAAGTTTTTTACCCAACTATATTGGCTTATTAATTGATGTGGCTCAAAAAATAATATCATTTTAATCTAGAACATGACACGTATGCAAAAATAACACCATTTTAATCCGGAAAATGACACGTAGGCGAATCGCACCAGAGCCCGCTTCAGTCCTCTGTTTTAGTATTATATATATAGATAGATAGATAGATAGATAGATAGATATAGATATATAGATAAGGATTAGGAGTAGCATTTTAATAAAATTAAATAAGCAGAAAATTGAAATTAAAATCAATTAATACATTAAATAATATAGATTTAAACACAAAAATCTAAAGAAAGAGGGTCATTAGAGAAAGGACGAAAAAGTATTCAGAAGGGTTAGAGAAGTGTTAATTATCTTATTATTGATAAAGTGGTAATTCAACATTTCCATAACATTTTTTATCCGACAAAAGTTTTATGGTTGGTTCTTTTAAGGAAAATTAAAATTTTGAGTGATTTTTTTTATTAATTTGATAATTGTGGGTGATTTTGTGAAAACTCCATGTTTTAAGGGTGATTTTTTTTGTATTTTACCCTAAATTTTTTATACTCTAATCAAAACTTTGGGTTTTAAATATCTACGTACAACGCAATTAAGGCTGTGTCGATTACTCGTAAGGTACAAAAAATTCCTAAGCTTTTAGTTGGTTATGCAAGCCTATGGTTTTATCCAAGAGTATTCATGTCATATTTCATTCTACAATTTTCAAAAAGCTCCAAAAGTTTGATCTATAGCCTCATTTACCCTAATATTTTTCTAAGGCTACATTTGACAAAAGGGGTAGCTAATGGAGTAATTGAAGCTGATGAGATAGTTGGAGATGGTGGATTATTTATGTTAAGTATATGTTAATATGTTAATATATATGGTGTTTAGTAAACCTAACTGTTAGGGTAACTGATGAAAATTTGTGAGTAAAAAACAAAAAACTCTGTAAAGCTTGGGTGAATAATTATTGAAAAGCTTAGATTTCAAAAGCTAATTAACTAAAATATTATATTTATTTCATTTAAAACTATAAAATATCAAAATCGGTACCATAAGCTCTGGAAAGCTACTTACTATTGTCAAACCTAAACATCTCTAAATTTTATATCACAATATGTTTAACCACACATACCCACATTAAACTTAAAAATGTTAGAAATGTGTCGAGTTTGAGTTGAACCTAAATTTGGACTCTCGAACTTAAAAATGTACGTGTTCATATACTCGACTTATTTAGTATATGAACGAGCTTGATACGATCTTTTTTTCAAACATAAAACATTTCTACTTACTCATGATATAGTAACTTAAGTTTTTTCGAGAAATAAAACATTTCTATTTGCTCATGACATAATTATAATGAAAGTTTGATAAATTCCACAAAAATTTGACCTATTCGAACTTTTGAAATCGACTTGAATATCCAGTTAAATCAAGTTTAAAATTTTACTCATACTCAACTTACTTATTATATGAACAAGTCCGAGCCGAGCTCAAACTACTCAATAATAAAAACAATGCACAATCAAGAAGGCTCGTTGAAATATCACTAAAAAGTTACAAATGCTTAAACTACATATACATGTTATAGAATAGTGATATAAAGTGAAGAGGTGGTTATCCTTTCAGTCACTTTATTTTTTTAGTAGGGGAAATCATATAAGTCAACCTCACCTCATCATTTGGTCTTGTTTCTTCCAAACACTCACCTGATCATTTCCCACTTTCATCCCTCTCTTTCTTTTTTGCTTTCATCCTCTCAATCTCCCTTCCATTCTTTATGCTATATAAAGAGTCCTCTTTTATCATGGGATTCCCCTCCCCTCCACATATGGGAATTTAATTTTAAATCTTTGTTTTTTTTTTGTGTGTATGATTGATTTCATCCTCTAAGTATGAAGGTGCATCAGCAATTTGCACGTGCAATTTGGGATCTCCACCTCAATTACCACCACTCCCCCGCCACTCTCTCCGACCATAACCCCTCCAATCACCCCTGCAAACGCCTCCGCCCCCTCGCCCCCAAGCTCCTCCCCTCCGCCTCCGTCGACCTCAAGAGCTTCCTCCGACCCGACGTCGTCAAGAAAGACCATTCACCTCAGGTATACACCTTTTTAAATCACATTCTCCAAAATAGAGAAATAACATTTTAAAAAAAAAAGCCTTGAAAATTTTTCAAAATTATATATGTTGCAGGTGGAAACGACGTCGTCGCATCCGGGAGGGACGCGGTGGAACCCGGCGCAGGAGCAGATAGGGATACTGGAGATGCTGTACAGGGGAGGGATGAGGACGCCGAACGCGCAGCAGATCGAGCAGATCACGGCGCAGCTTAGCAAGTACGGCAAGATCGAGGGGAAGAACGTGTTCTACTGGTTCCAGAACCACAAGGCCCGCGAGCGACAGAAGCAGAAGCGGAGTCTCGTCGCCGTCGCCCCTTCTCCGTCTCCGTCTCGCTCCACGTCCGCCTCCTTCGCCTCCTCTACCGCCGTTAACACCTCCATCACTTTGAATTTTGATGCTTCCACCATGTCTAAGGTATGTATATATATGTATTTAGGGTTGTTTATCAATTAGCCCATTTTCATTAATTAATTAACTTACCTAATTAAAAATCCTTAATTACTATTCATCTGTTTATCAAAATACGTAATTTTAACTTCTTTCGCAAATTTTAAAAAATCCACAAATATACTATTCCCTCCGATCCAAAATAAGTGTCATTTGACTTTTCAACACGTATTTTAAGGAGTTAAAAACTATATAATATATTAACTTTTCTATCATTATTTTTTTATAATTTAATACTTATTACTGACAAATATTGAGTTATTAAGAAAAATTAATTAAAAAGTTGATATTTTATATAGTTTTTAGCTTCTTAAAATACATGCTAAAAAGTCAAACGACACTTATTTTGAATCGGACGGAGTATTATACCCTCATTTATTACACCATTTTTTTACTTTTTTAAAAACTATAACTAACAATCTTATAATCTATAAGAGCATTTTTGTAAAGGAGAAATGAAATTAAACTTAACAATTAACCCTCTAAAACAACCTATAATAGGAGTATTAAATTATGAATTATTGCATGAAAAAGTCAACAAATAAATTTCAAATGGATGTGTCTCTAAAGTCAAAAAGAAAAAAACTAAACTTATCAATTGAAGATAGTTATCTTAGTCTCCCGGCCAACGTATAAAACTTTAAAAAAATAATAATAACATTCATATATTTTTTTTTATAGAAGTACTAGCAATATATCAAAAAAAATTGCCCTTAGATGGATCATATATATCATAAGAATTTAAGTTTTTATGTAAGATGGTGAATTCAAAAATTACCATCATAAAAAATGATAATGGAAAAATATATTTGACACTTTTGGTTTGAATGGGTAAAATGCAGGAGGAAGTAGGGAGAGAGGAGCAAGGGTCAGGCAAGAGGAAGTGCAGGACATGGCCGCCGTTGGCCGATTCCTTATCGCCGGGAGAGATTACATATCGTAAGAGTAGTGTTAATATGAACAGCGAAACCGACGAGGAAGAGGACGACGACGAAGAGATGGGTAACAAAAGGACTCTGGAGCTCTTCCCATTGCACCCAGAAGGTAGGTTGATGATGGGTGTTTGTACTGATTAAATTAGCTGTTAATTGTAACTTTTTTTTTAACTGATCATTCAACCTTGATCAGTTGAGAGAGCTAGGGTTAAGTTTCTTTTTAATTGTGAGGTAATTTAATTTGGGGGTTGAATATGGTAGCTTTTCTTTCTTCTTTTTCCTCCTTTGATGAGCTTATAAAATTAAGTTCTTTGGTTTTAAATTTGTAATGGAAAAAGAAGAAGGAGAAGGTGTTGGTTAATTAATTAGTAGTAAAAATAAGTAATTAATTTTGAATTGTGTTCAATTCGGAGATTTGTTGGTTCGATCGATCTCCTCCTTAATTACCCATAGCTCTCTCCCACTGTAAGTTCCTTGGTTAATGCTAGTATTAATTTACCTTGTCAAGTCAGCATCAATGAAGAGAATTAAATATTGTCGACGTCGGCAATATATATATATTGTGGCTATTTACCGTTATTTACCGCGTCTTAAATAAGCTATTTATTTCTGTACATTACTCTCTGATCTAAAATAAATTCGGAGTGTACTCCTCATTATTTACTCTTCTATGCCTATTTTAAGATTGATAAAAGTTATGCCTCATTTGGTTAATCAATCAAAAACTAGTAGTTCAAAATTCCAAAAAAAGTAGGATAAATTCATGTGTTTGGTTTATAGAAAAATACAAGAATTCGATTAGGAATTTCAATTCATTTAAATTGGAGAAGGTTCACTTATTTAAGAGGGACTAAGTAAGTTCAACTTACGCTTTTTTTCATGTAATCAACCAAACGATCCCATATATATAAAAAAACGATTAATGAAATGTTGATATGTATAGAATTAATCAAAAAGCCAAATATTGATTAATATCTATAGAAGAGAATACCTAATTTTTTAATTTCAAATTATTTTGTGTAATTATCCATAATTGTTTACCATGATCCAAAGGAAGTGCTTATATGCTAAGACTTATATATACTGTGTTTTAAAGATGTGATCTCATTCCAAATCGATCATACAAATAAGTTAAAAGTTCAGTGTATATAAGGTCAGTGCACTACTTTTTCCATAACCAGTTATTTAGAATGAAACTTTACTGAGTTTATATTCTGTAATCTTAGAAAATATGTACTCATACATATCAGACGGACATACCAGATTTTACGAGGCGCTCTTTTGACTTTTTACATAGCAACATTATGGAGAGACAAGTTAGGAGGTAGTAGCAACTAGCAATTAGTATGAGCTATATAGGTGTAAAAGAGGATGTGAAGTGAAAGGAAGAAAACAAGGCACAAAAGGTACCTATCTAGCTAGCATATACATGTATACACAGAAGTCCAAGCATACAAAACTCTACATCTTTTAGTTTGGCTGGCCATTCCCCCACCCCTGTTTTATGTCTCCTTTTTTCAGGAGGCTTCAAGGAATTAAATCACATCACTATACACAGGGGCGGACCAAAAGATATTTGAAACAAGAGTGTTGCCTAGCTCAAGTGGTAAAGGAAGGAGAACCAAAAGGTATTAGGTTCAAATCTCAAATGCTTCACTTTTTATTTCTTTTACTATTTCATTAATTCTTCTTCATTTCTATCTATATTTTTTTTGTTTCTATCAACTATTTCATTCAAAAAATGTCATATTTATGTTTTACTATATCATTAATTCTTTTTTAGTTCTCTCTATATTTTTTTTGTTTCTATCGACTATTTCATTAAAAAAAATGTCATATTTATATTTAAATTAAAAAAAATCACAATTTTAGTGTTTTTTCATTAAGAAAATGTCATATTAATGTTTTACTATATCATTAAATATTCTTCTTGATTTCTCTCTGTATTTTTTTTGTTTCTATCAACTATTTCATTGAAAAAAATATTTTATTTATATTTAAATTAAAAAATCACAATTTTAGTGTTTTTTCAATATTTTCTTAGAAAAACTATTCTTAATAAGTATACACAAAAAAAAAATATTTCACGAATTTTTTTTAGCACCCCGGAAATAAATCCTGGCTCCGCCACAACCTATACTCCCTCCTGTGCGACTCCCAGAGATCACTCAGTAGTACTAGTACGTCTAGTTTAGTTATACGTGGGTCCTACTCTAATTTGGCGGGAAAATTCTTAATTCCATATAAAAACAAAAGTGCTTTTATTTTGAAGCGGTTAACCTGTAGATGTATAATAGATGTGTAAAAGAAATTTACGAAATCTCCACAAATCTTCATTCCCCAAATCAAAAGGGGAATAAGAGAGTCTACCCAGTACCCACCCATCGATCCCCACCAGCCACTAGCACTAACTCTTTCTCTCTCTCATACCCACCTCTCAAAACGCAATCTCTAAGTAATGCTCCTAATCGAACGTTGTTCACAGGTGACTTGCCTTTGCACCTCTCAGCTCTCAAAAGAGTGTTGTTATATACACCACAAATTAATCACCTCTTGTAAATCTACGTTCAATCCAACATGATTCACGTTTAATTAGACGTGATATAATTTATAAATAATGATGTTTCTAATCGTCTTTAGGAAGACAATTAGTCCATGTCTAATACAATGCTGCTTCGCGTTAAAAGGAACGTGTGGTTTGTGATGAATATAGTTTTCGCGAATACAAATTAATGTTTTTTTTAAAAAGGAAATTCAAAATACTATGCAACATGCCACTCGATAAATCGAGAGTCCAATATAACAATGACAGACAGACATAATGTCATACAAACAATCAAACAATTAAGCAATATGAAAAACAACAACAAAGTAGAAAACGCAAAAAAAAAAAAAACACTAGGGTGATGAAGAAGCATTGACGTAGACGGGCAATGTCAGACTAAGCATATTGTGAGAATTTTCTTCTGTCAATTTACAATTCTTGGGAACAAAATATAGAAAACTATTGTAAGATTTTAGAATCGATCATCAATGAGAAAAAACAAAATAACTTTTAACCTCTTAATAAAGATAGCTAGCCTTTCTCTTCCCTCTTTTCCTTTCTTTCTTTGTGGAATTTTAGCTTTAAAGTTAGGATAATATGTTATGCGAATATATCATAACATATTATCCTAATTTTGACTGTACATATATGTACAATACAATTGTGTAAAACACTAGCTCGATCTGAACTATTTTGTACATTCACTAATATTTCAAATCAAATCATGATTAAGACAGTAGGTATGTTCGACGGGCTAGAAGAAAGGTCATTCAATCAATATAGTAGCATATTTTACTACATTTTAAAATGTAATTAGTTAAAAGTAACATATCGATCAACGTCACGTACATTACCCTAATGGCTGCAATTAAGGTTGATTTTCTTCCATATAATCTTAACATTTGGACTAAAAAATCTCTTTGTTGCCAATTTTAGATTAAAAAAATATGTTTTTTTTTGTTGAGTTGGTGTCAAATATGCTTAAATACACCTTGGATCCATAGTGTTTTACAAAAACTATGTAGACAAAGTTGGAAAAATCTTAATCACTTATTTTAAAATCAACGGTTAAAAAATATCCCTCCTTTTCCTCAATCACTAACCTTTTTTTTTTTTTTTTTAATAAGAGGAGTGGTTAAACTCCACAGGATCCAAATGATTTCTCACTTATTTATCTGGCATCTTACTATAAATCTTCCACCAAACAAAACTGTTTTTACCGTTATGGATGTTTTGGGCCAGACCCATATATTAAGGGCTGCAAGCCTATAAACAAATCCAGCCCAAAATGAATAAAATAAGAAGGGCCCATCGCTTGGGGGTGGGTGATTTTTTTCACCTTGAGAATTTGGATACATTTGCCCACAATAACTATAGAGGTTGAAAGTGCCCAAACTCAATCAAATGCTTTTGAAATCTAAAAGAGGTTAAATCTGAAGTAACATGAAACAAATCCAATTCGATTTGTATTATTACGCAATCCAACTTGAACGATCTGAAAATAACTCCTCATGTTCTTGATCTAATTGTTTTCTTTTGCTCGTTTAGTGAGAATATGTATATCTCGACTTCAAAACTCTACTTTATACTATAAGAGTCGCTCAATTGTCCTTGTTGTTGTGGATGTATCCTACTTAAATTTCATGTTACAAAGTGTTGTAACGAGAACGATTAACAAACAAACGGGTAGAAGAAGCAAATTTGTATTATGGAGGTGAAGAACATATAAGAGTTACAAGGATCGACATTTCATGAGTATTTATAGACGCCCGTAAACCCCGAATCGTAAACCCAAAACATACATATGATAAACCCGTTAACAATAAATATAGGTTAAATAGCATACCGTTAGGAGCTCCGCCCCCGAACCGACGAACCCCTATGTATCACCGGTCAACGACTGATCCAAAGCATACTATTATCCTAACACAAAGTTACCTTGTTCTCTCGAGTAGTAGTAGACCATAAAAGAATCAACCGTCTGGACAGATCTGACCGTCAATTTCACACAGAGTTCAATCAACGGCTTAGATTGTTTCCGTGTAAAAAGCTAGGGTTTCGGTCGAAACGAAATAAGCGGTATATAAGAGAAACAGTTTACTCTTCGCCGGTTGCGGTGCAGTTGCCTCTGCCCTCCCCCACAAAAAAATTCCAATCTCTCTCTCCTCTCTCCCTCGCCATTTTTTGCCGTCACCGTTGTCTGGTTCTCCGGTGACTCTATCTTTCATCTATTTCTCAAATTACCTCACAAAATCTGAAAAAAACTTCGAAACCCTAGCTGTACTATTTGTATTATCATCAACTGTGTTCGTTTTTGGTGCGGAGTTTCGATTTGTATCTCTCTTAGGGTTTTCAGATCAGCTTCTGTAATAATCAAAGAGGAGAGGGAGCCAAAAATTCCAAAAAAAAAAGTAGAAATTATCAAATCAAAAAACTTGAAAAAAGAGGGATTTTTGGAGATGGCTCAGGTGCAGGTTCAGCCTCAGGCTCCATCGGCAACTAACGGTGTCGCAGCAGCAGCAGCACCTGCAGCGGCTGCTCCGGGATCGAGTCCGTTTGTGACGACGTCGCTGTACGTCGGAGACCTTGACTTCAATGTGAACGATTCGCAGCTGTACGATCTGTTTAACCAGATTGGACAGGTCGTCTCTGTTAGGGTTTGTAGAGACTTGACCACTCGCCGATCTCTTGGCTATGGTTATGTCAACTTCAGCAACCCACAGGATGGTGAGTTTAAAGCCCTATTATGAATTTGCTATTTTTCGATTGTATTCTCTGCATGTATATTAACTCGTGTGCTTTCGTTCTTGCCATAGTTCTTTGTCTGTGAGTTTTGTAATTGTATTTGAAGCCGTGCTTGTTTGTTGTCGAAACGGCTAGGAGGGATCTCACTCCTATAGATGATTTGTTATTATAAGAATTAACTATATAGGATGGGAATGGTGGAACTAAGCATTTGAAATGTCTCCTGTTGATGCTAAATTATGACCTCTAATTGCAAATAGCTCCGCTCTGGTTATAGAGTGTTTGAATTTTGATTCAGCTTGTGGTGATGGAAACTTAAAAGCTTAGCATCTCAGTATCTCAAGAGTTCTGCTTCCTTAAAAATTTTAGAATATTAAAGATTACTGTAGCTGATGTACTACATGCTTTATGATTAACTGTTAACTTCATTTATGAAAATTGTAAACTTATTATGAACGGGCTAGGTTTCTGCAATATCATGACCATATCCAGCATTAATCAATTTTCTGTTATGATACATGATTGAAAAACCAATGCTACCTTCTATTTTAACCATGGTCTATTATTTCAGCTGCAAGAGCACTGGATGTCTTGAACTTTACTCCACTTAATGGGAAGCACATTCGGGTCATGTACTCACACAGGGACCCTAGTGTTCGCAAGAGTGGTGCTGGAAATATCTTTATTAAGGTGTGGATTAGGTCCTTTGCTCTTATGCATGTGCTATGGTTTTTGAGTAGGCTTTGTGATTTTTTTTGCTGCTAACAGAACCCTGTCTTTCATGCTTTAAATTATATTTACAACTATTCCGTTATTTCATTTGAAAATAGCTCATGCTTATGTCTGTTGTTTACTTCAAACTTGCAGAATTTGGACAAGTCTATTGATCACAAAGCGCTGCATGATACTTTCTCCTCTTTTGGTAACATCCTCTCATGCAAGATAGCAACAGATCCTACTGGGCAGTCTAAGGGATATGGGTTTGTTCAGTTCGAACATGAAGAGTCAGCTCAGAATGCAATTGATAAACTCAATGGCATGCTTATCAATGACAAGCAAGTTTATGTTGGACCTTTCCTCCGTAAGCAAGAGAGGGATATTGTAGCTAACAAAACCAAGTTTAATAATGTTTATGTGAAGAATCTTGCTGAAAATACTGATGAAGAGGCCTTGAAGAAAATATTTGGTGACTTTGGCACCACGACTAGTGTTGTAGTGATGAGAGATGGAGATGGGAAATCCAGAGGTTTTGGTTTTGTCAACTTCGAAAATGCAGATGATGCTGCAAACGCAGTTGACGCATTGAATGGACAGACAGTCGATGACAAAGAGTGGTTTGTAGGAAGAGCTCAAAAGAAGACTGAAAGGGAGCAAGAATTGAAGGAGAAATTTGAGAAGAGTATGAAAGAAGCTGCTGACAAATTTCAGGGTGCTAACCTCTATGTTAAGAATTTGGATGACAGCATTGATGATGAAAAACTAAAAGAGTTGTTTGCTGATTATGGTAGAATCACCTCCTGCAAGGTTTGTAGATGTCAAAGTTGAATTAATTCTTGCCAACTACCGTGTACTTCACCTTCTGTGCATTTATATAATGTTTACTTTTAATAATCAGATCATGCGGGACCCCAGTGGAGTAAGCAAGGGCTCAGGCTTTGTTGCATTTTCAACTCCAGAGGAAGCTTCTCGAGCTGTGAGTAGTTTTTGTGAAGTATAATACATCAATAATACTATTCGTTTATACTGTGACATGTTTTCCTATTTTTTTTATACCATGTCTCTTCAGCTTGCGGAAATGAATGGTAAAATGATTGTGAGCAAGCCTTTGTATGTTGCCCTTGCTCAGCGTAAGGAGGATAGAAGAGCTAGGTTACAGGTATGTTTCTGAATGACACAGTGACGTTTTTTGTTTGGAAGATTGCACTTTGATTTCTCTGTACAATGACAAGTTGAATGTGGTTCAGAATGTGATATGATTGTGCATCTTTCCTCTTTAAGAATTTGAACAAAATCTCCTAATCATCCTCATTTGGGCAGGCACAGTTTTCTCAGATGAGGCCAGTTGCAATGGCACCTTCAGTGACTCCGCGTTTGCCAATGTTTCCACCTGGTGCTCCCGGTATGGGTCAACAAGTATTTTACGGACAAGCTCCTCCAATGATGCCTCCCCAGGTGAGAGGCTTTTTCCTTCATTCATGTGTTTCATGGACTTTTCTTGCATTGTAATTGTACTATATTCCTCCTTTTGGTCCCTCTAGAGTCTTCAGCGCTTGATCCTTCTACTTTTATCTGTATATAGTCCTGATGAATGATTATTATAATCTATATGTCAACATTGTATGTTGCTTCATATTCCCCTTGTCTATAGGCTGGGTTTGGCTATCAGCAACAACTTGTTCCAGGAATGAGGCCCGGAGCTGCGCCAATGCCCAATTTCTTCTTACCTATGGTTCAGCCTGGCCAACAAGGTCAGCGCCCTGGGGGTAGACGTGGAGCTGGTCCCATGCAACCTCCAGTCCCCATGATGCAGCCACAGCAGGTTGGTTATACTGTCTGCAGATTAATTGCTTTGTTGCTGAATCCTTGATTGCTGAAATCTTGGTTGTACTTTTTCAGATGCTTCCCAGGGGACGTGTCTACCGTTACCCTCCTGGACGCAACATGCAGGATGCTCCAATGCATGGAGGTCCAGGTAGCATGATACCGTCTTATGACATGGGAGGTATGCAAATGCGTGATGGTGGTGCTCCTACACAACCCCCCATGTCCCTTTCTGCTTTGGCTACTGCTCTTGCAAACTCGCCACCGGATCAGCAGAGGACGGTATGTGAATCAAACTGAATGGAGAATGTTCTCTCATTTGCATGATATGCTTTTGGGTTATTTTAGTTCTGATATTACCAATTGTGTGAATCGGTTGCAGATGCTTGGCGAAAGTCTGTACCCACTGGTGGATGCAATTGAGCACAACAATGCAGCCAAAGTGACTGGTATGCTGTTGGAGATGGACCAGACGGAAGTGCTGCATCTGCTGGAGTCGCCCGAGGCCCTGAAGTCAAAGGTAGCCGAGGCCATGGATGTTCTGAGGAATGTGGCACAGCAGCAGCAGGCCACAAGCCCAGCTGACCAGCTTGCGTCACTGTCTCTCAGCGACAACCTCGTCTCTTGAAGGTGCTTCTTGATTTCCTGCCTTTTCTATGCTTTCTTGTGTTTTCGGATTTTATTGGTCAGACATCATCATCACTGTTTCTCTTTGGGGTTGCTTATTTCTGAAGAATTTTTGAAGCTTGTTCTGTTAATTTCGTTCTGACTGTTATTTATGAATGTTATTGGACTTACGTGCTCTTTATTTTCGATTCTTGAACTTTGTTCTGTTACTCTCTGGCTTTGGTAGATTTTGAAAAAAAATGTACCTTTGAGGTTTTCATTCCAATGGGAGATGCTGTGGAAACTGAATCTTTTCTAATGCAGACATGTCCACTGGAATGAAAACCAGAGGCTACATGGGAGATTGAATTTGAATTATTAGATTTTCTAAAAGGACTGATACAGTGAATAATGCCTTTAGTATTAAAAACGGTTTCCTAAAACCATGTTAGAACTTTCATTTTGAAATATTTCCCTACATTTAAATATTTTAGCATTTTTTAGTTGCATATTCTCAAGTTTTATACAAATTTTTTAGAACAAAAAAAAGGAGTTTTATTTATAAACTCCTGCTAATTAAAAGAACTATTCACTGTATCAGTCTTGGAAAATCTAATGCTTCAAATTCTTACCAACACTTGGTTGAATTTGGTGCGCGGGGATGACATTATAAAAAGAATTGAAGTTAGCTTTTATCTTCACATTTTAAAAGTTGTTAGTGTTTTTTTCACACAAATCAACCACAAAATAATTTGGGTTCATTGTTCCCAAAATAATTTGGCATTGGATAGAGACCATTGGAGGAGGTCCATTCGGGCTTCTGACGTTTAGTAGCGTTTTGTAGTTCTAGGCTGGGTGTTTTGTTCTATTGTTGTTGCATCTTTTCAGCCTTTCTCGCTGCCTCTTCTTGCCTCTTTTCAACTATTTACCATGCTACCATGGGATTTATATGTCTATTGTTTTGGGTCTATCGGAAACACTCTCGATTTGTTCGGGGAAAGAGTGCATACATCCTGACCCCCAGACCCTGCGAAAATCTTTGTTCATGGACCCTGTTGGGGTTCGATGGTAATATGGTATTAGAGTGAGTGGCTAAAGGGAGGTTTCGATTCGATTTCTGTATTATTTCTTTGGGTGAAAAATCGAGTGGTTATCCTCGTTATTAAAAAATAGTAATAATAATAATAATAATAATAATAATATATTTATCTGTCTGTATTATTTCTTTGGGTGAAAAAATCAAGTGATTGGTTATCCTCGTTATCAAAAAGATAGTAATAATAATAATATATTTAGAAAAAATCATTTTTGTAAAAAAATCTAGCCCAAATCGAAGGAACTGAAAGCAAAGTATTGAAAATGCCCATTGTAACGTAAAAACCTTGCCCATGGTATTTTATTATGATTGCTTCTTGTATTTATATCTTCCTCTCCATCTTATTTTCCACAACCTGCAACTCAAAAGCATTGAATTTACCATGGCCACTTCACCCACCCTTCAGCAGATCTCAGAGTGCTTCATCAAACCAAAGCACATCACTAATGAAATTGTCCACTTAACAACATGGGACCTCTATGAGATCTCTGTTCAATACATTCAAAAAGGCCTTTTGTTCACCAAAACCCTAATCCCAATCCCCATAGAAACTCTATTGGAGAAGCTCAAGGACTCTCTATCAATAGCCCTATGCCACTTTTACTCCCTAGCAGGGCAGTTTGAGACACAAGTAGATGAAGAAAATCACACTAGCTTGATCTTTATTGACTGCAATAAGGGTCCCGGAGCTAAGTTCATCCATGCTACACTCGACGTAGCCATATCCGACATCCTTTCAACAACCTACCGACCTGAAGTGGTTAAGTTGTTGTTTGACCACAATGATGCACTCAACCATGATGGTCATACTAGGTCGCTATTGACGGTTCAAGTCACCGAGCTTATCGATGGTGTGTTTATCGCGTGCTCCATTAATCACGCTTGTGTTGATGGGGCGTCGTTTTGGCATTTTGTCAGCACCTTTTCGGAGATCTTCATGGCTGACGGAGATGAGAAGACTCCGATCTCAAGGCCACCGGTTTACAAACCTTGGTTTCTTGATGGGTCCGAACCAGTCAAGCTCCCTTATACCAAGCCCGAAGAGTTCATGAATCGATACGAGATCCCAACGTACAAGGAGAGGGTTTTTCATTTCTCGGCTAGCTCAATCGCAAAGCTCAAGGCTAAGGCGAACTCAGACTGTGGAACTACGAATAGGATCTCGTCGTTCCAGGCCTTGGCCGCTCTTACATGGAGATGCATCACAAGAGCACGATCATTGCCCGACGATAAGCACACAAGATGTGGCCTGGCGATCAATAATAGAGGAAGGCTAAGCCCTCCTTTGCCCCAAGATTACTTTGGGAACTCGTTGGATTTAATCCCGGTGATCGTTACAGCTGGCGAGCTTTTGCGACGAAGCCTGGGATGGGCAGCAATGTTGTTGAATGAAGTAGTAGTGAGCCACACTGACAAGAAGGTGAGGGCTATAGTTAAGAGATGGATGGAACATCCATGGATTCTCCCGGTTGGGGCTCATCCGGACCCATCCACCGTCTTTTTCGGGAGCTCACCTAGATTCGACATGTATGGGCCTGAGTTCGGGATGGGGAAGGCATTGGCGGTTGTTAACGGAAAGGGAGGCTACTTCGACGGGAAGGTGACATGTTCACCGGGGCGCGACGAGGAAGGAAGTGTGGACATGGAGGTGCGCCTTTATGCTGACTCTATGAGTGCTCTTGAACGGGATGATGAATTTGTTGAGTTTGTTTCATTGTTTGTGTGAATTGATCAATACATTTGGTCACTTAGGCGCACACAACTTCCAAACTATAAGTTTCTTATCATCCATGTTAGTACAATAAAATACTGAGCTCATATCTTAGAGATGGTAAATGGAAAAAATACTCTGCTAAGCAGAATTCGTGAAAAGTACCAATATATATATATATATATATATATATATATATATATATATATATATATATATATATATAGTGTATGGATCATTTGTGCACATGTCTTAGGGTGTGCACTGTGCACAAATATTATTCGGTGAAATGTGAAACACTATTCGGTGAAATTTGAAGCATTATTCGGTGAAATGTGAGTATTGTTTAGGGGAATGTGAAACATTATTTGGTGAAATTTGAAACATTTAGTATAAATTGTAAGTATTATTTAGAGAATTGAGGTTTCTTTTATTTTAAATGGATGAATAAAAAAATAAACATTATTCGATAGAATGTTATAAATTATTCAGTGAAATTGAGACGTTTTCATCTGAACTAAATGGAAAAAAAACATAACAATATTCGGTAGAATGTTTCACATTTCACCGAATAATGCTTCAAATTTCACCGAATAATGTTTCACATTTCATCGAATAATATTTGTGCATAGTGCACACCGTAAGGGGTGTGCACACCCGAACCACACCCTATATATATAATTTTTTTTAATGACGAGAAGCCCCCAATTGATGATAAACTCTGGATGCATGATCAAGCTGGCAAGAGCCATGAACCAAGTAAATCGGCTTGTGTTGATCGGCTCAACTCCACGGTAAGATGCGAGGTGAGACTTGTATTTTCACGGTAAATTCCGAATACATAATCTATCTAACAAGAGTAATGAATCGAGTAAATTGGTTTAGCTCGATGATAAGAAGCGAGGTGAAACTTGAATTTTCACCCAAGTAATAAATCAAAAGACAAAAAAAAAAACATATGGATTTGCATAAAAAAGATAATATTATAATTATTTATTCTATAATAATTTTATTTTTTAAACTAACTAATTAATAAGGGAATTTTGGTCACTAAAATGAAATTTCATAAATAAAAATTATATTCCATCCGTTCGGAAATAAATGATGTTTGACTTTTGTGCACGTAGTTTTAGGAGCTAAAAACTATATAAAGTCTTATTTATTTTAATTAATTTTTTTCGCAATTTAATACTACTTATTACTAATAGAAACAATATTAAACTATGAAAAAAATTAATTAAAATAAATAAGATTTTATATAGTTTTTAGCTCCTAAAACTACGTGCACAAAAGTCAAACATCATTTATTTCCGAACGGAGGGAGTAACATTTAGTTGAAAAATTAAAGTTGGTGGTTTAGTTGAATGGATTATATTATTTAAAGGGTTTTTTTATTATTTTTTATAAAAAAAAATAAGCTTTTTATTTAAAAAGTCCATTATATAAGGTTTCTTTTTAAATAAAAATCATGGCATTTCAGTTATAGATATAAAATATCACCGAAAAATTAAAATATATTTGGCCGGAAATAAATGTTTGTTTGACAGTTGAATTGATTATAGTATATATAAGGTGTTTTTGTTTTTAAAAAATTAAAAGGTGTTTCGTTTAAAAAAAAAGAAAAAAAAGGCGTATTATATAAGATGTGTTAGAATAAAAAAACATTTTTTTGATCGAAATATTAGATTTACTAAAAATACTTAGATACAGTATAATAGTTTTTTTTATTAAAATTCTAAAATGAACATTTGACTTTTTCGTTTTATTTAATTAGTTTGTAACAATGAATTAAAGGAAATATAATTCAAAGCAAACTAGTATTTAAATCCTACTCTCTCCATCACATTTCCTACAATTGAAAGCATTGCATTTTCCATAGATCAACAAGGCATAAATAAACTCATTTTCAATGGCCATTTCACCCACCTTTAGGCATATTTCAGAGTGCTTCATCAAACCAAAGCACATTCCCACCAATGGAGTTGTCCATTTGACAACATGGGACCTCTCCATGATCTCTACTCAATACATCCAAAAAGGCCTCTTGTTCACTAAAACCCTAATGCCCATAGAAACCCTCTTGGAGAAGCTCAAGCACTCTTTATCTATAGCCCTTGTCCACTTCCCCTCACTCGCGGGGCGGTTCGAGACACAAGTAGATGAAGAAAACCACACTAGCTTGATCTTTATTGACTGCAATAAGGGCCCCGGAGCTAAGTTCATCCATGCCACACTCGACGTAGCCATGTCCGACATCCTTTCAACGACCTACCGACCTGAAGAGGCCAACTTGTTGTTCGATCACAACGATGCATTCAATCATGATGGTCATACTATTTCCCTATTGACGATTCAAGTCACCGAGCTTATTGATGGTGTGTTTATCGCTTGCTCCATGAATCACGCTTGTGTTGATGGGGCGTCGTTTTGGCATTTTGTCAGCACCTTTTCGGAGATCTTCATTGCTGACGGAGATGACAAGACTCCGATCTTAAGGCCACCGGTTTACAACCCATGGTTTCTTGATGGGTCCGGGCCAGTCAAGCTCCCTTATACCAAGCCCGAAGAGTTCATGAAACGACACGAGATCCCATCGTACAAGGAGAGGGTTTTCCATTTCTCGGCTAGGTCAATCGCAAAGCTCAAGGCTAAGGCGAACTCAGACTGTGGAACTACGAATAAGATCTCGTCGTTCCAGGCCTTGGCCGCTCTCACATGGAGATGCATCACAAGAGCACGATCATTGCCCGACGATAAGAACACGAAATGTTGCCTATCGATCAATAATAGAGAAAGGCTAATCCCTCCTTTGCCCCAAGAGTACTTCGGGAACTCGGTTGATTTATACCCCACCATCGTTACATCCGGCGAGCTCTTGCGACAAAGCCTCGGATGGGCCGCAATGTTGTTGAACGAAGTTGTAGTGAGCCACACCGACGCCAAGGTGAGGGCAACGGTTGCAGGATGGATGAAGGATCCGTACATTCCCCCGCGTGAGCATCATCCGGACCCTTGCATTGTCGTGTTTGGGAGCTCACCGAGGTTCGATATGTACGGGCCTGAGTTCGGGATGGGGAAAGCATTGGCGGTTGTTAACGGCAAGGGCTGCAACTTCGCCGGGAAGGTGACGTGCTCACCGGGACGCGACGACGAAGGAAGTGTGGACATGGAAGTTCGCCTTTATGTTGATTCTATGAGTGCCCTTGAGCGGGATGATGAATTTGTTGAGTTTGTATTATAATGCAATATTATACATTATAAATCATAATGCGTCGCTATAGATACTTTACAATTAATCAATACGAATAAGTTTTTTATCACCAATAATTGTATGGCATAAGAAGGCCATAACAAACACACACATTATAAATCATATAATGCAATATTATTCATTTTTATGTCATGTTTTGGCTGTTTTATTTCTCAAGAAACTATAACAAACACAAACAAGAAACTTGAATCTCAATTGAGAGTGGTTGATTGTCTCATTTGTATAAGCACCCTTATTTTGATTGATAGAAATTTTAAATTTCTGTGTTAGCCTATATGAGAGTGGAACTCACATCTTTATATAGTAAGGGGTTTGTGTTTGACAACAGGTTTAGCAGGTTTTCGGGGGGGGGGAGGTGGGAACCTACAACCAGGTGTTTGGTGGGAGGTGTGGACAGGGGGTCAGGAGGTGCGGTTGGGTGTTTTTTCCCCTGAAATTGAAACCTTGAGCCTCCAAGATTCGGGAGGTTTTGCTCGAGATTTGTTCCACATTGCCCTTCAATTCATCTTCCTCCTACCTCAGTTGTGGCCCGGTCGAGCCATCATAGCCACCCCTAACCACCTCCCATTCCGAGTTCGACATGCACGAGCCGGACGATGGCGGCGGCGGACGCGCGTGTGGGTGCCCCATCTCCTTCTCTACCTCTCAATGTATGTAATGGAAGAGTCTTCTTAAAAACCCTTTAGGATACCCTTGAACTTTCCATGTGAGATGTGGGAAATCCAAAAGGCACCTTAAAACCACATTCTCTAAGCATTAACTCCAACATTGATCACGTCAAACGTTAAATATACCTTGAATCAGACAGTTGACTAGTAATCACCAGGCGAGGGTCTCGCTGATTGGTATTCTATGTTTTCTATTTCATAGGTTTTATCAATATATAATATTAAAACAGAGACGTGGAAATCTTATGCCTTATATTTTGTATAATCTAGAAACCCTATTTCTAGATTAGCCAACACATTATTGATGAATGATGAACTACATACATTAGTGTGTTCTTATTGTTCGTGTTCACAAATCTTTCCGGTCTATTAGTAGACAAAAGCTATTCCTGCAACCTATTCAGATCAAATTTCATAATCCTAAATTCAAATCAACCTAGCTCGTGAAGGGAAGAGCTTTCTCCATTTCAGGGACCAACAAGATTAGGGCAAAAATATATATAAATTCCTCCCTTAATTGAAGGGTAGCTAGGAGGCAATCTTGGAAATATATCTCTATTTTACTTTCATCATCGTCCATGGGTTTGATGCCCCACTAATTTTTTAAGCTTTACCATTATCACTAGCACAAACAAACGGGCCTAAATCTAAGGGTTTCATTTGCTTGTTGTGTGTCCACAAAACACAATCATATTTACTAAAAAAATTCAGCAACACCCACCCACCAATTTTGACAATTTTGCTTTGAATGGTAGGTCATTTGCTATATATATATATATATATGATAAATCTTGTGTAAGCAGCCCTTACGTTGTAATTTGTGAGCAAATCTGGAGCATCCGATTAAGAAGATCAAATGACTGAGATTAAAAATAACTTGTGAACCGTGACATTATTCATATGTATCATGTCATTATTCGTATGTACATACATATGAATAATCCTCTGGTGCCTAGAAATAATTACACTTGTTGGTACATACGAATAATTACATTATTATGAACGAATAATTGTTTGGTACCTACGAATAATTTCACCGCTTAAAAATTACACCGTAAAGGCTGCTTACACGGGATCCAACCTCTCTATATATATATATTACACAAGGCAAGGATTCGAAATACCATACACTACCCGTGTCAGGTAAGTTGAGAGGTCGAAAGAATCGACAGACAAACTAACCGTTATGATACAAGCAAAACAAAGGCATAAAAGAAAAAAGCGAGGATCCGAACCCTAGTCGAAATATAACCTCACTAAGTCAAGCACACAAAAAGTCGAGGAAGACTTCGATCAAGATGAAATTGTGAATAGCAAGAACTCGGAGAAATCAATGAAACTTCCACGATGCATGTCTCGTCGCCGGAAAGACGGGAGTAGAAATCCTTCACTGGCAACCCTCAACTCGAGTATCATTAAAAGGCAACATTTTTTTGGTAGAGAAAAAAAGGCAACATTTCTTAATTAGCACTTTTTTTTCCAAATGCAAAAACAGTGGGGAAGGTATAAAGGGAAAATAAAAATAAACCCTAAAAAAATTCAATCTTGTAAATTGTCATTTTTTTTTGTTTATGATTAACATTCTAATTAAAAAAAAGGTTTAGATTAGCTAATATTTAAAGATTATACTCTTATCTATGTCATGTCATTTTTCCTTCATTCTTTTTGGCATGAGATACCACATTTCCAATGGGATGGCATGGATTCACACACTTTGTATAAAACCATTCAGATTATGAAGATGCCCATTTCCACTCGCTTCAGATATATACACCACAAATCAGCACGTTAATTATAACGTGCATGCACGTAAAAAAAGACGTGCAAGCACGTCGTAATTAACGTGCAAGGTGGATACACCCTAAGTGCGTGCCTACGTGCAAGCACGTAATTTTTTTTAAAAAAAAAACGTGCTTGCACGTCAAAAAGGACGTGCAGTATTGCACGTCGTTTTCGACGTGCATACACGTCTTCTAAAATTGAAGGCAACGTGCCCCTTCGTCTCCATTGCGTATTTAGAGCAAGAGAGAGTCGCCGACGACGATGAGAGAGAGAGAGATATTCAGAGAGAGAGAGAGATCGAGACAGAGAGAGAGAGATTCAGAGAGAGAGATCGAGACAAAGAGAGAAGAGATGGAGGCGGAGATGGAGTTAGTGGAGGCAGCGGAGGTGGTGGTGGTGCCAGTGGAGGCGGAGGGTGGTGGTGCGGAGGCAGTGGTGGGGTGGTGGAGCAGATGGAGACTGCGGAGGGTGGTGGTGGCGCTGGTGGTGGGGCGGTGGCGGAGATGGAGCCTGCGGAGGGTGGTGGTGGCGGTGGTGGTGGGGCTGTGCCGGAGATGGAGATGGTGGAGGGTGGTGGCGGCGGTGGTGGTGGGGCTTTGCCGGAGATGGAGATGGTGGAGGGTGGTGGTGGTGGAGCGGTGGCAGAGGTGGCGAATCTGGTGGAGGAGGCGCCGGTGGCGGAGGTGGTGGTTCCGGCGTCGGATCCCGAGATAGCGATGCATCCCCTATTACCGCCGCGGAAGCGGCGTAATATGGAGGTTTCTCCTGTCCCGACCCCACCGGTATGTTATTTGAATTATTTATTTAATTTGATAGTAATAGTTTTATAGTTTTATAATATAGTTTGATAGATTATAATATAGTTTTATAATATAGTTTGATAGATTATAATTGATTAATTGATAGTATATAGTTTTTATGATTTGTTATATGTTTATAATTTTATAGTTTATAATGTAGTTTTATAATGTAGTTATATAGTTTAGAAAACATTATAATATATAAAAACATTATAATATATTTAAAATACATTAAAATATGTATTTTAAATATATTAAAATACATTACAACATAAATTATATATTAAAATATATTAAAAGACATTAAAATATATTAAAAGACAATAAAAAAACATTAAAAGCGATTAATATATTTTAAAATATATTAAAAGATATTAACATATATTAAAAGACAATAAACAACATTAAAAGTGACTAATATATTTTAAAATATATGAAAAGACATTAAAATATATTAAAAGACAATAAAAACATTTAAAGCGATTAATATAATTTAAAATATAGTAAAAGACATTAAAATATATTAAAAGACAAAAAAACATTAAAATCGATTAATATATTTTAAAATATATTAAAAGACATTAAAATATATTAAAAGACAATAAACAACATTAACAGTGATTAATATATTTTAAAATATATGAAAAGACATTAAAATATACTCCCTCCGTTCGGCAAAACTTGTCATTTTAGGGTGTTATTTTTGTTCAAAAAAACTTGTCATTGTATGTATTTTGCCCTTCACTTTACAAAAATGCCCTTGATATGATTGATGGTTTGTTAGTTGTAGTTTTCGATAAAGTAAAAAAAAGAGTAATAATTGAGGGTAAATTAGTACATTTGTTAATTGCCTTAAAATTTGTGAAAGAAGCTAAAATGACAAGTTTTGCCGAACGGAGGGAGTATTAAAAGACAATAAAAACATTTAAAGCGATTAATATAATTTAAAATATATTAAAAGACATTAAAATATATTAAAAGACAATAAACAACATTAACAGTGATTAATATATTTTAAAATATATGAAAAGACATTAAAATATACTCCCTCCGTTCGGCAAAACTTGTCATTTTAGGGTGTTATTTTTGTTCAAAAAAACTTGTCATTGTATGTATTTTGCCCTTCACTTTACAAAAATGCCCTTGATATGATTGATGGTTTGTTAGTTGTAGTTTTCGATAAAGTAAAAAAAAGAGTAATAATTGAGGGTAAATTAGTACATTTGTTAATTGCCTTAAAATTTGTGAAAGAAGCTAAAATGACAAGTTTTGCCGAACGGAGGGAGTATTAAAAGACAATAAAAACATTTAAAGCGATTAATATAATTTAAAATATATTAAAAGACATTAAAATATTCTTAAACATTTCATAATAACAGGCAGGGAGGCTCTTGAGGGGGGATGGTACCCTACGACCAGTTAGGGTTGGCGACCCGAGTTCTCGGACACAAAGGTTTGGAATGACCGTAACGAAATGGTTACGCATTTCAAAGACTTGGGTCTCAAACACTGCATGATTTTAGTAATCAAGCGGTCTTGGACGGGGGCGTCAAACCGTCCAGGCGGGGTTCTCCTTGCTTGCGAGCAGTATGGGGAGTACCGACCACGCGGGAGGAAGCTCCGGAGCACGCAATCGAAGATAAACGGATGTCCATTCTCTCTACACGGGCACGAAGCTCCGCCGGGTCACTGGGTTATGACGGTAACCCACGGTGTTCATAACCACGGGCTTCCCACGAGCTTGAAGGGTCACGCCATCGTCGGACAGATGACAGAGGGGGAAAAGAAGATGGCTAGGTGGATGAAGGAAATTGGTACTCCTCCAAAAGCCATTGTGTACAGATTGAGGCAGTTGGATGAGACCAGCGTCACGTCATCGCGTTCCCTTACGAACACGCTTAACAAGATGGTAGCCGAAGAAAGGGGTAGTCGGACGATGACCCAAGATACCTTGCATCGTATATGGGAAAGAGGATACTACTACGAGTTCAGACGACATCAAGATGACAACGACGTCTTGAGCGACCTCTTCCTAGTGCATCCTGACGGGATACGGCTACTCCGAAGGTTCCATTACGTCATCATATTGGACAACACGTACAAAACAAATGCGTAAGTTACTTAATTACGATTACGTTGTGACACATCTATCCAATTATAAATTATTGTACATGTAACATATTTACACTTGCAGATATGGGATTCCATTGTGCGAGGTGGTCGGGTTCACACCCTCAGGCCATACTTACTGCATCGCCTACGCCTTCATGTCGCACGAGAACGAAGACACGTACGCTTGGGTGTTGCGTCAGCTTCAGATCTTACTTGGGGCGGTTCAACCTCAAGCTATTATGACTGATCGGGAGCTAGGTCTCTTGGCGGCGCTAAATGTTGTCTTCCCCAACGTCCAGCATCTCATTTGTTGGTTACACGTGACGAGAAAATGCGAGGAAGCTGCTCTGAAGATCACAAAGAATTTACACCACGCTGGCATCTTCAAGGACAACTGTTGGGGGTTGTTCCAATCGAGGACGGAGGAATCATTCACCCAACGTCGTCGGGCGCTACACGCTGCATGGCACCCATTCCCAAGTGTGGTGGCATATTTAGAGGCGGTGTGGCTTCCGTACAGCAGGAACATCGTACGATGCTACGTAGATAATGTCTTCCATTTAGGCACTCGTACAATAAACAGGTACACCTTATTTCATATCTCCCATTACAGTATGATATGACATCAAACATTTAGTGCTATAAACTTTAATGTTTATGTGAAACTGTTTACAGAGTTGAGGGTCAACACAAGGTTCTCAAGGAGGCACTGCACTCATCGACTGGTGACTTCCGGATCGTGATCGATGCAATCCATAGAGTCAACGATTGCCAACTGCATGAGCTTCAAACTGCTTTGGAGATCGACCGCTTCAAATGGCCAACGGCGGCGTATAAAGTCAACCTTTTTGATGAGGTAAAGACTTTTAATTTCCAAAAAGTGCTTCGACTATCTGTACAAGTTGTGGCAGGATGTCGTCAACCAAAACATTCCTCCGGAATGCACGGACCGACATTGGAGGGTTTGTTACGGGATACCTTGTGTCCATGAGATTCAGGCATACGTCAATTCCGGTACTCTGATACCCACTGAGGACATCCACCCGTTCTGGATGGATTTGTCATGGACGGACATCGACGACACCCCACTGCCGTATGAGCTGTCAACTTCATACACGGCTTCCAACGATGTATGCGACGAAGAGCTCCACCAACCCTCATCTGCAAGCGTCCGATCGAAAGGGAGGCCTCGGGGGTCGAGGAATGCCTGAAGAACCAACCCGTTGCCATACGAGGAGTTAAGGGGAAGATTTGAGAGAGAAGAAGCACGTGCTGCTCGACATCGTCCACAAGCGACATCAGCTCGACGTGGACGTGATGATGTGTTCGGAGGGTTCAACTGGGGTCGAAACAACGTTGATCCCTTCATGCTCGGACATATTGAGGGTGTGAGGGACACTATTGGAGATGGTCATTGTGGCTACCGTGCTTTGGCGTCATTGACATCACCGATCGGCGAGTCTGCTTTTCCGGAACTCAAAACGTTATTATGCAATCACTTGGAGGATCACACCGATCTCTACGCCGGTTGTTATATGGGAGGGTACCCATTCCAGCAGTTCGTCGACAACCAGAGATGGGCAGGACCTGTGCATGGTGATAGGAGACGGTGAATAGAGCTACCCATCATGGGTTTAGTATTTGCAACGGTATATCAGATTCCTCTCGTTGTCCTAGCTTGGCATCATCCGTTCACATGTCTCCCCATGACCTCGACCACACATACTAACAACCCTCAATCAGCAACCCTTTGTTTAGCCTGCATCAGAAACCAAGACCATTTTGCCGCGGTACGACTTCAAAAGTCATATATTATTACCTATTTTACTTTTCATCTATATGTCAATACTCTAACTCTAATTTTCCGTTCTCATAGGTCTGGTTGCGTCCTAACGCTCCTATTCCGCCGCCTGCTCCAGAATGGGTCGCACATCATCAACCGAGCGTCGAAGGATGGGATGCTCCTTTTCAAGCTCGGTTTGACAGATTTCGAGCCTTACGTGTGGAGTCTGGTCGCCCTTTACACTTTTCCTAGATTTAATTCCACCAGTTTATTACAATTATGGATGTAAACCTTTTTTTTCCGTATCCTTCATGAAATGACATTGTATCATATCCTTCCTGAAATGACATTCGATCGGTTAATAACATGGTAAATATCGCCCTGGAAGAAAAATAGGACTCTTTTGGGGATACTCGGAATGACTAAAACTCTAAATCATAAACCTCCACTAGCTATACCCATCAAATTCTTCAATTAACCCTAAAAAACCCTTCGTAAACCCTAAACCCTAAACCTTAACTAGGGTTTGCACGTCCTTAACAACGTGCAAATACCCTAACTAGGGTTTGCACGTTGTTAACGACGTGCAATATTTGCACGTTGTTAAGGACGTGCAATATTTGCACGTTGTTAAGGACGTGCAATATGTGCACGTCGTTAACAACGTGCAAATCCAAATTTGTTATCGACGTGCACGACTGCCACACCTGCACGTTGTTAAGGACGTGCATGCACGTAAAAAAAGACGTGTAAATCCTTAATCACTATTTGCGTTGTATCTAACCAGACTCTTTCCACTTGGAGATATATACTTTATTACTATCTCCAGGCCCACTTAATTAAACAAAACACAGGCCTAAAATTTCATTTTGACTAATTTTATGATATGATTTTTAGGCATAGGCATATATATATCTAATTGTAGATTGTTAATGCATAGTTGCCATTGGTGCATTAGGTAATTAAAGAGCTTCCTAATTAATTTAAACTGTTGAAATCAACTTGTAGATGCAAACTATACATTGTCAAAATGCAATTTGTTCATTTACATTAATTGTCTCTTAATAAACCATAGCTATAGGGATCGGTGCACAGTTTTTTTTTTTTTTTTTTTTTTTTTTTTTTACCGTAGGCAAAGTTTAGGATACTTCTAAGTATCCATGATCATCAAGCATGATAATGTTCTGGAATTCACAACTATAGTTTAAGATAGAATTATAGCTCAGTCCAGATTTTGCAATAAAGTCTGCTGCGCTATTCGCCTCTCTGTAGCAGTGTTGGAATTTGATAAAATCAAAGTCTTTGCTCAGAGTCTGAATTTCTTTCACCATTTGTGTAATCTCCCACGGTGAGTTGAGGATCGGTGCACAGTTGTCCTATGGGTTTTAGATGCAAAATTTTATTTTATTTTTGATAAAAAAAGGATAAATTTTCATCTACAAGAATGTTTTAGAGCTGTTTACTAATCACTTTCATTTTTTTTAAAAAGATCAATTGTGAGTTGCAAAATTTTTATAATGTCCTCCCTCTATTTCATAATAAACTATAAAAGTCTTCTTAGTTTTCGACACGCACGTTAAAGAGATAAAAACTCTATAAAATATTATTTTTTTAATAATTGTTTTTAATAATTTCATACTTAATACTAACAAGTATGAAATTATTTTTTAAAAAATGATTAAAAAAATAATATTTTATAGAGTTTTTACCTCCTTAAAATCTATATAAAATACTAAAACAGAGGCCTGAAACGACCTCTGGTGCGATTCGCATAAGTGCAATTTTCTAGATTAAAATGGAATTATTTTTGCATACGTGTCATTTTGAATTAAAATGGTATTATAATTTTGGGTCACATCAATTAATAAGCCAATATAGTCAGGTAAAAAACTTATCTTTTATATCAATAATCTATCCAATATAACCCTATATTTTAATTAGATAAATATAGCATACATGTACTACAGTTATTGTTGAAAACATATCCAATCTAACTAAACAAATATAATAATTGATAGAATCAAAATCGAAAGTATCACTCGCAAATCACAAATAAATAAATAATTCTTAATTTAAGATAGTTATATTTAAAATCTTACCGGCCTTCATAATTTTTTTTAAAATTAACATAATTGGTATAAGAAAATAATTTATATTTACTTTATATGGAGTATTAATTTATATTAATTTAAAGATGTTTTATATAATAAAATTTATTAAAAAATCGCACAACGGGCGAATAATAAAACTAGTGGGTGTATAAAATGACAAACAACATTTAATTTGAAACGGAGGGAGTAACATACAAGTTTGTACTAGTTTTAAAAATAATGGATAATTTATGTAAAATTAGTAAAATAAAGGGAAATTATCGCAATAAAACCCCTCAAGTGCATTTAAAATGAAACTCCTATGTATTACTGTACTGAATTGTGAAGCCATCCATGACGAGAGAGTCCACAACCACGTCCCAATCTCAACCCTCCCATCTAACTCACATGCCAACGGCCAAGATTCCATCTCAGCCATCCCTGTTGTCAATTCTCAACCGTTGGATCGTCTCTTAATTAGCATCACAATTTCACAGTCAACGGAGGGGGGTTCTAACGGCTAATCCATGGGATTGGTAACGCACGGATCTGTTTACCAGCTGGTGAATATCAATTCATGCTGATCTGATCAATTGGACCTGCCCTGCACCTGACTTCTATTACTTTCCCACGTGTTTGTTATGTTGCAGACCGGGCGATCATCATAGATAGAGCATCTCCAACAAATTTTCTGGTTTTTAGAGAATTTTAAATTAGTACAACAGATTTTTTATCATATTTTTCAAAATAGAAAAAAAATGAGATCATGTCATCTTAGTATCGCTAGGGAGTTCTCCGGATGTATGTGGGGTTATGTTAGTAGACAAGCAAACCGAGTGACGCATCTGTTCGTGAGGTTGAAGTTCGAGAATAACATATAACTTATAATAAAAACACAATTCAACTTTCAAAATCATATCAAAGTTCATAAGTGTGATCATCTCCCAAAGAGACCAAAGAGTCCCATATTTTAACAAACAAACTTATAAATTCACGGACTACTTCTTATGTTGTCAAATGATTTTAGAATGAAATCTCACTTGGTTTCACATCATATCCAATTTAGATGTATAGTGATTGAATCCGATTAAATTTAACTAAGATAAAAATCACTCAACTTATTTTATGCCAAGATAAATTAAGCCCTTAAACAAATCACACCGTATTCAATTTAGATATATAGTGATTTAACCCGGTCGGATTTAACTAAGATGGAAAAAAATGTGAGGTGGGTGAAGAGACTAAGAAAGTTTAAAATGAGGCTACTTCTCAGCCTTTTCCCATTTCAATTTTCCGATTTCAATTTTGTGTGACTGACCCTACTTTTCTCCTTTGGGTTGTGATTTTTTGAGTTTCACTCCTCCCTATTTAAAATTCAATTCAATTCAATTAAAAACATAATGAAATTGAATAAAATTGTCCCCTTTGGCAAATGAGAAATCAATGTCACTGCTTCATTTGCCATCTACGGTTATTTTTCTCCTACCAAAGATTATTTGCCCCAATTTTTAATTTCCATCTGTGACTGTCTGTCTCTTTCTTGTGGGTGGGGGTGTATGTGTTTGCTGTCTTTCTTTCTTTCTTTCTGCCCTTATTTCTCATTCTCACCTCATCCCCATTTCCCAAACCCTTCAGCTTCTCTCTCTCTCTCTCATTGCTCAGCTGGGTGGGTTTCTTTTTTCCTGTATCTTGTGATTTCATCTTCCTCTCCTTTCCTTGGGAGGAACAATAAAAGCCAATCTGAACCAGTTGGGAGGTTTAATTGCTTGCTTCCTCTCTCAATTTCTGTGTTTTGGGTTCCAAAGGGCTAAAAATCGGTCCTTTTTGGCTCTTCTAAGGCGGATCCATCTGGGTATTCTTCATTTTGCCTTTCTCAGATTCATCTCATTCTTGTTCTGGACGATCGGCGTTCAAATATTTTGTATGTGTTCTTGTTTTATTTTGGGTTTCAATTTGCTGTTCTTAGCATTTCTCATGTGGTCTGGAATATGTTTGTTGGTTGGTTTTGACTTTTCTTCTCTGGTTTGATTGTTAGCCTCACTGTGGAATTATAGATTAGCCTCTTTACTAATCTAGATTTTGCTATATGCTTAGCAGTTTTTTTTCTTTATTTCGAGGAAAGCTTGTTTTTGTTGGGTTTCTTGATTCAGATAGGTTTTCTTTTTGGAGGATTTCTGAGTAATTTAGCCCCCTTTTGTAAGAACAAAAACCATAGCACTTCTGGGTTTGGTGTTGTGGCTGAGCAGATTCAGCCTTATGTGGGTAAGAGCACAGGATAGACAAGGTTTTTAATGAAAAGATGAGATATTTATGATCAATCAGGAAAATACATAATGATTGAGGATGTGTTAGCTTGTGGAGGTAGTCTGTGGTGTTACATATATGGTTGCTCTTTTTTTGAATGCGAAAGCTTCAAACTTTTCATAGTATTTGCTTAAATTGCTGAAGTAATGTTGAACCAGGAGGCTTTTTTTGTATGTTTTTCAGTATTCAATACATTTTTTTTCTTGAATGTGGTGATTTTTGTATCATAATGATTCATTGCTTGTGTCTAGATTAGACGGTTTCGAAATCACATCCTTGGGATTGGGATTAATTAGATTTTGAGTTAGCATGTAGTGTTCAACGTTGCTATTGAAATACCTTTTCTGACTTTTTCCTCCACCAGGAGTTCTGTATAGATGCAAATGGATGATTTTCCTTGCCGTTGAATTTGCATGGTTGCGATGTTTCACCGGTATCTTGAGTTTATCATTTGACTATATGCTCCAGATTTAGTAGTAATTGATGACGTAGTTTTGTTTCCTAGTTGGGTTCCGATAATTGATCAGTTTACCATCTATCAAAATGCAATGTAGTTGCTCTGTGAAACCGTTATTAACTATAGTTGGTGACGCAAATTTTCTTTCCGACTTTGCTTGTCATTTTCCTTCTACCTATGTTTTCAAAATGCAATGTAGGTGCTGTGTTAAACTGGCATCAACATTTTCAAAGTGCAGTTTTGTTTCTTTTCGTTTATTCTGTTTTTAACAGCTTGTGACTCAAATCTACCTATGTTTACAGTTAAGCCAGCAAAAGACCATAAATTCATTGTCGCTTCTCCGAGATTTTGGTGGCAGTATTGTTATATGATTATATCACTTTGAGGATAGCAATACCAGCCCTGATGCAAGGGAAAAGGAGTGCAATTGGTTCCCTTCCTGATTCAATAAATTTTGACTATGGATCTACATCAACTAACATGGGTATAGATCAACAGATTTGCTGGAATACTTTACGGGACCCTGCTGAAAGCAGTCTCTCGGAGTACCAGACTGCACCTGGTGGTACTGATTTGAACATGGGCACTAGTAGTCAGGATGTTCGAAGCTTGAATAGGTGGAATACTGCTGAACCAAGCTCTCGAAATCTGCAAAGTGTGATTAGTTGTGATGACAGAGTTCCTCAGAATGGAGGGTCACATTCAGTAACTACTGCTGGTGCCGGCCCAAGGCTGGAAGACCAAGTCTCCAACCCAACGGGTGTTAATTCGAGAAATGGAATTAATTTAAATTTGAATGGGAATCAGATAGCAAGTAGCACTTCGTTCACTCAGGCTTCCAACATCGGTTCTTCATCACAGCATCTTGATATGAATGTAGGCCAACTGGGTCGAGTTGGCACTGATATAACGGATTGCTCTAATTCATCGAAATCTGGTGGATTGGAGCAAAGGCTGATTCCTTCATCCAGTGGTTCCGCTGAAGCTTTTGTTGCTTCATCTGGAAGTGGTGGTTTCTTAGTGGAAGAGGATGATGGCAGGCCTGATTATTCCTTGGATAGTCGCAGAATTTCCTGCAAAAGGAAGAGCATTGAAGGGAATGCTGGACAATCTTCTACTAGTGGGAGCTTCTTTTCAAGGGAAGGTAGCATGTGGCAGGCCGTTCCTTCTCACACTGATGCTGGAAATGGCAGCTCAAGTGTTTCTACACGAGCGGGAGCTTCTCGTGGTGTGAGCAGTCCAGACCCTGTGAACCCGAGGCTTAGACTTAGCATAGGAGCAGCAGCTCCAGACAGTGTTTATGCATCCAATGCGGGTGTTGCGGCAGAAACCTCTCGCAGAAATTATCGTGTGAGAATGAATCCAACGAACGAGCAGAATTCCTTGCCAAATAACGCAGTTTTGCCCCGGGTTGCTGCAGGGCATTCAGATGTTCCAGCTGGCCATCGGCCGCTAAGATTTGTACCCGTTAATCCTCCTCTAGACTTGAATCCACAAATCCAGCCAGAGAATGCTGCGGCCCAACAAGGGCAGTCTGTCGTACTGCGTCTTCCTGGCTTGCGAAGAAATATTCAGAATTTTAGATCGAGTGGCGCCTCTACCTCAAGGACGGGAGGGTCATCTACACCCCTTGTGTCCGAAGAAGGAGATGCTCCTTTGCGAGAGGATTTGAACTCGAGATCAGTCCCAAGAAGTATACCCGAACATCCTATGTTTATGCCTTCAGCTGAGGTTAGGAATACTTCAGATCTTACTCCTCCAGATTGGAATTCTAATAGTGGTGGTTTAGACACATCCAGACATGTTGCGTCTAGTTCTAGAGCTGCACCTGGTTCTGGTTCTGGTTCCCAATCCTCTTCCGGACCCACCTGGGGCTCTCATCGTCATGCATCATCCCAGTACTCAAGGAGACTGTCAGAATACGTTCGTAGATCACTGCTATCTTCAGCTGGGTCTGACAGCGGATTGCCTAATGGCTCTACTCCCTCCCAGGAGGCAGCTATTCTTTCTGCTGGTGGGACCCGGGGGCAGAATTTGTCGTCCTCTAGGTCTGCCTTGAGGATGGATAGGCATGGTGATGGTGTTATTGGACTTCCTTATTCTTTGCGCACTTTGGCTGTTGGTGGGGAGGGAAGAAGCAGGCTTGTTTCCGAGGTTTGTTGTGATTTTCTTCTTATCTATATGATCAACATTCTTTTTCAAAAAAAATTGGCTTTTTTTTTCAAGAGTCAAGTACTTAAGTTGCAATGGTTGTTTGATCATGTGATTTATTTAGAGTATGTCGGAATATTGTTGCAACTCTATTAAGCCCTACACGGGATACTCTTATTGAACTAACTTCCAATCTTTGATCTTCTAATGCAGCAGATTCGCAATGTCTTGGACATTATGCGCAGGGGAGGTGAAGGTTTGCGATTTGAGGTAGGTTTTTTTTCCCTTATATTTCGATACATGTGTTAAAGTATCTCTTTGTTTGTGAGATGTGAGCATGAATTGGCAGTGTATAATATGCTTCAGGTTCAGTCATTCTCTAAAAGCTCCCTAGTTTGTCAGTGGAAGAGTTTTCGAAAGTGATGTTATGTTTAACCCGAGTTGAGATGTATAAAAAACTTCAAATTGGAGTTAAAAAATGGCGGCAGTTTGGATTGGGCAAGGAAGTATCACACATTCTATTTTTCGTTGTTCTTTCTCGCAAGTCTGGATCTGTGGCATATGATTTGCTAATTAGCTTCCGAATATTCGAACATTAATATATCGTGTTGGCATTGCAGTCCTGGATCTTCTAGCAAGTTTTATTATCAATACTGAAGTTTAAATTCAACAACAACAAAAACATGAATACTTGTGCATTTCAAAACTAAAAACCCGCTTGATGCATAAAATTTACCTTATATTACTAATTATCATGGTATGTTCTTGGTCGACTATGCGAATTTATCTTTTTGAATTCTTGTGTAAAATTCAACCTTTTCTGGCAATACATTATTTTGTCGTAGGATGTTATGATCCTTGATCCATCTGTGTTCTTCGGAATGGCTGATCTTCATGATGAGCACAGAGACATGCGACTTGACGTTGACAACATGTCGTACGAGGTAAACGGTTCTCTCCCCCCAAAAAAAGCCCTTCTTTGCAATTTACCAAAAAAAATCTGCAAACATTTTCGTAGTTTAACTGGAGCAAGGTTCTTGTGTGATTCCTCAGGAGCTTTTGGCACTTGGAGACCGGATCGGAAACGTGTCCACTGGTTTAAGCGAAGAAAAGATTCTGGCCCGTTTGAAGCAGACAAAGTACTCATCCGTTGTGAGAGAGGGTCAAGAAGAGGCCGAACCATGTTGTGTCTGTCAGGTAGATATAATGGCTCCTTTTTCATCATCTCCCAAAACTTGCCTCACAAAGATACATCGGATCTCTGATGTTTTTGCCACGGACATTGATTCGGTTTTGCAGGAAGAATACAAAGACGGAGACAGCATGGGAACGCTGGATTGTGGGCACGAGTTCCACGCCAAATGCATCAAACAATGGCTGTCTCAGAAGAACTCTTGCCCCATTTGTAAAACAACCGGACTAGCTGCGTAAAGAAACAAGAAGGTAACTCAAGAGACGAATGTAACCGTGAAAACACGGGAAGGATTCGGAATTTCTGTTCTTTGGCTAATTATTACACATCTTCATCTTTTGTTGGGAGTTTTGAAGTACTTTATGAATCATCCTCTATATATCTCTACATGATTATTCGGATCTTTAAAGATTTGCTTGCACATCATCTTCGAAACTTAGCGAATTGGGAAGGTGGGTCATATGTTGATTGCTTGTTCACTTCATTTGCCTCTTTCGAGTGCATAAAGGGCCATTTGACAGATCATGATTTCGGTCTCATCGACCAACTGGTCTGTTGGTCGCCGTGTCTATAAGCAAGCAAGTTGGACGTTTGTCCGGCTGGCAAGGGTTGGAGTCCTAGTCTCGGTGGGATCCCGCGAGGCTGGAGTCCGACATGAAGCGATCGCTTGCAGGATGTACCCGAGGATTCGTTAGGTGTAAAGAAGGCGATAATTGATGATGAGATCAGAGGGTCCATTGGTATATCATCAAATAGCTTGCAATCTTTGAATTTGAGGCTTTGTTTGGCTTGTTCTTTGGTTGCCAAAACTCAAGCCAAAGAAGTTGTTGGCTGTGGTTTTGATGTCGTTTAAATCATAGACAAATTGGATTTCGATGCCACCAAACTCAATTATATATATAAAAAAATGTGATTAAAATAATACAGTATGAATTTGGTATATCTATCTCATTATGAATGGGGGAAAATTCCCATCTTACTACAACCATTATTTGTTCAAAATTGCAATTTCATAAAAACTGATCCATTATTCATTTGTTCAAATTAAGTTTAACCAAGTAACAATTACAATATGGATTTATGATCCGTCCATAAGTAAATTAACGTGTGATTTGTCCATAGATAAATAGATTCCAATTCTATTGGGTGTAAATTTTGAATTTAAACCAAAGAAAAATAATGCAAGTTGCACACACAAAAAACATGTAAGAATCCTTATAAACCTTTTACATAAATTGACAAGTTCACATTTCATTGGTTTCTTGTTTAAAAAAAATTAAACGAATTGATACTCTTTTCTTTACAAAGAGCTGCATGGAGAAAAAAAAAAGAATTCTTTGGTTTTCGTTTTTTTTTTTTTTGAATAATAGTTAGTTCATTTATCGATTTTTCACTATTTTGATTATTCTAGTCGTATTTAAAAAAATCGAATTCATCTCCTTGAATTAAAAAAAAAAAGAATTTTTTTTATTAGGTAAAAATTCGAGCTCAGACAAACTTGAAACTCGAGAAACCGACGAACCGTCAACATACAACACTAAGAACACAAATCAACAAAGATGAAAAAAAAACTCTAACAATTCATAAAAGCCGTCAGTCAGCCAGTAGAGGAATTGAAAGAAAGAGCTTTATGAAAAAAGAGTTCATCATCGAGGGTCATATTTGGTAATTTGGAAAAAGTAAGGGGCATGAATTTAAAAAAAATCCATAAACTCCACGCAAAGCTTAATTAAGGCGGGAGAGCGGTTTAAATTTCCCCTATTAATCCCGTCCTTCACGAATTTCAAAAAAAAAAAGAAAAAGAAAGGCCTAAAAACAGACGAAAGAAGGAAAGCTATTCAATTCGAAGTTCGAACTGAAAAAGCGAAAACTACACCTTCCATTCTCGAAACCCCAACCACTTCCCTCTCTCTCTGCGATCTTCCTTTGGTTCCATCCATGGCGGATCTCAATTCAAACTCCTCCTCCTCACCTCTTCCACCACCCAGCAGCTTCGCGCTTGAATCGGATGATATTTCCATCCTTCTTCACACTCTCCTCCAGAGCTCCACCTTACCGTCCTCCTCCGCTTCCTTGGACGCTCCTCAGCACCTTGACCACCAGCAACGTCCGCCGTCGGCCTCAGCGGCGGAGGAAATCCGACGCCAATTCTGCGGATCGTCGGGGTTTCCTGACTATTTGAATTTCTCTTCCCGGGGTGGCTGTTACGACGAGAGCGAGCGATGCCGGAACGCGTTTTCCAGCGCGATTGCGTCATCAGCCGGGGGAATCGGTGAATTTGACTGCGAAAGCGAGGTTAGATCGAGTTGCTTTGTAGAGATTTGTGGTTTTGGCTTTTATTTTGGGTAATTTTGTGAAAATTGAATATAATTTTTTTTTAATCCGTGCGGAGTAGAAGGATCAGGATGTCTCTGAGGTGCCACGGAATTCAGGTCCGCCGAGGAATTCCAACAAACGAACTAGAGCAGCAGAGATTCATAATTTATCTGAAAAGGTCTTGTGTCATTGGGGTTTTGGATTATTGATAATGGAGGCGTTAGGTTTATCTTTGCTGACTAGTTGTCTGATTTTGCGGCCAGAGAAGGAGACAGAAGATTAATGAGAAAATGAAAGCTTTGCAGAAGTTGATTCCGAATTGTAACAAGGTTGTTTTAAGATTGTATACTCCCATTTCTATTGTATTCCTAATTTTGTTTATAGAATTCATCACAATTTATTAAAAGAATTTTTTGCAAAATTTCTGCCTATTGGGTATGACCTTTTTAAGATGCGTTCATGACAGACGGATAAGGCATCGATGCTGGACGAAGCAATTGAGTATTTAAAACAGCTTCAGCTACAAGTTCAGGTGATCTCTCTACTTTGAACTTATATATAGCTTTTTGTAAGTTACAGTCTACAGGTTTGGTAGTATATGTATTGTTATGATATTGATCTTACAACTTCATACTACTTCCTTGTTTCATACTCCGAAGTCCGAACTATCCAACGGATATTTACCCATGAATTCGTACATTATTTCACTCCGAGTGATGAAGCTGGGGTTTGGATACAGACCGTTTGATTTTTTCCCCTGTAGTTACAACTTACAACTGATCTTCAAACCCTGCCTCTCACAATGAAGATCATTGTGTTTATTGCAAGTCATAATGTTTTTTTTTCTTATTTGATTTGTGTACGATATAACTTGATATATGTGTTCTAGGAAAATGGTTTTTGCTATTTAGTTTCTCATGTAGTAGATGCATTCCTTGTGTCAAAAAATGGTCTTGGTACAGATTCCATGTTTACATAATCAATATTTTTAAAGAGCTTGTCGAAGAAAAGAGCCAAGCTCTACAATTTGGGGATTGAAAGGATCCAGTTGAAATTTTATTGGACAATAGTTTTGGACTTGTGGGTGTGACTGTGAGTATATATGCTCAGCTGATTGAATTTCTGGACTACATAATAAACATCACAGAAAGGTAAGTAGACCAATTGATCCATCTGAAGGTTATACAATGACAGGTGTCAAGTTAATGAATTTAGACCTTTTCTGACTAGTTTCAGTGATCTGCACAAAACTATACATATCTGCCTGTTATTTTAGACATTTGATCACTTTTAATTTCTGAAGTCCTAGGCTTCTTGTTACCTTTGTTGTAGACAATCTTGCTCATGTGTAATTCTTTGCATTTTCACCAGTATCTTAACCTATAACTATTTTTCAAGCTTCTTTACTGATACCTGCTTCAGCTTACCAATGATCATTGATAGTAGTATTACAGGGCGCATTGACACTGAACATGCATTTTTTCACCTTTCCTGGGTTTACAGATGTTAGCTTTGAGAAATGGGTCAGTGTTGCACCCTTTTTACCTACCAGGAGTTATGAACTCCCAACCCAGTGCTTCAGGGATTTGCTTTAATGGAGGAGATGGATTGCCAAGTTGTAGCAGAGAAACAGGCCCACTATATGCAGATCAGAAAATACCCATTCAGACTGTCTTTAATCCTTCTGGTAGATGTGCTTCCTCTGACCAGAAAATTTACATGCCTGTAGTATTGGGGTCTGGCAATTCAGATTGCCCTTCTGTTCTGGAACCTTGTACCAGCACTCAGTGTAGGCCCTTCAACTTTGAGATGCCTTCCAAGGTAGGCAATGTTCGAATTGTTTTATACTAATATGTTCTGAAAAAATAGTCGAATTTGGTATTGTTAATAACACACAAAAATGTTGGCATCTGTGATTCTGTGAAGGGCCTATATGGCGATTCTAAACTGGATGTGGGCTGTAGTGGAGATGAGTCATCATCAGGTGTGTCTTCTTAGCCATGAAGAACATTTGCGCAAGTTCGGAATCTTTGTCTTCAAATATATCTGTATAGTAAGTTGCAGATGCTTTAGAGATTTCAGCCTGTTGAGATTGGTAGATTGCTAAGGTCTAACATAATTTAGATCATCCTTGTCCTGAAAAGTGAAAGATGCAGAGCTCTTGCTAGAACTAATCTATTCGTAACCTTATTTAATTTGTGATAATCTAATGTTATGAATATATTATATCCCTGATCCTTTAGAAGCAGAACCACTTGGTCCTTGTCCCAGCAGGAGCTGGAGTAAGATCTCTTCAGATTTTTGTTGTTCTTGGTCTTAGTCCAGTTCAATCGGACTAAAATTTAGGGATGACAATGAGGCGGAGACTCGCGGGGATGAGGATGGGACGGGGACAGGGATGAGGTCAAATTAATTCTCCGCGTGGGGACGGGGATAATAGTCCCCACCCTGATCCCCGCTCCCGTTGGGGAGTACGAAATTCCATCTTTTTTTAATTACAAGACGTGCCTCACAACTTTTGCAACTGATTTAATTACAAGACGTGCCTTTATTTGCATTATATTACATCTAGAAACTTAAATTATGCAAATGAAAGCTTGACGACCAAACATTAAAGACAAAGCATTTTATTATTTTACCCTTGTGTTTTTTGTGAACTCCCAAAACTTTCCTCAGTATGATCACTATCACCCTCCAAATCCTTTATTTTACAAGAATGCCATCCTTTATGAACAACACTTAGCCAGACAAGCGAGCATGGGAACGCCTGTGCCTCCTGTTCAGGCCACAGTGTGCAATTAAACAGTAGGACGTTTTAAGATGCTATCTCCCTTACACTACTACACTCCCTCTTACAGTCTCCCTTATGTGGTGTTTGCTCAGAAATGGCTTGTAGTGGCAAAGGGAAAAGGTCATAGTACATTACCAATAGCATCAGCTAGTCATATGCCTTGATTGCTTCACTTCATCTTTTTTCACTTTTTGACAAGATTGGTGGTATAAAGTAGAAGCTATTGGAGTGGACAAAATCACTCTTTGTTTAGGCAGTTTTACACAAAATCATTATTCGACAACGATGAATTTTTTAATTACACAAATTCGTTGATGGAAAATGTCTTGTAGAAGTAAATATATAGAGGTGTAATAATTACAAAAGGAAGGTGAAGAGCAAAAACTTCACTTACGCGGCTACGCATGGTCGAGAGCCATGGCCCAAAAGTGTACCCAAGTACCTAGCCCAAACTCAAAAATCTACATATTTGCATCAACCTCTCTAAAAGCCCAACTATACCCTACTCTGAGTACTATCTAGCGAGACTCTTTACCTATTTTTTCTCTCGTAGTGTTTTGACTTTACACTTACAAGAAATGCGTCTTTTACATATATCTTTAATTCGTTCCGCACAAAAAGTCGTTGTACAAGGCAGATTACGAAACACCACTTCATTTCGATGCAACCAATAAAAGTAAACTACTGCACAAAAAACTAACAGTTTGGCTTGAAAAATAGCACCCGATTTTACGGAGCTACTACACAATGTCGTTGGAATTTATGAATTATGATTGTCGAAGTGCTTTGATTTTGCAATCGCTTTTGCTGCCATTGACCACTAAGAAGGTTCACGTTATTTATCGCCATTTTTTAAAGGAATTTTTTGTGTGTATATTTGCAGAGAATGGACTAATTTGAAAGGTTCTGAATACTCGAGGTCCCTTGAAATGGGCTAGAAGGGAAAGAACCGTTGTTGGCCCAATAAGAACTACTTAGGCCCAATGAAGAATGATGAAATCTTGTACGAAAATGTTGTGAACTGTTTGACCAGGAGGAGGAGGCCCGAATCACCTAATTTATGAAGTGCAACCACACTTTAGAGCTTATAAGAAAAATATACAAGTTAATTAAGTAAATCCTTCCAAATATGAATATAAGCAACCAGAACAACAAGAAAAATATAACAATTTTTTGGAAAACTAAACTAAAGACAAAAAATAGCATGAACGACAAACAAAAATAAATAGGTCTTTGATTACAATAACTCCACGTTGATTCGGAATATGGAAACCTTTAAAGAGCAAACAATAAGAAATCAGAAGAAGACTAAGAGCATGAACGACAAACACCAACCTATCATTAAAGGCCCAACAACGACTACAAAGAAAAGAAACTTGCGATGGAATAAACCATCGATAGGAACCCATAAAATAAACTTTGATGACAGTTGTCGAGATAGTGGCATATTAACGACAGGTTATATCATTTGCAACCATCAAGGAGAACCGATGACTATTGGAGGCACAAATTGACCATAGAGTGCTTTGGTTTCACGAGCACTATGACTCAAGATGGTTTTCTAAAGGCAAGGGATTTAGGACTTCTACATGTGCAGATCGAGGGTGACAACCTTACCATCATCAACGTCCTAAAAGGATCATGGTCATGTCCTTGGGAGATTGAGATCCTGATTATTGATATTCTTCTCATCCTTCAGCAGTTTCATGTGGCAGAGATCTCCCATGTCTATATGAAGGTTAAGAGGTGCAATGCTCGTGTTATCTGACCCTTCCAAACAACTTCTACGCCAGTGAGCTTAGTTTGGTTCTCTTCGTCTAGATCTAATACTGTGTGTTTCATAAAAAAGGTTGATCCTCCCACTTATAAAAGAATTTATATTTTCATGAGGATTCGAATGTCACCACACCAACTTATAATTTTTTTGTTGATACAAATAAAATTTTGATATATTTCACAGTTAATTCATAAAGTGATAGCAAAAGATTGGGTGCAAGAACATTTTGTTATGCAATCTATGGATACATAGGATTATATGAATATTTTTTTATCTTAGACCAATTCGATCGACTCAGTTGCTATACATCCGGATTGGGTACTGTGTGGCTTATTTAAGGGGTTGACCCTCCCACTCACAAACAAATCCATGTTTTGAAGGAGATTTGAATTTTGAACCTCCTGACATGAGATATAGCCCCACAACCACTACACCAACTTGTGATTGATTTAGGATTATATGAAGTTGACACACCATTTATAACTGAATAATTAATGCACAATTACTTGTTGCAACTTAATAACTAATGCAACTTAATAATAATCTACTAATAATAATTTGTTGAAAGGCATAACACGTACACGTAACAGATGATAAGCACACAAATTGTATGGACGATATTGTCCTCCTCGAATGCAAACTCTTTGTTCAACAGATGAAACTCTAAAACAAAACCATCAAATCCCTATTCCCAAGACTTAAGAACGTGAAAAGTAAATACACCGTAAATCACCACGTTGATGTCATGATAGACCTAGACCTGGGGACAAGTCTTTGTAATCGGGAGGGGTATTGTCATGATAGGCCTAGACTTGGGCCGAGCTAAGGATTGTGATGGGTAAGGCCTAATTGTTGTAAGAGTCTTATAAAGGCCTAAGCTCAATAGTCGAGCTTATCATGGAAAATCAGATACAAAAATCTCTTTTCCTTTCTCTACCTCCTATCACTCTCTCTTTCTCTCTACTCTGACACCATCTCCAATGACCTACCGATCTCCGATCGTGACAATTGCCCAAATCTAGGCCTATCAATGCTATCATGACAATTGATTTGGACGTGGTGATTTGCATACAATGTGCTAATTAATTAAAAAATCTACCACGTTGGAATGGATTAGGTTGTGTGATGAGAGATTTGCAGTGTATCTAGAAACACTCACTTAAAAATCATGATCCGGTGCAAAGTGGATTATATCACTATTTTCGACCTAAAAATGCAAAAAGGGCCCAAATTGGGGTCATGAACCCAAATTTCTCAAATTACAAGGGACCAGTTTGCAAAATGATTAAAAACTCCATAGCTGCCCACTCGGTTTAACACTCACCTCATCTCCTTCCCGCCCAACAACACCTCACCACCGCCTTTTTTCCTGAAACTCTCTCCCCACGCTCTCCTTCATCTCCAAGCAAGTGCAATTGAGAGAGGGGAATCACAAATTCAGAAGATTCAGGTAAATTTCTCTCCGGTTTTCAAATCCCTAAAGTTCCTGTTGAGACTTCCTCACGAAAAATCGAAATCCGATTCCATGATCGTTCCTTAAATCTCTTGTTCTTCTCATGATTTTAAAGTAATGATCCGCCTCCCACTCCCGGACTAAATTCCGTTTTCGTCGGTAGCGAACGCGATCGGTTTCATCCTCCATGATGCATTCTTGGCTCCTCGTAATTTTTCTCTCTGATAGGGTTTATATTTTACTCTATGGCTGTTTAAGTTTGTTATCGACGGATATCATCGTCTGTTTTGTGATCGAATTTCTGTTACAGTTTGTGTTAGTGCAAATCCTTAAAGTTCTTGTTCGGAATTCGAATCCACACCAAACAGGGAAGTTTCGGAAATCCAATTCCGTGATCGTTCCTTGAATCAATTGTTCTTCTTCTCAGAATTTTAAAGTAGTGATCCGCCTCCGACTCCCGAACTAATTTCAGTTTTCATTTGTAGCGAACGCTATCAGTTTCATCCTCTATGAATGCATTGTTGGCTCCTTGTTATCGATGGATGTTATTATCTGTTTCATGATCGAGTTTCTGTTACAGTTTGTGTTAGGGTTTGCATCGGCTCTAATGCCGTGCTAGGGTATGACTGCGCCCACAGCCATTTCAGCAGTGATGTTTGATGGAATTATGATCCGGAACAAACTAGTAGGAGATGGAGTTTACTTAAAACTTACTATAGTTGGTAGCGTTAGGGATTCATGTCATCACTGAGGTTGAATGATGACACACTGGCAAGCAAATGCGGTTAGTCTAGTCATCCGACTCAGATGCTAGTGTTTTTGACTGATCAGATGAACTTCTCTTGTCTCTAAGCCTGTAAGATATAACATTCTGTAGCCAAAACAAGAAATCTGGTTGTTGTTCACAGTTCACATATTATTCTTACTTTTTATCTATGCAATTCATTGGCAAATTTGCTATTCTTTATTTTAAAAATTGCTTAAAGAATCATCCTAGTATGACAGTTTACAGGTATGGAATTTCATTTAACTATTGCCATTGCTTGGTCGTTATAGGCACTTAAAACATGTAAAGGATGACAAAATAATTGTTTACTTGCACTGATAAGCAGTGCATTACTGTCCAGCTGAGCGTTTATATTCACTTGAGGATGATGTATTATACTCTTCGTACCTACAGTATGATTTAAACATTCTTCTGGCATTTGATTTGTTTGCATTGTTCATTTGACAGGTAAGAGAGATTTTGGCTGGAGACAATCACTTGTAAGGATTGCCTGAGGGATCTGTTATTGAACTGATGCAGTGTTCATTGTATGGGTATTAATTATAGGATGGAAAAATGTGATTGTATTTAATCAGCATGTTTTTGCTAATGGTATCTGTGTGTGATAGAGTTTCATTAAATGGTAGTTACCTTATAATTATCTGCATATGATATATTTCGTGCTTGTCTCTGCTTCTGCATAATGTTTTCCAGGCTGCTCTTTTTGTTGATGAGAGTTCTAATTCTTTGAATTGTTCAGCCAGATGTGTGATTTGTGTGCTTCGTTCATCATTGAGTATAGAGATGAATGATTATCAAGTCAGTATTGGTCCAAATTCGCAAAGAATTAGAATGCTGATCTCTGCATTGGTTCCATCAATAAATGTGATTATTTGCAGTATTTGAACTCTTTTGTGGACGGCATATGGTGGACTCCTGAAGTGGTAAATATATTTCAAAAGTCGTAACGTGGTTACAAAAGACGTAGACCAAACCCAGGGTCTAGTGTTAAAATGAGATGTCAGTGGCCACGTAGGGCCGAACCTCCCCAAAAGTATACCCTATACAAAGTTCCTAACTCTCTTAACCCTCCCCACCACCTACGACAACATCCTACTTAAGCATATGCTTCTTCCATCTTTTTTCGGTTAAAGTTTTACATTTGCACTTATGACTCTATGATTCTCATAGTATGGTGGACTCAATTGTAAGCTGAGCAGCCTATGACTTAATATTTGGTGCTTCTGTAAATGGTATATTTTTTCTTGAGCCAAAAAATGTAATTGATATACATTTTTGCTCTAATACTGTGGGAAATGTATATGTTTGTGCATATTTCAGGCTTGCACTTCTTGCCTTTTCAAAGGTTACATGAGTTCAGCATTCCAATTGTTTTCCCTCCACACAATATCAAGGAGCAGAAGGGCAATCACAGTTTTTCTACTCAGTTTAATTGCGCCAAGTAGATCCACAGGTTACATCTTCTGCCATTTGACAGTCGGGATGCTGTGAATAGGGTGACAAAAGGAGCTAGAAGCAGAAGTGATAAGCCTTCAGTTTTCCCCTGATAAATTTTGTTTTGTGATTTGAAGAGTCCTATGACAGGGTTGTTGTTTTGTTAATTGAAAAATCAGAAAGTGGTTTACGATAGAGTTTAACTATTCTTTTCTTTTTTCTATACATGGACACTTGAGTTCGGTATTAAGTTTGCACATTTATTCTGGTCATAGCATGTCACAGTTGACATGTTTTAAGTGAGAATTATAAGGCCAATACATTGTCAAAACTTTCTAAAGATGCAAATATTTTGTGTTCCTATGCAAGCAAGTTACAGTTGACATGTTTCAAATAAGAATTATAAGGCCTAAACTTTGTCAAAACTTCTAAAAATGCAAGTATTTCATATTCTTATGCTACATGTTATTGCGATACATTTATGGGGATGCTCTGTACACCCACAAAACAATGTTAGTTCTAGCATAGCAAGAAGCTTTGGGTAAGTTCGGGCTTTGGTAGCATTGGGATATTAGGTTTTATTTTTAAGATCTTGTTATCTTTTTCTTTTGGATGAGTGTTGTTTTTCTTTCAGAGCATGAAGATTATGGAATTCTGTTTAATCATGTTTTAGAAAGTGATGACAGAGAGGTAGTGAACATGCCTTTCTCATCATTGCAATTTACTGTATGCAATTCATTCCACCTCCACTTCCACCTCCCACTGCAAACTCCAACTGATGTTTGTATTGCTACTTGTCATTCTTCCTCTGCCTTTTGCCTTCTTTTATCTTATCAAAAGAATAATCAATATCTTCTTGATATTGAGATGAAGATTTTTCAGTTTTAGACAGATTTTATGCAGTTGATCTACTTTTCTACATAATTAGTTATTATGTAAAGCCATTTCACATGCTTGTCATTCTACATTCTATATTCTCTCCTGTACATGCCCTTCACTTCAAATACCCTGCATTCTTTAACTGAGAGATATTGTACCTTCACTGACCTATCTTTGGGGCCCATGCCTAGATCTCCAATGCTTTTAAATTTTTTTCCTTGCCCTAATTAAGATTATTAAATCTCGCTAGCTTCTCACTTTGTTATTTTGGACTGGTTGCTGAATTGGTTTTATTCGATACTGTTACAGAAACATTGACTAGTCACCGTCTATGGATTTAGAGTAAAAAAGGATAAATGAAAAGATCTCTTTATTAGTGTTTTAGTCATTATTTTTACCTTTAGTAGCTTTACATTAGCTCAGTTGCATCACTTTACTCACAAATGCTGCAGGTTTATAAACACCTTAAGAAATTAGATACATATTTACGCATTTGGGGTCTAATCAGCAACTTGTTTTGAACTTATGCAGATGCTAACCTAAATCCGTAACCTGTCATGGTTTAAGTCATGATCATCTTCCCGTGGATTAATCGTAAGTCCAATGTGAATATATGTTCATTATTGCTCCATACTTTAAGTTATAACAATTCAGATGTACAGGTTAATCCTGTTAATTTTATTTTGCTTCAGTTTGGGAATGGAGGTTTGAATTTGATATGCCACACAAGGCCACTTAAGTCATTCCGCTGGCACCAAACGCATCATCATAGATTATTAGACCTGCTGTTGGTTGTTGTTTGAGCCATCTATTCAAAGGGACACTTGTTATGCACAAAGATGAAAAGCTGCACTTATTTTGATTCATGTGGTTTGACTTGGCAACTCCTTGTGAACCTTATTCTAGCTAGCTAGGCCCTATTTGTCCTGTTGAAGGTGAGTATTCAAATCGAAGCATCGGTTATTTATCTTGCAAGTTTTGTGCATCTATTGCAATTTTTTAAAGTGGTTAATACATCATGGTCGAATGTCATTTTAAGGTTTTGTGAAGCTGTGGCCTTTTTTACTGTCTAATCTCTTGAAAATGCTGGTCTTCTTTTTACTTAGGTTCCTAGCTTATTATGTTTCTTAATCTGCTTTGTTAGTATCTTTCACTTCAAGGAGTAGTAGTTTTAATCTATTGTTCAATGTTCAGTAGTGTCATTTCTACTCTTTTTTATCTTCCTGCTTTGTTATTGCAGTTTGCTATAAACTTGTTGTCTACTTTAATGGTGACAATAAATTATTCCTGAGGCTAAGTCCTTTTTAGATATAATTGATAAATGAAATAATTGAAAAAGAGACTACATTTTAATCATTTAAGACATGGATTCCATGATACTGATGAGTTTATGCATGACCAATTTATGGGTCTTATGTGATAATTTTCTAGAAAATAATGCTAGAGTTGGATAGTTGATTTATCAAAGAGTTATGCCCCAGTCAGAATGCATTATTGGATAAATTGGGAATAAATTAAGCCACTTTAAATATGCTTTATTTCAAGGGACGTGAGCTTTGGGTTTTCCTGTGCATGAAATGACGGTGAGGATGATGAGGATGAGGTACCCAAGTGGGTTGGGATGATCACGGAGTCCCTTGGATAGAGGGTTGCCAGCGTTTGATTCTGAAATGGGTGGGGATATTCTTAGGGCTCGTTTGGTTGAGTTGTTATGAAAGCGGAAAAAGAAGAGAAATGAATCTAGACCACTAAACGGGGAGATTATCTCTTTTTGAAACCTCATATCCGATACGAGGAGTGAAATAAGGAGGCAGTTGCCAACTTTTGTATAGAATATGAGAGAGGATAGGTTGTGATTAAAATCATGATTAAATGAATAATAAATTAAAATTGAACCAGATTTGTTTCCTTTTAGTTTCCATAACCTTCAGCCAAACGGGAGTTAGAGTTACAAATCTCTCTTTAGTTATTATCAACCACAGTATAAAAAGATGAGAAGAGAAGACTCATAAAAAGAAGGTGATGTGCATCAGTGCATGTGATCCAACAGCCTTTGTGTTCCCTCTAATTATCCTACTATACAGAACCTTCATCCCATATGTGTCTTTTTTGACATTCGTGGCCTAACTTTTTTGGCTAATCATCTGCTTATTTAGGCCTCTGATCTGAGTTAAATTTATGATATAGTGTCTGAAATGTTTGCATTGTTTTTAATTACAACAGTATACAGTTAACTAGCATTTATAAAAAAAAATAAAAAGAAAAGGGAAGATAAAGGGGTATCGATGACCGACACATTTGACTGATGATACCTTTAGTCCTATTTAGAAGTCCATTTCACGTTCTTCAAAACTATACCATTTTTTAACATAATCTGTTCTCAATTGAACTTAAAATTAAATGGAGTACAGAAGTCCCATTGATTGGAAGTGTTCAGATTTTATGCTCTTTTGACTGCAGCAAATGGGGAAGCAGGCAAGATGGTGCTTGTTACTGGATCATTTAGTGAGATGGTGGGGCCTAAGTTGGATTTCCTGAATTTCATGGGTATTTTTCTTGTGGAAGAATAATGGGTGTTGTATGGAAAGGATGGAACAAAAAGGAAATCATTTAACACTGTATTGGGATAATTCTCTACACCCTTTTATCATGATACAATGAGTATAAGTAGATGTACAGATGGGTAACCCTAAATACCGGAAATATATACAGTATATCTACAGTTCTACAAGATATGTGTTATACAGAAATTCTTGCAAAGCTTAATTGTGAGTTTGGGGGGGGATCATCATGTCTAGGTATTTATGATATTGGTTATTGAAGAATGAAGACTAGCCCTCATCTTTTCTTTCTAGCTCAAAATTGAGTCCTTGTTCACTTTCTTCTTTAATCTTATTGTTTGGATTTTCGTGAGTGTTTAGATGTAGGCTTGACTAATCTCAGGGAATTGGAGCTTGTAAGGTCTTGTTACACTGCAGACTACCCCACAAGGTAAATACCCTAGTGGTCAACTTTGCATCCCTGTTCAAAGAGCTAGATGTCATGGTGCTAGATGATTGTAGTTTGTAGGATTCTTGGGACCACGGCTCAAACTGTATCTTATACCCTTCGAATGAATGTCTCATTGTATATACGGAGGATCGGATTTTTTTTTTTATGTTTTCTCGTTGGGATATACTTATACTGTAGGAGTTCCTTAGGAGTGTCTTTAAGCAAAGTTGATATGGTAAAGTGGAGGAGAAAAGGAGGAAAAGAGGAAGAAAAGCCGGTTAGCAAGGACAATGGAGGAAAGATGTATCTTGTTGTTCGCTCTGCTTTTAATGCATCTCCAAAGACTTTCAAAATGAACTTTCTTTTGCACAAGAAAGAGAACGCACCCCTGCGTTGCATGCCCATATCTTCGTTGCTGGAATGCTTTTGGACCTTTAATTAAAGATATCAATCTTAACAAAGCCCTGCTTTATTGCTTTTCTTTTGGATATCTTTGTAGTAGAAATCTAGTTTGCATGGAAGTAAGACTAACTGTATTATTCTAATTTAAAGCTCATAGATCTGTCCCATCTAATTTAATGATCTTGTTGCTTATATTATCTCAAAGAAACATGTCTCGGTATTTTTCATCTTAAGAGCAGGATGAAAGCAGAAGAGAAGATCTACAGGAAATAACAGGAGACATTAGTTTTAGGTATATAGTAGTATATTTGATGAGTAACAGTGGTGTTTCAGACTGGGAATCATATTATCTTGTCAGCGCTAGTCGTTAGCTTGATGTTGTCTATTTTTGCTTTACAGTAACCAGCAATTTCTGATTATGCAGAACAACTTGTGCTGAACAGAAGAAAAAAAATGATTGAAAGAGATTATTATGCGCCAAAGTAACAGTCCCGATAGATATCCGAGCACATGGATTCCAGCTTCTAAAGTATTAGAGTTGGCAAGGATTTGATAGTGCTCTGTTTGTGGAGGTTAGTGCTGGTTTTACTTTTTACAGGTTTTGCTTGTTATGTATATGTGAAAGGTGCTTTGTTTTTTTATGGCTTTAGTGTTTAGAAGAAATATTGATCTAATATTTGATTTCGGGGAATTTGGATTGGAGTATAGGACCAATATTAGTGAATTTGAAGCAGTGGGGGTGTGGCTGGTGTCTACTAATGTCAATGATCTCTGCACTTTAAGAGTGAATTTGTGTAGCTAAGCGCGCAAGATAATGTACGGTTACTCCATAGGCATCAAGGAATAATAATCTACCAAGATTGATTTTATTTAACAAAATGTCTAAGAGTGCATGGCGTAGCTACCAGAATATTTAGTAGTCTTACAATCGCAAGCCCCGTGAGATAAGGGGGTTCTGTATTCCCACAAAAATCCAAATTAGCTCATCACTCTATATATCTCAGTTAACGTTTGGTATTGATATCAAGATATCGGATATCGGCCCCGATATCTGATATCTAGTATTTGGTATAGGTAGATATCGATATCACTTAATATGATATCTGATATCTAGTGTTTGATATAGATTGATATTGATATCACTTAACTTGATATCTGATATCTAGTGTTTGGTATAGACTGATATCGATATCACTTAACTTGATATCTGATATCTAGTGTTTCGTATAGACAGATATCGATATCACTTGATATCGAGATATCAATTTGGGTCTATTTGGTATACTGATTTTGAGGAGGATATCACTTGATATCTAGATATCAACTGATGATATCTTGATACCGAGATGTCACCGATAGTGATATCTTAATACCGATATCGATATCTTGATATCGAGATATAACCGATATCGATATCTACATACCGATATCGATATCTGATATCTAGATATCAAGGTATCGATACCAAATGGATAAATAACTTTAAAAATGGGAAATTGGGTGTTTATGTTACTTGCACAGTTGCACATCGTCTGATCTACATACATTTTCCAAGGGAAGTGATTTTGAGGTTTCAAAAAGAAATGAGTTTTAAGAAAAGTAAGTTCATATTTTGCATGTAGGTTAGGAGAAAAGACAAAATTAAACTGCAGGAAGGGACACCAGGAAAGAACCTTGTAAGTTTTTATTAAAAAAAATTGGAAAGAAATTTGGAGGTTTGTCTGTTGTAGAATATATAGAGTTTTGGTTCCCTTGGTTTCCTCCCTCTCTGTCTTCAAGAGAACCAGTTAACTATTTGTGCATAAACAGGTGGGGTTGTAAACCTCTACAAGTGTATTTGCTGTGTTTTAAGCTGTCTCTCCTTGAAATTCTCAGTTTTTTAATTTGCTTATTCTTGTATAAATAAGTTGTAAAGTTCTTTGAAATGGGTGTCAGCTCTGGTCATGTGAATCTAATGATAAATACTAGCTTCTGTAGCATTAATATATAGAAGTGAGAAAGATAGTTAATAAGCCAAAAATAGGGAACTTTTTGTTTAGGTGCTATGAAGTTTAACATATTATTTTCTACCATTTTTTTTTCAGGCACTACGTTTTTTTAATAAATTTAGTTTGTATTTTACTAATTTAAATACAAAAGTTAAATCCCTTGAAACAATCATGTATGCTGAATATTTTGTTAAATGTGATCCATTGGTCCATCTTTGCAAATATATATTATTAATGCAACAGAGCTATAAAGATTTGTGTATAACCTTTTTTCCACTCATATATATGGACCAAATGGATCACATACATGTAACAAGCTTTCAATATACGGGATTATACAAGACTTAAATTGATTTTTGTATTTAAGTTAGTAAAAATCCCATATGAAATTTTACATTACTGAAGCTAGAAGGTACCCGCAAAATTTTCCTTAAAAAAATCACATCATGATAGGTTTCTTGGGGTCATTTTATTCTGCAGCATTTAGAAATTAGAATAGAATCTTCTGGGTTCTTCAACGGTAGAGATGGAGTAGTTTTTGTGTTGTGATATTTGGTACAGTAGCTACTAGCAGACACTGTAGCATATAGCAGTAGTAAGAGGGTGAGAGCCAGGAGCCAGGACTAGTGGATGGTGGTGGGGCTCACTCTCTAGTATGTGTGGAGTATCTGTTTAGTTGCTGACAACTTGTTAGAAATCAGCCTTTGTTTTCTACTGCTTGTGTTGTCCTTCACCTTCCCCTTTTCTCTCTCTTTCTCTCTCTTCATACCCTCAAAAGATGCTTCCATGAAGGCATGAACTTATCTGTTCATCATGAGTTTAAGTCTCATTGCATGTTTTGGTTGGCCCACTCTATCTGTGACTTTCCAATTAGTTTCAATTTTCAATTCTTTTATTATCTATCTTGGGTCTACCATTACCTTTATTTTCCCCATTTTTGCCTTGGTGCATTTTGAGGTTACAAAACCCTGGGTGCGTGCGTGCACCTTATTACTCCTTACCCCCATTTCTCTAAGGAGATTTTGGATCCACTTTCTATTAATTACTGCACGCAAACTTGAAGGTATTATTAAACAAAAAGTTTTAAGTTTCATATATTGATCGATCTGTGAACAGTCAGGGGGATGAATTGCTCTTTTATTTCCTAGCAAGTAAATATTTAATGCCACCAGCCCTAGCAGGTTATTACATTATTATTACACATATAACATATATAAAATACTACTGTACAAAAATAATAATAAGGAATCACGAGATGGGCAAAGGCAAAAAAAAATGGGAAGTTTAGCCTGTGTATGTCAATTTTTGCTGCATTTCTGTGCATTTTAACAGATGGGGCGAGAGAGAAGAGCTGGTTTCAGTGATTCTATGCGAAGAGAACAGGGTTAATAAAGAACAAAAGAACACACAGTGAAGGACCGCAAAGATTTGTTCAAGCCCGGAAGGTATTTACCCTCGGCTTATAGACTTGTAGCTTTATGATTTAATTCAATGCATTTCCCATATTAGCTGTGACTTGAGATGGTATTGGGACTTGAACCTGACATTTTCTTTGCTTCTCTGCATTCACCTGGTATATTACACATTTACACCTAAAAACCAATGTGATAAAATCCACAAAAGAGCTTTATTAGTTATATGCATTTAAAAAATAATTGGTTTGGATGAACTTGAGCATTAGGTCGAAATCCATCCAAACCCATACCCCTCAAACCCAACCATGGATCAAGGTGGGTGTGAGTCGACTCACGCCCGGTCGGTCATACACCTAATATGGAATTTCATACCCTTATCACTTCACTAGTGCCTTTACTTTTGATTTTTTTAAACCAGGGTACCCCAAAAGAAAATGGGTACCCCTTCAGGAATCAAACAAATGACCAAAATAGTAGCATCAGTACATGATTAGTTATTATTGTAGGGATTTAGGTGAAAGATTTCAGCCTAGAAAAGGACTTGCTAGCTGTACAAGGTGGGAAATTGATAAAGAGAGGGGGTATTTTAGAACAGTTGCAAGTTGCAACCTCCCTCTGGGATCACACACATGCATTATTAGTATAATCAGGAGGGTATCCGGGTGAAATAATTGGTTATCATAATGGGATTCATGGCTCTCATAGCTTCACCTCTGGGGGCCTGCCTTTTTCTGATAATTCCATGAATCTATTTCTTTAATTCCTCTTACACCTTACTGGATCCTCACTAATAACCTACTCATTGCATTGCTTATCAATATCATGTGCATCTATGCAGCCTTTCCATTTTCTTTCACCTTAGCTCCTTGCCATTATGATTTGGTAAGAATTTTATCTGATTTTTTTTTTAATCCTATTCCCCATAAGAATCCTCTTTTAGTAATATCTCCATATAAATAAATAAATAAATAATCCATTTTAGATCTAAAAAACTTTACTGAAAATGGTTGCTTATCCTATATGCTCAAAACCGAATTATTATTCCATTTCAGTTTTCCTTGCAATTGGATTTTGTTTTTTCATTTTAGTATCTAAAGCTGTTAGTTGAATGACATTTATATTCCTAATCCTGTGTGTCAGGTATAAGCTATACAATTGCTAGACAATCTGCATTAATTTATAGCCGGTTAACTGGGTTTATGTGTCTGAGAGTGTTCAACTGTTCATGTATTTCTTGCTATTTTGGTGGGGGGCTATTATATATACAGGTATATTTTTACTATAATCTTAATGTCTGAGAACTGTAACTCAATTCCCCTCTTTAGCTGTCTCTGGCTCTATGGTGGGAGAATAAAACAGATTTTTTCCATGAGGCATTACAAAAAGAAGTAAAGAAAAAAAGGCTGTGGAAATTTCAGATTTACTTTGGAGCTTTTTCAGGACACCCAATAAATCAAACACCTGAGCCATGTAGGCCAAATTCACTAGAATTTAAAGGGCCCAAACAAAATTTATAAAGAGAGGAGAGTATATGCCCATTGTATACAGTGTGACTCTGTGTCTTTTTTTATTTGTTGAAAAAACAACAAAGACCTATATAATATATGAATATAATTATATAGAGAGAATATTGAATTTTGGAACAATGTGGGTGGAAAAAAACAAACAGTTAGAGAAATAAGTAGTAGAAGAAGAAAAGTGCTTCTTCAAAAGATGATTTCTAGCAATAGAAGAAGAAGATGTAAACTGTCGTCATACACCCTTCCAGTTGTACACATACATACATCAATTTCCTTTTAAAGCACTTTGAATGAATACTTTCTTCCCTCACTATATTCTATTTAAATATTGAATTGCATTCTTTATTGAATTTAATTTCCTTCTCTGATATGAAGAGAGAAAGGCGAAAGTGAGGATATAGGGATTCTGAAAAAATATATAAAAATAATAATAAATCTTTAGGGATTGGGGGATTTTTGTAAAATGTTCTGGTTGATACTTGATAGGTTGGTGCCAGTTGCAGTAAACAAAACAATTAAGAGGAAACCAACAAATGCCTATACGACGCCACTCTTTTGGCGTGAACTACTGGAAGTGTCTGTGATATATGTATGTATAAATGTAAATACATACTGATGCATGTTTTTTTTCTTTTTTTAAATCTTCTTCTATTGCTGAATGGATAGGCAGACCATCTCCTTCCCTCTTCTTGTTCCTTAGTTATAGTAAATGACCATGTTGTCCTCGATAAAATGTTAATTCGTCCCGGGCGTAAAAATATTGTATTCCATGGTAATTTTATTTTTATCATAAAGTATTATATATATTCCATGTGTCTTTCTGCATTATCTGCTTTGTTTATACACCACTCCCTTCGTCCCAATTTAATTGTCGTTTAAGAAGTGTGTACGAAAATTAGGGAAACATTTTTCTCAATAAGCTAGATATATAGATTGGTTCAATATTGTTATTGTTAACTACTTGCTCTACATTTTTATTTATTAGAAATCAATGTTAAATTTCTTTGGCATGATTGTTTTAATATATTTAAGATGTCTAGTGTAAGATGCCAATCAAGGATTGCTTTAATTTTTCCTTTATGCTAAATTAGTACGTATTGCCCCTAAATATGCATCCCTTAGTCAAATATGAAATTATATATATTATGTACATCCTTGATACCTTGTTTGAATTTAATTCTAAAAATTGAAATTACTTTCTGGTGGGACTTTTCCCCTTTGCAAATCTCTCTTTCTCTCTCTTCATGACTCATGCTTTTGCTTTTTAATTTGCGATATGTCTTGTAACTTCTTTTATTTAAAGTTGAAGGAATTGCAAAAGGTTCAATTTATAATGCAACTTTAGAAATTGGCTCATCTTGAAGATAAAAGGTGGGAAACAACTTTTTTCTGTATCTTTTGCCAATGTACCACGGTGACTGGATAAATCAGTACTCCTTTGAACGCAACCCCCACCCCCACCCCAACCCATCTAACTTGCTCACCAAGAAGCTTTTTAGTTTTTTTTTACTGCAGGCACTTAAATTCACAGTGCCAGTACTACAAGATGGAAGAAGGGTACTTTGGTCAAATCACTGCCAGACTGAATCAGTACGTACGTATTCAGTAGCCAGAGCCCAGAGAGGGTCACTCTCAGAGTGGGTGCGCGAGTGATCAAAGTGAGGAAATGAAACAGAAAGATACAGAGAGGAAGTAGAAGGTAAAGAAAGAGAAAGAGAGGGGAGTCACGGGTTTGTCTTGAAAGGCCCTTAATTTCACAGTCCCATAGAGACACACAGACACATATTCCCTTCCCTTCTCTCTCTCTCTCTTCCCCTCTTGACTCCACTGACCGAGGTATTGTTTACATAAAAACACCTTAATTTAAGGGTTTTTCCACAAAACTACCCATGAATTACCCTTTTCGTTTAAATGATCATTCTATTTATTCAAGTGAACTTTATCAATTAAAATGATTTTCAATTAAGGTGGTATTTTAAAAAAAATTAATATACTCCATCCGTCTCAAAATTTAAGTCGTTTTAGGATTTTGCACAAGTTTTAATAAAACACTTATCTCTCAATCAACATCATTATTCCACTAACTTTTTCATAAATTTTATTATTTTTTAACACACACTATATTTTTTAACCAATCAAAATCTTTAAAAAAATCAACAATACACAAATCGATACAAATCATTACTATTCCCTACCTAGAAACTCTAAAACGACCTAAATTTTGATACAAGAATTAAAGGCTAAAATGACCTAAATTTCGAAACGGATGGAGTATTTTTTAAGCAAATAAAGGTTTTAGAAAAGAAAAGAAAAAAGCATGGGTGATTTTATGTAATTTCCTATTTAAAGTATGCTTTTTAACCCTCCCCAAAATATAAGACAATAAGTAATCTGTCCCACTCATCTCTCTCCTTTTTTATCTTCCTCCCTCCACCTCTCTACCTTCCTCCGCACCTCTCAAAATTGGGGTTTTTTTTCCTTGCCCACCAAGACACATTTTAAGTTCTGAAACTTGGTACTAGCTGGTCGCTATATATATTTTTGATTGATTTGGTGGTGTGCAGCACAGACAATACGAATTATATTTTAATGGAGTTGATGTTGGAAGATTGTGAAGGGATAGTGTTGACCCTTGACACCCACAAATCAGTGCCGGCGCCCTTCCTCACAAAGACTTACCAGCTTGTGGACGATCCAACCACCCACCACATCGTCTCTTGGGGCGAAGACGACTCCACTTTCATCGTCTGGCGCCCGCCGGAGTTCGCCCGCGACCTCCTCCCTAACTACTTCAAGCACAACAACTTCTCCAGCTTCGTCCGCCAGCTCAACACCTATGTGAGTTTACATCTATGTTTTGATCTCACCTCAATCTAGCTAGCTCTTTTACAAGATGGAATCTTGTTTAATTAATTATATTTCTCATATGATTTTTATTTTTTTTTGGATGTATTAGGGTTTCAGGAAAATCGTCCCGGACAGGTGGGAGTTTGCAAATGAGTTCTTCAAAAGAGGGAAAAGGCACTTGCTTTGTGAGATTCAGAGAAGGAAAACAGCACAACCCCTTCCGCCGCCACCACCACCACCGCTGCCGCTAATCAATCAATCTCACCACTTCATAAGTCCTCCTGCTTATTTCTCCTACCCATCAGCTGCCCGGGTCAGTCTCTCTCCTCCTGAATCCGACGAGCGACTGCCCGGGGGCTGGCAAGACCATTCATCTTCTTCGTCCTCCCCTCCTCTCTCCTTACCTCCCAAGTCCGCAATGACCGCCCTCTCGGAAGACAACGAGAGGCTGAGGAGAACCAACAATATGCTCCTTTCGGAGCTCGCCCACATGAAAAAGCTCTACACCGACATCATATACTTTGTCCAAAACCACGTCAAGCCGGTTTCTCCTAGCGGAGTCCATGTCGTCGCTAACTCCGTCACCAATATCCCCCAATGCAACACCATGAACGGTCCATTCGTGGTGCAAAAGCCTCTTCAGAGACGGCCTCAGGCTAGTTTTAGCAGTAGTAACACTACTCGGAGTACTTTGACGGTGCAAGACGAGCCCGCCACTAGCTGTTGTAACGGTACAAGGCTGTTCGGCGTGCCTCTTCCATCGTCCAAGAAGAGGATTCACCCTGATCTGCAAGACGGATCGACGCCCACCGACACTAACAAGTCCCGTTTTGTTCTCCAGAAGGACGAATTTGAATTAGGGTTGCATCTCATGCCTCCTTCCTCTTGTTAATCATTTTAGCCTAGCTTGTAATTGATATATCATAATTTCTAACATTTAATTGTTATCAATCATCTCTTCTTTTTCCCTTATATTTAAGCATCAAATTGTTTATGAGGGCGTGCATCTTTAGCTAGTGGTGCTTTCACATGCGTGTGTGTGGGTGTGCTGGGCTACTATAGCTAGGCAAAGGCTTTCTTTTTGTTTCTCTCTGTCCGTGTGTACTTGATTTTGTATAGTACGTTCAACTATACGGGTGTTATTCGATCCCGTTTCCGTCAAGCCGGCCTTGAGAATGAAGGTGGATGCGTTTTCGGTTAAGATTCGAAGAGAGGAGGTTAAGCCATCATATGGTCATATTCAAGAGTCCCTTGTACAGGTGTGTCTGTCAATATATCTTAATTATTCAGAATTTCATCCTGTGTTTCTCATTGCTCATTTTGATGCCTGAATACATGTGTCTTTTAACCTATTTGTGAATTGAGAGAGAGATGGTTGCAAAGGGATCAATCAAGAAATTGAATCGTGCACTTGCGCGCATTTGTTAGCGCGCTCTATCGACACCTCTCGTATGTATTAATGTAATCTAGAGAAAATCCGATAATCATGAGTTTTTGCGAATTCATTGTGACATAATTCCCAATTGATTTCATATATAAATATGCTGTCAATGACACAATTTGATAGTCATCAAGACAGGTATAACACAAAATTTGGACAAGTTTGTAGGAGTGAGAGATGGACTTGTTGAAAGAGAGAGAAAAAAAAATGCTGGAAGGGTTTCAGATTTTAGTTCCAAGAAGACTATAGCTCAGAGTCTGTCATGTCTTTTTTTTTATCTCTTTCTGAACTCATTAATGGCGGAGCACAACCATGACCATAGGTTTGTAATGCTATGTCATATGGTTCGTTTTGTTTGAAAATTTTGACAGTTCTGCGTAACTGATACACTGAAACTCTGAAACTGACCAAGTGCTGAATAAAGCAACGCGTTGAAAAAGTGCAATTTACAGTTGGTAATTTAATGATTGTATAGTTACTGTATATGATTATCATCATGATCACGACTAGCTATGATACAGTAATAAAAAAAAAGCAGTTATAGATACTGAATTACTGATGTTTGATCTGGTAAAAAGAAAGCTATCATGTTTTGATTGATCAAAGATTGTGGTATCCTGATTTCTCAGTTTGTGTAAAAATTAATCCAATTACAGTAATTAACTTTTGAGGTTAGCTGTGGAAATATATTATATGCACGTTAATCTAAAATGTTATAAAAATTGGTGTGTTATTCATTTCATTAATAATCGATTTTGAGATAAAAAAATTATTGAATTAAATCGCATGTTGAGATAACTTGTTTCAATCCTGAATTGAATGCCTTGTTTGGTTGAACGTGGAAAGTATAATTTTTGTGAATTCAATTCCTATAAATTAAATTCAAAATGTTTAATTGAGTTATAAGTTCTAATAAATTAAAATGGGAAAAGAATAAATTTTCTATAAAAAAAAAAGAGAGAGAAGAAGTTCAACTTACCTCGTCACTCTAGGTAAGCGAAATTTTCCGTTTCATAGAAATTGGAATTCCCGATAATTCAACCCGATAATTCAAGTTGCCTTGTTAATTGGTTGGCAATTAAAAAACCCAAAAATAAAAAATCACTTGAAGTAGGAAAAAAATGGGAGAAAATAATTAAAATACCCCCACCTTTAGGGGTATGGTAAAAATATATCCTCAACTTTCAAATGTATTAAAAATATCATGACCTTTGAGGCTAGTGGTAATATATTACGACGGGTTTTCTCACGGGTCAAAAATGCTGACAAGGCAGCCTATGTGGATTTTTTATGCCAAGGGTTTTCTTGAACGGTTTAATTCCTTAGGGAAAAAAAATAAAGAATTGGATCGGGTTCATACCCAACGCCTTTTCCTCCCTCCTATCTTCTTTCGTAGTCGCCTCTTGAATTGTCTTCCAGGTCTACTAGGCAGCTCATGGTTCCTCTTCAATGACAGTCTTCCTTCCTCGTGGTCGCCTATCTTGACCTGTCTCTCTCACATCTTCTTCCTCTTTGATTCGTTCATGGACTTGGCTAAGTAAGTTTGGTTTTTTCCCCTCTTCGTTGTTGTTGTTGTCGGTTTAGTTTTGTTGTCGGTTTGGTGTTAGGAATAGTTGTGGTATATTAGTTTGAGGCAATTTTGACAAGATTAGTTGATTGGTTGAATCACTTTCGTTTTTCGAGTTTAATTTTTTTTTTGTCGGTTTATTTTTTTTTACTAAGGAAACCGTTCAAGAAAACCCAAGTTAAGTGCTAATTTATAAAAAAAGCTTCCACATAGGCTGCCTTGTTAAACAAAAAATCCACGTAGACTGTCTTGTTAGCATTTTTTACCCATGAGAAAACTCGTGGTAATATATTACCACTACCCTCAAAGGTCGGGATATTTTTATTATATTTGAAAGTTGAGGATATATTTTTACCCTACCCTCAAAGGTGAGTGTATTTTAATTAGTTTTCCCGAAAAAATTCTGTATTTGGTTATGATTGGTATTTTTAAAATCCAAAACCTTCAATTTTTAACTTCCACCAATTCCTTCATTTAATCCCCTAGAATAACAAATCAACCAAACATATTTTCACAATTCTTATGAATTGAACTTTATAGGAATTCCATTCCCATGAAGTAAATTCCCGGGAATTTCGATTCTCATATCAAACCAAACGAGTCCTTCAACCAAATCCAGATATCCATCATAAGTTTTTCAATTTTTTTAGTTGTTTACCAAACGAGTTAGCTATATTATTTTGATTGGTTAGTTATGATTTTTTTTTTATAGATGAAAATGATTTTATTTTTAACTAATAAAGGTATTAATCAATCACAAGCTTGGTAATTTCAACTTCACTTACCGGTTTGTGAGTGCAATGTAAGACTTATATATTTTCATCAAAATCGTAAATTAAAGTTGATTCGGGATCGATGGATTCACGTTCACATAAAAGTCACATGGATCTGTTTTTTCTAGGATTACTTTTACTTGTTCTTGATCATTGCACTTTAAAATTTGATCCTTGATTCACATACAGTAAATTGTGATTTTCTCAGTTTAAAAAAAGAAAAATCAAATTATCTCTCACTCAATTCAAATTAAGGGATAAAGAGAGACAACGAAAAAAAAAGGTACAGAAAAAGAAGAAAGAAAAGTAAGGTGGAAAAACACAAAACATGGTGGGTTATTCGATGAAAGCGATATCTAAAGGAAGCTGTACGTGGGGTGAACCTTTATAATGTTGTTATAAATATAATGTATATGTCAAACCTTCTACTATAAATTGCCTTTGTTTTGTTTCTTTTTATATGTTAAATGTTATATTTTGTGACAAAGATGTGAGTTAGGTTCAAATTAAAGTGACTAGTATTTAATCATATTAATGGATATGATATTCAAATTCAATCAACCTTATAGAGATCACATTTGAGATTCAAATGACTTGTATAGTTATATAGTTGACTATATTCATTTTTTTTGCCACATATCTTATATCTTCATAAACTTCAACACACTAGTGCAATTATCTACGGCACATAAATAATTTTTTAGGATTTATTGTCTTCTGATAAATTATTTATAATAATTTTATTAATTTAAAAATAAAATTATTATTATTTTTATTTCAATTTGTTTATAAACTTGTTGGTAAAAATGGTTTCCATATTATAGTCATTTTTAATTAAGAGAGTTTGCTCATTAATAGTATAGAGTTGTGAGTAAGAATTTCTATCTTTAATACTCCATTCGTCTATATGTCTTTTTAGTCTAGATAATTTTGTCAATAATACATTTTTTTAGAGTTATGTATTACACATAGCCTACTAACTAGCTAATCATTACACTTCATTTTCACTCATGATCAATTAAATTCACTTTAATTTTTTTAGCTAACTAATTAGCTAGCTTATAGATTTTCTTATTTACTTTACGTACATATGACTAAATGACATGTATTGGCAAAAGGATGATCGTATTCAATTAAGATATCTAATGATTTAGTGGGAATGGGATCCCATGAAGTTGGCCATCAAATTAACGGGTAAAGTTGGACAAATCTCAACCGTAAAAAAATTAACCGACGGTTAGATTTGCCCCCTCCTTTTCCCCACCCCACCCTCACCCCTTTTCTTTTATTTTTTTACGAGTGCAAAATCCAAATTCACCCATGAATTTGATGCCCAAATTCATGGGATCCAAACCCGATTTAGTGCGATTAAATTGAACCTAACAGACAAGCATTATCAGATGGTCCAATTAAGGTAACCATAAAAAGGAAGAACACACTACCATATATAACTATGGTTCGTTTAGTTTAAATTTCGAAAATGCAAAGGAAAAGGTAATAAATGTAATATATTTATAGTCTATCTTGTTAAAAATTTTAATCATTATATTGATCGTTTCTCAACTTTTTGTCCAAAACCAATTTTGTTTCTCCCATTTCAATCAATCATTTGAACAAGCTAGGGGTAATCATATTCTCTATACTATTCTAATCATTACCTCTTTTATTTTATTTTTCATATAAAAAATAACATTATTTTCTCATCTAGACTTATAAAACTTATATACAATAAATTTTTTCATTTAAATTTGTTTTCATTCCGTTTACCTTATATGATCTTCTACGAAAACGAGCCCAACATATATTATATACTCCATAGTACTACAATTTTATATTCCTATGTGGCTAGCGTAGAGTATATTATTGCGATTGTTTTCGAATTCCTGCAATGAATTTTGGGAATGGCTATACTATAAATAAAAAGGCCAAACAAAGCAAACAAAAAGAAGAGCACTCAAAACCCACCCCCCCCCCCCCCCTAAAACCCTAATTTTTTTTTTTAATTTCCTTTTACCGTCCTTTTCTTTTGTCCCTTTTTGGGTTTGTCTCACGTGAGCTGCACGTGCATCCTTTTGTGCCGTGGTTCTACCAACTATTACTCCATAAGTAGTATACATCGAAAGTAGGCCTTAATATATGGACGATCATGGACGATGGATCCCTCCGGGTGGGCTCATAAAAGAAGAGTAGGATATGTTTCAGCAATGGTCCATGGTGCTTTGTAGGCGGATACTTCGAGCATTTCCAACAATTTTCCAATTTTGAGAATTTTGGAGTTTTGGAAAAATTTTAAGGTATTTTTCAATCCAACAGATTATGCATCATATTCTCTATCATATTCTCTAAAATGGAGATGCAACACAAAAATAGAGATGATTCCCTAAATCTACAACATTTTCCAAATTAAATAATTCTTCAAATCTTCAAATGGGAAAACTGTTTGAGTTAAAACAAAAATTATTTAAAGAATATGTATTTTGTTTCCTCATTTTGGGAAAATTTTAGGAAAACTGTTGGAGATTGTCTTATAAGAATAGCTTGAAATCGGACGGATTATTCAAACCGAGTTCGAGCGAAGATCATTGGGTCTTATCAAGTTTGAGTTATTCTCGGATAGGGTCATCCGTGGATAGGGTTCTTTCGAAATATTATCAACCTGGGTTATTTCAAACTTGGACTTGTGGTTCATAAATTCAATGCGATTCTATCTCAAAACAGGTTAGTAATTAAATGAGTTGTTGCCAAACTTATATTATTAAAAACATTTTGTGTGGAATAATCACATTCCAACATTTATTCCGAGTTTGAAACATGTCGTGTTTGGTTTCTTCGGATTCTGGCAAGTTCAGATTGATTTTGTTTGGGATCATTTTGAATGTAGATCATTTCAGATATTGATTCAGCTTGTATTGGGTTATGAATCTAAGTTCAAGTTTGGATTTTAGCAGCTCTACTAATAGGGCTTATTTTGTTAAGGGTGTTGTTAGATAAATTGCAAATCCCCTCTCGTACAACCACGTTCAAAACAACGTGCATCACATTCAATTAGACGTGGTAGAATTTTTAATTAATCATGCTTTTAATTATCTTTAGAAGGGATAATTAGTGCATATCGAAACTGATGTGGTACCACGTCCAAATCATCGTGGTGATTTACGGTGTATTTAGTTTCCACGTTTAGTTAAGCTTCAAGTTAGCGCTCAACCCTAAAAAAACAATGTTTTGTTATTAGACAACATAACAAAAATATTAAAAACTATCATATTTTTAGGTTTAGATGGTGATAGTCTAGCTAGCAGAGATGAGTATGATTTGATAAATGTGTAGGCATACAAGGTTAGACAAGAGCAAGAGTGATTCATCTGCAACAAGTTCAAAGCAACTAGTATTGGGTATATATTATAAGCGAATTGAAACTACGTTGGTTTGATCACGTGCAGAAGATATATCCTAACACCCTAGTTTGAAGTTGCTTGATTTTTAGAGATGCACGTTGTGGGAGTGATTGTCTCAATAAGAGTTGGAAAATAAGTTATCAAACAAATTGAACAATATATTAACCTCATGGCACCCACATAAAACATGGCACACGATTAGGCTCATTGGAAAGGGAGCATTCGAATGGAGGAAGTCTATACTAGTGTCAAGGTGAACAACTGAACATGTAAGTTGGGTGGTTAGAGTTTAGGTTTGGGATTTATCTTTGGGCTTTCGGGGAAGTGGCGTGACTTATAATTTGTCGCTTATGTCAACCTTTACCCTTTTTCTTAAAATCTCTACTGTTATCTACACTATTTAATCTTTATCTCATATGATATATACGTTGTTCTAGTGATACTAGGTCACTCGAAAACATTATCTCAATTGGTTTAAAATATATACGAATGCTCATACCTAAACCCTTCAAACTCCACTTCAATTTGCATCACTTATCAATTGAAAATTATAAATTTAAATCTAAAGGGGATAATTCCTGAAAATAATCAATTTTTATGCTTAAAATTGTTTTTCAAGGAATACAATATTTCAAAAGGTTTCTTAACACCATAGCGGGGATAGCTCAGTTGGGAGAGCGTCAGACTGAAGATCTGAAGGTCGCGTGTTCGATCCACGCTCACCGCATATTTGTTTTTTGCAACATCCCACCGCCTTACTTCCTAAACGACGTCGTATACCCCCCTAATTCACTGTTTGTGGTACAAGTACAACTAGGAAAGTTGAAGACATTCGCGCCAACACAAAGCGCACGAAACTTCTCTCCCTGCAATGAAACCCTCGGGGATCGATCTGATGAGTAACTGGAGCTTATCGGAAGATCCAAACCGTCTTCGATCGATGGAAGCTTCGGCATCTGCGTTCTCCGAAGCGGCAGCCACTCTTCTCTCTCACGGCACTCTTTTCGACGAATTGCCTCCCAGAAAATCCCTAATTCGTTGCCGGGATGTAAGATTTGGTTTTCCATTCAAACGAATTAGAAATTGGATGTAGTTTCGCTGCTATGTTTCAATCTTTCGTTGGTTATGGTGTTTTGTTCTGACCTAATTTCATTTAGGTTTCAATTGCTAGATTACATACCCCGTGCTTGGTATTTGTCCGACGATCAGTTTCCGTGATAGATTTTTAGAGTAATTGATTCGATTGTTGGTTATGATTTTCTTACTTGCTTGTAATGATTTCTTTTGTGTTCGTGGTGGCATTGTGAGTCTCATAAGGTAGAGCAAAAACTGATATGTGAATCTCGAAATGTTGGTTGCTGAAAGGCGAAAGTCATTCTTGATGTTTCTGATTCTCCAGTTTTTGTGTTGCGAGTGTGCTTCATAGATTGTGTGGTGTGGTTTTACTTTTTACGTCACTGGATTGATTAATTTTGAGTTTTGAGAAGCTAATCAATCCCAATTCTTATCTGATTGCTCTTGTTCAACGTCCAATTTAGTGCTCCAGATATCTCTCCTTTGCAGTTTGCAAGCTATTCTTAATTATTCAAACAGCACTGGAATCTCTCAACTGAGGAGTTCATGGGGCTGTTATTGATGATGGTGATCAGCTTAAATCTCTCCAGAACAGCTCCACAACTTGCCTATATAAAGCCTCCTCCAACACCTCAGTTTAAAGTGAACAAGATCTCTCTGTCATTACTCTCCCTCTGCCAGTCTCTCTTCATTCTGCAATTCCAAACTCTCTTATCTTTCTTCCGTTTTATTAAGTCATTCCAACACCTTGTCTTAGCCCGTCTAGTGCCATATCAGTAGCTATTAAATTACTGATTCAGTAATCTTTTTTTAGCCTCTGCACTTGCTTCTTGCGGGAGTTGCAGGGTCTCGACTCTCGGGTTTTAGTATCAACCAACTTTAGTTAAGTGAAATTCTTGAGATGACAAGCATCCTTTAGGCTTGATTATATAGCTTAGTTCTCCGATGCATCATACATGATCTTCTCTTTTTTCTTCCTGCAGTGATGAATCTCACAGTTTTATCTCTGATGGACGGGATCTGTAAGTGATGTTCTCAAAGTGATAATCTCAAAGTGATATTCTCCTTCTCACGCTTTCAGGTGGCATTCTGAACTCCCTGGCATATTTCGTGAAGTAGCATGCACTGCACCTCCTGAGACATATTCTAATTCAAGTGCAGAAGATTTAGGAACAATTTTTTTTTAATTGTTGGGTATTTAGTTCCTTGTGTCCAAACTTTCAGTGTCTCTTAGGTCACCATGGAATTTGACCAAATCAATGAGATGCAGGCAGACCTTAGGTTATGATATTTGGAATGCAAATCAATAGAGGGAGCTGAACAGGATTCCACTTGAACTATAACTATCTTCAAATTTTCTAGGCATGGAAATTATAATTTAACCATATGCGCAAGTTTAATCTGCATTCTTTCAGTTCTAAGTTTTATTATGCTAGATGTAATTTCACTATGTCAGGTTTGTTGTTGATTTCCACCTCCTATGATTGACTGGTAAATACACAAGTTGGGAGGTTGAATGTAGCTAAAACAGATTGAAGGAGTGACTTTAGGCGGGCTTAAACCTGGAGCAATAAATTGTTATTTGTGAGGCTGCCCTATTATTTGCATTTGCATTGTTTTATATTCTGTATCTTGCAGTGATATAATTCTTTTCATTCTTCAATGGCAGTTTTGAACCTTTGTACATAGCGCTATAACAGCAGCTGTTAGGAATATGGTAGATGTTGATGTTGGACACTTTCCTTGACTTCTCCAACTCTCCAAGTAAGCATATTTATAGATCTTTTTATAGGTAGTTGTTCCAGGTCATTAAACTTTATTCTATACCTCATGTCTTATTTCTGGAGCCCATTGGGCCACCCATACAAATTTAGGTCTGGGCCTTGGGTTCTTGGTTTGCACTAGCAGTAGTAGATAGGTGATTCAAAATTAATTGCGTTATGCAGAAAATTTTCATTTGCTTACCAATGTAGATTGCTGATAGAGTTTGCTTACCAATAGGTTACCTGCTCTTATAATTGTTTTTCTTGGTTTAAAAGCTGCCCTCGAATGCGAAATGCTAGCATCTTTACCTTATTTACCTCATGTGGATTATGTGTATGTATTGTTTTTAGATTTCTGTTAGTCTTTCATATATACTAACTAATCTAACTGTTTAACTTATATGCAAACTTTCCCATTTCAATGCTAGTGTATGCTCTACTCAGTTCACTGGGGGTAGTACCTTAGATTCTTCATTGTTCTCAGCTTGTCAGCTGATTTGAAAGTAGAAAACGTCCACTTTTTACCCTATTAATTGGATTCTAGAATACGGATATGAAGCCAAAAATGACAGAGGTATGGGGGTTGTTTGATTTTGCTGTTTATGAGAGGGACACAAAGGCTTTCAAAATCATTATATACTGAGCCAAAAAGGACAGCTTGGAGTACGGTAAAGAGTAGTTAAAATGGTTCTTCTGTGGGTTGGCAGATACTTTTTTAACTGTGGGATTGATGTACTTTGTGAAAATGGTTCAACAACATGTTTATCCCCAGCAATCCCCTCGGATGCTTTTGACTGTTGATATGAGCAAATGGGCAATTAGAAATTGACCCGTTTGATGTGATGAAATCATGTGAATGGAGTGAGGAGGGGTGGGACCACTTTTTTTGTAATCTGATCTTTTTTTTTCTGCCTCTGCAGTTCCCGATGAGGAAGGGAGGGTAAGAAAATGAGGGAATTTATACACCAATATAAATATATTGAATGTGAATCAATTTGATTATAAAATAGCTCACCAAAAAAAAAATTTCATTATAAAATATGTGTTATATATATATACATAGAATATCAACAAAGAACATGTATATATTATTTTATAGAATTATAAATGTGATGTGGGGGTGTCAAGATAAGGTTGGGTGTGATAATGCAAAGTTAAAAATGTCCACCCAACAGCAAGATCTCTCTTCTCTGGATTCTTTTTATCCAATCGAACCTCTTCTTGCAGAGATCATGTCTCTTTATTCATTTCTAGATGGCAATCCGCATTATTTTACTATTTTTATCTTCACCTTTATTTGATCGTTTTCTTTTTCTTTATTCCGATAGAGAGAGAGAGAGAGGGGTACGTTCTAAATTCCGATTAGTGATCATCAGCTTGAAGAGTGCTTCAAAATCAGGGTTCTGGAATGGGCTGTTTTGTTCTGATATAGAGGTGTTCTTGAATTCAGTTTTGCAGTCAAAATATCGCACAAAACATTATGTCATATATTATTTCAAAATTTCCAACGATCAGCAACTAAACAACTGTCCTCTTTAGATGATTCTGGAATGCCTACTTGTGTAATGAACTATTGTATTCTGTTTTTATGCCAGTTTAGGACTTCAGTTCTCATTCCTCATATTACTCTTGCCTACTGTCTTTTTGCCATGTCTTGGTATGTACCTTCTGATGAATAAATACCAACATACAAGCCCCAATAGCTTACTAGGAAGATGTAAATGAAAAGAAAATTTAGTGGGATTGCACCTTTTTTCCTAAACCTTTTGTGATCACTTTATACTTTTACAGCATGGCCCTTTAATTGTCTAATAGAATTAGAACAACATCAGTTGACACTTGACAGTATGTAATATAGAACAACATGGATGATATTGCTTTTGATGCAATTTGAGTGGCATGATTTGGCATATGAGCAGGTATAGAAATTTTGGGTGCATGATGTTTCTGTTTTGATCACGAGTTTACTGTTACGACTTATTTATCTCCTCGACGATTTTGTTAATCATTTCTACTCCCTGTTTCAGTTCTCTATATATCTTGACTGGAAATGAATGCACTAGCTCGGCAAGTATATGATAAAACTACCTTGGCTTGAACTAGAACTAGAAGTGGTGCAGAACTGTAACCAAGGTTGCTGTTAGGATAACGATGAAGACAGTTTTTAAAACCAAATATAGATCATCTCTTGCACTAATACCCGGAAACTTGTCGCTTCCTGCAGTGTGATTGACTAGGTTACGGCACCGTAAACGTCCCTATTACATTGTCTGTATCATATCAATACATGTATTCATGTGGTCCAATGGTTGGTCCCTCCCAATCTCTGCACCCCTCCTTGCAGTGATCGGAACGTTTTCAGCAGTAACGCGCACAAGACAGATCATTGCCTGTTGGTCTTTTTTCAGCTCCTTCCAAATTTCTACATGCCTTTAGGATGTGCTTTATTTAACTAAATATCCAAATCCAATGCCGGCCTTATTGAAAGCTTGCGTGTCAGGGATTAGCTTTTTCTGTTGGATCAAATTTAAACATTGGTTCCAATTGCTGAAGATCTTTTTCTAGCTTGAAATCTGTTTGATTCCATTAACTGATTGAACAGTAAAACTTCCTCTAGCCATGATCCAAGTTGCTCTGGTTTGTTCCTTGTATCATTTGACAGTGATCTACATTATCAATGTCAAAGAACTAATGCCTTGTTGATAGCTTACTTGTCAGGGATTAGATTTTTCTGTTGCTTCAATTTTAAATAATGGTTCCAGTTGCTGAGGATCTTGTTCCAGCTTGAAATCTGTTTGATTCTGATTTCTGTTAAAACTGAATTGAACAATAAAATTTCCTCTAGCCATGATTCAAGTTGTTCTGTTTTGTTCCTTGTATCATTTGACAGTGATCTACCTAATCAATTTCAAAGAACTAGTGCCTTATTGATAGGTTACTTGTCAGGGATTAGATTTTCTGTTGCCTCAATTTTAAACAATGGTTCCAATTGCTGAAGATCTTGTTCCAGCTTGAAATCTGTTTGATTCCATTTCTGTTAACTGAATTGAACAGTAACATCTCCTCCAGCCATGATTCAAGTTGCTCTGCTTTGTTCCTTGCATCATTTGACAGTGATCTACAGTATCAATTTCAAAGAACTGATGAACATTTCGAATCTATTCACCCTTCATGCGAGTCGGATTAACCTGGGTATGTCATCTGGTAATTTTCTGAATTTCGGTTGGAATGCAGTGTGAAATAATTTGACTGCAGATGTTCATGTGAATCAGACTAACCTGGGTATGCAATCTGGTAATTTTTCAGAATTTCTTACGTTGGGATGATGTTCATGAATCATGATGCAGTGTGAAATAATTTGACTGCAGTTGATGGTGGAAGAGGCAAGTTGAAAGGGAGATAGGCAGGTAATGTAATGTAAATTATATAAATGCAACAACTCCAAATACTTAGCTCCCACCGGAAAGAAACACAAATGTATAGTAGGCATCAGAATTCAGAACCTGATCCTTCTTGGGAAGCGTCATCTTTTTTTTTTAATCTTTTTTTTTTAGGTTGCTGTCAAATAGTGCTGGTCTAGGCTGGAGTCACTGCACCACGCTGCAGGATAATTGCAAGAATAATGGATTGGGACCCAGTTCCCATATGACTGACACGTGTGCATCATTGATGGATCATCAAGCACCTGATTCCGACCACCACGGCCGGAGTAAGTACATCTTCTGCCATCTTTTATTTTCTCCAAAGGCTAAACTACACACAATTGCAGGTCAATTTGAGCAAAATCAATCCCCTATTTTACAAATCTTGAATTGAACAATTACTATGGTTGAAATGAGTGTTGATGTCAAATTATTAAAGAAACATGAAAAGTCAGCTCAGTTAAAAAAAAAAAATTAAGCTACATAAATAGAGTCGGTTGTAGATTTTACCCTTGTGCAAATTAAGCTTTATCAGAAGGAAAAGGAGCTCTATTTGTTTAAAAGAGAAAAAAATTCTGGAAGGAGACCTCCTCTGACCACTTTCATGTGAAGTGGGGGCTCTGCGAGTTCTTTAAATAATAATAATGATGATGATAGAATTCAAGTTTAAGGGCTAAAGTAAAAGTAATGTTATTTCATGGCTCATGAAATGCAATTCTTTAAGTTCTTTGGCCATATGTATTTTCAATAAATAATTTATCTCCCCAAACCCCAAGTCACTTCCAATATGCATGGAATTTGATTGCTGATTTATGTTAAGGAGTTCAGTATTGTCTATATGCTTCTGCATCTATGGATGGATCAATATGTGAATGCCTCAGTAGTTACTACTTACTAGTGTGTCTGCATCAGACTTTGGGATTCTTAAAATGTTAAAAGCTTCTTTATTGGAACTATGTGAAAATCTTACAGTTCAATTCAACCATATATATTTTGTTGCATCAGACATGTTACTTGATGTACTTGAGTTGATTAGAGATTGGAACTTATGTTCTTATGATCACCTGCCTTCATCCTTGTGACATTGCATTGTTTGATGCAGCACAATAAGGTTATTGTACCGGCACAAAAAAGGCCATTGTTAGTCGTCAACACATTGCACTAAAAACGGGGACGAAATCAGAAATGAAATCCCGGGTAAGCAAGATTTTACCTTATGTAATGAACCAATGGGTAAATTTCCATCAACAAAGGGGTGTTCTTCCATGAAGTTCAAGTACTGTTTAACAAATTCTCTTACAAAAAATAAGATTTAGAAAGAAAAAAAGAAAAAGAAAATTGGGGATTCAATGAGGTGGTGTAAAGAGGGGGCAAGATCTCTACCGTTAATTTATAAATTAATAGTTGAGATCTTACAAAATCTAACAGTAGGCTTTTCAAGAAACTCTATGAGAAAAGAATCTCGAACGACAGTTAAGATCCCATGGAGTTTGTAAAATCTCAACCACTCAATTATAAACAAATGGTTTAGATTTAAATGAGTATAGTCATTCTTCAATTTATTTTTTTAGGGTCGATAGATTTCTATAGAGTAATCCTATCAACTCCACGGGATCCTTACCCCTCAAACAAACTCTTTACATTTTTACAAATATATATATATATTTTTTTAGATCCTTTCCAGTTCAAGTGGGCATGGATTTTTACAAATATATATATATTAATTACTAGTTACTTGCCTGACTACAAACATCCTTAACATAGTGATGGGGCTATGAACACATACTTAAAAATCCAATTAAAGAAAAAGACAATGTGGATTTTATATTAAAAAAAAGTTGTTACCGTTTACATGCCGCTCCTATTGTTCACCTTGAATAAAGTATGGATGCCACCCTCTATTATAGGATTATATGATTATATGATATGTTTATATGCATTTAGCAGTTGTCGTGCAGGGTTGGTTGTTTTAATTCGTTTTGTATTTTAATAATGAAACAGTACAACCTTTAATCTCAATTACTCGTATGAATCAAAGATTCATTCCTATATGGGTATATGGGGGGTATGGGTTGGACAAAGATTTCAATAATTGGTTTGCGCAGAGGAGACTGTTTCCCCCGGGATCAACAGTACTATATAACCAAAACACAAATCTATATCAAGACCTCAGTAATACATTGCTCTTAATCTGACTTACTTCCATAATCATCCAAAATTTCATCGATCGGTTCGTCTGATGTCATGTGTTGATTGTTTATAAAGTGCTTAATTACTTATGTTGATAATATGTTTACCTTATATGCAAAGAAGAAGCAATTGAATAGTACAAATCAATCAAATATATCATTCATCAAATCAAATATATCATTGATATTAGGGAAAATACTAAAATAATGCGAACTAAATTCATGAATCAATATAAATACGAACTTTGAAAATTATTAAAAGATATACAAACTATCTCATATTAAACTAATTTCGATACGGGAATTATTTTTTTTTATTATTTTTCATTTAATTTTTCATTGTGGCAACTGAATGTTTGAAAATTTAATGATGTAGATGGCATCATATTATTAGATGCACAAATATAATGTTTGAAAATAAAAACTAATTTTCAGTAAAAATTGGATTTTAGGGCTAATTTACTCATATAATTTGCACTCAAAACTGTTGTTTTTATGAAAAAAATATACATTGAACACTTAATAATATGGCACAACGTCATTAAATTTTCGAACCTATGGTTGCCACGTCAAAAATTTGGCCGGAAAATTGATCGAAAATTTCCTCGTATCAAAATTTGTTTAATGTGGAATAATTTATATCTTTTAGTGGTTTTTAAAGTTTGTATTAATATTGGTTTATGGTTGATAGTTCATTTTTTTTTTTGTTATTTTTGCCTTGATATTACAAGTTAGCTGAGATTGAAACCTTTGAAGGATCGAGAACAATAGAGTTTCCTCTCATCATCAAGATTTTTCTAGTGTTCTATATCTGTGAAAAGAATTATCATGTTGACATTAGCTAGCAGTTTGTAAGATCTCGGGTCTTACATTACGCTAAGTATAGCTAAAGCTCCGACTGTCTGTTCTTTCCTATGAAAGTCCTGTCATTATCGCTCGATTTTATGCAGGCATATATATTTTGCTTACTAATTAGTTTGACAAAAAGTTTGAAAAACATGGTCGATCATTGATGTTCTATGGGTAGGGTGTACAATGTACATTACACATGGTACTTGCTTTTGCGCAGCTGATATAGATATCGATGAGTAAAATGATCATATTGTATCTACATGTGCAAAATTATCAGCTTGGAAAAAAAATCTATGCACGGAAACACATGCACTAATAATCAAATACTACGTTGAGTGATGTTTTATCTTAAAACCGATTAACTATAGGGGAAAGAAATCTATTTACATCTTAATATTTTGCATATATCACAAGAAATACTATGGCTAGCATCAAAATTGTAAATTTCTCCAAACACACATGCTGAGCCCTAAAATTTTCAACTCATATCCAAGATGAACTCCTATTTTAATTATCCTACAACTAATGTTGTTTAATTAGCTTTGAGTTTGTTTGTATTTTGAACTTCTTTATGACAAAAATGTAACCTTTTATTTAAAATGCTTTATTCTCATAATAAACTTAAATTTTCATCAATTAAAGAACAATATCAATCCTTACCAACCCACCTCATTCCGCGGATTATACAATTACTGCAAGTTGGAACCATTAGCAAAACCACTTCAAAATGAAAACAAGTTGAAAATTATATATACTAAAAATCATTTTAAATTCATGCTATAATTTTCTCCAGCATATCATCAGGTCGGATCCTAATACCCCACAAAAAAATAAATTTCATTAAATTTGTTATCTTATAATTATGCAGTAATATAAAATTGGCCCTGATCATCAATCAACCCCCTCTGCAATTTAGCATGCTACATTTCCTTCTACTGATTCTCTTCTGGGTAACAAAGCCATCACACTTGCATTAATTAATTCTTCAATTTTCTTTTGTCACAAAGCTAGGCAAAATACAAAACCATATCATTTAATTATAAAATCCTCAGAATACCAACTTTATCATTGCAAAAATAAATGAATAAATAGTCATCTTCTCTTTCCTCTTTTTTTTTTTTTTTTTTTGCCTCCCTCAATAGTAGAGGCATTTATGTAGAAAATATAGTAAAATATTTTATCTACTTGTTATATATACTTCCTTACCAATGGCTCCAATCTGCATGTTCCCAATATATCACTATTTAATTTATTTTAATTTCACCTCTTTCTTCTTCCATTTCCTTCTTCCTATCTCAACTTATCTTCTCCTTTTTCTTCAATTCACATCTCCCTCTGCACATATCTCTGATATAACTCCCACTCTACACTCTCTTCTATTCACCTTCCCCATCCCTCTGCACTCCTCTTAGCTTTCTTCATCTTCTCTTTCTTTTTTCTCTCAGAAACAAAAAAACAGTAAAAATAAATAAACAATTTTTTATCCATTTTCCTTGAAGGGTCATCTATATATATATAAAAAGGTAATTGCACCATATATATATATATAGGTAGATAGTTAGCCATGGATACTGACTTATTAAAGTCCACCCAAGAAGACCGAATGGCTGAGATGATGCTCCTTATGCAGATGGACAAGCTCTCGCCGGAGTTCTGCTCCGGCAGCCCCTCTGATCTCCCCCTAACAGACTATTCCGGCGAGTCTCGGCCTGGGTCCACATCAACCTTCCCTGTGAATCCACACTCAAACACAATGCCCTTTCATAACCCTAGTGCACCCTTCCCTTCATTCCCACAAGGGAATAACAATAACTGGAGTTGCACCGGAAACGAGGTGCACCACCAGTTTATGGAAACGAGAAACGGAAACGAAAACGAGAATTTCCCTCATGGCAGCAACAAGCAGAACTCGATGGCTGCCATGAGGGAAATGATATTCCGGATCGCGGCCATGCAGCCGATATACATCGATCCGGAGTCGGTCAAGCCCCCGAAGAGGCGCAACGTCAAGATCTCCAAGGACCCGCAGAGCGTCGCGGCTAGGCACCGACGTGAGCGGATCAGCGAGCGGATCCGGATCCTCCAAAGACTGGTCCCCGGTGGGACCAAGATGGATACCGCTTCCATGTTGGATGAAGCCATTCATTATGTCAAGTTCTTGAAGACTCAAGTGCAGTCTTTGGAGAGGGCCTCCGTCAACCGCCCACCGCCGCAGATGCACGGCGGCGTGGGGTTTCCGGTGGTCATGTCCACGGCGGCTAATGAAGGCGGCTATTTTCCGGTGATGAAGGGTTACCCTGTGATGCAGAGCGGTGAAGGGAGCCAGCAAGCTCAGGGTTTTTCATCAGATGGATGATTAGGTTTTATTTAATTAATCAAAGTTTTATTTTGTTTTTTTTTTAGATTTAGTTAATGATTATAATAAAAGAAAATGTAAAATGGGGTTCGGAGGGGATTGCTTATTATAAGTATGATGATATCATTGTTGATGTTTGTGGGTTGTAAAGGGGGATATATGATGATTAATTGTATGTTGTTTTCTCATGCATATTGATTGTTAATTGAGATTAATGGAAAATGAAGAAAATTCTGCAGAAAAAAATGGAAAAGTGCGTTGGAAATTAAAAGTTATGGTTTTTTGTCTTTTAAGATATTTATATGATGTAATACGTTACATTTTTGCATGTTTCTGTGGGTTAATTTTATGTAATTATTTTTTTAATATTTTTTCAATGGAATTGCCATTATTGGTTGGAAGAATCACTAGCTAGCCTACTACTACCAGCTCAATTTAATATGTATAAAATAAAATAAAATAAAATAAAATGAGGAGGGTTGGGTGTGTGATGACTCTTATTTATTCTCGTGTGCTTAATTATAGAATGGAATTGGTAACTTATGTGTAAAGAGTATATGTTAGATATTTTAATTTGGATAAGATTTTTCTAAAAATGTACTAATTTAGCCCTTTTTAATATTTTAATAGGATTATGTATTCATATTAAGTAAAATATTTGTTAAATTAGGCTTTTTAAAGGTCAAGCTTAGATAAATTAATGATAACATTAATGATAATATATGTAATCATTAACCTTGCTATATATAGATTAAAGAACCAAATCTGTTCTTGGCGCATTAGGCGGTGCAATCTTTTTTTGTCTAATTATTGGTTTAACCTTTCATTTATGAGGTTGCTTTTTGTATTTGTTTGATTATGATACAAAGAATCATTCGGAAAAAACAAATAATGTGATAAAAAATAATGATGTCAAAAAATGATACAAAGAATTAAAATACAGTGTACATGCATCTATTGCAGAATATAGTTGAATAATGGATTATTTCGTAGTTTGATCAAAAGACAAATAAATTAAAAATTATGTACGTGTTACGTTGTTAAAAAAAATAGTATTAATTAATCAAGCCTTAATTTCTTTTAGAATGATGAATTAATATTTAGCGCGCGCGTGTACGTGTTAAAGGAGTCACAACTCACAATCAATATTTAATTTAATTGGAATGTACTTAGAGCTAGCTAGATCTATAACTCAATTAAAATCCGACAATCTTTCCTTCAAATTCGAGTAATTAACACATACTATATATATATATATATTTCAAATTAAGAAGATTAAACGAAGTATTTTTATATATATAAAAGGAGTACATTATATTCAAGTATATCAATCAATTGAACTACATTTCATATAATACTGGTTAGGCATTTGTATTCAAGTACATCAATCAATCATCAATATCAATTACCAATATATATCAATTATCAATCAATATTATCAATATATAATACTCCATCCGTTTCCTTTTAAGTGACTTTTTTAAGTCATGCACGTAGTTTTAGAACGATAAAAACTATATTAAATATTAATATTTTAATAATATTTTTTTAATAATATTATACTTATCACCAATAAGTATGAGATTATCGAAAAAATATTTAAAAAAATTATTATTTCATATAGTTTTTCACACCTTAAAAAACGTGCATGAATAGTAAAAAGTCAATTAAAAGAAAACGGAGGGAGTATTAAAATAGAAACACGGATTCCTATGTGGCAGACTTTGGTCGAATTTGATTATATGTCGTTTTCTGGTGTAATCTGACTCACGTTTTTTACACGTCAATTAATGTATGGTCCAATATATTCAAACCACGTCAATCAATGATATACTTATTTTATCTAGGTGTCATTCTATGTGATCATATTAATTGATGACCAATTAATTAATTTTAATACAAATATTCAACTTCATATCTTAAGTAGTTACAAAATCTATCATTTTACATTTAGTTATTTTATCTTTAGTTATCAAGATTGGTTATATTAGTTGAGCATTATATATATATCTAATGATAATTAAAAAAATTGTTTTATATTCCTAGCAAAAATAGCATCATATTTCAATAGTCATAATGCTTCACATTAATTTAAAAATGATTAATATAAAAAAATATCAACAAATTCAAAACATACTAGTAATAAAACTAGTTATTATTAAGTCCCTCCGTCTTAATTACTCCGTATAAGTTTCCAAAGGGTATTGTCAGTGGGAAATCATATTTGGTGTTTTTTCCCAACAAGGAAGATCCACTCTTATCAAAGCTAATCTGTCGGCCAAGGCCCTGTTTGCGATGTAGAGCTTCTTGCTTCCCGCCACGATTCATAAAGAATTAGACCAAATCAACAGGACATTCTTCTGGAATAAAGACCTTCAACACAAACCTCTTATTGGGTGGGATAAAATTTGCAAACCAAAATGCTTTGGTGGATTAGGTATTAGGAAATCGGCTGACATGAACGAGGCTTTGCAACTGAAATTATTATGGAAAATCATGGCGGAACCGTTTAATACATGGGTACAAATTATTCAAACAAAATACCTGAAAGGAAAATCGTTATTTGAATATAAAAGGGAGGGGACTATATGGTCTAGGCTCTTGGCAGTGGGCTAGGCTCTTCTCCCTTTGCCCAAAGTTCAAATCTCGGACTATCTGGTCTGTTGGAAATGGCCGATCAATCAAATTCTGGACGGACAACTGGGTCTTTACTACCGCTCTCATTGACTTGATCGAAGATCATGCCAATATCAATAGGGATGAAATGGTCAACAATTATATTATTGGAGGACAATGGTGGCGGGAGAAACTAGAAATTTCCCTTCCTCCAAATGTTGTGTCCGACATTTGTTCTATACCCATACAGATCAACTCCTTTGAGGACCGACTTTACTGGTGGCCGGACAAGAAGGGTTGGTTCTCTACCAGTAGCGCGTATAAACTATTGACCAATAATGACAGTCTCCCACAAGAAGGGTTTGGTCTATAGACGCCCCTCCGAAGGTCAAGAACTTTTTATGGAAACTAGGTCAGCTTGGCCTACCGACGTCCTCCAGATTGTCCCAAAGAGGTTCTCATGTTCCCAATTTCTGCAAATTTTGCAACTCTCCCAACGAGGACGATATCCATTTATTTATCAATTGTAAATGTAGTAATGGTCTGTCCTACATCCCATCTAGATTGAGACCAGCTATTCATTCTCTCTGTCTCAGCTCCTGCGATATCAGGCCGACCCTTGCATTCTTAGGGCAAAACCTAAGTAAAGAGGAGAAGCAAACTCTTGGTTTCTCCTGGTGGATAATCTGGTTCTTAAGAAACCAACTAACTTTTAATAACAACTACCCCTCAATTCCCCCCATAGAAACACTGATCAGTATGCATATAGATAGTTGGAAACGTTGCTGCAAGTGCGACGACGATTACTTCAATGAAGCCACCCTAGATTTAAAGCCTTGTCCATGTAAAAAACCTGCCTGCAGACGGTATACATCATGGAAAAAAACCCCCTTGGGTACTATTAAATTGAACTTCGACGGCTCTGCGGTTCCTAATGTCGACAGCACTCTTGGCATCATCATTAGGGACTGGAATGGAGTTGTTTTATCAATACAGAATAAAAAGATAGGAAAACTAAATCCCCTCGTAACAGAAGCACTAGCTCTCCAACTTGGTGTAACTGAAGCTTTAAAGTTACAACCTGCAAAACTTATAGTAGAAGGCGATTCTTTGATCATCATCAACCACCTAAACAACAAGATTACATGCCCTTGGGAGATTGAACTGCTTCTATCAGATATTAAGATCCAATTGTCGGCACTGAGAGAAGTTTCCTTCTCTCACACTCCCCGTTCTGGCAATAAAGCGGCAGATAAGGTTGCACACCTTTGCCGCTCTGTCAAGGGATCCGACCTCTACAACAATATTGGTCTTCGAGACATCATCCGTCAGGATGCACTTAGATAACAAGTCTATCTGAATTCTTACCTAATAAAAAAAATATATATTTGGTGTTTTTTTTACGTATATAAATTAAAGAGTATAAAATCCATGTGAACGACTTATCTATAATTAAGGTTCGATGGAAAGAGTATAAATCAAACATGGCGGTAGGAGGAAAAAATTGAATACATTTTTTTTTTTGATCAAGTAAGAATTCGAGATCAGACAAGTCTGATTCTCGAGAGGCCGACGAATCGGCAGACGAAAATTGCCTAAACATACAATAAGAAAATAAAACGACGCTATGAAACAAGTATAAATAACTCTACAAAAGGACGAACTAAAAGAAACTACTCTCAAAAGTTGCGGACGACGGCGAAGAACGAAGCCAAGCGCCAGACGAAAAAATTGAATACATGAAGGTTCGATGGTGAAGGACTTATCTATGATTACTTTTTATTTTTTATTTTTTAAAATGTTCTAGACTTCTAGTAGGTTATTTGTGCACTCCTTTATTTTATCGCATACATCTAAAGTATGTGCTAGAATTAATTTACATACACAAATTAATAATATATACTACTCTCTCCGTTTTGAAATATAAATCCATTGACTTTTTGCACATTTTTTAAGGAGTTAAAAATTATATAAAATAATTTTTTTTTATTAATTTCTTTACATAGTCTTATGTATATTACTAATAAGTATATAGTTATGTAAAAAATTTAATGAAAAAATATTATTTTGTATAGTTTTTAACTCTTTAAAAAACGTGTTAAAAATCAATGAACTTATATTTCGAAACGGAGGGATTACAGGGCAACAACAAGTACTCATGGTGGAAATATTACTTCCATGGAGTAGAAAAAGTATGGTAATTAATGTGTTCATCATTCAAGAGAAAGCAATTTCTCTATAAAAAAATATGAAGGTTTCATATAGAAAGTGAGAGAGATTTCAAGCTAATAGATGTGTTACTCCACTCATTATTAATTACTTTTCGATTTAAACCAGCTCGATCATTTGCGTGTGTGATATACTTAAAAGGGTTTGTGCATCTCTCTTTTTTGATGTGATTTAAAGATGGACGATGAGACTAGCTCTCGATAGAGTTTTTGACGTGACTCGCTATTTGAGTGTGCCTTTAAAAAATTGAGATGATCATTAAAAAAAAAATAAGTGTGCGTGTATTTTAGTATGACTTTTCACTATGATGAAATTAAATATCCAGGATGCATGCATGATTTTTTTTTTTTTTTTTTTTACTAAACAAGGGATTTGAGTGATGTTAGATTTTTATTACGACCATTTTTTATTATCATTTTGGAGGAGAGTAACAAGTTCATAATGAGTGACAAAAAAATGTGGAATCTAAGGAGAACTAAATTCAAATCACCTTGTCAATCAATTGTTCGATTTTTTAACGGTTTTTCTAACTTATACCCTTGAGGTATTATTAAGATGCTTAATTTAAGAATATTTTCTTATTTTAATTATATTTTGAATTGCTAAGAAATCTTTTTTAATAACATAAGTTAGAAAGATCAATTTTTTATTAAAAAAATACTAGTGTGTGTATTAGTACGACCTTCTACTATAATAAAATCAAATGTAATATTGGGGATGAGGTGTTAAATTTGGAAATTTTAAGGGTTGGATTTTTATAAATTTTATCTACATAGACTTATTAAATTTAGACGGTAGGTATGTAATTTTGAGTTAAATTCGGGGGTAGAAAAAGACATGAGAAGAAGCACGTGAAGGGGTCTGACAAATAAACGGTGGATGGCGTTTTTGAAATTTTGGTCTGCTTACTTACTACTGCTTCTTTCCCAATTCGGATGGTGCCGTAAATTCGCATCTCACCTCCCTCCTTTATTAGGAAACCATCGCACGAGCCTCCCACGTGACCCCACCCCCCCTTCCTCCTCTTTTCCCTCTTTTTCTTTTTCCTTTTTTTGTTTTTTAATATTTTCCCATGGGCTTTCATTGTTTAGTGGGCCATCTCGGCCCAATTTTTAACATCTCTTCAAACTCCCCTCGTTACTAGAAGCTTCAGCTTGGTTAAGGTTTTTTTTTCTTGGTTCCCCTAAGAATTTGAAATATGTCAAAATTGACTTAATTAGGGTGTGTTTGGTAATCGAAGCTAAATGGGTAGCTGAAACTGAATAGTTAATTGTGTAAAAGATACGTTAAATTAAACTATTGAGAATCTAGTAATGTGTTCGGTAATCTTAACTGACTGAGTGGCTTATAAAATTAGCTGATAAAATGAATAGATTTGTGTGTACAAAAAGAAAAGCTCTGAAAAGTTTGGGGGTGTAGCGGATGAAAATTCAATTCCAAAATGGTAATTAAAATATAATCTTAGATTTATTTCATTTAAAACTATATAATATTAAAACAAAAAGCTATGAAAAGTTACTTGTGCATTCAAACACACCCTTATTAAGCATGTTCTTATAAATGAGAGTAACAAGTAGCACTTCATTGGTTGTATGTCGTCTTCTGTGTTTACCTCAGTCTATTTGTTTGTGTTATTGACAATTTCTCCATCTATCGAATCTTTTCAGCCTCTCGACTAATCAGATAATGTTTTGTCTGGTTTATCGAATTCTTACTTTAAAAAAATAATGAGAGTAAAAAGTTTTGGATGGGAAGACAAACAATTGATAGATAAGTGATCAGTAACTCGATTGATTTCTCTAAAACTGTGGCAAAATACTCTCTAATTGATACTAGAGAGGAGGACCATTCAACTAGTATGAATTTGTTAATTACTCCAATTAAGAAAAAAAAATAGACGCATTTCAAATTTTAAGCAAAAATCTTGGTTACGAACGCATAGCGTAAAAATCTTGGTTAATACATAATTTGCAGAGATGGATTCATCATAGAAAATTTTCCTTTTATGTGTATCATGATTTTTTTTAAAAATTAATGTTGTTGTTATTTATTTTTGTTTATTTAAAAGACAATTGAGCAGTATACTTGAAACAAAAATAGTGATGATATGATAATTTTCACGCTTGATAAACCCAATTAATAAAAATATAGAAAATACATATATAAATCATGACATTTATTGCAAATTTACACTTATGACAGTAGCATGTTATTATACTTAAATATACTTTTAAAAATTTATATAAAATAAAAATGAAGAAAGTAAGGTTGCTTCCCCAAAAGAAAGATGCCTGTGTCTAAAGGATCATGACTCCATTTATTCCTTCTTATTATTGGTATATAACTATATATATAGATCTCCAATTTTCATATCTGCCCACCTATCTTTTTATTTTATTTATTATATACAATCATATAAAATCGAATCTAAGGAGATATATATGTAAGTGAGAAAAAAAACATATGAAATAAAAAATATAAAATAAAATAAAAGTGGTCAAAGCCAAAATATAAGAAAGAGAGGGATCAATCCGGAAATGAATTAAGGAGGAAGGCCATGTGATGAATTCCCAAATTTCTACCATATTGGCAACAGCCCCATCCCTCCCTATTCCAATTCAACGAAGGGGACACCCTCTGAATTTAGGGCATAATCCCTTCCACTTCCTAGGTCTAGGTTCATGCATTTCCTTTTCCTTTTTTTTAATGTTTATTAATTTATCCCCTAAATTTTCTTTCCATATATCTTATTTACTTCAAAAATAAAAGTAGAATAAAAGGCATAGGTTAATTATATTGTTTATGATGTAGTTATCTCCTATTGAAAATAACTCTTACAATTCTCGCGCCTTGGTGAGATTTTTTTTAAAAAAATCGTATCATTATAAAATTTAAGATTGAGTTACGAAGGTGGTTATGGCATCTAAGTAAAGTGTTTCTCGTTTAATAGTTAGAGATATATAAATGGTTAAAAATGTGTAATTTCAATAGTTTACGGGTTTATGTAAATCAAGTTGATTGGTTGAAGATCCTAAAGTTAAGGTAGTTGTGACACCTAAGCATTAAGTTTCTTATTTGATAGTTAGATATAGATGAAAGATCTCCATACTAGAGTTCCATTAAGACACGTGACGGGGGTCATGTGTATGGGCGCACGTGCGCTAGTAGCATAACACATAAGTCGAGTGAGATTCCATCATAAAATCAATTGACAATAGAAATAAGACACTAGTACAAATCTTCAATTATATCACATAACCCTAATATCACGGACCTAATATATCCGTGATTTTAGGCCTTTTTAAGTCGGGAAATTAAAATTTTAATAGGTAATGACCTAATATCACGGATTTTAACAAAGAAAACCGGAATATTAGGGGTAAAATTCAAAATGTAATAAAATCAAATATTACGGGGCAAAAAATGTAAAACACGCCCGGGATATTAGATGTAATATCCCGGAAAAATATCCCGGATAAAAAAAAAGGAATATTTGGGTGATATTTTGCAATTTCTCATTTTTTTACCCAGTTCACTTCATCTCTCTCGCGTCTTGCTCTCGCACTCGTCCCACACAGCACACCGTCTCCGAGCCTCTCTTGCCGTCCTCGACTCTCTCTCTCCATCGTCTCGCCGGAGGCGATTTCGCTGTGTGAACTTCCGACCGCCGGCGTCTTCGCACTCCTGCAGTCTCCTGCAGTTTTGACTGGCCGGCGACTTCGCACTCCTGCAGTCTCGCTCACGACCTCTGGCTTGTGGCGCCTCTTCCTTCTCCGGCACCTCCGGCCTGCAATCTCCTCCAACAGCGGCCTGGTCTCGGCTTGTATACTAGACTTGTTTTTGCTCAACTTTCAATGTGAGACTCTTTTAGTCTCTTCACATCTCTCAACACTCTAATATCTTAACTCATCGGGTTAACTTGACTTTTATACAAAACACCGTTGAATCAATGTTTTAGGCTTCTAGCATTTGTGTGCTCATAAAGTTTTATAACTTTTATGCACAACACCCGTTATGAGTTCGATTTTCATATATAGATAAACTTTATTATGGTACGAGTTGTACTTGTCTTCACATCTCTGAACACTCTAATATCTTAGAGGGCTTTCTTCAAACTGAACATATTCCCACAACTCTACAACTAGCAGACATCATGACAAAAGCCCTGGGTGAGCAACAACACAGATTTGTTGCTATCAAGTTAGGTCTTGTGTTTGACACACACATTCCAACTTTTTGTTGGGGGGGGGGGGGGGGGGGGGTTAATGGGTAATGTGCATATTTATGCACATTTCTAAATATGGGGTAATGTTTGTAAATGTAAATATGAGATCTTTTATGTAATTATGCAGGTTTAGTTTGTTAGGTGGTTAGAGGTGTTGTATAAAAGGGGATCTCACCTCTTTCGGCAGAATATAAATCGATCCTTACCTTTTCCCTTTGGGGCATTAGGTCAATGAGAAACAAAATTCTATTCGACAACAAAGACATTAGAAATCCGAAAGAATGGATAAAAAATATAAAACAATACATAATAAGTTGAAGAAAAACACAATTGGAGGAACAAAAAGATTGCACACCCACCACAAGAGTAATTAACCACCAAAATATAACAAAAAAATGGAAAATTGCAAAGTGGAAAAAGCCCACCGACGACTTTATCAAACTCAATTTTGACAGTGCTATGGTTGGTTCAGGCATTGCTGCCTCTGGGTTTGTTGTTCAGGATTGCTAAGGGTCAGTTCTCTCTTGTGGTGCCCGGGGCCACGGTAGGGTGTCCGCGGTGCAAGCAGAATATCTCGGTCTTTTGTTTGGACTCCAGGATGCTACGCAAAGGGGTTTCTCTCGGCTCGAGGTGGAGGGCGACTGTTTGATACTGATCAACGTCATGAAGGGACTCTGACGGTGTCCTTGGGAGATTGAGATGATAGTCTCGGATGCCCTTGACTTCTGTCGCGCTTTCGAGAGGGTCATCTTCTCACACATTTTCCGCGAGGGGAATAGGTCACTAATAAGCTGATGCATTTCGATTTCTCTTCGTCGTTTATCGCTGAGCGAGTTCCTGCCGAGATTGTTGACGTCGTCCGTATAGACGCTCTTGGGTGGTGGACTGGTGGGTTAACCGCGATTGACCATCCCAAATCATCGCCTTGTATAAAAAAAAAAGGTGGATCTCACCTCCTGTAAACGACACTTTCTTCATAATACAAATTTGATGTTCTAAATGGTTATATATATTTGAAGTGAACGTGTTAAGAGATTTCAAAACAATTACAAATAATGATTTAAATAAAACAATTACAAATAATGATTTAAAAGATAAATAATGATCTTAGAGCGATTAAAAAACAATCTATTTCACAATTAAGTCTCTAAAATAGCCAAACATATGTATTTCGTTTACCTTCTTTCATGTGCAAAAAGAGTAAGAAATGCTAAGAATATAACTACATAGATAATAGTGGGTGTGGCGGGTAGGGGTGAGCACAAATCCCGCAAATTCCGTCTCGTCCCTTCCCGATCCCGGTGAGATTTAGAGAGAAATTTTTTAATCCCGTCCCGTAAAAATTACGCGGGACAAGACGCGGGATTACCCCAATCACGTCCCGTCCCGTCCTATGCCCACCCCTAGTGGCGGGTACACAGTACTTGGAAGTGGAAGCGCATAGATTCATTAGGTTGATTGTTGTGAGCGTTTACTAAATTGAATTTCCGCGGGTGGTCCCCAGGGTGCGATGTGGATTTATTCAATTGTTTAACGTTATTTTGCAAGAAAAAATGTATTTTTTTTTCAAAAAAATCAGAATTCAGAAAGATTAAAAAAAAATGTTAATGGTCCACGAACTAATAAATACCACATCATGTACAGTGTGTTAAATAGACTATTGGCTTCCTGTGAGCAAAAGGGCCGGGAAAAAATGACCATTAAAGTTACCAGCAATGAAGGTTTTTTTTTATATATAAAGTAAGAATTTGAGATTACACACATATATTGATAAGTCGACAGATGGAAAAGTTGCCGAACATATAACTGATAACCAGAGAAAGGCGCAAGCAACACAACATGTAGCATGCACAATACAAAAGATAAATCAAAGCAAACCAAAACTAGTAAGTTGATGATGTAGACTAAGAACGAAGTCAAACACATGACAAAACTTTTTGCGATTTTGATAAAAAAAAATTCATTAAAATTATAATTTTAAGCTAGATTAATATTTAGTATACCAATGCAAACAGGCCCTAAACCTTATACAGGCCCTAAACCTTATAAGAGAGTGTTTTACTCTATCATTGGACCTATCTATCGAGCATAAATCGAGTGGATTATATTAGTTTTTTTTTTCAAAAAATCACTTTGCATGAATTTTAAAGTTATTGATTAATCTCTGTAGATCGAACACTAGCTTAAAGAATCACATAATTAATTTCATCATACATAGGTTGTTTACAGGTTTCAAACAAAATTTTGCAACACGCTAAATCAGAATACTAATACAACACTATGCCCTCGTTGTGTATTTTTTTTTAAATTTTTTTGGTAACGTATCAGATTACATAGAGATAAAGCGCCCTTTCCCTTATGTCATCGTCAATAATCACCAAGTTTATGAAAACCAAAAGGAAAGGAAAAATTATAGAAGTAAGAGAGTTGTCGATAAAGTTTGATTCTATAAAGACGTGTCTTAACTGAATCTTCCAGTATTTTGCTAGAAACCTTGATATTGATGGACCAAGTTAGATAACGAGTGACAATCAACAACTCCTCCTTTGCCGAGCACGAAAAAAACCTTCCTAAACCCTTCTCCCAAGTGATTCATATATTTTTTAATTTCTAATATATAAATACACATGAAACAGAAATAACCTCCAAGATAAGATCATAACTCATAGTCTCATACAGCAAGAGTTGAAGGAAAGCGAAAGAAGTTCTGAAGGCCTGAAGACCAAAAAAGCCCAATGGACTCTTCACAGTGCATTTGTGCAATGCAAAATGGTTTGTTTGAATCAGCCCATGCACTCTCTCTTCTAATTATATTCGCACACCGACATCGATTACATATTTTTAGACAAGAACTTGAATATTAAGATATATAAAAATATTGATGTTTAGAAATGCCGGTTTTCTATCCGTGATTTAATCTCGTCAAACGCACGGTTAGATTATCGGCTTTCAGTGTCGATAAAAGTCTAGAAGACACCGACTTCTGGAGCCGACAAAACTCGAAGTCAATAGGTGCATGGGTTGCTGGTGCTGGGTTGAGTCTTGCAGAGAGGTTGGGTTGCCGACACCTCGACAAGGTGTTTGTCGACACTGACATGAGGATTCGGCAAGCTTGCTAGTATAAGTTTGCAAGGTTGCAACAAGTCAGGTGAGTCTTGCAGTGTATTTGTGTTTGTCGACACCGGATGTCAGTATCAGTAAATATGTTATCGTCTCCGGCCCACTGAGTCGATGACTCAACCGTGCATTTGATGAAATTTTGGCTCTATCAATAACAACCCATGTAATCGAAGGTTCTAAATGGGCTAATCTATGAGTTGTCTTTTCTAAAATATACTATGATCATGCATTATTGTTTAGATGTTTAGTTCTTTTTTATTTTTCATTCTATAAGAGAGGATGTCTCCCTTCCATCTCAATGTACGGATTCCCAACATCTTGCAAAGAACAACTCTAAGGCCCCTATCCTCAACCATCAAAGTCGAGACAGACTGACACAACTCTACATCGCAAAAGTAATAATAATCGCAAAAGCTTAGCTTTTGTGTTAAGTTGGTGGATCCCGACCTTATAATCGCAAAAGTAATATAATAAATCAATGTAATCCGACACACGTTTGCCTTCCGTTAACGGCCCGTCGGATATTTCACAGCAAGGCCCCATGTATTCCCGAATCATGAACCCTCCTCTAAAAGAAGTTTAGACCCGTCAAAGTTTAACTTGCCTATCTCTTTTATTGACATTTTCCATCTTATATTTTTTATTTCTTTCTTTGCTTACTATGTGCCATTTGTTTGCTTGTTTGGGTGATACATCGAGATTGGTTAATTAGACTTAGTCTAGGTTTTTTATTTTGACCCATGAGAGCTAATTAAAACCTATGGATTACTATTAATACCTTTAATCAAAAGTTTGAAACCATATGATATTACAGTGAGCTATTCAAACTTCAAAGTATACGCATTTGAACTTTTCATTCCAATCAATAATTGTATATTCTTTTCATTTTTTTAAAAATTCCCGATCGAAATCAATGCGTACGTGCAATATATTTACATCGAACACGCTCAATTAATTACGATTAATATATAATCTTTTTCCAAACTTCCAAGCATATGATAATTAATTACACGATTAATATACATATTTAAGGTTAATTAATTAGTTGGTCGGACAGTAATGCAAGTATAATCTTGATCTCATCGATTGGTCTAGCACCTCGATCAAGAAAACAAAATAAAAAAAAAAACTACTGCTATAGTAGTCAATTGAACCGTGTAGACTTGTTATAATATTGTAGCAATATTATGTAAAATAAATACTCTCTCACTTACAAATTAAATATCATTTGTCTTTTTCTACACGTTTTTTGAAAAAGTAAAAATACTATAAATATTATTTTTAATCAATTTTTTTAATAATTTCATATTTGATAGTCATAACTATAAACTTATAAAAAATAATTTTATTAAAAAAATAATATTTTATATAGTTTTTATTTTCTTAAAACGCGTTCAGAAAAGACATGTAGTATAGAGGAGTATTCCTTAACTTTATCTAAATTATAGACTCGTCCTCGTATGTAATATAAGTATAATTATTAAGATAAGACGCCATCACCTTTACATCTGCACGAAAAGACCATTAATTATTATTCTTTAGTTAAAACTACATATCACATGTCATAATCAAATAATGCATATAGGGCTGAACACTTGAATGTTATCTTTTGCCTTTTGGGTGGGATGCCGGCAGTTTGATCCTTATCATGTTTTAATCGAAATTTTTTTTATTGAGTAAAAATTTGAGAAGTCACAAACTCGAAAAGTCAATAAGTCGACAGACAGTAAACTGTCAAATATACATTATAAATACAGAAAAGGTGCAAAAAAATTAGATAATACAAACAACGAAAGAAGAAACATAACAGATCTAAAACTAGTAGGTTGAAGACAGAATCGAAGATATATATATATATATATATATATATATATATATATATATATATACACACACACACCAAAGTTTATTAATGGGTTAGGTTCATAAACACCATGATATATATATTAAAAAAAATGTAAATTACATAATTGTATCTTAAGCACGAATCTATTTGAAATCAGGTTTGCCTAGATGATCGATTATCGTGGAATTATGAATTTAGATGAAATTTTGAGTTTAGCTGGAATTTTTGGGTTGGGTCGGGTGTTGTTATTATTTTTGTAAGGCAAAAAAAAGTAAATAAAATGTTGAATGAAAATATTGAAATAAAAACTAGATTAATTATAGCTTTTCAAAGGAATGTAGAATTTTTTTTGGCAACTTATAAGGAAACAACTTTATAAATATTATGGAGTTTGTCATTAAATAAGATTTTACGTATCCATTTATATACATTTAACTAGTGTAGGTCCCGTCCCGTGTACGGGGAATACATTAATATATTTATATAGATATAAATAAAATTAGTTCGACGGATTATAAAAAAATCTAAATATCTTTTATTTAGATCCTCTCAATATATATATATATATATATATATATAATTCACATTTATAAGATAATTTTTTTTCTAATCTACAATTAATTGAATCTCATATAATATAATAGATAACTGTTTTTTTAAAAATATTTTAATAATATTTTTTTATTAAATATATAATATATATTTATTAAGTTAGTTTACTAAAATATCTATCCACAGATGGATTGTGGCTATGTAATACTTTGATAAATTATTTTAGTCTAAAAAATAATATAGATATAAATAAATAAAAATTATTAAATAAATAATTTTGATATAAATAATTTTTTCCACCAAAAAATAATCTAGATATAAATAAAATAGTACTTATCAAATTCTACATATTTATCTATTCGTATTTTTGGTAAGTATCACTATGAAATATTTTTTATTTATGATTTTGTCAATTAACTAAAATATATATAGATATATATTGTGGCTTATATAACTTTCTATAAACTATGATAACATATTATTTTATTAATTTTTTTTCCCCTATAATCAATAATGCGCCACATAAGATTTTTTCCTAGAATCAATCACAACGCGCCACATAGGACGCTATGCATCGATTTTAGCATATGTATATAGATTAATTTTTATATTTTACATATCCATTTATATACATTTTTTTTATAAATAAAGTTTGAATGAGATCAGACTCTACTGGACCACTAAGGACATCCTCTTGAATGGAAACCGATCGAGAATTACATCTAAATTATAATATTTAAGTACTTTGATTATAATTAATAAATTTAAATTAAATTAATGAGATGCCAAACATTATACTCCCTCCGTTAATTAAAACTTGACGTTTTACTATTCACGCACGTTTTTTGAGGTGTTAAAAACTATATAAAATATTAACTTTTTTAACATATTTTTAAAATAATTTCATACTTGTTACTATTAATTATGAATTTATAAAAACAAATTTAAAAAAATGTTAATATTTCATATAGTTTTTATCATTCTAAAAAAACGTGCATGAATAGTAAACGACAAGTTTTAATTAACGGAGGGAGTATATAACTAGGTCAATTATACCTATAAACATGTGAGATGAAAGAAGCTTAATTATTAGTTAGTTTCTAAACAAAAAAACTTGCAAGCCATGTCTTCAAGATACCAAGATGGGGGCGTTTCCTGTGACGATTATCTAGTGCTGAATCCCGAAGACGCGAGCTTGTTCGATCTCGTTCGACTCCTCGTGTCGGAGCAGCTCGTCGCCACGAAAGATTTCCTAGAGAGGCCGGAGGGATCCGCAGCTGCGAATGACCACCTAAAGAGGCTAAGGTACAGATGGGTGGTTTTCGTTTCGATTTCGCTCCAAAAGATCTTACTCCTCCTCAAGAACCCGGTGGCTGATTTTGGATCCTGCCTCCGAGATTGGCTCAATCACGTCTCCGTCAATGGCGGCCTCCTCAAGCTCCTCCTCAACAAGATCACGGGTAACACACTTTATATATTAACTACTATTAATTTGCAATCAAAACTCAGCTATATGTCGCTTCGATTCGTTTGTCTAATGTAGGGAATGTGGTGAGTCCGGAGGGGAGATGGGACGGGTGCAGATCGGTGGTGGGATGCACAGATGTTAGGGACGATTTAGACGAGAGGATTAAACGAGATGATGGCGAAGAAGACGAAAGATATTTGGTGCATTTGTCCCTCATGGCTTCCAAATTATCATATGAAGACTCGGCCTTTGTTCAACATGTTGTTTCCGATCTTTGGCAGGTCAAGTTCTTAAAGAGATGAGTACAATATATAATTAAATAATTTTTTTTTTTAATTTACTTCTATAAGTAAGTTCGCTGTTTTTTTTTTTGACAATATGTTGAATTCATTTTGCAGATGAAATTCTTGGATTTCTACAACTTCTGGAACGGTGAGTAGAGTATATAATTAGAATATAAGGGAATATGTGTTAATTTCAATGAAATTAATCTCGAATATGAAATCATTCTTTTATTAATATTTTCACCTTTAAAAAAATTTGGAATCCAAAAAATTATAAACAATGTGAAAAACATTTTCCATGAATTAAATACAGTCATTCTCCTACATTCAATCAAACGAACACTTCAGTTTTAACCAAACTATATACTATATAATTTGGTATATAATTAGGCTTTATATATATAGCTTCATTCTATGAATATATAGCTTAGCTAATTTGTTTTCAGACGCTTAAAGATTATTGTTGTGTAATTAGGCTTACTCTTATGGGATTTAATAAAATATATACTAGTTAATTTGGTAGTATATAATTAGGCTTACTCTTGGGATTTAATAAAATATACATTGATTAATAGAACATGCAAGAATCCGGGTAACAAATACTAGTATATACACACACTAAAATCGATGCATTATATATAGCCTATACGGTAGCTTGTGGGTGCTTCTCATCAATTTTTCTCCCGATTAAAAGTTATACTAATTAAATAATTAGATAATTATAATTTAGGTAAAATTAAATTAAACAGAACTAATAATTTATATTATTTCATATAATCAAATATATGCAATATCCTATAAAAGATTAAATATTACAAGAAAAGGCTATATAAATACAATATCTATTTAGAATTTTTTTCTATATTTTTCACGTTGGAATTTATAAAATTTTCATGTTGGAATTCTTATCTAATTAATACTATGTCTAATTGGAATGCTCATGTAGTTTCCATCTTTAAAAGAAGATGCAATATCTTCTTTATTTTTTTATTTTTTTTTATCTTATCTCATTTAATTGAATTGATGCAATGTATATCATATAAAAAGATTGAAGTTTACCAAAAAAAATATAAAAAGATTGAATAGATAAATTTTGGCTTTAAAGATTAAGGATATTCGTTAATAGAAAAAACATTATAATTCAAACAAAAAAGATCTGTCTAGTTTAATTATATTTTAAATTTTATTGGATAGATATATTGATCATTATTTTTCTAATTCTCATAGTATAATTCAGATATATTATTTTAATACATTTTTGCATATAATATATAATTTTAGAATAATGTGTTAATATATTTTCGTGTACAGAACAAGACTAACACCAGCTGGTTAAATAAAGACGAAAAATATGATTTTTACTACCATTAATTACTTTCATTGTAGTAAAATAAATGTTTGCTTAAGTGATTAAGTAATCTCTTATAGCATGTTATATATATAGTATTTTTTTTGGTGGGGTATATATATAGTATATGAGTATGCATAATGCATTGTTAGATGTATGATTGATTAATTTACATAGTACAGAATAGTAGAAATTAGATAGTTTTTTTCTCAAAATAGAAAGAAAGAACAAGAAAGGTTTCATCCAAAAAAAAAATAAAAAGGACGAGAAATTAAAGATCCGGCTATAGCTAAGCTATTCTCCCAAGTTAAGTCACACTTTGCGTGGCGTGAAGTGGCATATTAATTTACTTACAAACTTGTCCTTTATCCCAAATAGATCCAAATAATTGACCTTGTACAATCTATAACTAAATTTTTTAATTGATATATAATATATTGCAACAAATGCAGATCTCACTTGGCACCTCAATTTTCAATTGATATATACTCTTCGATCTAATCACTATAAGACATGAATCGTAGGTTACTGTCGAGAAATGCTATAGTATTATTACTTTCAAAGTTCGACTTGTCGGGATATAACATTTGAATCGAGTGATAAAAGATATGATATCATTTTAAACGGTCTAAATCTTCTCATTCTATCTTCTTTCATAACACTTTAATTTTTTTGAATTCTTTTAATTTTTTTATTTGTTTTATGTTTCAGATTTGCGAGGGGAAGAGGTTGAGGTAAGAGAGGGAGGATCGAGATAAATTTGAGGATAGAGGATTTAAAAGTCATTTATAAAAATTTGGAGACAAATTTCATATATATGTGAGAATTTTATTTTAATAGAAAATGTTTATACAAACGTTGGCGCGTATATGTTATATTAAATGAAAATCATTTAGTTCGTGTTAAATGAAAATCATTTATATATATATAAAAGAATCATTCTATTCTTTTCATATTCTTAAATAATATTAAGCAAGATAGTATTTTAATGAAGAATCCCTTACAAGGTTTGTATATTTGATGCTTTTTTGGGACAGCCTATCTTGGAAACCACACCACACAGGCCTTCGTGTTCCAAACCTCAGCCACGGACCCGAACCTAGTAGTGGTCTCATTCCGAGGCACGGAGCCATTCAACTTCACCGATTGGTGCACCGACGTCGACATCTCCTGGTACGGGATCGAAGGCGTGGGCAAGCTCCACGGCGGCTTCATGAAAGCATTGGGCCTCTCAGAATCCATGGATTGGCCCAAAGAGCCCAACACATCCGGCCCAAACACGATCAACGGCCCACTCGCATACTACACGCTCCGTCAACTCCTCCGAGACAAAACCCACGAGAACCCGAACGCAAAATTCATAGTCACCGGCCACAGCCTCGGAGGGGCGCTAGCGATCCTATTCGCGGCGTTGTTGATAATCCACGACGAGGCGGATGTGCTCCGAAGGGTTCGGGGTGTGTACACGTTCGGGCAGCCCAGGGTGGGTGACGGGCAGTTCGGGCAGTACATGATGGATCAGCTGAGAGCCCACAACGTTGCGTATAAGAGGTTCGTGTACTGCAACGACGCCGTTCCGAGGCTGCCTTACGATGGGAAGCTGTTACTATTTAAGCACTTTGGAGAGTGTTTGTTTTACGATAGCTTGTATAAGGGGAAGGTGATGCATGAGGAGCCAAACAAGAACTACTTCTCGTTGCTGTGGGTGGGCCCCAAGTATTTGAACGCGTGGTGGGAGCTTATAAGGGGACAAACGGTGTTGCCGGCGATCGAGGGGAGGCTGTACGGAGAGGGGTTTGGGCTGGTGTTGATGAGGCTAATTGGGCTTTTGGTTCCTGGGCTTTCAGCCCATGGGCCGCAGGACTATGATAATGTTACTCGCTTGGGGAACACTTTGCCAACTAAAGACACCTTTAAATGTGATTGACTATATAGTCCAGAAAAAGAGATTAGTGTATTTCTATGTTTTTAAGATTTTATTTGATTAATAATTTGGTAAGTATGAATGTATTTGTATCTTGATCAGTATTTGGCAGGTGAGGTTTATGTTTTTTCAACAAAAAAAAAACATATTGTTAAATTTCTGTGTGCCATATGACAAGGAGGGACACACGTGCAATCGCACCGTGCGTTAACTAAGCCGAACACACAGGACTGATGGGGTTCCATCTAGGGGTGGAATTGGTACAATACCAATTAATTTTCGTCATTACCACGTACCAACCAATTATAATTGGTAATCATAAATCTTATACCATTACCAGTCATATAAACTCTTATACCAACTTAATTGGTAACCAATATAATTGGTTGGTAATGATTGGTAATGGTAAATTACCAAGTTTTGACATCAATGATATGCAACTCTAAAATTAAATTTCAAATTTAAAAAATAAATTTTACATACTTTAAGAAACACTTACCAAATTACATATCAATATTAATAGTTCATATAATTTAACGATTCACGTGTAACTTTAAATTTAAATATTCAACTATCATATTGTAAGGATTAATTATTTAACAAGTACGGAGTATAAAATAAAAATTGATCGAAACTTTAAAGTATGTTTGTTTGAAATCGAGTTGAAGCTTGTGACATTTCTTCATTGATTAGAAAGTATTTTGTAAAATTAAAATCCGACCAAGTAAAAAGAATGGATCAATAAAGGAATATCTCACATAAGTTATACATATAGCAATTAACAACAATATGTAGAATCTGTAAGATAATTAACAATGTGACAAACAATCTGCGTGAAGATATAAAAATTTCCTAGTATGTAGAGCAAGTAACAAACAATCTATATAAGCTATATAGATAATAATATACTATAAATTTGCACAAAGACATAGTAATAATCTACAAAACATTCAATTTTATTATTTTGTAAATTTTTTTGGTAAGTTATTTGTAGATTAAATAATGTATTGAATGATATTCTCCTAAAAACAATTTACTCAAAAAATATAAAAGCTTAGGAGTTTATAACATCTTTCATTTTATTTAAAATTTTAATTTTTAAATATATATATATATATATACATATAATTGGTTGGTAATGGTAATCCCAACTTCGACAAACTCATTACCATTACCAACCGACTTTAAGGAATTGGTTCGGTAATACCGTACCAATATAATTGGTTACCAATTTAGTCGATACCAATTTGAATTGGTTCGATTGGTAAGCAATTGGTTGGTTTGTCTTGGTAAAGTCCAGCCCTAGTTCCATCCTAAAACCAGCTGACATTAGGAAGAGTAATCCACCGGCTTTAAGACTTGGATTCCTTATATTATCAATGTGGGATGGTCATTTCACATCTTCCACACATGTTTTCATATTCACTACACCTTGTAAGAGAATTGAATGTAAGGTAACAATTTTCTATCAAACACATTTCATTTTTTTTATAGTTGCAATTTTAATTAATAATATATACTATCGTTGGTATTATGTATTTCCATGAATTTTGAGCAATGTTCTAGGCATGTGATGCTATTCAATATTTCAAACCTAAGAAAAATGAGTTTTTTGGCCATTTTAGAGGAGTATTTCTCAGAAAACATCATCAGTAAAGTCTTAGCTCTTGAAGTTAGCTTTCCAACTACTACTCAAATGCCCCGATCGGACAAACGCAACTCTCATTATGTCAAAAATACCAAACATGTGTTTGTAACTCTTGTTGTAAGGCACATTACTATAATTCCGGGGCCATTTCGACATCCCGGGTGGGCGTTTTGTGCTTGCATAGTCTGAATAGCATCACACCTTTCCTAGGACAAAGGATTTTGGATTTTTTTTTTAATGATTTTGAGATTTTTTTCGTGAACTACACCTTTGGAAAAACTCTAAAATTTGTCCATATTTCAAACCTAAAAAAATGATTTTTTGGCCACTTTAGAGGAGGATTTCTCAGAAAACATCCTCATTATAGTCTTAGCTCTCGAAGTTAGCTTTACAACGATTGCTCAAATGCCCTGATCGGACAAACGCAACTTTCGTTATGCCAAAAATACCGAGCATGTGTCTTTAACTTCTTTTGTAAGGCACATTACTGTAATTCCGGGGCTATTTGGACATCATGGGTGGGTGTTTTGTGCACATATAGCCTGAATAGCATCACACCTTCCCTAGTGCAAAGGATATTGGATTTTCATTTTTTATGATTTTGAGATTTTGAGATTTTTTGTGCACATATAGCCTGAATAGCCTGAATACCCCTTTTGGAAAAAGTCTGAAATTTGTCAAGATTTCAAGCCTAGGAAAAATAATTTTTTTGGCCTTTTAAGAGGAGGATTTCTCAAAAAATACCTAGTAAAGTCGTAGCTCTTGAAGTTAGATTTCCAATGATTGCTCAAATGCCCTGATCGGAATAACACTACTCTAGTTATGCCAAAAATAATGAGCATGTGTCCGTAACTCCTGTTGTAAGGGAAATTACTGTAATTTCCGGGGCTATTTGGACATCCCGGGTGGACGTTTTATGCTTGTATAGCCTGAATAGCATCATACCTTTCCTAATGGTAAGGATTTTGGATTTTTATTTTTTATGATTTTGAGATTTTTTCGTGGACTACCATCTTTGGAAAAAGTCTACATTTTGTCAAGATTTCAAACATAGGAAAAATGATTTTTTTTCCTTTTTATAGGAGGATTACTCAGAAAACATCTACAGTAAAGTCGTAGCTCTTGAAGTTAGCTTTCCAACGATTGATCCAATGCCCCGATCGGATAAACGCTACCCTCGTTATGCCAAAAATACCGAGCATGTTTCTTTAACTCCTATTGTAAGGCACATTACTATAATTCTGGGGCTATTTGGACATCCCGGGTGAGCGTTTTGTGCACGTATAGCTTGAACAGCATCACACCTTGCCTAGTGCAAAGAATTTTGGATTTTCGTTTTTTATGATTTTGAGATTTTTTCGTGGACTACCCCCTTTGAAAAAAGTCCGAAATTTGTCCAGATTTCAGACCTAGGAAAAATGATTTTTTTGGCCATTTTAGAGAAGGATTTCTTAGAAAACATCTATGGTAAAGTTGTAGCTCTTGAACTTATCTTTCTAAAGAGTGCTCAAATGCCCTGATCGGACCAACGTAACTCTCGTTATGCCAAAAATACCGAGTGTGTGTCCGTAACTCCTGTTGCAAGGCACATTACTTTAATTCCGGTGCTATTTGGACATCTCGGGTGATGTTTGGTGCATCTATAGCCTGAATAGCATCACACCTTGCCTCGTGCAAAGGATTTTGGATTTCCATTTTTTATGATTTTGAGATTTGTGCGTGGACTACCCCATTGGAAAAAGTCTAAAATTTGTCCAGATTTCAGACCTAGGAAAAATGATTTTTTTGGCTATTTTAGAGGAGGATTTCTCAGAAAACATCCTCAGTAAAGTCGTAGCTTTTGAAGTTAGCTTTCTAAAGAGCGCTCAAATGTCCCGATCGGACCAACGCAACTCTCGTTATGCCAAAAATACCGAGCGTATGTACGTAACTCCTTTTGTAACACACATTACTGTAATTTCGGGGCTATTTGGACATCCCAGGTGGTTGTTTTGTGCACGTATAGCCTGAATAGCATCATACCTTGCATAGTGCAATGGATTTTGGATTTTCATTTTTTATGATTTTGAGATTTTTTCGTGGACTACTCCCTTTGGAAAAAGAACAAAATTTGTCAAGATTTGAGACCTAGGAAAAATAATTTTTTGGCCATTTTCGAGGAAGAATCTCAGAAAACATCCTCAGTAAAGTTGTATCTCTTTAAGTTAGCTTTCTAAAGAGTGCTAAAATCCCCCGACCGGACCAACGCAACTCACGTTATGCCAAAAATACCGAGGCTGTGTCCGTAACTCCAGTTGTAAGACACATTACTGTAATTCCAGGGGCTATTTGGACATCTCGGGTGGTTGTTTTGTGCACGTATAGCCTGAATAGCATCAAACCTTGCCTGGTGCAAAGGATTTTTTATTTTCATTTTTTATGATTTTGAGATTTTTTCGTGGACTACTCCCTTTGGAAAATGTCCAAAATTTGTCCATATTTCAGACCTAGGAAAAATGATTTTTTTGGCCATTTTTGAGGAGAATTTCTCAGAAAACATCTGTAGTAAAGTCGTAGCTCTTGAAGTTAGCTTTCTAAAGAGTGCTCAAATGCCCTGATCGGACCAACGCAACTCTCGTTATCCCAAAAACACCGAGCGTGTGTCCATAACTCCTTTTTTAACGCACATTACTGTAATTCTGGGGCTATTTGGACATCTCAGGTGGGCATTTTGTGCACGTATGGCCTGTATAGCATCACATCTTGCCTAGTGCAAATGATTTTGGATTTTCATTTTTTATCATTTTGAAATTTTTTCGTGGACTACACCCTTTGGAAAAAGTCCAAAATTTGTTTAGATTTCAAACCTAGGATAAATGATTTTTTGGCCATTTTCGAGGAGAATTTCACAGAAAACATCCATAGTAATGTCATATCTCTTGAAGTTAACTCTCTAAAGAGTGCTCAAATGCCCCGATCGGACCAACGCAACTTTCGTTATGTCAAAAATACCGAGCGTGTGTTCGTAACTCCTGTTGTAAGGCACATTACTGTAATTCCGGGGCTATTTGGATATCCCGGGTGGTTATTTTGTGAACGTATAGCCTGAATAGCATCACACTTTGCCCAGTGCAAAGGATTTTGGATTTTCATTTTTTAACATTTTGAGATTATTTCATGGACTTCCGCCTTTAGAAAAAGTCCTAAATTTGACAAGATTTCAAACCTAGGAAAAATAATTTTTTTGGCCATTTTTGATGAGGATTTCTCAGAAAACATCCGCAGTAAAGTCGTAGCTCTTTAAGTTAGCTTTCTAAAGAGTGCTCAAATGCCCCGATCATACCAACGCAACTCACGTTATTCCAAAAATACCGAGCATGTATCCGTAACTCCTTTTGTAACGCACATTACTATAATTCCGGGGCTATTTGGACATCCCGGGTGGGTGCTTTGTGCACGTATGCCCTGGAAAACATCACACCTTGCCTAGTGCAAAGGATTTTGGATTTTTATTTTTTATGATTTTGAGATTTTTTCGTTGACTACCCTCTTTGGAAAAAGTCCAAAATTTGTAAGGAATTCAGACCTAGGAAAAATGATTTTTTTGGCCATTTTCGGGGAAGATTTCTCAGAAAACATCCTCAGTAAAGTCGTAGCTCTTTAAGTTAGCTTTCTAAAGAGTGCTCAAATGCCCCGATCGAACCAACGCAACTCACGTTATGCCAAAAATACCGATCGTGTGTCCGTAACTCTTTTTGTAACGCACATTACTGTAATTCCGGGGCTATTTGGACATTCCGAGTGGGAGTTTTGTGCACGTATGCCCTGAAAAACATCACACCTTGCCTAGTGCAAATAATTTTGGATTTTCATTTTTTTTATGATTTTGAGATTTTTTCGTGGACTATCCCCTTTGGAAAAAGTCCAAAATTTTTCCAGATTTCAGACATAGGAAAAATAATTTTGTGGCCATTTTCTAGGAAGAATATCAGAAAACATCCTAATTTAAGTTGTAGCTCTTTAAGTTAGCTTTCTAAAGAGTGCTCAAATGCCCCGATCGGACCAACGCAACTCACGTTATGCAAAAATACCGAGCTGTCCATAACTCCTTTTGTAACTGACATTACAGTAATTCCGGGGCTATTTGGACTTCCCGGGGGGGGGCGTTTTGAGCACGTGTGGCCTGAAAAACATCACATCTTGCCTAGTGCAAAGGATTTTGGATTTTCATTTTTTTTATTATTTTGAGATTTTTTCGTGGACTACCCCCTTTGGAAAAAGTCCAAAATTTGTCCAAATTTCAGACCTAGGAAAAATGATTTTTTTTTTGTCCATTTTCGAGGAATATTTCTCAGAAAACATCCTCAGTAAAGTCGTAGCTCTTGAAGTTATCTTTCTAAAGAGTGCTCAAATCCCCCGATCGGACCAACGCAACTCTAGTTATGCCAAAAATACAGAGCCTGTGTCCGTAACTCCTTTTGTAACGCACATTACTGTAATTCCGAGGCTATTTGGACACCCCGGGTGGGCGTTTTTTGCACGTATAGCCGGAATAGCATCAAACCTTGCCTAGTGCAAAGGATTTTGGATTTTCATTTTTTATTATTTTGAGATTTTTTCGTGGACTGCCCCCTTTGGAAAAAGTCCAAAATTTGTCCAGATTTCAAACCTAGGAAAAATGATTTTTTTGGCCATTTTAGATGAGAATTTCTCAGAAAACATCATCAGTAAAGTTGTAGCTATTGAAGTTAGCTTCCTAAAGAGTGCTCAAATGCCCCGATCGGACCAACGCAACTCTCGTTATGCCAAAACTACCGAGCATGTGTCCGTAACTCCTCTTGTAAGGCAAATTACTGTAATTCCGGGGCTATTTGGACACCCCGGGTGGGCGTTTTGTGCTTGTATGGCCTGAACAACATCACACCTTGCCTAGTGTAAAGGATTTTTGATTTTCATTTTTTCTGTTTTTGAGATTTTTTTGTGGAATACCCCCTTTGGAAAAAGTCCAAAATTTGTCCAGATTTCAAACCTAGGAAAAATGATTTTTTTGGCCATTTTAGAGGATGATTTCTCAAAAGAAATCCTTAGTAAAGTCGTAGCTCTTGAAGTTAGCTTTCTAGAGAGTGCTCAAATGCCATGATCGGACCAACGCAACTATCGTTATGCCACAAATATCGAGAGTATGTCCGTAACTCCTGTCGTAAGGCACATTACTTTAATTCGGGGGCTATTTGGACATCCCGGGTCGGCGTTTTGTGCACGTATAGCCTGAATAGCATCACACCTTGCCTAGTGCAAAAGATTTTGGATTTTCATTTTTTATGATTTTGAGGTTTTTCATGGACTTCCCCCTTTGGAAAAAGTCCAAAATTTGTCCAAATTTCAGACCTAGGAAAAATGATTTTTTGGCCAAATATGAGGAGGATTTCTCAGAAAACATATTTAGTAAAATTGTAGCTCTTGAAGTTAGCTTTCTAAAGAATGGTCAAATGTCCGATCGTAACAACGCAACTCTCGTTATGCCAAAAATACCGAGCGTGTGTCCGTAACTCCTGTTGTAAGGCAAATTACTATAATTCCGGGGCTATTTGGACACCCCGGGTGGGCATTTTGTGCTCGTATTGCCTGAACAGCATCACACCTTGGCTAGTGCAAAGAATTTTGGATTTTCATTTTCTGTGTTTTTGAGATTTTTTCGTGTATTACCCTCTTTGGAAAAAGTCCAAAATTTGTCCTGATTTAAGACCTAGGAAAAATGATTTTTTTGGCCATTTTAGAGGAGGATTTCTCAAAAAATATCCTTAGTAAAGTCGTAGCTCTTGAAGTTAGCTTTCTAAAGAGTGCTCAAATGCCCCGATCGGACCAACGCAACTCTCGTTATGCCAAAAATACAGAGCGTGTGTCGGCAACTCTTGTTGTAAGGCAAGTTGCTGTAATTTCGGGGCTATTTAGACATCCCGGGTGGGCGTTTTGTGCACGTATAGCCTGAATAGCATCACACCTTGCCTAGTGCAAAGGATTTAGGATTTTCATTTTTTATGTTTTTGAGATTTTTTCGTGAACAGCCCCCTTTGGAAAAAGTCCAAAATTTGTCCAGATTTAAGACCTAAAAAAATGATTTTTTTGGCCATTTTTTAGGAGAATTTCTCATAAAACATCCTCAGTAAAGTCGTAGCTATTGAAGTTAGCTTCGTAAAGAGTGCTCAAATGCCCCGATCGGACCAACGCAACTCTCGTTATGCCAAAAATACCGAGCGTGTGTTGATAACTCCTGTTGTAAGGTAAATTGCTGTAATTTTGGGGCTATTTGGACATCCCGGGTGGGCGTTTTGTGCACGTATAGTCTGAATAGCATCACACCTTGCTTAGCAAGAGGATTTTGGATTTTTATTTTTTATGATTTTGAGATTTTTTCGTGGACTACCCTCTTTGGAAAAAGTCCAAATTTTGTCTAGATTTCAGACCTAGGAAAAATAATTTTTTTTGGCCATTTTCGAGGAGGATTTCTTAGAAAACATCCTCAGTAAAGTCGTAGCTATTGAAGTTAGCTTCCTAAAGAGTGCTCAAATTCCCCGATCAGACCAACGCAACTCTCGTTATGCCAAAAATACCGAGAATGTGTCCGTAACTCATGTTGTAAGGCAAATTACTGTATTTCCGAGGCTATTTAGACATCCCGGGTGGGCGTTTTGTGCACGTATGGCCTGAATAGCATCAAACCTTTCCTAGTGCAAAGGATTTTGGATTTTCATTTTTTATGATTTTGAAATTTTTTTCGTGGACTACCCACTTTGGAAAAAGTCCAAAATTTGTCAAGATTTCATACCTAGGAAAAATTATTTTTTTAGCCATTTTCGAGGAGGATTTTTCAGAAAACATCTTTAGTAAAGTCGTAGATCTTCAAGTTAGCTTTCTTCAGAGTGCTCAAATGCCCCGATCGAACCAACACAACTCTCGTTATGCCAAAAATACCGAGCGTGTGTCGATAACTCCTGTTGTAAGGCAAATTATTGTAATTTCAGGGCTATTTGGACATCCCGAGTGGGCGTTTTGAGCACTTATAGCCTGAATAGCAACACATCTTGCCTAGTGAAAAAGATTTTGGATTTTCATTTTTTATGATTTTGAGATTTTTTCATGGTCTACCCCCTTTGGACAAAGTCTAAATTTTGTCCAGATTTCAGACCTAGGGGTTTGGCCATTTTCGAGAAGGATTTCTTAGAAAACATCCTAGTAAAGTCGTAGCTATTGAAGTTAGCTTCCTAAAGAGTGCTCAAATGCCCCGATCAGACTAACACAACTCTCGTTATGCCAAAAATACCGAGCATGTGTCCGTAACTCCTGTTGTAAGAAAAATTACTGTATTTCTGAGGCAATTGAGATATCTCGGGTGGGCATTTTGTGCACGTATGGCCTGAATAGCATCACACCTTGTCTAGTGCAAAGGATTTTGGATTTTCATTTTTTATGATTTTGAGATTTTTTCGTGGACTACCCCCTTTGGAAAAAGTCCAAAATTTGTCAAGATTTCAGACCTAGGAAAAATTAATTTCTTAGCCATTTTCGAGGAGGAGTTTTCAGAAAACATCCTCCGTAAAGGCGTAGCTATTGAGGTTAGCTTCCTAAAGAGTGCTCAAATGCCACGATCGGACCAACACCACTCTCATTATGCAAAAAATATCAAGCGTTTGTCCGTAACTCCTTTTGTAAGGCACATTACTGCAATTACGGGGTTTAAATGCGCCGATCGGACCAACGCAAATTTCGTTATGCCAAAAATACCGAGCATGTATCCATAACTCCTGTTGTAAGGAAAATTATTGTATTTCCGAGGCAATTTGGACATCCCAGGTGGGCGTTTAGTGTACGTATGGCCTGAATAGCATCACAACATGCCTAGTGCAAAGGATTTTGGATTTTCATTTTTTATAATTTCGAGATTTTTTCGTGGACTACCCTCTTTGGAAAAAGTCCAAAATTTGTCTAGATTTTAGACCTAGAAAAGATGATTTTTTTGGCCATTTTAGAGGAGAATTTCTCAAAAAACATCCCTAGTAAAGTCGTAGCTCTTGAAGTTAGCTTTCTAAAGAGTGCTCAAATGCCCCGATCGGACCAACGCAACTCTCGTTATGCCAAAAATACCGAGCGTGTGTCGGTAACTCCTGTTGTAAGGCAAATTGCTGTAATTTCGGGGCTATTTAGACATCCCGGGTGGGCGTATTTTGCACGTATAGCCTGAATAGCGTCACACCTTGCCTAGTGCAAAGGATTTTGGATTTTCATTTTTTATGATTTTGAGATGTTTTCGTGGATTACCCCCTTTGGAACAAGTAAAAAATTTGTCCACATTTCAGCCCTAGGAAAAAATGATTTTTTGGCCATTTTCAAGGAGGATTTCTCAGAAAACATCCTCAGTAAAGTCGTAGCGATTGAAGTTACCTCCCTAAAGAGTGCTCAAATGCCCCGATCAGACCAACGCAACTCTCGTTATGCCAAAAATATCGAGCATGTGTCCGTAACTCTTGTTGTAAGGCAAATTACTGTATTTTCGAGGCTATTTAGACATACCGGATGAGCGTTTTGTGCACGTATGGCCTGAATAGCATCACACCTTGCCAAGTGCAAAGCATTTTGGATTCTCATTTTTTTATGATTTTGGAGATTTTTTCGTGGACTACCCTCTTTGGAAAAAGTCCAAAATTTGTCCAGATTTCAGACCTAGGAAAAATGATTTTTTTGGCCATTTCAGTGGAGGATTTCTCAGAAAACATCCTCAGTAAAGTCATACCTATTGAAGTTAGCTTCCTAAAGAGTGCTCAAATGCCCCGATCAGACAAATGCAACTTTCGTTATGCCAAAAATACCGAGCATGTGACCATAACTCCTGTTGTAAGGAAAATTACTGTATTTCCGAGGCTATTTGGACATCCCGGGTGGATGTTTTGTGCACGTATGGCCTGAATAGCATCACAACATGCCTAGTGAAAAGGATTTTGGATTTTCATTTTTTATAATTTTGATATTTTTTCGTGGACTACCCTCTTTGGAAAAAGTCCAAAATTTGTCTAGATTTTAGACCTAGAAAAAATGATTTTTTTGGCAATTTTAGAGGAGGATTTCTCAGAAAACATCTCTAGTAAAGTCGTAGCTCTTGAAGTTATCTTTCTAAAGAGTGCTCAAATGCCCCGATGGGACCAACGCAACTCCAGTTGTAAGGCAAATTACTGTATTTCCGAGGCTATTTAGACATCCCGGGTGGGCGTTTTGTGCACGTATGGCCTGAATAGCATTGCACCTTGCCTAGTGCAAAAGATTTTGGATTTTCATTTTTTATGATTTTGGAGATTTTTTCGTGGACTACCCCCTTTGAAAAAATTCCAAAATTTGTCCAAATTTCAGACCTAGGAAAAATAATTTTTTTGGCCAATTTAGAGGAGGATTTCTCAGAAAACATCCATTAAAAAGTCGTAGCTTTTGAAGTTAGCTTTCTAAAGAGTGCTCAAAAGCCCCGATCTGACCAACGCAACTCTCGTTATGCCAAAAATACCGAGCGTGTGTCGGTAACTCCTGTTGTAAGGAAAATTGGTGTAATTGCGGGGCTATTTAGACATCTGGGGTGGGCGTTTTTTGCACGTATAGCCTGAATAGCATCACACCATGCCTAGTGCAAAGGATTTTGGATTTTCTTTTTTTTTTTATTATTATTTTGAGATGTTTTCGTAGAATACCCCATTTGGAAAAAGTCAAAAATTTGTCCAGATTTCAGACCTAGGAAAAATGAATTTTTTGGCCATTTTCGAGGAGGAGTTCTCAGAAAACATCCTCAGTAAAGTCATAGCTATTGAGGTGAGCTACCTAAAGAGGGCTCAAATGCTCCGATCAGACCAACACAACTCTCGATATGCAAAAAATACCGAGCATGTGTCCGTAACTCCAGTTGTAAGGCAAATTACTATATTTCCGAGGCTATTTAGATCTCCCGGGTGGGCGTTTTGTGCACGTATGGCCTGAATAGAATCACACCATGCTTAGTGCAAAGAATTTTGGATTTTCTTTTTTTTTATGATTTGGAGATTTTTTCGTGGACGACCCCCTTTGAAAAAATTGAAAAATTTGTCCAGATTTCAGACCTAAGAAAAATGATTTTTTTGGCCAATTTAGAGGAGGATTTCTTAGAAAATATCCATAGTAAAGTCGTAGCTCTTGAAGTTAGATTTCTAAAGAGTTCTTAAATGCCCCGATCGGACCAACACAACTCTCGTTATGCCAAAAATACCGAACGTGTGTCCGTAACTCCTGTTGTAAGGCCAATTACTGTAATTCCGGGGTTATTTGGACAGGTCGGGTGGGAGTTTTGTGCTCGTATGGCCTGAACAACATCACACCTTGCCTAGTGAAAAGGATTTTGGATTTCATTTTTTATGATTTCAGACCTAGGAAAAAACAATTTTTTTGGCCATTTTAGAGGAGGATTTCTCAGAAAATATCTCAAGTAAAGTCGTAGCTCTTGAAGTTAGCTTCCTAAAGAGTGCTCAAATGCCCCGATCGAACCAAGGAAACTCTCGTTATGCCAAAAATACCGAGCATGTGTCCGTAACTCCTATTCTAACGCAAATGACTGTATTTCCGAGGCTATTTGGACATCCCGGGTGGGAGTTTTGTGCACGTATGGCCTGAATAGCATCACACCTTGCCTAGTGCAAAGGATTTTGGATTCTCATTTTTTATGATTTTGAGATTTTTTCGTGGATTACCCCCTTTGGAAAAAGTTCAAAATTTGTCAAGATTTCAGACCTACGAAAAAATGAATTTTTTGGCCATTTTAGAGGAGGATTTCTCAGAAAACATCCCCTGTAAAGTCGTAGCTCTTGAAGTTAGATTTCTAAATAGTGCTCAAATGCCCCGATCGGACCAACGCAACTCTCGTTATGCCAAAAATACCGAGCGTGTATCGGTAACTCCTGTTATAAGGCAAATTACTGTAATTCCGGGGCTATTTGGAAAGCCCGGGTGGGCGTTTTGTCCTCGTATGGCCTGAACAACATCACACCTTGCCTAGTGCAAAGGATTTTGGATTTTCAATTTTTATGATTTTGAGATTTTTTCGTGGACTACCCCCTTTGGAAAAAGTCCAAAATTTGTCCAGATTTCAAACATAGGAAAAAACGATTTTTTGGCCATTTTAGAGGAGGATTTCTCAGAATACATCTCTAGTAAAGTCGTAGCTCTTGAAGTTATTTTTCTAAAGAGTGCTCAAATGCCCCGATCGGACCAACGCAACTCTCGTTATGCCAAAAATACCGAGCGTGTGTCCGTAACTCCTGTTGTAAGGCAAATTACCGTAATTCCGGGGCTATTTGGACAGTCCGGGTGGGCGTTTTGTGCTCGTATGGCCTGAACAACATCACAACTTGCCTAGTGCAAAGGATTTTGGATTTTCATTTTTTATGATTTTGAGATTTTTTCGTGGACTACCCCCCTTGGAAAAAGTCCAAAATTTGTCCAGATTTAAGACCTAGGAAAAAATGATTTTTTTTGCCATTTTAGAGGAGGATTTCTCATAAAACATCCATAGTAAAGTCGTAGCTCTTGAAGTTAGATTTCTAAAGAGTGCTCAAATGCCCCGATCGGACCAACGCAACTCTCGTTATGCCAAAAATACCGAGCGTGTGTCCGTAACTCCTGTTGTAAGGCAAATTACCGTAATTCCGGGGCTATTTGGACAGTCCGGGTGGGCGTTTTGTGCTCGTATGGCCTGAACAACATCACAACTTGCCTAGTGCAAAGGATTTTGGATTTTCATTTTTTATGATTTTGAGATTTTTTCGTGGACTACCCCCTTTGGAAAAAGTCCAAAATTTGTCCAGATTACAAACCTAGGAAAAATGATTTTTTTGGCCATTTTATATGAGGATTTCTTAGAAAACATCCATAGTAAAGTCGTAACTCTTGAAGTTAGCTTTATAAAGAGTGCTCAAATGCCCCGATCGGACCAACGCAACTCACGTTATGCCAAAAATACCGAGCGTGTGTCGGTAACTCCCGCTGTAAGGCAAATTGCAGTAATTTCGGGCCTATTTAGACATCCCGGGAGGACGTTTTTTATACGTATAGCCTGAATAGCAACACACCTTTCCTAGGGCAAAGGATTTTGGATTTTCTTTTTTTATGATTTTGAGATGTTTTCGTGGACTACCCCCTTTGGAAAAAGTCAAAAATTTGTCCAGATTTCAGACCTAGTAAAAATGATTTTTTTGGCCATTTTAGAGGAGAATTTCTCATAAAACATCCATGGTAAAGTCGTAGCTCTTGAAGTTAGCTTTCTAAAGAGTGCTCAAATACCCCGATCAGACCAACACAACTATCTTTATGCCAAAAATAACGAGCGTGTGTTGGCAACTCCTGTTGTAAGGCAAATTGTTGTAATTTCGGGGCTATTTGGACATCCCGGGTGGGCGTTTTATGCACGTATGGCCTAAATAGCATCACACCTTGCCTAGTGCAAAGGATTTTGGATTTTTATTTTTTATGATTTTGGAGATTTTTTCGTGGACTACCCCCTTTGGAAAAAGTCCAAAATTTGTCCAGATTTCAGACCTAGGAAAAAATAAATTTTTTGGCCATTTAGAGTAGGATTTCTCAGAAAACATCCCTAGTAAAGTCGTAGCTCTTGAAATTAGCTTTCGAAAGAGTGCTCAAATGCCCCGATCGGACCACCGCAACTCTGGTTATGCCAAAAATACCGAGCGTGTGTCGGTAACTCCTGTTGTAAGGCAAATTGTCGTAATTTCGGGGCTATTTTGACATCCCGGGTGGGCATTTTTTGCACGTATGGCCTGAATAGCATCACACCTCACCTAGTGCAAAGGATTTTGGATTTTCATTTTTTATGATTTTGGAGATTTTTTCGTGGACTACCCCCTTTGGAAAAAGTCCAAAATTTGTCCAGATTTCAGACCTAGAAAAAAATGAATTTTTTGGCCATTTTAGAGGAGGATTTTTCAAAAAACATCCATAGTAAAGTCATAGCTCTTGAAATTATCTTTCTAAAGAGTGCTCAAATGCCCCGATCGGACCAACGCAACTCTCGTTATGTCAAAAATACAGAGCGTGTGTCGGTAACTCCTGTTGTAAGGCAAATTGTTGTAATTTCGGGGCTATTTGGACATCCCGGGTGGGCGTTTTATGCAAGTATGGCCTGGATAGCATCACACCTTGCCTAGTGCAAAGGATTTTGGATTTTCTTTTTTTATGATTTTGAGATGTTTACGTGGACTACCCCCTTTGGAAAAAGTAAAAAATTTGTCCAGATTTCGGACCTAGGAAAAAATGATTTTTTTGGCCATTTTAGAGGAGGATTTCTCAGAAAACATCCGCAGTAAAGTCGTAGCTATTGAGGTTAGCTACCTAAAGAATTCTCAAATGCCCCGATCAGACCAACGAAACTCTCGTTATGCCAAAAGTACCGAGCATGTGTCCGTAACTTCTGTTCTAAGGCAAATGACTGTATTTCCGAGGCTATTTGGACATCCCTGGTGGGAGTTTCGTGCACGTATAGCCAGAATAGCATCACACCTTGCCTAGTGCAAACGATTTTCGATTTTCATTTTTTATGATTTTGAGATTTTTTTTCGTGGATTACCCCCTTTGGAAAAAGTCCAAAATTTGTCTAGATTTCAGACCTAGGAAAATATGAATTTTTTGGCCATTTTAGAGGAGGATTTCTCAGAAAACATCCCTACTAAAGTCGTAGCTCTTGAAGTTAGCTTTCTAAAGAGTGCTCAAATGCCCCGATCGGACCAACGCAACTCTTCTTATGCCAAAAATACCGAGCGTGTGTCGGTAACTCCTGTTGTAAGGCAAATTGTTGTAATTTCGGGGCTATTTGGACATCCCGGGTGGGCGTTTTATGCACGTATGGCCTGAATAGCATCACACCTTGCCTAGTGCAAAGGATTTTGGATTTTCATTTTTTATGATTTTGGAGATTTTTTCGTGGATTACCCCCTTTGGAAAAAGTCCAAAATTTGTCCAAATTTCAGACCTAGGAAAAAATGAATTTTTTGGCCATTTAGAGTAGGATTTCTCAGAAAACATCCCTAGTAAAGTCGTAATCTTGAAATTAGTTTCCTAAAGAGTGCTCAAATGCCCCAATCGGACCACCGCAACTCTGGTCATGCCAAAAATAACGAGCGTGTGTCGGAAACTCCTGTTTTAAGACAAATTGTTGTAATTTCGGGGCTATTTAGACATCCCGGGTGGGCGTTTTGTGCACGTATGGCCTGAATAGCAACACACCTTGCCTAGTGCAAAGGATTTTGGATTTTCATTTTTTATGATTTTGGAGATTTTTTCGTGGACTACCCCGTCTGGAAAAAGTCCAAAATTTGTCTAGATTTCAGACCTAGGAATAATGATTTTTTTTGCCATTTTTGAGAAGGAATTCTCAGAAAACATCGTCAGTAAAGCCATAGCTATTGAAGTTAGCTTCCTAAAGAGTGCTGAAATGCCCCGATCGGACCAACGCAATTCTCGCTATGCCAAAAATACCGAGCGTGTGTCCGTAACTCCTGATGTAAGGCAAATTACTGTAATTTCGGAGCTATTTGGACATCCCGGGTGGGCGTTTTTTGCACGTATGGCCTGAATAGAATCACACCATGCCTAGTGCAAAGGATTTTGGATTTTCATTTTTTATGATTTTAAGATTTTTTCGTGGACTACTCCCTTTGGAAAAAGTCCAAAATTTGTCCAGATTTCAGACCTAGGAAAAATGATTTTTTTGCTATTTTATAGGAGGATTTCACAGAAAACATACATATTAAAGTCGTAGCTCTTGAAGTTAGCTTTCTAAAGAGTGCTCAAATACCCCGATCGGACTAACGCAACTCTAGTTATGTCAAAAATAACGAGCGTGTGTCGGAAACTCCTATTGTAAGGCAAATTGCTGTAATTTCGGGGCTATTTAGACATCCCGGGTGGGCGTTTTTGACACGTATAGCCTGAATAGCATCACACCTTGCCTAGTGGAAATTATTTTGGATTTTCTTTTCTTATGATTTTGAGATGTTTTCGTAGAATACCCCATTTGGAAAAAGTCAAAATTTGTCCAGATTTAAGACCTAGGAAAAATTGATTTTTTTGGCCATTTTTGAGGAGGAGTTCTCAGAAAACATCGTGAGTAAAGTCATAGCTATTGACGTTAGCTTCCTAAAGAGTGCTCAAATGCCCCGATCAGACCAACGCAACTCTTGTTATCCCAAAAATACCGAGCATGTGTCCGTAACTCCAGTTGTAAGGCAAATTACTGTATTTCCGAGGCTATTTAGACATCCCGGGTGGGCGTTTTGTGCACGTATGGCCTGAATAGCATCACACCTTGCCTAGTACAAAGGATTTTGGATTTTGGATTTTCATTTTTTATGATTTTGGAGTTGTTTTCGTGGACTACCCCCTTTGGAAAAAGTCCAAAATTTGTACAGATTTCAAACCTAGGAAAAATGATGTTTTTTGCCATTTTAGAGGAGGATTTCTCAGAAAATATCTCTAGTAAAGTCGTAGCTCTTGAAGTTAGCTTCCTAAAGAGTGCTCAAATGCCCCGATCGAACCAAGGAAACTCTCGTTATGCCAAAAATACCGAGCATGTGTCCGTAACTCCTATTCTAACGCAAATGACTGTATTTCCGAGGCTATTTGGACATCCCGGGTGAGAGTTTTGTCCACGTATGGCCTGAATAGCATCACACCTTGCCTAGTGCAAAGGATTTTGGATTTTCATTTTTTATGATTTTGGAGATTTTTTCATGGACTACCCCCTTTGGAAAAAGTCCAAAATTTGTCCAAATTTCAAACCTAGGAAAAAATGAATTTTTTGGCCATTTAGAGTAGGATTTCTCACAAAACATCCATAGTAAAGTCGTAACTCTTGAAGTTAGCTTTCTAAATAGTGCTCAAATGCCCCGATCGGACCAACGCAACTCTCGTTATGCCAAAAATACCGAGCGTTTGTCGGTAACTCCTGTTATAAGGCAAATTACTGTAATTCCGGGGCTATTTGGAAAGCCCGGGTGGGCGTTTTGTCCTCGTATGGCCTGAACAACATCACACCTTGCCTAGTGCAAAGGATTTTGCATTTTCATTTTTTATGATTTTGAGATTTTTTCGTGGACTACCCCCTTTGGAAAAAGTCCAAAATTTGTCCAGATTTCAAACCTAGGAAAAATTATTTTTTTGCCATTTTAGAGGAGGATTTCTCAGAAAACATTCATATTAAAGTCGTAGCTCTTGCAGTTAGATTTCTAAAGAGTGCTCAAATGCCCCGATCGGACTAACGTAACTCTCGTTATGCCAAAAATAACGAGCGTGTGTCGGAAACTCCTGTTGTAAGGCAAATTGCTGTAATTTCGGAGCTAATTGGACATCCCGGGTGGGCATTTTTTGCACGTATAGCCTGAATAGCATCACACCTTGCCTAGTGCAAAGTATTTTGGATTTTCGTTTTTTATGATTTTGAGATTTTTTCGTAGACTACCACATCTGGAAAAAATCCAAAATTTGTCTAGATTTCAGACCTAGGAAAAATGATTTTTTTGGCCATTTTTGAGGAGGAATTCTCAGAAAACATCCTCAGTAAAGACATAGCTATTGAAGTTAGCTTTCTAAAGAGTGCTCAAATGCCCCGATCTGACCAACGTTTGATTGACTCGTAAACCGGGTGCTTTAGCTTCAACCCTCGCTATGCAAAAAATACCGAGCTTGTGTCCGTAACTTTTGTTGTAAGGCAAATTACTGTAATTTCGGGGCTATTTGGACATCCCGGGTGGGCGTTTTATGCACGTATGGCCTGAATAGAATCACACCATACCTAGTGCAAAGGATTTTGGGTTTTCATTATTTATAATTTTGAGATTTTTTTCGTGGACTACCCCCTATGGAAAAATTCCAAAATTTGTGCAGATTTCAGACCTAGGAAAAATGATTTTTTTGGCCATTTTAGAGGAGGATTTCTCAGAAAACATCCATACTAAAGTCGTAGCTCTTGAAGTTAGGTTTCTAAAGAGTGCTCAAATGCCCCAATCGGACCAACGCAACTCTCGTTATGCCAAAAATAACGAGCGTGTGTCGGAAACTCCTGTTGTAAGGCAAATTGCTGTAATTTCGGAGCTATTTGGACATCCCGGGTGGGAGTTTTATGCACATATCGCCTTAATAGCATCATACCATGCCTAGTGCAAATGATTTTGGATTTTCATTTTTTATGATTTTGAAAAAAAATTCGTGGACTACCCCCTCTGGAAAAAGTCCAAAATTTGTCCAGATTTCCAACCTAGGAAAAATGATTTTTTTGGCCATTTTAGAGGAGGATTTCTCAGAAAACATCCATAGTGAAGTCGTAGCTCTTGAAGTTATCTTTCTAAAGAGTGCTCAAATGCCCCGATCGGACCAATGCAACTCTCATTATGCCCCAAATATCGAGCGTGTGTCGGTAACTCCTGTTGTAAGGCAAATTGTTGTAATTTCGGGGCTATTTATACATCCCGGGTGGGCGTTTTTTGCACGTATAGCCTGAATAGCATCACACCTTGCCTAGTGCAAAGGATTTTGGATTTTCTTTTTTTATGATTTTGGAGATTTTTTCGTGGACTACCCCCTTTGGAAAAAGTCCAAAATTTGTCCAGATTTCAGACCTAGGAAAAATGATTTTTTTTGCCATTTTATAGGAGGATTTCTTAGAAAACATACATATTAAAGTCTTAGATCTTGAAGTTAGATTTCTAAAGAGTGCTCAAACGCCCCGATCGGACTAACGCAACTCTAGTTATGTCAAAAATAACGAGCGTGTGTCGGAAACTCCTGTTGTAAGGCAAATTGCTGTAATTTCGGGGCTATTTAGACATCTTGGGTGGGCGTTTTTTGCACGTATAGCCTGAATAGCATCACACCTTGCCTAGTGCAAATTATTTTGGATTTTCTTTTCTTATGATTTTGAGATGTTTTCGTAGAATACCCAATTTGGAAAAAGTCAAAAATTTGTCAAGATTTAAGACCTAGGAAAAATTGAATTTTTTGGCCATTTTCGAGGAGGATTTCTCAGAAAACATCATGAGTAAAGTCGTAGCTATTGAGGTTAGGTTCCTAAAGAGTGCTGAAATGCCCCGATCAGACCAACGCAACTCTCGTTATCCCAAAAATACCGAGCATGTGTCCGTAACTCCAGTTGTAAGGCAAATTACTGTATTTCCGAGGCTATTTAGACATCCCGTGTGGGCGTTTTGTGCACGTATGGCCTGAATAACATCACACCTTTCCTAGTACAAAGGATTTTGGGTTTTCATTTTTTATGATTTTGGATATTTTTTCGTGGACTACCCCCTTTGGAAAAATTCAAAAATTTGTCCAAATTTCAGACCTAGGAAAAATGATTTTTTTGGCCATTTTAGAGGAGGATTTATCAGAAAACATCCTTAGTAAAGTCGTAGCTCTTGAAGTTAGCTTTCTAAAGAGTGCTCAAATGCCCCGATCGGACCAATGCAACTCCCGTTATACCAAAAATACCGAGCGTGTGTCGGTAACACCTGTTGTAAGGCAAATTGTTGTAATTTCGGGGCTCTTTGGACATCCGCCCGGGTGGGAGTTTTTTGCACGTAAAGCCTGAATAGCATCACACCTTTCCTAGTGCAAAGGATTTTGGATTTTCATTTTTTATGATTTTGGATATTCTTTCGTGAACTACCCCCTTTGGAAAAAGTCCAAAATTTGTCCAGATTTCAAACCTAGGAAAAATTATTTTTTTTACCATTTTAGAGGAGGATTTCTCAGAAAACATTCATATTAAAGTCGTAGCTCTTGCAGTTAGATTTCTAAAGAGTGCTCAAATGCCCCGATCGGACTAACGCAACTCTCGTTATGCCAAAAATAACGAGCGTGTGTCGGAAACTCCTGTTGTAAGGCAAATTGCTGTAATTTCGGAGCTAATTGGACATCCCGGGTCGGCATTTTTTGCACGTATAGCCTGAATAGCATCACACCTTGCCTAGTGCAAAGTATTTTGGATTTTCGTTTTTTATGATTTTGAGATTTTTTCGTAGACTACCACCTCTGGAAAAAATCCAAATTTTGTCTAGATTTCAGACCTAGGAAAAATGATTTTTTTGGCCATTTTTGAGGAGGAATTCTCAGAAAACATCCTCAGTAAAGACATAGCTATTGAAGTTAGCTTCCTAAAGAGTGCTCAAATGCCCCGATCTGACCAACGCAACCCTCGCTATGCAAAAAATACCGAGCTTGTGTCCGTAACTCCTGTTGTAAGGCAAATTACTGTTATTTCGGGGCTATTTGGACATCCCGGGTGGGCGTTTTATGCACGTATGGCCTGAATAGAATCACACCATGTCTAGTGCAAAGGATTTTGGATTTTTTTATTTATAATTTTGAGATTTTTTTTGTGGACTACCCGTTTGGAAAAAGTCTAAAATTTGTGCAGATTTCAGACCTAGGAAAAATGATTTTTTTGGCCATTTTAGAGGAGGATTTCTCAGAAAACATCCATACTAAAGTCGTAGCTCTTGAAGTTAGGTTTCTAAAGAGTGCTCAAATGCCCCGATCGGACCAAAGCAACTCTCGTTATGCCAAAAATACCGAGCATGTGTCGGTAACTCCTGTTGTAAGGCAAATTGCTGTAATTTCGGGGCTATTTGGACATCACGGGTGGGCGTTTTTTGCACGTATGGCCTGAATAGCATCACACCTTGCCTAGTGCAAAGGATTTTAGAATTTCATTTTTTATAATTTTGAGATTTTTTCGTGGACTATCCCCTTTGGAAAAAGTCCAAAATTTGTCTAGATTTCAGACCTAGGAAAAATGATTTTTTTTTGGCCATTTTTTAGGAGGATTTCTCATAAAACATCCTCTGTTAAAGTCATTGCTATTGAAGTTAGCTTCCTAAAGAGTGCTCAAATGCCCCGATCGGACCAACGCAACTCTCGTTAGGCCAAAAATAACGAATGTGTGTCTGTAACTCCTGTTGTAAGGCAAATTGTTGTAATTTCAGGGCTATTTAGACATCCCGGGTGTGCGTTTTTTGCACGTATAGTCTGAATAGCATCAGACCTTACCTAATGCAAAGGATTTTGGATTTTCATTTTTTACAATTTTGAGATGTTTTCGTGGACTACCTCATTTGGAAAAAGTCCAAAATTTGTCCAGATTTCAGACCTAGGAAAAAATGATTTTTTTGGCCATTTTTGAAGAGGATTTCTCAGAAAACATCCTCTGTAAAGTCGTAGCTATTGAAGTTAGCTTCCCAAAGAGTGCTCAAATGCCCCGATCAGACCAACACAACTCTCGTTATGCCAAAAATACCGAGCATGTGTCCGTAACTCCTGTTGTAAGGCAAATTACGGTATTTCTTCCGAGGCTATTTAGACATCCCGGGTGGGCGTTTTGTGCACGTATGGCCTGAATAACATCACACCTTGCCTAGTGCAAAGGATTTTGGATTTTCATTTTTTATGATTTTGGAGATTTTTTCTTGGACTTACCCCTTTGGAAAAAGACCAAAATTTGTCCAGATTTTAGACCTAGGAAAAATGATTTTTTTTGGCCATTTTAGAGGAGGATTTATCAGAAAACATCCATAGTAAAATCGTAGATCTTGAAGTTATCTTTCTAAAGAGTGCTCAAATGCTCTGATCGGACCAACGCAACTCTCGTTATGCTAAAAATACCGAGCGTGTGTCTGTAACTTCTGTTGTAAGGCAAATTGCTGTAATTTCGGGGCTATTTGCACATCCCGGGTGGGCTTTTTTGCACGTATAGCCTGAATATCATCACACTTTACCTAGTGCAAAGGATTTTAGATTTTTCATTTTTTTTTATTTTGAGATGTTTTCGTGGACTACCCCTTTGGAAAAAGTCCAAAATTTGTCCAGATTTTAGACCTAGGAAAAAATGGTTTTTTTGCCCATTTTCGAGGAGAATTTCTCAGAAAACATCCTTAGTAAAGTCGTAGCTATTTAAGTTAGCTTACCAAAGAGTGCTCAAATGCCCCTATTAGACCAACGCAACTCTCGTTATGCCAAAAATACCGAGCATGTGTCCGTAACTCCTATTGTAAGGCAAATTATTGTATTTCTGAGGCTACTTAGACATCCCGGGTGGGCGTTTTGTGCTCGTATGGCCTGAATAGCATTACACCTTGCCTAGTGCAAAGGATTTTGGATTTTCATTTTTTATGATTTTAGAGATTTTTTCGTGGACTACCCCCTTTGGAAAAAGTCCAAAATTTGTCCAGATTTCAGACCTAGGAAAAATGATTTTTTGGCCATTTAAGAGGAGGATTTCTCAGAAAACATCCATAGTAAAGTCGTAGCTCTTGAAGTCAGCTTTCTAAAGAGTGCTCAAATGCCCCGATCGGAACAACGCAACTCTCGTTATGCCAAAAATACCGAGCGTGTGTTTGTAACTCCTATTGTAAGGCAAATTGCTGTAATTTCGGGGCTATTTGGATATCCCGGTTGAGCGTTTTTTGCACGTATAGCCTGAATATAATCACACCTTGCCTAATGCAAAGGATTTTGGATTTTTCATTTTTTATGATTTTGAGATTTTTTTCGTGGACTACCCCCTTTGGAAAAAGTCCAAAATTTGTCAAGATTTTAGACCTAGGAAAAATGATTTTTTTTGCCATTTTCGAGGAGGATTTCTCAGAAAACATCCTTAGTAAAGTCGTAGGTATTGAATTTAGCTTCCCAAAGAGTGCTCAAATACCCCGATCAGACCAACGCAACTCTCGTTATATCAAAAATACCGAGCATGTGTCCGTAACTCTTGTTGTAAGGCAAATTACTGTAATTTCGGGGCTATTTAGACATCCCGGGTGGGCGTTTTTTGCACGTATAGCCTGAATAGCATCACACCTTGCCTAGTGCAAAGGATTTTGGATTTTCATTTTTTACGACTTTGAGATGTTTTCGTAGACTACCCCATTTGGAAAAAGTCCAAAATTTGTCCAGATTTCAGACCTAGGAAAAAATGATTTTTTTGGCCATTTTCGAGGAGGATTTCTCAGAAAACATCCTCAGTAAAGTCGTAGCTATTGAAGTTAGCTTCCCAAAGAGTGCTCAAATGCCCCGATCAGACCAAGGCAACTCTCGTTATGCCAAAAATACCGAGCATGTGTCCGTAACTCCTGTTGTAAGGCAAATTACTGTATTTCCGAGGCTATTTAGACATCCCGGGTGGGCGTTTTGTGCACGTATTGCCTGAATAACATCACACCTTGCCTAGTGCAAAGGATTTTGGATTTTCATTTTTTATGAATTTGAGATTTTTTCGTGGACTACCCCTTTGGAAAAAGTCCAAAATTTGTCCAGATTTTAGACCTAGGAAAATGTGATTTTTTCGGCCATTTTTTAGGAGGATTTCTCATAAAAACATCCTCAGTAAAGTCATAGCTATTGAAGTTAGCTTCCTAAAGAGTGCTCAAATGCCTCTATCGGACCAACGCAACTCTCGTTATGCCAAAAAATACCAAGCTTGTATTCGTAACTCCTGTTGTAAGGAAAACTACCGTATTTCCGAGGCTATTTGGACATCCCGGGTGGGCGTTTTGTGCACATTAGGCCTGAATAGCATCACACCATGCCTAGTGCAAAGGATTTTGGATTTTCATTTTTTATAATCTTGAGATTTTTTCTTGGACTACCCCTTTGGAAAAAGGCCAAAATTTGTACAGATTTCAGACCTAGGAAAAAATGAATTTTTTGGTCATTTTTTAGGAGGATTTCTCAGAAAACATCCTTAGTAAAGTTGTAGTTATTTATGTTAGCTTCCTAAAGAGTGCTCAAATGCCCCGATCAGGCCTATGCAACTCTTGTTATGCCAAAAATACCGAGCATGTGTCTGTAACTCCTTTTATAAAGCAAATTACTGTATTTTCGAGGCTATTTAGACATATCGGATGGGCGTTTTGTGCACGTATGGCCTGAATAGAGTCACACCTTGCCTAGTGCAACGGATTTCTTCCCTTTGTCTCTGTTTACTTTCGTCGTTGCTTTCTTACTTTGAATCATCCCCTAGTGTTTGTGCATATTCAAATATTGTAACCAGTTCTTTGACCTTGAATGTCTAGTGAATTGGATTAACCTTCCCTCCTAAGGTTCTACAGATGTATACAAACCGAACCGCATAAACAAAGTCTTGCATTCGCTATCTCATTTTTGTTTGAGTTTTTCGTGTTTAGGTTTATCTGAAATCAAACTAAGCAAGTCAATCGAACACTAATAAAAACTTGCACATCCTTTTCTAACCTTATAAAGGATCGTTTTATAATGTAAACACAAACAAGGGATACATGTCCATAGGTGTAACCACGCATGGCATCCTTGCCCACACGCGTTCTATTTAACCTCCCTCTCGGGTTGGTCCACCCGCCACCCGATTGACTCTCACTTCCTCGGCTGAGGCCACCCACTCACAGTCACCCACCTCCACCCATGTAAATTTTCGAAGTTAATTTAACTTGAAAATAGTTTGAAGGTTGATGGAGCCCACGGAAGGGGCTTTTACTTGGGGTAAAGAGGCCCAGATGTCCTTGTTGGGAAGAAGCCCCTCAAACACGTACCCCACTGAAGTGTCCCATGTGTCAACCATTCCTCACCCACTCTCTTACTGTTGCCTCCCTCTCATTGGCTCACTTTCATTGCTTCTCTACTAGTAATATCCCTTGTAAACAATCCCCCCAAACACCCACCACCATCACCATCACCTCCCCCTCCGCCTATACCATTACCAACCCCACCATATGAAAGTTACACCCTCCAGGGTTTAGGAAGTAAGCAATTCAGAAGGAACCATGATGGTTCAGACCTTGATCCCTTGCTCACCAGCTACAAAAACAGAGGAGATCCTATCAAGGTACAGGCCCATAGCTCCTAAGCCTGAGCTCCCTGCATCCACCGGTGATGGTGGTGCACCAGCTGAGGAGGGCTCTCAGAAGATGAAGCACTCGCCTTACCTGAGAAACATATGGGCTCATCTCCAAGCAAGACCAACTAGGGCAAGGAAGAGAGGGAGGAGTTCAATTACACCTTCACCTGCTACTGCTGCATCCTTAAAGAAGCAGCTCAAGTATCCCCATCAGAGGGCATCAACCCCTCTCATGGGTCTCTGTTGCCCTTCCCATTTGGGCTTCATCTCCCCCATCAATGGCTTGGAGGAGAAGCAGCATGTAATCACCCTTCCACTGCTGTCTTCTTCTCCATTGCCAATAGGTGAAGCTGACACTGAAGCCCCCATGGATTTTAAGTTTAACTCTAGTGCTGGTTTGGATGAGAAAGATCTTATTCTCCAACTGAGATCACCCACCCCATGGATTGCTCCGCATGTGATTGCACCCAAGGCTATTAGGCCAATTGGGTCGATCATCAGAGTGGGGGCCATCACCAACACGGAAGGAGCTACTCCAAGAGCAAATGCAGAGGCGGCGATGAAGCCGGGGGAGGTGGAGGCAGAGGCGGAGGCAATTGAGCTGCCAACGGTGATTTCGGACTCTAATAACAAAGTGAGGATGGCGAATTCTGCCTACAAGGAGCTGGTGGGGCAGCCAGAATGCCAGTGGCTGGATGACTTGACTAGCGTGACCGGGAGGAGGATCGGAGGGGAGGTGATCCTCCAATTGCCCGTGCCGGAGCTCCCAATTGGGCCTCCGTCCAGCGGGTTTTCATGCTGGGCGAGGATAGAGTGGGGCAACGCAACTGAAGAGGGCAATAAGAAAGAATCTGTGGATGCATTCTGTGATGTGTTGAGGCTGAATTGTGAGAGCAAGGATTACTTGCTCAGCTGGAGGTTTCACACCAAACAAGCCACCAGTTTTTAGGTCCCAAGGTTTGATGATGATGATGATGATGCAGCTGAAGAAGTAAGATCCTTTTTGCATGTGACTCCTGATGTACAAAGTTTCTAGTTAGGACGGTAAATTGCAGACCATGCATGAATCATGTAATGTAGTATGAATATGATAGATGAGTACAGTTATATATGGTAGTGCCAACTTTAGCTGTACTTGTTGTAGTTGTAGCTGTTTGTCAACATCTATAGACTTATATAAATGTGTGTATAGATAGGATATAGTAATAGTAGTACATCAGGAAGAACAGTAAGACTAATAAGTTGCCTCAGCAAGAGTTTGGTTTTGATTGCATGAGTAAACCTATGGTAAAGCATAGGGGAAAAAAAACAAATGAAGACACTTTTTTCTGTCAATGTTTTTGATTTTGGACACTCACCATCTACAAGCAAAAGCAAGGGAAAATAAAAGGGATTGCATGTGACAGGTACTTCAACAGTTCTACTCGAAAAAGGTGGTCTGAGTAAAGCCAAGCTCTTCTCCAATCCATAGGCGAAAACCTTAATGAGTTCCAATTCCATCACAAAGAAAAAAGGCACTCTTAAAATTACAGTTTCAAATCAAATAAACACATTTGTTTATGTCATCTACTCATCTTACACAAAGGCTGAGTTCAGCCTGCACCTTGGAAAAAAGCCATAAGAGCCAAGAGGTCACTTGCACATTTGCTACATTACCTTTTATTGGATGCTAAATGCAAAATCTGAAACCTGGTCGGAATTCCAACTTTTTCAACCCAAAGCAAGCACATGGGAGTGAAGCAATTTGACAGTTATAATTTCCACACAAACATTTTCAAATTTTCACAGTTCTTCGGTTTCTCGTGATATTTTCTCCCTAAACCTAACACATCACCAGTACAAATTGAAGCCTACAATCTCAAATTTCGAGCTCCGTCATCAATTTTTATGAAATACTGAACATTCAACAAAACGAGAACGAAGATGCTGAGCTTTAATTGCATATTGAATTCGCAAACAAACATCGAATTGTGGAAACCAATCACGCATTTCATAATGTGGAATTCAAATTGGGCACATACTTTTCGGAGTAGATTCGGTCAGGGATTCCAGAGACCATACCGACCTCTTCAGTGTAACTTCGGTACCATTGCAGATCGATGCGTGCCAATCGGAAGTTTGCCATTGCAAGCTTTGCCGAAACTTCGCTCCCCGCCGGCGCCGATCTCCTCTTTTCGAATTTTCTCATGAAAAAATGGCAACCCGCACTTTATACTCGGCCCATTAAGAAACAAATGCCCAATATAATTGGGCCCGTAAGAGGTTCAAGCTAGACCCGACTAAAATCGGGTTTGAATCACATTTGGACCGATTAAAATGAGTATATATAGTTATATCGGTCTTTCTATCCTATGTGCATAGGATAAGAACCTTAATCGGGAAAGATTCCCTACCAAAAAAATAAGCGACCCTAGGAAATCAATTTTAAGAAAAGCTAAAAATAATTTAAATTTGAAAAATCTTTTCCGATTGAGCTTGTTATGTTGGGGCATAGGATAGAAAACCCGTAGTCATATACACCCCAAAAAAAAAGATTTTTCCGAGTATTTTCGAAAAACATATCCATAATCCATTAGATAAACCACTTTCTTTAATAATCAAGTTAAAAAATGTTGAGAAGGACTCCAAACTGGTGGTTGGATCATCTCGATAAAAAAGGTGTTTGAATCTCACCCACTTGGATTACTGGTACTTAGGTGTCATGGCTGTCTTTTTAGGGATTGGAACTAGTCTGATTTATCTACGTTTACAGAGAAGGTAATCGTGTGGCGGACGATTTAGCTAACCATGCTTTTAATTTCAATTTATGACAATGTATTGTTTGACCTATCGAGGTGTATTTTACCTTTTATTCTTGATAATGTTAGAAGTAAGATTACCCAAGTTAATAACTATTTAGCCCCTTTTATCCATGATAAACAATAGTAATGAAAAAAAAAAAAAAAAATAGTGATCTTCCCCCACAAAGTTGATTGAAATGGGCATGTAGTTGGTTACCCCATTCAATAATACAAGGGTATACAAGTGCAAACTGCAAACTATTAATGTCCTTATGCTATAATTTAGTCAAGTAAAATATTGAAAAATATGCAAGTAATTTTAAAAAATATATAAAATTGAGGGATTTTGCACAAATTTTATAGTTTATATAAGTAATTGTGTTATAATTTGCAAAAATTTTGAAAAATAGTTGTGATAACATAGTAAAATATCAAACCTCCGAGCTACTCCCTTTGTTTTATAAAAAATATCATTTTAGTTTTCGACACGCATATTAAGGAGGTAAAAACTATATAAAATATTATTTTATTAATGATTTTTTTTTATAATTTCATACTTATTACTAGCAAGTATGAAATTACGAAAAAAAATTGATTAAAAATAATATTTTATCGAGTTTTGACCTCCTTAAAAAGTGTGCATAAAAGTCCAAACGACATTTAATTTGAGACAAAGGAGTACTAAATAACCAAATTGTAAAATACTATCTACCGCCCGTAATTTACCTAAATCTGATCAATCTAACCCCAAAGAAGAAAAGTAAAACCCCAACCTTAATTTCCCTCTCTTCTCGTGCCAGTTGAGCACCAAACGTCAATCGAACCGCCACTCACCCCTCCATCGCCGGTGACAATCACCACCTACAGTCGCTCAGCCTCCCCACTCAACTCAGTCGCACAAACAACAACAATTCACTAGGGTTCATTTTATCTTCCTCTGTTAATTCCTCTTCCCACCCACTCAAACAATTTTTTTGAGATTCAGTGGCGGATTCGCGTGGGGCCCGGGATCATGGGATCACCTGTATCCAAAATCCTCGTCCTTTGAATGTCCCTCCTTAGTCCTCTCCACCCGAGTTTAAAAATTAAAAATAAAAATATTTTTAAAAAAAAATAAGGAAAAAGATAAAGGGTGGGGTTGATTGTGATAAAGGGATAGAGGTTTTGGGACAGGGGATCCATACTGGCCCGAGATGGTTGAAACTCCCCTATCCTTAAAAAACAAGGTATATATTTTTTTTATATATATCGGATTGTTTTGTAATAAAATTAAGAAAAGTAAACAAGGGATAAATAAAATGTCTTGGTTCAGTGGTAATCTGTGAGGAACGAAATGTGTTTGGATTCCAATTGTATTATGTTTATAATGCAAATAATAAGGTGGTGCTTGGTTAGTACAAATTTTAAGGTGTTTAAATTAAAGGTGTGTTTAGATTCCACAATGTACGGAGTATTAATTATAATGCAATTATTTTGTTTCGATTTATGTGATTATTTAGTTAAATTACTCCCTCCGATCCAAAAAGGATGTCGTTTGACTTTTTAACACGTATTTTAAGAAGCTAAAAACTATATAATATATTAACTTTTTTATTTTTATTTTTTTATAATCTAATACTTATTACCAACAAATATTAAGTTGTAAAAAAATAATTTAAAAAAAGTTGATATATTATATAGTTTTTAGCTCTTTAAAATACGTGTTAAAAAGTCAAACGACATCCTTTTTGGATCGGAGAGAGTATTGTTTTACCTCGATTTTTATGAGATTTTTTTTGTACAACTAAACGCTCACATAAAATAAGGCAAAAAAAATTGCATTAGAATTAAAATGCAATGGAATCCAAACTCACCCTTAATCTCGAGGAGTCTAGAGACCCAGGTTCGATTCAATCTGTTTTTTTTTTTTAAAAAAAAATTTAACTTCAAAAGCCCTTTACAGTTGATTTTTTTTTTGACAGTCCCGAGTCCCGACTTCCCTCCCGAAACCACAACAGACAGAGCGTTCCGCGGCAAGCTCCACAGCCTCCACCTCCGGGCTCCGGCTGAGGCTGACCCTGGCACCGGCGCCGACCTCCACAGCCACAGCCGGCCTTCACAGCTTCCCAGCTCCTCGGCGGCGAACCCCCGCAGCGCAGCCGGCCGTCACAGTTCACAGCGGTTGTTTTTGTTCTTCAATCTTCTTTTAATCTTGTCCAAGTCCAACTGTACAATGTTAGTTTTGTTCCTCCACCTTTTAATTTGATTGTTTTTAAGTTTAATTTGTTGAGATGAGAATCAGTTTAGATTAGAATTTGTGGATTTGAAAATTAATTTGGGGTAAATTTCGATAGGGTTTGTGATTTTGATAAAAAGTTCAATCTTCCTTGCAATAACAATCTCCAATTTCCTGCAAATTTAGTAGTATCTTCTCCCACAATTTCCCCTTGTAGTTTGTGTGCTGAGTGGAAGCCTAAGGTCTAGCTCTCAACTGAACTCCACAACCACTGTCAGAAATTGGTATCAGCTAGAAAATGAAATGAAGCCATAGCTGCTAACTCCAAAAATGATGCAGATCAATGGGCAAATTGGCAAGTGTGCTGATGACTGATGACATGGCCAAAGGGAAAACGGAAATCCATCTGCAACTATGACAACAACTAATTCCCTCTCACTTGAAGCCCATATTACTTTCCGAATACAACCTATGACAACAACTAATTCCCTCTCAGTTGAAGCCCATGTTGTATTTTGTAGCATTGTACTCACGAGATGAATTTTAATATCGTCCTTTGTAATTTTCTGCCCCCTAGACAAAAATCTTGGATCCGTCACTGCTGAGATTTGATTGAGGTGAAGCTCACACCTTTGTTTAAATATACCAGCGAAATCGCATCTTTTAGCTTGAGGAAAGCCCCGGGAAGCACAAGCATAAAAAAGAGGGGTAAGAATTCAAAAGGAGATGGTTTTTGGCCAGATAGTGATTGGGCCGCCAGGGTCCGGTAAGACCACTTATTGCAATGGCATGTCTCAGTTTCTCAATCTAATCGGCCGGTAGATCTCTAACTAATTCCTTTTATGTAATTTAGAATTTTGAATGGTTTTATGGATAACTCCTTTGGTCTGCAGGAAAGTAGCAATTATCAACCTGGATCCTGCCAATGATTCATTACCGTATCCTTTTTTTTCCTGCTTAGTTTTGGTTATGTTTTGGATGATTTAAATTATTATTTCTCCTTAAGATGTTAAATAGGTATGACTGTGCTGTGAATATAGAGGACTTGATCAAGCTTAGTGATGTGATGATTGAGCATTCACTTGGCCCTAATGGAGGTCAGCTTGCTCCCCTCCCAATTCAATTCATGCACATTGAAATTGCTGGCATTGATCATTTTGGTTAAGCATCAACTCAATTCAGTTTACTTTGTAAGAACTGTTCAGTTATTTGAGGGAATCATTGAATATGTAGATGAGAATGTAGTCTATGCTGTGAGCTGTACTTAAGCTTCTTGTTGCAAATCTTACCGGGGACTTGTGAAACTGCCCTAGCAACTTCTTATGTAGTTCATGAATGGATTCATCCTTTTCAAACTGTTTTGCTTTTTTTTTTTTCAGGTCTTGTTTATTGTATGGATTACCTGGAAAAGAACGTTGACTGGTTGGAGTCCAAACTGGAACCACTAATTAGAGGTTCGCTTGTAGCAGTAGCATATCATTTCTGCATATATGAATGCTGTCTTTGTTATTTATTGCACTCTCTATCCTTCCGACAACTACAAGAGACGATTACAGATAAAACCGTGTCCTGAATAGCTTATGCTAACTGGAAATAGCTTTTCATGATCATTTGGGACATAATGTATTTTCATATTTTACCTTGCACTGATCAATGATTTTTACCAGCTCATTGTGTGGATGTTGGAATATTGCCTATTTATAATTGGTTTGGGAAGCTTCATGTTTTCTTTCTTTAGTCATTTACGGCTTTGCTGTTGTTCAGCTAATGTTTTATATTTTGTGCAGATCATTATCTGCTCTTTGATTTTCCGGGCCAAGTTGAACTGTTTTTCCTTCATGAAAGTGCCAAGAAAGTTATAATGAAGCTCATAAAAAAGTTGAACCTTAGGGTATGGAAAATTGTGCATCACCCCACACATTTTGGTATATTGCTTGCTTGACCCTTAAGAGTTAAGATGCATGCCGATTTTCTTTCGCATTTATGCAGTTGACTGCTGTACATTTAGTGGATGCTCATCTCTGCAGTGACGCTGGAAAGTATGTAAGTGCTTTGATGCTCTCCTTATCAACCATGCTTCATTTAGAGCTTCCCCATGTAAATGTCCTGTCCAAGATTGATCTCATTGAGAGCTACGGAAAGCTGGGTGAGTTCTTGACATTCCACTTAATTCAACAGCTTAAAATCATCTTCTTCTTCTTTTTTTATTACTTGCTACTGACGATTGCCCTCTTTTTACAGCTTTCAACCTTGATTTCTATACGGATGCCCAAGATTTGTCTTACTTGCAACATTGCCTTGATCAAGATCCCCGAGCTGCAAAATACAGGTATGGTTAAGCTTCTGTTATGTTAATCAAAAACACATGCCTTAGTAATTGCAATAATAACCAAATCTTTTTTTTTTGTAGGAAGCTTAGTAAGGAGCTATGTGAGGTTATAGAAGATTACAGTCTAGTGGATTTCACGACACTCGATATCCAGGTATGTTGGCCTTCTACCTCTTTTGTAATTTCTCTTTATATGGAAGATTCTTAGCTTTTTTCGTAAATTTCCAGGATAAAGAGAGTGTGGGAAATTTGGTCAAGCTGATCGACAAGACCAATGGGTATATCTTCGCTGACATAGATGCAAGCACGGTGGAATTCAGCAAAATTGCAGTTCGTCAAACTGATTGGGATTATTACAGATATCCTTATCTATGACTTGTCTTTCTCTTCATTTGGTTTTCCATTTAATTAATTTCTCGATATATTCCTATCAACCTGATCTCACATTGAGAATTACTGTCCGTTTTTTACGCTCCTTAACGAAATCTTCCACAGTGGCAGCAGTGCAGGAGAAGTACATGAACGACGATGAGATTGTCGACGTCTCTGATTGATCAGAGCCGGATGGTTGCTAAGTCTCGAAGTTTTGTTCAGGGCGGTAGTGTCAAACATGACATGGAGTGCCAACGAATGCCCGATCTTGTTATGGCGGGGTTTTGTTTTGTCGAATGCCTTATTCTATCATGTACAATTTGTTGCATCAAAATCAGTAATGATCCACTTTGCGTAATACATCTTAGTGTTTAACCTCGACCTCTGGTTAAGGTTCAATGGTTATTTGCCCCAGCCTAGTGGTGTGGAGTAAAAGGGGTTCGATTTTTGTTTCCACCTCTTTCGTTGGATGAAAATCGAAGATTTGCTCTGCTCCCTGTTAGTCGTTGAATCAGTCGGCGCAAATCGGTTTAGTCGTTGAATCAGTCGGCGCAAATCGGTTTACGTAGTACATGGCTTATTTTAATAAATTATCTCACCTTCCATCAAACATTGCCGAGTCAATAGTTTGTATGTGTTTTTTAAAATTGGCTTGTTAGTTCTTACGGAGTACTTAGTCGTCATTGTTTATTGGGTCAGCGGGGTTTCGTAGGGATCAAGCGTTTTTTTTTTTTTTTGTGATAAAGTCAAGCATTTTTATTTTTGACCAACCTTATTTTTTTTAAGTAAAATTAGTATGTTTTTTTTGGTTAAAATTAAAAAAGGGTAGAGGAAGGATGATTTTGAAAAAAAATTCGATGCCGTTCACATCTATCTTTTGACAATGCAGTTTTTTCACTTTTAAATTGATCTTGAAATTCAATGCAGTTGTAATTGTAAACGTTTTTATAACTATTTTATATAGTTTATTTTCTCTTATAAATATCTTAAAATTACTTTGATAAAGCAAAAAAAATATACTCCATCCGTTCATAAATAAGTGACTTTTTACTATTTATACACGTATTTTATGATGATAAAAATAATATAAAATGTTAATTTTTTAAAATAATTTTTTTATAAACTCATACTTATTAATAATAAGTATAATATTATTTAAAAAAATTAATTAAAATTTTAATATTTTATATAATTTTTACCCTTTTAAAAATACATGTCTGATTTGAAAAAGTCATTTATTTACAAAAGATGAAGTAATAATTAATAATATGACCGTATAATCTTTGATTGATGATTTCTTAAGAAAAGAAATTTACGACACCTAGGGAATAATTAAATAGCTAATCATTATTTGACCTAATTGACCAAGCATACCAAGTTGGACGACGAGTAAAGAATTTCATTGGTTTCTGTAAAGACAATTTATCACAACGACAATTGCTAACAATTTATATTTGTTTTTTTTTTATTTTTAATGAAATCAATTTGTATTTCTTGTATCTATTTAATTTTTTTAAGCATGTTTTGTATTATGTTAATTCAATCCATTTACCTAATTCAAGCTCAATAGCAAAAAGTAGATATTAACTTTCACAGTCATGAATGATATCACCTGCCTGACCAAAATATTAAATATATACTACTATACATAAGCCATGATATCAGTTGATTAGTGTGACAATAACTTAAATGAGAACCATTAAATTTAGGTTAGATTAATTAGGCAATTAAAATATCTAAACTAGACAATGACTTAAAATTAATGAGATCTCATTTCTATCTTTACACGTTTAACATTTTTTTTTCTAATATTTAGATTAAGAATATATTATGATTTGAAGAATTATATATATCGAGTGAGGATCATGATTATTCGTACATAATTCATACAAATAAATATAAATAATCATGTTATAGTAAACAAATACAAATGAATAATTAAATTACGTCAAAACAAATAACTATAGTGTTACCTACGAATAATCAGTTTGTTTACAAATCATAATTCACAACGTATAAGAGGTATTCACACCGGATCCATCGTAACAACAATAAATGAATTAAAAAAAACACAATCAAGGTGTTTCTAGATTGAATAATGAAAACACCAACAATTGGTCAGGAAAGTTTAGCAACTTTTCTCAAAACTACACAAGTTGTAACCATGACCAAGAAAAATCCGCTTTTTAAAAACCTTAAATCTCGTTGCAAATTTCATCAGAACCTTCTACATAATTTCATTTTTAATCATTAAAAAAAAAAGATAAATATCCCTTTCCCACACTCTTCATCTAAATTGACCAATCCCAAAATTGGATCAAGGCTACTTTTGTGATCCAACAACACCTCCTCTCATTTAAATACCAACTAAACTAACAACCCTCCCCTTGAAAAACCCTCCTTAACCAAATCACAACTAATCTCCCCCAAAAAAAACCCTTGATCCCCAAGAAATCAAATGGTGGCATCCTTGATCATCTGTGGCAGTGGAAGCTTACCCAGAGACGACGACGACGACAACGACAACCATGGACGATCGATCCAGAGTGCAGTGTCGAGCCCTAGAAAATCATCCTCGTCCCCATCCTCGGCGAGGAGGTGCAAAAGCCACAATCACCACCACCACAACAACAACAACAAGAACCCTTATGCGGCTCGTGGCCTCGACAAATTCTCCTCCCTACTAGCCGAAATCGAAGAGAAGAAACGGATGATTTACTCCGCGAACAACCCTGACGAGATCTGCTTCGTCCAATTCGACTACTCCAAGAACAACAACTGCAAGCCTATTGTCATCAAAGTCAAGCCAAACAAGGCCGATCAGGCGGAAATCAATCATCATCATCATCATCAACCTGATCTTGCTGCACCTGCACCTGCAATTACTGATCCTCTTGATAACAGCAAAGCAGTTGATCATCATCATCAACATCATCATCATCACCAGAAGAGCTTGTTGAGGAGATTGAAACTGCAGAAGCTGCGAAAGCCGAGCTGCTACTTGCCTGCAATTTTGATACTGATACTCATCTTCTTGGTGTTGTTTGGGAGATCGGTAGCCATCTTGTGTACATCGATCGGATGGTACGCGATCCCCACCATTAGCAGACGGAAGCCGAGTTCTAGAAGGTCTTTGGAGAAGAAGAGATCAATGGTGGTGGGTCATCAAGGAAAGGGCTGATTCTACTTTCAAAGAGTTTGAATACATATGTGAAATTTTGATTTTTTTTTGGTTTGTTTATATGGTCAATTGAGTTTGGTCTTTTTGACATGAAAGACAAAGGAAATGTATGTAAATTAATTGTGTAACTTTTAGGGTAAAAAGATTTTAGTTTCATTGGTTAGGACAAGTTTGTACTTAAGGTATCAATTTAATTTCCTCAAAAAAAGGTATAAATTTCATGTGGAAAAGGATAAATTAAAGTGAGATTATGTGGATTTCTGTTAATTTGTGTGATTTTGTAAGAAATAAAGAGCGGTACAAATGTACAATTGGGATGGAAATTTAGACATGTGAATATGTGACATGAGATATTCCATTTAAAGCATTTTTGTAACGGATAAGAAGAAAACCACTTTGTAGTTGTATATCAAACATTGTATGGTAAAAATAGGCACACATACATAATTAAAAATGCTTTAAATGGGACAAAACATTGTATTGTTAAAATTAAGGCACACATACAAAATTAAAAAAGGCTACAATTAACACGGTAAAAATCTCGCACAATATACGGTGTCAGTCACGATTTTAGAAACCGTAGAAAATTATCTAAACAAAACTAATAAAATGGTTTTTTTTTACCATCTTTATTCTTTATACCTTATCCTTTCTCACAGTTTGTAAAACCGTAGCCAGGTTACTTTCTCACGGTTTTCAAAACCGTTACAATGAATATACTTACAATTCTTAAAATCATAGCAGCCATCGTGTATGTGGTGATATTTTAAACTTGTAAAAAGCAAATCGAATTGAAAATGCTTTAAATGGGACAACTGTTAGCTACCTATACAGTCTTTATCAAATGAAGGTGAGTTGTATTCCTTAGTTATAAACAGTTAATTGCACATGCACCTATATTTTTTTTTAAAAAAAAACCTATACAATTTCTATCTATTGAACAATGAATTATAATGCAATAATTTTACCCTGTTTTCACAAGTGTTCTGAATAAAGTCTCCGCTCGATATACTTCTATCACTCTAAACCCCCTACATCACAAGTGTTCTGAATTCACACTTTAATACGATAATTTAAATGCTCTTTGTTAGTCAACAATTAAATTATAATGCAATAATTTTACCCCGCTTTGAAATAAACAAACATTAACCTTATATATTGGTCATGTTGGCAACGTATCCTGTTATACACTATATGGGTTACCTTATTAACGATTTAGCCAACGTGAAGTGAATCACCACAAATAAAAATGGCAAAAATGCATAAAACTACCCATTATTCATTGTTGTTTGTAAATAACCACCCTTTATTCAAAAATTGTCAAATAACCACCCATTATTCATTGTTGTTTGCAAATAACCACCCCTTATTCAAAAATTGTCAAATAACCACCCATTAAATATATGTTGTTTACAACTAACCACCCATACCTCTTTTCTTGTTAAACCTCACTTAATTTAATATGAAAAGACAATTATACCCCTATTCATTAATGTTTCATTTTTAGTAAAAGGACATACTTATCTTTGTTGCTTGATTTTTCAGGTATTACAATTAGACATGTAAAATGGGTCATTCGGGTCGGGTCACTTCGGGTCCCGAGTAAAACGGGTTCCGGGTACATCCAGGTTGTCTCGAACCCGGGTTTGTCCGAGTTTCGGGTCATTTTGGGTCGATTTTGGGTTTGTCAATTTTTTCTTTTTTAAATTAAAAAAAATCATGATTTGATAATTTTGGATAATTTTAAAATTCTACAATTAAAGACGTTGTTCATAAATCATAGTGCTTGTAATTATATACTATATCTGATCTAAAATATTTTATTTTTATTATTTCTCGTAATTTTTAATAAAATGTAATAATATATAAATATCAAAATTTTAAACAATTTTTTAAAAAAATTGATATTTTATATATTATTACATCTTATTAAAAAGGTTTGATTTTTATTATTTCACGTAATTTTTAATAAAATGTAATAATATATAAAATATCAAATTTTTTCTTTTTAATAAAATGTAATAATATATGATTAATTTTGGGTCGCAAATTTTTTTATTTAAAAACATTTGATCTTATATTTTTTAATTTATTAAAAATGTTTTCCGAGTAATCGGGTAAATCAAATGTCCCGAAACCCAGATTAAAAATTTATTTAAAAATTGACAAACCCAAAATCGACCCAAAATTACCCGAAACTCGGTCAAACCCCGAATCGAGACAACCTGGATGTACCCAGAACCCGTTTTACTCGGGACCCAAAGTGACCCGACCCGAATGACCCATTTGGCAGGTCGAATTGTAATACCTGAAAAATCAAGCAACAAAGAGAAGTATAATTGTCTTTTTACTAAAAATGAAACATTAAATAATAGGGGTATAATTGTCTTTTCATATTAAATTAAGTGAGATTTAACAAGAAAAGGGGTATGGGTGGTTAGTTGCAAACAACCTATATTTAATAGGTGGTTATTTGACAATTTTTGAATAAGGGGTGGTTATTTGCAAACAACAATGAATAATGGGTGATTATTTGACAATTTTTGAATAAAGGGTGGTTATTTGCAAACAACAATGAATAGTGGGTGGTTTTATGCATTTTTGCCAATAAAAATTGCATTATAATGAGGCTGTCGCCACCGAGTACGCTAGCAAACATTGTTGTCCTCCAATTAGCTTTGATTAATTTGTCAGCAAAAGATCGCAATAAATATAGAAAATACAGTACTATCTCATCGATCTCCAACTGTGGAGATAACGATGTTTAATTGACCTAGCTTGCAGAATGCAGATGATATAGATCGATGTTGCAATTGCAACAATTCAATACGGAGTATATGCAATTGTTATATTAAGACTATGATGCACGTTCATTTCTTAATGAATTTGTGGAACAGAATAAATATTTGTGACTATTTCTTAATATTTTTTTAAACTATGCTTTTGTAGCAAGGAAAAGCATTTAAGGTGTGTTTGAATGGCTAACGTATTGAATTACTATAATACAACTATTTTATATTAATTTTTATGATTGCTTGGTTGGATATAAATAAAACATTTTAAAAAATCGATAATATAAACGCTCTGTTTTATACTCCAATAAACAACTTTTCATTATTGATAATATAAACGCTCTGTTTTATAATAAGTGCTACTTTACTTTTCGACACACGTTTTAAGAAATAAAAACTCTATAAAATATTATTTTTTAATGAATTTGTTTTTATAAATTCATACTTATTACTAATAAGTATGAAATTATTTTAAAAAAATTGATTAAAAACCAATATCTTATAGAGTTTTTCTTTCTTTAAAAAATGTGCACAAAAATCAAACGAGATTTAGTTTTAATGGAAAATAATATGCATATGCATATATGATTTCTTTGACCAATGGGCAATCATGTTGCCCACTAAACATATAACTTTCTATTTGATCACATCACTCACCAAACGCACTACCACTCTAAACTGAATTCTGGCCTGACAGTTTGGCTGGCCTGACAGTTTGGCTACCATATCTTTCAAACATCGATTTTGCCCCCGTTTGCCTATTTCGTAAAATAGTTTTAAATTTTGACTAATCCCGTAATAACTTTCGATTTTTTTGCTATTTCGAAAAAGAAATCAAAGTTTGGCTACCTTATGTTCAATCAACATATCAATAAATCCCTATCGATTTTCGAATTCGGTAGATATTTGTTATGTGAAAATAGTTTGTTGACACCGGCAATTAAAATGTCTACCTTCTTCTATAGTCAGTGTCAGCAAACCTTTTTCAGTACAAGTCGACAAAAATTTAATCGTGTGAATATGAAACTGTAAATTCAATGACCAATTTAGTTCCTCCAAAACAAACTTTAAACGATTTCACCAAAAAAAAAAAAAAAACTTTAAACGATGGCAACGGGCCTAGCCAGGGCCCGCCCAATTAATATAAACAGCCAGTAACCAGCCAAGCTAAAGGACATATATCAGTTTACCCTCCTCCACCAGATTCAAGATAAGCTAAACTGCTAAAGGATGAAGAAAGCACAACTCATCTTCATCCCTTCACCGGGAGTTGGTCATCTGGTATCAGCCGTCGAGTTCTCCCGGCGTCTCCTCGCCCACGATGCCCGCCTCTCCATCACCATCCTCGCCATGAACTCGCCCTTTCCCACCTCCACTTCACTCAATCAAACCACCTCAACTCCCTCTACTGATCCCAACGCCACCGGGGAGCCTCGCTACATCTTCCTCCCACAGGCCGATCTCCCACCAATGGAGGTCCTCGAGAAATCCATCGAAGAATACATCAGTAAGTTCGCAGCCTCCCACAGCCATCACGTAAGAAATGCAATCCTCAGCTTGCAAGAATCCGATTCGCAAAATCAGTTTCGGTTTCATTTAGTTGTGGACATGTTCTGTACCTCCTTGATCGATGTAGGTGAGGATCTAGGGATTCCATCTTACGTGTTCTTCACCTCCGGTGCCGCCTTCCTCAGCCTCCTCCTCCACCTCCCGGAACGCTGCCTCCGGACAGGCGTTCCCAGGTTCGACGAGTCTGGACCCGAGATTAACATCTCGGGTTTCCAGAACCCGGTTCCTTCTTCCGCGTTGCCTATGTTTGCCTTCAACACATCAGGGTACACCGCGTTTATGAACCACGCGAACAAGTTCAAGGAAACAAAGGGCCTTATCGTCAACACATTCGCCGAGCTCGAACCTTTTGCTATCAAGTCTCTAGGAGAGGTCTACGAAGAGCTGCCGGTGTTCACTGTCGGTCCGGTTCTTGACCTCAAGAGCCTGGCCCGTAGGCCTTGTGACACGAACCAAGAAGCGAAGATCATGAAATGGCTCGACACGCATCCGGAGTCCTCGGTAGTGTTCTTGTGCTTTGGTAGTGTGGGTGCTTTCAGTGAAGATCAAGTGAAAGAGATAGCGTATGGGCTAACCCAAAGTGGGCAGAGGTTTTTATGGTCACTGCGGAAAAAGACGACGACAGGTGCGAAAAGGCCTGTTGAGTACACAGATGCGGAGCTGAAGAGTGTGTTGCCGCAGGCTTTTTGGGGCGCGGTGGAAGAAGGAAGAGGGCTGGTTTGCGGATGGGCGCCACAGGTGGAGATCCTGGCTCACAAAGCCATTGGCTCCTTCGTGTCGCACTGTGGGTGGAACTCGACTTTAGAGAGCGTGTGGTTCGGGAAGCCTATAGTAGCCTGGCCGTTGTATGCAGAACAACGGAGCAATGCATTTGAGCTGGTGAATGAGTTGGGCCTAGCCGCGGCATGGTTAGGTTACGGCAGTAAGCCAGATGATCTTGTGACAGCTAACGAAGTCGAAAGAGCAATAAGGTCTGTGATGGATACAGATAATCCGGTGAGGAGTAGGGCGAAGGAAATGTCGAAGGCTAGCAAGTCTGCTCTACTGAATGGTGGATCATCCTTCGATTCGATAGGGTGTTTAATAAGGAAGATCATAGGAGACGAGCTCTAAGCTCTCGGAGGATCAAGGTTGGGGGTTAAGCAGCGTTTTTTACTCTCTCGCCATATCTTATTGTATATTTTATATTTTTATTTACTGTCATACATTTGCTTACACTTATTAATATTATGCTTCCTTGGTGGCTTTCCATATCTATCATTTTTGGCAATTGCACACTGCACATTAGACAATGGGTCTCACATAAACACCCTCTCGCCTTTGGGCAGGGGAAGGAGGTATACATCTCGACCCCCAAATGCTGCTTTGCGCGGGATTGCATCCTTAGTAGCCTCCACAACTAAATTGGCAGAACACCAAAGATGAAATGTCGAAAAATGGATCAGAAAAATTTAGCCCTCTTCTGTTAACTCTCCACCACCAGATTCAAGATAAATTACTATTGATTTTGGTTATGTTTACATATATATTATATAATTGATTTTGATTATGCTTACAAACAAACTGTAGAAGAAGAAGTTTGTACAGTACTGATTTCATTTCCTGAACAAAAGGTATATATATTTAATTGATTTTCAATCAAGATCAAGTGTGAAAGAGATAGCATATGGGCTAAGCCAAAGCGAGTAGAGGTTTTTATGGTCATTGCGCAAAAAAGCGACAGGTGCGAAAAAGGCCTTTTGAGTACACATATACGGAGCTGAAGAGTGTTTTGCCGTAGGATTTTTGGGGTGCAGTGGAGGGAGGAAGATGGCTGGTTTGCGGATGGGCGCCACAGGTGGAGATCCTGGCTCACAAAGCCAAGCGTGTGGTTCTGGAACGACTGGAAGCCTATAGTAGCCTGGCCGTTGTATGCAGAACAACGGAGCAATGCATTTGAGCTGGTGAATGAGCTGGGCCTAGCTGCGGTATGGTTAGGTTACGGCAGTAAGCCAGGTGATCTTGTGACAGCTAATGAAGTCGAAAGAGTAATAAGATCTGTGATGGATAACGGTAATCCAGTGAGGTTAGCAAATCTACTCTACTGAATGGTGGATCATCCTTCGGTTCGTCAGGGTGTTTGATAAGGATGGTCATGGGAGACGAAGCACTGATCTCTCTCGCTCCTTTACTAATAAAATGTTCTGGTGGATTGTATATTCAAGATTTCAAGTAATGTCTATATACTGAATAGTATCTTTAGAGCAATTTCATCAATCAATGTAAATACAACAAATTGAAAAACGACTAAGCATATTGGAATACAATACATAGCAAAAAGAGGTTTGAAACAAGGCACAAATACATACTTACAGTAGATCCTTCATAGCCTCCACAACTAAATTGGCAGCACAGCAGAACTGCAGAAGATGAAATGTCGAAAAATGGATCAAGAAATCAATTTTGTTCATTCCTGCCACTGTATCATACAATCAATGTCTAAGAATCTTCTGTTGATTGACTGTGTGGAGATTCAAACTTTAGGAAAATTCACAAGTTTCTGGATAAACGTTGCTTAATCTTCCCCAATTCAAATCAAATTGTATTCAATTCTTAATGTTAAAGGCCAATTTCCAAAATCTACGATCTATGCCGCCACCACACATGATATTAAGTAAACAGAAGTTGAAATTGAGGTAAAAACTCACTCCAATTTGGAACACAAACCTCTAGAGAGTTCGCGAATCGGAAAATGCGAATCTGAGGTTTTCTTCATCCGCTCATCCCATAACCCTAGAATCGCGATAAGCTTGAGGCCCGAGAATCGCCATGGGAGCAAGAGATGCTTTCTCTGTCGCGTATACTCGTCTATCTTCACTGAGAAAGTGAGAACTCGATCCGGCTAACCCCCACCGCGTTCATACCCCCAGGGCCCAGCGCCTAGCGGCTGCCGTAACGACGACGGCTGTTATAGGAAATTCACTTCTGTGCCACTAGTTTCGACTAATTTGCACTTGTTCACCATGAATTTTAGGAATTAAAAAATAAATCCCTGTGAGCAAAGTTAAGTAAGATTTTTTTTGGTACGCGAAAGTTAAGTTAGATTAAACAAGTGAATTTTTATTTTTAGTTCATATTTGAGTCTAGGGATGGCAATGGGTCGGGTGATGGGTGGATGATCTACTTCCGTCACCCGACCCACCACCAAAACCCTTCACCCTACCCGACCCATCATCCACCAAATATTTCACCCGCCCCGTCCACCCATCACCCACCGGGTGATCGGGTGGATCGGGTGATAATTCGGGTGAAATTAATGACATCAAATTCATCAAAAAAAATTATTGAAAAACATACGTCGAACACATCGACGAATAAATTAGTACAAAATATAGTCAAAATTCGGCCAAATACGTATAAACATCCACAACTTTCAACACTTCAAGCAAGAAGTTTTGGAAATAAAAAGACATTACAACAATTATGAATAAAAAGAAGAGAAAATATAATCTCCAACAACCAAAGCTTCAAGCGAGAAATCGTTTGATAGGTATCTTGAATTAGGGTTTATGGGGTATATTGGTAATTTCACAGATAAAATATAATTATATAATATAAGTCGGGTGACGGGTCGGGTGATGGGTCGGGTGACGGGTGGGGAATGTCTTCACCCGAATCCGACCCGACCCATCACCCGTTCACCCATCACCCATTTAATATCCGCTTCATTTTGGATTTTCACCCACTTTTTCGGGTCGGGTGAGACGGATATCCGTCGGATGCGGGTAAAAGTGCCATCCCTATTTGAGTCATTCTAAGTATTGGGTCAACTCAGATCAATTCACATGTCATAAATTTCAATAAAGTTTTGGGGCAAATTTTAGCAGGAGTTTATATATATATATATATATATGGAAGTGAATTTGAAAGGTATTACGATCTGATCAATAACATCTCTTTAGACGAGAGTAGTGTTTTAGAAAAGACAATCTTGTCAGCAATTACAGTGACCTTTCGAAGCGTATTGGAGATCTAACCAACCACCAAGGAGGCAAGAAGTGGCAGAGAGAATCCATTGTCACAAAAAAACCTCTATCCCTTCTCACAAAATCTCACTTTTTATTAATTTTCCTTTTTTTTTTACAAATTTTAATCATTTCCTTTTTTTTTGGTTTTGGGGTGAGGGGAGGCCAAAACAGAGGGTTGTCCCCTTTGGGACAGTTGATCCCAACCCAAGAAGTGGAGTAAGAGACTGATATCTAAAATGACCTATAGAAGGATACAGTGGGCCGAAGGCCCAATCCATCATCAAGTCAGCCCATCCACACATCAAGCCCAATGGTTAGTTTGTTACAGCTGTTAGAATAGGTTGTTAGAGTTAGTTAATCAGCTGTTAGATTGGATTAGTTGTTGTTTAGCGTAATTGTATATATATTAGATGTAATCTCCTCCTTTGAGGTACTACTATAATAATACACGAAAATTCCCAAATCTGTTCTTCGTTTCTACATGGTATCAGAGCCACTGGTGCTCAGAAAGTGATTTTCTGCGGAAATCTGTTGAAGTACAGATTTCTGTGTGATTGAGTGCTTCACTTGAAGCTGAAGGTGTCTACTCTCTGGATCTGCAATCATGGAGCATGGAAATGAAAGACGGGATCAGGATCTGCGAAACGGAGATAGGAATCGGCTTGGAGAAATTCTGAATCAAGGTGCTACTATTGCTTACAATCCTCTGTTTCTTTCAGGATCTGATCATCCAGGAATGCAGTTAGTAGCTACGAAGTTCAACGGATCCAACTTCTCCAGTTGGAGTCGTGGAATACGTATGGCCTTAGGGGCGAAGATGAAGCTAGGTGTCATCTCAGGTGCGTGCATAAAACCTCTTGATGATGCTGATGAACTTGAAAAATGGACTAGAGCAGATTACATGGTCATGTGTTGGATGATTAATTCAATGACGGCTGAAGTTGCTGAGAATTTTATGTATGTTGAATCTGCTAAAGAGCTGTGGGATGAGATCTCTGAGAGATTCTCTGAGTCTAATGCGCCTCTGGTGTATCAATTACACCGAGAATTGAGCAATATTAGGCAAGAGAATGTCAGTGTTGCTACTTACTTTGGGAAATTAAAGAAACTTTGGGATGAGTTGACTGTCATAAAAGGAGTTATCAATTGTGAGTGTGGAGCTATTGCTCAGTGTCGATGCACTGTCATTAAGAGGATGCTTGAGAGGGAAGCTAAAGCAAAACTGATGCAGTTTCTCATGGGGCTTACTGATGCGTATGAGAATATTAGGAACATTGTGTTGTCCATGGATCCCTTACCAAGTGTCAACAAAGCTTTTCATATGGTACTGCAGATAGAGCGTCAGAAAGAGATTACTTCTGGAATGAATGTTCATGCTGAATCCAGTGCTATGGCTGTTAACAGAGGTGCTCAGCAACGACAAGGAGAGATGTCTAGATATGAACAAGTTAAACGGGAGCAAAATCGAGCTAAGTATGACAGGAAATGTTCTTACTGTGGAGCTAAAGGACATCTGAAGGAGGATTGTTTCAAGCTGATAGGATATCCAGATTGGTATACAGGGCCCAGAGATGGGGACAAAGAGAAGCAGGCTCAGGGAAGGAATTTCGTGGCTCGGTTTGAAGAGATGTCAAGCAGAGACAGTCCTCTTGACCGTGAATCATCCAATCAGAAAGTCACCCCAGAGATCATAGCTAATGTGTATCAGGAAGTGATGCGCATGATGAAAGGCAAAGCTCCTGCTGATAGTAATGACTTTGATTTGAACCAAGCTGCAATCAATTTTGCAGGTAATATTCATACACCTATGTCTGTGTTGAATAAAAAGGGTAGTAATATGATCTGGATAATAGACACAGGTGCTACTGATCACATTGCCTTTGATGCATCTATCTTCACTGAGATACATGCATTAAAGAAGTTAGTGATCCTTGGATTGCCTGATGGTACTGTCAAGACAGTAAGGCACTCTGGCACTGTTGTGATTTCAAAGGGATTTGTGTTGAGACATGTACTCTATGTACTTGGGTTTCATCACAACCTGATGTCTGTGTCCAGATTATTATCAGAGGGGCATTTGGACCTAAGGTTTAATGATATTGCTTGCATCCTTCAGGACCTTACAACTAGAGCTATACTTGTTAAGGGAAAAGCTGAAGGAGGGTTATACAAGCCGGTGGCAGAGAATCATAATCAGGTTTCTTGCATTAATAAAGTTGTGACTAATAACTGTAGGGCAAACAATGATGCTGTTGATTTGCATCTTTTACATGCTCGTTTAGGACATTCATCTCTCTCAAAGATGAAAAAACTACCTTTCTGCAATTGTTCTAGTTTGGATTCATATTTCTGTGATGTTTGTGCCATGAGTAAGCATCATAGGATTCCCTTTCCTAAGAGTATGTCACTTACTGAACATGCTTTTGATCTTGTCCACATGGATGTGTGGGGACCTTATAAAGTTGCTTCAGTTACTGGTGCTAGATATTTTCTTACTGTTATGGATGATCATACAAGGTGCACTTGGACTTTTTTGTTGAGAGACAAGATCCAGGTTTATTCTATGATTGTTAATTTTGTGGCTATGGTAGAAAACCAGTTCAATGCACATGTTAAGTGCTTTAGGACTGACAATGGGACTGAGTTTACTCAGCAGAGATGTAAGGATTTCTTTGATTCTAAGGGAATTCTGCATGAAAGATCAGTGGCTGAGGTACCTCAACAGAATGGTCGTGTGGAAAGGAAACACAGACATCTTGTTGAGACTGCTAGATCTTTAAGGTTGCATGCTAATCTTCCTATTCGTTTTTGGGGAGAGTGTATTCTTAGTGCCACTTATATCATTAATAAGTTGCCTTCTGCTATTATAGGTTGGAAATCTCCATTTGAAGCTTTGCATCATATGACTCCTTCATATGATGATCTGAGAGTGATTGGTTGTTTGTGCTATGCTTTGAAGAGCAAGGTTCACAGAGACAAGTTTGCACCTACTGCTGTGAGATGTGTTCTTCTTGGGTATGCTAATGGTCAGAAGGGTTATAGAGTTTATGACTTGGACAGCAGGATCATTTTTGTTACAAGACATGTGGTGTTTCAGGAAAATATATTTCCCTTCAAACTACATGGTGATGAACCTTTGCCTACAGAGCACATGTTTCCTACACAATTTCATGGTGATGATGATGACCCTGTTCATAATGATCATGCACCTGTTCTTGATAATGATACATCTCCTCTTGCCTCTCCTGGTGTTGTCAGTAACTCACCTTCTCCTGGCTTTGATCAGGGTTCTGATGATAATTCTCCTGCCTCTAATCCATCTGTCAGCCCTATGTTAAACCCTCCTGTGATGGACCCTCCTATAATGTTACGCAGATCATCAAGGCAGGTGAATCCTCCTATTAAGTTCAATGATTTCATTTGTTCTCATCTACCTACAAGAGAGCCTGTGTCTGATGCTGAAAGCTCTCCTTCTCAAACCTTTGGTGTGTTTTCTGCTCAGAATTTAACTCACCTTTCACCCTCTTATGTTCATTCCCTGGCTCTTATGCTCAAAACTTTTGAACCTCATTCTTATAATCAAGCCAAAGGTAGAACTGAGTGGGAAGAAGCTATGAAAAAAGAACTTATTGCACTTGAACAAAATCACACTTGAGAACTGACTGATTTGCCTCCTAGAAAGAAGGCTATTGGTTGTAAGTGGGTATTTAAAGTCAAGTATAGAGCTGATGGGACTGTTGAAAGGCACAAGGCTAGATTGGTTGCAAAGGGGTTCAACCAGGTGAAGGACAAGGATTACAAACACACGTTTTCCCCTGTTGCAAAGCTTCCCACTGTTCGTGTGATTCTTGCACTTGCTGCAGCAAAAGGTTGGAATCTTCATCAATTGGACATTAATAATGTCTTCCTCCATGGCACTCTTGATGAGGAAGTATACATGGTTCCTCCTGCTGACTATTTGAAGGCTGCTCCTGGTCAAGTGTGTAAGCTTACTCGTTCTCTTTATGGACTAAAGCAAGCTAGCCGTCAATGGAACATCACTCTCAAGAATTTTTTGATCAGCAAAGGGTTTACACAGTCTCAACATGATTATTCTATATTCACCAAAGGACTCCTGGGTCATCAAACTATTGCTTTAGTGTATGTTGATGACATGCTCTTACTTGGGGACTCAGATTCTGATATTGCTACTCTCAAACATGATCTGCATCAGGCCTTTACCATTAAAGATCTTGGCTTTGCTAGATACTTTCTTGGGGTGGAAATTTCACGGTCTAGTGATGGCATCCTTCTGAATCAACGCAAGTATGTGTTGGACATCATAAAAGCTGCTGGTGTTGCTGATTGTAAACCTGCTTTGTTTCCCATGTCTCATGATCAAAGGTTGACTCCTACAGATGGTGAACTTTGCAGTGATCCTGAGCGATATAGAAGACTAGTTGGGCGCCTGTTGTATCTTACTCTTACTCGTCCAGACATCACTTATACTGTGCAGCAGCTAAGTCAGTTTGTTTCTGAACCTCATGTCCCTCACATGAATGTCGCCCTGCACCTTCTCAGATATCTCAAAGGTACCTTCAACTATGCCTTATTCTACCCAGCTCAGTCACCTTTGAACATCAATGCTTATTGTGATGCTGACTGGGGGAGATGTGCTTACACTGCTCGCTCCTTAACTGGCTACTGTGTTTTTCTTGGTGGTTCCTTAGTTTCATGGAAAACTAAGAAACAAAAAAACGGTTTCGAAATCAACTGCAGAAAGTAAATATCGCAGTTTGTCTGCCACAGGAAGTGAGCTTGTCTGGTTACATGGGTTGCTGGGGGATTTGCTGATTCAAGCTCAACTTCCCATTCCCTTGCATTGTGATAACAGGGCAGCTATCCAGTTATCTTTGAATCCCGTCTTCCATGAACGTACCAAGCACATCAAAATTGATGTCCATTTCATTCGAGAATTAATAGAAGATGGGTTTTTGTCTCCTGTGTTTGTTCTCTCTGGTGATCAGCTTGCCGATTTGTTCACCAAAGCGCTTGGAGCTGCTGCTCATCACTCTCTGTGTGGCAAGCTTGGCCTCGTCGTCCCTCCTAGTTCAGCTTGCGGGGGGGGATATAGAAGGATACAGTGGGCCGAAGGCCCAATCCATCATCAAGTCAGCCCATCCACACATCAAGCCCAATGGTTAGTTTGTTACAGCTGTTAGAATAGGTTGTTAGAGTTAGTTAATCAGCTGTTAGATTGGATTAGTTGTTGTTTAGCGTAATTGTATATATATTAGATGTAATCTCCTCCTTTGAGGTACTACTACAATAATACACGAAAATTCCCAAATCTGTTCTTCGTTTCTACATGACCAATTCAATCTCTCATGGACAATCGAGTTGAACTATGAGTTCAGATATAGATTATTCAGTATAGATCTTTAATTTGTACCCACTAAGTATATTAGCTTCTTTTATAATTATATTTTTTTGCTTATATTTGAAAATTTTTAGTTTGGAGTAATATTTTTGAGTTATTATATGATTTACAATTAATTTTATGTAATAGCATTGCTTTATATATATATAGACGATAATTTGGGGTGACAACCACGGCTGTACCACCACTTAAACGCGTCCCTACGAACGAGTCGGACTCCATTGATATATGAGTGAGTCGATCAACCGCCCTATTCGCTTTCCTGAAAATGTGGGACACGGAGGCTGTCTCGAACAAGCGAAGCAGACGAAGATCATCCGAAATAAAAATTTCGATCTTCTAAGATGTCGACTAAACATAGTTGATCACATTCACAATAATCAGACAGTCACTTTTCACAGCAACTCTTCGGATCCCCAACCTCCATAATTAGAGACATATTGTTTGATCTATACGACAAGTAAACTAAACAAGATGTAGTATAATACTATAATCAGAAAAGTTCAATTTGCCGGTTAATTCATTTTCTTTTATTTTCTTTTTGTTTTTTTTTAAAAGAGAGAAAACAGAAAGCAAAGTATATCCTCTCCATAAGGGAAACTCTGGTTTGTTTTCGCAGCTGAGGATCAAACGTTTGCAGAAATCCGGGAGGGTGATCGCCGGAGAAAGCCATGGGTGGAATTTGCTCGTGCTTCGGCGCCGGCGACGACGCCAAGCAGCAAAGGAAAGAGGAAGAGCTGTTGTCCTCTCAAGAAGCGCGCGCCAGAGCCGCTGAAGCCGCCGAACGCAGGCAAATTCATCAAATCAAATTCCTTTCTTTCTTTCTTTCTGATTAAATTCCTCGATTCATTTTCACTCGCATCAGCTCAAATTCTAGAGATTTCCCTTGAAATTGAAACTTTCTTTTGGCTCTGCCTACCAGTCAACCTCCCAAACTGTCTGATTTCATAGGTTGCATTCGATCGATAATTCCACTTTTCCATTGAATTCGCTGGATTATGTACTGTGCTTGGTCAAATTTTCCATCTTTAATTCCCGCAGGCAACAAGAATTTGATAAATCAGCTGCGGGCAGAGCTGCCCGGGCTCAGATCGCAGCAATGGCGAAGCAAGCTGCTAACCCCAGCAAAGGAGAACCTGTTCTTAAGGTACTACCAAGTCTTTACAGCAAATGTGTAAAACCAGAAACTAACTTGTGCATTGAAATTTATAATCTTGATTCCATTTGTTGGATGCAGTGGCAGATGAGTTGAGATGTATTTAAACAGTCAAAGGTGTACAATCCAGAATCTCCAGATCCCTTTGTGATTTTCATTTCAGTTTTTCAATTTTCGAAGATGAAGTTGTTCTGTGACTATTGTGCATATCTGGAAGCAAAAGATTGGTTTTTTTCCCCCTTAAAGAGTGATTTGGTTTATACATTATGTAGCTTGTGTTGTATCAATCATGTTGTATAAAGATTCAATTGTTTCTTCATCCTTGCTCTTAAAACACAAGATTCAGATCATACAATGGCTGACACAAGCTGATGATATGACTATTAACATCAAGTAAGAAGCTACAACATGTTTACAAAAAAAGATGAATCTTGTTTCAAAGGAATGGTTGAATGGGAGCTGATGAACTGAGCTCATGGGCTGCTTGGAAGTACTCGGCTGCTTGTGAAATCAAGCCCTCGCGCTTTGAAATCAACCCCAGGTTGAACCAAGCGTCGTGATTCATAGGATCTATCTGCAGCACATTCATCAATAAGCTTCTAGCGATAGGCAGCGAATCGCTGCCTAGCTCCATGAGTATTTTAGCCAAAGAAACTTGGCTTGGAACATGCTCGGGCTCCATTGACAAGGCGACGGAGAAGGCCACAAGTGCTTCCTGGTGCTGCAACTTGGCTTGCATCAACAGCCCTGCAACAAACATTGGATTTAAAATTACCTTATCGATTGCTAGCTAGTACTGTGAGTATCTTTGGTTATTCGGATGATATACCTGAGGCATGCCAACTTCTAGAATCAAAAGCTTCAATTGACTTGGCTTTATCTACACAAGTTTCTGCATCATGCCATGACTCTAGATTTGCATATATCTCAGTCAAATGGTGCCATGCTTCGACCTCCAAACGCGTTAAATCTTGTCCCTGGCAGAGACGAATAGAGAATTGAAACTAATGTATTTGTATGACTGTGAACAAAATTGGACTCTGAAGACTGCATACCCTAAATTGGACTATCTTGGAATTGCATCTTCTCCATGCTTGAATCTGAGAGAGCAAAATTCCATAAGTTTCTATCGCTAGTCTCGGCTGTTGCTGCGACATTTGGAGCGCAGCCTTCAATCTCAGAAGCTCCAAATGATCCATATCCTCGGCTTCACTGGAGGCAAGCTCAATTATGGTCTCAGCGTCGCTCAAACGGTGTTGTGCAGATAGAATCAATGCCAACAGCTTCCACCCTCTCCCGGAGCTCTCTCCCGCCATGTTTGAATGCAACATGGTATAGTCAAGAGCTGCATTCAGATTCCTCTGAATCGCGTTTTCCATTCCAAGGTTAATCATCAACTCGGGATCCTCCTTATCAAGCAACAAGGCATAATTCAGAGATTTAAGAGATTCTTGCTGATACCTCTCGCGTTCAAAGCTTGATAGAGAAGCTCGTGCCTGGTTCCCGTAGCAGACTCCAAGGAACTTATGCGCCTGGGGAATCAAATACTCGCATTCATCGGTAGACAATTCAATAAACCTATGAGCAAAATCAATCCCTTCATGAGCACACTTGGGGTCTTGTGAGCACAATTTGGCTCCTAACAAGAACGAACGCAGATGGCGCGTGTGCTTGTTCGCCTCAGACTTTCCAGCAACCTTCTTTAAGAGATTGAGAGACACTTCATTCTGATCACACGCGCTATAACAAAGAGCAAGAATATACCACCTCTCGGACCGATCATATATTCCTGGCAACACTTGCTCAAAATGCTCAGCAATGAACTCAAATCCTCCACAAATCGACAGTCCAAAGGTGAGATGGTCCATGATTTCTGGGTCCCAAACAATCTCTTGATTGAACATCTTAGACATAAGTATGCACAGCAACAGGATCGCTTCCTCAAGACTATTCTTCGGAGTCCTTGCACCCCACATTTGTAGCTGCGTCGGAAGGCTCATTTCAACACCACCATATAGCAATGTAGATGCCAGATCCTTCTGCAAAGCAGCTAGCCTTCCGGGATCCAAATTCCAAGGCTTCACGAGAGCTCGTCTATACGATGAAATGGCTTCATCAAGGCGCCCTGCCTGTTTCCACAGCTCAGGGAGCAGCTCCAGTGCCTTGTGGACCATCTCTTGCATTTTCCCATCTTGACCAGTCCTCTTCATCATTCCTGTTGGTAGTGCGGATTCGACGATATCAACAATTATCTTGCACTCATTTGCAGCATCTGCAATGCAAAGAAAACATCAACCATCAAAAACACCAAAATCAGTTAAACAACAACTGCAGAATTCAACTGCATATACCAGTGGCTCTCCCTAGCTCCTTGAGAGTTTTACTCTTGAGTAGGATGGCTTCGAGGAACAAGCTAACAGACGGCATAGACATCAGATCGGGCAAAGCATTATCACTCCCCTTCGATTTGGGGCTTCTCTGACTCGAATGCTCATGAATCGACTTGATCATCTCGGATGTCAATCTGCTGATATCAATCCCTTGGAAGAGCTGGAAGGCAGCACTAAAATTCCCCTTCTGGTACTCCATCCTCCCCAGTAAAGCCCTAGCTTCCTGGTAATTCAAGCACAAAGGGTCACAAATCACTGAAATCAGCACATTTTCAATTTCATCGCTTGAAAATTGAAATACAAACTAAAATCGCCACAAAAATCCCCCACCTCATAGTTCAAAGCGAGAGTTTCTTTCAATGTGGATTCAACCTCATCCACCTGATCATCATCAAGTTTCGAAGCTAAGTGGTCACCTCCTGCAGCTGAAGCCCTTGAGAAGAGGCCACTGGCCGAGAAATTCCTAGTAGTGCGAGAGGAAACGCCGGAGAAATCCCTCGGCGTCCTAGATGAGCGGACGCTGGCCGAGAAATCCCTAGTGGCCAGCGACTCCGGCGACCGGGGCGGTCGCTCTTCGAATTTGAACTGCTCTCCGGAGCAAGCGCACAACATTGTTTTGTCTCTCTTCACTCCTAATTTCGCCCCAAAACTTGAACACCCCCCAGACTCAAATCGATAACAGATTGAAAGCAAATTCCCCACAAAATTGAGTAGTGGGAACACCTATTTGAACAGCTGGAAAGGGGGATAAAAGTTGAAAATGGCAAGACGGAAATCAAGGGCCTTGGGGACTCACCAAACAAACATACCCAATTGCAAATTTGAAAACTTGAAAGCGGCCTCACCAAAAAGGAATCTCTTTTCAGGCTTTACAGTGAAAGTATATACCCCCCCTCCTGTAACTGTCGTTTTTAGGGGATGAAGTTTTACATAGAGGGAGAGATATCAGATATGTGGGTCGCTGATGCGCACCTTTGTCGTCTTCGTAGCTTGCTTGCTCTACGTTCTGATAGGAACATGAAGATTTGGGGACTTGGGTTTTGTAATGACAGAAGATAGAAGGTCCCAAGCTTTGTTCAATACCTCAATCACATTGCCCTTTGCTTCCTTTTTCTTCCTACTTCTGCCGTGATTGATTGTCCTGTTTCATCTTTTTGGGTGTCATGGTGGACTCCATTCCAATTTGGCAAACTTTTTTTTGTAAATACGGAGTAATAATAATGATTGTGTGTCTCTTACTTTCTTTTGAATTGTTTGATTGAGAAAATAAAAACAAGGGCATGAATCAAAATTAATAACAACTTTATAAATCTACCATATCGTTAAATGTCTAAAGTTAAACTAAAAGTTTTGAATTTGAGTATATTCGATACAAAATAGAACCGTGTTTTCAAATTTTTATACCTCAATCATTATGTTGTCATAGTCGACCATTATTTGTGAATGTACATAAACAATCTTTCTAACCATGTTGTGTGAATGTAAATTGTATATTAATCATTTACTTGGGTTTACGAACCTCTCTACAGATTCTCCATTTTTGAGATTTTAGAATTTTTTAAAAAATCTTAATAAATTTTTTATTTAACAAATTATCATCTCATTCTCTAAAATAGAGAATTTTTTTAAATCTATAACATTTTTTAAAGTTAAATGATTTTAAAAATTTTTGAAATGAAAAGCAATAGGAGTTGAAACAAAAATAATTTTAAAATATATATTTTATTTTTTTATTTTAGGGAAATTTAAAGAAAAAATTGTTGAAAATGGTCTAACAAGGAGTATTAATGGATTGAAAGCACATTAGTATAACATGATGAGGATGACTGGACACGGAATAAAAGGAGAAGGCATAAGAATAAGGAGAAATCAATTTTGATGGATCAACCAAAATGTCAGGAGAAAGTACTATTGCTTTCTGCAAGGAACGAATAGGGCAGGATTATCCATATTAGCAACAAAAAATATGGGAAACAAACTTCACTCAAGGCAAAAGCGTTAGATATAAGATTGGCCATTGTATGGGCTCGAGTAAATAGCATAAACGAATTAGATCTCGAAAGGGATTCGCTAACACTTGTTAATGTTATAAAAAAAAATATGTCGATGTTCGTGGAAAATTAAAATGACAATTGCTGGCTCCCTAACACACTTACAATGAATAAGAAACTGGTCTATTAAACATATTCACTGTTCGAGGAACATTGTGGCTGATATGGTTGCACATATGTACCACGATTACGAATTCGTACATGATCATTCTGGTCTTTGGAACCCATCCGCAAGAATGCAATTGGGTACCAAGTCTCTACCCCTGAATTATTACCTTAATAAATATATATATATATATATATATATATATATATATATATATATATATATATATATATATATATATATATATATATATATATATATATATTAATAGATTGGAAATAATTTTTGTTCAATCGAACGAGTGAATCGACAGCACACATGCATAGTTTGGTTGGGCTTAGGCCCAAATACGGGGCCCTTTTATTTACCACACCCGAAATATGGATACTTTGTAGAGGTATGTATATATACACACACTAGGGCTGGGTTTCCAGTCTGGACACTGGTGGACCGTGATCTCCAAGAACTTGGATCGCGAATCGGACCGGGATTGAAACTTATGGTTTCGGTCTTTCCAGTCAGCGGACCGTAAAGACCGATTGGATCGGAACTTTACAGAACCACCTTCAATGACAGGGCTTCGTTCAATCCTTACATTAACAGAATAACAGAGCCTGAATTGTTCAGTTTGTAATTGGGTGTTTAAGTGGAAAGCAAAGCATTCTTAACATCAACCTTACTAACAATAGGATTTTCTATATGAGCTTCATCTGTGTCAAGTTTATCTACGCCCTCTTCTTTCAATTTCTCAAAACAATCAACAATCACTTGAGCTGCCCTAAGAAAATTTGCAATTCTCCCAGGACGTTTGACCAGAAGAGCCTCCTTTTTCTCCTCAATGAATGGTTACTTCAATTTCTCAAAACAATCAGGCCTCTTCTCTTTTTTTTAATGATAGGAAATCCGGTCCAATTCCGGTCCGGATTGGAGATGTTCTAACTCTAAGTGACAACTCACAACCGGTGTTCTAGAGGCGTACTTTAATCTTAGTGGAAAAGAATGCGAGCGAGGCGCTAAATACATCAAGCGATGGCGATCTTGATGTTAGAGGCGAACGAAGATCCAAAACATACTTTGTGAGGATTCTATGTTTTTATTTTTCGACCTTAAGAATTATCCATATAATTTCCATTGATAGCCTTTAAATAAGATTGTATATATATTAGTTAGAAGGCTTTGATCAAATTAGGGTTCGGTGTAGGTAAATACAGTAATATGTATATACTCCCTCCGTTCGGCAAAACATGTCGTTTATTATTCACGCACGCTTTTTTAGAATGATAAAAACTATATAAAATATTTATTTTTTATAAATTTTTTAAACAAGTTTGTATTTATTAATAATAACTACAAAATTGTTAAAAAAATATATATTAAAAAACTATATATTTTATATAATTTTTATCCCCTATAAAAACGTGCCTGAATAGTAAAGTGACATGTTTTGCCGAACGGAGGGAGTATATAATATAGGGCTAGATAGAATATATTGCAATGAGTAGGGTTGTGTGCAGGAGAAATTGAAAATTTTGAAATCAGTGAGACTTCGAGAAATCTTGGTTGAACAGTATGAAAAACGGGACTCGTATCAGATTTATTTTGTTTTTTTTGTTATAAGGTTGGAACTCTTGAATAGGTTTATAATTGTATTATTTATATATTTATATAAATATTAAACACTTAAAAATAAATTAATAAATAAATAAATAGCATTTGGCATTTCAAAAGAGGAAGCCAAATTTGGCCTTTCTTTTAGAAATAGGCCAAAAATAAAAATGATAAAAATGGGTTTTGGCATAGGGTGAAAACAAAATTAGACCAAACCCATTTTTTGACTTACCATCGGAGATGGACTTATATTTTGCTTCACATGTAATGTTAATACTGGCTAAACGAAAGGAACCGATGATGATGATGATGATGATGTTGCTCGGCAAAACTTTTTAATTAAGGTGGTGTAAAACAGTTTTTTTGCGACTTTCAGAAAAATACTTAAAAAATAAAATTTTACTTATTTAATCTAATTTATAAAAGGTTAAAAATTTAATTGCCACATACGTAAATTTCTAAGCTGCGTTATGGTAGTTTGTTCTAGATCTATTTAATATATCTAAAATACTTAAAATACTCTTGCTTGAGACAACGGAATAACGGATGCATATTAGCGTCTGTAGAGAGACTCCATAAACCATTAAATAAAATGTGATTATTTGATTTTTAAAAATATTTTATAATAAAGTAAATTTTTTTTTACAAAATATTAATTTTTACTAAATTTTAAATAATTTTATACTTATAAATAATAAAAAATAATATTATTTTAAAAAATAATATTTTATAGAATACAGATAAATCAACATGGTAAATAAAAGATTAAATTACATAAAATCACCCCTCATAATTTAAGGTTGACCCCTCGCTTTCAGTCAATTAAGTCCCAGCATCACTATTGTAAAACGTACGTAGTGCCATTTTAAATAGATTTCAGATTTGTTTTTTACACGGTGAAAATAGTATCAAACATACAATGTATATTAAGGTTTTGAAAACCATGAGAATATTCACTTTTGTTGTTTTAAAAATCGTGAAAAATTGACTTGGATACGATTTCAAAAATCGTGAGAGATGTCAAAAATCGTGAGAGATGTTACTAGTCAGATAAGTTATAAAGATTGCAATAAAACTTCACCGTCAACAACGTTGGCATCATCAAAGTCAGCAGTGGGAGGAAGGAAGGGCTGGGGGAAGGCTGGAAGGGTGATGGACTCTTTGCTAATAAAAACGAAAGTTTCTTTTTAACCCACTCTTACTCAGTCCGTATCGCTTGTAACCTTCCGTGTTACACTCATTGCATTTTTTTTAATTATTTACATTGAAAAAAATTCAAAAAAATATTTTCAGGTTTTATAATCTTATATTGATATGTTCATAAATTTATATCTTAAAAAATCACATTTTAAGATATAAATTTATTTTTTCTATTTTTTTCAATTGTGATTTTTTTATATATAAATTTATAAATATATTAATATAAGGGTATAGAATCTCATATAACACGGAAAGTTATAGGTGATCTGGAGTATCACTTTACTAGTTTTAATTATGATAATTTTTTCAGGTTTCTCTCTATTTTGAAAATCATCGTATCAATAATAGCCCCAAATAGATTTTGCAATAAAAACCAAAATCTTTTTGATTTGAAATTTTGTTTGCGTAAACATCAACTCAAGTATGATCAATTCAAGTTGACCAAAGTTTACTTCTCTATTGAAAATTAGGCTTTTCTCCATTCAAAGAGGTTAATTACAGTAAAAAGAAAGAAAAAATAAAATAATAATAATTAAAAAAAAAGGAGATAAGTGTCATCATAAGCTGGTTCGTGGTAAGATACGTTCAATAGAGTGACCGAGTCAACAAAATGATTACATTTGCGTTAAGTTGTGAGTAAGTAGTTGGTTATATATAACATGGTCATTAGGGGTCTCTAGTTAATTATGGCTAGGTGAAGTAGTAATTAAAGTTGATGGATTAAGTGTATTATATACATTAAATTCTAATATTTATAAGTTAGATGTTAGATGTTTGATATAATCGGTAAATGGAGTAGTTGATATAAACTGGTTTTTTTTAACGGATGATATAAACTAGTTGATGAGATGGTAAAAAATGAATATATTTGTGAATATAAAAAAGAAGTTCAAAAAAGATTGGGGTGAGTAGTTTTTGAAAATTCAATTTCAAAAGCTAATTAAAACAATAGAATATTAAAATTAAAAGCTCTGAAAAACTACTTGTATTGTTAAACGTATAGAGCCTAAACCGACCATTCATTTTATTTACATCTTCAATTTTCGCAAGTGTTCAATCTACGGTTATGTCTATATTATGGAGGATTTTTGTATGGGTTAAAGTTAGATTCAAGGTTAGGTTATACAGTAGATTAGGAGTGTTATTTGAGGTGAACGAGCTGAATACTTAAGTGTTCATGCTTTGCTCGTTTTTTTTAATCAAACCGAGCCTGATTTTTGTTTCGAGTTGAGGATTCTGCTCATACGCGGCTCGTGAGTATTTAACCAAGCGGTCCAAGCTCGAGCTCGTTTAGCTCATTTTTTACGAGACAAGCTCGAGTTCGAGTACTCATTTTTTAGAATCTCGTTTTTAGCTCGTTCTAAACTCATTTTATATAAACTCGTTTAAGCCTGAACTAATATATGCAATCTATAAACTCATTTTGATCTCATTTTTTAGCTTGTTTTAAGCTCGTTTTGAGCTCATTTTATGCAAACATACTATTACAAGCTCAACTCACATATTTAAAACGAGTGGTTGATCGTATAAAGCTCGTACTTGGCTCGAGCTCGAAATCTTACTCATGCTCATTCCTTTTCAAATATAAACGAACCCGAGTTGAGTTTTATACGAGTCCATCTGAGTAGAGCTCGAATAGCTCAACTAGCTTAGTTGGCTCACATAACACCCCTACATTTGTTTTTGGCTTTTTGATAACTTCAACATTGACTTAAGTATTATCGATCGTCAACTGCATGACTATAAAAGCTCAAAGATACAAATAGATCGATAAACGCAACTTACAAATTGATAACACCAATTAACAACCAAATCGAGTAAACTTTAGTCTAACTTTGCCCTAATTAGAAAACCAAAGGGGCCGGTTTATTTTCTTAATTAATACGGAGTAGCTAACTAGTGTACAACCTTCGCACCATGTTGCGTAGTTTTTTTTATAGATAAATGATTAGAAATTTTTTAAAAAATCTATTTTAATTTAATTGGTTAAAAATCCTATAATTATGGTAGTGATGACACCTCCTAAAAATACTTTTATTTTAATAGTTAATTATAGATCGACAGATAGATTATAGATAGATATGCCATCAACCACTTACCGAACATTAGCTATCCCTTCGTATCTCGTATATTTTTGCTATTATATATACTGTTTCTCTGTTGGCAACACATATCATTTATTATTTATGTACATTTTTTTGCGTAAAAACTATATAAAATATATTTTTTCACAGTTTTGTAATTAATATTTATTATTACTATTAATAAATATGAATCGTTTAAAAATTATAAAAATAGATATTTTATATAATTTTTATAATTCTAAAAAAAACATGTATGAACCCGACAAGTTTTTCGAAAGAATAAAGTATATCTTAATCGGAATTAATCAACTTTAGAAAATAAAATTAATTTTGATGGTAAACATCCCATGGGTTTACTTACGGATAAAAGTGCGGATATCATAAACCAATGTTAGTTACTCGGTTAATAAGACTACTGACTACTGACTAGTAGTAAAACTAAAGAAAGCGGGTGGGCTCCACTGGGTCCGTTATGAGAGGCACGCGGTTAAAGAGACTTTTTTTTACCCGCGCTTTCCCCGCACGTGGCATGTTACCCTCCTCTCAACCAACCCCCCCTTTATATCTCTCCTTCTTCGTCCTCTCAACTGAAAAAACCTCCTCCTGCAAATTCCCAATTTTGATTTTCTCTCTCCTTTTCTTTTCTTTTCTTTTCTTTTCTTTTCTTTTCTACAGTTTTTGATTAATCCACCAGCTGATTTGATGAATTAAAGCTTCTGGAAGATCGGTGTCGGCTCAATTTATACTTACTTTCCCAGGTATGGAGACTGAAATTACTCCGGCGAAGTTCACCTACATGGCCCGAAACTTCAGCGACCTCACCCCCAACGATGAATCTTCCTCCGCCTTCAGCGACTGCAACAGCGATCGCTCCGGCGAGTTCACCAGCGCCGCCTCCCATGCTCGCCAGCTCTGGCTCTCCTGCGCCGCTGGCGACGCGAATTCGGCCGACGAGCTCATCCGCCAGCTCGTTTCCGATCTCGATTCCCCATCAATCGATGATCGGAAGCAAGCCGCGATGGAAATCCGCCTCCTCGCGAAGAACAAGCCGGAGAATCGGATCAAGATCGCGAGAGCCGGCGCCGTCGGCCCCCTGATTTCGCTGATCTCTTCCTCCGATCTCCAGCTCCAGGAGTACGGAGTCACCGCGATTCTCAACCTCTCGCTCTGCGACGAGAACAAGGAGCTGATTGCCGATTGCGGTGCGATCAAGCCGCTAGTCAAGGCGCTGCGGACGGGGACCGCAACGGCGAAGGAGAACGCCGCCTGCGCTCTGCTCCGGCTATCGCAGATCGAAGCTTACAAGGTCTCAATCGGACGATCGGGAGCGATTTCTCTCCTTGTGAGCCTTCTAGAAACCGGAAGTATCAGAGGCAAAAAGGACGCCTCCACGGCGCTGTACTCCCTCTGCTCAGTCAAGGAGAACAAATCGAGAGCCGTCAAAGCCGGAATCGTGAAGCCTCTGATCGAACTGATGGCGGATTTCGAATCAAACATGGTGGATAAGGCGGCGTACGTGCTTAGCCTGCTGATGTCGGTTGAAGAAACGAAGGCGGCGATTGTGGAGGAAGGCGGGATTCCGGTGCTCGTAGAGCTTGTAGAGGTCGGTTCACAGAGACAAAAGGAGATATCCGCGGCGATTCTTTTGCAGCTATGCCAGGACTGCGTTCTGTATCGGAAGATGGTGGTTCGTGAGGGCGCCATTCCGCCGCTGGTGGCGCTTTCCCAGTCCGGCACCAGCCGAGCAAAGAAGAAGGTGCGCTTTTCTTTTTAATTTTCTTTTTAATAAAATAGTGCAATATCTACAAATCCATTCAAATTTTAATTTTTAATTTCATTTTGAAAGAAATATCTGTTAGAATATGGTTGGTTGTGGGGGATTTGGGACCAGAAGCTTTATTCTGCAGTTAAATTGGGGTTGAGTTTTCAATTAAGATTAGGAATTGATCAAGTCCATGAGAATGAGTAGTGGTGATGATTTGTGGGTTGACCTGTAGAATCACTATTTGCTGACAGTAGTGGGAAGACCCGTCAGCAAAGAGTAGGTAGATTAATTACTTAGATTATCCCTTAATTAAACATGCATCTAGCTCTAATAAATTATACTCCGATAGATAATGATAGATCCTGACAAATTGGAAGCTAGTGAGATGATTGAACTTAGAATAAACATTTAATGATATTCAATATTCATGATAGGATTAAATGGGTGTTGAATTGTTGATTAATTTTGGTTGGGGATGTGTTGGGTGTGACAGGCGGATGCATTGATAGAGCTTCTCCGGCAGCCAAGATCCGGTAATGGCGCTGCAAGAGGGGAGATTTGATGTGCTTCTTATGGACCTGACCTGCATTACATTACATGTTCATTCACCACATGCCCATCTTTTTGCTCTCAAGTTATCTCATATTGAGAGAAAGATAACTTAATTGGGAGAGGCTTTTTTGTGTGGGCTTGTTTGTACTTTGTGGGTCACAATTCAAAGTTTTTAAATCAAAGGGATGATTGACAATGTGAATATATATCAACCCTCTCTTTGTTTTTTGTGTGTGTTTTTAAGTGAATGATATGATGTTGGTTGGTTGGTACAAAAAAGTTGGGGAGTGCATGTTTTTGGTTTGTTTATATTACTAGTAGTGACAGACAAGCTTACCAAAAATTCATGGAAAGTTGGGTTAAGCAAATTGCAACATGGTTGTGTTGTGTATGATGATGACTCTCACCAATCACATATTTTGTTCAATGAATAACAGAAAGTGACTCTTCAAATAGAATGAATTGAATCACAAATTGCAATTGAATTAGTAGTTTGATTGATGATTTGATTTGAAATGCTAAGAAGCTCACGAATGTAATCAAATTGGAAGGCATTCAAGATCTAAAAGTATACATACATACTCTTATATCAATTGCTTATTAATACAGTACAATACAACTCCGGATTAGATCTCATTCAAACCTGGTTTGAATCCTTTTTGTCTTCAACTGCTAGCCAAATCTTTACAAACAAAGATGGAATTGAACCAAAAAAAGGCAGAGAAAAATAGTAGATAGCACCGTAGGTACGTTTTAGGGTTACCGGGAATTCGATCTAGATCCGAAATCTCTACACCGATTTCGATCGTGGAATTGAAGGAGCTGAGAATTGAATTAGGAGGACGGCTGAGCGAGCTTGGAGGCCTCGAGATCGGCGGCCTTCTGGAGGAGATTATCCTGGACGTTCTCCTCGAGGACCATCTGGATCGGGGAGGAACCGAGGCCGTCGGCGATGGCGAGCATGATCTTACGGATCTCGGAGCGGAACTCGACGCGGTCGACGGTGCCGTTGTGGTCGCCGTCGAAGCCCTCGAAGATGGAGTCGTAGAGCTTGGTGAGCTGCTCCGGCGCGGTGGCGACGTCGATGCCGAAGTGCGACTCGATCAATCGCATCGACTCGAACGCCGCGCGGAGCTCCGACCGCGAGAGCACGTCGTCGTGGTTGAGGTCGAGCGTCGAGAAGTGCTCGTCGACGCTCTTCGTGAACTGGTCTTCGTCCTCCACGAAGGATCGGACTGTGGCTCCATCGATTATCACAACTCCCATGATCTCTCTCTCTATCTGTCAATCTCTGGATCAATCGATCGATCTTGTTTGTGTGTGTGGGGTTCGTTTTGGGGGAAACAAAGGGATGGGTGTGGTTTTTATGGTGGGGAGGAGAGAGAGCAAGTGGGGGATAACCGGATAACCGTTCATTTGATATTTTTTCCGGATGGATGGATGGATGGATGTGGTTGAAGTGATATTCCCACGCACATTGATTTCTCATTTTAAATTAATTTCTCTTTTTTTTTCAATTTTATTTTTAGGGGGGGAATAAATCCATAAGGGTAGTTTCTGGTTTCACATCCGGGTGGCGTGTTTTCGCGCCCGTAGGTTTAATGGGACCGACCAAGAAGACTGGAAATTTCCACGTGTTTGTCTCGTTTCCCAAATATCACGGCCATCTTTCATCTTTGGGAGAATTTTCTTTTTAAAAAAAAAAAATTAAACCCGAAATTATATACTGTATTATCATATCAACCCCAATAGATTATTATCTATCTTGTGTTTTTTTTTTTGTCGTCTTATTGTAAAGTTTATTTTTTTCATTTCGATTGTTATTTGTATTTTTGTAAAGTTTTTTTCCATTTCCTTATACTTTGTATTATGTACTCCCTCCGTTCCTTTATATTTGACACTTTTAAAACAGACACGTTTTTTTTAGAAAGGCAAAAACTACGAAGTATATAAATATTATTTTTTTCTTCAATTTTTTTAATAATAATAAACTTAATACTAGTAAGTATGACATTATTAAAAAAATTTATTAAAAAAATAAATATTTTATATAGTTATCATCACCTTAAAAAACGTATTTAAATAGTAAAAAGACAAATAAAAAAGAACGGAGAGAGTAATGTCCTAAATACTACTTCCATATAATAAAATATACAAAATAGTAATGCTCAGTTTGTCCATATTATGTTATACTAATATACTAATACTAGGTTTGTTCGTCAGTCGATGTGTCGGCCTCTCGATTTAGCAGACACAGGTGATGTCGTGTATTTTGAATCTTTACCATATATAAAAAATGTTGTAAACTTAGCTTTACTTGTAAGACCCGGGGTCTTAAGAGACGCCAACCTATGTCACCTAGCCCTCTCGGGTTTGGTGTTCTCACTTGGAACATGAAAATGAAGATCTCTTGTGACATGGGTATAACTTGAATCACATATAAATAGGGGCGACCACTGGGGGCGCAGGAGACGTCTGCCCCCTAAAGTTGTCTAGCTTAGTTGGTAAAAGGAGGCAAGGAAGTAAAAGCGATGCAAGAGGTCGTGAGTTCAAACCTCATTTCTCACTCTTTTCCACTATTTTTTATTCCTATCAAATTTTCCCTATTATAAATGTCATATTTAAATCAAATTTTTATATTTTCTTTTAATATTTTCATAACATTATTTATTATGTTACACATATAGTTTAAAAAATTCTTCTAATTTTTATTCCTATGAATATTTTTTACTATCAATGTCATATTTAAACCAAAATTTATGAGTTTTTTTGGTCATAGTTTTCAATCCTATCATTTTTTTTCATTTACCAAAGACAAATTCTTTAAAATATTTATAATTTTCTTTCAATATTTTTTTTTAAAAAATCTTAATCATGCTACACACACATATATAAATTATTAAACTATTGTATGAATTTTTGTAATAAAATATCATATTTATACCACAATTTATGGTTTTCTTTCAATATAGGTAAAAATATTCTTTATTATATATACCGAGAAAAGGAAGATCTCTTGTGATATGGTTTTCTTTCAACTAGCAGTTATGAAGGACGTTGAGATGAATTCACTTGGGGCTCAATATGGAGTATGCATGTTCTTTGTTTTACTTGGAAGTTAATCGTCGAATGATGATACCACTTAATTGTATTTCGGTCTTATTCTAGAACGCTTTGAGAACATCAATATCATCATCTTCTAAAGAAGCGACATCAAAACCTTGATGAAATATATCCACTCTCTTAATTCCTACGCGCTATCTACTACATAAGAAATTGTAAGCTTTTTCTTTATTTACGTACTAATCCCATAAATAAATTATGCGATATTGTTAGTTTTGTAAAGTAATTCATTTATTACAAGCTCCATCAATTTGAATCATTTGATTGCTATGAAAAGTTTGTTGACTTTTGATTCTTTCAATTATACCAAGTTTATATTTAATTCAATTCTTCATAAATTCATTTTTACTTCTTTAATTGAATTTACAAGTTATTTTCCCATTGGTTTTCAAAGTATTTTGCTATCATGTGACAACTAATCTATTTTTCGATTTCTATTTTACCATCATTATAATTTCTACATTTAAACTTCAATTCTTCAACTCTAATCCGATCATCAAATAATCTTTATCGAATTCTTTTCTAAAACCTTTATATTTTATCAAAAAATCTCCTTAATTAGATTATATTAAATTTTTTTTGTAAATAATTTCAAATAAATATATCTTTTTTAATGTTTTTAAAAAATAATAAACTATTGATTATTACTATATTATCAACTAATTTTCTTACTTATCAAGCTTGCGGAGATTGATCTACTTTAATAATATGTGTCACCTTTGTTTAAAAAAAAAAAAACCATATGAACCAAATGAGTGTGATTTTGAGCAATTTTTCAGATTCTTCTCGGCAACTTATATGGGCTCTCCATAGTTGAAATTCATATTCAAAGTTCTCTTCAAAGCCTTAATTCATTTGATGGACCATGAGCCCATCTTATAAAAGCCCATATATCATGTATCCGAATTTTATGCATTAGAAAAGTCAAGTGTGTAAAAATGTTTGGTAGCTAGTTTTGTATTTTTGCATATTTGTAAGTGTGCCCTAAATGGCTTAAAAATGCCATGGTCCCTGAGTTCCTAAAATATGAGCTTCATCTTCACAAATCACAAATGCATTTCATTTCCCATTACAAAAATTTTAGCACTTGGATTCTTCATTACTTATGATGATTGAAACAAAACCAATGTCAATCATCTTATGTGTTTCGTTCATTATTGATTTTTCACATTTATACACGTTCCTAACTTTGGTAATAAGCACAAGTCACTAAGTCTGGTTAACTAACTCGTCGAATACTCAAAATCATGTGCATCAATTCATCCAAAAAAATAAGGCCCCGGTTAAGATTTTGTTGGTGTCTAGTAGTCAGTCGCATATAGAGGGACCAAAGGTCACTCCAAATGCCAAATAAAAGGACAATTCTACTTAAATACTACACATCCATGAAACTCAATTGGCATTACTCTCAATGTTCCTCTTCCTATCTAAATTTTTCCTATGATCAGTCACTTTATCGCGCAGTAAGGCTAGGACCATCTTTGGACACCGTTTAAAACAATATATAACAACCATCAACGTTGGTTCAAGTTATATTAATCTCTCTTGGATTGTATATTGTTCCTTCCGCGAGTGCTTATCCATTGATGAAGACACCCTTTATACACATTATACCGCGTCATTTGTTTATCTCAGAAGATATTACCATGGATGATTGGTAAGATGAAGCAGTTAAAGTTGAAGGGTGAAATCCCCTTCAAGGCATACAAAGGAAGATAAGGCCATCTTGGCTGATGTGTTACAAATCCTCCAATAGAGAATATACAGTATCTCTATATGCCAAATTTTGACCACAAAGCCAAAGGGTTATCCCCAATTTCACCCAATCCATGTGTTTTTGTTTCTTTCCTTGGTGAAAATTTTGACAAATGTCAAAATAAATAAGATTACAAGATGCTTAAGACAAAATTGCACATCAATTTCTGTTTTATTGCTTTGCTGCTAAATTGTGCATTTCAAACTTGGTTGGGTAAAATTGGTTGTGACAGTAGGCATGTCAAGGTAAGTTTTAGCTCGGGGTAAAAATTCATCATTTTTGAGATACTTGGGATTCCTTTTTTTTTTTTTTTTGCATTGATTTTTTAATATTTTCAGGAATTTTGATTCAAATAGTTTGTATTGTACTGACCACTCAACTCCTATCTCATCCTCTTGTTCTTGCTTTCTGAGCTTAAGATTTACTGGACAGCTTCAACCCTGAAATAAATGACTCTCATTGACTTCACTATGATCTCCTTTGTTGAGTTTACCCAATGAAAGCTAAAGATGCAAACTATATGGAAGAAAGCCAAATTGATAGGCATGTTTATTGCAATCTGACAATGTGAACGTGATCATAAAATCCGAAAGACACTTGCAAATTCTTCATTAAGTTGAACCAAACAACAAAGATCAATGAACAAAAAGTACACAAAACATGAAAACAGCCACACCCTTGTAAAATTTTTTTTGGCTCCACTCCTTTGATGTGACACTGATTTTTGCATATGTTGCCCATTTTTCACAAAATCTAAACTGGCCTTAGTGTAAAAAAATATTGATCTTAAAAAGGCCAAAGAAGCCAATGTTTTTATGCTGGTGTCCAAATCTTCGTGTCCCAAAACATTGTCGCATATATAACACAACGCGGTAATAATACTTCATATTGTATTTAACCTATCAAAGTAATACCACAAATTTACATTTATTAGGATCAAAGATAAATAAACAAGTTATCTCTAGAGATTCCACAAGCACAAAATTTTTTGATGGTCCTTCAAAAGTAGGCAAGTTTCACATTGAATGTGAAGGACCCACCTTCTTCAAAGGCACAAGACATTCAAACAAATCCATTCAATGTTCCAACTTTACAAACTTGTATGATGTGCAACATCCAACACTTGTGCATCCTATCACAAACACCAGTGTTCAGCATCCAAAGCGCGCGCAACCCATAAAACTTCTGGCGCTTTCTGTGCGCGTTTGAGCTGATAAAACACATTCATGTTATCAAGCAAAAGCAACTAAATCACATTCATATCGTCACTCGGTTAAAGCTTCATTTTTATCATCACTGTCACTGAATGAGAGCCTCCTCCTTTTTCTACTTATAGAAGAAGAAGTATCAAACTGTAACAACTTTAGTATCTTAGTTCTGTCTAACTTCTGCATCATTAGGTAGCAAACTGTAACATCATCCTGCATTCAAAAACAAATTAAAACTTAAAACATCAAAACATTGTCTTAATTTTGAAACATGTAAACAGATTTAAAAAAAAAACACTCACAATGTCAAGAAATCGACTGCAAGGTAAGGCCTTGATCTTCGAATATACCGAATTTCTTGTCAAACTCTCATCTATTGACATCAAAACTGCAGCACAAGCTATTGCAGACGGGTAATGATCCATCAAGCTGATATCTGTATCGGATTACGATTTCTTTCAAATGATTAACCAATTCATATCCATAAGCAACAAACATTAACTGTTTTTTTTTACCTTTCATGAGTTCCAAGATCCTAGTGAAGGTGCTTCCATGGGGAGGCCTACCGAAGAGCTTATCGACGAAGTATGGTAAAAAGGCGAAAGGAGTGATTGAGGCCATCTTCCACTCCAATGTAGTCAAGATGAGGAGTTCCATTCTTTGAATTGCTTTGATTTCAAATCTGAAGTTTCCAAGCTGAAATGAAGATAAACCAGGGACATTGCATTCATGGAGCTTTGCAGCCAGTGATAAGCATCCCATACATAGCAGCTCAGTTGCCCATCCCTTTTCTGTCTGCGCCCAATTTCAATTTCACTGTAAAAATCAACAACTTTGTGTATGTTGGAATTCAAAAAGGAGTTGAAACTCACATCTAAGTTTCGCAGCGAAACGAATCGGTCCAGATAGGTAACTGCCAAATAGGCCGTCTGGGATTCGAACCCCAGACAGTCTTTAATCTGCATTGTTTAGAAAAAAAAAAGCAATCAACACATTGCGTCAAACGAAATAGTAAGGCAATGGATTGAGAGATGGACTAACATGGAGAATGTAATCGATGGCGTCGAGACGGGCGATTTTCGACAGATTAATGCCATCAAACAAATCAGAAGGAAGAAGGGATGATGAGTCGGATTTCTCCCTCTGCAGGAGCAACTGTACATACTCATCCTCCGAATCGGAGACGCCATTTTCTTCGCCTTCGGGGAAGAAAATGGCGCCTGATTCTTGGCAGAGCAAGCTTGAGAGGGAGAGTGAAGAGGAGGTGGATGGAGCCTCCATTGTTAAATTTGGTGTGGGAAGTTATGGAGGAGGAGGAAGAGATGATGTATAAAAGGAAGCAGTTGAAGATGGTGGTGGTAAGGTGAATTAAATAACTGCTAAATTCAAGATTTTGGAGGGTTTGAAGGGAATGTAAAAGCGCCTGATTTGTAGTGGTGGAGGTGATGGAGGGATATATATTGTTTTTCCATAAATTGTGCTCTTGTTTTGTAAACGGCTAACTTTTTCATAAACTGTAATTAGTTTTTTCTTGAATGTAAATATGTGTAATGTCCATAACTTTTATAAAGTAGAAAGTAATGCTAAAAAAAAAGTAGAAAGTATATAATATTATAATCTATAGTAATTTTTCACCCGGTTATATTTAATAATTAATATTATTCAATTTATCAGTGATATGAGTTTTATAATATATATTATATATATATAATCAATGTCACATTATATTGTTTTTTTTAATTAATAGAAGATGTAACTCTTGAAAAGGTATGGCTTTATTGTTATATATATATGAAGTGTCACATTATAAAACCATGGCAAAAAATTTATGTCTAGAGGAGTTTTGTACCACATATCCAACAGAAGTAAAATTTGAAAGTTGATAACATTAAATGAAATATTTACACAGTTGGTAGGATTAAAAACAAAACAAAACAAAAATAAAATAAGTTCATTGTAGTTATATTAGAGAGTAATAAAACAGGGTGGTTATACATGCACTTATACGCACCCGACATAGGTGTTATATCCCTTCTATACGGACGGATCCTAAATTCATTTCACTCATAGTTTGACAAATTTCCAATAATCATTGCAAATTATAAAAAAAAATATACAGACGGATCATAAATTCGTCAATTTTTCACATTTTTCACAATAGTGATATTGATATATGCATTGGTGACATTGACACATGTCACCAGGGGAGGATCTATATTAGGGCCAGGGGTGGCAGTTGCCCCCCAATCGAAAATAAAATTTAATATACATGTTCCTCTCGTCGATAGCTTCGATTTGATATATTATAAGCTCAAATCCGACACCTGAGCAAAAAGTTATAAACGTTTCAAAACTGAACGAACATAAATTATTTCCGACATCTTTTTTGCAAACTGAGTTACTTTTATCATAATTATCGCTTGTTACACTTTATACCTTAATACTATAATTAAACTCGATAAATTCAAATTAGCAGGTTATATTGAAAAATTTGAAAACCATAAAATAAAGTATGCACAATTAATGTTTATATTCTAGTTACATTAATGAGGATTTCTTTAAAAAAATAGATTTTAATTTTACAAATAATTTTTCGTTTGTAATTTCTGCCCCCTCAAATAAAAATTTCAGGATCCGTCACTGCGATGCATATATCAATATTAGACTATCCACAATAGTTTTGCCTATAATGTATACATTTGCACAAGATGTATAAAAATACACCTTACTTTTTGGTATTTTGCTTCAATGGTCAATTCTGTATTTTTTACACACCATTCAAATACAATTAATTTAAAATAAAAAAGAAAACAAAAATCATAAAAAATACACCAATAAAATTATCTTGTTTTTTGAAAAAGTTTTTGCACATGGGGGAGGTGATGTGCTCAAATTTGCATATTACATGCTCAAATGTGCACATTTGCACACCCCAAAAATAACCAATGGAGCTCAAAATGTCTAAAAAATACACATTTAGACATTTACACATAACCATTGGAGTTAGTCATACTACATACTCCCTCCGTTAATTAAAATTTAACGTTTTACTATTCACGCACGCTTTTTGAGGTGTTAAAAATTATATAAAATATTAACTTTTTTAATATATTTTTTTAATAATTTCATACTTGTTACTATTAAGTATGAACTTATAAAAACAAATTTAAAAAAAAGTTAATATTTCATATAGTTTTTATCATTCTAAAAAAACGTACATGAATAGTAAACGACAAGTTTTAATTAACAGAGGGAGTATTGTTTAAAAAAAATGTGGGAAGTGAGGGAGGGTATGGTTATTTAAGGTGGGAAAGGAGTGGTGGAAACTGCAAGGCATTAACTTTGACTGGACTCTACACATAATTTCTCTTTCTCATTCTGCTTTTGCTTCCTTCACCTTCACGTGCTCCTATATTAATATATATACGGCCTATGCTTTATTGTATACAACACCTCCCCACCTTTTTTTTTAATTTAATTTATTTTAATTTGTTGATTATATTATTAATATTAATTAATGTGGTTTAGTACATTATAATTTTGTCCCTTGTTAGGACAAATAGTGTAAGACTCGATGGGAGAGGTATTCTTGGATCTAGAGGCTAGGAACTAACGAGGGCTTAGGACCTCTTTAACATACATTAAAGGGAAATTTTTTTCATGGGAAAAAAAAATATTATAGTACACCAATGTAAATCTAATTAAATAAAAGTTCATTACACTATTTTATTAATTAAGGTAGGGTAAAATGTTAACACAATATTTTTGTACCGAAACATCCCTCCTCTATCGATCTTCGTCTCTTTGCGATGTCGACATCCTCTCAACTGCTTTCTTCAACATTGCATTCATCCTCAACTATGGGAAAGCAACACTTCTCCGTCAAGATTGTTTGCATTTTTTTTACCATTCATTCTCATCATTCTCGTTAAAACTATACTCTATCCGTTCGGAAATAAATGATGTTTTACTATTTTACACGTAGTTTTAGGAGCTAAAAACTATATAAAATCTTATTTTTTTTAATTAATTTTTTTTCATAGTTTAATAGTTATTACTAATAACTATTAAACTATGAAAAAAAATTAATTAAAATAAATAAGATTTTATATAGTTTTTAGCTCCTAAAACTACGTGCAAAATAGTCAAACATCATTTATTTCTGAACAGAGGGAGTATTATCTAGTACTGAAAATTGTCATACCACTCTTATTTAAATCTTTTATTATTCAGTTTTTCTATTCTATACCTCAAGGGTTAAAATAAGAAACTTTATTGAAAATTTTTTTTTCAAAATTATATTATTTTAGCGTTTCTTAAAATTGTTTTATAACCAATGCTATATTTGGTAGAAATTTTTTTCCAATAAAGGTTCTTATATGTGCTTAAAGACATAGGATGGAAAAACCTTATTATTATTATTATTATTATTATTATTATTATTATTATTATTATTATTATTATTTCCAAACATAGCTACATGTCTACACCCATAAAATTAGGGTAATATATATATATATATATATATATATATATATATATATATATAGTCTGACAAATCCCCAACTCCTACCATCGAATTTTTCTTCGAAATATTCATTAAAAAATAAAAATTTACGGATAAATTCACACTTTGAAACTATTTACACAAATATTCAAAATTTGCAGATCCCTCGCCCTCTACCTTCCTCGATCCTCGTCCCTCTTCGGATCTCGTCAATCGAAGCCCCGACGTCGACATTGAAGAGGCCGATGATCGCTTTCCTCTCATCGGACCTCCCTGCTGTCGCCATTGATGAGGACCTGAGCTCCCCATGAGCGCTTCCTCTATCTTCATCCAATCTCTCGCTCGCCCCTATTCGCCGACGAAGACGGTCGAAGCACCACGTTCCTGTTAACTGACGAAGTAGATAGCGATTCAGAGCAACACCTCGCCTCCAGATCTCGGAAGTGAGACCCAAAACCCCGCAACCTCGCCTCCAGATCTCGGAAGTGAGACCCAAAACCCCGCAACCTCGCCTCCAGATCTGCAGCTTCAATTTCTTCGTCTTCGTGCTTCAATTTCTTCGTCTTCTTCTTTCTTTTCTCTTTTTTTTTAAAGTAAAACGCGGAATATAGATATATTTTTATTATTATTTTTAAATTAAGAAATGAAATTGTGAGAGAAATGCGGTTTTAAACCGCGTTTTTATAAGAAATTTAATTTCTACCCTGACTCCGAGAATAAATACCCAATTAACACATAAAACGCGGTTTCAGACCGTGTTTTTTTGACGTATCTGCAAATTTTGAATATTTGGTTAAATAGTTTCAAAGTGTGAATTTATCCGTAAATTTTTATTTTTTAATGAATATTTCAAAAAAAAATTTCATACCATCTTCTATAAATTTAGAGCACCGGCCATTAATAAAAAAAAACACTCAATTTTAGCCCACAAAACAATATATATCCCTAATTTATTGACAACATGGCAAAACTAACATTAACTAGTTATTAATTGAGCACCATACATGATACATCCCAATCTGTTTATATAATTAATTAATTAATTAATTAATTAATTTCCCTAATTTGTAGGAGAATGGAGATGCTACTCGACAGGAGATGGCATGGTACCCGCGCCACTATAGAAGAGGGTACTAATTTCTCCAATTTTAATTTTGTTTACGTTACGATTATCTCCATTAGTTTCTTTAAAATTTATTTAAAATAGAGAAATAAAATACATATTTTTAAAATTATTTTTAATTAAATTCCAACAAGTTTTCAATTACGAAGAATTGAAAAAATATTTAGTTTTAAAAATGTTGTGGATTTAGAAAGGCGGTTATTTGCAAATGGTTTTATGCAATTTTAGGAAGGATATAAAGAGAGAGTCTCTGACGTACTATATGGTTGAATAGAAATAGATGGTGGGCCTTATGGGGATTCATTTAGTTTGACTTCCAATTATTCGATTACTATTTATGTTGATCAGCTATTACCCACCCACAGTAATAGTATACCCTCTTTAATTTAATTTGTACCAACAACATTATCAGCCTATATAACACCCGATTCTATTAGCTTCGATCATATATGTCCTCATAATTTTACAACCTTATCTACAAGAAGTATTTCATAAAGGAACTGCTAAATTACAATAGCATAGTATTAGTTTAATTCTACTCCATTTGTTAAATAAAATAAGTTTGAATTCTAATTGTTGTAATTTAGTAGGGCCTAGTTTTATAAATGGCACGGACTCAAAAGAATTAAACGGCCTGATGATAATAATAATAATAATAATAATAATAATAATAATAATAATAATAATAATAATAATAATAATAATAGAGTTGGTTTTACTAAAAGTGTTGGACTCAATTTGCTACGAGATTTTCAATTAATTTTATGTAATTTTTTTTCATTATAAATAATAATAATAATAATAATAATCTCTTTGTTCGGAAATATAATTTCATTGACTTTTCGGCACGTTTTTTAAGAGTTAAAAATTATATAAAATAATATTTTTTTATTAATTTTTTACATAGTGATATATATATTACTAATAAGTATATAGTTATGTAAGAAAATTTAATAAAAAAATATATATTTTATATAATTTTTAAGTCTTTAAAAAACGTGTTAAAAAGTCAATGGTTGAACGACGACATTTATTTTCAAACGAAGTAATAATAACGGGGAGTCTATGTATGTGTGATCTGATCTATCTGGAAAATTCAAACAAAAACACCTGCATACTTTGACTTCCAAATTTAAGACCCCGATTTCTACCTACGGAATACATATTATTGACGTGAAACTCCGTAGATCTGGTGGGACCAACATATGAGACAATTCGAGAAATTTTTATTTTAAAATAAGGTTAAAATGGAGTAGTAATATTTTAGTCTTCAAAATTACTCCCTCCATTCACAAATATAAGTCGTTTGACTTTTTTGCACGTTTTTTAAAGAGATAAAAACTATATAAAATATTATCATTTTTATTAAATTTTAAAAATAATATTATACTTAATATTAATAAATATAATACTCCCTCCGTTCGGCAAAACATGTCATTTTAGCATTTTTCACAAGTTTTAAGGCAATTAACAAATGTACTAATTTACCCTTAATTATTACCCTCCTTTTTTACTTTATCGAAAACTACAACCAACAAATCATCAATCATGTCAAGGGTATTTTTGTAAGGTGAAGTGCAAAATACCTATAATGACAAGTTTTTTTGAACAAAAATAATACCCTAAAATGACATGTTTTGCCGAACGGATGGAGTATTATTTTAAAAAAATAATAAAATTTTTAATATTTTATAAAGTTTTTACTTTCTTAAAAAATGTGCTAGAAAATCAAACGACTTATATTTATGAACGGAGGGAGTAATCTATACTCCCGCTGTTATAAAAAAATCGTTTGACTTTGGGACTCTAAATAGCTAAAAATTATACTATAAAATATTAATTTTTTTTAATTAATTTTAATACTAAGTATAATATTATTTTAAAAAATTAACAAAAAAATTAATATTCCATATAGTTTTCAACTCATTAAAAAAAGTGTTACAAAGTGTCACGAGAGTTCTTCATTTCATTTATTGTCGTATAAGGACCGTTGTCTTAGAGCAAGCCCAACAGCTTAGGTAAAAAATCTCTAAAATAGAGATTAAAATATCAAAATCTCTAAAAAAAATTCAGTCCAACTCCAACAGCTTCTCTATTTTACAGATTTTTACATTTATTAAAGACTATAATAAATAAATGCATTTATAAAAATAATTAACTAATAAGGCTTATTTTATAATTTATAAAAATAAAATCATTCCAATATGAGTTATGAGCTCAAAGTGAATATTTTTTGAAGTGAAAATGTGGGGTTGTGGCATTAAATTCTATATAGGGACAAGTGAACATTAAATTATATAGAACAACTTCTATTCCTACAAATTTAGAGATTTTTTCCATCCCTCTATCCATTTCTCTATTTTAGAGATGAGTTTGGAGAAGCTCTTGGGGTGGAAAAATGACTTTTTTCTCTAAAATCTCCCATTTTTTTTATTTTAACAAAGTTGTTGGGCTTGCTCTTAATTACCTCTTCAATCCATTCCATTATTACATCCGATCCATACATGTTCTTCACTTTTTGAATCTTCCAAAAAAAAATTATTCATCTTCCAAAAAAAAATTATTCATCTTTTGAAGGCTTTTCCACTTTTCAGAGATTTTCAGTAGCAGCTTGCTTCTTCTCACATTGTCGAGCGCTTAAGCTGAACTTGTGGTTATTTTTTTGATATTATAGAGGAAACATTTCCTAGATGTGCTTTAAGTACGAGGCTAATTCTATATACGATATAAATTCAATATATTTTTATCTAAAAAATAGTTATATACTTGCATGAGATAAGACTTTTCGAGTCCATTGAGTTACTACTCATACCAACTAGATCGAATCTCTAGGGTTGGTATGGTACGGTAACCACCCAAAAATGTTGATTACCATGTACCAACCACCAACTGGTGGTACGAAAACTTTCATACCACGTACCAACCACAAGTCGTGGTTACCACATATGTGGTAACCACGACTTGTGGTTACCATCAGTATATTACCATGTTTACCACCTGTTAAAAGTTCAAATAAATTCAAACAAACCAATTCAAACAAGTTCACAATCAACTAAACCAAGTTCAACAGTTGTACCTCGGCCACCTACCGGAAGGCCGACTTCAACCGGCCTAGGGATAAATAACCCTCTACCTCGTGCATTCCTTCCGATGCCACCGCTTCTTCCGAATGAACCACGACGAGCCATTGAGACTTGAGAGAGCAAGTGAGAAATTCTAAAATTGGGCAACCCTTGAGGCTTGAACGGCCTCGGAAGCCTTGAACGGACTCAACGGAGAGACTAGGGCTGCCGCTCTCGGCTTTCCCCTTTGTGTTTGTCTGAGAACTTTGAAATTGAACAAACTAGGGAAGACGTCGAAGAGCACTAGGGTTGCGGCTGCCGCTTTCCAGTTTTCCCTTTACTTAGTAAAGGACCAATTTAAATTTGTGTTAATTAAATTAACACAAACTAAAAACTAAAAAGTTAAAAGTTAAAACGTAAAGCCTTAAAGGTAAAAACTAATAAATATATATATATATATATATATATATACTCGGTAACCATGGTATTTCAGACTTCATTACCATTACCGTACCACCTTCACGTGGTTACCACCATGGTGGTTACCACAAGTGTGGTTACCGCAAGTGTGGTTACCAACAAGTGTGGTTTGTGGTTGGTATGGTAATTTTCGTACCATTTGCAGCCCTACGAATCTCGGTCTTATATGATGTTAAAGTCTAACAAAATATATTATCTCTATTAAAAATTATAGTCCTTTTAAAATTTAAACATTTTTTTAAAAGTTAAAAATATAACAAAATATTACCTTTTTATATATATAATTTTATACTTATTAATAATAATAAGTAATAATTATAAAATTATGAAAATTTTAATTAAAATTTTAAAATTTTACTTTACTTTTTTAACTTAAAAAAAACATGTAAATTCTAAAAAGACTTTTTTTTTTTGTAAAGGTGCTCTGATCTAGCAACTAGTGGTCCGTACGTGATGTATACTATATGATCAATTGTAAACTATTAGGGGAAACCTATAGCTGACTTGCCTATAATCTTATATATTCATGCATGGTTGGTTGATAACTATATATGACTATACTCAAATTACACAACTTACAATTACATATATAATAGGGTAAATGGCAGAAAATCACCTCTTATATTTATTATTTAGAGGGCTTTGCAAAAAACCACCCCCTAAAATATCAATTGCAAAAAACCACCCCTTAATAGTATTTTGTTAGAATTGTGCCACCCCTCGAGACTTTTCTGCTAAATTCGATGTTAAAAATATGAATGTACAATTTTACTTTTATTCTTTTTTATATTTTAATCCAAATCAAAGTAATGTTTTAGAAGTCGGTGAAGTACTCATCGTCTTCCTCTCGAGTCAGAATCTTCTACAGCCCTCTATGTGACATTTTGTGTAACACATAATTATTTCGAATATAATTTTATTCTCAAAAAACAAATAAAAAATTATATTTATACATTCTATATACTTATATTCACATGTTTATAAACTTTTATAATAATGTATTACAAAAATATAAAAATTATTTTATCAAATAATTGTTATTTTAATTATATATATATTTAAAATTTTATTTTTCAAGATAAAAGTTGATAAACATATAAATATAAATATAAGTGTATAAAATATAAATATAATTTTATAAATTTTTAAAAAATAAATTTATATCCGAAATAATTACGTGACTGTCTCATGGGAGGGGTGTACAGTTCCTCTTTGACTCCATGGTTTGATGAAAGTGGTCGAATCTCTCTAGCCTTCATGGTTTGTTCATGATCAACCAAGTCTTGGCTTCAAGCCAACGCCTCCTCCTCCCTTATTGTTTGACGAAGACATGTGCGACGGACCATCTCCATCGCTTGAAGTACTGCCTTCGGCCTCTTTCAATTCGTTGTTATGCTGTTCTTTGATGTTTAATTCTTCAAATTAAATTTTATAAGTGCAACTTTGAATTAGGGTTCTTCACTTTTGGTTTTTAATATAGGGTTCGAATTTCAAAGTAAGGACATCAAATCAATACGAGAGAGAGAGAGATTGACCGATTCCCCAAATTTACCCCAATTTAGGGCTATTCAAATTCAATTTGGGCTACAATTGTACTCCTTGAAGAGATTATTCTTCAAAGTTGCTTTGTTTCCCATTTTGGAATACTTTGAAGCAGGTGTTAAATACACCCATTTTTTTACTATTGGCACCACAAATTTATTTTTTGTTGTTTTTTTTTATAAATATATGCGTATCAAGAGGCGCAGCCCTATGACTCTTGAGGTGCAGGGCTGTGACTCGTGAGAAGCAGACATATAACACTAAAAAGAACCTCACACCAAAGGTAAACATATGTGACTCTTGAGGCGCAAACCTGTGACTTATGAGTCATAAGGCTACGCTTCAAGAGAAGCACATACTTGGAAAAAAAAAAGCAAAAAATTGAATTTGTGGTGTTAATAGTAAAAAATTGTGGTGTAAATAATAACACCCTAATTTAATTGTCATTCGTGTAAATTCATATCCTAAGTATTAAAATAACAAGGGGGTAAATAAGACTTTTCACACTCTTCAATTTTGTTTTTTAAGGGGTGTTTTTGTGCAAACTCTCCTATTTAAGGGATGGTTTTTAACAAAAATAAATAAATAAATAAAAAAGAAAAGGAAAGGGAAACAAAGAAGAAATAAAGAGAAACAAAAACAAAAACAAAAACAAAAATTGAAAAATGATACGACCCGGATAGATATAACTACACAATTGAGACGATGAAGTCTGCTATTATTCTAATGGTCTCTTTCTTTATATCAGCTTCTTTTCGACATATTTTTCGAGAAGTCAGCATCGTGGCAGATTACATTGTTAGCTCAATCGATCAGATCAAGACAATGACATCTCTTGTCATCCAGAGCTTTAAGCTCTCGTCCTTTAGGACGCTTCTGAATGACGCATCATTAGTTGTTGATTGCCTTTAAATGTTTGCTTTGTAAAAAAAAAAACTACACAAATTATTCATCATTTATGGGAACATATTCGATCTATATCTAACTATATACTATGTTAAGTAGTATATATGTACGAGAATTAATAATCTACAATAATAAGGTATATATATCATAGTATTATAATATCACTAATCTTATTTTACTTTGGCATGCAATTGGCTCTCTCATTAAAACTAATTAAGGTCAGTAGTATGTTTAAAAAAAAGTGATTTAACATGGTATATTCGTTGATATACTTATTCTTTCTGTTTTCTTTTTACTTGAATCTTCAACTACACTGAATAAGTAAAAATCAAATAGTAAAAAAAATAAAGTGAGCAGTGTACGTGGAGGTTGAGTGGCCGACCATTAATTCTAGATAATACTACAATTAACATTTTATTTGCACACACTTGTTCGGTATACAGTAGTATATAATCTGTAATCAGATGCAATTAATTAATTTATAGTTGTGTTTACTCGGAAACGTAAACTATGATCCAACACAGCTATTTTTTAGGGATTCTATTTTGTAGCATCTTAGGTTTGCCAAACACTACTCTACACTTGTATTTATTTTTATTTTATTTTATTTTTTAATATTGATGTGGATTCCAAGATATATAATCGACTAAATCGACTACATCATGAGTCCGAGTACTAGTCTACAAAGAGTTCAAATTAAAAGGGATAAACTATGTGATAAGTTATAAGAGAGACGGTTACGTACAAAGGAGATTAATTTGAATCATTCACTTTTTTATAAGAACACATCTACCTTAACATTTGATCTCAAGTTTGGCGTGAGCAATTCTGCCCCGTGTTACAATACTCCTCCAGGCAGTGGCGGAGCCAGAACCCGAAGAGGGTGGAGGCACACCGATAACAAACGACAATGAATAACATAAACTCGTACAACACATAAGGTCTTCAACACTACAAAATAACGATAAAAATAAAATAGTTATAATGAAATAGTTCAATTCGATGGAGGTAAATTCATTTTATGGGTTTTCATACAGTAAAAAAGTTGAATGATAATCTTATTATCAATGCACGAGCTTGAAAACATATTTTTCAACATAGCAGACAAAACACTCAGAGATCGAGAAAATCTTCTCTTATCTTGTTGCGCAAATATGACTTGATAATACTCATAGCAGATAAAACTCTTTCCAGTATAATTTTTGCAATAAACCAAATCAAAAGCTTTTTGAATTCCTATCTCGATCATCTTTTTAGAAACATTACTAATATCTTGCAAAGTAGAAAATTTGACATTCTTCCTCATTTAAACTTTCGTAATTTCTAACCTAATTGTCGAAATGAGTAATATAACCTCTCATTTCAAGGATCTCAAGATAAATTATAGTATAGGAATGTTAATCTAAATAAAATATAAAAGCATTGTGGGTCATTCAAATAAGATTTAAAGTAATTAATATACCTTCAATTTTCAAACATTCTTAACTTTTTACTCGGATATTGGATTAATGCATATTATATATCAAAATGAAGCTATCGACGAGGAGAATATATATATGGGGTTCGTTGGATGAGGGTGGGGGACGTGCCCCCACATGCCCCATTTGAATCCGCCTCTTCCTCCAGGTTCTTGATGCCCTACATCTAGCCTACCGTGACAGTACTTCCCTCTTACGATACGAATCCAAAGCGCAAATGGTGATTGAAGGAGCCTCCAGCTGAGCTTGGGCAAGATGGCTTGGTTAGCCGCTCTCATGGGTCGGATTTCGAGACCCCCTCCGGACGCAGGCTTGTGACTGTGTCTGTAAATCATGTGTCCCCGATCCCGTCCCCCTCTCCTGTCCCCTCTCACATAAATCCCTTTTTTTTAATTCTTTTATTAATTTAATTTATTTTTTGTTTTTCTTTTAAGTTGGGGTTTGTGAGGGGGAGGGGGTTGGGGGATAGGAGGGGGGGACAAGATTAAGGACAGGGGATTTGGAGCCCCCAACTAAGGAGGTGGATTTTTTTGTCCTCTGAAGTCGATCCCCATATAAAGTTGCGATTTTTTTTAATCAATTGCATTACAAATGTCCCTTGGCACAAATGTGGATTGCATCTGTATGTAGTTTTACATTCATTCGTAGCGTTGAATTGTTATCTTATTAAAAATTTGTAAACCTTAAAAAAATAATAAAAGATAAATGCATTTTAAATACTAAAAAATTATTAAAACTATATCAAGAAGTTATTTATCAACTTCATGATCTCAGGGCTCGTTTGGTTAAATATAGGAATTTCAATTCATGAGAACTTACTTCACGGGAAATAGAATTCCCATGAATTCTACTTCTCAGGAAGTACGAAAATATGTTTGTTTGCAAATAAATTCACATGAACTCAATTACTGCATTTTGTTTGGTTTAACACGGATATTTTGACAGCAATTGTTTTTAAATTACTTTTATAACCTTTGTATAAAAATAAATTCATCTTATTAATAGGGACAAATTAGATATTTTCTTTATGAAAATAATAAAATAAATAAAAGATTTGGGGAAGAAAAGGGGGAAGTAGATCTTACCCACCCCCTCATGGTAAGTTGAATTCCTCCATTTTGTAGGAATTCTAATTCATGTGTTTTTTAGTTTAAAAAAATTGCACCAAACGCATATATTGAAAGCCAATTCCTAGGAATTTGTACTTCCTAGGAAGTAAAAGTGTAACCAAACGATGCCTCATTATGCATTAGTAGAGACAGTATTGTTACCATAAAGTTATGGTAGGTACTAGGTAGTATTCAATTGTTACCTAGTAGAAAAGTTTGAATCTTAAAAGGAATAAATAAATCATTTAATTAAAGTTTTATTAAATATCTTTTGAGCTTTTAGGGTCCGTTTGGTATCGATATTTAGATATCAAGATATTGATATCGGTTGATATATTGATATCAGGATATCGATATCGGGTGATATCGATATCCAGTGATACCTTCCTCAAAATCAATATATAGATATCAGATATCGGGGCTGATATCCGATATCTTATATCTAGATATCAATACCAAACGGGCCCTTCATAATTTTTAAATTGAACCTATAGATGTGATTTGCCAAACACTAACTAACATATCCTAATATCTCCTCCAGGTCAGTCAATTGGGCCGGCCCAAAGAACACCTTACGAAAGCTTTGACGATGTTAATTTATCTCGGGTACATAAAATCACAATTTAAATACACTATTTTCCACAAAATTACCCTTTAAATTAAATTTTTTAGGAAATCACTCTTTAAATATATTAAAAGTACATAAAATCACAATTTAGCCCCTTCATCATAAATATCCTAGGTAATATATTTGCAAAATTACCCTTTAAATTAAATTTTTTAGAAAATCACTCAAGGATAAAGCATTTTAAAATTTCCAAAAAAAATAAACTAGGATATTTATGATGAAGGGACTAAATACTAATTTTACACTTTTAATATCAAACTCAACGTAAAAAGTGAAGTAAATGGTCTTTTACAAATATCTAAATTTTAAAGAGTGGTTTCTTAAAATTTGGCATTTACCCTGTCCTTGAGAGCATGTTTATTGGTGAGCCCAAGGGCTCACCAATAATCCACATAGGCAAAAAAATAAAAGAAAAATAAAAGAAGAAGTGAGGTGGCCATGAGTCCGGGGAAATACAACCTTGAAGATTAGCCCGGGCTCATCGCAGGGAGGGCCACTGCAGCGCTGCCATGTGGTAGCGCTTGATTAATTTTTCTTTTAAATCGATTTTTCTCTATTTTTGTTAATGTAAAAAATTTAAAAAAATTTATTTTTGAATGTAATTTCTTTTTATCTACCCATAGACACCCATATTGCATATGTTTTTTTTAATAAAAAAAGTGAAGTTAAAAGCCCGGGAGTAGGCTCACTGATAATTTGCTGAAAAGGTAAAAAATTGGGTTGGACTCTTTAACTGATGTGACAGTTGAAAAAGTAAGTTAAGAGCCCAAAACGAGGCTCATTGATAAACATGCTCTGAATAATAAAAGCCGACATGAAACGCGTCGTTTGGAGGACATCTCTTATCCGCTAGCCAGGTGTACTCCATCAACCACCTGGATCATGACGTGGCACTTTTCCGCTCATACAAATTTGCCACGTATTTACTTTCCTTTTTTACCCGAATATTCCACACCACCCAAACTGAATAAACTCTGGCAACTGCTAATTTTCACGTTTTTTTCAAGCAATTTTATTTATTTATTTATTTTCCTATTTTTGAAAATATCACTGTGTTTCTATTTCCCCAGAGCGCCGGCGTCAGAGGGAAGAAGACCCCTTGAACGAATTGCGTCACGGAGGCTTGACGCTCTTCGTTCTCAGCTGCTTCAGTTCCATAGCCTCTCTCTCTCTCATCATTTTCGTATTTGAAGCTCCTGGATTTGTTCCGATCTTCAATCCTTTAATGGCCGCTAAATCCTCTTCCGGAAGCAACTCGATTTGTTCTTCCTGCTGGTCTCCGTCTTCAATTGTAGAAATCAATTCCTCGCTCTATCAATTCCAGATTGCTTTTGACCTTTTGCTGACGTTTCCAGCTCAGGATTGAAGAGTTTCCTCCGCAAATGGGGAAGCGTGAGCTCCTTCTTTCGTTTTCCATGGTTAATTGTTAGGGTTTTGTCTAATCAAAATTGTGCAATTTCATGTTTTTTATTTTTTATGTGGAATTTTTTGTAGGTAATTCGCAGCGTAAGAATGTAGGAATGTTTGATAGCGAAGATGCCGATAGTGTGAGCTCGTCGTCCACGTTGAGGTCTGATCGGATGCCGGTTGGAGGAACGGAGGAGGTTGAAAAGTACTCTCTGTTGGATCAAGCTATTGATGCTTTATATGAGAAGAGGTACATTCAAACCTCATGCTTTTTTTCTATCACAATTAACCGTTAATTTTATTTTTCCATCCAGTGTATGGCTAACTCTTTTGTCTTTCAATTGGATTGAATGAAGGGGTTCGACGAGGGAGAGGGCATTGGAACTGATCATTGAGGCGTTCAGTAGCAACTTCCAGTATGAATTTGTGGAGAATAAGTAATTCTCTCTTCTTTGTTTCATTTCCCCTTCGTTACTGCAAACTTTCTTATTTGCAGCAGCTGGAAAAAGTTGTACCACACATATTTTGAATTGTAATACCTGAATTAATTAGTAATCCTAGCTGCATTCAATGTTTGATATTCACATTGGCCCTGAAATGACTGATTTACTTAATCTTAAGCACTTGGAAGTATTTTTCAGACCAGAGAAGTTCCAAAATTTTTGTGATAAGCATGTGAGCATTATTCCTTGTTCATTGGAAGAAACTGAACTATTTAATGCAGGCTGAAATTAATGGCTTCTTCATTATTACGTTTTAATGTTAGATTGAAGACATTCATGTTTTATTATGTGCATGGCTATTGGTGTAATCCTTTCTATATCGGCTAAAAGTTTATTTAGTCTTGAATTGCTGGACTTTTTTTCGTAAATGGGAACTGCAGAGATTACTGGCTATTAAAGAAATACCCATTTCTGGCTTTCAATATCATATTTTCCAATTATGTATATCACCGATTCTTTTTGCAACTATGTAAATCTTAATGCAGGATATATATTTTTAACTTTTGCAACTATGTTAATCAGTATTTCACTTCTTTATTGCCAGGTTTGCTACAGTATTGAGTTTGTGTGTAAACTCCATCAAGCGTGGTTCTGCTAAAGAGGTGTTATTGGCATCTCGTGTGATCGGTAGGCATTGGTGTAAATAACTTGCAAACTGCTATTACCTTTTTCAGCCTGATATCTTATCTTAACTTCATTGTTGTAGGGCTGTTGGCTCTGACCTCTGGCAATGGAAATAATGCTCAAGAAATCCTACAAGAAGCAGTCACCCCAATATCTCAGGCTTTCAGGTCCCGGTCAGAATCTTTCAAGACTTCAGCGGTAGGATTGATTCAACACGCGAAGTCCTTCTAAACCCCTTCCTTTATCCCCATTTTAATTTTGGATTTCTAATTGCAGTTACTTGAGTGTTTGGCTGTCATTACTTTTGTCGGCGGAAGTAATCCAGAGGAAACAGGGAGGTCAATGCAAATAATGTGGGAAGTTGTTAACCCTAAACTGAGTAACAATGTATGTAAGACATTTAGTTAAGTTTGTTCTACTATTTGGAGGGTTGGGGTGGGAATTTGAATCTCATGTGGATCTTGCAAATTCTGATCCCATTGGATTATATTTGTTGATTCTACTGGTCATTTAGGTGTTGATAACATTCAGTTAAACTTTCAGCTAGTGGCAAGCAAACCCTCTCCAGCTGTCATAGCAGCTATGGTATCTGCGTGGGCATTCCTCCTTACGACTGTGGATAGGTGTAGTCTTGGACTGAAACAATGGCAAGAGTGAGTCAATGAATATCTTTCTACTTGTAACTACTTTCATATTTATGATACAGATGCTTTGAATCCTTCAATTGCTTTATATGAGTCCGTCAAATCCTTTGAACTACCCTCATGTTCTTTGAACCTTGTGCTTGTCATGAAACCCGAAGTACTGGTTCTTGTTGGTGTAGGTGGACGATATTGGTGTCTTCTGAATTCTGATCCTTTTTTTGTATGGACATACATAAGTGATATAGTTAGGAAGACGATTCCAACTTGGCCTACATGGCCATCTTTGGAAATCGACTGTCCCAACTCCCAAACTACTATTTTGGCTTTTATTTCCAATTTCCATAATTTGGAACATATATTTGCTATTTGTGCAGATCCATCACTTATTTATCCAGTCTTTTGGACAAGGATGATAGATCAATACGAATTGCAGCTGGTGAAGCATTGGCGCTAGTATTTGAGATTGGAGATTTTGAAAGATTTTCATCTGAAGGAAATGGCTCCGCAGATATTGTTAATACGGAATCTTGCAAGCCACGAGAGGGATATGCACATTTGCAAGGTCTAAAAGGAAAAGTTCTGAGTCAAGTTAAAGCTCTTGCTTCTGAAGCCGGTGGAAAAGGTTCGGCTAAGAAGGATCTTAACAGCCAGAAGAATTTGTTCCGTGACGTTCTGGAGTTTCTTGAGGTACTACTGATTCATCTACTCGTCTGTCCTTGAACTTTGCTTTCTTCCATTTCACTGAAGCCATTTATTTGGCTATTGTTCTCAGGTTGGCTACCCCCCCGAAACCTCAGTCAAGATTGGAGGAGAATCACTGACCACTTCGTCATGGTCACAGTTGATACAGGTCTCATCATCTCTCCATGCCTTGCTTCTAGTGGTGAATTCAAATTGTCTTAACACACTGATTACTAACACTGCTTTCTTTGTGTCATGACAGCTGAACTTTCTTAAGCATTTTCTCAGGGGCGGCTTTGTTAAGCACATGCAGGTTTCTACATACACGAGCATCTTGATATTGTTGCTGAATGCCTGTCCTTTTTGGGGCTACTAATGGGTTCTTCTATTCGATGCAGGAAAACGAATTCCTTCATGATGTGTTTGGATTCTCACCCAAAAGGAAGTTCAACATAAGTGAGGAGGAACATGCTTCAAATAAGCTTGCTGAAAAGGTTTGATTTTTACATCCTTGAATGATTGAGAATGACGAATGCCATATACTGAATGTGGAGCTTATGTACACCGCGCAGAGGTTGTTCAAGTCGCCAAATTCAGTCATGAGCAAGGCCCGGACTCAATACTTGAACAAACAGCGGATGTTACACCAGGTACATTTCGTCTTTTGTATGAATCCAAACTCATTGTTCTATTTGTTCATCTCTGCTGGAGGCAAGCCAACCAATTGCATCTGTTATCTTCTTGCCTTGTTTACAGGATCGGATGACTGGCCATTTTGCTGTTGGCTACGAAGAATAATGCACGAGAGAGATTTGCAATATTTATACAGTTCCCGAATACACGATTCTTTAAGCATATGTTTGTATGGTGTATTTGATTAGTTTTGTACCCAAAAGAAAGACTATAACACTGTTTGTATTTAAAGGACTGGAATTCTGATACCCAAAGGTCCCAATGGAGCCAATAGATGTGAAATTGTTCTGAAAAATAGCTTCGTTTGCTTGTCAATTTAATAAACTAGTTGAGCCAAACATAAAATAAATGAATCAGTAGTTGATTTTTAAAACCATACAGGTTGTCTCTGCATCACAACTAGTTTAAAATATATACATGAGTGACAGATTATTAGAAAATATTGAATAATGATGGTTTCTTTTGTGTCTTTTTAAATAAAAAAAACTTCATAAACTATTCCCAAAGCTTTTATGAAAATGTTTTCCATTTAAACTAGTTTAAGATAGTCAAGCAAATATTTTTTTTTCCTAAAATCAATAAAATATATAACTAATTTTTATCTTCTTTTTTAAAAAATAGCCTAAATGACCCTGCAAACACCAATCTAAGTTGTAATTGATTTGATTGTAATTGTACTTACATTATTTAATTAAATATTAAATAATCCTAATCCCAAATCAGCTGGAGTAGCTCAGTTGGTTAGAGCGTGTGGCTGTTAACCACAAGGTCGAAGGTTCGACCCCTTCCTCTAGCGGTTTCTCTTTTTATTTATTCCAACAAAAAAAATAAACATTTTCCATATAAACCTTGCTGATAAGGGCATGTTTGGTAGTGGATTGTTTTTAATCCCGTTGATGTTTGACGGAATGGGGATTATTATTGGGTAGGTAAGGGAAAAAGTCAATAATCTTCAACCTCAAAACATAGGATTGTCCGACAATCTCTTTAATCCCTAACTGACAATCCCCTCAATAATCTCATGTCAAAAACCACTCCACACAACCTTAATACACTGAGAAGCCCAGATTTGATGACAATGAAAAAGAAACTTATTACAAAACTCTCTTAAGTTCCCAAATGCACCAAAATAATAAACCAAACAACTTACAAACTCCCTTTCTGTTTTTGAGCTCAAATAGTGTATTTGTTCACAAAACATTCATTAGACAAAAGAAAAAAAATTCTAGTTCACTATAAAAGGGATATATATTGCCTCAGATTAAACTGCTAGTAGAAGAACAAAGATGAGTGTTCATCTGTCTTGATTTCGTATCTAAAAACCCGTAAACACGTTCATCTGCTTCCGCAGAGCTCGATCCTTCCTGTGATGGTTTGCGGCTCCCCCACTCCGGCCTCCTCTTCCCCTGCCCCTACCCCGTCCCCTACCCCTATTTCCGCCTTCTCCCGTCTCTGAAGCATCCTGTTGTTCACCTTCTTCCTGCTTACTAGCGTCCTCGAGCTTCCTAACCGCTCCAAGTGGAAGGTTTCCGCCACGACCAAGCCCATGGATCATTTCCCTTTGGGCCTCGTTTACCAGTGATGCTTCATTGTAGTTTGAAGCTGCGACAGATCCCTCTACCTTGTAGCTATAGTTTTTACCGTCCTTGACGTAGAACTGAGGTTTCTTCCGAGAACCCCATTTGGAGCTTGCACTTGGTGCTTGGCTCTCATTGTCCCTCGCGGAAGATGTGCCCGCCCTCACGCTGATTCTGTCTCCAAGAATTTCGTTTTCTTCTACTCCAGACTCAACGGTCATTCCCAAATCATCGAAAGAGTCATCGTACTCATCTTCATATTCGTATTGCGATGACAAGGCTGCGGTCTTCTCCATGTGCTTTTCATCCTTGCAATCAAGTGTCGTCAGATCGGGTTGATCAGCCCTAGACTTCCTAACAAATCTCCCAAGCGAGGCTGACGACGACGATGATGACTGAGGTGGCGCTGCAGATCTGTGATTCCTGTCCACAGCGACAGGTGCCGGATCTCTAGGTGGCAGAGTGGTGGATTCCACTAGCTTCCCTTTCCCTTTATCATTCCTCTCCGAAATCGTCTTCTTTGGTGGAACAACCTCCATTGAAGGATCTAAGCTCTTAAGATCGTCATGAAGAGTCCCCTCCAAAATTCTCTGGATTACCTCCTCAGGGTTATGGCTGTAAACTTCCAGGCAGGCAGATAAGAAGCCTCTTCCATAATCAGGAAAGAGGTCTCTTATTTGACTGATCTTCGATTCCATCATGATTGCATCTTCATTCACTTGTGAATCATCTTTTCTTCCGGAGGTGGGACCACTTGGCATTGCCTTCAAAACAGACATCATAGGGTGCCTCGTCAAGCCAGTCAAATAGAGATATTGCTCATCATCGATTAGAATCCATCCTGCAACAAATGAGAGTGAATAATCAACTAAATGTTATTCAAAACAATCTACGAAAGAGCAACTTGAATATACTTAGTTGTTGAACAAATTTTCTTTTTTCTTTCATCCCAGACAACTGAAAATTTAATTTCTAGGCAAAGCAAACTCACAATATTTTCAACCGACAGGAAAAAGCAGGCTTAACAAAGATTCCGACAAATTCCAATGCCAACATACTCGTTTCATATATGATAATTTTCCATAACCATTTTTAGGAAAAATAAATTAATTGTGGAAAGTAGAAAAACGTCAAGAAAGATAGTTAAATGTTTTCATTTTGAACAAGTAGAGAACTTACCAGTACTTCTCAAGACATCAATTTTGTCCATAACTTGGTAAGTTTTGTCCATATTTTGAAGATATGTACCCCTGTAATGGTTTCCAAGATCATACTGCGGAACTCCAGCTATTTCCTTGAATGTCTGAACCAATATATCAGCCCTTATGAGAGGGTCTTCCACAGTAGCCGGAAACATCTTCACACAACCAGGAGGAAGGTTGTCATTGAATACTTCATCACTCAAATAGCAAGCATCGATTAACTTCCAGCCAAAATCAACAAGACGCTTTGACAAGATTTTCACACATTTGGGAACCTCAGAAGACATAGAGGATGAAGTTGTATGAGACCCATTTTCTGTAGCTGCAAGTATAATTTGAAGACCTTGTTGCAACAACGGAAGCAACGAATCGTGCATCTTCGCTACGAAGTTGATTAATTCCTCATTTCCTTGACTGCAAAGACAAACAATCAGACCTCTCACTTCAGAATTTTCTTTTCCAGTCAACAAACCCACTTGTCATGTATCATCATTTAAATAAAAGAAGGCACTGTAATAAATTAACACTCTACTCTCTAGGTTCTCGAATTTTCAAGTGTTCCTGAAATAGAAAAGAAGACAATAGATAGCGAATTACCCAATTTCAACTGGAGAGGAAAGGAAGACAGCTGCAGGTTTATACGCAGTAAGAAAAGCAGCCATGGACATGATGGCATCGTTTACGAAATCCATCACCTAATTGTAAAACAGGTGTTAACAAGGCAGGTGACCCCAAAATAGGCGGAAGAGAAGCTTTCTCATGATGATCTTGTTCAATGCCATAACTATGAGATGTCAAACTGTATATTAAGCAAATTCTATGCAAATTTGTTGAGAGATATTCTTAACGGATTCCATGCTGCATCACAACAGAAGTACTATGAAATAGAAATAGTTATGAACAAACTGCTCAACAGAATAACCAAACTACACAAGACTAAAAACCAATAGCTCTTCAGGAGCCTAGAGACAAAGGACATAACTAAACCAAGTACTAACCTCCAAGCACTCAACACGTCTTTGGTTGGCCACATGCACTTCACAACTACCTGTGGAAACTATGGCCTGCATAAACCGAGGTACTCAAACTTCAAAATTTTAAATACGCACTGTAAATTCCTCATGTGGTCAGTGAAGGCTATCATACCTCTAAAGATGAGCTGCAGCGCTCGTACATAGTCGTCACAACACCAAGGAAATGTGACATCATGATACTGAAGTTGTTGTGAATCACTGGTTGAGCTTTTACAGAATTCATAACCTAGTGAATGAAAAGAAATCATCACATCACATGGTTAAATATGGGTTCAAATATCATAACAAAGGGTGGAAAGAGAATCCAGGAACAAGTGATTGGATTTGTTTAAAATATGTTAGTTGCTCTGCGGATGAGATGCTTGTTACAATGGGACGAATAGGGAAAAAAGAAGGAGAAAAACTCAAAGATTAAGAAAGCATCAGCCATCAGCATGTCAGAACCAAAACTTATGATCCAAATGGTAAATTTTACATTGGAAAAAAAAGATCTGCCGGCCCAAAAAGATATGGAAGTGACATTATAAGTTCAAATTATACAAATGCTCACCAAAATTCTTGCCAAATCCCCATTCTCATGACCATATATTGCACATATGTCTAGTAATTTGGGTAAGTCAAGCAGTCCTTTTTCCTGCAAAAGGACTGCACAAAGAATTAAAATAGGATATTAGTGAACAGAATATTAGAGCAGATAAAAGTTTACAATTTGAAAACAAGTTTCCAATGTTTACTTTTATGACTTCTTTATCTTTATACTTACTAAATTTAAATCAAAAGTTTTATCAGTCAGAATATCAGATACCAGTTGGTAAAACTATATGAATTAACATTACACTCCCTAGCAATGGGAATGCTTTGCTTCTTCAAAATGCCCTAAAAGACTGACAAATGAGAATCCATTCTCCACAGGAGAATATCAACTAATGAGAAGGCACACCTTCATGATCTCTAGAACTTAAGCTATCAGCTGCCCGAGCACCAGGATCTCTATGAGACGATCTACAAAACATATTTATACAGATACATCAAAGCACTGAAAAAAGAATATGATCCAAATGCTAAGTTCCATATTTTAAAAAAAACGTGGAACTGATCACCAAAACTTATGATCCAGATGCTAAATTCTATACGAAAAAAAATCTACACATGAAAAATGAATTTCCCTATGCACTGAAAAATTGAAACAACTTATACAGATGAAAGCTTACATGCGATACAAAACCATGAATACACGGCGACTCAATTCAAGATCACCAACAATAATCCCAGCAACAATCTCCTTTGCTCCATGATAAGGGAAATCATACCATCTGCTTCGATACTGCAGGTAGCTGTTGAGAAAATCATACAAGGACGAGTCCTTGGCCACTGCCCATAAAATTAAAATAGACATGTCATGACTCATGATCAATATGGTCAGATTGCTTTGACCCTAAACCCAAAAGCAACATATAACGTCCGCATTTGGGCAGGTTTTAGAGTTCATTTCACTCACTATACATGAAATCTAGTGCACAATTAGGCATAGGAAAAAACGAACTCGATATAATCTGATTCGATTGGATATGCTCATATAAAGAATTTCTGCTTTCCTTTGGTTCATTTTCTATGTTCAAGTATGCCTAATTCTAGACTCTCAACAGCCTTCAATTCAATTTTGGCGGAAAAACTAGTATCAAATACAAGATAGACAGCCCTGAAACATTAGGTAAACTGATTCAAAAGAAGGAAGAGTAAAATGGATTGAATTAATCGATGGAAAATTACCTTCTTTCCAGAAATCCCTAGGGTTCAACTTAAGCAACCGAGCCAATTCCCTATTGAGAAGATCAACCACTCCCTGCGATTCCATCGGATCCAATCCACCTTCCTCCGCACCCAATCCCGCCGCGACGGCTTCATCCTGCGGGAGGTAATTTACGAAACTGCCACTGCCCTGAGCCCTGTTCGAAACCCACTCGCCGTTGTCCGCCAATCGCACCCTGTTTCCGGAATCTCTCGGAGCCGGTGAATCGGCGCTCTTGGAGAGTGATTGGCGCAGCGAAGTGGAAAGGGTGGGATTGGAGCTGGGCTGTTGTTGTTGTTGCTGTTGCTGTTTGGGGGCGTAATTGGGGGTTCTCGGGACGAATTTCTTCTGGGTTTTGCTAGAACCCCTGCCGAATTCATGCCTGTGATTCGTGGGGCGGTTCGACATTTGGATTGCTCGAGCTTTGAAATTGCGATCGGAATCAGGAGGGCAAAGGGGATGAATCGGATGATCGATGAGTCGCTTCGGAGTGGCGAGCGGAGAGGGTTTTTTTTGCCTTATGGCTACGAGCCTCGCACTCTCGCCGAACCTTCTCTGTTTTGCATCTCCTCGGATTTAGTTATCCTTTTTTTCCTAACAAAAACAAAAGTTTTGAATTTTTGGACCAAGTTGTGTTTGCTTGGGCCTCAAGATGTGCAATTGTGGTAGTAAAAAAAGAAACAAGATGATGGATCAACTTTTGATCGAGGTGGTTGGTCGCCGATTTGACTCGTATTAGAGATTAATCTAGCTACCAATCACAAGTTGGTGTTGTGGTTATGGGGCTACATCCCACGCCTCGAGGTTCGAAGTTCGACCTTAATGGGCCTACAGTAACCCGATCCAGATGTAGAGTGGGCTATGCCCACTTGAACTGGAAAGGATCTAAAAAAAAAAAGAGATTAATCTTGCTATAATTTAGATGAAAATTTTGATAAAATTTTAGCCTTTGTAAATAGATTAAAAGAGTAAATTCTAGTTTGGCATGACAAATTATATAGAGTTTTGTAAAGTTATTTTTTCGAAAACTGCAAAAAGCTTTAACACAACTCTTTGAAAAACTCAAATAAACTCGTGTCAAATAGGCCCTTATTTGACGTAGGAATGATACGTTTATAATGTGTAGTGCTTCATTCCTTATAACACATGCTCGTTAGCCTAATTATAGCAAAAGTTTAAGATGTTGTATATATATATATATATATCCTTTTATAACACACTCTCTCAACGTAGTTGGGGAAATGGTACGTACAATTCGATTATCAGACCCCGCTTGTAACTGGACACTAGAATTGTTGTTATTGTATAATCGATGTAGAATGGACACTCTCGATCATACCAAACCACTCAACAACTCCTATATACGGAGTATTGTTTTTTTTAATTAGAAGGTAGATCTTGACCTTACAATTAATGGTGGATCATTTAAAAGGTCGGAAAGGTCTACCACTCCCCCATTAGAAGAATCTTTATTAGTATACATGTTTCTTTGGTCGAGAGTTTCGATTTGAAGATCGAACAAGTTACTCACTTCACATATTATTTTCTTAAACCGACATGTTTCTATCTTTTACTAAACTTCATATCTTCATACTATAAATCTCGAAAAAATTTCAAGATCCATCACTACTTATAATCTAAAAATAAAATAAATCTGACTGGAATCTATCAGCCCGATCGCAATTCTCTCGAAATTTCACATAGTTGTTCATACATGATTTGATCAAGTCAAGACGACAATAAAACCGATATATATACAATTCACTGTAAGTACAGCTATATATAATATATATGTATTAACCATGTATGAGCCTCTATCGTTTGGGATAATACACAATATATATATTCGATTGTATTCCCAATCAAAATCAATCTCACAATATTGTATTAGCTTGATCGATCGACCATAAGATCGTTGAAACCGTTAAAAAATTAATGAAATTAATCAAAATAAAGAAAAGCAATATATGTATATTTCTTTTCCAACTCTTAATTTCCTTATTCTTCTACACGTTACCATTCTGTTCATTTGTTCTGTTATTTTTGGGTCAATCGGAAACACTCTCTCGACTAGTTTCAAAAAAGAGTGCGTACATCTTGACTCTAAGACCTCGCTTAATCGCGGGATATACTGAGTTACGTACTGGTGTTGTATATATATGTCGACGATCATTGGAGGTGATACGGATAGAAGCTGTTGGAAAGACGACCAACATCAAATCCATTGTAAGCAAGGGGTGCATACATCCACATCTCGTCTGAGCTCAGTAGCTGCACATTAATTTTCAATTTAGCCTCTACTTAATCTCGATCAGCTTTTAATTAACTAACAACTAATCCGGAGTTTAAACTCATTTGATTGATTAACTTGAATTGAACTATATATAAATACCTTGATTTGCAGCTGCAAGAACTTAACGTAATGGATCGCCTCTTCGAGCATCGTACTAATGTCCACTTTCGTTCCGTTGGGCACTAGGGTTTGCAGAATCCTCAGCCTCTCATTGATCCTCTCTCTCCTTCTCTGCATTGATCAAATTACATAAATCAGAAAATATATTATAACAGTAAAGAAAGATTCGAGAATAAGGACAATATGAACACACAGATTTAATATGGTTGTTCATCGACAACGTGCATGTTGGCTAATCCTCGGCAGAAGAAGAACTAATTTTATTAGGAGACAAATAGGGTTTCAGTAAACTATTGAAACCCTAGCCCATACAAAACATCATTGAAAGTTGAAACCCTTGGACTCTTGTTCTAAACCTTTGGTGGTTACGTGTTAACGAACAGATTTAAGGCATATCAACGGAAAACATACACATTGAAAATGAGTCCGAATCATTACCCTTGCATAGAGGCTTTGGGGATCGGTGGCTCCTCCCCTGCTTGCCCTTTTCTTCCCGACGTTCACCCCTTGTTGAGACGCAATCGATTCATCATCCGAGATTTCGCAACTCGAACCCCCATTGGTTCCTTCTTCCGCACATAATCTACCCTTGTTCTTCTTTGCCTATAAACCAACCAGAAAGGACATTCATAATTTCATGATCATGAGAAATTATAAATCACAAAATATACACCATAAAAGCCGTGTACATATGATCTATTGTCTATACAGATAGATAGATTCTTACATTTTTGGAAGCACGTGATCTCTTCTTAGGCTGCACGTGAGCGTCTTCCTCCTCCATTTCAATCTCATCAATAAACTTCCTCTTCGCCGATGGCCGGTTGAGAACATCGGAACCTTCGAACTGGTCGCTTTTCGGCCCTTCGATTAAAGGGAAATGCCCATTGTCCAGGAGGAAATCAAAGGGTAAAGGCAAGGAAGAAACTTGATCATCATTGGTAAGTAGCTGCTGTGTCAATTGATTGAGAGAATTTACATAACCGGCGCTGAGATCACTCCCACTACTACTGCTGGATTGCGTCGACAAGTGGTTCGGAATCGGTGTCGTAATGACCTGTTGAGTGCAGAATGCAGGTGCACCCAGATCACTCAAGGATGTGATTGGGTTTGGATCGCCCATTAGGAGGCTAATTAGGGTTTCGTCTTGGGGGAGATGGTCACCTTCCAAGTGTGGATTGTGGCTGAATAAATCCTCGAAATCGATATCGGGATCGGAGGAGAAGGCTTTGTAAAGGGACTCCCATTCTCCATCAATGCAAGCTCCTCCCATGGCCTCCATTTTTATGTTTTGATTGTTGCTTTGAACAAGTATGTAGAAAGGAGGGAATGTTTTAATGAAACTTTGTTTGTTGTGTTGAAAGAAGATGAAATGAAGGATATTTATATTGTACAAATTAAAATAGCAGTACTTGGAGAATTGAATTTATTTATAATTTAATACATAATATACAACTTATATATAATATATATAATACTACCTCCGTTCATAAATATGTGTCGTTTGACTTTTTGACACGTTTTTTAAGGACCTAAAAATTATACTATAAAATATCAATTTTTTTAATTTTTTAATATAATATAAGGATTATTAAAAAATTGTTTAAAAAGTTAATATTTTATATAGTTTTTAGCTCATTAAAAAACGTGCTAAAAAGTCAAACGACATCTATTTCTGAACGGAGGTAGTATAATTAAGGGCATTTTAATTATAATGCACATAAAATTAAAAAAAATAAAATGACTTAAATTTTAAATAAAATATCTTGTAAATCGTGTGTACAAGTTTAATTGAAAAAAAATTCCTACCAAATAAAAATTAAGAAGTTTAACAGATAAATATTTTATACGTACCAAATAAAACATCGATTGACTCTAGAAAAACAATACTAACAAAATCTAAAATAATTTAATTTAGATTAATATTTTCCAAGGTATATGTTAGAAAAATGTATATTGATCATGCATTTGAATAATTAGATAGGCGTATCAAGATAATGGAGGATAAGGAGCATGCAAATAATTTAAAAAAATAAATCCATTCAAATAAATAATGGAAGATCGAAGTACGAGAGAACGTCGTGAACATTCTTTACCAAAAAGAGATATGATGATGAAAATAAAACCCATTATATTTTTTTTCTTTATCATTTTATGTCATATAAATGTTACTTATGTGTTATGTCTATTAATTGGGAATCATCGATGGTGAATTAGTCATTAATTTAACAGATTAATTAAATAATGCCGACATATCGAACGTCCAAATCAACTCTTGCCCTCTTCCCTACCAACATTTTTTTAAAAAGTATTATTGTATAATATACCACCTTTCAATACTTCATTATTATAAAAACAAAATTCTAAAATTAATATTTTATCATATTTTTTTTTAATCTTCTTCAAAACATGCTACCAGGTAAATATAATATAATATAAATTTTGTTGAAATGTCACGTTAGACAATAGTGATATTCAAGTCAAATATAATTATATGTATATATAAGTTGTTTGAGCTAAATATGCTTAATATAGTTAAGATTTTAGGAATAAATTTTGATGGCTTAGCTGACATACGAATTCTAATCACGAGTCTGATCGATTTGGACATTAATGTGATCGATCGATATTAAAGTAGTTTAGTCTAATAACCTGTCTTTCAATCCTAGACTCGAAAAGTGGTAAGTCGCGTACCTTAGCCAAGTATATATAGTTCGATAATATACTCCTCCTAGTAATTAGAAAAATTATAAGTATTAATTTTAAATTTAAACCATTAAATTTGAATCGAGTAATCTTATCATTTATTAATTAACTATGAGATCTCATTTAACCTTCTCCATTTGATATTTCAACCATTTTCATTAAATTTTGGGACATATTCTGTATAATTGAATTGAGTATCTTTCAGGTTGGGTTAAACTATTACCTTAATAAAATAGATACTGTAAATTTTTTTTTTAAAAAAAAATCAAATAAAATTTGAAAATAATAAATTAAATATTAAACCCATAAGATTAAATTTTAACGATAATAATGGCATAGATTAAAAAGCTTTACATTATCTCCATACTTTATTTAATAGAAAATCTTTTTCCAATAAACCTCTTAACCTAGCTATGCTCGTAGAACATATGTTAAATTATATAAATAATAACTTTACCGGATCTGTGGTCGATCGATAATATATATTGATGCAATTTGGGAGATCGATCGGCATTTGGTTTTTGACTTTTGCCAATAAATCTCCACCAATTTTTGATGTGTTGATATTGTTAATAAAGCTGGATCTATCTAGGATTTGGTAGTTGATATATTTGTCCTCTTAGTTTTCTTCAATTGGACGCATTTTTATATAAATCCAACAAATTAAATCGGATATCTTCTTATTTTTTATATAATAACTTCCTATCTTAAATGAGATTGTCCACTTATTTTAAAGAGGTACGCAGTTTTGAATTTGTACGTTAACCGACAAATTGATAACGTTGGCGCGCAACTGGCGAGAATATTGTTAACTCAGATTCTACTATTTTTTTTCCGCCTACATTTAGATTTTTTAAATTTAAATAATTTGTCATTTTTAATAATACTTTCTTAGGTTACATGTATTCAAATATAGGAAATCTTTTTCTAATATGATTTGTTTATCTTATACTCTTATGATATAGAATAGAAATACCATTTTTTTTTAATCCATTTGTATTTATAAAAAGTGATCATTTTATTTTTAAAACACCGTGCAAAAACTTGATTTAATCATTTTAATGTCGAATTTAAATTAAGTGCACCCAATTGGATATGTACTCACAACACTTTTTACTCTCGTTTTTTTTCCCATAGGTAAACACTTAAGTCATTACAATAAAAAATTAAGGTATTCAAACTCGTAATTTATTAATCACTTACCTATCATCCTTACCAACTAAACTGGTTAGGTTTCACTATTGCTCCGTTAATTAACATATTCTAGCTCACCAGCATTTGAATGGATGGCAACTCTTTTAATTATTACGTTTCGTTTTTCGTATAACAGTAGGAGAAACAAACAAGCAAATAATTACGGTTATGTGCTTGTTAATTGTTTTACGTTCCATACATCCTTTTATTTTTAAATAATTCGGATATTGCTTACCTTATACGGAGTAATTATTAATTAAGATTGAATGATACGGAGTATATTGGTAGATGATTTGACTGATTATTTGAATTGTTGTTTCTAAAAAAAGGCAAATTAATGTGGTGAATAAATAATCAATATTGAAATCAAGGATACATGCGCGCATGGTTAATTGAATTAGTAACTAATGATTATTTTTTTGTTTATGGTAATTGCATGTGCATATGCGATATTCTTTTGATTAAGAATATATGTACATGTTCTTAAATTAAAGTATATATATATACCACGAAATCATTAGTTACTAATTAATTTAATTACAAGGTTAATGAAACAATTAATTAGTAGTACAAACACAATTTATTTATTTATTTAATCAAAGGTAGCATCACTTAACATGAACTCCAAGCACTAATATAGTAATATACCAAAATATATATATATATATATATATATATATATGTATGTATGTATGTATACACGTATCCCGTATAATTTGTGTTTAAAAAAAATTGTGGAAGCTACATAAAATGTATTAATGTGTACATATCCTACCCATGAGAATATATTATGTGCGTGGTGCGCAACAATGTCAAAATAATAGATTAATCTTACTAGGCCACGCTTAAGGCAATATGGTAAGAATTTGCCAGTTGGGATTCATAATCGGGGTTTGCATATACGAGACAAGCTCCAATGGTATGATATATTTAAATGTTTAAATATATACATTTTGATACAAATTATGGTTTGATAATTATTTTAATAGTTCAAAATATATATATTTATACACATTGTGCAAATGTGTACACACTTAACCGGTTATAGTGCACATAAATTAATTAGTAAATATATGTATAAATTCTATTTTAAAATAAATTGACAATCGACTTATATAATAAATTTGTATTTTTCAAAACTTTCGATACGAGAATCTTTTAATGGCTAGCTGCAGCTAGCAATGATTGTGAATCAATTTGTTGAAACCCTAGGGTTGGGGATAATGAAAAAGTCGTGCATTAATTATGGAAGGGATCAAGTAGAAGATCGACACTGAAATATATGGAGATGAATATATGTCTCAAAATTATTTAAAGCATAAAATTAAATGGAGGCAAGCGCGCTAGTATAAATTATACTCCGTATAACGGTTTTCCAATTAAAAAAAATTATATAACGGTTTTTTAATGTATATTCCATGATAAAATTCCTATTATAAAAAAAAATATTTTTTAATTAAAATATTTTAGTCACATTTAAAATTAGATTTTTAGGATTTAGTAGAATTTTTTTTTTCAATTTAGATTGCTATAATGTGGTCTTATAACATCAAATTATATAAAGATTAAGGCATCCAAATATTCCCTTTTCGATAATCTGAACCCAGCCACGAACACAGATATACCATTGCCTCCCTCCCTGTTTTTTTAAGTATAGATTTAAAATAAAATAACTTGTTACCCCTAAATATAATTTTCCCATTAATTAATTTACCTATCCTATGAGAAAAATCAGAAAATTAAATGGGTCGAATTAGCTAATATATGTCGGTTGCCGTCCTAAACCGAGTAGTTATATAATTTCGTAGCCGGCGTTTTGTAATGCACGACGACTGGGTCTGTTCCATCAGGATTTTATCACCCAATTCAAGAGCTGTCAATTTAATCTCTACAATTGCATTTTAAATAAATAAATAAATAAATAATACAGCTTTATATACACTTATCAATTAAGCAACCAAATTCATCTTGAAAATAATGTCCTACGTACCGAAAATATGAATTATATTGTTTGACTATACTACTACGTTTTTTTTTCCCCAAAAACTAATACTACTGTACATCCAAGTCAAAGTTTCTCATCACGCACAGCCCTGAAAAACTTCAATTATTAATTAGTCTCGTTCTTAATTGATTACTGTCAATGTCGTGTACGGACACACGCTCGGTATTTTTGGCATAACGAGAGTTGCGTTAGTCCGATGGACATTTGAACACTCTTTAGAAAGCTAACTTCAAGAGCTACGACTTTACCGATGATGTTTTCAGAGAAATCCTCCTCGAAAATGGCAAAAAAAACCATTTTTCCTAGTTCTAAAATCTGGACAAATTTTGGACTTTTTCGAAAGGGGTAGTCTACGAAAAAATCTCAATATCATAAAAAAATGAAAATCCAAAATCCTTTGAACTAGGCAAGGTGTGATGCTATTCAAGCTATACGTGCACAAATCAACCACCCGGGATGTCCAAATAGCCCCGAAATTACAGTAATGTGCCTTACAACAGGAGTTACGGACACACACTCGGTATTTTTGGCATAACGAGAGTTGCGTTGTTCCGATCGAGGCATTTGAGCAGTCTTTAGAAAGCTAACTTCAAGAGCTACGGCTTTACTAAGGATGTTTTCTGAGAAATCCTCATTGAAAATGGCCAAAAAATCATTTACCTAGGTCTGAAATCTGGACAAATTTTGGACTTTTTCCAAAGGGGTAGTCCACGAAAAAAATCTCAAAATCATAAAAAATGAAAATCTAAAATCCTTTGCACTAGGAAAGGTGAGATGCTATTGAGGATATACGTGCACAAAACGACTACGCGGGATGTCCAAATAGCCCCGAAATGACAGTAATGTGCCTTACAACATGAGTTACAGACACACGCTCAGTATTTTTGGCATAACGAGAGTTACGTTGGTACGATCGGGGCATTTGAGCACTCTTTAGAGAGCTCACTTCAAGAGATACGACTTTACTAAGGATGTTTTCTGAGAAATCCTCCTCGAAAATGGCGAAAAAAAATCATTTTTCCTAGGTCTGAAATCTGGAAAAATTTTGGACTTTTTCCAAAGGGGGTAGTCCACGAAATAATCTCAAAATCATAAAAAATGAAAATCCAAAATTCTTTGCACTAGGCAAGGTGTGATCCTATTCAGGCTATACGTGCACAAAACGCCCACCTAGGATGTCCAAATAGCCCCAGAATTACAGTAATGTGCCTTACAAAAGGAGTTACGGACACACCCTCTGTATTTTTGGCATAACGAGAGTTGCGTTGGTCCGATCGGAGCACTCTTTAGAACGCTAACTTCAAGAGCTATGACTTTATTGCAGATGTTTTCTGAGAAATCCTCCTCGAAAATGGCCAAAAAAATAATTTTTCCCAGGTCTGAAATCTGGACAAATTTTGGACTTTTTCCAAAGGGGGTAGTCTACGAAAAAACTCAAAATCATAAAAAACGAAAATCCAAAATCCTTTTCACTAGGCAAGATGTGATGCTATTCAGGCTATACGCGCACAAAACGACCACCCGAGATGTCTAAATAGCCCCGGAATTACAGTAATGTGCCTATCAACAGGAGTTACGGACAAACGCTCGGTATTTTTGGCATAACGAGAGTTGCGGTTATCCGATCAGGGCATTTGAGCACACTTTAGAGAGCTAACTTCAAGAGCTACGACTTTACTACGGATGTTTTATGAGAAATCCTCCTCGAAAATGGACAAAAAAAATCATTTTCGCTAGGTCTGAAATCTGGACAAATTTTGGACTTTTTCCAAAGGGGGTAGTACACGAAAAAAATCTCAAAATCATAAAAAATGAAAATCCAAAATCCTTTGTACTAGGCAAGTTGTGATGCTATTTAGGCTATACATGCACAAAACGAACACCCGGGATGTCCAAATAGCCCCGAAATTACAGTAATGTGCCTTACAAAAGCAATTACGGACACACGCTCGGTATTTTTGGCATAACGAGAGTTGTGTTGGTCCGATCGAGGCATTTAAGCACTCTTTAGAGAGCTAACTTCAAGAGCTACGACTTTACTAAGTATGTTTTCTGAGATCTCCTCCTCGAAAATAGCCAAAAAAATCATTTTTTCTAGGTCTGAAATCTGGACAAATTTTGATCTTTTTCCAAAGGGGTAGCCCACGAAAAAATATCAAAATCATAAAAAATGAAAATCCAAAATCCTTTGCATTAGGGAAGGTGTTATGCTATTCAGGATATACGTATACAAAACACCCACTCGGGATGTCCAAATAGACCCCGGAATTACAGTAATGTGCCTTACAAAATGAGTTACGGACACACGCTCGGTATTTTTGGCATAACGAGAGTTGCGTTGGTCCGATCGGTGCATTTGAACACTCTTTAGAACGCTAACTTCAAGAGCTACGACTTTTCTGTGGATGTTTTTTGAGAAATCCTCTTCTAAAATGGCCAAAAAATCATTTTTCCTAGGTCTGAAATCTGGATAAATTTTGGACTTTTTCCAAAGGGGTAGTCCACAAAAAATCTAAAAATCATAAAAAATGAAAATCCAAAATCCAAAATCCTTTGCACTAGGCAAGGTGTGATGCTATTCAGGCTATGCGTGCACAAAACGCCCACCCGGGATTTCCAAATAGCCCCGGAATTACAGTAATGTGCCTTACAACAGGAGTTACGGACACACGCTCGATATTTTTGGCATAACGAGAGTTGCGTTGGTCCGATCGGGGCATTTGAGCACTCTTTAGAAATGTAACTTCATGAGCTACGACATTACTAAGGATGTTTTCTGAGAGAACCTCCTCAAAAATGAACAAAAAATTATTTTTCCTAGGTATGAAATCTGGACAAATTTTTGACTTTTTCCAAAGGGGGTAGTCCACGAAAAAATCTTTAAATCATAAAAAATGAAAATTCAAAATCCTTTGCACTAGGCAAGGTGTGACGCTATTCAGGCTATACGTGCACAAAACGCCCACCCGGGATGTCCAAATAGCCCCGGAATTATAGTAATGTGCCTTACAACAGGAGTTACGGAGACACGCTCGGTATTTTTGGCATAACGAGAGTTGCGTTGGTCCGATCGGGGCATTTGAGCACTCTATAGAAAGCTAACTTCAATAGCTACGACTTTACTAGGGATGTTTTATGAGAAATCCTCCCCGAAAATGGCAAAAAAAATAATTTTTTCTAGGTCTGAAATCTGGAAAAAGTTTGGACTTTTTCAAAAGGGGGTAGTCAACGAAAAAATCTCAAAATCATAAAAAATAAAAATCCAAAATTCTTTGCACTAGGTAAGGTGTGATGCTATTCAGGCTATACGTGCACAAAACGCCCACCCGGGATGTCCAAATAGCCCCGGAATTACATTAATTTGCCTTACAACAGGAGTTACGGACACACGCTCTGTATTTTTGGCATAACGAGAGTTGCATTTGTCCGATCGGGGCATTATAGCACTCTTTAGAAAGCTAACTTCAAGAGCTACGGCTTTACTGCGGATATTTTCTGAGAAATCCTCCTCTAAAATGGCCAAAAAATTATTTTTCCTAGGTCTGAAATTTGGACAAATTTTGGAGTTTTTCCAAAGGGGGTAGTCCACGAAAAAATCTTAAAATCATAAAAAATGAAAATCCAAAATAATTTGCACTAGGCAAGGTGTGATTCTATTCAGGCTGTACGTGCACAATATGCCCACCCGAAATATCCAAATAGCCCCGGAATTATAGTAATTTGCCTTACAATAGGAGTTACGGACACACGCTCTGTATTTTTGGCATAACAAGAGTTGCGTTGGTCCGATCGGGGCTTTTGAGCACTCTTTAGAAAGCTAACTTCAAGAGCTACGACTTTACTGAGGATGTTTTCTGAGAAATCCGCCTCGAAAATGGCCGAAAAAATCATTTTTCCTAGGTCTGAAATCTGGACAAATTTTGGACTTTTTCCAAAGGGGGTAGTCCACGAAAAAATCTCAAAATCATAAAAAATGAAAATCCAAAATTCCTTTGCACTAGGCAAGGTGTGATCCTATTCAGGCTATAAGTGCAATAAACGCCCACCCGGAATATCCAAATAGCCCCGGAATTACAGTAATGTGCCATACAAAAGAAGTTACGAACACACGCTCGATATTTTTGGCATAACGAGAGTTTCGTTGGTCTGATCGGGGCTTTTGAGCATTCTTTAGAAAGCTAACTTCAAGAGCTACCATTTTACTGCGGATGTTTTTATGAGAAATCCTCCTCGAAAATGGGCAAAAAAATCATTTTTTCTAGTTCTGAAATCTGGACAAATTTTGGACTATATCCAAAGGGGGGTAGTCCACGAAAAAATCTATAAATCATAAAAAACGAAAATCCAAAATCCTTTGCACTAGGAAAGGTGTGATCCTATTCAGGTTGTACGTGCAAAAAACGCCCACCCGAAATATCCAAATAGCTCCGGAATTACCGTAATGTGCCTTACAAAAGGAGTTACGGACACATGCTCGGTATTTTTGGCATAACGAGATTTGCGTTTGTCTAATCGGGGCTTTTAAGCACTGTTTAGAAAGCTAACTTGAAGAGCTACGACTTTACTGAGGATGTTTTATGGGAAATCCCCCTTGAAAATGGCCAAAAAATAATTTTTCCTAGGTCTGAAATCTGGACAAATTTTGGACTTGTTCCAAAGGGGGTAGTCCGCGAAAAAATCTCAAAATCATAAAAAATGAAAAATCCAAAATCCTTTTCACTAGGCAAGGTGTGATGCTATTCAGGCTATACGTGCACAAAACGCCCACCCGGGATGTCCAAATAGCCCCGGAATTTTAGTAATGTGCTTTACAACAGGAGTTACGGACACACGCTTGGTATTTTTGGCATAACGAGATTTGCGTTGGTCCGATCATGGGATTTGAGAACTCTTTAGAAAGCTAATTTCAAGAGCTACGAATTTACTATGAGTATTTTATGAGAAATCCGCCTGGAAAACGGCCAAAATAATCATTTTTCCTAGGTCTGAAATCTGGACAAATTTTGGACTTTTTCAGAAGGGGGTAGTCCACGAAAAAAATCTCAAAATCATAAAAAATGAAAATCCAAAATCCTTTGCACTAGGCAAGATGTGATGTTATTTAGGCTATACTTGCACAAAACGCCCACCCGGTATGACCAAATAGCCCCGGAATTCCAGTAACGTGCCTTACAACCGGAGTTACGGACACACGCTCGATATTTTTTGCATAACGAGAGTTGTGTTGGTCCGATCGGGGCATTTAAGGACTCTTTAAAAAGATAACTTCTAGAGCTACGACTTTACTATGGATGTTTTCTGAGAAATCGGCCTTGAAAATGACCAAAAAAAACATTTTTCCTAGGTCTGAAATCTGGACAAATTTTGGACTTTTTCCAAAGGGGGTAGTCCACGAAGTAATATCAAAATAATAAAAAATGAAAATCCAAAATTCCTTTTCACTAGGAAAGGTGTGATGCTATTCAGGCTATACGTGCACAAAATGCTAACCCGGGATGTCCAAATAGCCCCGGAATTACAGTAATGTGCCTTACAAAAAGAGTTACGGACACACACTCGGTATGTTTGGCATAACTAGAGTTGCGTTGTTCCGATCGGGGCATTTGAGCACTCTATAGAAAGGTAACTTCAAGAGCTATGACTTTACTAGGGATGTTTTCTGAGAAATCCTCCCCGAAAATGGCCAAAAAAATAATTTTTTCTATGTCTGAAATCTGGAAAAAGTTTGGACTTTTTCCAAAGGGGGTAGTCCACGAAAAAATCTCAAAATCATAAAAAATGAAAATCCAAAATCCTTTGCACTAGGCAAGGTGTGAAGCTATTCAGGCTATACGTGCACAAAACGCCCACCCGGAATGCCCAAATAGCCTCGGAATTACAATAATGTGCCTGACAGAAGGAGTTACGGACACACGCTCGGTATTTTTGGCATAAAGGGAGTTGCGTTGGTCCGATCGGGGCATTTGAGCACTCTTTAGAGAGATAATCTAAAGAGTGACGACTTTACTACGGATGTTTTATGAGAAATCCTCCTCAAAAATGGCCAAAAAAATCATTTTTCCTAGGTCAGAAATCTTGACAAATTTTGGACTATTTCCAAAGGGATAGTCCACAAAAAATCTAAAAATCATAAAAAATAAAAATCCAAAATCTTTTGCACTAGGCAAGGTGTGATGCTATTTAGGCTATACGTGCACAAAACGCCCACCCGGGATGTCCAAATAGCCCCGGAATTACAGTAATGTGTCTTACAAAAGAAGTTACGGACAAACGCTCGGTATTTTTGGAATAGCTAGAGTAGCGTTTGTCGGATCGGGGCATTTGACCACTCTTTAGAAAGATAACGTCAAGAGCTACGACATTACTAAGGATGTTTTCTGAGAGAACCACTTCAAAAATGAACAAAAAAATCATTTTTCCTTGGTATGAAATCCCGACAAATTTGGGACTTTTTCCAAAGGGGGTAGTCCACGAAAAAATCTTTAAATCATAAAAAATAAAAATCCAAAATCATTTGCACTAGGAAAGGTGTGATGCTATTCAGGCTATAAGTTCACAAAACGCCCACCCGGGATGTCCAAATAGCCTCAAAATTACAGTAATGTGCCTCACGACAGGAGTTAAGGACACACGCTCGGTATTTTCGGCATAACGATAGTTGCGTTGGTCCGATTAGGGCTTTTGAGCACTTTTTAGAAAGGTAAATTCAAGAGCTCCAACATTACTTAAAGATATTTTCTGAGAAATCCACCTTGAAAATGGCCAAAAAAATCATTTTTCCTAGGTCTGAAATCTGGACAAAATTTGGACTTTTTCCAAAGGGGGTAGTCCACGAAAAAATCTCAAAATAATAAAAAATGAATATCGAAAAGACTTTGCACTAGGCAAGGTGTGATGCTATTCAGGCTATACGTGCACAAAACGCCCACCCGGGATGTCTAAATAGCCCCGGAATTACAGTAATGTGCCTCACAAAATGAGTTACGGAAACACGCTCGGTATTTTTGGCATAACGAGAGTTGCGTTGGTCCGATCGGGGCATTTGAGCACTCTTTAGAAAAAGCTAACTTCAAGAGCTATGACTTTACTAAGGATGTTTTCTCAGAAGTCCTCCCAGAAAATGGCCAAAATAATCATTTTTCCTAGGTCTGAAATCTGGACAAATTTTGGACTTTTTCCAAAGGGGGTAGTCCAAGAAAAAATCTCAAAATCATAAAAAATGAAAATCCAAATTCCTTTGCACTAGGCAAGGTGTGATGCTATCCAGGCTATACGTGCATAAAACGCCCACCCAGGATGTCCAATAGCCCCGGAATTACAGTAATGTACCTTACAACAGGAGTTACGGACACACGCTCGGTATTTTTGGCATAACGAGAGTAGCGTTGGTCCGATCGGGGCATTTGAGCACTCTTTAGAAAGATAACGTCAAGAGCTACGTCATTGGTGGGACTTTTGTGCACGTATAGCCTTAATAGCATAACACCTTGCCTAGTGCAAAGGATTTTGGATTCTCATTTTTTATGATTTTGAGATTTTTTCATGGACTACCCTCTTTGGAAGAAGTCCAAAATTTGTCCAAATTTCAGACCTCGGAAAAATGATTTTTTTCGCCATTTTTGAGGCAGATTTCTCAGAAAACATCTTTAGTAAAGTCATAGCTCTTGACATTAGCATTCTAAAGAGTGTTCAAATGCCCCGATCGGGCCAACGCAACTCTCGTTATGCCAAAAATACCGAGCGTATGTTCGTAACGACTGTTGTAAGGCACATTACTCTAATTTCGGAGCTATTTAGACAATCCGGGTGGGCGTTTTATGCACATATAGCCTAAATAGCATCACAACTTGCGTAGTGCAAAGGAATTATTGATTTTCATTTTTTACGATTTTGAGATTTTTTCATGGACTACCCCCTTTGGAAAAAGGCCAAAATTTATCCAGATTTCAGACCTAGGAAAAATGATTATTTTGGCCATTTTGGAGGTGGACTTGTCAGAAAACATCCTTAGTAAAGTCGAAGCTCTTGACATTAGCATTCTAAAGAGTGTTCAAATTCCCCGATCGGACCAACGCAACTATCGTTATGCCAAAAATACCGAGCGTGTGTCCGTAACTCCTGTTGTAAGGTACATTAATGTAATTCCGGGGCTATTGGATTTCCCGGGTGGGCGTTTTATGCACGTATAGCCTGAATAGCATCACACCATGCCTAGTGCAAAGGAATTTTGGATTTTCATTTTTTACGATTTTGAGATTTTTTCTTGGACTACCCCTTTTGGAAAAAGTCCAAAATTTGTCCAGATTTCATACCTAGGAAAAATGATTATTTTGGCCATATTCTAGGAGGACTTCTCATAAAACAATCTTAGTAAAGTCGTAGCTCTTGAAGTTAGATTTCTAAAGAGTGCTCAAATGCCCCGATCGGACCAACGCAACTCTCGTTATGCCAAAAATACCGAGCGTGTTTCCATAACTCCTATTGTAAGGAACAATACTGTAATTCCGGGGCTATTTGGACATCACGGGTGGGCGTTTTGTGAACTTATAGCCTGAATAGCATTACACCTTTCCTAGTGTAAAGGATTTTGGATTTTTATTTTTTATGATTTAGAGATTGTTTCGTTGACTACCCCTTTTGGAAAGAGTCCAAAATTTGTCCAGATTTCATACCTAGGAAAAATGTTTTTTTTTTGTTCATTTTTGAGGAGGTTCTCTCAGAAAACATCTTAATTGGCGCGCTTCTTTATTTATTTCTGCATTTACTTATCCGCATGCTTATCTGTTTAAATTCCGTTTTGCATTACGCATTTCATCTTAGGAATAGGATGCTTATTATATACCTCTCAGAGTGTCTACACACGCGCAGGAGTGACCCGATGATTGACCCAGATCCCCTTTTTTTTCGATTCAGGTAACCGTTAGCCGATATCTTTGCTCATATGGATGCTTGGCGGGTTCAGACTTTTGGCGTTAGATCGAGAACTTGAGAGACCACTAAACTTTCTCTCTTTTAAAATCTTTTGCATCATTTAGACCCGACTCAGTCGTGGCACTCATTTGGATTGTATTTTGATTTAAACCTTGCTTTTTTTTATTGCGAAAACTTGCGACTCGTACTCGGGTTGTAAGATCTAGTTGGAAAGTAACATTCCCTTCTTAAACGTAACTCGGATAATTAGGTTTTCTTTCCTAGGACCAAGGGAGGGCAAATAGGGGAAAGAAGATCCTTATTTTCTGGGCCGTTACACTATACGTGCACAAAACGACTACTCGGGATGTCCAAATAGCCCTGAAATTACAAGAATGTGCCTTACAATAGGAGTTACGGACACACACTCGGTATTTTTGGCATAACGATAGTTGCGTTGGTCCGATCGGAGCATTTGAGCACTCTGTATAAAGATAACTTCAAGAGTTACGACTTTACTGTGGATGTTTTCTGAGAAATCCTCTTCGAAAATGGCCAAAAAAATCATTTTTCCTAGGTCTGAAATCTGGACAAATTTTGGACTTTTTCCAAAGGGGGTAGTCCACGAAAAAATCTCAAAATCATAAAAAATGAAAATCCAATATCCTTTGCACTAGGAAAGGTGTGATGCTATTCAGGCTATACGTGCACAAAACGACCACCCGGGATGTCCAATAGCCATGACATTAGAGTTATGTGCCTTACAATAGAAGTTACGGACACACACTCAGTATTTTTAGCATAACGATAGTTGCGTTGGTCCGATCGAGGCATTTGAGCACTCTCTAGAAAGCTAACTTCAACAGTTACGACTTTACCGTGGATGTTTTCTGAGAAATCCTCTTCGAAAATGGCCAAAAAAATCATTTTTCCTAGGTCTGAAATCTTGACAAATTTTGGATTTTTTCCAAAGGGGGTAGTCCATCAAAAAATCTCAAAATCATAAAAAATGAAAATCCAATATCTATTGCACTAGGCAAGGTGTGATACTATTCAGGCTAAAAGTGCACAAAACGACCACCCGGGATGTCAAAATAGCCCCGAAATTACAGTAATGTGACTTACAACAGGAGTTGTGGACACTCGCTCGGTATTTTTTGCATAACGAGAGTTGCGTTGGTCCGATCGGAGCATTTGAGCACTCTCTAGAAAGCTAACTTCAAGAGCTAAGACTTACTCGGGATGTTTTTTGAGAAATCCTCTTCAAAAATGGATAAAAAAAATCATTTTTCCTAGGTCTGAAATCTGGACAAATTTTGGACTTTTTCCAAAGGGGGTAGTACACGAAAAAATCTCAAAATCATAAAAAATGAAAATCCAATATCCTTTGCACTAGGGAAGGTGTGATGCTATTCAGGCTATACGTGCACAAAACGAACACCCGTGATATCCAAATAGCCCCGAAATTAAAACAATGTGCCTTACAACAGGAGTTACGGACACACACTCGGTATTTTTGGCATAACGATAGTTGCGTTGGTCCGATCGGGGGATTTGAGCACTCTCTAGAAAGCTAACTTCCAGAGGTACGACATTACTGTGGATGTTTTCTGAGAAATCCTCCTTGAAAATGGCCAAAGAAATCATTTTTCCTAGGTCTGAAATCTGGACAAATTTTGAACTTTTTCCAAAGTGGGTAGTCCATGAAAAAATCTCAAAATCATAAAAAATTAAAATCCAATATCCTTTGCACTAGGCAAGGTGTGAAGTTATTCAGGCTATACGTGCACAAAACGACCACCCGGGATGTCCAATGAACCCCGAAATTACAGTAATGTGCCTTACAACAGGAGTTACGGACACACTCTCGGTATTTTTGGCATAATGAGAGTTGCGTTGGTCCAATCGAGGCATTTGAGCACTCTCTAGAAAGCTAACTTCAAGAGCTACGACTTTACTGTGGATGTTTTCTGAGAAATCTTCCTCGGAAATGGCCAAAAAAATCATTTTTCCTAGGTCTGAATTCTGGACAAATTTTGGACTTTTTCCAAAGAGGGTAGTCCACGAAAAAATCTCAAAATCATAAAAAATGAAAATCCAATATCCTTTTCACTAGGCAAGGTGTGATGCTATTCAGGCTATACGTGCACAAAACGACCACCCAGGATGTCCAAATAGCCCCGAAATTACAGTAATGTGCCTTACAACAGTAGTTGCGGACACACGCTCGGTGTTTTTGGCATAACGAGAGTTGCGTTGGTCCGATCGGGGCATTTGAGCACTCTCTAGAAATCTAACTACAAGAGCTATGACTTTACTGTGGATGTTTTCTGAGGAATCCTCTATGAAAATGGACAAAAAGATCATTTTTCCTAGGTTTGAAATCTGGACAAATTTTGGACTTTTTCCAAAGGGGGTAGTCCATGAAAGAATCACAAAATCATAAAAAATAAAAATCCAATATCCTTTGCACTATGCAAGGTGTGATGCTATTCAGGCTATACGTGCACAAAACGACCACCCGGGATGTCCAAATAGCCCCGAAATCACAGTAATGTGCCTTACAACAGTAGTTGCGGACACACGCTCGGTATTTTTGGCATAACGAGAGTTAGGTTGGTCCAATCGAGGCATTTGAGCACACTCTGGAAAGCTAACTTCAAGAGCTACGACTATACTTTGGATGTTTTTCTGAGAAATCCTCTTCAAAAATGGCTAAAAAAAATCATTTTTCCTAGGTCTGAATTTGGACAAATTTTGGACTTTTTCCAAAGGGGGTAGTCCACGAAAAAATCTCAAAATCATAAAAAATGAAAATCCAATATCCTTTGCACTAGGCAAGGTGTGATGATATTCAGGCTATACATGCACAAAACGACCACCCGGGATGTCCAAATAGCCACGAAATTACAGTAATGTGCCTTACAACAAGAGTTACGGACACACACTCGGTATTTTTGGCATAATGATAATTGCGTTGGTCCGATCTGGGCATTTGAGCACTCTCTAGAAAGCTAACTTCAAGAGCTACGACTTTACTGTGGATATTTTCTTAGGAATCCTCTTCGAATGTAGCCAAAAAAATCATTTTTCCTAGGTTTGAAATCTTGACAAATTTTTGACTTTTTCCAAAGGGGGTATTCCATGAAAAAATCTCAAAATCATAAAAAATAAAAATCCAAAATTCTTTTCACTAGGCAAGGTGTGATGCTATTCAGGCTATACGTGTACAAAACGACCACCCGGGATGTCCAAATAGCCCCGAAATCACAGTAATGTGCCTTACAACAGTAGTTGCGGACACACGCTCGGTATTTTTAGCATAATGAGAAATGCGTTGGTCCAATCGGGGCATTTGAGCACTCTCTAGAAAGCTAACTTCAAGAGCTACGACTATACTGTGGATGTTTTCTGAGAAATCACCTTCGAAAATGTCCAAAAAAAATCATTTTTCCTAGGTTTGAAATCTGGACAAATTTAGGACTTTTTCCAAAGGGGGTTGTCCACGAAAAAATCTCAAAATCATAAAAAATGAAAATCCAATATCCATTTCACTAGGCAAGGTGTGATGCTATTCAGGATATACATGCACAAAACGACCACCCGGGATGTCCAAATAGCCACGAAATTACAGTAATGTGCCTTACAATAGTTGTTAAAGACATACGCTCGGTAATTTTGGCATAACGAGAGTGTGTTGGTCCGATTGGAGCATTTGAGCACTCTCTAGAAAGATAACTTCAAGAGCTACGACTTTACTGTGGATGTTTTCATAGAAATCATCTTCGAAAATGGCCAAAAAAATCATTTTTCCTAGGTCTCAAATCTGGACAAATTTAGGACTTTTTCCAAAGAGGGTAGTCCACGAAAAAATCTCAAAATCATAAAAAATGAAAAATCCAATATGCTTTTCACTAGGCAAGGTGTGATGCTATTCAGAATATACATGCACAAAACGACCACCCGGGATGTCCAAATAGCCACGAAATTACAGTACTATGTCTTACAACAGGAGTTACGGACACACGCTCAGTATTTTTGGCATAACGAGAGTTGCGTTGTTCCGATCGGGGCATTTGAGCACTCTCTAGAAATCTAACTTCAAGAGCTACGACTTTACTGTGGATGTTTTATGAGGAATCCTCTTTGAAAATTGCCAATAAAATCATTTTTCCTAGGTCTGAAATGTGGACAAATTTTGGACTTTTTCCAAAGGGGGTAGTCCACGATAAAATCTCAAAATCATAAAAAATGAAAATTCAATATCCTTTGCACTAGTCAAGGTGTGATGCTATTCAGGCTATACATGCACAAAACGACCACTCGGGATGTCCAAATAGCCCCGAAATTACAGTAATGTTCCTTACAACAGTAGTTGCGGACACACGCTCGGTATTTTTGGCATAACGAGAGTTTCATTGGTCCAATCGAGGCATTTGAGCACACTCTAGAAAGCTAACTTCAAGAGCTACGACTATACTGTGGATGTTTTTCTGAGAAATCCTCTTCAAAAATGGCTAAATAATTTTTCCTAGGTCTGAATTCTGGACAAACTTTGGACTTTTTCCAAAGGGGGTAGTCCACGAAAAAATCTCAAAATCATAAAAAATGTAAATCCAATATCCTTTGCACTAGGCAAGGTGTGATGCTATTAAGGCTATACATGCACAAAACGACCACCCGGGATGTCCAAATAGCCACGAAATTACAGTAATGTACCTTACAACAGGAGTTACGGACACACACTCGGTATTTTTTGCATAATGATAGTTGCGTTGGCCCGATCTGGGCATTTGAGCACTCTCTAGAAAGCTAACTTCAAGAGTTACGACTTTACTGTGGATGTTTTCTGAGAAATCATCTTCGAAAATGGCCAAAAAAATCATTTTTCCTAGGTCTGAATTCTGGACAAATTTTGGACTTTTTCCAAAGAGGGTAGCCCACGAAAACATCTCAAAATCATTAAAAATGAAAATCCAATATCCTTTGCACTAGGCAAGGTGTGATGCTATTCAGGCTATACGTGCACAAAACGACCACCCAGGATGTCCAAATAGCCCCGAAATTACAGTAATGTGCCTTACAACAGTAGTTGCGGACACACGCTCGGTGTTTTTGGCATAACGAGAGTTGCGTTGGTCCGATCGGGGCATTTGAGCACTCTCTAGAAATCTAACTTCAAGAGCTATGACTTTACTGTGGATGTTTTCTGAGGAATCCTCTATGAAAATGGACAAAAAGATCATTTTTCCTAGGTTTGAAATATGGACAAATTTTGGACTTTTTCCAAAGGGGGTAGTCCATGAAAGAATCACAAAATCATAAAAAATAAAAATCCAATATCCTTTGCACTATGCAAGGTGTGATGCTATTCAGGCTATACGTGCACAAAACGACCACCCGGGATGTCCAAATAGCCCCGAAATTACAGTAATGTGCCTTACAACAGTAGTTGCGGACACACGCTAGGTATTTTTGGCATAACGAGAGTTAGGTTGGTCCAATCGGGGCATTTGAGCACACTCTGGAAAGCTAACTTCAAGAGCTACGACTATACTTTGGATGTTTTTCTGAGAAATCCTCTTCAAAAATGGCTAAAAAAATCATTTTTCCTAGGTCTGAATTCTGGACAAATTTTGGACTTTTTCCAAAGGGGGTAGTCCACGAAAAAATCTCAAAATCATAAAAAATGAAAATCCAATATCCTTTGCACTAGGCAAGGTGTGATGCTATTCAGGCTATACATGCACAAAACGACCACCCGGGATGTCCAAATAGCCACGAAATTACAGTAATGTGCCTTACAACAGGAGTTACGGACACACACTCGGTATTTTTGGCATAATGATAATTGCGTTGGTCCGATCTGGGCATTTGAGCACTCTCCAGAAAGCTAAATTCAAGAGTTACGACTTTACTGTAGATATTTTCTTAGGAATCCTCTTCGAAAGTAGCCAAAAAAATCATTTTTCCTAGGTTTGAAATCTTGACAAATTTTTGACTTTTTCCAAAGAGGGTAGTCCACGAAAAAATCTCAAAATCATAAAAAATAAAAATCCAAAATTCTTTGCACTAGGCAAGGTGTGATGCTATTCAGGCTATACGTGTACAAAACGACCACCCGGGATGTCCAAATAGCCCCGAAATCACAGTAATGTGCCTTACAACAGTAGTTGCGGACACACGCTCGGTATTTTTATCATAATGAGAAATGCGTTGGTCCAATCGGGGCATTTGAGGACTCTCTAGAAAGCTAACTTCAAGAGCTACGACTATACTGTGGATGTTTTTTGAGAAATCACCTTCGAAAATGTCCAAAAAAATCATTTTTCCTAGGTTTGAAATCTGGACAAATTTAGGACTTTTTCCAATGGGGGTTGTCCACGAAAAAATCTCAAAATCATAAAAAATGAAAATCTAATATCCATTTCACTAGGCAAGGTGTGATGCTATTCAGGATATACATGCACAAAACGACCACCCGGGATGTCCAAATAGCCACGAAATTACAGTAATGTGCCTTACAATAGTTGTTACGGACATACGCTCGGTAATTTTGGCATAACGAGAGTTGTGTTGGTCCGATTGGAACATTTGAGCTCTCTCTAGAAAGCTAACTTCAAGAGCTACGACTTTACTGTGGATGTTTTCATAGAAATCATCTTCAAAAATGGCCAAAAAAATCATTTTTCCTAGGTCTCAAATCTGGACAAATTTAGGACTTTTTCCAAAGGGGGTTGTCCACGAAAAAATCTCAAAATCATAAAAAATGAAAAATCCAATATCCTTTTCACTAGGCAAGGTGTGATCCTATTCAGAATATACATGCACAAAACGACCACCCGGGATGTCCAAATAGCCACGAAATTACAGTACTATGTCTTACAACAGGAGTTACGGACACACGCTCAGTATTTTTGGCATGACGAGAGTTGCGTTGTTCCGATCGGGGCATTTGAGCACTCTCTAGAAATCTAACTTCAAGAGCTACAACTTTACTGTGGATGTTTTATGAGGAATCCTCTTTGAAAATGGCCAATAAAATCATTTTTCCTAGGTCTGAAATGTGGACAAATTTTGGACTTTTTCCAAAGGGGGTAGTCCATGATAAAATCTCAAAATCATAAAAAATGAAAATTCAATATCCTTTGCACTAGTCAAGGTGTGATGCTATTCAGGCTATACGTGCACAAAACGATCACCCGGGATGTCCAAATAGCCCCGAAATTACAGTAATGTTCCTTACAACAGTAGTTGCGGACACACGCTCGGTATTTTTGGCATAACGAGAGTTGCATTGGTCCAATCGAGGCATTTGAGCACACTCTAGAAAGCTAACTTCAAGAGCTACGACTATACTGTGGATGTTTTTCTGAGAAATCCTCTTCAAAAATGGCTAAATCATTTTTCTTAGGTCTGAATTCTGGACAAACTTTGGACTTTTTCCAAAGGGGGTAGTCCACGAAAAAATCTCAAAATCATAAAAAATGTAAATCCAATATCCTTTGCACTAGGCAAGGTGTGATGCTATTCAGGCTATACATGCACAAAACGACCACCCGGGATGTCCAAATAGCCACGAAATTACAGTAATGTGCCTTACAACAGGAGTTACGGACACACACTCGGTATTTTTTGCATAATGATAGTTGCGTTGGTCTGATCTGGGCATTTGAGCACTCTCTAGAAAGCTAACTTCAAGTGTTACGACTTTACTGTGGATATTTTCTTAGGAATCCTCTTCAAAAGTAGCCAAAAAAATTATTTTTCCTAGGACTGAAATCTGGACATATTTTGGACTTTTTCCAAAGGGGGTAGTCCACGAAAAAATCTCAAAATCATAAAAAATGAAAATCCAAAATCCTTTGCACTAGGCAACGTGTGATGCTATTCAGGCTATACGTGCATAAAACGACCACCCGGGATGTCCAAATAGGCCCGAAATCACAGTAATGTGCCTTACAACAGTAGTTGCGGACACACGCTCGGTATTTTTGGCATAATGAGAGTTGCGTTGGTCCAATCGGGGCATTGGAGCACTCTCTAGAAAGCTAACTTCAAGAGCTACGACTATAATGTGGATGTTTTCTGAGAAATCATCTTTGAAAATGGCCAAAAAATCATTTTTACTAGGTATGAATCTGGACAAATTTAGGACTTTTTCCAAAGAGGGTTGTCCACGAAAAAATCTCAAAATCATAAAAAAAAAATGAAAATCCAATATCATTTTCACTAGGCAAGGTGTGATACTATTCAGGATATACATGCACAGAACGACCACCCGAGATGTCCAAATAGCCACGAAATTACAGTACTATGTCTTACAACAGGAGTTACGGACACAGTCTCAGTATTTTTGGCATAACGAGAGTTGCGTTGTTCCGATCGGGTCATTTGAGCACTCTCTAGAAAGCTAACTTCAAGAGCTACGACTTTACTGTGGATGTTTTCTGAGAAATCCTCCTCGAAAATGGCCAAAAAAATCATTTTTCCTAGGTCTGAATCTAGACAAATTTTGGATTTTTTCCAAAGGGGGTAGTCCATGAAAAAATTTAAAGATCATAAAAAATGAAAATGCAAAATCTTTTGCACTAGGCAAGGTGTGATGTTATTCAGGCTATACGTGCACAAAACGACCACACGGAATGTCCAAATAGCCTCGAAATAAAAGTAATGTGCCTTACAACAGGAGTTATGGACAGACACTCTGTATTTTTGGCATAAAGATAGTTGCGTTGGTCCGATAGGGGGATTTGAGAACTCTCTAGAAAGCTAAATTTAAGTGGTACGACTTTACTATGGATTTTTTTTCTGAGAAATCCTCTTCAAAAAGAGCAAAAAATATCATTTTTCCTAGGTCTGAAATCTAGACAAATTTTGGACTTTTTCCAAAAGGGGTAGTCCAAGAAAAAATCTCAAAATCATAAAAAATGAATATTCAATATCCTTTGCACTAGGCAAGGTGTGATGCTATTCAGGCTATACGTGCACAAAATGACCACCCGGGATGTCCAAATTGCCCCGAAATTACAGTAATGTGCCTTACAACATTAGTTGCGGACACACGTTTGGTGTTGTTGGCATAACGAGAGTTACATTGGTCCGATCGGGGCATTTGAGCACTCTCTAGAAAGATAACTTCAAGAGCTACGACTTTAATGTAGATGTTTTCTGAGGAATCCTCTTCGAAAATAGCCAAAAAAATTATTTTTCCTAAGTCTGAAATCTGGACAAATTTTGGACTTTTTCCAAAGGGGTAGTCCACGATAAAATCTCAAAATCATAAAAAATGAAAATCCAAAATCCTTTGCACTAGGCAAGATGTGATGCTATTCAGGCTATATGTGCACAAAACGACCACCCGTGATGTCCAAATAGCCCCGAAATTACAGTAATGTGCCTTACAACAGTAATTGCGGACAAACGCTCGGTATTTTTGGCATAATGAGAGTTGCGTTGGTCCAATCGGGGCATTTGCGCACTCTCTAGAAAGCTAATTTCAGGAGCTACGACTTTACTGTGGATGTTTTCTGAGGAATCCTCTTCGAAAATAGCCAAAAAAAATCATTTTTCCTAGGTCTGAAATCTGGATAAATTTTGGACTTTTTCCAAAGGGGTAGTCCACGAAAAAATCTCAAAATCATAAAACATGAAAATCCAAAATCATTTGCACTACGCAAGGTGTGATGCTATTCGGGCTATACGTGCACAAAACGACCACCCGGGATGTCCAAATAGCCCCGAAATTACAGTAATGTGCCTTACAACAGTAGTTGCGGACACACGCACAATATTTTTGGCATAACGAGAGTTGCGTTGGTCCGATCGGGGCATTTGAGCACTCTCTAGAAAGCTAACTTCAAGAGCTACGACTTTACATTGGATGTTTTCTGAGGAATCCTCTTCTAAAATAGCCAAAAAAAAATAATTTTCCTAGGTTTGAAATCTGGACAAATTTAGGACTTTTTCCAAAGGGGGTTGTCCACGAAAAAATCTCGAAATCATAAAAAATGAAAATCCAATATCCTTTTCACTAGGCAAGGTGTGATTCTATTCAGGCTATACATGCACAAAACGACCACCCGGGATGTCCAAATAGCCACGAAATTACAGTAATGTGCCTTACAACAGGATTTACGGACACACACTCGGTATTTTTGGCATAACGATAGTTGCGTGGGTCCGATCTGGGCATTTGAGCACTCTCTATAAAGCTAACTTCACGAGGTACGACTATACTATGGATGTTTTCTGAGGAATCCTCTTCGAAAATGGCCAAAAAAATCATTTTTCCTAGGTCTGAAATATGGACAAATTTTGTACTTTTTCCAAAGGGGGAAGTCCACGAAAAAATCACAAAATCAAAAAAAATAAAAATCCAATATTCTTTGCACTATGCAAGGTGTGATGCTATTCAGGCTATACTTGCACAAAACGACCACCCGGGATGTCCAAATAGCCACGAAATTACAGTAATGTGCCTTACAACAGTAGTTGCGTACATACGCTCTGTATTTTTGGCATAACGAGAGTTGCGTTGGTCCAATCGGGGCATTTGAGCACTCTCTAGAAAGCTAACTTCAAGAGCTACGACTATACTGTGGATGTTTTATGAGAAATCCTCTTCGAAAATAGCCAAAAAAATCATTTTTCCTAGGCCTGAAATCTGGACAAATTTTGGACTTTTTCCAAAGGGGGTAGTCTACGAGAAAATCTCAAAATCATAACAAAATGAAAATCCAATATCTTTTGCACTAGGCAAGGTGTGATGCTATTCAGGCTATACATGCATAAAACGACTACCCGAGATGTCCAAATAGCCACGAAATTACATTAATGTGCCTTACAAAAGGATTTACTGAGACACACTCGATATTTTTGGCATAACGATAGTTGAGTTGGTCCGATCTGGGCATTTGAGCACTCTCTAGAAAGCTAATTTCAAGAGTTACGACTTTACTTTGGATGTTTTCTGAGGAATCCTCTTCGAAAATAGCCTAAAAAATCATTTTTCCTAGGTCTGAAATATGGACAAATTTTGGACTTTTTCCAAATGGGGTAGTCCACGAAAAAATCTCAAAATCATAAAAAATAAAGATCCAAAAACCTTTGCACTATGTAAGGTGTGATGCTATTCAGGCTATACGTGCACAAAACGACCACCCGGGATGTCCAAATAGCCCCGAAATTACAGTAATGTGCCTTACAATAGTTGTTACGGACACACGCTCGGTATTTTTTGGCATAACGAGAGTTGCGTTGGTCCGATCGGGGCATTTGAGCACTCTCTAGAAAGCTATCTTCAAGAGATACGACTTTACTGTGGATGTTTTCTGAGAAATCCTCTTCGAAAATGGCCAAAAAAAACATTTTTCCTAGGTCTGAAATCTGGACAAATTTAGGACTTTTTCCAAAAGGGGTTGTCCACGAAAAAATCTCAAAATCATAAAAAATGAAAATCCAATATCCTTTTCTCTAGGCAAGGTATGATACTATTCAGTCTATACATGCACAAAACGACCACCCGAGATGTCCAAATAGCCACGAAATTATAGTAATGTGCCTTACAATAGAAGTTACGGACACACGCTCGGTATTTTTGGTATAACGAGAGTTGCGTTGGTCCGATCGGGGCATTTGAGCACTCTCTAGAAAGCTAACTTCAAGAGATACGACTTTACTGTGGGTGTTTTAAGAGAAATCCTCTTCGAAAATGGACAAAAAAATCATTTTTCCTAGGTCTGAAATCTGGACAAATTTAGGACTTTTTCCAAAGGGGGTAGTCCACGAAAAAATCTCAAAATCATAAAAAATTAAAATCCAATATCCTTTGCACTAGGCAAGGTGTGATGTTATTCAGGCTATACCTGCACAAAACGACCACTTGGGAAGTCCAAATAGCCCCGAAATTACAGTAATGTGCCTTACAACAGGAGTTACGAACACACGCTCGGTATTTTTTGGCATAACGATAGTTGCGCTGGTCCGATCGGGGCATTTGAGAACTCTCTATAAAGCTATCTTCAAGAGCTACGACTTTACTGTGGATGTTTTTTGAGAAATCCTCTTCGAAAATGGCCAAAAAAATCATTTTTCCGAGGTCGGAAATCTGGACAAATTTAGGACTTTTTCCAAAGGGGGTTGTCCACGAAAAAATCTCAAAATCATAAAAAATGAAAATGCAAAATCCTTTACACTAGGCAAGATGTGATGCTATTCAGGTTATACGTGCACAAAACGACCATCCGGGATGTCCAAATAGCCCCGAAATTACAGTAATGTGCCTTACAACAGGAGTTACGGACACACGCTCGGTATTTTTGGCATAACGAGTGTTGCGTTATTCTGATCGGGGCATTTGAGCACTCTCTAGAAAGATAAGTTCAAGAGCTACGATTTTACTGTGGATGTTTTATGAGGAATCCTCTTTGAAAATGGCCAAAAAAAATTATTTTTCCTAGGTCTGAAATCTGGACAAATTTTGGACTTTTTCCAAAGGAGGTTGTCCACGAAAAAATCTCAAAATCATAAAAAATGAAAATCCAGTATCCTTTTGCACTAGGCAAGGTGTGATGCTATTAAGGTTATACGTACACAAAACTAACACACGGGATGTCCAAATAGCCCCGAAATTACAGTAATGTGCCTTACAACAGTAGTTGCGGACACACGCTCTGTATTTTTGGCATAACGGGAGTTGCGTTGTTCCGATCGGGGCATTTGAACACTCTCTAGAAAGCTATCTTCAAGAGCTACGACTTTACTGTGGATGTTTTTTGAGAAATCCTCTTCGAAAATGGCCAAAAAAATCATTTTTCCGAGGTCGGAAATCTGGACAAATTTAGGACTTTTTCCAAAGGGGGTTGTCCACGAAAAAATCTCAAAATCATAAAAAATGAAAATGCAAAATCCTTTACACTAGGCAAGATGTGATGCTATTCAGGTTATACGTGCACAAAACGACCATCCGGGATGTCCAAATAGCCCCGAAATTACAGTAATGTGCCTTACAACAGGAGTTACGGACACACGCTCGGTATTTTTGGCATAACGAGTGTTGCGTTGTTCTGATCGGGGCATTTGAGCACTCTCTAGAAAGATAAGTTCAAGAGCTACGATTTTACTGTGGATGTTTTATGAGGAATCCTCTTTGAAAATGGCCAAAAAAAATTATTTTTCCTAGGTCTGAAATCTGGACAAATTTTGGACTTTTTCCAAAGGAGGTTGTCCACGAAAAAATCTCAAAATCATAAAAAATGAAAATCCAGTATCCTTTTGCACTAGGCAAGGTGTGATGCTATTAAGGTTATACGTACACAAAACGAACACACGGGATGTCCAAATAGCCCCGAAATTACAGTAATGTGCCTTACAACAGTAGTTGCGGACACACGCTCTGTATTTTTGGCATAACGGGAGTTGCGTTGTTCCGATCGGGGCATTTGAACACTCTCTAGAAAGCTATCTTCAAGAGCTACGACTTTACTGTGGATGTTTTCTGAGAAATCCTCTTCCAAAATGGCCAAAAAAATCATTTTTACTAGGTCTGAAATCTGGACAAAATTAGGACTTTTTCCAAATGGGGTTGTCCACGAAAAAATCTCAAAATCATAAAAAATGAAAATCCAATATCCTTTTCACTAGGCAATGTGTGATGCTATTCAGGCTATACATGCACAAAACGACCACCCGGGATGTCCAAATAGCCACGAAATTACAGTAATGTGTCTTACAACAGGAGTTACGGACACATGCTTGGTATTTTTGGCATAACAAGAGTTGCGTTGTTCCGATCGGGGCATTTGACCACTCTATAGAAAGCTAAGTTCAAGAGCTAGGACTTTACTGTGGTTGTTTTCTGAGGAATCCTCTTCGAAATGGCCAAAAAAATCACATTTCCTAGGTCTGAAATCTGGACAAATTTTGGACTTTTTCCAAAGGGGGTAGTCCACGAAAAAATCTCAAAATCAAAAAAATGAAAATCCAATATCCTTTGCACTAGGCAAGGTGTGATGCTATTCAGGATATACATACACAAAAAGACCACCCGGGATGTCCAAATAGCAACGAAATTACAGTAATGTGTCTTACAACACGAGTTACGGACACATACTCGGTATTTTTGGCATAACGATAGTTGTGTTGGTCCGATCTGGGCATTTGAGCACTTTCAAGAAAGCTAACTTCAAGAGCTACGATTTTACTGTGGATGTTTTCTGAGAAATCCTCTTCAAAAATGGATAAAAAAATCATTTTTCCTAGGTCAAAAATCTGGACATATTTTGGACTTTTTCCAAAGGGGGTAGTCCACGAAAAAATCTCAAAATCATAAAAAATGAAAATCCAATATCCTTTGCACTAGGCAAGGTGTGATGCTATTCAGGCTACACGTGCACAAAACGACCACCCGGGATGACCAAATAGCCCCGAAATTACAGTAATGTGCCTTACAATAGTTGTTGCGGACACACGCTCGGTATTTTTGGCATAACGAGAGTTGCGTTGGTCCGATCGGGGTATTTGAGCACTCTCTAGAAAGCTAACTTCAAGAGCTACGACTTTACTGTGGATGTTTTCTGAGAAATACTCTTCAAAAATGGATAAAAAAATCATTTTTCCTAGGTCTGAAATCTGGACAAATTTTGGAATTTTTCCAAAGGGGTAGTCCACGAAAAAATCTCAAAATCATAAAAAATGAAAATCCAATATCCTTTGCACTAGGCAAGGTGTGATGCTATTCAGGCTATACGTGCACAAAACGACCACCCGGGATGTCCAAATAGCCCCGAAATTACAGTAATGTGCCTTAAAATAGTTGTTGCGGACACACGCTCGGTATTTTTGGCAAAACGAGAGTTGTTATGGTCCGATCGTGGCATTTAAACACTCTCTAGAAATCTAACTTCAAGAGCTACGACTTTACTGTTGATGTTTTCTGAGAAATCCTCTTAAAAAATGGATAAAAAAAATCGTTTTTCCTAGGTCTGAAATCTGGACAAATTTTGGACTTTTTCCAAAGGGGGTAGTCCACGAAAAAATCTCAAAATCATAAAAAATGAAAATCCAATATCCTTTGCACTAGGCAAGGTGCGATGCTATTCAGGCTGTACGTGCACAAAACAACCAGCCTGGATGTCCAAATAGCCCCGAATTTACAGTAATTTGCCTTACAATAGTTGTTGCCGACACACGCTCGGTATTTTTGGCACAACGAGAGTTACGTTGGTCCGATCGGGGCATTTGAACACTCTCTAGAAAGCTAACTTCATGAGCTACGACTTTACTGTTAATTTTTTCTAAGAAATCCTCTTCAAAAATGGAAAAAAAATCAATTTTCCTAGGTCTGAAATCTGGACAAATTTTGGACTTTTTCCAAAGGGGGTAGTCCACGAAAAAATCTCAAAATCATAAAAAATGAAAATCCAATATCCTTTGCACTAGGCAAGGTGTGATGCTATTAAGGTTACACGTGCACAAAACGACCACCCGGGATGTCCAAATAGCCCCGAAATTACAGTAATGTGCCTTACAATAGTTGTTGCGGACACACGCTCGGTATTTTTGGCATACCGAGAGTTGCGTTGGTCCGATCGGGGTATTTTAGCACTCTCTAGAAAGCTAACTTCAAGAGCTAGGACTTTACTGTGGATGTTTTCTGAGAAATCCTCTTCAAAAATGGAAAAAAAAATCATTTTTCCTAGGTCTGAAATCTGGACAAATTTTGGACTTTTTCCAAAGGGGGTAGTCCACGAAAAAATCTCAAAATCATAAAAAATGAAAATCCAATATCCTTTGCACTAGGAAAGGTGTGATTCTATTCAGGCTATACGTGCACAAAACGACGACCCGAGATGTCCAAATAGCCCCGAAATTACAGTAATGTGCCTTAAAATAGTTGTTGCAGACACACGCTCGGTATTTTTCGCAAAACGAGAGTTGTTTTGGTCCGATCAGGGCATTTAAACACTCTCTAGAAATCTAACTTCAAGATATATGACTTTACTGTTGATGTTTTCTGAGAAATCCTCTTCAAAAATGGATAAAAAAAAATCGTTTTTCCTAGATCTGAAATCTGGACAAATTTTGGACTTTTTCCAAAGGGGGTAGTCCACGAAAAAATCTCAATATTATAAAAAATATAAATCCAATATCATTTGTACTAGGCAAGGTGTGATGCTATTCAGGCTACACGTGCACAAAACGACCACCCGGGATGTCCAAATAGCCCCGAAATTACAGTAATGTGCCTTACAATAGTTGTTGCGGACACACGCTCGGTATTTTTGGCATAACGAGAGTTACGTTTGTCCGATTGGAGAATTTGAGCACTCTCTAGAAATCTATCTCCAAGAGCTACGAATTTACTATTGATGTTTTATGATAAATCCTCTTAAAAAATGGATAAAAAATCATTTTTCCTAGGTCTGAAATCTGGACAAATTTTGGACTTTTTCCAAAGGGGGTAGTCCACGAAAAAATCTCAAAATCTTAAAAAACGAAAATCCAATATCCTTTGCACTAGGCAATGTGTGATGCTATTCAGGCTACACATACATAAAACGAGTGTTGCGTTGGTTCGATCGGGGCATTTGAACACTCTCTACAAAGCTAACTTCAAGAGCTACGACTTTACTGTTGATGTTTTCTGAGAAATCCTCTTCAAAAATGGATAAAAAAATCATTCTTCCTAGGTCTGAAATCTGGACAAATTTTGGACTTTTTCCAAAGGGGCTAGTCCACGAAAAAATCTCAAAATAATAAAAAATGAAAATCCAATATCCTTTGCACTAGGCATGGTGTGATGCTATTCAGGCTACACGTGTACAAAACGACCACCCGGGATGTCCAAATAGCCACGAAATTACAGTAATGTGCCTTATAATAGGAGTTACGGACACACACTCGGTATTTTTGGCATAACGATAGTTGCGTTGGTCCGATCAGGGCATTTGAGAACTCTCTATATAGCTAACTTCAAGAGTTACGACTTTACTGTGGATGTTTTCTGAGGAATCCTCTTCGAAAATAGCCAAAAAAATCATTTTTCCTAGATCTGAAATCTGAACAAATTTTGGACTTTTTCCAAAGGGGGTAGTCCACGAAAAAATCTCAAACTCATAAAAAAAGAAAATCCAAAATCCTTTGCATTAGGCAAGGTGTGATGCTATTCAGGCTATACGTGCACAAAACGACCACCCAGGATGTCCAAATAGCCCCGAAATTACAGTAATGTGCCTTACAACAGTAATTGCGGACACACGCTCGGTATTTTTGACATAACGAGAGTTGCGTTGGTCCAATTGGGGCATTTGAGCACTCTCTAGAAAGCTATCTTCAAGAGCTACGACTATACTGTGGATGTTTTCTGAGAAATCCTCTTCGAAAATGGCCGAAAAAATCATTTTTCCTAGGTCTTAAATTTGGACAAATTTTGGACTTTTTCCAAAGGGGTAGTCCACGAAAAATTCTAAAAATCATAAAAAATAAAAATCCAATATCCTTTGCACTAGGCAAGGTGTGATGCTATTCAGGCAATACATGCACAAAACGACCACCCGGAATGTCCAAATAGCCCCAAAATTACAGTAATGTGCCTTACAATAGTTGTTGCGGACACACGCTCGGTATTTTTGGCATAACAAGAGTTGCGTTGGTACGATCGGAGGATTTGAGCACTCTCTAGAAAGCTAAATTCAAGAGGTAGGATTTTTCTTTTTCGAATTTGCACATGTCACGACTTTACTGTGGATGTTTTCAGAGAAATCCTCTTCGAAAATGGTAAAAAAAATCATTTTTCCTAGGTCTGAAATGTGGACAAAATTTGGACTTTTTCCAAAGGGGGTAGTCCAACAAAAAATCTCAAAATCATAAAAAATGAACATCCAATATCCTTTGTACTAGGCTTGGTGTGATGCTATTTAAGCTATACGTGCACAAAACGACCACCCCGGATGTCCAAATAGCCACGAAATTACAGTAATGTGCCTTACAACAGGAGTTACGGACACACGGTCGATATTTTTGGCATAATGAGAGTTGCGTTGTTCCGATCGGGGAATTTGAGCACTCTCTAGAAAGCTAACTTCAATATCTACGACTTTACTGTTGATGTTTTCTGAGGAATCCTCTTCGAAAATGGCCAAAAATATCATTTTTTCTTAGGTCTCAAATCTGGACAAATTTTGGAATTTTTCCAAAGGGGGTAGTCCACGAAAAAATCTCAAAATCATAAAAAATGAAAATCCAATATCCTTTGCACTAGGAAAGGTGTGATGCTATTCAGGATATATGTGCACAAAACGACCACCCGGGATGTCCAAATAGCCCCGAAATTACATTAATGTGCCTTACAACAGGAGTTGCGGACACACACTCGGTATTTTTTGGCATAACGATAGTTGCGTTGGTCCGATCGGGGTATTTGCACACTCTCTAGAAAGCTAACTTCAAGAGTTATGACTTTACTGTGGATGTTTTCTGAGAAATCATCTTCGAAAATGGCCAAAAAATCATTTTTCCTAGGTCTGAAATCTGGACAAATTTTGGACTTTTTCCAAAGGGGGTAGTCCACGAAAAAATCTCAAAATCATAAAAAATGAACATCCAATATCCTTTGCACTAGGCAAGGTTTGATGCTATTCAGGCCCTACGTGCAAAAAACGACCACCCGGGATGTCCAAATAGCCCCGAAATTACAGTAATGTGCCTTACAACAGTAGTTGCGGACACACGCTCGGTATTTTTGGCATAACGAGAATCGCGTTGGTCCGATCGGGGCATTTGAGCACTCTCTATATAGCTAACTTCAAGAGTTACGACTTTACTCTGGATGTTTTTTGAGAAATCCTCTTCAAAAATGACCAAAAAAATTATTTTTCCTAGGTCTGAAATCTTGACAAATTTTGGACTTTTTCCAAAGGGGGTAGTCCACGAAAAAATCTCGAAAACATAAAAAATGATAATCCAATATCTTTTGCACTAGGCAAGGTGTGATGCTATTCAGGCTATACGTGCACAGAAAGAACCACTCGGGATGTCCAAATAGCTCAGGAATTAAAGTAATGTGTCTTACAACAGTAGTTGCAGACACACGCTCGGTATGTTTGGCATAACGAGAGTTGCGTTGGTCCGATCGGGGCATTTGAACACTCTTTAGAAAGACAACTTAAAGAGCTACGATTTTACTGAGGATGTTCCTAAGAAATCCCCCTCAAAAATGGCCAAAAAAATCATTTTTCCTAGGTATGAAATCTGGATAAATTTTGGACTTTTTCCAAAGGGGGTAGTCCACGAAAAAATCTCAAAATCATTAAAAACTAAAATCCAAAATCCTTTGTACTAGGCAAGGTGTGATGTCATTCAGGCTATACGTGCACAAAACGCCCACTCGGGATGTCCAAATAGCCCCGAAATTACAGTAATGTGTTTTGCAACAGGAGTTACGGACACACACTCGGTATTTTTGGCATAACGTTAGTTGCGTTGGTCCGATCGGGGCATTTGAGTACTCTTTAGAAAGTTAACTTCAAGAGCTACGACTTTACTTAGGATATTTATGAGAACTCCTCCTCAAAAATGGCCAAAAAATCATTGTTTCTAGGTATGAAATCTAGACAAATTTTGGAATTTTTCCAAAAAGGTAGTCCACGAAAAAATCTCAAAATCATAAAAAATGAAAATCCAAAATACTTTGCACTAGGCAAGGTTTCATGGCATTCAGGCTATACGTGCACAAAACGCTCACCCGGGATGTCAAAATAGCCCCGGAATTAAAGTAATGTGCCTTACAACAGGAGTTACGGACACACACTCGGTATTTTTGGCATAACGATAGTTGTGTTGGTCCGATCGGGGTATTTGAGCACTCTTTAGAAAGCTAACATCAAGAGCTATGACTTTACTGTGGATGTTTTCTATGAAATCATCTTCGAAAATGGCCAAAAAAATCATTTTTCCTAGGTCTGAAATCAGGACAAATTTTGGACTTTTTCTAAAAGAGGTAGTCCACGAAAAAATTTCAAGATCATAAAAAATGAAAATGCAAAATCTTTTGCACTAGGCAAGGTGTGATGCTATTCAGACTATACGTGCACAAAACGACCACCCGGGATGTCCAAATAGCCCCGAAATTACAGTAATGTGCCTTACAAAAGGAGTTACGAACACACACTCGGTATTTTTTGGCATAACGATAGTTGCGTTGGTCCGATCGGGGCATTTGCGCACTCTCTAGAAAGCTAATTTCAAGAGTTACGACTTTACTGTGGATGTTTTCTGAGAAATCATCTTCGAAAATGGCCAAAAAGATCATTTTTCCCAGGTCTGAAATTTGGACAAATTTTGGAATTTTTCCAAAGTGGTTAGTCCACGAAAAAATCTCAAAATCATAAAAAATGAAAATCCAATATCCTTTCCACTAGGCTAGGTGTGATGCTATTCAGGCTATACGTGCACAAAACGACAACCCGGGATGTCCAAATAGCCCCGAAATTACAGTAATGTGTCTTACAAAAGTAGTTGCGGACACACCCTCGGTGTTTTTGGCATAACGAGAGATCCGTTGGTCCGATCAGGGCATTTGAGCGCTCTCTAGAAAGCTGACTTCAAGAGCTACGACTTTACTGTGGATGTTTTCTGAGAAATCCTCTTTGAAAATGGACAAAAAAATCATTTTTCATAGGTTTGAAATCTGGACAAATTTTGGACTTTTTCCAAAGGGGGGTAAGTCCACGAAAAAATCACAAAATCGTAAAAAATAAAAATCCAATATCCTTTGCACTATGCAAGGTGTGATTCTATTCGGGCTATACGTGCACAAAACGACCACCTGGGATGTCCAAATAGCCCCGAAATTACAGTAATGTGCCTTACAACAGTAGTTGCAGACACACGCTCTGTATTTTTGCCATAACGAGAGTTGCGTTGGTCCAATCGAGGCATTTGAGCAATCTCTAGAAAGCTAACTTCAAGGGCTACGACTATACTGTGGATGTTTTCTGAGAAATCCTCTTCGAAAATGGCCAAAAAATTCATTTTTCCTAGATCTGAAATCTGGACAAATTTTAGACTTTTTCCAAAGTGGGTAGTCCACGGAAAAATCTCAAAATCATAAAAAATGAAAATCCAATATCCTTTGCACTAGGCAAGGTGTGATGCTATTCAGGCTATACGTGCATAAAAATACCACCCGGGATGTCAAAATAGCCACGAAATTACAGTAATGTGCCTTACAAAAGGAGTTACGGACACACACTCGGTATTTTTGGCATAACGAGAGTTGTGTTGTTCCGATCGGGGCATTTGAGCACTCTCAAGAAAGCTAAGTTCAAGAGCTACGACTTTACTGATGATGTTTTTTGAGGAATCCTCTTCGAAAATGACCCAAAAACTCATTTTTCCTAGGTCTGAAATCTGGACAAATTTTGGACTTTTTTCAAAGGGGGTAGTCCACGAATAAATCTCAAAATCATAAAAAATGAAAATCCAATATCCTTTGGACTAGGCAAGTTGTGATGCTATTCAGGCTATACGTGCACAAAACGACCACCCGGGATGTCCAAATAGCCCCGAAATTACAGTAATGTGCCTTACAATAGTTGTTGCGGACACACGCTCGGTATTTTTGGCATAACGAGAGTCGCGTTGGTCCGATCGGGGGATTTGAGCACTCTCTAGAAAGCTAAATTCAAGAGGTACGACTTTAGTGTGGATGTTTTCTCAGAAATCCTCTTCGAAAATGGCCAAAAAAATCATTTTTCCTAGGTCTGAAATGTGGAAAAAATTTGGACTTTTTCCAAAGGGGGTAGTCCAAGAAAAAATCTCAAAATCATAAAAAATTAATATCCAATATCCTTTGTACTAGGCAAGGTGTGATGCTATTTAAGCGATACGTGCACAAAACGACTACCCGGGATGTCCAAATAGCCCCGAAATTACAGTAATGTGCCTTACAACACTAGTTGCGGACAAACGCTCGGTGTTTTTGGCATAACGAGAGTTACGTTGGTCCGATCAGGGCATTTGAGCACTCTCTAGAAAGAAAACTTCAAGACCTACGACTTTACTGTGGATGTTTTCTAAGAAATCCTCTTCGAAAATGGCCAAAAAAAATCATTTTTCCTACATCTGAAATTTGGACAAATTTTGGACTTTTTCCAAAGGGGGTAGTCTACGAAAAAATCTCAAAATCATAAAAAATGAAAATCAAATATCCTTTGCACTATGCAAGGTGTGATGCTATTCAGGCTATACATGCACAAAAAGACCACCCGGGATGTCCAAATAGCCACGAAATTACAGTAATGTGTCTTACAACAGGAGTTACGGACACACACTCGGTATTTTTGGCATAACGATAGTTGCGTTGGTCCGATCTGAGCATTTGAGCACTCTCTATAAAGCTAACTTCAAGAGTTACGATTATACTGTGGATGTTTTCTAAGGAATCCTCTTCGAAAATAGCCAAAAATATCATTTTCCCTAAGTCTGAAATCTGGACAAATTTTGGACTTTTTCCAAAGGGGGTAGTCCACGAAAAAATCTCAAAATCATAAAAAATAAAAATCCAAAATCCTTTGCACTAGGCAAGGTGCGATGCTATTCAGGCTATACGTGCACAAAACGACCACCCGGGATGTCTAAATAGCCCCGAAATTACAGTAATGTGCCTTACAACAGTAGTTGCGGACAAACGCTCTGTATTTTTGGCATAACGAGAGTTGTGTTGTTCCGATTGGGGCATTTGAGCACTCTCTAGAAAGCTAACTTCAAGAGCTACGACTTTAATGTGGATGTTTTCTGAGAAATCCTCTTCCAAAATGGCCAAAATATCATTTTTACTAGGTCTAAAATCTGGACAAATTTAGGACTTTTTCCAAAGGGGGTGGTCCACGAAAAAATCTCAAAATCATAAAAAATGAAAATCCAATATCCTTCTCACTAGGCAAGGTGTGATGCTATTCAGGCTATATATGCACAAAACGACCACCCGGGATGTCCAAATAGCCACGAAATTACAGTAATGTGTCTTACAACAGGAGTTACGGACACACGCTCGGTAGTTTTGGCATAACGTGAGTTGCGTTGTTCTGATCGGGGCATTTGAGCACTCTCTAGAAAGCTAACTTCAAGAGCTACGACTTTACTGTGGATGTTTTTTGAGGAATCCTCTTTGAAAATGACCCAAAAAATCATTTTTCCTAGGTCTGAAATCTGGACAAATTTTGGACTTTTTCCAAAGGGGGTAGTCCACGAAAAAATCTCAAAATCATAAAAAATGAAAATCCAATATCCTTTGGACTAGGCAAGGTGTGATGCTATTCAGGCTATACGTGCACAAAACGACCACCCGGGATGCCAAATAGCCCCGAAATTACAGTAATGTGCCTTACAATAGTTGTTGCAGACACACGCTCGGATTTTTGGCATAACGAGAGTTGCGTTGGTCCGATTGGGGATTTGAGCACTCTCTAGAAAGATAAATTCAAGAGGTATGACTTTACTGTACATGGTTTCTGAGAAATCCTCTTCGAAAATGGCCAAAAAAATTATTTTTCCTAGGTCTGAAATGTGGACAAAATTTGGACTTTTTCCAAAGGGGGCAGTCCAAGAAAAGATCTCAAAATCATAAAAAATGAATATCCAATATCCTTTGTACTAGGCAAGGTGTGATGCTATTTAAGCTATACGTGCACAAAACGACCACCCGGGATGTCCAAATAGCCCCGAAATTACAGTAATGTGCCTTACAACAGTAGTTGCGGACACACGCTCGGTGTTTTTGGCATAACGAGAGTTGCGTTGGTACGATCGGGGCATTTGAGCACTCTCTAGAAAGCTAACTTCAAGAGCTACGACTTTACTGTGGATGTATTCTGAGGAATCCTCTATGAAAATGGACAAAAAAATCATTTTTCCTAGGTCTGAAATCTGGACAAATTTTGGACTTTTTTCCAAAGGGGTAGTCCACGAAAAAATCACAAAATGATAAAAAATAAAAATCCGATATCCTTTGCACTATGCAAGGTATGATGCTATTCAGGCTATACGTGCACAAAACGACCACCCGGGATGTCCAAATAGCCCCGAAATTACAGTAATGTGCCTTACAACAGTAGTTGCGGACACACGCTTGGTATTTTGTGCATAACGAGAGTTGCGTTGGACCAATCGGGGCATTTGAGCAATTTCTAGAAAGCTAACTTCAAGAGCTACGTCTATACTGTGGATGTTTTCTGAGAAATCCTCTTCGAAAAATGGCCAAAAATATCATTTTTCCTAGATCTGAAATCTGGACAAATTTTGGACTTTTTCCAAAGTGGGTAGTCCACGAAGAAATCTCAAAATCATAAAAAATGAAAATCCAATATCCTTTGCACTAGGCAAGGTGTGATACTATTCAGGCTATACGTGCATCAAAATACCACCCGGGATGTCCAAATAGCCACGAAATTACAGTAATGTGCCTTACAACAGGAGTTACGGACACACACTCGGTATTTTTGGCATAACGAGAGTTGCATGGTTCCGATCGGGGCATTTGAGCACTCTCTAGAAATCTAAGTTCAAGAGCTACGACTTTACTGTGGATGTTTTTTGAGGAATCCTCTTTGAAAATGACCCAAAAAATCATTTTTCCTAGGTCTCAAATCTGGACAAATTTTGGACTTTTTTCAAAGTGGGTAGTCCACGAAAAAATCTCAAAATCATAAAAAATGAAAATCCAATATCCTTTGGACTAGGCAAGGTGTGATGCTATTCAGGCTATACGTGCAAGAAACGACCACCCGGGATGTCCAAATAGCCCCGAAATTACAGTAATGTGTCTTACAATAGTTGTTGCGGACACACGCTCGGTATTTTTGGCATAACGAGAGTTGCGTTGGTCCGATCGGGGGATTTGAGCACTCTCTAGAAAGCTAAATTCAAGAGGTACGACTTTACTGTGGATGTTTTCTCAGAAAATCTCTTTGAAAATGGCCAAAAAACTCATTTTTCTTAGGTCTGAAATGTGGAAAAAATTTGGACTTTTTCCAAAGGGGGTAGTCCAAGAAAAAATCTAAAAAATCATAAAAAATGAATATGAAATATCCTTTGTACTAGGCAAGGTGCGATGCTATTTAAGCTATACGTGCACAAAACGACTACCCGGGATGTCCAAATAGCCCCGAAATTACAGTAATGTGGCTTACAACAGTAGTTGCGGACAAACGCTCGGTGTTTTTGGCATAACGAGAGTGACGTTGGTCCGATCAGGGCATTTGAGCACTCTCTAGAAAGTTAAATTCAAAAGGTACGACTTTACTGTACATGTTTTCTGAGAAATCCTCTTCGAAAATGGCCAAAAAATTTATTTTTCCTAGGTCTGAAATGTAGACAAAATTTGGACTTTTTCCAAAGGGGGTAGTCCAAGAAAAAATCTCAAAATCATAAAAAATGAAAATCCAATATCCTTTGCACTAGGCAAGGTGTGATGCTATTCAGGCTATACGTGCACAAAACGACCACCCGGGATGTCCAAATAGCCCCGAAATTACAGTAATGTGCCTTACAACAGGAGTTACGGACACACGCTCGGTATTTTTGGCATAACGAGAGTTGCGTTGTTCCGATCGGGGCATTTGAGAACTCTCTAGAAAGCTAACTTCAAGAGCTACGACTTTAATGTGGATGTTTTCTGAGAAATCCTCTTCCAAAATGGCCGAAAAATCATTTTTACTAGGTCTGAAATCTGGACAAATTTAGGACTTTTTCCAAAGGGGGTTGTCCACGAAAAAATCTCAAAATCATAAAAAATGAAAATCCAATATCCTTTTCACTAGGCAAGTTGTGATGCTATTCAGGCTATACATGCACAAAACGACAACCCGGGATGTCCAAATAGCCACGAAATTACAGTAATGTGCCTTACAACAGGAGTTACAAACACACGCTAGGTATTTTTGGCATAACGAGATTTGCGTTGTTCTGATCGGGGCATTTGAGCACTCTCTAGAAAGCTAAGTTCAAGAGCTACGACTTTGTTGTGCATGTTTTTTGAGGAATCCTCTTCGAAAATGACCCAAAAAAATCAATTTTTCTAGGTCTGAAATCTGGACAAATTTTAGACTTTTTCCAAAGGGGGTAGTCCACGAAAAAATCTCAAAATCATAAAATATGAAAATCCAATATCCTTTGGACTAGGCAAGGTGTGATGCTATTCAGGCTATACGTGCATAAAACAACCACCCGGGATGTCCAAATAGCCCCGAAATTACAGTAATGTGCCTTACAATAGTTGTTGCGGACACACGCTTGGTATTTTTGGCATAACGAGAGTTGCGTTAGTCCGATCGGGGATTTGAGCACTCTCTAGAAAGTTAAATTCAAGAGGTACGACTTTACTATACATGTTTTCTGAGAAATCCTCTTCGAAAATGGCCAAAAAAATTATTTTTCCTAGGTCTGAAATGTGGACAAAATTTGGACTTTGTCCAAAGGGGGTAGTCCAAGAAAAAATCTCAAAATCATAAAAAATGAATATCCAATAACCTTTGTACTATGCAAGGTGTGATGCTATTTAAGCTATACGTGCACAAAACGACCACCCGGGATGTCCAAATAGCCCCGAAATTACTGTAATGTGCCTTACAACAGTAGTTGCGGACACACGCTCGGTGTTTTTGGCATAACGAGAGTTGCGTTGGTACGATCGGGGCATTTGAGCACTCTCTAGAAAGCTAACTTCAAGAGCTACGACTTTACTTTGGATGTATTCTGAGGAATCCTCTATGAAAATGGACAAAAAAATCATTTTTCCTAGGTCTGAAATCTGGACAAATTTTGGACTTTTTTCCAAAGGGGGTAGTCCACGAAAAAATCTGAAAATCATAAAAAATGAAAATCCAATATCCTTTGCACTAGGAAAGGTGTGATGCTATTCAGGCTATACGTGCACAAAACGACCATCCGGGATGTCCAAATAGCCCTGAAATTACTGTAAGGTGCCTTACAACAGCAGTTGCGTACACACGCTCGGTATTTTTTGCATAACGAGAGCTGCGTTGGTCCGATCGGGGCATTTGAACACTCTCTAGAAATCTAACTTCAAGAGCTACGACTTTACTGTGGATGTTTTCTGAGAAATCCTCCTCGAAAATGGCCAAAAAAATAATTTTTCCTAGGTCTGAAATCTAGACAAATTTTGCACTTTTTCCAAAGGGGGTAGTCCACGAAAAAAATTTCAAGATCATAAAAAATGAAAATGCAAAATCTTTTGCACTAGGCAAGGTGTGATGCTATTCAGGCTATACGTGCACAAAACGACCACAGGGGATGTCCAAATAGCCCCGAAATTACAGTAATGTGCCCTACAACAGGAGTTACGGACACACACTCGGTATTTTTTGGCATAACGATAGTTGCGTTGGTCCGATTGGGGTATTTGAGCACTCTTTAGAAAGATAACTTCAAGATCTACGACTTTACTGTGGATGTTTTCTGAGAAATCCTCCTCGAAAATGGCCAAAAAAATAATTTTTCCTAGGTCTGAAATCTGGACAAATTTTAGACTTTTTCCAAAGAGGGTAGTCCACGAAAAAATTTCAAGATCATAAAAAATGAAAATACAAAATCGTTTGCACTAGGCAAGGTGTGATGCTATTAAGACTATACGTGCACAAAACGACCACCCGGGATGTCCAAATAGCCCCAAAATTATAGTAATGTGCCTTATAACAAGAGTTACGGACACACACTCGGTATTTTTTGGCATAACGACAGTTGCGTTGGTCCGATCGGGGCATTTGCGCACTCTCTAGAAAGCTAACTTCAAGAGTTACGACTTTACTGTGGATGTTTTCTGAGAAATCATCTTCGAAAATGGCCAAAATAATCATTTTTCCTAGGTCTGAAATCTGGACAAATTTTGGAATTTTTCCAAAGGGGTTAGTCCACGAAAAAATCTCAAAATCATAAAAAATGAAAATCCAATATCCTTTCCACTGGGCAAGGTGTGATGCTAATCAGGCTATACGTGCACAAAACGACCACCCGGGATGTCCAAATAGCCCCGAAATTACAGTAATGTGCCTTACAACAGTAGTTGCTGACACACCCTCGGTGTTTTTGGCATAACGAGAGTTGTGTTGGTCCGATCGGGGCATTTGAGCACTCTCTAGAAAGCTGACATCAAGAGCTATGACTTTACTGTGGATATTTTCTGAGGTATCCTCTTCGAAAATAGCCAAAAAAATCATTTTTCCTAGGTCTGAAATCTGGACAAATTTCGGACTTTTTCCAAAGGGGGTAGTCCACGAAAAAATCTCAAAATCATAAAAAATGAAATTCCAAAATCCTTTGCATTAGGCAAGGTGTGATGCTATTCAGGCTATACGTGCACAAAACGACCACCCGGGATGTCCAAATAGCCCCGAAATTACAGTACTGTGTCTTACAACAGTAGTTGCGGGCACACGCTCGGTATTTTTGGCATAACGAGAGTTGCGTTGTTCCGATCGGGGCATTTGAGCACTCTCTAGAAAGCTACCTTCAAGAGCTACGACTTTAATGTGGATGTTTTCTGAGAAATCCTCTTTCAAAATGACCAAAAAATCATTTTTACTAGGTCTGAAATTTGGACAAATTTAGGACTTTTTCCAAAGGGGGTTGTCCACGAAAAAATCTCAAAATCATAAAAAAATGAAAATCCAATATCCTTTTCACTAGGCAAGGTGTGTTGCTATTCAGGCTATACATGCACAAAACGACCACCCGGGATGTCCAAATAGCCACGAAATGACAGTAATGTGCCTTACAACAAGAGTTACGGACACACGATTGGTATTTTTGGAATAACGAGAGTTGCGTTGTTCTGATCGGGGCATTTGAGCACTCTCTAGAAGTTAACTTCAAGAGCTACGACTTTACTGTGGATGTTTTCTGAGGAATCCTCGTCGAAAATGGCCAAAAAAATCATTTTTCCTAGGTCTGAAATCTGGTGTGATGCTATTCAGGCTATACGTGCACAAAACGACCACCCGGGATGTCCAAATAGCCCCGAAATTACAGTAATGTTCCTTACAATAGTTGTTACGGACACACGCTTGGTATTTTTGGTATAACGAGAATTGTGTTGATCCGATCGGGGATTTGAGCACTCTCTAGAAACTAACTTGAAGAGCTACGACTTTACTGTGGATGTTTTCTGAGAAATCCTCTTCAAAAATGGATACAAAGATCATTTTTCCAAGATCTGAAATCTGGACAAATTTTGGACTTTTTCCAAAGGGGGGTAGTTCACGAAAAAATCTCAAAATCATAAAAAATGAAAATCCAATATCCTTTGCACTAGGTAAGGTGTGATGCTATTCAGGCTATACGTACACAAAATGACCACCCGGGATGTCCAAATAGCCCCGAAATTACAGTAATGTGCCTTTCAATAGTAGTTACGGACACACGGTCGGTATTTTGGGTATAACGAGAGTTGCGTTGTTCCGATCGGGGCATTTGAGCACTCTATAGAAAGCTAACTTCAAGAGCTACGACTTTATTCTGGATGTTTTCTGAGAAATCCTCTTTGAAAATGGCCAAAAAAATCATTTTTCCTAGGTCTGAAATCTGGACAAATTTTAGACTTTTTCCAAAGGGGGTTGTCCACGAAAAAATCTCAAAATCATAAAAAATGAAAATTCAATATCCTTTTCACTAGGCAAGGTGTGATGATATTCAGGCTATACATGCACAAAACGACCACCCGAGATGTCCAAATAACCACGAAATTACAGTAATGTGCCTTACAACATGAGTTACGGACACACGCTCGATATTTTTGGCATAACAAGGGTTGTGTTGTTCTGATCGGGGCATTTGAGCACTCTCTAGAAAACTAACTTCAAGAGCTACGACTTTACTGTGGATGTTTCTTAAGAATCCTCTTCAAAAATGACCAAAAAAATCATTTTTCCTAGGTCTGAAATCTGGACAAATTTTGGACTTTTTCCAAAGGGGTAGTCCATGAAAAAATCTCAAAATCATAAAAAATGAAAATCCAATATCCTTTGCACTAGGCAAGGTGTGATGCTATTCAGGCTATACGTGCACAAAACGACCACCCGGGATGTCCAAATAGCCCCGAAATTACAGTAATGTGCCTTACAAAAGTTGTTGCGGACACACGCTCGGTATTTTTGGCATAACGAGAGTTGCGATGGTCCGATCGGGGCATTTGAGCACTCTCTAGAAAGCTAACTTCAAGAGCTACAACTTTACTGTGGATGTCTTCTGAGAAATCCTCTCCAATAATGGATAAAAAAATCATTTTCCCTAGGTCTAAAATCTGGAAAAAATTTTGATTTTTAACAAAGGGGGTAGTCCACGAAAAAATCTCAAAATCATAAAAAATTAAAATCCAATATCCTTTGCACTAGGTAAGGTGTGATGCTATTCAGGCTATACGTGCACAAAACGACCACCCGGGATGTCCAAATAGCCCCGAAATTACAGTAATGTGCCTTACAACAGTAGTTGCGGACACACGCTCGGTATTTTTTGCATAACGAGAGTTACGTTGGTCTGATCGAGGAATTTGAGCACTCTCTAGAAAGTTAACTTCAAGAGATACGACTTTACTGTGGATGTTTTCTGTGAAATCCTCTTCGATAATGGATAAAAAAAATCATTTTTCCTATGTCTGAAATCTGGACAAATTTTGGACTTTTAACAAAGGGGGTAATCCACGAAAAAATCTCAAAATCATAAAAAATGAAAATCCAATATCTTTTGCACTAGGCAAGGTGTGATGCTATTCAGGCTATACGTGCAAAAAACGACCACCGAGGATGTCCAAATAGCACCGAAATTATAGTAATGTGCCATACAACAGGAGTTACGGACACATGCTCGGTATTTTTGGCATAACGATAGCTGCGTTGGTCCGATCGGGGCATTTGAGCACTCTCTAGAAAGCTAACTTCAAGAGTTATGACTTTACTGTGTATATTTTCTGAGAAATCGCCTTCGAAAATGGCCCAAAAAATCATTTTTCCTAGGTTTGAAATCTGGACAAATTTTGGACTTTTTCCAAAGGGGGTTGTCCACGAAAAAATCTCAAAATCATAAAAAATGAAAATCCAATATCCTTTGCACTAGGCAAGGTGTGATGCTATTCAGGCTATACGTGCAAAAAACGACCACCCGGGATGTCCAAATAGCCCCGAAATTACAGTAATGTACCTTACAACAGTAGTTGCGGACACATGCTCGGTATTTTTGACATAACGAGAGTTGCGTTGTTCTGATCGGGGCATTTGAGCACTCTCTAGAAAGCTAACTTAAAGAGCTACGACTTTACTATGGATGTTTTCTGAGAAATTCTCTTCAAAAATGGATAAAACAATCATTTTTCCTAGGTCTTAAATCTGGACAAATTTTGGACTTTTTCCAAAGGGGGTTGTCCACGAAAAAATCTCTAAATCATAAAAAATGATTGCACTAGGTAAGGTGTGATGCTATTCAGGCTATACGTGCACAAATCGACCACCCGGGATGTCCGAATAGCCCCGAAATTACAGAAATATGCCTTACAACAGCATTTGCGGACACACGCTCGGTATTTTTTGCATAACGAGCGTTACGTTGATCCGATCGAGGAATTTGAGCACTCTCTAGAAAGCTAACTTCAAGAGCTACGACTTTACTATGGATGTTTTCTGAGAAATCCTCTTTGAAAATGGCAAAAAAAAAAATCATGTTTCCTAGGTCTGAAATCTGGACAAATTTTAGAGTTTTTCCAAAGGGGGTAGTCCACGAAAAAATCTCAAAATCATAAAAAATGAAAATCCAATATCTTTTGCACTAGACAAGGTGTGATGTTATTCAGGCTATACGTGCACAAAACGATCACCTAGGATGTCCAAATAGCCTCGAAATTACAGTAATGTGCCTTACAACAGGAGTTACGGACACACGCTCGGTATTTTTGGCATAACGATAGCTGCGTTGGTCCGATCGGGGCATTTGATAACTCTCTAGATAGCTAACTTCAAGGGCTACGACTTTACTGTGGATGTTTTCTGAGAAATCCTCTTCGAAAAAGGCCAAAAAAATCATTTTTCCTAGGGCTGAAATCTAGACAAATTTTGCACTTTTTCCAAAGGGGGTAGTCCACGAAAAAATTTCAAGATCATTAAAAATGAAAATGCAAATCATTTGCACTAGGCAAGGTGTGATGCTATTCAGGCTATACGTGCACAAAACGACCACAGGGGATGTCAAAATAGCCCCGAAATTATAGTAATGTGCCTTACAACAGGAGTTATAGACACACACTCGGTATTTTTGGCATAACGATAGTTGCGTTGGCCCGATCGGGGTATTTGCACACTCTCTAGAAAGCTAACTTCAAGAGTTATGACTTTACTGTGGATGTTTTCTAAGAAATCGTCTTCAAAAATGGCCAAAAAAATCATTTTTCCTAGGTCTGAAATCTGGACAAATTTTGGACTTTTTGCAAATTGGGTAGTCCACGAAAAAATCTCAAAATCATAAAAAATGAAAATCCAATATCCTTTGCACTAGGCAATGTGTGATGCTATTCTGGCTATACATGCAAAAAACGACCACCCGGGATGTCCAAATAGCCCTGAAATTACAGTAATGTGCCTTACAACAGTAGTTGCGGACACACGCTCGATATTTTTGGCATAACGAGAGTTGCGTTGGCCCGATCGGGGTTTTTGAGCACTCTCTAGATAGCTAACTTCAAGAGTTACGACTTTACTTTGGATGTTTTCTGAGAAATCCACTTCGAAAATGGCCAAAAAAATCATTTTTCCTAGGTCTGTAATCTTGACAAATTTTGGACTTTTTCCAAAGGGGGTAGTTCACGAAAAAATCTCAAAAACATAAAAAATGAAAATCCAATATCCTTTGCACTAGGCAAGGTGTGATGCTATTCAGGCTATACGTGAACAAAACGACCAACCGGGATGTCCAAATAGCTCCGGAATTAAAGTAATGTGTCTTACAACAGTAGTTACAGACACACGCTCGGTATTTTTGGCATAACGAGAGTTGTGTTGGTCCGATCAGGGCATTTGAGCACTCTTTTGAAAGCGAACTTCAAAAGTTACGACTTTACTGTGGATGTTTTCTGAGAAATCCTATTCGAAAAGGGCCAAAAAAAATCATTTTTCCTAGATCTGAAATCTGGACAAATTTTGGACTTTTTCTAAAGGGGGTAGTCCACAAAAAAATCTCAAAATCATAAAAAATGAAATTCCAAAATACTTTGCACTAGAGAAGGTGTGATGCAATTCGGGCTATCTGTGCACAAAATGACCACCCGGGATGTCCAAATAGCCCTGGAATTAAGGTAATGTGCCTTACAACAGGAGTTACAGACACACTCTCTGTATTTTTGGCATAACAAGAGTTGCGTTGGTCCGATCGGGGCATTTTAGCACTCTTTAGAAAGCTAACTTCAAGAGCTACAACTTTACTGAGGATGTTCTTGAGAAATCCTCCTCGAAAATGGCCAAAAAAATCATTTTTACTAAGTATGCAATCTGGACAAATTTTGGACTTTTTCCAAATGGGGTAAGTCACGAAAAAATCTCAAAATCATAAAAAATGAAAATCCAAAATCCTTTTGCACTAGGCAAGGTGTGATCCTATTAAGGCTATACGGGCACAAAACCCACCGGGAATGTCCACATAGCCCCGAAATTACAGTAATGTGTCTTACAAGAGGAGTTACGGACACACACTCGGTATTTTTGGCATAACGTTAGTTGCGTTGGTCCGATCGGGGTATTTGAGCACACTCTAGAAAGCTAACTTCAAGAGATACGACTTTACTAACGATGTTTTCTGAGAAATCCTCTTTGAAAATGGCCGAAAAATCATTTTTCCTAGGTCTGAAATCTAGACAAATTTTGGACTTTTTCCAAAGGGAGTAGTCTAAAAAAAAATCTCAAAATCATAAAAAATGAAATTCCAAAATCCTTTCCACTAGGGAAGGTGTGATGCTATTCGGGCTATTTGTGCACAAAACGACCATCCGGGATGTCCAAATAGCCCCGGAATTAAAGTAATGTGCCTTACAATAGGAGTTACGGACACTTTCTCGGTATTTTTGGCATAACAAGAGTTGCGTTAGTCCGATCGGGGCATTTGAGTACTCTTTAGAAAGCTAACTTCAAGAGCTACGACTTTTAGAGGATATTCCTGAGAACTCCTCCTCGAAAATGGCCAAAAAATCATTTTTTTTAGGTATGAAATCTTGACAAATTTTGGACTTTTTCCAAAGGGGGTAGTCCACAAAAAAATCTCAAAATCATAAAAAATGAAAATCCAAAATCCTTTGCACTAGGCAAGGTCTGATGCCATTAAACCTATACGTGCACAAAACGCTCACCCGGGATGTCCAAATAGCCCCGGAATTAAAGTAATGTGCCTTACAACAGGAGTTAAGGACACACACTCGGTATTTTTGGCATAACGATAGTTGCGTTGGTCCGATCGGGGTATTTGAGCACTCTTTAGAAAGCTAACTTAAAGAGCTACGACTTTACTGTGCATGTTTTATGAGAAATCCTCTTTTAAAATGGCCAAAAAAATCATTTTTCTTAGGTTTGAAATCTGGACAAATTTTGGACTTTTTCCAAAGATCCACGAAAAAATTTCAAGATCATAAAAAATGAAAATGCAAAATCTTTTGCACTAGGCAAGGTGTGATGCTATTCAGACTATACGTGCACAAAACGACCACCCGGGATGTCCAAATAGCCCCGAAATTACAGTATTGTGCCTTACAACAGGAGTTACGGACACACACTCGGTATTTTTTGGCATAACGATAGTTGCGTTGGTCCGATCGGAGCATTTGCGCACTCTTTAGAAAGCTAAATTCAAGAGTTACAACTTTACTGTGGATGTTTCCTGAGAAATCATCTTCGAAAATGGCCAAAAAAATCATTTTTCCTAGGTCTGAAATCTGGACAAATTTTGGAATTTTTCCAAAGGGGTTAGTCCACGAAAAAATCTCAAAATCATAAAAAATAAAAATCCAATATCCTTTCCTCTTGGCAAGGTGTGATGCTATTCAGGCTATACGTGCATAAAACGACCACCCGGGATTTCCAAATAGCCCCAAAATTACAGTAATGTGCCTTACAACAGGAGTTACGGACACACACTCGGTATTTTTGGCATAACGATAGTTGCGTTCGTCCGATCGGGGCATTTGAGCACTCTTTAGAAAGCTAACTCCAAGATCTACGACTTTACTGTGGATATTTTCTGAGAAATCATCTTCGTAAATGGCCAAAAAAATCATTTTTCATAGGTCTGAAATCGTGACCAATATTGGACTTTTACCAAAGGGGGTAGTCCACGGAAAAATCTCAAAATCATAAAAAAAAAAAGAAAATCCAATATCCTTTGCACTAGGCAATGTGTGATTCTATTCAGACTATACGTGCACAAAACAACCACCCGGGATGTCCAAATAGCCCCGAAATTACAGTAATGTGCCTTACAACAGGAGTTATGGACAGACGCTCGGTATTTTTGGCATAACGAGAGTTGAGTTGGTCCGATCGGGGAATTTGAGCACTCTTTTGAAAGCGAACTTCAAAAGCTACGACTTTACTACGGATGTTTTCTGAGAAATCCTCTTCGAAAATGGCCAAAAAAATCACTTTTCCTAGGTCTGAAATCTGGACAAATTTTGGACTTTTTCCAAATGGGGTAGTCCACAAAAAAATCTCAAAATCATAAAAAATGAAATTCCAAAATCCTTTGCACTAGAGAAGGTGTGATGCTATTTGGGCTATCTGTGCACAAAAAGACCACCCGTGATTTCCAAATAGCCCTAGAATTAAAGTAATGTGCCTTACAACAGGAGTTACGGACACACTCTCTGTATTTTTGGCATAACAAGAGTTGCGTTGGTCCGATCGGGGCATTTGAGCACTCTTTAGAAAGCTAACTTCAAGAGCTACGACTTTACTTAGGATGTTCCTGAGAAATCCTCCTCGAAAATGGCCAAAAAAATTATTTTTTCTAGGTATGAAATCTGGACAAATTTTGGACTTTTTCCAAAATGGGTAGTCCACGAAAAAATCTCAAAATCATAAAAAATGAAAATCCAAAATCCTTTGCACTAGGCAAGGTGTGATGCCATTCAGGCTATACGTGCACAAAACGCCCGCCCGGGATGTCCAAATAGCCCCGGAATTAAAGTAATGTGCCTTACAACAGGAGTTACGGACACACACTCGGTATTTTTGGCATAACGATAGTTGCGTTGGTCCGATCGGGGCATTTGAGCACTCTCTAGAAAGCTAACTTCAAGAGTTAAGAATTTACTGTGGATGTTTTCTGAGAAATCCTCTTCGAAAATGGCCAAAAAAATCATTTTTCCTAGGTCTGAAATCTGGACAAATTTTGGACTTTTTCCAAATGGGATAGTCCACGAAAAAATCTCAAAATCATAAAAAATGAAAATCCAAAATCCTTTATACTAGGGAAGGTGTGATGCTATTCAGGCTATACGTGCACAAAACGACCACCCGGGATGTCCAAATAGCCCCGGAATTACAGTAATGTCCCTTACAACAGGAGTTACGGACACACACTCGGTATTTTTGGCATAAGGAGAGTAGCATTGGTCCGATCGGAGCATTTGAGTACTGTCTAGAAAGCTAACTTCAAGAGCTACGACTTTACTGATGATGTTTTCTGAGAAATCCTCCTCGAAAATGGCTAAAAAAATCATTTTTCCTAGATCTTAAATCTGGACAAATTTTGGACTTTTTCCAAATGGGGTAGTCCACGAAAAAATCTCAAAATTATAAAAAATGAAAATCCAAAATCCTTTGCACTAGGCAAGGTGTGATGCTATTCAGGCTATACGTGCACAAAACGACCACCCGGGATGTCAAATTGTCATGGGATTATAGTAATGTTCTTTACAACAGGAGTTACGGACACACGCTCGTTATTTTTGCCATAACGAGAGTTGCGTTGGTCCGATCGAGGCATTTGAGCACTCTTTAGAAAGCTAACTTCAATAGCTATGACTTTACTGAGAATGTTTTCTGAGAAATCCTCCTTGAAAATGGCCAAAAAAATCTATTTTCCTAGGTCTGAAATCTGGACAAATTTTGGACTTTTTCTAAAGGAGGTAGTCCACGAAAAAATCTCAAAATCATAAAAAATAAAAATCCAAAATCCTTTGCATTAGGCAAGGTGTGATGCTATTTAGGCTATACGTGCACAAAACAACCACCCGGGATGTCCAAATAGCCCCGGAATTACATTAATGTGCCTTATAGACTTAAAGGGTATAAATACCTGATTAAAAGTGCGGAGTTTCTAACCTATAGCATATGGTAAGTAATCCAATTTAGAAAATATTTTCTCTAAATAAACATATTTATCTATTTTTAAAATTAGATTATTAGGTTTATCTATCTATATTTGGAGGAGCTACCCTTAAAAATAGATTATTAGGTTTGGCAAAAAAATAAAGGGTAAATTGCAGAAAACCACCCTTATAATAGGTCATATTGCTCAAAATCACCCCTTATATGCAAAATTGTAGAAAACCACCCGCTACATACATATATAGACTTTGTTAGCAATAAGCCACCCGAAATCACCATTTTGTTAACAAAAATGTGAAAATACACTTTTAGCCATATTTTTAATATTATTTTAATCTTTTCTTATAATAAATTATATTTTAAAAAATGAAGAAATTTATTAGTCCATAAATAATCATTTACCGAGAGATGAATGTCTAATGTTCAACACTGAGTTGTAAATAAACAAATTATTGAGGAATCTTTTGTCTTCTTAATCAAATACAAAGCAAAAAATAACACAAATTAACGAAGGAAGTAGGCGATGGTGAAGAAACAGCGATGTGCAGATGTGGTGGCGAAAGACATGTGCAAAGGCGGCGATGACGTGTGGTGGTATGGCGACGACAACTCCTTTCTCGATCTTTGCATTGGTGGCCTGTTCAAGGGTAAAATTTTAAGAGTAGAATGATAATTCAATATAATTTAACAGATAATTAACCAAAAACCTAAGGGAATTAAGGGATGGGTGGCTTTTTGCTAACAAAGTTTATTTATCACAGGTAAGGAGTGGTTCTGAGCAATGTGGCCTATTTTAAGGATGGTTTTCTCCGGTTTACGCAAAAATAAAAATAGAGGAGCTAGTTTATGGGCTAACATAACCTATGGGCCGATATTGTATATGGGCTGGCCCTTTTCGCCAAATACTTTTACGAGTTCATTATTCGGCCTGATTTATTGATTGTTTTAAAAACAAAATCAGAAATTTTGTCACAACTTATTTACTACAATGCATCTCGAATTGTATCATATATGACCTAAAACAAAGTTTATTCACTGTTACAAGAGGCTATAACTAATAACCGTGTAGTCTGCATCCCTTTAGAATTCAAAACACAACATTTTTTCCCTTTAGAATTCATTTTTTCTATGATCCATTGGTTGGCTATCCGGGATTCGTCTCGAGGGGGTTCACACACGATTCTTTTAATGTCTTAGTTCCATCATGTTAAACGGATTTTAACATAGTATTAGAGTCGTATCCGATATGGATCTTTAAATATGTGAGTTTAGTATTGAAATATCCCTCTTGTATATAAAAGAAGATTAGAAATAATGTTTATAAGAATATATGAATGATTATTTTTATAGGCCATGATTATAATACCCCTTATATTTTTATAAGGCATTTACTTAACTATATATATTTTTTTAATAATAATTACTTGTTTCTTTTCGATAAATTGATTTTATGATTGTAAAAAATAACAATTCATGAATTCTTTCTTTTATTTTGATGAAGAGAAAATCCATCATTTAGTGGCAAACCTCATACGCACGATCCAGTCGGCAAGAGTCACGTACTTGGTAATTTGGTTTGTGCCAACTACCAACCGACTCACTCCACTAATAAAAAGCAAGGTAAACCTTGGATTTTCACCCAAGGAAATGGGAGAACGAAGACGGGAATAAAATTAGGTACCTCCTAACCCATTCTCTTACTCCACACCAATTCTTTAAAGTATCCCCTAAAAATTAACATAAACACTAGCCACTAATTATTTTGGAGCCTTTATCCAACTTTCTTGATTTTGTTTAAATAGGTTGAATTACTTAAAAAGGAAAAAAGGGGGTCAAAAATATTGAAAGCAGGCATATAGAAAGTGCATTTGCTTTCAAACTCATACTCATCGTAAAGAGTGGACAAGATTGACTTCTTTTTGATGCCTCATTACCTCTTTTTGATGCTTCGTTGCCATAACTCCATAAGTGGGTATCACACCTATATTTATTTGAGGTAAAAAAACTAATAAACAAAAACATGTAATGTAATAATACCAAAATATTTGCATACTAAAAACTAATAATCAAAGAAGTGTATAATCTTAGAAAAAATTAATTTTTATTAACTCAATTTTTGAAAGTTAAAATGGGAGAAATCAAATTTCTGAATTTTTTCAATAAAAAAAATATATTTGTTGTTTCCTAAAAATTTAAAATTTATGGATTTTTTTATTTGTAAACCAAACGAGCCTAATAATAATTAGTACTCCATCCGTTTTGAAATATAAGTCCATTGACATTTAGCACGCTTTTTAATGAGTTAAAAACTATATAAAATAATATTTTTTTAATTAATTTTTTTACATAACTATATACTTATATTACCTTATTAGTAATATATATATATAAGACTATGTAAAAAAATTAATAAAAAAAAAATTTATATAGTTTTTAACTCCTTAAAAAGCGTGTAAAAAGTCAATAGACTTATATTTCAAAACAAAGGGAGTATTAGGTATTAGACCCTCCAAAAAAACAATGTAGGAAAATCTCATCTATACATACGAAATTTAGGAAAATCCACATTCCACACACACACAAAAAAAGGGGGGGCTCCAATTGAATTTGTCAATGGTAAGAAAGGGGCGAAAAAAAAGAAGGTGGAGTTGGTGTTTATGCAAGCAATGACTTCATCATATAAGATTGAAAGTTTTCGAAAAATATGTTATATAATATAGTGGCTGGTGATGCACTTTTAGAAATACTGAATGAGCAACAAAGAATCAAAGCATCGGGTGCGAAATAATAATGGTCATGACGTGCTCGAGAGATACACTAATAATAGAGAGTAAAGCATATATGTGCTATATGTGCACACACACATATATATAGTTAGCAAATGCAACTTTACCATTACAAGCACTTGCCAACCCTTACCAAACTTACCAAATTGGTCCTCAATCCTCGTTGATGAATGTGATCTCCAATAATGAGTAACCTTTAAGGAATGAATGCCCAATACATATACTAAACTATGTTGGTCACCGATTTGTATAGTATTTTTTATAAAAGAAAAAAAAATCGGTTGTGAAATCGCATATGTGAATGTAATGAGATTTGGACTAAACTATATGTGTAACTAAATTAAAGCGGTTAGTGAACTACCCAAGTCACTACTTTGACTTGATCTTTCTAATCTATATAATGCGTTCAGGGGTAGATCTTCTTTGAGGACATGGGTAATGGACGCCCCCAATTAAAAATAAAATTTAAAAAATATATATTTTTCTCGTCGATAGATTCGATTTGATATATTATAAGTTCAAATTCGACATCTGAGTAAAAGTTATAAGCATTTTAAAACTGAACTGATATAATTTTTTTTCTACATCATTTACCCAATTAATATAATTCTATCATAATTATCATTTGTTAAACTTCATTACTTAATGCTAAATTAGACCTAAAAACTTCAAATTATGTTATATTAAAATATTTGAAAACCGTTAAATAAAGTGTGCACAATTTTTTTAGTTATATATACATTCATAATATTGATTTTTTTAGTTTTAATTTTTGCCCCATCAATTAACTGCTTCAGAATCTACCACTGAATACACAATCAAACTCATTTGTCGTTACTATATGAAATATGATTACTAAAAAGTAAATTAAAATAATTTTTATTTTTAAATATTATAATGTACTTTTTTAATCAAAAAATATAAATAAACTCCCAAACAAATTAGAGTTTATTTAATATAGTACACAACGTTGACTTTATAAAGTACAGTACTGTATATCCAACCATCCCACAAATAAGCCAACAACTCATCACTAATTATTTACTTATTTGGCAACCATCTATTGGTCCACGCATCCAGTTGAATCTAATACCCAATTTTAATTACATACTTATAAAAATTGAAAATAAAATCATGTTCATCGCAAATCCGGATTATGATTATAGTGTATGTCCAAATCGATGTGGTGCTAAATCCGAATTAACGTGGAAGTACATTAGAAATCGAAAATAAATGAGAGGATAGTACAACACATTTATATCAACACGGTATCATAAACACTTATTTATGACTAGAGGCGGAACTAAGGGGTCCTAGGGGGTCACGTGACCCTCCCCTCATCCGACAAATTATCTAGGTGTATTCTCCTCGTCGATAGCTTCATTTTGATATATAATACGCCCTAATCCGACATCTGTGTAAAAAGTTATGAATGTTTGAAAATTATAGGTGTATTAATCACTTTAATTTTATTTTAATATAATATAATACTTTTATATTTTACTTACATTGACATTCACATATTATAATTCATCTCGAGAGCTTCAAAATCATTGGTTATATTACTTATTTTGAGAATTGGTAAGAAGTTACGCAAGTTTAAATTTTTTATATCTAGTTGTACATTATTACATGTTAAGAATACAATGTATATTTATTGCGTTCTATATCCTTATTTTTGTTTTATATCTTTGTAGTAGCTTGTAATATCGTTTGACAGTAGTTTGTAATATCGTTTGACACTAGTTTATAAATTATACTATCAAACACGTTGTCTGTTTTACGACTTTTTTCTCGATCTTATTGTTTACTATTATGGGGACCCTCCCAATGGCGGAGCCAGGATTCTCGGTCAGGGGTGCTAAAAAAATTTCGTGAAATATTTTTTTTGATGTATACTTATTAAGAATATTTTTTAAAAATATTGAAAAAACACTAAAATTGTGATTTTTTTAAATGTTTTTTTGTATTTAAATAGTTGAGAGTAGCCAAAAAAATAGAAGATAAATAAAAATATAGAAAAAAATCATGAAGAATTGCTTTTAAAACAATATTGAAAGAAAATGTTAAATGTATAAATTAAACATAAATATGACATTTTTTAATGAAATAGCTGATAGAAACAAAAAATATAGAGAGAAATTAAGAAGAATTAATGATATATTAAAACAAATAAAAATATTGAAAGAAAATTTTAAATGTAAAATTTAAACATAAATATGACATTGTTTAATGTTATAGTTGATGGAAACAAAAAATACAGAGAGAAATTAAGAAGAATTAATGATATAGTAAAACAAGTAAAAAATTAATGAGTTGGAATTTGAACCCAAAACCTTTTAGTTTTGATTCTCCTTCCTTCCTTTACTACTTATAGATAGCACTCTTTGGGTTGCTAACTCAACGGTAGAGTACTCGGCTTTTAAGTGCGGCTATATATATATTATCTTAAAAATACTAAATATATGCAAAAAAAATTAATTTTTTTTTCGTATTTTTTTCCGCCAGGAGGTGCTCGAGCACCACAAGCACCCCTAGCTCCACCACGGATCATCCGCTTGAAACTTTCTGCCTCCATCTCTGTTTATAACTTTTTTTTTTTTTTTTGGTGAGGTGAAACGTGGCACCAATACCACAATGCTTTTAGTGGTGGGATCTAGCTCAGCTAAGCTTATGTGACGAATCTCATCTCTCGCGCCATCAGATAATAGAAGTTCGATGTGTCACCAACAACCTGAAAATTAGTGTTCTATCAAGTCACCAACAAATTATTTAAATAAAAAAAGGCGATAATTATGAATAATACTTATCTTATACACTTGCCAAGAACAAACCGACTATATATATCACACTTTAATTTACGTGGCGAACAAGAAGAGGAGTAATGAATAAAAGAAAGTTTGATTAGTTAATTGTTTTTACTTTTTACTTTTTACTATGGGGTAATTAAGTAACATTTACAGTGTTAAAATTTCAGCTTTGAAACTTTCTTCTCTTAGGGAAGTACACGTGTCTCCACGTGTGTGACAGGTCATCACTCCTTCCGCTTCCTTCCCCTTAATTTCTTTGCTAGAAATTTCTTGGATATATACACGATTAAAATTTAAATGTGGTAGGGTTTGCTTTCTTAACTCTCAACTTCCACTAGTCTGAATCTCTCCAATATTTTTTTTGTAAAAAAAAATCTAAAAACGTTTTTTTATACAGGAAAGTTATTCAATTTATTGAGAGATCGAAAAATGATCGATCGACTAAATGCCATAAAAAAAACAATTAGAAATAGGTAAAGAAAATGAAAGAAAAAAGAGTCACTTTGATCAAAGAAGATAAAATAAAAAAAATTAAGATAATGTAAATAATTTACCGGATTGATAATAAGACAAGCCAGAGTCGTATACTTGACGAGAAATTGATTGTAGATATATATAATAACCCTTAGGGTGTGTATGTACAACAAAAAAAAACTGTTAAAAATTAATTATTTGTGGTTGTTTATTTTTTAAAGTTTTTTTTGTTGTTTGGCTAACCAAAATAAACAAAAACGTGTTAAAAAATTGTGTTAAAAAATAAGCTACAAAATGGTGTTTATTTTCCTTTTTATCTTATTTGATTTGAAAGTACCACAATACCCCTAATAACAACCAAATAAACTCCACTTTTTACAAATAAACTGTTTTTCTCCCCATACGGAGATTATCTTGTTTAAATTTTTAACTACTTTTACCAACAGTTTATAAATTTTACTTTGTTTATAATTTTAAGCAATTTATTAATTAACCACGTTTCATACGAACCCTTAATCTATTTCAGTGTCAATGAACACTTTATTCAAAACACTGATTTTACATTAAACAAATTCTTTTGATTCGGTAAAAAATCAAAAGTCTAGAAATATCAAATAATGTATGTAATTAAGCCGGCCAAAACCATGAATGTAATTAGGTAAAAACTAAATAGGATTATATATATATGTGGACACAAATCAAGTGGCAATGGCATTACCTAAGAAAGCCTCCAGAAAAGCCAAATAAAAAATGCACTAAATTAATGACTCTTCTTTATCTTATGACTTATCCATGGTCTACTTAGTTTAATCTGTGCATAAATATATAATATGCAAATGTACCAACTTGACCCAACTAATGTAGACAATTCAAATAGCAGGTGCACTGAACACATATACAATTAAAGGTGCATTATATCTGACTAATCACTACCCCTTAAGATTATGATTTTAGCTAAAATAAACATACGGTGTATGTAATTAAAGAATGAATATTTACGGAAATGCCCTCACCGGCCGTCGAATATTACGAAAGTGCCACCAGAGACTGGTCCTTGGGAAGCAAGTAAAGGACAACGCGGGTTGATTTATGGACTTGGAAAAGGTCTTCCGATCTGTAGAGCCACCGTCCACTTTTTTAGCCCTTCGGTTTATATTTAGTCTTGGTCCCCAAGCATGTACCAAATACTAATGTCACTCACTGTGCTGATACCTAATTGTAAGACTCAATATAGACTAGTCGAGTTTGAACCGATCGAGCTTTATTATAATCTAGAGTAAGCTCTATTCATTCGTAGCATAATAAGTAAGGAAAAATATGTTCATAATCGATTCATTTAGTAAATGGGTGATCTTGAATTAATGGGATATTTTTCGAGCTGAGTTTGAGCTAATCGACTTGTATAACAATACTGGTTGATTGTCCCTCAGTTGTTAGCATTATTAGACCATCTCTAATAGATTCCTTATTTTAGAGTTTTTAGAGAATTTTAAGATGGTTTTTTTTAAACAGATTTTCTATCTTATTCTCCAAAAATAAATTATTTTTAAAATTTTAGATATGGAAAAGCGACTGGAGTTGTAGCAAAAAAAAAATTTTTAAAAATTTATTTTATTTTCCTATTTTAAAGAAAGGTTGGATAAACGTTTGCACATGATATTACAACGCACACTTAATTAGATTCACCACTTTCTGTATGAAAGATTGAATTTTTGTGCAATTTGTGTATGAATGAACACATGTACGTTTATGATCCATAGTCATTAATCAATTAACCTACAAATTGGGTGAAATCAACACCAATTAGTTTGAAGTTAGACAGAATACAAATTACAAAAAAGATTAGGAGGATTGGTACTTGGTAGGGAGTGAGTGTGGTGTTGGAGCTACTTTTCCTACCACTTGTCACGCAACTTCCTCAACTCGCCGCTTTATATATCCCTCAACCGCCCCACCCCCCTTCACTACCCCCCTCACTCTCTCCCCTCTACACCTTAATTCACCAAACCTCCTCTTCCTCCTCCTTCACTCTCTCTCTCTAACCTCTCTCAAGATTTCAATTCAAGAAGAATCAAACAACAACCATGGCAGTTGAAAGAGTCCTCACCTCTCCCACCTTGGAATTAGAGGATTCCTCCTCCTCCCACAACTGGGTCAAGAAGAAGCGCTCCAAACGACCCGCCCCCTCCTCCGCCGCCACCAACCGCCGCGGCGAGGAGGAGGAGGAGGAGTACCTCGCTCTCTGTCTCATCATGCTCGCCCAAGGCAGCGGCAGCGGTGGCGGCGGCGGGTCCAAGAAATCTAACTCTCCCCTTCCGCCGCCACCGCCGCCATCGGCGGCTCACGAGTGCAGCGTCTGCCACAAGGCGTTCGGGTCCTACCAGGCTCTCGGCGGCCATAAGGCCAGCCACCGCCAAGCAACCGATGCCGAAAAACCGTCGAGTTGCGAAGTATTAAAGTCTGGTGGGTCAATAACTGGCAGCAGTGCGAAGAGGCACGAGTGCTCGATCTGTCACCGGTGCTTCCCCACGGGACAGGCTTTGGGAGGCCACAAGCGCTGCCACTACGACGGCGTCATCGGCAACGGCAAGAGCGGGGGCGCGGTGGCTCCCGCCGCCACCGCCACCACCACGACTACTACTACTACATCGGAAGGTGTGGGATCGACTGTGACACACCGGGGATTCGACTTGAACCTGCCGGCGGTGGCCGATTTGACGCCGGAGGCCGGCGTTGACTTGATCAAGAAGAAGGGTAGTCAGTTTTACGGGGAGGAAGAAGTGGAGAGCCCACATCCTCTGAAGAAGCCCCGATTGTTGTTTGAAAATTGAAATGTTTTTGGATTTAATTAGTTTAATTAATTGCTTAATTTTGTGTTATAAACATGTATTTTGTGGAGGAACAAAATTAAATCGTTCAATCAGTACAATTTTGGATTTGGGTCTGTAAATATTATATATATCTTGATTTGATATGACAAGGAATTTTAATTTACAGCTGCCCAATTAATTTCGTTTTGGTGATGTTGAATTTGTAATTGTGATTAGTAATTTGGTTGATTTCATTCAATTGAATCATTCCATTGGGTTTTTTTTTAATCGATTTTTATATTCAGGTGTGGAAGTCGTTATATATACTCATTCAAGATTAGCGATTTATATATTAAACTTGTTTAATTCATAACCATTTCTTCATGAAGTGAATTTTAGATTATCGAAGTAAATATAACACCTTGTTGGGTTCTATATGTAAAAAAAAAAAAATGGTGCAGCTTCATGGCTGTTTCACTAAGTTGTCGAATTCTCAGTGTGTTTCGTTGTCTCTTTCCTTTACTCGGATCTTTCTCGTTTGTATATGAATTTTGGATTCACATTGTTACTCGGAGTCGTAAATTCAAGTTGGACACTTGAGTCGCATCACCGTCATAATCCCCATATGTTTTATGTTTTCTATCAATGGCTTTTATCTTATTATGCGTATGTTTTTTTTTTATTAAGTAAGAATTCGAGATCAGATATGCTTGAAAATCTCGATAAGTTGGCAAGTCGACAGATAAAAGACTACCGAAACATATAATATTATAAGTATGGATTATAATTAGTTGGGTGAGAATTTGATTTACCCTTTTCGATATTAATATTTTGAGACTTTGATACTCTATAGGCTTTGATAAATGACTAAAATAAGTGACGTCTCAAAAACCCAATTTGTAGGCCTTAAAATAATCAAAATATGGAGTATATTTTTATGCTCTACAATTTTGTCAAACAGTAGAGCTCTTATAATAGGGTCAATCGCGGTTGACCATCTCCAAATATTTGCCTTTTATATATATATAAAAAATACGTTAAGTAAAAGTAAAGGATTTTTTACTACTCATAAGTTGGTGCAGCATTTATAGGTATACATCATATGTCAATAGGTTCGAAATTCAAATCTCTTTAAAAATATGAAATTGTTTGTGAATGAGATTAAATATTATTATTTTTCCTCATAATAATTAATTAGTATTTGATGTCACCAAACTAGAGGTCCAACTTGCAATAGTCGGCACTAATCGAGGTAGCTTCCAACACATGATTCACACCAAAGCTTTGATAATAAAATTTAGAATTTTTAATGTGTAAATAACCCATAAAAAGAAAATTTTTATTTTGAAAAATATTTTTTTCTAATTTTAATACACTAATCTTTAAGTTCAATACATTTTATATTATATTTTATATTATGATATATATATATATTGACAAAATAGAAAAACAATAAAATTTAATCTGTAATGTCAAAGTTGGCACATAATACCGAGTACAGTTTAACAGTTTTTTGTCAACCGAGCTATCTGATCTCGGATTCTTACTTTGTAAAAAAAAAATAAACATAAAACATAATACCGAGTACAAAACCCAGACCCCAAACCAAAACTGCGGTGCATCCCACTTGAATTGTACTATTAATTTGTTAAATACGAGTATTATTTGCTCTTCACGGCTTACGTCAAAGAATAAAATACTCTCCACAAATTTAGAGGTACTCTACTTGAATTCATCACCTTATATTACAACAATATTTATTTAGATGCAAATCTATATCCTCTCCGTCTAAAAAAACTTAATTATTTATTTTCAATATGCTTTAACAAAATGATAAAAAAGTATATTAATATTACATGTCAATTATTTTATTAAATTTTTTTATAGTTTAATGTGTATCTTATTACTAATGTGTATAAAACTATTAAAAAATTATTTAAAAAATAATATTTTATAGAATGTTCAGTTTCTTAAAAATATATGCTAAAAAGTCATATATCTATTCAAAGTGGATGGACTATTACTTATACTTATAAAGAGGTAATCCATTTGTGTTCACCTCTCATACGCTATACTATACGACACGACACTTTTCTGATACTTTGGGATACTTCTTAACTAATCAAACAATATAAAAATTAATATTTATATTGTTTGATTTTTCTTTAAAGTTTAAGGTTAATTTTATCAAACTCTTAATTAATTGGTATATTATATGTAAAATTTGGTCACAAATTCATTAAAGTCTTTAATAATACTAGTATATGTTGTATATGTTTTTTTTTCAAAGAGATTCTTGTGTCCCAAAATTGCACCTTATTAGTATCCAAGTCCATGCTATGAGTAAATAACTAACCATTTATTGTCATTGACCAGACACTTTTGTTTGAGTGCTGCACCCACCTACTCTTTTAATTAGTGTTTGAATTTTAATCCATCTGGTCACAACTTAGATATAATTAACCATCAAGGGAATAGAAATGATAGTCAACACCACCATTTTTTTTTACTACCGGGAAAAATTTAGAATAGGAGATCACAGACGGTCTAATCCAATCCTAAAGCGTCTTTACGGACTAGAACACGCAGTTCTTCGTTAGCCTCCAGAACTTCGTCGACAAAGATATAATAAGCCAGATGTGCAAGTTAATCTACAACTATATTTGCTTTCTTGAAAATATGACGAATTGAAACAGAATAAAATTTACATAATAGTAGCCTAATCTCCGTTATCAGAATCTCGATAATCCAAGGGCAACTCCATTCGCCCAAAATAATTTTAACAACTTATATATTTTCGAATTTTACTCATAAATATATACTTAACGAGGAGGAGGCACCTAAAAACTTAAAAGGGCTTCTAACTAAGGTTAATCCAGGGATGTAACACAATCTAAAATGTAAGGATGTGGGCCGATGGTATATTTATAGGTTGGGTTTGGGTGTCGTGCTTCTTGGTGATTAGTTGGCCCACATAACATATGTAAGAAGAGCCCAATTATGATGGAGAATCAGCCGACAATATTAGATTAAAAAAAAATGAAAATCAATTAGAATGAGTTATATACTACTACAAGAAAAGATTGGTTGGAAAAGGGGTAGGAGTTCCCTCTCTAAGAGCTTATACAATCTCAATGACGAAGAATTTGAACTCATTTTCATAAACTGTCAATGTTCAAGGGAACTTATATGAAAAATAGATCAATAAATTGGAAGAACAATATAAAATACGCAAACAAATGACAAAAAATATGAAAGAAATCCCAACAGAGATCTCTGCAAAGCTATCCGCAACATAAAAAACAAAACCTGTCATTATCTGGTGGAGTTTATGGATAATTAGAAATAAAATGATTTTTGACAGGGTTTGCAAATAGACACAAAACAGAAACAATACATAAAACATCAATTAATACAATGAGAGGAATCCAAAAGACAATTATGGAAAGATATATAAATCAAAAGAAAAATGTCAAACAACCTACTCAAAGGAGAAGGAAATTTTTTAGATGGAAGAAGTCTATGGTCGGAGGCTTCAAGTTCAATTTCCATGCTTCTGTGCTTTCCTCAGGCAAGGTTTGGACGGGAGTAGTGATTCGAGATCACCATGGCTTAGTCGTTTTCTACAGAGGTTCCCTATGTGGTGAATAACGAAGCTCTTACTCTCCATTATGGGCTTGTTGCAGCTCACCAATTGAGAATTTCTAGAATCGAAGTTGAAGGTGATTATCTTGCGGTTCGTCAATGCCATCAATGACATATGGATTTGTCCCTAGGAGATCGAAATGATTATTGTCGACTCCAAGCGATTTCGATCTCCAGAATTTTCAATGGTTATTGTGTTTGCACGTCTTCAGTGAGCTCGATTAGATCACAGACAAGGTGGCTCATCTTCGGCATTTATGTATTTGATCACGACTCGCCCTTGCATCATTCTAAAATCCAGGCTCTCATCCGGATGCACGCTCTTTAGTGGTGGATCGGTAGGGTCTGACACCACCCAAATTCTTTCCTTGTATCTATATGCATACCATCGACAATCACAAAAGAAGGCTCACATTGTCCCAGTTTCAACATCGTTTGCTTATGCCAATATCGTCTTTCGCTCTCTAGCTTTTTTTTCTCAGTGTAGTATTATTTGATGATTTGTTTTGTCATTGATTTTATTTTGTTCATAACGGTTTGTCTGTTGCTGATCTTTTAACCTCTTAACCCATCTGATATGTTTGGTGTGTCAATTTTTTTTTCATTTAGAAAAAAATATCATCGAAAATTTCTTTATCCGATCACAATGGAAAAGTTCAATCTCCATGTTCTCTAAAAAAGGGGAGAGTTAAGTGCATACCGATCTTGGAGCCCTAACTTGACCGTCACGAACTTATTGAAGCTTTACCTTCTCAATGGAGGTAATATTCCCAGTGCCAAATGCATTACTTATGAGAACTTGACATCTTATGCCTTTGTGATAAGCACGAATAATAACTTATTTGGTAGCAAATCTAACCAATTTTCAACCCCAAACCAGCACCCATCCAAAACAGCAAGGGAAAACCAATTCAACTAATCTCATATTAAACTATTATTAGCCAACTTTTTTAAAGCAGAAGCACAATTACATGATCTATTATTATGCATAATCTAACACAGAGCTTGTATCTTTAATCATTTCATATAATAAATGAATCAATAAGCTTTTGAAAAAATAATGGATATTTCTTATAATAAATTGGCTTATTGAGAATACTACGATTTCCCATGGTATGCCATTTAAGAATATTCTATAATGGCCTAGGGGTGAAGATTGTAACACCCTGTCCCACATCGGATATAATAAAGATATTCAGAGTGATTTATAAGTTAATCAAGCCCTACCCATCTTACAAGAACTCTTCCTCATTCCCTTTTGTGGGACTCCCATCTACCCAAATTGTAGTGACATTCGACATTACATATCACCTTGTCCATCTCCAATCTGGCCAAAAATTAAAGTGCAGCAACATTTGACATAACGAGTCCCCTAGTCAGGTTGGTGATCCAAGTGGCAAAAGTGTCCATGTTGCAACCATGTAGTGGAGCGTACGGAGGGGTGAATCCACATGGTTTGCATCTATGTATATTTTCCATTAGCATGGTATGCTTTATTTACTTGTGTATTTCTTCTAATCTAAACCAATTATATATTACTAACTATATATACATATTATTTGTGTTTTTAATGTTATAGGTGCAAAACTGAGTTCTGCTACATATGCGAAGGAGTATGACCAAACTGTGTATGTGATGAGCGATTTGAGCCGCGTATGATGTAATCGAGTTCTAGCTCAGCTAAGCTACATTTGTGAGAAGTAGAACCAAGTGCAAAATTCAAATAAAATAACATTTCACACATATAACCTAATATATTCTCTCTTCGAAACCAATACAACATTTAATAGTTGTTATTCACCACAAGCTTGAAATACCTCTCCCAATGCACATCAACTCTTTAGTGGTACTAGGTCAAAAACAATAAGAGATTAATAAGCATTAAGTCATTCAATAGTGTAGAATAGGAAATTATATATGTTCACGTGAGCATTTACATGACTTTCACTACCTAGACAACAACATATGATAACATTATAAAAACATGATTTCAATGATTAAACAGAAGTGAAGGTCATTCACTAGCAACCCGCCAAAAGTTAGACAATGAAGTTAATTAGATAAACTTTCAACTGTCCACACATCTCCAAATTCTTTAAAGTCAAGTGGAATATAATTAGGCCATGAAAACTGTTCATAATCCACCCTCTCTCCCCACAAGATATTAATTAGTGAATAATAACTTGTTTGGTAGCAGGTCTAAGTATCTAACCAATTTCTAACTCCAAAGCAACAACCATTCAGAACAACAATGATGCAAGGTAAAACAAATTCAACTAATTTCATACGAAGTATTAAACTATTATTAGCCAGCTTTTTAAAACCAGAAGCATAATTACACGATCTATTATTATGCATAATCTACACAGAGTTTGTATATTTAATCATTTCATACAGTAATGAATCAATAAGCTTTTGAAGAAACAACAAATATTTCATACAATAAAATAGCTTACTAGGAAAACCATGATTTACGCGATTTTCCATGGTAGGCAAGTTAAGAATATTTTATAATGGCCTAGGAGTGAAGATTATAACACCACATCTCACATCGGATATAATAAGGATATTCGGAGTGATTAATAAATGAATGAAGATCTATCCATGTTACAAAAACTCTTCCTTTAAACTTGTGAGTTTGAAGTTGTCATTTGTACTTTCCTTTCCTCTCATATCACCTATGTTATTGTTTTATTGGATGCTTAAGTTATATGTTTGCGTAATTCCTTGATGAATCAATACCAATGTCTTTTAAAACTCATCAGATTTTAGTCAGTTTGATGTTTTTATTATTTGTTCTCTGTTTGTATAGTGTAAGCATATAGATCTTTTCCCTTCAATTTTTTTCCTGATTTTTGTTTGAATGTAAAAACTTCATAGATAACTAGGCAAGGAGAGCAAGAGCATCACCTTGTCGCTATGGTGGGGAAATTCATTGTGATATGGAATTTCAAATAGGATAAGGACAATTTTCATTGTCGAGAGCTGCTTTATGAGTGACCAGTTTTATGTGGATCATTCTAGAGAGGCTCCCTTAGTCATCGCCACCCCAAAGAAGATCAACTCCTTCAGTACATGGGCCACCTATGAGATTTGCTACAAATCCATCAACATCTACTTTTTTTAGCCAGCTTTTTAAAACCAGAAGCACAATTCCTTCAGTACACGGAGTATTAAACTATTATTATCCAGCTTTTTAAAACCAGAAGCACAATTACACAATCTATTATTATGCATAATCTAACACAAAGTTTGTATATTTAATCATTTTATACAATAAATGAATCAATAAGGTTTTGAAGAAACAACAAATATTTCATAAAATAAATTGGCTTACCGGGGGAACCACGATTTTCTATGGTAGGCCACCACGATTTCTCATGGTAGGCTATTTAAAAATATTCTATAATGGCCTAGAGGTGAAAATTGTAACACCACATCCCACATCGGATATAATAAGGATATTCGGAGTGATTTATAAGTGAATCAAGGCCTATCCATGTTACAAGAACTCTTCCCTCAAACTTGTGAGTTTGAAGTTGTCATTTATAATTTTCTTTTCCTCTCGTATCACCTATGTTATTGTTTTATTGGATGCTTAAGTTACATGTTTGCATAGAACTATACTTATGATTCCTTGATGAATCAATATCAGTGTCTTTTAAATGTAAAAACTTCATAGATAAATAAGGAAGAAGAACAAGAGCGTTGCCTTGTTGCTATGGTGGGGAAATTCATTGTGATATGGAAGTTGCTATGGTGGGGAAATTCATTGTGATATGGAATTTCCAACAGGATAAGGACAGTTCTCATTGTCGAGAGCTGCTTTATGAGCGACCAGTTTTATGCGGATCATTCTCGAGAGGTTCTCTTGGTCATCGCCACTCCAACGAAGATCAACTCCTTCAGGATATGGGCCACCTTTGGGATTTGCTACGAATCCATCAGCATCTACCTTTTTTTGCCCTGCCACAAGGGATTTGTCTTCTACAAGTCTTGTTTAATTGGTAAAGCACTGCAGGGTACAGTTGAGTGAAAGGTGGATTCCAAGATACCCACAGTGCGGAGAAATGATAGATTCAGATCTTTGCCATTATTTTCCCCTAATGATACGTAGATTATAATTAAGTTGTTCCGGGTGGCTTCAATTGCATACGAAGAACTTCGCTACTGCCTCAATCGCAGATGTTTATCACCAATGTCGAACAGAGTCCTGTACTACGAGATTATGGGGCCCACGTGCAGTAAGATCAGGGTCTGACATGAGATTTGAATGACTTGAGGCAAACTATGAAGATGGGGCCCTAAAGCACCAAATTTAGGCTCTCGCCCGAAAGGGCGTGGGTTCAAATCCCACAGTTGTCATACTTTTTGCCAATTTTCAATACAATAGTTGATCTGCCACTCGCATCCATCTTCGATCTTGTTATCACCGATTGATCGTTGAACTGACATTGATTTAAATTCATCAGTATTGTAACGTGATGGCCATCAACCAAATATCATAAGTGGTTGATCGATCGAACCAATTCTAGCATGGTCTATGGGCGCTACTTATGCCGCCACGGCCTCTCCCTCCCCGTCTGCACTCTTGCAGGCACGCCGCCACCATACAGATTGTCTCTGACTGCCCCACTTTCAAGGAATCCATTGTCTGGTTTGAGCAGTGCACGCTCCTCTACCTCAATAGCTCCACCAGGCTCGATGTCATCGACTTGACATCCCCTTATAATTTAAATATTTTGGAAAAAGTAAAAACATACTTGTTGTGCTATCAATTTGTCGACATGAAGCATACTAATCTAACTAAAATGTTATATTTATCTCATTTAAAGTTATATAATATTCAAACCTTTGGTTTTAAAATTTTACTTAAATTATCAAACTCAAGTGTAATCGGGCATATTTTGACCCGATTAATGGATCCAAATTTGGCAAGTTTAGAGGATTGTGCCCTTTCATTTTATTTGGAATTTGTTATTTAGAATTGGCTGGAGCAAACTAATAGATAGATTTATCCTAATTAAGATATTATTGGATAGATCATTTGATTTAAAAAGATAAGTTTTTTACCTAACTATATTGATTTATTAATTGACGTGGCTCAAAGATAATACCATTTTAATCTAGAATAAGACACATATACAAAATAACAATTTTAATTCAGAAAATGTCACATATGCAAATCGCACAAGAGACCTGAACTTGTTTTAGTATCTATCTATATACATATACTAAAACTGATGCATAGCATCCTATGTGGCGCGTTGTGGTTGATCCTAGGAAAAACATCTTATGTGGCATGTTGTAGTTGATCCTAGGAAAAAAATTAATAAAATAATATGTTGTCATAGTTTATAGAAAGTTATATAAGTCACAATCTATCTATATATATTAGTTAATTGACAAAATATAAATAAAAAATATTTCAGGGTCATACTTACCAAAGATATTACTTTGTAATAGACAAATATGTATTATTTGATAGGTGTTATTTTATTTATATCTAGATTATTTTTTGGCGGAGAGAATTATTTATATTTATATTTATTATATTACATGAGATTTAATTAATGATATATTAGAAAAAAAATTTATATATAATATGTCGAACTAATTTTATTTATATATATATATATTATTTTTTGGTGGGAAAAATTATTTATATTTATATTTTTTATTTATTAGAATCTATATAGATTATTTATAATATGTATTAATGTATTCTCCGTGCAGGGACGATACTTACACTAGTTTTATAATATAGATAATAACTTTGTTTTTAAAGTAGAGGCACGAATACATGATATATCATTATGCATAAGTAACCACCATTCATTTTTCAAAATACACGAAACTTCCATTCATTTGGCAAAGTTCAGCAAAGGCCAGACTATGAACAAAACCACTTATAATTTTCAAAACCTTGTGCAATTTCCACTATTTTAAACAAGGCTTTGGGCATCAGACTATTCCTTGCCATGAAAATTACATGAAAGATATGAATCAATTAAAGGTTTCTGACAACAAAAATCAACAAGGATTGGTTGCTGCATCCTCTTGAGAATGTTGAAGAGTTAAACCTTTGTCACCATGATCTAAACCTTTTTCACCACGCTGTGCTTCTTCTTCACTCTTAGTGAAACCCTGATTCTTTGAAGATTGCTGAGATGGAACCACTTTTTGCTTCTTATTGATAGACTAATCAAGAGTAGGAGAATTTCTCAACACTCTCTTCTTCTTGATAGATTGATCAGCAACAGGAGTACGTCTCAACACTTTCTTCTTCTTCTTCTTCACAGGAAGAGGACTGGCATATATCACTGCTCATGCATGGACCGTGTAACCAACCTCTTCATGAGATGGACAGGACTTTCAAAGTTTAGAAGTGCCATCAGTGATCATTAGTGGTTTCACTACCTCCTTTTCCCCCCGGGGGGGGTCTAACTATTTCCTTGGGATAGTAGCTTCAACTCCACCATAAAGGAGATGAAAACTGATTGCCTAACCCGATAAGCTTGGATGCGTAAATTCCTAGGAGACACTAAATCACTATCATCAACATCCATACCAATAAAACAACCAACGTATGAATCAATGCCGTCATCAGCAACTTCATCAGGAACTGAGAGTGCAGGCCAATCCATAAACGCGACGTAAAGAGAGTAGATAGTCCCCTATCAAGAGAATAAAAAATATAATTAAAGGATGACAAATATACTATATAGAACAGGAAAACTAAGATCACAATAATAAAAGCTGAGAACAGAAAGAATGCTTATCAAATCTTGAGAAAAAAAAGTTCAGAATACTTATTATATACAATGGAATAATCACGTTCAACACCATACCAGACAAGAGAAGCCGATAATCCTTCACAAAATGCAAAGTCACATTTGGAGATGGAAAAAAAATCTTAGGGATTGCCTCTAAAATCCAAACCTGAGAACAAAGCAACATTAAGAACATAAATAGAATAAAAGAATAATAATAAAAAAAAATTGGAACATAAAAGGAAAGGAAAGAGAAATACATGAAATGCCAAGGGATATCCGAGCAAATTATAACCAAATCTTGGACCTTTATAGGATTTGGGAAGACCTCATAGCTTTCTTCAAAAACAAAGTATTTCCAAAAAATAAACCCGACCAAAAGGATACAACATTAACCGATCCAAGTCACAGTCAAGGTCCACAAAAGATTGACGTACAAGAGCTTTAGAATGCTGAGGGAGCAACACACTCTCAATCAATAACAAGTACGCCATGGAAAGTTTCTTCTAAGACTGATTTGGCTCCTTGAGGAAAATTTGGAGAAGACCATCAAAAGTGCATTTTGATACCCCCCCAAACTTCTCCATATCCACATGAGGAGAGGGAGACGTGTCATTACCAGGTTCTTCCCAATTCAAACCGGTTACACAACAAAATTCAGCAAAAGAGAACCTCAATAAATTCTATCCCACTTGGAACCACATCTCATGAACTTTAAGAGTATCAACTTCATGTAGAAGCATTTAATGCACAAGTTGATGATAAAAATAAAGTCGATCAGTAGCACGAACAATTGGACCTAAACACCCGTCTATAAGGGAAGCCCAATCAACAATGTCCAATCTCTTCTGAATAACTTTGATCCAAGCAGGCTTTGAATAGAAATTAATATGGCCACGAAACCGCTGTTTTTTTGGAAACAATGAACTTGAAGCAAGTAGGTTAAAGAACAGATGGTGGAACCACATTAGGAATTTCCTGATGGGCTACAATTTTTTTACCTAAATAGCATAGAAATAAGGTGAACATGAGGTGTCACAACATGGAAGATACTGTCACCAAAATGAAAGAACAAGAACATCATCATAGATCATACTATAATCAAACAAGTAACCGACTGTAAGTCTGTAACCAAGCATCACAAAGAGAAACAACAAATGCCCCAAATGCAGAAATGGAAACGATGTCAGTTCAAGAGGCAAGCATCTTAGCACAAACTGATAAACCTCAAACAAACAATGAACTAAAAAACACAAACCTTAAAACAGGACGAAAGCGCTAAAATAACAAACACTAAACCAAAATAAAGAAATGAAATGAAAAAGGAAACAGATGAATATGCAGGAAATGAAAGTAGAACACCGCAATACAAATAAAAATTCAAAAAGAAACAAAATCTGTGATCGTTTACAAAAACATTGAAAGGGTAGCTGATGAAAAAGTTATGAGAAGAAGACAAATAGAGAATGAAATCGAAGAGGAGAGAAATGAACACAAACAATGGAACACATGAAGCAAAGGATGAGAAAAAAGGGAAGAGCAATGGCCGGCGAGAACGAGAGAACGGAGATGATGGAACTGCACCTGCAAGTGCAATCGAACGTTAAAATGATCAGAGGGGATACCGAGAACAAAGAAACGGGATTTAGAAAAGGCAAGGGTAAAAGTGGTATTATGTAAAAAAATTAGACAAATACTAAAACTTTTTTAGGGTGGAAAAATAGCTAATGCATTTATAAAAGTGGATATTGGGTCAAATATTTTCTTAAAATGTTTGCATTGATATATCTTTTGGGGGTAAAAATAATGCAGAGTATCGTTTTTATTTAATATTTGACACACATTAAAAAAAATTAAAGGATAAACCGGGGATAAAACGTAAAAAATAAATAAAAAGAAAAACAATTTTTTATTTATCACTATATCTTTTTTTTTAACCGGAAATAATTTGGCAATAAGGTTGAACCTTATATGCCAAGAGCATCCAAGCGGATGAGATTGCGAAGCACAGAGTCGTCAGGTGTCGCAAAACCGGAGAAAGCAAGGTCAAGGTGCGATAATCAATCCGCAACTCGATTTGCTTCCCTATAGACATGACGAATCTCGTAAGTTTGGAATACACCTAGGGAGACTAGACTGTCAGAGACAATCATTTCAGAATCTCCCGAAGGCAACTCACATCCTTTTAGGCTGTTTATAATGGTGAGGTTATCACCCTCAATTACAAGTTTAGTTATGTTAAGTTCATGTGCGGCGATGATACCATTCCAAAGTCCAAGCCCCTCCGAGCCAGTAATCGAGGGAATTGAGGAAGGCCCAGTGCCAAAGAAAATTGGAGTTCCTGTATCGTTTCTGATAACAAACCCATAAGAGCCCTTAGAAGAGGATGAGAGGGCCCCGTCAAAGTTGAGTTTGTAGGTTTCTACGGGGGGTCTCCATTTTGCGTTGTTTCTTATTCTTGTTATGGTGGTTTGGTTCTTTTTATATTTTTGAGAGTGCGCATTATCTTCTATAGTGTCATCATTCTGCCTAGAGATTTTCCATATGTATGCTTGATCTTTTATGAAAGATAATATACTTCTCAGGCTTATTTATCACTATATCTGATCAGTATAAATTTGGGATTCCCAAATATGATTTGAGAATAAAAAAAAAGGAATCTACTCTCGGTACAATACTCAAACAAAGGGAAGGGCTCCTCTAGTGGCGCCGGAGCCTCTCCGACAAAGGCGACAAAAGCTACTGGCGGTGGTGGAGGCGTTGTCGAAAACGAGAGATTCCAGATCTACACCTTCTACCTGTAGATTCGACCCAACTCCGACGGTGACACTGACAGGCGAACAGAAAGGAATCGACCTTCTCCTGGACCTCTAGAAGGGAATCCGAAAACTGAAAACTGAAATTGAGATTATCAAAAAGGTATGATCTTCACTCTAATCTGGTTAGTTGAGAATTGAGATTGAATGATTGATATCGGTTGTAGATGAATGATTTCGTGAAGTAAGCAGTAACTTATTATTGATAACCTTCTCCTCTGGAATCAGGAAATTGAAATTGAGAGATTGAGGCTATCGATATTGAAATTGAGATTGAGGCTATAGTCTTCTTTGGACAAAGAAAAGTGAAGGAAAGTGGTGATTTTTATCCATAGCCTAATCTGACAGACGCAAGAGCTCGAATGTGATTGCTGTTCTGTAATTGTTGATGCCTAAATTGTAACTTATATTCGCTGATAAATGTAATGGCGGATTGTGGTTCAGAAAAAGTTATCCCCAACTGCAATTTGTTGAATAAGGAAGATGATATGTGGGTAGAGATACTGAGGAGACTCCCTGCCAAAACCCTAGGCGGCTAGGCCGATTCCGATGTGTTTGTAAGTGTTGGGACTCTCTCATCTCATCCCCTTTCTTCATCACAAGCCATCACCTCACATCCAAATCCAAATCCAACTACGACAACTTTGGTAGATTGTACCTCTTGTCAACTACTTGCTTCAGCAATATTTCTTCAGACTATGCTGTCTACGATCCCCGATTTCCCCTTACCAGGGAACATCTGAGGTTTCAGCACATTCCTTTCGAAATCAGCAGCAGAAGATCACTTGAGGAATTCACAATAGTTGATGTAAGCGATGGGGTTGTGTGTCTGGTCCCGCATCGCTTTCCTGACTCGATCATTCTTTGGAACCCTACAATCCGCAGGTTTTTGGAGATCCCTTTTCCCAAAGAGTTATCAAGGGCCTCACATGTGTTAGGATTCGGTTGTTGTGTCCATGGTGAGCTGAAGGTGGTGAGACTTTGGGGGGTTTTTCCCGGCTAGCTCTCTTTATGGAGAGAACTACAAAAGATATCGAGTACGGCAAAAGGAGGAGCCGTTACAACCTCCTTTGCTCGAGGTGTTGTCAACCAGAGAAGGCCATTGGAGGAAGGGGTTTGGTATGCAGATGATCGAACCATGCGCGCTTCTTTCCTATTGCGGGTGCTATGTGAACGGGTCGGTTCATTGGATCGCAACCGCATACGCCAAAAACAACTACGACGACTATCAGTTGTTGCTGCTGACATTCGAGTGTGGGAGCGAGGAGTTGAGGACGATGGAGCTCCCAAGAGAATTTAGCCAGCAGTTGGCGATGTTGCCCAAGCTTTTCAAGTTTCGGGGTTTGTTGTCTTTGTTTACCACCAAGGACGATCGTGGCGTGTACAAGCTGTGGTCGATGGAGGAGTATGGGGTTCCGACCTCATGGAAGGAAGTGTATTTGACAGATCGGAAGAAGGAGGATATTGTGATGATAACCTCCGATGGCACTTGTCAATATCTGGGTTCCCACATTCGACTTTCGATGGACGTCCGGATGTGGAGGCATCCCACCATCAACTTCCAAGAGATTCTCCATCTTCAATTTTTGGAGAATGTTGGGATGTTTTTGCTCCAAGAGCTTTCCCATTATATTCTCCAAAATAGAGAATGGATGGAAAATATAGAGGTCATTCCCTAAATTTGGAGCAAACTCTATATATATTGGGGTGAATTCTATAATGGGGAAACTGTTGGAATGGGGCAAAAAAATATTCAGAATATTTGATTTCTCATTCTCTATTTTGGAGATTGTTTTAGGGAAGCTCTTGGGAATGCTCTTAAGGGTGAAGGAGCCGTTGATGGGCTACTTGCTGGACGAGACCTTTCTTTTGATGGACGCTCCCAATACCTATTAACGAATAAGGATGGTTTTTGGGTTTTTGTTGATTAATTTCTCTTCGATTGTTTGTTTGGCATTTTGGCTCTCTGTGATTTGGTGGTGATTTTGGAGTTGCAACTAATTAAAGTTAACATCAACTGATTATTTATTTGATTGTGGATTTGTGCCTGACTGGCTGCCTGTGTTCTATTTGTTGATCAAGACGTGTGAATCTAAACACTAACTTCTCAACTTCCTTTGTCTTTTTTTTTATTAGGTAAGAATTTGAGAACCAGACAACAGGCTGTCTGATAACTTAATAGGCCGACGAATCGGCAGACGAACAAACCGTCAACATACAACAAACTAAATAACACAAATAAACCAAAATGAAAGAAACCCCCAAATAACCCATAAAACCCATCAGCGAGCGGAGGAGACGAGGAAGATCTAAGGCGAGCCACGGATGCTGAAAACACGGGAGAGCGCGAAGATTCACACGGCGCCTCGACGCCGAGAAGGCGGAGAACAACAACCCACCTTCGAAAAGGGCGAACCTGCGGAGGTGTGGATCACTGACGTTGTCCCTTCTCAACTTCCTTTGTCGAATATGTAGCCAGCAGTTTGTTTTGTTGCATCTCGATCAGCTTTGAAAAACTCAATTAACTTATCTATCTATTAAAGTTTAATTTTTCAATTAACTTATCTATCTATTAAAGTTTAATTTTTTAATCAGCTACCCTTTTTCTTATTGGTCGGTTTTATTATCGGGATTTTTTTAATATATGTTTCCTATTTTAAGTTTATCGTAATCGTCTTCGAAAACGTCTACTTACATTGAACTAGATTTCTTATTGGTCGATTGTATTTTTGGACAATTTAAATATAAGTTTCCCATCTTAAATTTATCACAATTGTCTCTAAAATGTTAATACATACATATTTACCATGATTTTATATATATGGAAATACGCATACTAATATACTTTTATAACCTCATATTATGCATTAATGTATTTGTGTCAAAATAATATTTCTTTTTTTATCACTTACATTTATTATGTATGAAAAAACTAAATTTAAATATACGTTTCGGAAATAAATGATGTTTGACTTTTGTCCATGTAGTTTTAGGAGCTAAAAACTATATAAAATCTTATTTATTTTAATTAATTTTTTTCACAATTTAATACTTATTACAAATAGATATTAAACTATGAAAAAATTAATTAAAATAAATAATATTTTATATAGATTTTAGCTCCTAAAACTACGTGTACAAAAGTCAAACATCGTTTATTTCCAAACGGAAGAAGTATATTTTAGTAATTAAGAAACCGCGTGACGTTAATAAAACTAGCTTCTTCTTAAAATTAATGATTTTTTTTGCGTCTATCTCCAAAAATATTTTTAAATTCAATAAAAAAAATTAAGATGTCTGTACAGCAATCGCAAGATTCGAACCTCAATCTATGGACAAACGCTTAGACTATTTCCTAAGGGTGGGCATGGGACGGGACGGGACGGGATTAGGGTAATCCCGTGTCCCGTCCCGCGTATTTTTTGCAGGACGCGATTGATTATTTTTTTTCAAATCCCGCCGGGTCTTATCCCTCACGGGATGGGATTTGTCCCTCGTAAAAAAATTAAAACACAATAAAAAAATATCAAGCAGAAAAATAGTCTGTATATGTGTGAAAATACCAGAAAAACAGTACGTATATGTGTGAAAAATACCAGTACGTATATGTGTCAAAAAATATCAAGCATAATTAATATCTTTAACTATTCATTAGAAAAAATAGTCTGTATAGTTTTTTTTGTAATGGAATTTATTGTGCAATAAATTCCATTACAAAAAAAACAGTAGTCTTGCACAATAAAAAAACAGTAGTCTTATATATTTTTAATGTTTTATTATTATTTGAAGGTGAATTTGCGGATATACCCTACCCAGAAAAAAGGGTTATAAAAGTACCCCTAGTTCTACTAAATTGAAAGGGATGCCTATTTAGGCATATTTGCAATAAAAGTATTGTGTCTTTAAGCATTTTTTAAATTAAAATAAATATATATAATTAGTATTTTCTGAAATTAAAAATTAAGAAATATGATTTTCGGATATTAAAAAAACATATATTTTTTGAAAATACGAAAAATATTATTTTGAAATCTAAAAAAAAAAGAATTATGGAAAATGGAAAAAAACATAAATTCGGATTTTTTTTTCAAAAAACAGAATTTCAGAAAAACAAAAAAGATTTTGAGAAATTGGAAAAAAAAAACAGATTTTCGAAAATAAAAAAAAAAAGATTTTTGGAAATTTTTTTTATAGAATTAATAAGATTTTCTGGAAATGGGAAAAAAAAACAGATTTTCTGGAAATTAAAAAATAAATTCGGAAAAGGGACTAAAATTCGGAGTTTTTTTTTTCAAAAAAACATAATTTCGGAAAAAGAAAACAGATTTTGAGACATTGGAAAAAAACACAGATTTTCGGAAATAAAAAAAGGATTTTCAGAAAAAAAAAATTTATAGAATTATAGAATTAATAAGGTTGTTTGGAAATTGGAAAAAAACATATTTTCTGGAAATTAAAAAATAAATTCAGAAAAAAAAATTATAGAATATATAAGATAAATATAAAATTGGAAAAATAAAGATATGATTTCCTTCCAAATTGACCATCCAATTTAAAAAAAATAAAGATATGATTTCATTGCCTTTGTTGCATTTTTATCAATTGCAAAAAAAACTTCTTTTGGTTGATGATTGAATCCTCCAATACTCTAATTTATTTCGTGTCCCATGTATAAGTATGTTCCTGGCGAATGTGAAAAGTTGGGTCAATAATAAGAAATTTTGGTTGCGAAAACGTGTTGGTATGTATCCTGACATGTCTAACAAATATCCTGTCAACATGTAAGTATCATCATGTCAACAATTGTTTTGTCATCCTGACATGTCTAAAAAAGTTGTTCTGGTTGTTTTGTGAGCTGCTGAGATATCCCACGACTCGTGGTAGACCCTTAACGAGTCGTGAAGGTCTATTATCACTGTTTTGTGACATTCTGATAAGTTACACGACTCGTGTGACTCCCTTTACGACTCACGATTTATGTATCCTGACATGTTTTAAAACATTTCCTGTCAGTATTTTAGTAACATCCTGTCGTAATTTGTTTTTTCATCCTGTCATGTGGATAAAAATATCCTGTCGAACTATTTTCGTTCGCTCGTTCGGGGGAGAAGGAACAGGGAGATTTTCTGATTTTTTTTTACTTTTTTATCTTTTCCCATTTACAGTTTTTTTTCTTTTTCTTTTTGTTTTTCGTTTTTATTTCTTTTTATTTTTTCGGTCTTTTTGTTTTTCTTTTTTCGTTTTTTTTCTTTTTCTTTTTTCGTTTTTATTTTACAAAATAGGAAAATTTGGCTTTTTTTGTTTTTTATTTATTTCACATATTTTTTTTTCTTTTGGGCACATTTGCAATTTTATTAGGCATTTTTGCAATAAAGTAAAAAACAAGGCATATTTGCAAATGTCCTATGAATTTTGGGTATTTTTTGCTATTCTTCCTTATTTGAAATTTAAATACTCCCTCCGTCCCACAATAATTGTCTTTAACTATTCATGCACGTTTTCTTAAGAAGCTAAAAACTATATAAAATATCAACATTTTATTAAATATTTTTAAATAATATCATACATATTACTAATAAGTATAGAATTATTTTAAAAAATTAATTAAAAAATGAATATTTTATATAGTTTTTAGCTCTTTAAAAAGCGTGCATAAATAGTCCAAAGACAATTATTGTGGGACAGAGGGAGTATATGTTAATGTATAATATAAATATATTCTTATTATTTTTAATTAAATATATAAATATATATAATTATATATATGCGGGATGAGACGGGATTTGCGGGATGTGAACTCTCTGTCCTGTGTCCCGTCCCGCGTAATTTTTGCGGGACAGGATTCAAATTTTTTTTCCTAAATCCCACCGGGATCGGGACGAGACGGGATTTGCGGGATTTATGCCCACCCCTACTATTTCCCCACTATAGGACAAAAATTTGGGTTTTGACTTGTTTCAAATGAAAGGCTAAATTTGGCTTTTTTTTAAAAAAAAAAAGTCAATTAATGTGATTTATTTTTCAAAATACACTAAACTACCATTCATTTGGCAAAGTTCAGCAAAGGCCAAACTTTGAACAAAACCAGTAAACCACCTATAATTTTCAAAACCATGTGCAATTTTGTGCAATTCCCACTATTTTAAACAAGGCTTTGGGCATCAGACTATTCCCTGCGATGAAAATTACATGAAAGATATGAAGCAACTAAAGGTTTCTGACAACAAAAATCAACAAGGATTGGTTGCTGCATCCTCTTGAGAATGTTGAAGAGTTAAATCGTGACATATATATTGACCACAGTAAGAAACCAAAGGAAAAGGTCCACCCTTTATCGTCGCGCCATGAGTGCTGAGACTGAAGAACAAAGATCTCGTTTTCAGACAGTTATATACAAGTCTTAGGGCCAAAAATTAATAAAATAATATGTAGTTTATAGAAAGTTATATTAAAAAAATCAATAAAATCCTATGTAGCGCGTTGTGGTTGATCTTGATGCGTTGTGGTTTATAGAAAGTTATATAAGTCACAGACTCACAATCTATCTATATATATTTTAGTTAATTGACAAAAATATAAATAAAAAATATTTCATAGTCATACTTACCAAAAATATTAATAGATAAATATGTAGTATTTGATATGTGCTATTTTATTTATATTTATATTATTTTTTGGTCGGAAAATTTATTTGTATTTAGATTATTATTTTTTATTATAATACTGTGTTAATGTATTCTCCGTGCACGGGACGGGACCTGCACTAGTTTAATACTATTTGACACACATAAAAAAAAAAAACAGGATAAACCGGGGATAAAACGTAAAGAATAAATAAAAAAGATAAAACATTATTTATTTATTTATCAGTATATCAGTATAAATTTGGGATTCCCAAATATGATTGAGAATAAAAAAGGAACCTACTGTCGGTACAAGACTCAAACAAAGGAAGGGCTCCTCTGGTGGCGCCGGATCCTCTCCGACGAAGGCGACAAAAGCTACTGGCGGTGGCGTTGGCTTTGGCGGAAACGAGAGATTCCAGATCTACACCTTCTACCTGTAGATTCTACCCAACTCCGACGGTGACACTGACAGGCGAGGCGAACAGAAAGGAATCGACTTTCTCCTGGACCTCTAGAAGGGAATCCGGAAACCGAAAACTGAAATTGAGATTATCAAAAGGTATGATCTTCACTCTAACCTGGTTGGTTGAGAATTGAGAATTGAGAATTGAGAATTGAGAATTGAGAATTGAGAATTGAGAATTGAGAATTGAGAATTGAGAATTGAGAATTGTATCGATTAAAATTTCTAATTCAATACACATGCTCTAGGTTATAAAAGTTTCAATTGGTGCGTTTTTCTGTCGATCAATTTCTTCTTTGAGTTGAAAGATTTGATTTTTGCTTCTTTTATTTTGCATCCCCAAACATGATCTAGGTTATAAAGTTTCAATTAAGGTTCGTTTGATACCTAGATATCTCCAGCCTCGCCCTTCTCTGTTTGCTCTCCTCTGGCAAGCGCTCAACAGGTACGCTCTCCCTCTCTCTGTGCTCCTCCATCTCCATATGTTTCATACCCTAACCTTTTATGCTTAATTAGCTGATCACATACATCTATTTATACAAATTTGATCGGTTGCTTTCACCAAATGTAGTTGGAAGAAACACAACAAATGAGAGGCAGGAAGTTGAAAACCAAGGAAACTGGTGAGCCCTCTGCGGCTAAGAAACCGCAAAAAGAGAGGAAATCTCGTCGATCACCAGTCGAGGAGGAGACTACTGTACAGATGGATGAGACTATATGGAAAGAATTACCCGAGGAACTACTAGAGAGTGTCATTGCAAGGGCTCCCATTGCTACCATCATCCGGTTTCGGTTGGTTTGTCACAAGTGGAACTCCTTGCCTTTTCTGCAGCGTTGGGCGCCACAAGAGCTACCTTTGATCTATGCAGCAGTATCGGATGGTACGACTGAAGCATGGGGAGCCCTGTATGACCCTTTGGTGAAGAAATGGTACAGTAGCACCCTCACCGCACAATATTATCATTGTAATCCTCCTATCCTTGATTCCGGTGGGGGACTAGTATGTTATGCCGATTTTCACCATCTTTCCTTTCGTGTAGGCAACCATCTTACCCGAACTTGGAAGTCATTTCCGTTGTGTGCTAGTCTTGCAAAAAAAAAGGCTTTTGTAATGGCGTTTGTGTATAATCCATCATCCGGTGGATACAAAATCGTATGGGTGCAATGGGGAGGCATATATGGTGTTTATGACTATTCCTCCTCGGAGGAGAAGATTACAATGACTGAAGGGAGAATTCCAGCTAACATGGAGCTGCGTTCCTCTATGGGACAAGGGTTGACCATTGGGAGTGTTGTTTACTTCCTATGCAACAAACCTGGAATAATATCTTACGACGTGGTGAGCGGGACATGGGAGGAACTCCTGATTGAGCATCCACCCAACTCAGGTATCCTTTCTCTTGCAGAGGGCGGGGGGCGACTTTTGCTAGTTGGCTGGGTGGATTGTAATGAGAATATTGCAGCTGGGATCCGTCCATGTGTTTGTGTTTGGGAGCTTGATACGCAGATGCGCAGCTGGATAGAGGTTGATAGGATGCCACCCTCGTTTTGCCTTGATTTTGGGGACACCGTGAGGGGCATGTGTCTGGGCACTAGGAGATTGCTTGTGATCTTGCTGAGAGGGTGGTGGTTCGAAAAAATGACAAGAGTCCAAGAGATTTTCGCATATGATGTGGTCAGCCGGGAGTGGTCCAAGCTTCCTGAGTGCATCCTACCGTGGGATCTGTTGGAACATCAGGTCTGGTGTGGAACCAGCTTCTTTCCTTGTCTCTCTGCATCCCCATGAATAATGTCTTTATTTAGCTTTGTTTATCAAACCGAATCTTATCTCACAATCAGGTAGCTTTAGAGTTATGTCTTGCTGTTGCTGATGATAAGGCTCTGATTATTGTCTAACTGTCATGAAATATATTTATATCTCCTGCTGCAAGTATCAACTTGAATTTATGTATTGGACTTGAGTTTTGATTTTTTAGTCTGGATTTAGTTCTAGTTTCATATGCTGAATGGGGAGATTTGATTGAAGTTAATTGTCATTTTGCCATCACAGAAGAAGTCATCAAGGCCTCATTTTTTAAGCCTTGGTTTTGGGTGTCAAATTGTCAATGTAAAAACCTCATCTTAGTTTCAATTACATTGAAATATTTTCCAATCTACAAGATCAATACAACGACTTGAAGAAAAAGACGATCAAAGAAATCCGAAGTGAGGAAGGGCGAACTCTATTACACACTAAGCTCAATGCATTATAAGATCTAATAACATACTTAAAAGCTGAGAAGTGAGGAAGGGCGAAGGGAAAAACTTAAATGCTGAGATGCAACAAAACTTTTATCAATTAAAAGGCAAAAAAAATCTCAAAGTCAAGGGTATTATAGAGGCTGTTTGATGGGGGTGACCATTCAAATTTAGTTTTTTCATAGATATCATCACCAAGATTTGAACCTAAATATATGTTCAAGTTCTAAAAAGTGCTAGGCGGTAGGTGGTCGCCTAGCACCTAGGCGGCGCCTAGGGGACTTAGAACAAACTTGATTATTTTTTTTATATTTTAACTCATAACACATGTCAATAATTCATATAATATAATAATAATCCATAATATCACTCACAATCCCAAATTTACGGTGCCTAACTAGCATTAAAGTAAAAAAACGCAAAAGTACGGGTCCGACTAGCGACTCTAAACCTCCTACAATCCAAACCACAGGTTCGACTCAAAAGCAAATATATTCCGACTTGGGGGACAAAAACTCCTAAGTTGACTAATCACATGCCTAAACGCTAAAACTGAATAATCGTCGAGCTAGGCGGGACTAAGCGGGTCTAGGCGGGGTCTAGACGACGCTTAGTGCCTAGATGCATTACCGTCTAGAGGCCCGCCTAGGCTTAAAATTTCCTAGGTGCTCTCCCGCCTAGAGCCTAGGCGTCGCCTAGATGGTGTCTAGGCGCGATTTTTAGAACACTTTTGCTTAGAAAATTTCCCCCATTATAGGACAAAAATTGGGTTTTGGCCTGTTTCCAAATCTAACTATATATATATATATATCCGTCAATACGATCGAATAATATTGTAACACCATCGAATAATTAAGTGATACCATTGAATAATAAAGCAATACCATCGCATAATCCGTCAATACGATCGAATAACATAGTGAAACCATCGAATAATCAAAATGATTAACCTACTAAACAGACTCATACGACTAAATAATCCTTCATATACTAGTGCATAATCATTCATACTCGACCGAATAATCATCTATGCAGGCAATCAAACAAATGGGCTAATTAATCTCCACCCTCCATCTCAACTAATCAACGGCCCAGATTTGTGTACATGATACACGTTAAGGGCTGAGTACACCGGAACTAACCCATATATATATATATATATATATATATATATATATAGGCAAGAGTTCCAATGAAACAAAGAATACGGTGAAACGAATGAATATTGTGTTATATTAATATGAATATGGCATTATGTGGATATGAATATGTGAATATTGTGGTGTGTGGATATGAATATGGTGTTATTCACTTTATATTATTTGAATATAAATAATAACATATTCATATACCCATATTTAAATCATATTCATATTCACACAACATAATATTCATATTTATATATTCATATAACATAATATTCATATGAATATGACCCAATATTCATTCGTTTCACCGTTACACCGTATTATCCGTTTCATTAGAACCTTTCCATATATATATATATATATATATATATATATATAAAGTTGAGTTTTACTTTTACCCCCATTAATTTATATTTATTTATATATATATATATAAAGTTGGGTTTTACCCCATTAATTGCACATATTAAATGATTTAAAAAATAACCTAATATATTTTAAATATTAGCATAAAGAATCAAAAGGTTGTTCTAACCTAATGGTTAAGGAATAATTTATATGCATAAGGTTGAGAGTTCAACTGTCCTTAACTACACTGTTTTTGTATTTTTTAATTACATTAGTTTATGCCTTGAATTTATTAGATAAAAAAATATTTAATATTTTTTCGTTATGAAAAATCTAAAGGTTTTTTAGACAATAGAACTATAATACTTTTTTTGATGTAGCACCATAACTACTAATACTTTTTATCTAAAAAAGTGTTTTTTAAGTTAAATATTTTATGTTTAACTAATGGTGATTATCATTATAAGACATATATTATTTATGCTTAATATTATTTAATGAATTCAAAAATAGAGGGTCTTACTTTATATTAATGTCAAAACATTGATAATAATATATTATTTTTCTTTACAAAATGGGATTAAATAAATGTTTTTAAAAATAAAGAATATATAATTCTATACAAATTAAGTGGTTATCAATTGCCAAAATAAAATGAATATTTTTCTAAACATTACAACATATTTTAAATTGTCATAAAAATGATCAATTCTATTAAATACTCTCCCCATTCAGAAATAAGTGTCGTTTGACTTTTTAACACATTTTTTAAGGAGCTTAAAATATAAAATATCAATTTTTTTTATATATTTTATACTTATTAGTTATAAGTTTAAAATTATTTTTTAAAAAAATAAAAAGGTTAATATTTTATATAGTTTTTAGTGAAACATTCCGATTTTCGTAAGGTCCACCCTCGATTGATTATCGGCTCTCCAAGCAATTTGATACAAATCCCACTCCGAGAAAAACCAAAAAAGTTAATCGAGACTAGCCTAAGCCGATCCCAACACTCCGAACCGATCTTATAGACGTTTGCCTTGAACCTCCTTACTTTCCTACTCACTATCGATGTGGGAGAGCATGTATTTTGTGGCTTTTGAAAGCCTGAAGGCCCTGAAGTTGCCATTTCCATGTATAAGGAGAGCCCCAAACTTAAAAGCTGATCGAGATGCAACAAAACAAACTGCTGCATATTCGACAAAGGAAGTTGAAGTTAGTAGTGTTTAGATTCACACGTCTAACGTCTTGATCAACAAACAGGACACAGGCAGTCAGGCACAAATCCACAATCAAATAAATAATCAGTTGATGTTAAGTTGATCGAACAGCATCCAATTTAATTAGTTGCAACTCCAAAATCTTATCGATCAAACCGAATCTTATCTCACAATCAGGTAGCTTTAGAGTTATGTCTTGCTGTTGCTGATGATAAGGCTCTGATTATTGTCTAACTGTCATGAAATATATTTATATCTCCTGCTGCAAGTGTCAACTTGAATTTATGTATTGGACTTGAGTTTTGATTTTTTAGTCTGTGGATTTAGTTCTAGTTTCATATGCTGAATGGTGAGATTTGATTGACGTTAACTGTCATTTTGAAATTTTGGCATCTCAGAAGAAGTCATCAAGGCCTCATTTTTTAAGCCTTGGCTTTGGATGTCAGATTGTCAATGTAAAAGCTCATCTTAGCTTCAATTACATTGAAATATTTTCCAATCTACAAGATCAATACAACGACTTAAAGAAAAAGACGTTAAAAGAAATCCGAAGAATGGATCCTTGTAAATGTCAATCAACATGGTTGAATTGGTGACAGGCGGTTTTGTTTCCCTCTTGAAAGCTGCCAAGAGATCGAGCCCAACGTTGAGAGCTAAAGGGAGCTCCACGCCCTTGTAGAACTTGGAGACATCTCTTAATAGTTTGGCTGTGATCAGTACATGAGGGACCACCCTTTTGAAAACAAATGTTAACCATTACACAGTAAGGAGAATCCCTGCACACAAAATGCTCCCATGACCACTACCTTAAGGGTCTTGTTTTGTGTGACATATATCATCAGCCTTCGCCATCGAATCAAGATTCTGAACGTTTGGGGACTTTAAGGCGATGTTTGCGTCTTTACTGCTAGAGTTGGGAGGAATGATGGTACTTATGCTTCGCTAGTTAAGCTTGGTGGCGTTCTTTTCCACTGTGAGAGGTGTGCTCTAAGTGTACAATCTTTCACCTGTTTTAGTTTTGTAGTTGAAAAATGAGAAAAATATCCATTCTTTATGCAGCTTCATAAGTATGATTCTTATCTATTTTCTTGTATTACCTGAAAGGCGGCCAAAGCTGAGAGCAAGTCTTTGCACTCATCGAGCAACGCATGTTCACTGGTGGCTACGCTAAGTACCTCATCCAACAAAGCATTTACTTTCTCAACCTGTTCATCAAAGGAATTTTCAGAAGAAAAAAAATGCACAAGGGCATCTATCACAAGTGCACATCAGATAAATCATAAAATCATGCCAGATATTACCTCAGACATCAAAGAGCATATTGAGGATGCCATTGCTTGCAACACATCAACTGCTGAGCATATAGCACCCTTCAAATTCATAATATCTGCCTGATAAACAACAAGATGGAACACCAAATCAAGCTATGGATCGAAATTAGTTGTCATTTGACGAAGTCATATGCCTACCGTGGCACCACAAACAATTGGAAGCTGGACAGTGCTGGCTCTGAAGGATTCAGTAGCGCCTAAAAGGGAACTAACAAAATCTTTTTCCAACAGAGACCATTTCTCCAAATATATCATCTGCAATAATTTTGGAATAAGATATCAGTGCAACATATCAGTATGTGCTAACCATATTTAAATGTCAGCTTCAGAAAAAAGACATCAAAATGTTCAAGCAATTCACATCTCAATGGAAAATGAATATCTTTAAATCATAAGTAAAACACAGCAATCATCAAGTGCGCGATGGAGCATTAAGTCTTACTTGTTCCTTGATGATGGAAAGAAGCTTTAGCTTCAGACTCATTCTCGTTATCTCCAATCTCCAATTATAAACAGATAAGCGGAAATCTGAGATTGCTTTCCATGTGTTATAGAGGGTTTTCTGTCATAAATACAAGGATTCAGACAACTGAAGATTATTCAAGTTCATCTCCTTGACAAGCTATGGCAGATCATACCTCCGCATTGAGCCTTTGGAACGACAGAGCGGCTTCCACTTTGCAATTGGCAAAGCGCCACTGTAAATTCCGATTGTACATAAGCCGAAGCAAGTGAGCATCACTGATCTTACTCTCCCCCAGTTTCCCCTTCCGAACATCAGCAGCGAAACACAAGACTGAAGGCACACTGCAGACAGTATTGCCAGATGTGCCTGATACTCCGCTCCTTACTCTACCGGGACTAGCCATTGTCCTTGATGAAGACGACTTCTCCGAGGGCATAGCTGCGGCATTGAGCCTACTAGGTGATGCTGGCCTCACACCGCCTCGAATCGGAGACAATCCCCTACTTGTCAGAGTCACACTTGGAGATGATGAAGCAGTTGCTTTTAGTGATCTGCTTCTAGATAAAGCGGGGGTGGGTTCAGCAAGGCGCCTTAACCGAGTATTCGTCTCTTCCCAAAACCTAGCAGGAACAATTACACCTCGAGCTCCAGCTCTGATTTGGGGCTTATTTCCATTATCTTTTGATCCAGAATTGTTTTGAGAGCAAATGCTTTCAGTATCTGAGGCTGCTGATTCCGAAGCAGAGATGGACAGATTCAGTAAATTAGCATTCAGCAGTGCAGAATTGCTCGTAATATCTTGCAGTTTGTCCTTGGATGGAATCTGGTCGGTTCTTTCAACCAGAGATTGTTGCAGAGACCTAACCACATTTCCAGATCTAGTAACCAGTTTCTTCCTATCACTGCCTAAATCCACACTCTTACTCAGCGGCTTTTCGGTACTTCCCTGTCTTGATCTCGCCGATCTGGCATTTTCTGAGTGTTCTCCGTTTCTCGGAGTCATCACCGCCGACGCCAATTTTCGGGAATTCGGCGGTGGAGCTGGCTTCGTCTTACCGATCGGCGTCAATATCGACTCCCCTTGGAAGGAGGCAGACAAACTTCGCTTGGAAGCTGACATCAACGCCTTGGCCGCCGCGGACATCTGCGCTCCAAACGCAGGTTTGCCAGGCGTCGGCGACGCAGGACGCCGCCGTTCCGCCGATTGCGATCGCTTGTTTACCGATCCGGACGCCGCTGCCACGGTTCTGGACGGAAGCGGCGACGCACTTCGCCGGTAGGGAGTGGAAGTGGAGGAGAAAGAAGACGAGGTTGACATGTAGCGAGAATTCATTTCTCGTACGCTCGGCTTCAGGCACCGCAGAGCCGCGACATTGCTACCGGTCTCCGTCGGGAGCAACGGCGGAGCGCTAGGGTTTTGCCACGACCTCCCCTGCGACGAGCTTGTGTTCAGATTCGGCGTTGTGGAGACAGCCGCCATCATTATCGACTGCTCAGATGCCAATCTCAACGAAAGGAATTACGAAGAGACATCAGTTTCATCAAAATTCAAAATGATCGGTTTGTTCAACGGATGCAGTGATTGGAAACTGAACACCTAAATTATGAAATGCGAGATTGAGGATAAATGTAAAGAGGACGAGGGAGAAGCTCTACTGAAAGCAAGTAGGGAAAGAGGAGACCGTTACAGAGATCGGCGCCGGAGGAGAGAGATGATCGGCGAGGGGAGGCGATGAATGGAGTCCTAACCGTCTTTAATTGGGAGGTAAACGTGATACGCGCCAACTCACTCCTAATTCCTAAATATATCCACATTTAATTATTTAAATTATATCTCCAAGATATATTTTTTTTAAATATATATATATATATATATATATATATATATATATATATATATATGTTGCATAATCTTATATATTTGTATACTTCTATTGTAAAAAATCATGTTTTAAAAATTGTTATAATTAATATTTATTAATTTTACTATAATTAATATCTATTAAATGTGAACTGTCTTTAAACCCATTCTTAAATTTATACTCCTTCTGTTAAAAAAATATATATTAAAAAATTAATATTTTATATAATTTTATTATTTATCATTGTCTAGTTTATATATAATAGCTAGATTAATCTTGGTGTTTTCCAATACCTATCCTATATTCTTTATCCTTGATATAGAAACAAACCTATATATAACACAATAGAACATCTACACTTTAATCTCAATAGCTCATCACAAGTTACATGTATCTATCCCTACCTTTCAAGTGACACTAGAGAAAAAGACAAGAAAATCAAGTGTCAATTTCACATGATCATACACAAATTCGAAGTTATTTTCAAACCAAATAAAGTTTAAAAGGCAGAAGAGGACTCTTCGTCTCAAACCCTACTAACAACGAGAGTGTCGTTAAGATGCGATGCCTTAATCGTTACATTCAACTCGTATACGTTTTCTTTCTTAAGGAAAGATAGTGTTATGCGAGTAGTTATAGATCTTCCATTCGTATCGATCCCATATTCTAAAATTCTAATAGAGATGAATTTCAGTATGTATTGACAATGCCCAAACAGCAAACTAATGGTAGGTAGGAGAGGATTAGAGGAAGCACCAAACATTTGAAGGAAGGAATCATAATTAATTTTGCCTTAGTTGTAAGTTACCTTTTTTTTGATTAGTTCATAAGCAATGAGACAGTTTATAAAAGACAATTCACAGGTAAGAACTTTTATGTGCAAAGGTCGTTGTGTCAATATCATCACATGATACAGAAGGAAATGGTCTCCTTTTTTTTTCAATTTACAATAAAGGTCACATCTTCCTTGCTAGTAACAAGAAATGCTACAAAACAAGCTTGTGTGTTCAACACCAAGTCGATCTCTCCTTGCAAACATTGTTGGCTACACTGGCCGGAGAAGCTCGTGTGTGTGCACGCGCGCGCAATGCAGGACATGTAGATACATACCCTTGTATGAAAAAGGGTGCAACTAAACACTCACCTACATTTGGGTTAATTGATTTGCCCCAACACTTGTTCATGAAAGTGCTTTGGCCATTGTCTTGCCAACATCACGCAACTCATCACAGGGTAATTAATAGTTAGGTAAGAGTTAAATTGATCATGGTTTTTACCACATATGTGGTGGTTAAAAGTGCAAAAGTACCATAACTTAGGAAACAATTTACTTTACTTTTTGTTGAATGATCACCAAGGTAGGAACTAGCTAGGCAACTAGGGGTCTTATCTTCAACTTGCCACAAAATTACCTTGAGAATCAAGGCATCACACTTCCCTTTTTAGCTCTAACAGCGTTATGCCATGCCACTTAGGATAACTCTGGTATATAAACATATATAAGCAAATTTATAGCAGAAGATGAGACATTATAACAAAATGAAGAACCTTCAATGATCAGGAGTTTTCATTTGCATAAAGCTGTTTAAATCTCCGAAAGGATGAAGCGAAATATAAGTCAAGTAGTGGGAATCACTAGTGACATTACAGTTGGGTAACTTCAAGCTTTCAAATAAGCTGAAGGCCCCTTGACAGAGAGTGGTACACAAGGGAGTGGGGAGAGGCAGAAGTGATTGCAGAATTTGAATGCTGTTACTCTGTTAGCCAGAATCGCTAACTGCTATTGCATTGCAGTTGGATATGCATATGCAATCAATTCCACAATATAGCACTTGTGCATGTGCAATATATACCACAAAATGTGTTTCAAGTTATGATTTCTTTCTGACAGACTAAGAAGTTATGATTTCTTTCTGACAGACTAAGAAGTCAAATCGACCCAAACAAGGGACCATGGTCATCTGCTGCAGCTAGACCGCCGACTAAACAGCTACCTGGTGTTTCAGGTGTTCATGACACAAACAAATGTGGGCATCCTAGCCAATGTAGCCATAACTGTATAAGGCTTAAAAGTTGCTTATCAAGATATGAAGTGTTTTATCCACCTGCATTTTCATTAATGGAAGTGCATGGAATAGAAAAGGCAAAGTATTGAAATGGACAGCAAAAAATTGTGATTGAACCAGCAGAAGAGCAAGTTCTCTCAAACAAAAAAACTAGTTGTCGCAATTTGTTTGTCAAAGGTAACTACTGTATCTAGAGCTAAGTCCCAAATTCAAAGAAAAAAGCATTGAATTCAAATAACCTAATCTACCTTCTTCTCGAAACTATTTCAACATTTAAGATCTGGTGTTATTCACCACAGGTTTCAAACACCTCTCCCAATGTCCATCAGCTCACTTCGGTATCGTTCAGCGGTACTGGATCAAAAAAAAAAAAACAAATCAATACTTTGCATGAGAACAATAAGCATTAACTCATTCAGTGGTCTAGAATAGGAAGCTACTATATATCACAAAATCATCATAAAAACCAATGTGACCAGCATATCAACAGTCAGGCGACAACAAATTATAATGTCACAAAACCATGATGTCAATGGTTAACCCGAAGAAAGGACAATCACCAGTGACCAGCCAAAGATAACGCAGATAAAGTAATTAGATGAGAGTTCAACCGTGGACCCATTTCCAAATTCTTTCAAGCCAAGTGGAAGAAAACCAGGCCATAAAAACTATTCGTAATCTACCCTCTATTCAGTATGCCCAATAGGATAATATGAATAACTTAAATGGTAACATATCTGAACAATTTCCATCTCCAAATTAGCAACTAATTCAACTAATTCGAAATTAAACTATTATAACAGCCAGTTTTTGAAAAGCAGAAGCACAATTCTATCACATTGCAAATGTATCGATCTAACATATATTAGCTTTGTACCTCATCACTTCAAACAATGAGCTTTTGAATAAACAAAGAATGGAACTTGATTTACAATTATGACGCTAAGATAAACCACTGTGAGATCATGATAACATAAATCACAGTGAGCATTTCTCCTACACACTATCAAATACTATAAACATGAATACGGATTCCAAAATTGAATGTCAGCACTAATAGCAATTCCAAATGCGACCCATAAGGTGATCTAGGAATCAAAAACTACAATGGAAAGTCGAATCGAAGAGGAAATGAAAAAAAAAAAAAAAAGCAGTCACCTTGATGAAGCCAATCTCCTTGGCGTTGCTGCGGAAGCATTGTCTGCAGCACATGAGCGCGTACTTGCGGATCAATCCGTGAGAGTTACCGCATACACGGCTGCCAATTAAACATTTTTTTCAGGCTCAATTGATTTCAAATTCAATTTTCATCTCACAAAACAGTAGCCAGAGAAAGGGAAACGACGATGGAGAACGTACCAAGTGCGGGATCCAGGGCCATAGCTCTTGGGGTGCGAATTCCAGACGTTTGAGTGTCCCATTTTCCCCCTTTTTCCGGCGGCGATTGGAAGCTCTCAAGATCTCACCTTCAAAGCCTCTGCGCAGCACACCGATGTGGAAAACCCTAGCCGGACCGGAAGGATTTTTTTTTTATATAGGGGATCTGTTCATAGGTCAAAAGCCTGAACAATCGCAACGCATCGTTTTCAACCGAACCTTTTCAGCATGCATCGTTTTCTCTGTGTCAGGTGTACAGTTTGCTAGAGATTATTGCCATGGAACAGTGGCTGCTCAATCATAGGTTCAAAATTGGGTCAAACCGGGTTGAATCGAATCGAACCTAAAATCGACTTTTTAGAAATTGTAAACTGAACCCCGAATCTAAAACCGAATTTTTAGCAATTGCAGTGAAAACCAAACCTAATACCTTATATTCGGTTTGATTTAGGTTTGGTTCAGGTTTCGAACCTAATTTACAATTAATTATTAAAAAAATAAAATATTTAATTTTAAAAACATTATGTTATAGAATTTTTTTTAAAATACATACATTATCTTATAATGGGTTACAACTTTTTTTTATGATAATTGATTCAAACTAAAATAGTGTCGTATAATATTTTTATTTAATTTAATAAAAATTAGGTTTGAACCGAACTAAACCTAAACTAAAGTCGTATATTTTTATTTAATTTAATAAAAGTTAGGTTTGAACTAAACCAAACCTAAACTAAACCGAACCGAACTTATAACCGAATTTTTAGAAATTGCAAACCGAAAACCAAACCTAATCTCTTAGGTTCGGTTTAGGACCGGTTTAGTTGGCTCGGTTCGGTCTAAAATTTTGGTTTGAACTGAATTTTGAACATCCCTACTAGGGATGGCAATTTCACCCGCACCCGACGGATATCCGTCTCACCCGACCCGAAAAAGTGGGTGAAAATCCGAAATAAAGCGGATATTAAATGGGTGATGGGTGAACGGGTGATGGGTCAGGTCGGATTCGGGTGTAGACATTCCCCACCCGTCACCCGATCCATCACCCGACCCGTCACCCGACCCATCACCCGACTTATATTATATAATTATATTTTATACGTGAAATCACCAATATACCCCATAAACCCTAATTCAAGATACTATCAAACGATTTCCCGCTTGAAGCTTTGGTTGTTGGAGACTATGTTTTCTCTTCTTTTTATTCATAATTGTTGTAATGTCTTTTTATTTCCAATACTTCTTGCTTGAAATGTTGAAAGTTGTTGATATTTACACGTATTTGACCGAATTTAACTATATTTTGTACGGAGTACTAATTTATTCGTCAATGTGTTCGACGTATCTTTTTCAATAATTTTTTTTGATGGATTTGATGTCTTGAATTTCACATGAATTATCACCCGATCCACCCGATCACCCGGTGGACGGGGCGGGTGAAATATTTGGTGGGATGGGTCAGGTAGGGTGAAGGATTTTGGGTGGTGGGTCGGGTGACGGAAGTAGATCATCCACCCATCACCCGACCCATTGCCATCCCTAATCCCTACTCTGAAGTATTTAAATTTGGAAATTTCAAAAAAAAAACACTCTTTATTTTGAAAACTGCATTTGATCACACTTTAAAAAATCTTATGTTCCCATTTATATCCCCTATGTATGTCCCTTCTCATAAAATTCTCCATTTTTTTGTTTTAGTTTTTTTTAATTAATTTACTTTTATTTTTAAATAAAGATTGTGAGGAGGGGACGGAGAGGAAGATAAGGAGGCGATAGAAGGTTTGATTCCACTTTAAAAGGTATGAAATGTCTAGTTTATCTCACTATTAAGAATATAAAGTTTAAAATATATTGATAAGAGGTATTTCTGATTTTTGACATTTAATGCTTCTTGTAATGTTTAAATCAACAAGCTTAACAAATGAGTGTGATGGCCAATTGTGAATAAAACATACATAAATGATGGTTAAATGTAATTTTTGAAATAAAGGATAGGTTTGTTCAAAATAGTCCAAGTAAGGGATGATTTCGAAAAGCTTTCTTTATATTTCTATTTTATTTTCATGTTAGTGGTCAAACAAACTATCTCAAAACTTCATCAAATTTTGAGTGAATAACATTAAACTTGATGTTGTTGCAATTCATTTGTTTACATAAGAATGATTCTCTTTCGATCTCTCTAATGGACAAGAGAGTCAGAACTGGTTCGGCGCTTCGTTGGTTGTTCATCGTCTTATGTGTTAGCCTTGTTTTTACTTATTTGTTGTTTGACGGTTTTTCTATCTGTTGAATTTTTTTTCAGCCTCTCGATTTTTTATTTTTTTTTACACAAGATTTAGCACATTGTGCATCAAACATATTTGTATCGGTATCTTATCGACACAAACGAGTTAACAAAAACTTCCATCATTTTTTCATGATCTACAAGTACAACAAGCGGCCTTTAGAGACCAAACTCCTTGTCCTTTCCTGTGCTCTTGTTACATTAAAGGAGTAACTCTATTATCAACCACCACAAATCAGATCAAACTAAAGCTGACCAGTGATCACTAAAGGAGTTACTGCAGATTTGTCATTAGGTATCAATTATTTCAAATGGGCCATTGGGATAAAAACAAGACACAACCCATGTTTTTTTACTAGACAATGAACCCACTAATTGATTTCAAGCACTAACTACAGTACTAGTGATTGCTGAATAAACCCAATGAAGTCCACATTCAAACTCAATCATCAACATCACCTAAACCATACAATTAGCTGCACTAGTTTAATGTCTCATCTAAAATTAAAAAAAATCCACCCTCCAAGTAAATACCCATAAAGGGTTATTTGTATACTTCAATGTTATTGTGTAGTATGATCAAGTTCAACCATCTATGATGGCAAAACACACACTTAGCCAACACACATATTACATATACACATAAACACACATATCATGGAGAACAAGGGTAGCTGAGCTTTCTAGATAGGCACCGGTTCAAGAGGGTGGAGGGAGCGGAATCCATCCAGACGACGACTATGGTTGGGTTCCTAGGTACGTCGACACATAAATGCTGGCTTGGTATTCACATGTTCCTCTAGCCTTGTGAATTTCTGCTCATTTGGTAGGGTGCGCCTAGACACGGGGCGAATCTAGCCCAATGAAATATGTTGCAAAAGGGCTTTTTCTTGGTTCTTGCCGGGTATTGCACAAGCCCTGGCTCCGATTTCTTCAGCATCTCCCACATGATCTGCACGTCTTCGTATTCGCAAGCCTTAACCTCCCGGTGTAAGATCAAGAGTCCTGAAACACATGACCGTTTTCGTATATAACTTTAGGTATAGTTGATGTTTAACCTTTCTGATTTCCGAATCACTCAATCCAAAAGATGAAAATCAGTATGAGTTCATCTCCATTCCCATATACCAACAAGTGCAAGACCAAATCAAACACGTCCACCAAATGAAATAGGTACTTAAATTGAAGAACAGTGACTGAAATTGAATGGACAAATCAGCTTGTGATGGAGACATCTCAACTCTCATTTTGTATTGAATTTCAAATGAAGAGAGACTGAACAGCTAATGTAACTGGGTAGCCACAAACCATGGCCGAACTTTACCCATCACAGTGGAGATATTAAAATAACAGCTACCGACACCATCTCCTCTACCTACCGCTTTAACAAATCTAAAAAAAATCACATCTTTGTTCTGCATTTCAGTTTCAACTACCAAGGCCTGGAAATTGATGCATTACTGAGATTAGGGTTCCATTAGGGATTCAATTTGCAAAATTGAAGTCCAATATACAGACATTTGGTTCAGTAATCAGTCAGACAGCAACGAACGATCAAACAAAATCATAAAAATTACACCTTGACACGAAAAGCATGGAAATTTCGATAAATGTAACAGTAGAAAGAAAATCTGACGAAGAAATCGTTAAAATTAGCACTTGCCGGTTTTACGGAATCGGAAGCGGGAAGTGACGCCGGAGCAGAGGGTTTGCAGGGGATGAATCATATTCCGCCACCATTTCATCGCTTTCCGCCACCGCTCAGCCGCCCTCCTCTCTATACTGTGCTTCCCCAACGAATTCTCCCCCTCTCTCTCTCTCTCTGTGCCCACTGAAACGTCCGATCAAATTTATATACGAGGAATTTAATAGACCCAAAAAGGTGACTAACTAACCGACGATGATAGTAATATTTAATGCTAATTATTTCTTTATTTTCATTTTTCAAAATTGAATAAGTTATCCATATCTTAGTTCTTAACCATATGAGTTCATTTAATTAAAAACAGTTGATTGGTTAATTTTATAGGTATGTTTATCTTGTGTTTGGAGTTTTTATCACTTGTAGTTATAGTTTTTATTTTGATTTCTTACCTTTTTGGCATGGTTATTTATTATTGAGGTTCGTTATAATACATGTTCATTACTTATAAGTTTTATAGACAATTTTTTTTTACCAATATTTATCTATATCTATTCTATTTTAAGAATATACCTCTGTTTGAAGCCAATTTGAGTCTTGGTAGCTTATGCATATTGTCAAGGTGTTTCAAAAGAGTTGTAATATTATGTATTTTATTTCCTCACAATGTATTGCACTTAGTGGTGAAAAGAAAAAAAAAAGAAAAAAGAAAAAAATATTGAAAGAAAGAGTCTAGTTTATCATTTATATTTGTGAGAGTTGGATAAGTTGTATCATATGGAAGGTTGTTTATTTTCGAGTTGTTTGAATTATGTTAGAATTATAAGGAATTTTAGTTCTCAAAATTATAAACGACATATTTTATCGAACTGAAAATTTTCAATATAGTCATAAAAATTGTCTATAATTTGACCTTTTCAACTCTGCTTTAACCAACATATATGATTTAATGTTGTTGCATAATCTTATAACTTTGAAAACAAAAGTTTATCCTTTTTTTTTGGGTGGGGAAAAATATCCAATTTGTTTCATAGATTTGGTGGTTGAGTGTAGTGTGTACAAAATTTGCCACAAAATATGGCTTGTTTAGTGAAACGTGGCAGAGATGGAGGTGGTTTGGTAGTTGGTATCCAATGCCTCCGATATTGACGCGTCGGTAATTCGATGGTTAACTTTAGATATTACTAGTTTTATTACTCGCCCGTTGTGCGATTTTTTTAATAAATTATATTATATATAACATCTTTGAATTAATATAAATTACTACACCATATAAAGTAAATATATAGTATTCAATTTTGTTATATTTTTGAGAATGTAAACATGTTTGAATCTAGATTAATCATATAATTTGATAAACGATTGTTGGAATTTAAAGCGCAAATTGATATTATATTCAATATGATCTAAAACATAGAATAATTGACCAAATATTGGATAGATTATTTGATCTAAAAAGATGAGTTTTCTAACTAATTAAAATATAAGGTTGAATATTTATAAAAAATAAGTGAGACCATTAATTGAGATAACAAAATTATATTGGCTTATGAATTGATATAGATAAATAAAAAGATAATACCATATTAATCCAGAATATTACACATATGCAATATTAACATCATTTTAATCCAGAATATGACACGTATGCGAATCGCATCATAAAACATTTCAAACCTCTATTTTAATATATTATATATAGATAAATAAAATGGAATTTTTTGTAATTATATTTCATAATACATGCCATAAGGATATGTAGTAGAAAGACCATTTATTATAATTGATTAATTATATGTTTTTTAAAGCCAAATTAACCATCACTCTATCATTCTAAATTATTCATTTATTTATTTTTACTGTTTTTTTTGCCTAAATTTTGGTAATTAAATATGTGATTACGGGTGACTTTTGTAAAATTTTGTTGACATGTAGTTTTGATTTTGTGAAAAGCCACGTATTAAATGGTAGAGGGGCAAATCCATCCATATTAATATATATAACCTTTTAAGATAAATTAATCTAACCTTTTAAGATTATGTAGATTTTTTTAGGTAAATTATTTATAAAAGAACTTAAGGTAAATGATAGGTTTTGTAAATAATTAAATTTGCCGACATGAATAATATTAGATAGATTTATATAATGATGATAGAAGGTTATATTGGATAGATTATTTGATCTAAAAAGATAAGTTTTTACCTAACTATATTGGTTTATTAATTGATGTGGCCCAAAAATATAATACTACTTTAATCCAGAAAATGACACGTAAGCAAAAATAATTCCGTTTAATCCAGAAAATTTCATGGACGTAAGATCGCACCAGAGTCCGTTTCAGGCCTCTATTTTAGTATTTTATATAGATTTCTATCACCAATCCATTTCTTTGGTTTTTTATTTTATTTTATTTTATTGAATAAATATTCGAGATCAGATAAGTCTAAATCTGAAGAGGTTGATAAATCGGCAAGCGAAAACCGCATAAATATAAAATACAAATACAAATACAAAATAGACGTAAAGAAACAAGCAGAATAAACCCTACAAACAAAACGAACTAAGAAGAACTACTCCTCGCTTTTCTTTTGCTCACTTTACATGTGTTTTTTTTTGGGTTATATACAAGTAAACATTTAGAGTTAATTAAGTCTTATTAGATCACCAATCAATGATATTTCTTCGAATACAGATGTAGAGATCTTTATTTAAAAGTGGAGACAATAAGCATCGTTCTTGATCGACCTCTTAAAAACATGAGAGACACTTATAATCCTGAATTGCTAAAGCTCCAGTTTTGACTTCCAATCATCACAAAAGATCATTTTATGGCACAACATTTCTTTAAGATTGAGAGTTCGAGCCCGAGGAATATAGCTACTTGGTTTTTATCCAACCCTTATAACAAGTCTTGTACACTCAACACATTATGTATATCGAAAACTATAATTTTTTTTTTTGCATATTTAGAGTGAAATAAGTCATCAATTTTGATAAAATATATATAGAGTCATAAAATATATTAATAATACTGAAAACATATTTAATTTAATATCATTATAGATTCACTAATTTTATCTGTATACGACATATGATTGACCCGTCTATATCATATGTTTTGATTTTCTTCTCGCAAGAAATATAATTCATTTCGACAAGTAGATTGAAAAAAACCCTACCATACACGTTTGGTAATACTATTAGTGTAATGCAATTTATTATTTAACCTAAGATGTAAAAATTAGTAGGTAAATGAACTTTAGTAAGAACTAAGAAGAAAATTACCCATAAAAAAGTCAAATTTGATTATGATATTGCAGGAGGCCAGGTGCTTATAATTACATATTTAACTTTTACCCTGACTATGATGAAGCCTAGGGATATCATCTTTTTACCAATCTATATTCTATCAACAATACAACAAGATCAAAATGTTCAAACACCGTAAAAACAAAAAAATGGATATCCGGTTCCACTTCGTGGGTCGAACTAGCTAGTCTTCGTGACCTCGAAGGATCGAGTACGAGTAACAAGATCACATTATTGTATCAAGATGACTATATGAAGTTCAATATATACTTCATCCGTTAATTAAAACTTGTTATTTTAGAAATCAATACACTTATTAAGAAAATAAACAAAAATACACTTATACCCTTAATTATTCCTCTGTTTTTTTTCACTTTTTCAAAAACTACAACTAACAACTATCTGATCATTAAAAAAGCAATTTCGTAAAGTACGTAGATACCAAAATATCCAAAATGACAAGTTTTTATTATTAACAAGATTTATTTTCTAAAATAAAATGTTTTAATTAACGGAGAGAGTATAATCGTACGTTGCGCTATTTCACATAATCGAGTATACTTCCATTTGATTGAATTCAGCAGGCAATAAGCAATGGGCAACTCTCTAAAGTCTAAACCAATTCAAAGCACTGTTTTCGGGTCTTGATGGTTACAGCTTAACGGTTCCTATTTACTACCCGCCAATCTCTACCTTTTTCCATCACATTCCATGGATTTACTTTTATGGTTTTTGTAAAGAGCAAATCAAACACTTGTTTGCCCAATCAAGCGTTAAAAGCATAAGAAATGAAATCAATCTTGGACATGATTTTTATAGGGGCTAGTACCATGATTAATTTTTCGTCAAATGCACGACTTTTTAATTAGCGGTTTTTAATATCGATAATTTTTTTTCCTTCTAAAAATAGATTGTCGACATCGGCTTTCCATGTTGGTAAAATCGACATACATTTTACCGATACAGTAAGCTGGTGTCAATAAGCTATTTTCAAGCAAAAAAAAAATCACCCACATGATACACCGGAAGTCGATAAAACTACCATATACTTGACGATATAAAACCGTGATATAGCAAGCCAATTTTTTTCCAAAAAGCTAATGGTATTGCAAATAAAATTATCTCATTTACTTAATGTTATTCATAAGTGCCATATTAGTTGCATCATCATTCTTGTGTACAATATTATTTGGCATCATCATTCTTGTATACAAATAATACAATATATTATTATTATCCATAAGATGCTTTAGGCAGTAACTTCTTTCCTAAATTATTTCTCTACTTCAATAAAAACATATCACATATTGAAAACTAAACTCCAAATCGATACATATCACCGATTAGATCTAAGCTAATGAACAAACTCATATATAGTGATCTCATTTTGGAGTTGGACGTACTCTTAAGGAATAAACTTATAAGCCTTCATCTTATCAACCCAAGAAATGACCGATTTCGGGGTGTTTCGAAACCCCATGAACCCATGCTCTTTACTCTTGTTCATTACATCCACTGTCCCATCAACCGCGAGAATCATATCCAAAAACCACCAATTTGCCGACTCCTCCAATTTCGTCGGCAACAACCCATTTTCCTTCACTATTTCCTCCCATACTCGGCCCTTATCCTTCATGGCCTCGGCCAAGGGAATCCTCCCTTGGCCGATCTCATCGTATTCCAAGTACTCCATCTCGAACTTCTCGGCCAACACCTTCCATAGTTGCTTCCACTTGATTACGTCTCCATTGCTGCAGTTGAACGCTTCGTTTTTCGCGTTGGGATCAACTGCAGCCCAGATTTGATGCTCGGCTACGAGATCCGCATCTGATGCAGTCTGAAAGCCCTCCCATGCATTCTTTGTGCCAGGGAACCTCAGCGGGATTCCCTCGTGCTTACATATTACAGCGTATACACATAAAGTACCTATCAAAACACAAATACACACCCACAATGATTTTGGGTAAAATGTACACATTTGCACAAGATGTGTAAAAATACACATCAATTTTTAACAATTTGCTCCATTGGTAAAATGTGCATTTTTTACACACCATTCAAATACAATTAATTTAAAACAAAAAGGAAAATAAAGTCATAAAAAAAATCAACCAATGAAATTGTCTTGCTTTTTGTAAAAGTTTTTGCACATATGGGAGGTGGTGTGCTCAAATTTGCATATTACATGCTCAAATGTGTACATTTGCACACCCTAAAATAACCAATGGAGTTAAAAAGTGTCTAAACAATACACATTTGCACATTTGCACACCATCATTGTGGATGGTCTAAAGTAACTAGATTTTTTTAGGGCAAATTGCAAAAAAAATAGCATGAACTTTAAGAGTGGTTGCATCTTATGACACGAACTTTCAAAAATTAAAAAATAATCACCAACTTTGGTGGGTCATTGCATCCGTTGGCACAAACTTACGAAATATTTAAAATAATCACTAACTTTGATCCGGTTGCATTCAATAGCACATCTACTTTTTTAAATATCACTTCTTATTAATGTTCTTTGAAAAAAAAAACCACCCAATTTTTTTTTATAAAGATGCTCATATTTCATTTTTAAAAATAATCTATTTTCATTATTCAATTTTAAAAATAATTTATTTTAGAAAAATATTAATTTTTACCTTTTTTAAATCATCCCTTGTTAGGCATGGAACTAGAAATTAAAATTCTGGTGGGCTAGATAGGCTAAATTTTTCTTATACACATAATTTTTATTAATAAACCCTTAATTTAACAAATAATTGGATATATATTTTTATTAGTTTCCTTTAATTTTGTGCCTATATTTTATTTTTTAAAAATGGGATGGCATGAAGCGAACCCCAACACGACCCTCGCTATGTGACTGCCACTTGCTAACTTAATCACATTTTTTATTTTTTTTAACCCACTCATAATTTTCAAATTTTTAAAAACCCATTTTTCATGGTTATAAACTCAATTTCAATTTTTTTTTAACTAAAACAACATTTAAAAAAAATTGTGATATTATTTAAATTTATACATTTTCAAGAAACTAATTTTTCATTTTAAATACATTATTTAGTATTTAATTTTTGAAAAAAAATTGTGATTTTATAAAGTAAATAAAATTATTTTTTTTAACCAGGATTAAATAATTAGGGTATTTAAAGAAAGGAAAAAAGTAGTACTTTCGAAAATAAATTATATTTTAAAAATTGAATAATGAAAATATATTATTTTAAAAAATAAAATATGAGCATCTCTATAAAAAAAATTGAAAATTGGGTGGTATTTTTGTATAGAATGTTACTAAGAGATGATATTAAAAAACTATAGATGTGCTACTGAATGCAACCAAATCAAAGTTGATAATTATTTTAAATATTTCGTAAGTTCATGCCAATGGATGCAATGACCCATCAAAGTTGGTGATTATTTTTTAATTTTCGAAAGTCCATGTTATAAGATGCAACCACCCTTAAAGTTCATGCTATTTTTTTTTAGTCAATAAATGTCCATGTCACCAAACTGTGACGGTATCAAAATCGTGCACTCGCAAATATTGAAAAAAGAAGGTAATATATTGTTACCTAAAGTGTTCATCATGCTATAGGGGGAGAAACCATGAATAGTATTAGGACGGTGGATTGACCAAGTCAAACCCTCCTTCTTTGCAGTCTCCCGGAAGAGTATATCTTCCATGATGTGGTAGAAGTTGGGGGAGTTCAACCTGGGCAAGTCCTCCGTCCACGGAGCTTCGTGTGGCGGGGCCTTGCCCCAGTACTCGAACGAGCCGCAGTAGTGCTTAACGCCGGTCTGCAGGCATATGTGTCGGAGGTTTGGGGCGTTAGGGATGACGACGTCCAACACGTTGGAGATCATCTTTCTGTTGGCTTCGCAGTTGGCGATCTCCGTTTCCTTGTGGGCCCAGGTGACGTAGAAGACGTGGGTGACGTCGGTGAGGACGGACAACTTGGCCAAGGCGTCGGCCTCGTCGGACACGTCGCACTGGACGTACTCGATCGGGTGGTCGGCGTTCCAAGTGAGGCGAGCCCGACGGGCCACTCCATAAACCTAAAACGTTAGAAAGAAACATAATCAGAAGAGAAGTCTCGAGTGATCAGGAAGTGTGCTGTCTGATCTTCTCGAATCTTTTCTTATATATATAAAAAAAATAAAGACGACCTTCCATGGGCCGCCTAGAGTGGCGGGGAGTGGGAGGATTTGCGCGAGGCTGTTTCCGACGAGACCGGTGACGCCGATGATGAGGGCTACACTCATCTTGAGTAGGTGACGAATGGATTGTTGGAAGGAATGTGAATTGGATTTATGTGTAATGCTCAAATGTGATATTGATGAAGCTAAATGAAAAGGAATATTTATAAGGGGGAATTTTAAAAAAAACACCCGTTAAATATATGTTTTTTCTTTAATTATCTATTCAATATAAAATTATAGAAAACCATCCATTAAATAATTTTTTTTAACAAATCACCACTCTTTGTCGAATTTTTTTTCAAAATATTCACAAAATAATAATTATTTAACAAAATATTTAAACTTTTAAAATATTTACAAAAATATTCATTTTTTGCAGGTCTGACAGAAAAACGCGGTCTCAGACCGCGTTTTATTCACAAGGTAAAAATTTTGAAACCGAAGAAAAAAGTGAATAAAAATTAACAAAAGAAACGCGGGTTGAAACCGCGTTTCTATTATTAATTTTTATTTGGGGATAAATTAGGTATATTGTTGATTTTTTTATACTAAAGACGCGGTCTTACTCTCTTTTTTCTTTTTCTTTGTAAAGTTAATGGGGGAAGCAGGAGGGCCACAAGCAGGAGGTCCGGAGGAAGAAGGAGGCCACCGGAGAGGTCGGAGGAGGAAGGTGGAGAGGTCGGAGCTCGAAGCCCGGAGGAAGGAGGAGAGGGCTGCCGGAGCCCGAAGGAAGGAGGAAATTGACCGGCCGATCAACATCATCGCCTTAATCGCCATGTTCCTCCTGGGGATTTCGAAGAATCTGGCAGATCTCCGGGTTATCCGTGACAGCCTTGCTCCGAAGCAATTGCGCCGGTAATTAAACTTCTGAATTCGTCCTTTTCCTTTCCGATTCAATTTTTGGATTGTGAGGTTGGTTGCAACTTGAGATCTTGCTATTGATGCTTAATTTGATTATCTAATTGACCTTTCAAATAGTTCGGAAAATTGTATGATCGGGGAAAATAGATTCATTTCTAGATTGAAAGGGGGGACCGGGGGGCTTTTGTGCGCAATTAATTTAGTGGCATTCATATGCCTAAATAATAGAAAATGAATATCTTAAGATCTGTTTGTATGCTTGCTGAATTTTACATTCTTTAGCTTAATTCTATTTTGCTCCAAAAATTATCGTTGGAATTAAGCATAATCATCTTCATTTGGAATATTGATATACCTCTTGTTGTGTCATATGCTATAGGAAATATATTCTTCTAGATCAATATACCTCTTTGGTCAGAGGAGAAGCCATGAAAGGAGGAGGCCGAAGGGGTAGGCGGAGTCAGAGTTGCAGAGGAGGCTGAAGTTGTTAGGCGTAGCGGCGTGGTTGCAGGCGGGGGTCTCTTCATCTTCCTCCGGTGGCCCTCCTGCTCCTTCCTCCAGGCTCCGGCAGCCCTCTCCTCCTTCCTCCGGCTTCGACCTCCGACCTCCTTCTCCTGCTTGTAGCCCTCCTGCTTCCCCCATTAACTTTTTTTTAATAAAAAAAGAAAAAAATAGAGAGAGACGCGGTCTAAGTATAAGAAAATTAAAAATATACCTAATTTATCCCCAAATAAAAATTAACAATAGAAACGCGGTCTCAACCCGCGTTTCTTTTGTTAATTTTTGGTCACTTTTTTCTTCGGTTTCAAATTTTTTTACTTTGTTAATAAAACGCGGACCCAGTCCGCGTTTTTCTGCCAGACCTGCAAAAAATGAATATTTTTGTAAATATTTTAAAAGTTTGAATATTTTGTTAAATAATTATTTTTTTGTGAATATTTTGAAAAAAAATTCCTCTTTGTCTATTTCTATTAGGTTTTGTCAAATATGTATGATATTATAATATTTTAAACTTTATATTTAAATTAGAATCTCAAATAGATTTAAAAATATATTTTACGAATTTTTTAAATACTGTTTTAAAAACTTAATGTATATATGAACAAATTCTCCTATTTTATTCCTAAAAATGATTATAAATGTTAAAAATATTTTATTGACTACTTTTTAATCAAAATTAAAATAAGTTTATAAGTCATTGCTCATTACTAGCATTGTTTAAATTTTATAATATTTTTAATATTAATAATTAAGGTCTCATTTTCTTTCATTTGAAAACAAACTTTAATTAAGGTCTCATTTTCTTTCAGTTTTTTTTTTAATATTTTCCAAGTTCAAAAATATTTTTATTAAAAGTATGGAATAAAAAGTTCAAAAATATTTTTTGTTTAAATTTTTAAATAAAACTCAATAATATTTTTCACATTTAGAACATCCGCCCTCCAAATAAATACTTCATATAGAATTTAAAATTTTCACATTTTTAGCCGCTAATATATTAATATATTTTCTCATCCCTACCATAAATATAATTTAAATATATTCAAGTTTTAACTGTATAAAATATTAAATTATTATATATTTAATGGAATTCTAATGGAAATATGTGGTGGGTGCTTTTTTGTTCACGGAACCCATTTAATGAGTGGTTTTTTTTTATAATTTCATGTTTAACGGGTAGTTAAGTGAAAAAGTCTATATTTAATGGGTGGTATACTGGTTTTATATAAGTTTCCCTATTTATATATGCAAGGCACGTTGGTATCACGTCGTACTGCCTTAGCCTTAAAATAATAATATAATAAAATTTGTTCTCTAAAACAATTAGCTAATTAAACATATATAACCAATTTCGCCCATTAATTCAAGCCTTCAATTTCTTGGTTGGAGGGTTTTGCGTCTCGTGAATGTCAATTTAAGTCTACTTATATTTAGATGAAATGAGGGGATGTGCAATCGATATCTGAAGGCATGCGTTAGAGTCCAAGTTTAATGCATCGATAATTGTTTCTTAATGGCAATCTCTCATCTGTTTCTCCTATTTGGCGATTAGAGTATCCTTACCGAATTTCTCCTCGACCCGACTTTTGGTACTTAACTTTTAGGGTTTTATCTATTTTTGGCGATTATAGAGAGGTGTGATATAACACTTTTTTTCTAAAACAATTAGCTAACTAGCCAATTCTGTCAAATTTGACTTTATAATTTTTTTAAAAAATGATTTTTGGGCCCATATCACTAATTATATAGTACACAATAGTATTGATACTTGTATACTTGCATACAGTACAAATTGTGACAAATGGTATATTTGGGGTGTGGTTGTGTTTGGATTCCAATATATTATGTATTATAATTATAAACACTTTAAAAGTGTTTGGTTACACATTTTATAATGTGTTTAAAATAACGTAAACTTTAAATAAAATACCGTATAAATTATACTCCTTCCGTTCGGCAAAACATGTCGTTTACTATTCACGCACGCTTTTTTAGAAGGGGGAATTGGTGAAATGTCCAAAAAAGTTGTCCTAATTGGTGAAACGTCCACATTTTGGGACAAATTGGTGGAGTGTCCATCTTGCCCGTAGTAATTTTATCATCTTGCCAATAGCAATTTTATCATCTTGCCTATAGCATAACTCTTTTTTTTTAACATTTTGTCGTGCAAAAATAAGAGTATGTTGAGCATGTGCAAAAATAACCGCATGTTGAGCAAATTAGACCCAAGTCTAGTTTTTTTTTATTTTTTTTTTACATTTTGCCGTGCAAAAATAAGAGTATGTTGTGCATCTGCAAAAATAACCGTATGTTGAGCAAATATGACCCAAGTCTAGTTTTTTTTGTTTTTTTTTTTAAATATTTTGTCGTACAAAAATAAGAGTATGTTGTGCATGTGCAAATATAGCCGTATGTTGAGCAAATAAGACCCAAGTCTAGTTTTTTTTTTTACATTTTGTTGTGCAAATATAAGAGTACGTTGTGCAAATATAACCGTAAGTTGTGCAAATATGACCCAAGTCTATATTTTTTTTTAAATATTTTGTCGTGCAAATATAAGAGTACGTTGTGCAAATATAACCATAACTGGTGCAAATATGACCCAAGTGTAGTTTATTTTTATTTTTATTTATTTTTATTTATTTTTTTAACATTTTGTCGTGCAAATATAAGAGTACGTTGTGCAAATATAACCGTAAGTTGTGCAAATATGACCCAAGTCTAGTTTTTTTTATTTTTTTTAACATTTTTTTGTGCAAATATAAGAGAACGTTGTGCAAATATAACCGTAAGTTGTGCAAATATGACTCAAGTCTACTTTTTTTTTAATATTTTGTCGTGCAAATATAAGAGTACGTTGTGCAAATATAACCGTAAGTTGTGCAAATATGACCCAAGTCTAGTTTTTTTTATTTTTTTATTTTTTTATTTTTATTTTACATTTTGTTGTGCAAATATAAGAGTACGATGTGCAAATATAATCGTATGTTGTGCAAATATAACATTTTGTTGTGCAAAATATAATATATTTTTTTCCGTGTTTTTTTTTCGTTTCAGAACTTTTTGTTGTGCAAAAATAACTTTACGTTGTGCACATATAACAATTTGTTGTGCAAATATAACTTTATGTTGTATAAATGTAAAAATAAAAATATAGAAGATGTGAATCACATAACAAAATATAGATATTTTTTATAATTCCCATATTTATGGGTCAGTTTTGTAATTTAATAAAAATTACATCTTCTACCTCTCTCCCCGATCTGGAATGGGATACGGCGCTCGCCACCGCCGTCGGCTCCGCATCCGGCTCGCTCCGCCGCTCGCTCGCCACCGCCTCCCTCCCGCGCTCGCTCGCTCCGGCCTCCGCCTCCGCCTCGCCGCTGCCTCGCTCAACCTCGCTCAGATCTGGACTCGCTCGCTCCGCCTCGCTCGACCTCGGCTCAGATCTGAGATCTGCCCTCGCTCGACCTCCCTCGCTCGCCATAGATCCGACGAGCTAGAGGAATCAGATCTCGCTCTCTCCGATCTCGCTCCGGAGCCGTCAACAGAGGCATCAGATCCGGCTGACTCCGGCTCCGCCTCCGCATCGCTCTGGCTTCAATTACCAGACCACGCACCGGGAATCGCACAGAAGGCGGAGGAGGAAGATGAAGGCGATGAGAGGAGGAAGATCTGGCTCATCGACGGAGTCCGCCTCGCTCGACCTCGCTCCCTCGTTATCACGATTTTGCTGGAGGAGAAACATATCTGAGATCTCGGATTCCAGGAGCAACATCGTCTTCGGAGTTGCGCCGTCCAATTGAGACTTCGATATGAGATCTGAGATTCGAGCAACGTCGTCCAATTGCGCCATCAGAGATCTGAGATTGGAGGTCCGACGAACAGGTGGAGAGGAGGAAGATCTGAGATTGGAGGTCCGGCAACCGCTGCAACCACCGACGCCGCCTGACGAACGCCGGACACTCACCGACGCCAAATCTGGAACGAGGTGAGAGAGAGAGGGGGCATGGACGACAAAGACGAGATAAACTGGGGGAATTTGGAAGGGATGGACAAATTCCCAATTTGTCCCAAACCTTGGACATTTTGCCAATAAGGCCAAAAAAAGTGCCTATTCTACAAATTTTTTCTTTTTAGAATGATAAAAACTATATAAAATATTTATTTTTTTATAAATTTTTTTAATAAGTTTGTACTTATTAATAATAACTACGAAATTGTTAAAATTTTTTATTAAAAACTAAATATTTTTTATATTTTTTATCTCCTAAAAAAACGTGCTTGAATAGTAAAGTGACATGTTTTGCCGAACGGAGGTAGTGTCAATTAAATACTCATTATTCATTATTCGATTAACCAACACGTGTTACACGTCTATACACAGGTGCTATATAATTAAGCTGGAAACATCTCCTGTGTATTGTTTTCTTCGTTTCATTAATTCAACGTCTCCAATGGAGATTTTTCAAGAAACAACATTTTTTTGGGAAAAAAAAAATAGGGTGGTAAGTCGCGCACCCAGGACGCATCCTGGATGCGTGCTTGTATGCGCACCCAAGCCACACGCATTCTGATGCGTGTGGTTTCTTCTGAAGAAAAAAAAAGCGAGTTAAAAATAATGTGGAACCGAGATAATAAATGGGTGTAGAATTTATAAAATTTGGTCAATACGCAACCAGGATGCGTGTTGACCAATGATAATTTGTTGGAATTTTTAAACAATTGTTGACCCTTATATGATGTTTAAATAATTGTAATAATGTTAGAAATGTTAATAATGTAAATGCACCCTATATTATAATTGAATCGTCCGAATTTTCGATTATAATTAATTTATATTTGTTGCAAATCGTATTAAAGTTGTTCGGAAATGATAATCAATATTTATATTATATATTAGAATTTATAGCAATTTATTCATATTTTATGATTTATCGGAATTAGATTATTATTGTCGATATTGAACACTTAGCATATATCAAATAAGATTGGATTCCATTTTATAATACATGAGATTGAATAATTAGATTAGATAGTTAATATGTAGAATGATAGTCATACTCATGTGAATATATTTTGATTTAATTTCTGCTATTTTTTATAACGATTGTATGTAAATCACTATAAAATACGAAATGAGATTTAATTATTAGTTTATATTCAACAATATAGAATTTCATCTAACAATAGACGAGATTAAATTGATTCGGTTATTATGTATGCTTAATTAAAGTTAGGGTTAGGGTATATAGTCGATAAATCGATATTGAACACTTAGCATACATCAAATAAGATTGGATTTCATAATATATATAACCTAACCCTAACCTTAACCCTAACTCTAACCCATGCATCATTTCATGTATATATAACCTAGCCCTAACATAACCCTAACCTTAACACTAACCCTAACTATAACCCATGCGATCACCACTTATTTGAGAGACTCACATGACGAGAGTGTAGACGAAATTGATACGTACTGCGTACACACTTTATGTCGTATTGATGAGTTTCAGATGAACCGTGAACTTAGTGGTAAACCTCGGACTTTGGCTTATTGTAAATTATTTGTTGATGAACATTTAGGAAATCTTTATAAATACTCTTATTTGATGACGGGAGTGCATGTAATCGTAAGTTCAAAGCTATAAATCAGGTTTATTATGATAAGTTAAAATGTTGTTAGGCATATGATTGTTATATAATGAAGTTAGCTTACGTTGTTAGGCTTATGATGAAGATGTTGTTGGGTATGATCGTACGCATCCAGGATGCGTATGCACGCATCCAGGATGAGTGTGCACGCATCCAGAATGAGTGTCCCTTAGAAAATTCAGGTATATTAGGGTTTGTAGGGTTAGGGTTTAGGGTTTGTACACGCATCCTAGATGCGTGTGCACTCATCCAGGGTTTGCAGGGTTAGGGTTATACACGCATAGAGGATGCGTGTATAACCCTAGTTTAGGGTTTATAAAGGCGCGCAACCAGGATGCGTTTATAACCCTAGTTTAGGGTTTATAAACGGGTCTCGGGTATATCCGGGTTGACTCGAACCCGGATTTGACCGGGTTTCGGGTCATTTCGGGTTGATTTCGGGTTCGTCAATTTTAACTTTTTGCAATCAAATTACGTGATAAGCACGATAAAATAAAAAATGTTAAAATTGATTATTGACTAGCAAATGGTATAATAAATCACTTACACATTATAGAAATGTTGTATTGTCACATGTAACAAATTCATTACTTTTAAAATTATTGTCATATGTAACAAATTTATTATTTGAAAATAAGAAACGAATTCATATTTCAATAAGGATGTCTCTCCCACAGTGGCAGTAGCCAAAATATGTTCAGAAACCAATACTCTTGAATAGGAGATGGCATCTCATGGAGGATTTTATATACTTTTCTAAACTGATGGATTTGATAAATAACCTAACTTAATTTATGGACGATTAGGTTTAATTTGACATATTACATTTTTATGATTAAATACTCCACTTTGAAAAAAAGTGATGCATTGATTTGATACAACAGGGTAGACTTCGATTAAAAAAAAATACAATAGGGGCAGAAGAGAACCCCTATGCCTCTCTTGGCACCAAAGAAGTCATCCAGAAAAAGATCGCCCAGTAACGAGAAGCGATATAATCAAGAGGAAGTCCAGACCCCCCGCCAGCCATGCCTATCTGTTCTGCCTTTTGTTCGTCGTTTCTTGGAGACCCTCCCACTTCGATCCTTCGATCCTTGATGACATCCTTCTTCGATTCGCCCTTTTTTCCGAGATTTCGGGTTTTGAAGTTTTTGTTTGAGGGATATTGGGGCTAGAGCTTTTAGATTTGTGTTTAATCTGAGGTTTGATTTGTATTTGGGGTGTAGATTTGCTGATATCTTGATTTCCTAGGGTTCGTACCTTCAAATTGAGCTTAGTGATCCCGTTTGAGCGGATGAAAGTACCAGATCTTGTAGTGAACACTCGAATTTGCGTTCTTGCATCTCTTTTTGCTCTCAATTTGCTGATTTCGGGATCGATTTGGGAGGCGGCGATCTATGTTTCTTTGGTTTGGTGGCTGCTTATCTCTCTCTCCATTTTTTTTTCTTTTTTTTTTCTTTTTATGTGGAGCATGGACTGATACTCCATAGCAAATAAGAGGAGATATTAAAAAACCGGGTCGACCCGGACCCGGACCCGGTTTACCCGAAAAATTACCGGGTAGTTCGGGTTTGGGTCGAAAAAAATCCCGGGTCAAAAAAAACCGGGTACTGACCCTAAATTTACCGGGCGTACGGGTCGGATTTTCAGGTCGGGTTGTGTTTTTACAGGTCTAACTAGAAGTGTAGAAAGTCGTCGCCAGTGAGCTTAATTCCTCCATGTGGAAAAATTAGCATGAAATCAAATTAATTCCCATTGACTAATTTACTACTTTTGGTGTAATTAAATGGTTTGGTAGAAATTAAATGAAATGAAATATATTTCCCATACCTCCGTGGATAATTAGTTCATAATTCATAAATTTATCTATATACTAGATGGCATGCCCGTGCGTACGCACGGGACATGTAGCTCATCTATATATACACAAATTTTGTATGTGACATTAGTTTTATATATATATATATATATATATATATATATATATATATATATATATATATATATATATATATATCATTTTAATTTTAATAATGAACTCCATAGTTACTCATCTTTGTTGACATTGATTATAAATTTATAATTGATAAAACATTTTCTTGGCTCTCATATAAAATCATAAATATACATTAACTATTATTTTATATTCTTAAAATTATAAATTAATGATAAGTGGAAATTAGCCTTATATAAATGAGAGAAAGTAATAAAAAAAATAAAAAAATAGCCTGAAGGTAAAATAATTTAGTGCATTATTCTTTTAAACTATCAACCCATCAACTACTAAATTTAATTTAAAGTATTTTCTGATAATTTATTAATTATGTGAGTTAATACACAAATTAAATTAGGCAAAATGAATATATAAATTGAGAAAATTATTAAAATTTTGTAATTAAATGGCACATTTATAAAGGAACTGAACACTCTCTCTCTCTTTATTTATATATATATATAGAGAGAGAGACTCACTCTTATCAAACATCAATCATCATTATCATAATATTGCAACCACATTAATGGAGAACATGAAATAACAAAGTTTATTTGGAATTAAATTATGCAAATTGTAATCAATACCTCTAAAATTAATCAAATATATTATGGCCAATAATCTTCTTTGTTGAAGTAATTGTTACGATCTAGTTATAATAGTCCATGAATAGCTTGAAAATTAAGGTTTGCCACTCTCGTTGATCCATGCAACTGCAAGAATCAACTATAAATCTCATGTGTTAGAACATTGTTTTTCATTGAAATATCTCAAAAAAATTAATTAACAACTGAGTATTTATCGAGATATAACTTCAATGTTTGATGAAATAGACGTTAAAAATTAATGATAGTATAAATTCCTATGCTTGACATACTTAATATACATAGTTTGAATTAAAAAATTATTTTATCTTAAATAAATAAAATAAAAATTTTCAAACTTATCAAATAATGGAAATTTAGGAGGATAAAATTTGGGTTAATGTCTCTTCTTTTGTCCTTATAAAAACATAAAATTAGATGATAATTAATTATATAGACATGTATCTATGGATACATTATGTCGTTCAAATTGTAAAAACAAGACTATATGCCTATGTAATTATTTGATCGTACAACTTGTACTAACCTATGTAACTTTTCGCATGCTCAATCCTTTGGACGACGAATGCATATATGTTCCCACTTCATATAGCAAATGTAGTTTGTGAAGGGGATACAATCAAAATGAATTAAGTGTTTAGTGTATATGTTGCATCTTGCTTGCATATTCTTCTTAATTGCCTTTTAATAAGAATCTAAGGTCACCATGTATTTGTTACAAATTAAGTTTAGGAATTTTAGATTGCTTTTTTCTTCGTCCATATTTTTGCAGGTTATCTTGTGAGGTTGTCCAATGATGGCAGAAACAGAGGCGTAGCTTCATTAATAGTAAACACAGCACCAACCTTGAAGCTAAATAAGGGTTTTTCTTGTTTCAGATGCAGGCCTTGGTTTCCAATTACAGTGTTCTAAGCACTACACTCGACCCGGGTGTGTCGGTTGATATCTACTTGAAACAAGCTCAGTTTGGAGATATGAGGAGTTACAAAGCATCTTTGGTTTCATGGATGAAAAGTTTTTGCAAAACAAAAAAGAACCAGATAAAAGAGATTGTTAAAATAAATTCTTTCAAAACACAAATCAATAAAAAAAATTTTTTTGAAAGATGAAGCAACAAACACAGGTGAGCCTATCGCCTCCAACACCTCCTTCGGGATCCCGTGGTGGCATGGTTCACCATCTTAAAGAACCAGTATACCTCTGCGGCTACGCATATTTCGCCCAGCACGCCCCTGCATAGCGCCAAATCGACCGGCCGTTGTCACCCCGGACAAGTGTTTCACCGGAATCTTGGGTATTGACGGTGTTCGAAATACTTGAGATGGTCATGAGTGCTCTGACAAGGGCGGATGAATACGTGTGGGATTGAGTTGCATGATGCAAGAATCCACCAGTCCTTTGTCTCCTCCGGCTTTGATGTAGTCGAAGATTTGAGGTAGGCATATTGCCCCTTGATCAGTAGCTTATATATATTGTAATTACCCATTAATAAATTAGGCAAATTGCCTCTTAGTTTCAAACTTTCAATAATGAGACTAAAGTTATGGGATTGTAACCGCATGATATAAAGGGGCTGAATAAAGAGGCTAATTAATTACCCATTAATTAGGCAAAATGTCTCTTGGTTTGAACCGGAAATAAAATAAAGGGGCTGAATTTATGGTATTGTAACCGAAAACAAATTGAATACACATTTATGAAAAAGATCAATTAAGTTTTTTTTTTAAAAATCAAGGTTATAATAATGAGTCCACATTAATGAGGTTGAACACAACTTTTCTTGTTTATTATAGATGTACACCAGCACTATGTATGTACATTTGCATTGCCTAGTTTTTTCCTTCTCGCACTGGTCATGTATTTAAATCACCATATAATAATAATAATAATAATAATAATAATAATAATAATAATAATAATAATAATAATTTTATCGCAGTTTATATAATCACTTACAAGAAAAAAATTACATAAAATAAACTAACTTTATGATTATATTTTTTAAAAGCACCCAAACCCTTTTACTGCAAAAATTCAAAAAGATGCACGTAGTATTACATAAAATCAGCCGCAAAATTAAAATTTTAATTAACCAAAAAATGCTCATAAAATAACATTTTTTCGGGAACCCCTTCTTCGTTTCATTAATTCAAGATCTCCAATGGAGATTTTTCAAGAAACAACATTTTTTCGGGAAAAAAACAACAACAACATTGAAACAACTTTATAAATGATTAATTAAATCATAATGTACTAGCTGAAGTGTATAGAAAGTCCTCGCCAGTGAGCTTCCTCCGTGTGGAAAAATTAATTAACATGAAATCAAATTAATTCCCATTTGACTAATTTACTACTTTTGTTGTAAATCGTTGGTAGAAGTTAAATGAAATCTCCCATACCTCCGTGGATAAGTTAATTCATAATTCATAAATTTATCAATATATGTACACCAGCAATAATTCATAAATTTATCAATATATGTACACCAGCAATAAGAAGTGTTTTAAAAATTGCGCCTAGGCGCTAAACAGTAGGACACCTAAGAATTTTTAAGTTTAGGCGGATCTCTAGGCGAAAATTCATCTAGGCACCACCTAATGATGCCTAGGTGCCGCCTAAACCCCGCATAAGCCCACCTAGTCTCGCCTAGGCCCACCTAACTCGATGATTATTCAATTTTAGCTTCTAGGTATGTGAGTAGTCGACTTAGATTTTTTTTTATCCCAAGTCAAGATGTATTTGCTTTTGAGTCGAACTTATGGTTTTGGATTTTAGGAGGTTTAGAGTTGCTTGTCGGATGCGTACTTTTGCGTTTATTTACTTTAATGTTAGTTAAACACCGCAAATTTGGGTTTATGAGTGATATTATGGATTATTATTACATTATATGAGTTATTGACATGTGTTATGCATTAAAATATAATAAAATAATCAAATTTATTCTAAGTCCGCCTAGGCACCTGCCTAGTCACCTAAGCACTAGGCGGCCACCCGCCGCCTAACAACCCCCTAGCACCTTTTAGAACATTGGCACTAAGTATGTACATTTGCATTGCCTAGTTTTTTCCTTCTCGGACTGCCAACTGGTCATGTATTTAAATCGCCATAATTGATAGATAGTAGTAGTAGTAGTAGTAGTAATAATAATAATAATAATAATAATAATAATAATAATAATAATAATAATAATAATAAATTTATAGCAATTTATATAATCACTTACAATAAAAAAATATATAAAATAAACTAACTTTATGATTATATTTTTTAAAAGCACCCAAACCCTTTTACTGTAAAAATTCAAAAAGATGCACGTAGTATTACATAAAATCAGCCACAAAATTAAAATTTTAACCAAAAAATGCTCATAAAATTCATAGATCTCACAAATAGTGAGAGAGTGTTTATTTTTAATTTTTTTTATTTATAAGGAAATAACTTGAAATATTAGACAAATCTAATACTTTCAGGGTCGGGGTAAAAAAAATTACCTGATAGACAAATTAATCATCATGAAACAAGAGATACAAAAGACAACCAACCAAAGGGAAAGATCAACCGCACACAAACGGAAGACGACGAAGACGAAGCTGGCAAAAAGTTATTCAGGATAAAAAATATTAGGCCGAATTCTAGAAAACTACCCCTTAAATATACCTTTAATTTGGTAAATAAAGAGCGATCATCCAGGGTTTGAACCGGGGAACTTTGGAAACTATTCACAAGTCCTTTCCGGTTGAACCATTCCGGAATAGTTACCATTTTGTGCAAAATCATCCCTTAAATTGAAAATTTCAGGAAACCCCCCTTTAAAAGTTACCTGTTTGCAAAAGACCCCCACTCATACCTTTTATGTTAAATTTGATGTTAAAAGTTTAAAAATTACTAATTTGTCCCTTTATCACCAATATTCTAATTCATCTCTTGGTAATTCTCAGCTGTTTTATTCTTGTTTTAGTTGGTTCGAAATTAGTCAACCTTGATTTAATTGGTTCGAAGTTCTCCCAAGTGTTGAAGGGTGATCCCCTATTCCCCTTAAAATATAGTAAAAGCATAAGGACAAACTGATCATTTCACACATTTAACAACAATCTCTACGAAAAAGGTGAGATGGATAGTCATTTGCAAGCATCTAGCTTTTTAAGGGCAGTTTCCTGAAATTTTCAATTGAATAGGTAATTTTGTGCAAATGGTGTATTTAAATGGTGGTTTTCTGGAATTTGGCCAAAACTTTATGACACAGTAGGCTGCCACTTCTTCATTTCAGCGGGCCCAATATTGGGCCCAAGGAAAAATGGACTGGACCGTTAATTAGGTGGCCCAAATGACAGGGAATATAGTGATTTACCGCTAATTTATCTCAACCTCTTGAGAGTTTTAACGTTAGACCCCAAGATTGGTGTTTTGGCGACTCTTACAAGGAGCATTTGAGGTGGTGATATAAGTGGTACAAACTATGAAGTGGTGTTTGAGACGACGGTGTTTAGCAGATCAGCAAGTAACCGAGCAAGTCGTTCGTCACTCCTATCAAAAGAAGCAGTCTAGAACGCGATCATCACTCCGAGAACTTGAGCCCTAGTTAGGAATTGATCGAATTCAAAAGGGGGAAAATGATCATAACAATACACAAAAAGGTAAACTTTCCATTCCCTATTGCTGAACAAGAAAAGGTTGTGTGTTTACCAGCGAAAATCGATCCTACAAGATGCAGAAAATGGAAAGACATGAAGTAAAGTGAACCGAAATACGCTAAACTCATCGATCACTAATCTATGGAAGCTTAGCTTGTTGTTAATCTCTAAGAAAACCTACCTGACCTTCCCATTTCCATGCTACCAGCCACATCTCCAAGTTCATACCTTCGGCTACCTTTCTTCGTCTTTCTCGTGCTGCCCGTCTTTCCTACAAAAGGTTCCTCCAAAATGGTGGATAGCCCTGCAAGAAAAAGTTATCATCAAGTGTAAGAAAAGTAGAAAACAACCAAATGTTCAACATTACTGTTCTTAACTGTTAGAAGTTCAAACCAACCTGATGTGTAATTCCTCTCTTGCCTTGTGACCCCCGTTTTGCTCGACGAAGATTTCACTTCGGCGTCTCTGAAGAGCCATGTAGCTTCCATTTGCTTGCTGATCATACGGGCTGCATAGTGTGGGATCTTGACATACTTGCCGGGTTTCGACTTTATGCAGAAGTTCACAAACATTATGCAGTCCAAGAAGCTCTCCCTAGCCAAGCCTTTCATGTCATAAGCCTGTGACCTCCTCCATAGGCTCTTGCCATGGGAATTGGGCGGTGTCGTCAGGCAAAGAGCTCTTGTCGTGTCTCGAATGACTGCTTCCTCGTCTCTCATTAGCAAATGGCATTGAGCTCTATTGCTATAGAGCACTATCCTTTCCTTCCTCGCCTTTAGAGGACACAAATCCAACGCTTCCGAGTACTTGATCAGTGCTTCGTCTACCTCACCTGACCAGAAGCACTCATTTCCTTGCTGTTTGATTGAATCAACCGATGTCATTCGCTCCTTGATCTTCTGTTTAGACATCATCTTCTCTTGCCTTCTTCGGTCCACGAAAGCCAATACTTCCTCTAGTGTTGCTTCAGCCTTCTTGCTCATCTTCGACGTGCTTTGTTTATGGTCTGAAACAAGGATGTTTATGATTGCTTCGCCTACATTGGATCTTTCTCCAAGGCTTTTCAGCTCTATTAGATCAGATAGAGACAAAATCGCGGTATCAATGATTTTGTGTCTAGTTCCCGGGTCTTTGAGAAGTAAAAGGAGGCAATCAATGCCGATATACTGCCAATCATCGGATGATCTTGAGAGGTTGGTTAAACTCTCTACAACATCTCCTAGCTCCGCGATACTTTTTCTTCCGATTTTACTGTAACAAAGGATCCTGATGAGGCCGAAACCAGCTGGAGATATGTCATTGACCAACCCTCCCCACATTCCACACAAGCCCTTCAAGAAGTCCTGCCTACAACATATGAGATCAAGAGATCTCCTTTTGTAGGCAAAGCAATTCAAAAGGTAAAGGGACCAGCATTGGAGTTGGCTGGCCCATTCCTCCGCCTTTCGGTTTTCCATTTCCGTCCCTCCTATGCCTCTTGTGAGGAGATCACAATGGTAGTTCATTCGCTTGCGTCTATCTTGTACCGCTACAAACATGTTATAGACCACATCAAGGCAAGAAGAAGCCAAATCCATAGCTAATGTCACTACCTCATCCTCGTATTCGGCCAAGGCTTCAAAGGTGGTCTCATAGCTTGCTATATGACCAAGTGCTCTAACAGCTACCCTTTGCTCGACCCAGCTTATTCCCCCCTTCAAGAGCTCCAAAAGAGATGGAATAATGCCGCCTTCAATGGCTTTCTGAGCAAACTCGGCGCTATTCATGGTGTATGAGCCTATAACATGAGCTGCATAGTAGGGTATGTATATGTTTTGGCCTCTAAGGAGCCACTCCTTGTCTCTAACTCCTTTCTGTATGAGACTCGCCATGGACTCAAACACGCCGAGAGAGGGGAACTCCGGGTCATCTGGGTACGTCATGGCTATGTTCCATAGCCCACTAAGCACATTGACATGATCTTGGCTGTCCACCAAAGGCAAGTCATGGAGAAAGAGGGAAATTTTCGCCCTCCGGATCGGCGGTCTGGGCTCCTTCAAAATGCAAAAGAAGCAAGAAGGGTTAGTGCATGATGTGTTTGTACATGGGCTGATGCTTGTGCTAGTGGTGTTAGTGGGACTCATGTAATTCTTTGTTTTGTTATGGAAATCCATATCTGAGTAGCAAACAAAGGGTTCAGAATTAGGGTTTCCAAGTGTGGTAATGGGAAATAATATAAAAGATTTGGATTAGAAATAGAAAGTTGGGCAGATGCTTTTGTTTTATAGTGCCAAATAAAGCAGCTCTTTAATCATAATGATAGGCAAGTGCAACCCCAAATAAGGTATAATTTTTTTAAGTAGAAGCTGCCTTTTGTTAACAGGGTTAATTCTCATTAAGAAATTAGTTAGTGGGTTAATGATCACGATTTTACTCCGGGGCTCGTTTGGTTGAATGCGGGAAGTACAATTCCCGGAAACTTACTTCCCATGAATTGAATTCCCGTGAAATGTACTTCCCATGAATTGAAAAAAGTCATTTGGTTGAATTTTGTTTTTTAGAAATATAAATAGGTACATAAAGAAAATTACATTAAAAAGGGTGGAAGTTGAACTTACCTAGTCCCCCTAGGTAAGTGAACTTCCTACGATTTGCAGGAATTGAAATTCATGGGAAGTTGAATTCATGTGTCTTTCTGTCAACCAAACACAGGAATATATTCTACTTCCTGGGTTTTTAAATTTCCTGGGTTTTTAACTGAGTAACCAAACAACTAGTTTGTTTTTAGATAAGGAAAGATAATGGTTAACCTTCCGAATCTAGTCAATATTTAAGTTAAGATTCTTTGATCAATATTCTAACCATTACCCGCCTCACATTTTTCATACAAAATTTATTTTCTTTTCCTCCGTTTGATTACCCTTTCTACGAACTCACAAAAAAATGATAATCAGAATCAGATACATTTTAGTATTTTACACATAAAATTTTATGCATTTCCCTTTTATTCCCTACTCCTCAAACAACTAAGGATGCAAGGGTTCTGAGAAGTGAGAACTACCAATTTCACATCTTAGCTTTTGAGTTTTTCATCTGAATTTGTTACCATCTAAGTATTAGTATATGCTTGAAAACTATCGATGATTTTGCATATGAATCTGTTTGGCGTAGGCTCGCTATCAACAACAATATCAGCAATCAACTCGCTTCACCAAACAGACTCAAACACTCATAAATTAGCACTAGTGTTTACCATAAAGAGCTTCACTTTTTCATTCAATCAAATCTGAGGAATGGAAGAAATAGGCAAACTGGTTTCCTAGATAGAGTTTTCAAGCAAGAACAACTTTCATAAAAAAAACAATTCACATCAAATCCAACAAAAAAAGAATTTCAAATAGATAGAGAATTAAGGATCAAGTTCAGCAAGATATTGTAATTGTACTAATCAAGATCAATGTGATTTGAACATTTCTATGGTATAAGAAAGCTTGAATTTCAATATCAATCATACTGTCTGGAATCAATTTGTCAAAAGGTCTAATGCCCTCTACTTGCTAAAAGCCACTTTAAACCTAGATCAATATATATATGTGCAAGTTTTTCAACTTCCTGATGACAAAAAATTCAAAGTTAACGTCTAGTTTTTTTTTTTTTTTTTTTTTTTTTTGGGTATTGGTTTGCCATAAAAAAAAAGTTGAATAATTTAAACTGATGTACTGTTCCACTACAGCACATAAGACATCAATGTAACCCAGAAAAGGAAAACTGAGATTAAGGGTCAAATTAAGTGTGCTGATTAAGCAGCAGATGAGGGACCACAGTATGGGATTAAGGATGTGGAAAAGTGGTCCCTTCATCTGGGTATGCAATTAACACAAGCAAACTGGATTAAATAAGCTTTAAACTACTGAAAAAGTGAGCATATATGCAGCTATTACATGAATATGTACTGTATAAGTAAATATAACCAGCCTGAAAAGCATGCCAATTGCCTACTTGTTAATTCACCATCATTCCTAAAAGATCTATTGTTAAAGGCCACAGTTGTACTTCTGCCTTAAAGGAGTGGTCCTAGCGCTTTTTTTGCGCGATGTAGAAGGGTTTGTCTTCCCTTGGCCGAACCCTTGATTGTATAGATGCGTGTGCATTATAAGACTGCTTTCTTATGCGGCCGCGTGGAACCTAACTGGTATTGGTTTGCTAACATTCTATCATGATGTCAAGATCTGGGAATCAATCCTTCTAGAGAGCACCAGCCTACTAGAAACATATAGGTTTGTTCTTTGATGTGAACTCGTCCGCACCCCACAACAAGCTATCTAACTAACCATTCCTAATCTCACAGAGCACATGACCAACCCTCCATCTAGACATTGCCGAGCAGCAATCCTTTTCACCCCGCGACCTCGTATGATTGGCGCAATGACATACCAGTATGATGAACATCAAGTTTCAAGATTGATGATCTACCTTTGATGAGCTATAGCAAGGAAGGCATACATATATGATGCTCCAACTGATGTTTTTGTCTGTTGGGCCTGAAAGGCTTAGGCCCATTAGAACCCATCAAAGCCCATATGAGAAGTCCAAAATTGGGCCCATTTCTGCATTCCCTCTGCACAGAAGCAAACACAAGTAGGGATGAAAACTGTGAACAGTTGGTATGCAGCAATATATATATTTAAAAAAAAAAAGCAAGAGACAGTGGCTTTTTGACCCTGACCAGTGACCACTTTAACTTTTCTAAGTCTGAATTGGCGTGGTCGGATAAAGAGGCCACGAGCACATATGAAGAGGGGAAAGGAAAAGCACTAGCATATGGAAAAAAAGAAGGTTTCATTGGCACATCCTTGTCAGTTTTACGCTTCTTATCTACAATCAACACATTGTGTCAAAACAGACTCTAAATAGTAACGAACCATGTCGCCGTTACTTAGAGTTTTTACTCCACATGTGCTTTTGAGAGTGCTTGCTGTGTAGTAACACTTTACCAGTTGGATAATGGCTGTATTGTACAGAAAGCAATTGGGCAAATTGTCTTTCACAAACTTTAGAGTTTGCTTTCTAGGGTTCTTTGGGGGGGATACGCTACGCTTCAGTCATGTTAGTAATGCTACTTGGATAAATCGATGCATTATGCGTGACGCAATGAACAGAACATTACCCAGAAATTCATGCTGAATGACCAAATTTATGTCACACAGTTCTCATTTCACAACCATATGTGGTGGTTACATTCCCTCAACACCAGGGGATTGTTGCTACCAAGTTGCCAATCAAATTGCAAGAGCATGATACATCATACCCAGTAGTACAAGGGTGAAAAATAGAGACAGCTGATGTAAACTTGAAGCAATGAATGCAGAAACATCACCTAGACAAAGAAAACTATGATTGGTGTGGGCAAATCTGAATTGGGGACTTTACTCAATCAATGAGCCCACCTCAATCAATACCCTATTGATCAGTGAGTATCAGTCAGTGGCCACCCCCCCTACTGTTAGAATGGGGTCACTAAATGGATCCAAGGAATCAAAAACAAATCACTCTCATGGCATTCAAAGATAACTTACAATCCCTATTTCGAAAGGCAATCGGTTGCTGAATGCCTGAAATAGAGGGGATAAAACATGGATGCATATAAGTTTACGAAGAGATTTGTAGGTCTCTTCGGCGGGATCATGAAAGTGCTGCAAAAGTTACACAAGACACAAGATGATCCTTCTAAAACCTATGCAGGGAAGGTGAACTCGGATAAAAACTGTTAGATGCGGATCTGCATTAGCAATGTGAAAAGAGACCTTCCCTTTTGTGAATCACTGTGCTCTATTTACAGATTCCAATAAGGCTAGGATCCAATGGCGAGGGCGATCCCTGTTGAGAAAAAGATGAGCAAAAAAACCGAAATTTCCCAGCAGAAACTAAGCTCCTACACATAGTACTTAAATTACTAAGCTTTCTTGTTGTCTACCAATCCAGCTACTCAGCTAACCTGTATAACAATGCAACTGCTCGTCTCCTCAAACGTGCATATCATCCATTTGCCAGGTGATGTTGTTCACATTGCAGTCATACGATTTCTCCACTGTGGCAACTTTAGCACGATAGGCAGCTGCCATGGCTGCCACGCTCTTCACACGCTCGCCTTGAGAAAGCTCGCAAGCATCACCACCTGTTCCATATCTCAACTCAGCAGGTGGGATGAAGCAGTCCAAGGAGAGACCAGGGACATTGAAGGCTACTTCCTCTATGGTCCATGCTTCTTCCATCCGTGTCTTAGTGTGGCTCATTGCTGTTTCCCCAAACCTGAATAGGGTCACCACTGAACGGCCGGAGTGAGCGATCATGATTCCTTCAACAGGCCGGTAGTCGTCCAAATAAGAATTTATTGTGGTCTCCCAGTACACAGCATCGCCTCCATTTGTCTGGATTCGGGTCAGATGGGAGTCCTCCAATACTACGAGAAAACCTGTCTTCTGACTGAAATAGCCGAACAGAACGTGCCTTATAATTTCAGCTGGCCCTTCGCTTCTGGCCTTTAGCGTCTGTGGGTCAGCGCAGAGCTTGAGGATGAAACAATCCTCTCCGTTTATGTTCTTTTCCCCAATGCATCGTGCATTTGCAAACATGCTTGCCGTTGTCTTTGGATCAAGTCCCTGTAGCACAAAGATAACAGAAGTGCTCAATTATAAGAAACCAACAATCAGATCTCGCAAAACTGGATTGCAAGATCAGGTTTCATACTACTGCAATAGTGAAAAATTGCATAAAGACAATCAAACTTAACTGTAAACAAACTTACCTGGAGTGCACGACGTAAAGGCCTAACTGGACCCTTTGCAGCATGTGCACCAAGCCAAGGAGTGTGCCTCCAAACAAGTTTCCCATTACAACCAGCATGGACCTTACTACCCCCAATTGCAAGCTCAACGTACCACATATCAGGGTTCATCTGCCATAGAACAAACCCACCAGACTCCGCAGCCCTGGAGGAGGTTCTGTTCTTTACAACCTTATCAGGTGTTTCAATATCCGAAGCCAGCATCTTCAACTTCCCCATTGCATAAGCATTATGGATAGTGCTTTGGATCTTTGCCCCTCCACATGCAGCCATGTATTGCTGCAATATGTACTGCGCAGACGACGTTTCCTGAAGTTGGTTTCCACCAGTTAAAGAAGATCTAGACATGAACACAACTAGGTGGCTATGGAAAGGAAGAATAGAATCAAGACACCGTGAATTAACCCGAAACTTCACATACACACAAAATCCATAACAACGACTTCAAAAGTACGAATCAAGAAGGCGACATGCAAAACAATCCCTCCATTTAGGGACTACAGCAGCAACAAATTAAGGAGGAACCAAACCCACTTCTATGTTGGGTGCATTTCCAGTTTCCACTGCATTGACTTTGCTTCAGACAATGGGAAAAAAACAAACATCATCCTCAGATTTCCCTATTTGAACAACTCTCATTTTACACAAATTAACAATTGTCAAAATTGCTACTTCTTATGTTACCCAGCGATCCAGCAGCAAGGATAAAGGAACACAACAAGCAAAATAGAACACAATAAGCTTCCATTTGTGGGCCAATACTTAGTGCCTGGTGCACCATTAAGATATTAATTGGGCCTGTTACGAAAATATCGGCCCACTTCAGCCCATTATCGATTTCATGGACCACTCTTTATTTATGCTAATGCTAATGGAAATCAAATGTCAACTTGTTGCTTTTATACGCTGGATGGCAAATAGCAAGTGAAAAAATCTCTTATTAATGAAAATAATAGAGAATTTGTTGAGAAATTATTCATTTAGTTAGTTTTTGAGATTTGAAATGCTAAATCAAAGTATCATAATTTTAATCCTAAAATATATTTTTATGAAAAAATCATTTTTTAATGATATAATTATCAATAAATAAATTATTTAAAAAATAACGTTTTTTGATGCCAATGAATATTTAAAATTTGAAACTTCAATTTGAAAAAAAATAAATTGTAAACGATTAATCTTCAAGTTTTTGGATTAAATAAAAGTTTTATTTATTTATTTAAGGGCAAATGACAAAGTTTAATTGATGGTGTAAGATTTGAAGTATACTTTTAACTTGGCATATGTGTAATTTTGTTCTTACAAAGAAGGTCACATCGGGTGATCGATTGATCGCGATGAGAGTAACTAGTAATGTTACCTGCGCCCACATTACTAGTTACTCTATGTAGTGAAACCATGGAAGTGTTGCTACTTCTTGACACAATTCAATATAAACTTACACAACCAAAGCTTTATACCATTCTTTTTTTAACTAAATCAAATTTACCTATCATTAATTTATTTTTTTAAGTAGGAACTTAATGTAATGATTAACATCAAATATTTAAGTTAAGTCTTTCCCTCCATTAACATAAGTAACTATATCTCTACTTTAATCATTTTTCTATATCCTCGTTCTGCATACAAAATTTAATTCATTGAGTGCTTTCTTAGTTACCGATTTAAAAACTTTTATTACGGGCGTAGGTATGCATCATAAAGGCGAAGAAAGAAGAGAACAAACTACAATGAAACCACCTGATAATATACAGGCTGTTTTCTGCTCATACATTCATATTCTCATAAATAACAACACTACAATACACTTGTCATTTTACTCTCCCAATTCATATGCATTCAATTTTGACTTTTCTCCATTCCTCTACCAAAATAAATAAAAAAAGAATGTCCGCAAATGAGATTTGTTTGGTACTACCTCCGATCCAAAAAGAATGTCGTTTGACTTTTTAACACGTATTTTAAGGAGCTAAAAACTATATAATATATCAACTTTTTTTAAATTATTTTTTTACAACTTAATATTTGTTGGTAATAAGTATTAGATTATAAAAAAATAAAAATAAAAAAGTTAATATATTATATAGTTTTTAGCTCCTTAAAATACGTGTTAAAAAGTCAAACGACATCCTTTTTGGATCGGAGGGAGTATTATTTTATAAGATTGTGTTTGGTAAGCCCATTTAAGTAGTTTTTTTTAATTAACCATTTTTTTTAATATAACCTGTATTATGTCCCAGTGGTAAGAGTGAGATGTTTTTTTTGTGGTAGAGTGGGTACTCATGTATTGGTTTACCTTGGTATAGGTTTGAGCATGTCTTGTGGCTTGTTGTTTGGCTTATCCGGCTTGAGTGCTTTACAGGTTAGTGCTCGACCCGTGGAGGATTAGTTGATAATCTCGGAACCTCCACAATATACAAAAAAAATTTAGTTTTTTTTTTGTAGTTTTATGAATTGCAATGTGATAAGTTATGAGAGGAATCAGATATTCAGATGGTTTGGTAATTGCTAGCTTTTGTGGAGTTGAAGTTGATGGATGGAGAGCTTTTCATAAACTATCCATACAACTATAATACAAGAGTTTTTAGAGCTTTTGAGAGTAAGTACATTATATTAGTTATACTTGGCAATAAACAAAAAGCAAGACTAGTAAAGGAGTTCGCGATGCATGGAGGCCAACTACATCGCGGATTCCCTTGCTAGCCTTACTTTTTCCTTCCCCCTTGATTTACATTTGATTAACGACACGTCAGTGGGTATACTGGAACTCATTGACGATGATATTAAGGAAAGAGTTACTCTCCGCTCTATACCTGTGTAACCCGACACGTTTTCTAGTATTTCGAGAGCTTGCCTCTCGTCCTCTTTACCAAAAAAAAACAAAACAAAAAGCTTAAAATAAATAACTCATTCTCCATTTTAACAATTTTAGCTATCCAACCAGTTTCAAATAACTTAAAAACTTATATTAACAACCATATTCTAATTAAAATAAAAATCTAGGAGTATTCTATAACCAATTGTTTCAAAGGAAAAAAAATCATTATTGAAGAGTAAGTACTACTGTATATTTTTATGTAACAATTAGTGGTCACCTAACATACCCTCCCCCACAAATATAAATTTACCTCCCATGTTCCCTTCCATAGAGGTATGGTACAAATTATTTGTCCTATCCGATGTTCGGTGAAATGATTTAAATTCAAACTTAATGTTCAACAAAAAAAAATTTAAAATTATTTGTAAAATTTTCTCACAATAGATATTTTTATTGATCATATTAGACTTTTATATGATACATAAATATTTAAAAACTTTTATATGATACATAAATATTTAAAAACACTTTGCAGATCCGACTAATCTAAAAATACGTTTGTCGTTACACTTCCCTATTCAAATCAGCTAGATCATTCCATTGTTGTCCCCACCCCTTGTTACTGCCATACCTTCTTCCCTTTAAATAATACTCTTCATAGCTACTTCTGGACACCACTCATACATGATATGTTAGTACCCATCTTACACTTATCTTGAAGCTCATTGCATTTGTTAGAGAGAGAGAGAGAGAGAGGAGAAGATGAAGGGTGTGTTTGCAGCTTTGTTGTTCTTGTCACTCATCCTCAGCTCCTCAATCATTCAGTCTGAGTCTACCATGGCTGCTCCAAGTAAGTTGCATGCATGCCTAGTTAGCTTAATGTATCAATTCCTCACTAGCTAGTCACTATCATTAATTCAATCATCTTTGAAAATCAAACCACTTTTAGAGGGTCAATTGTTTATAGATAGATGTTGAAGTAGGGTATTTTTGGCATGTTATCTCCTTATCAGTACAAATAAGCTCCTAATTAGCAGTCAGTACAGATTTGGTTCATATATTGTGAAACCAACTAACCATACAAATTTGGGGAAAAGGATCTTTCAAAATTAGAGGGTAAATTTTTTTTTTTATAAATAGATGTTGAATCAGGGTTCGTTTGTCACATCATCTCCTTAGTCCTTATCAGTACAAATAAGCTCCTTATCAGCAATGAGTACAGATCTGAACCAACTAACCAAACAAATTGGAAAAAAAAAGTATCTTTCAAAAATAAATGGTAAATTTTTTGTATATAGATCGATGTTGCATTAGAGTTCGTTTGTCACACCATCAACACAAATAAGCTCATTATCAGCAATGAGTACAGATCCGGTGGATATATTTTAAAACCAACTAACCAAATAAATTGGTATAAAAAAAGGGTCATTTGTAGGGCTATGTGGGTTGAAGTGTGCAAGGAGGTGTGCAAAGGCAGGGCTTAAGGACAGGTGCATAAAGTACTGTGGGATATGTTGTAGGGAGTGCAAGTGTGTGCCCTCAGGCACCTTTGGCAACAAGCATGAGTGCCCTTGCTACCGTGACAAGAAGAACTCCAAGGGCAAGCCCAAGTGCCCTTAAATTTTATTATTATTATTATTAAAATATTTTATTTTCTCCATGCCTAAATATATTTGTACTAGTCATTTTGTACAAGTGTCCGTTTGAGTTTGTTAAAATAATGAAAATTGGGTTTATCTAGCTAGCCCAATTTGTCTTTGAGTGCATATTTTTGTAATAAAAGGGTTTTGTTATCTTCATCATGCTGGCAATGGTAATGGCCTATGGTATTCTTTGATGAATCTAAGTGCATTTGGTGTTTTCCTATCAATTTTGGAGTTTTTCTGTAAATTAGATCTGATTAAGTCCGCGTCGCAAAGTAGAGTTCGTGAATTACTCTTTCTATTAGACCTTTGAGGTTTATATTAGTAAGTGCACATCTTTATGAAATAAGGTTACCAAATTGAAGATCATAAGTTGAATTGACACATTTTTACTTGTAGAGAAACTAAACCAGCTTGTTCATATGATCTCGAATGCGACAATTAGCCACCAATGGCTTGGCTTTTGGCAAGGTGAGCTTTCCCTTCCCTTCATCCATATCAACTAATCCCTCCCCGACCCTCTCCCACTCGAAACACTGCAACAACGACCCTAGAGCCAACCCAACCACGCGCATTGCCAGGCCTTCTCCGGGGCAAGCCCTCCTTCCGGACCCAAATGGCATCAGCTTGAACCCTACTCTGTCCCCTCCTACTCCATCAAACCTCTCCGGCTTGAACTTACTGGGCTCGTCCCACAGGCTCGGGTCATTGTGGATTGCCCACACATTGACCATTAGCATTGTGCCTCGTGGGACCTTGTAGCCTCCCACGAGGCACTCATCCGAGGACTCATGAGGCACCAATAATGGCACCACTGGGTACATTCGAAGCGTCTCGTTAATGATGCAGTGAAGATACGGTAGGTGACTCAAGTCCGATTCATTGATGAGGCGCTTGTTGCCTACTTGAGCGTCGATCTCTACTTGTGCTTTCTTGAGGATCATCGGATTGTTGAGTAGTAATGACATTGCCCACTCCATCGTCCCGGCTGAGGTATCTGTTCCCGCCGTTAACAATACCTAAGTCAAAATGTCACACCAACAAGTGAATCAATCAAACAAATGTGTGCTCAATTGAATTGATTGTAAACATATGTATCTAAACCCGTAGACGATCAAACTCGAATAACAATATATACTTGTGTTAAATTAAAAACGATTAAAATCACATTGCTAATTAAGTTTTGATTAAGGCTGTTATATGAACCGAGTAGCTCGGGTTCTGCTCAATAAAAGCTCCACTAGCTCGAGCTTGTTCATTGTTTAAACAAGTCGAGTATGAGCAATATTTAAATTCAGTTCAAAGCTCAACTCGCTTGATTTAAGCTCCAATAAATCGAATTTGTAAAATTTTCTTTAAGTTACTACTATGTATTGAGCAAATAGGGATGTTTAATGCTCGAAAAAAGCTCGGCTCGAACTCCTTCATTTCCTAACGAGTCAACTATGAGCACATTTTTAAGCTCGAATCCAAATTTAGACTCGGCTCATTTCTAAACGAGTTTAATATGAACAATCAATGCTCGACTCGTTCGTCTCGAATAACAATCTAGTTTCGATTTGAAAAAAAAAAAGAGTTGACTTACCAATGTCATGCCTTTGACAATTTCATCGGTGAAAAATTGGGGATCGTCCTTTTGGAGAGAAAGAAGAACCTCGATCATGGTCCTATGGTCACCGGAGTCGGTACTCGATTCCGAATCCGATAATCTTTGCCTGTGCTGATCAACCAGATTCTGAATGAAAGCATCCAAATCCTTGAATAAGTCCCTAAACATGTTTTCCTGTCCCAACGTGACTCCGGCGAGCCTTATCACCGGCAAGAAGTCTCCGATCGTCGTCACTCCATCCGCCTCCCGTTCGAGTAATTCGATGAACTTCCTCCCCTCCTCCGACCCCGAGCTCTCATCGAAGTACCGCTTCCCGGCAATCATCCTCATCATCACGTTGTTCGTGGTCTCGTAAAACGCCACCTTCAGGTCCACCGCGCCGCCGCCGGTCGCCGATGACCGGCGGACTCGCCGGAGCAAGGAGTTGATTTCTTCAGCCCGGATTCGGGATAGAAGGTTGAGGCGGTGGGCGGAGAGGATCTCGGTGGAGGCGATCCGACGGAGGCGGCGCCACGTGTCGCCGTAGGGGGCCCACAGCATGTTTGTGAAGCGGTAGCCGAAGAGCTCGCCGGGGAGGAGGCGGGGGCGGTTGGCGAAGGCGACGTCGTTTTTGGAGAGGCAGTCTTCGGCGGCGGAGGGGGAGGAGACAACGAGGAGGCGGCGGATGCCAAACTGGAGGAGGATGACGTGTCCGTGGCGGTCGGAAAGGGCGGCTAAGGAGCGGTGGACGGGGGATTTGAAGAGGTGGAGGTGGCCGACGACGGGGAGAGAGGGGAAAGGCGTTGGCGGGAAGTTTTGAAGGTTGTTAAGGAAGTGTTTGGTTAAGATGTATAAGATTATGAAGGCTCCAATTGAGATTGTGATTTCCTCCATTGATGAACTCATGTTTGGTCCTTCCTATTTTAATGTGCTAAGATTGGTCAAGTACTTATACACCAAAAAATGTTCAAATCGATATGATACAAAATCAGATCGCGTCTTAAATTACGTTTAAATCTATCCGACATCAAACAGATTATCATAAAAAAAAAATTCATTGAACATGACATTTTTCAATGATATTGCACATTAGGGTGTTGAAATTGTAGCATTAACTCTTCTTTTCCAAAGTGAACAAAGTGAGTGGGTGGGTGAATAATTGAATTTTTCAAGCAGCCATAAGCAAAATGGTAAAAATATGTACTAATCAAAATCAGACCAAACATTACCTATCAAATATCAACTAATTGGTTATTAATGACCTCTTACTGTAAGGTGTTCTTTACAAGAGGTTAAGAGTTCAAATCCTACATTGATTCTACATACACTTTGAGTGCTTTACGGGCTAATGATCGAACTCTTGGGGAATTATTTGATAATGTACCATTACCATGAACAATGATGAAGTGTTGATCCTTTCAATAGAAGGGCTTTGATATATGGTTAGTAATGAACTCATGTAGTAATATATAACTTGGATAAATGTTGAAAGGGTATTTAATTTGCATCACACTTGAAACTTCTCAAGTCTTAACCATCCAAATACTTACAAATTTGAGCAAAAGAAAGAACCATAACCCACAAATAACAAACTGATCACATATATGGCAATCTTCATAAGTTCATAACCACATCAATCAGATTGAAGAAAGCAGCTTCATCATGGATTGTCGAGGTCGAAACTTGGCGTGCAACGGCTTAGCCTTGGGCATGGCTAGCCCTCCTTTCAACTCCATGTCCTCCAACTCGTCCCCAACCCTCTTCAACTCGAAACACTGGAGCAATGAAGCCAATGTTAGCCCGAAAATCCTCATGGCTAGCCCTTCACCGGGACATGCCCTTCTCCCTGACCCGAAGGCTAGCAACTTTTGCCCTAGTTTCCCGCTTCCATCGCCTCCAGCAGCGTCCATAAACCTCTCGGGTTTGAACTCCTTAGGGCTCTCCCAAACGTCTGGGTCGTTTTGTATCGCCCAAACGTTGACGAGAAGCATAGTCCCTTTAGGAACTCGGTAGCCTCCCACGACACACTCATCCGACGACTCATGAGGCATTAACAATGGCCCAACCGGGTACATTCGCATCGCCTCTTTCATAATGCTGTTAAGATATGGAAGCCGAATCAAGTCCGATTCCTCCACGAGACGCTCATCTCCGACTATTGCATCGATTTCTCCCCGTGCCTTCTCGAGGATGCTCGGATGATTGACCAGGAGCGACACCGCCCACTCCATCGTCGCGGCTGAAGTGTCCGTTCCCGCCACCAGAAGTACCTAAACACATTGCACCCACAGTTAAAAATCAGTTATACAAATTTACAAACAAACATCTCACCTCATCAAAAACTACTAACCAACATAAGGCCTTTGATCGTCTCGTCGGTGTAAAACTCGGGGTCTGATTTCTGCAACGAAAGCAGAACTTCAACCATGCTTTTGTTCTTCTTTTGAATGTTGGATGATTCCTTCGCCATGATCGAGCGGTGCTCATCGACCAGATCTTGCATAAACCTGTCTGTGTTCTCGTGGACGGCTCTGCACTTGTTCGCCGACCATTTTTCGACACCGAAATAGTTCAAAACTGGCCAGAAATCTCCAGGATTCAGGACTCCTCCCTTCAGATCTTGGAGGATTTGCTTGTACCTCTTACCTTCCTCGGTTTCCGCATTTTCGCCGTAGTATCTTTTTCCCGCTATCACCTAATTTGAATTCGGAAAACGATACAGACGTGATCAAAGGGGCTGAATTTGTTAAAAAGGAAGGATTTTTAGGTTTATGGTGAAGATTTAGGGATTTACCCGCATCATGACATTGTGCGTCAGCTCAAAGAAGGCCAAATTGACATCCACAATTGGATTTTCGTCTTCGGCGGAGCTCTGAAGAATCCGGCGAACCATCGATCGGACCTCATCGGCCCGGACGCCGGCGAGGAGCTGGAGACGGTGGGTGGAAAGGAGCTCTGAAGAGGACACGCGGCGGAGGCTACGCCAGAGGTCACCGTAGGGGGCCCAGATGAGTGTATTGTAGTTGTAACCGAAGATCTTGCCGGCGAGCAAGCGAGGGCGGTTGGCGAAAACGACGTCGTTTTTCTGGAGGCAGTCCTCGGCAGCGGACGGGGACGAGACTAGTAAGACCCTCCGGTGGCCCAGCCAGAGGGTCAGCACGGGCCCGTACCGGGCCGAGAGCCCGGCTAGGGTTTGTGGGAGCGGTAGCTTCAGGAGGTGGAGGTGGCCCACAAAAGGCAGGGTCGGGAACGGGCTCGGCGGCAGGTTTCGGGCCCGGCGAAGCCAGAATTTGGTTATCAGAAACAGAGCTGCAAGAGTCGCTATGAAGTAGCAAAGCTGATTGATCTCCATCGCTAATTGCTTTGATTTTGAAATTGGATTAATTTGTTGGTGAAAGCTTATGAATTTGAATTCTGTATTTATAGGATCGGTTGATTAGGAACAGAAATTGATCGTGATTTGTGATTTTAAGATCAAATTACGACTCTGTGTGATTGATACGAAATTGGATTTCGAATGACGGAGGAATATCTTTGATGTGTTTGTCAATTTCAACAAATCTTTGTTGCTTTGACCTGTTCAATGTTACCATAGATTTCATCATCACAATCTGAAATCACAGGAAATATTCTTGAAAATTGATGATGTAACAAGTTTATGCAAAAGATTTATGTGATTTCCTCTGTGTTCTTCAATCCAAGATAAATTCAGGTTGGATCATTTCGGATTCGAGTCAATATGGATCATATCCGAACTTATGAACACTGAATTTTTGTGATAAATGTTCAATCATTCACAATGAAAGAGTTGATGTACATGAGATATTTGAGAATACAAAACAAATCATCTTCATTCGAAAATCCGACATTACATGAACCGAAATCTTAAGTAAACAATCGTCGCACTTTGTGAATCAGCCTTCTGCAAATCGGACAAGTCCTCGTCTCCCCTTCGATTATCCTGCAACGACGAAAACAAACGACTAAGAATTCGCGACGCAAACATCTATATGATCTTGTAGAGTGTGGCAATCCAAGTAGCTGATCTTACCTCTGGGCGCAGTCATAGCAGGTGGCGCAATGGCCACAGGGAACGAAGAAGCAATTGCGAGCTTCTTCGTAGCATATGATGCAAATCTTGCCATCATACAGCTCGTCCGACGAGCTGCTTGATGACCCTATCTCCGGATCTTCATCACCTGTCCCGTATGTAAGTCTAGCTGGCTTTTCGGGCAATAGAGGATCGCTCTCGGTTTGTTCAGCTCTTGTTGGCACAAATACTTCATTTGTTGCTGTTGTAGTACGAAATTCGTCTGTATCGTTTTCGCCATTGCAGGCCCCAAGATACTTCAGTATCAGTAAAATGATGATCAAAATCACTCCTGCAAAGTAACATTGCTATCTGAAATCAGTGTGATTCGCGTAGCGAATTTGAGAGGATCGAGTAAGATGACCGAGCACCTAAAATTGCGACATACGTCACAATCCGTGACACGAACGAGAGCTCAATGTACCATCCACCAAGATCTGCCTGCACTCGAAATCATGTCAGTGATTCGTCTTTCGGGCTACTAAAACAAGACAAAGAGGTAGGGATCGGAGGGTGTACATTGTTTGGTGTAGTGAGGATCACAAATCTAGTGCTTGGGAAGAGGAGGTTGAGCTTGCAGGAACCGCTCATCGTAGAGCACACGCTACTTGCATCCGCGGTATCATACATCTTTGATGACACGTTCGCATTCATCGTCATGACTACGCTTCTGGGATTGAAGTTTATGACATTAACATAGTACTTGTCATCCTCTAGTATAACATAATCAGCTTGACCACCGGTTCGTTGATTCGAGGAGCTAGAAGCACTCGAATTGGGAGACAATGTCTCGAAATCTTGCTCACCTAAGGGGAAAAATTGGCCAAATTTTGCATCACAGCTTTAACTTGCACAATTCAATCTTACAACTGAACCATCTAAAATTGTAGTATATATGAATCAATGAGACCTTTGACAACCACTATCTGTAGATTATCTAAGCTCGTTTTCGGAGCTTCCCATGTCAGATGAATCTTGGAGCCCTTGTTAAGCCACAAAGAAAAGCCCTATCCCAAATCAAATAAACACAACATGAATCAATACAAAAATATATATACAGAGGATGGATCTAGTGTAAACAGTACAATTGATATATCGATTCGATCACCTGATGACTGTAAGATCCGACGATCATATACTTGGAGACATGCCAAATGGTATCAGAACTGAGTTCGGGTTTTTGATCAAACCCGTAAATCAAGACCCCTTTTTGAGCTGCCTCTTTGAACTCAATCTGTTTCACGAAGATGGGGCTTGCAGTAACCAACCTAGAGGAGCTAGGCCCAAGAACCATCTGGAAGCTTCCAAAGTAGCCATACCTTAGGCTTATGGAAACTGCAATTTCATTGTCAAAATTGGAGGATCAAATTTAAAACACAAAAGATGAATGAATTGGGTTTGGAGCAAGAAAGAAAAGAAGCAAGCAAGCTAGGGGAAAGGATTACATGCCACAAATCCAAAGAGTTAGCGGCGCAAGAAGGCGCGCCCACGACTCCTTCCACCGGTGGGCGTGGCTGGCTGTATCGAACCCGGGTCTGAACATGTCCGATCTCTCTCGATCAAGGTACGATCCAAGACTCGAAGCGAGACGACGTTGAATGGTTCAAACCGAACGGCATACGTACAAAAGGGGATCACATTTTGTTTGAGTGTTGGTTAAGAGTGGACTAGTAGCTGGGGCTCAACTGATCATCATCTGGCTGTTTTCTTTTGGACCGTTAGGTGGACTACTCAATTCTACATACGTTCGAAAACCAATTGACAATAGAAGAAGTAGTCACAAACAACGGGATCCCGGTAAAGAAGCATGATGGAGAGTAGAGGTGATGGGCAAATATATAATGGAAGTGCACTGAAAACAAAGAGTAGGGAAGTTTGTGAAGACAAAAGAGAGAGAGACTCACGGCGAGTAATATTTAAATAAGCGGTTTGATGGGGTCGATCAGGTATTGTCCTCGGGAAGGGATCGGAGTTTGGAACTTGTTAATTTTCAGCTTCAACCTCAAAACAGTTAACCAGTTTCAAACTCTCTTGACTCTCTCAGAGTGAGTCACACAGTGATCATCTCCACCTCCTCCATCTCTGTTGCTTTTTGACTGCTAAAAAAATATTCCATTAATTGCAGTAAAGATCCTCTACAATACTACAACACACCACACACCGTGTATCACTCGATGTGACACAAACTTAGTTTATATAAAAATTATTGTTAAAAAAATTTCAAATATCATAATAATATTGTATTTGATAATTCATACACATCTATAAAAAAAATATTTTGGAAAATCATAAAAATATTTTTCTAAAAAATACATATGAGTAAAAGTCACAAAATAACAACATTTTAGCAAAAAAATTTTTTACTATGATTCTTCAAAATATTTTTTTTTATAAATGTGTATGAATTATCAAATACAATATTTTTATAATTTTTTAAAATTTTTTTTAACAATAACTTTCATATAAACTAATTTTGTGTCATACCGAGTGATACACGGTGTGTTATAGGTGATGTCCATCCAATTGATTGATGTATTTTTGTCTTTCCGAAAGGGAAGAAGATCTCCTACAACACATTGTGTGACATTATGTGTAACACAAAAATATTTAGGATATTTTCTAATGATAAAAAAAATTAAAAAATTATATTTACATTGTACGTACCTAATAATATACATTTGTATATTTTTTTCTTTCAAAATGATATTTTAATTAGTATTATAATTAATTTCTAAAATAATGACTCTTTTAATTTTAATATTTTTTAAATATCATTTTATACTACAAAAGTATATAAATATATGTTATTTGACATGTACAATGTAAAGATAATTTTTATAATTTTTTTATCACTAGAAAATACCCTAAATATTTTGTGTTACACCTAGTGTCACACTAAATGTTGTAGGAGATCTTCTTCCTCCCGAAAGAGCTATTATATCATTGTTAGTCCACTTTGTTGAATCAAATCTAACACAGTTTAAACTTTTATGTTAAAAAAGGTATATAGTGATATTAATTATAATAAAAACAGAATCTGATACGACTCTCGTTTCACACTGTTTGATCAAATGTTTCCGGAATTTAACACACTTCGAATCGAATATATATGCCCTATAATTAGGAGAAAAACGTCGTTGATACGAAATCAGATCAGAAAAGAGTTTGTTGTTAACTTAACCAACCTGTAAATCAAAGAGCTGGTGGTGGTGGTGACCAAATAAACAAAGGTGATATCACATCGCATAGATATATATATGACAGTAGTCCATGGTACACCGCCCTAACCCTCTCTTTTTCCCACCTCTTGTTCCGTCACCATTTGCCTAGTATTGCCAAAACCCGTTTCAATCTCTCTCTCTCTTTAATTATGATACTATTCAGTTTGATTGGTCACTACCTTTAATTTGATAAATAAAGAGCGGTCATTCGGGGTTCGAACCAAAGATCTATGAGTACTATCCACAAGTCCTTTGCGGTTAAGCCATTCTGGAATGGTTCAATTGATCACTACCACTCTATATCTGAACCACGGATAGATATATATATATGTATATACATGTTACATTGTAGCCTTCCTACATTTGGTGATTGTACATAAAACAGGAAGTTTCATTCTAAAATGAATTGACAATAAAAAAGGAGTATATGTATATTAGGTTTGAATTTCACTACTTTCAGGGCGGATTCTATTTGGGGTGAGATGTGGCAATCAACCCCCAATTAAAAACAAAATTTAATATACATATTTCTCTCGTCGAAAGCTTCGATTTGATATATTATAAGCCCAAATTCGACACTTGAGTAAAAAGTTATAAATGCTTTAAGAGTGAACTGATATAAATTATTTTCAACATCATTTACCAAATTAATATATGCTTCTATCGTAATTATCATTTGTTAAACTTAATAACTTAATACTAATTAAACCCGAAAACTTCAAATCAGTGTGTTATATTAAAATATTTGAAAACCGTGAAATCAGTGTGTTATATTAAAATATTCTAGTTACACATTTATAACATTGATGGTTTTTTCGGGAAAAAAAATATCGGGTTCAATTTTTCGCCCCTTCAACTAACTGATTCCGGATCGGCCACATAATTCCAGCATGAGTACGTATGCATGCATATATGTGTCCATCAACCCCTATTTTCTCCTGGGTTTCCCTGCCTATCCCCCTTACATTAGTTATTGCATTCGGTCGCCCTGAATCCATACGGTGCTCTCTCCTTATAATACCCATTCTACATATATAGTTCGATTTCGATTGATTTTAGCCAATATATAGAAGATCAAAGATCGAATCGGAGAAGAAGAAGAAGAAGATCGAGGAAGATGGGGAGGGTGAAGCTTCAGATAAAGAAGATAGAGAACCTAACAAACAGGCAAGTCACCTTCTCGAAGCGGAGGACCGGCTTGATCAAGAAGGCGTACGAGCTCTCCGTTCTTTGCGACGTCGATATCGCTCTCCTCATGTTTTCCCCTTCTGGTAGGCTCAGTGTTTTCTCCGGCAAAACCAGGTTTCTTCTTCAATTCTAACCCTTATAATAATTTATGGGTCTTACTAATTAAGTTGATTTTAATTATTTTTGTTGCTTCTTGTGTGTGTATTGCAACTTTACCTCTCTTTCAAGTGTTGAAGATGTTGTTGAAAGATATCTTAGGCTTCCTGAGACTGATAGAGGAAGGTATGTGAGTTAATTAACACTATGATTCAATTAATACTTTCTTTTTAAACCGTATCAAATGCTAAAACGACTCTATGATTGATTTTGGTGTACACAGTCCTTACGGTTGGTCTACACATGTCTTATTGTGTTCTTTCATGATTATTTGTCTGTTTTGAAATGATTATTTGTATATAACAATGTAATTATTTGCATGTATAAAAAGTACCTAAAAAAATTAATTTTTTTTTCGAACGAATAATTACCCAGTATCACCAAATAATCAGAATTTACTTCTAATCTCATTTTCAACATGACATATATAAGAATTGTGTACATATACTCTCTTATATATATAGGCTAGAGTTCTAATGAAACAGATATATATAATATATATTGATAACTAGGAGGGAGTATATGTAATATTTACGCGATTTTCGTACTCTATATATGATATTTAACTGATGGATTTCTTGTTGTATATGCATTTACCTTCATATATATGATCATCTAAAACTGGAGGCTGCACAATCAAGAGGTATCCTCTGTATAATAATACTCAAATTATTGATTCAATATGGAGTTTTTAAGTGTGAAACTAATTTGGTTGATATATGTTGAGCAGGTTCTGCAAAGGGTATTGGGTATGTCAAAGAGCAAAGGAAAAAATGCATTTCCACCAACAAGGTTCAATTTACTACATACAGTACTTTTTATTTGCAAGTTTGTTTAATTATGCAATATATATACATAAGAATTATCTAACTTGACTTGCTTTTTTTGTGTGTGTGTGTACATTTGATGAACTCGATTTATAATTATAAGCAGCCCGGCTGGGATTGATTCTCAGATTAAGGTATATATATAAGTTCGATCCCTTTTGATTAATGCTTCGGTTCGTATGGAGAGATCGACTATCGATCGATCGATCGATCAATTGAAGTACTTATCAATTGCTTCAGGTAGTTCAGCAGGAGATTACCAGGTGCAAGTCTATAATGGAAGACATGGAAAGAAGGCTAAGGTGATCACTATATATAGTCCACCGGAATTTAGCGAAAATATATACGAATTAAGCATTATTTCGAATGTATATCGCCAACATTGTTGGAAGTAATATTATTGTTGTTGTGGGAAATAACTGCAGGGTTTTCGAAGGCGAGATCACAACGTTATGCGAAGCTGAACACCGCGAATACGTTCTCATCGAGGCTTTGGAACGCGTTCGTCTACGCAAGGTAGCTTGCTAGCTAGGATGTCTAGCTCTTGCCTCTTTGGAACATTGTTCCTTAACAACTTTTCCATTTTGAAGATTTTTGAAGAAATTGAATTTTTTTTGTTTTTGTTGTTGTTTCAATAGATTCCGAGTCTCTTTAAAATAACAAAAAAAATAAAATAGAAAAGTTTCTCAAAATCTACAACATTCTCCAAATCTTCAAAATAGTAATACTATTAGAGCTTGATCAAAATTAATTTGGAAAATATGTATTTTGTTTTTGCATTTTTGAGAAATTATTGAACAAATGTTTAATATGGTCTTTAGAGTTAATAATTTGAAGAATATGTCTTTTGTTTTTCTATTTTAGAGAAATTTTAAATAAGTTGTTGAATGGTACTCCCTCTATTAATTACTGTAAAACTTATCATTTACTATTCATGCACGCTTTTTTAGAATGATAAAAACTATATAAAATATTAACATTTTTTTACATTTGTTTTTATATATTCATACTTGATTGTAATAAGTATGAAATTGTCAAAAAAAATTATTAAAAAAGTTAATATTTTATATATTTTTTAACACGTAAAAAACGTGCATGAATAGTAAAACGTTAAGTTTTAATTAACGGATGGAGTATTAGAAATTAAGTTACTTTAATTAAGACATACAGTATAATTTAACAAAAATTTGCTTATAAATTAGCTTCTTTCACATTCTAAAATCAATTATGATTTATGAACAGAAAATATTGGAGTACAATTGTGAAGATGCACATCAAGCAGCTCAACAGGTAGATTGTTGTACAGAAACAGCAAATATGAACAACGTCCTGATAGGTGGTACATCTTCTTCTGCAAATGCTGCGAATTACCAAAGCAACGTAATGTTGGAGTGGCTAACCCCGCAGAGAGATCCTCAAATCCATATCCTCAATTTCATGGGCTCCAATCTCATCCTTCAACCAAGGTATATATATACCTCCGTCTGGGGCTTTTAGAAATTTGCACATTTTTTAGTAAAATACTTCACTTTTTTTAAAAAATCATCATTGCAACTAATTTTTTCATAAATTTTACGGAGTATTATTTTTTAACATCCACTACACATTTTAACCAATCAAACTCTTTTAAAAAGTCAATAACACACAAATCAATACAAATCATTACAATCTTCTACCTGTAAAACATAAAAACCCATCTATTATTAGACGAAAACTCACTTCTAAAAACTCATATATTATCGGACGGAGGGAGTATATAGTTTGGTCGGATCTAAGATTTGAAATGCTAGAGACGAGATAGAAAAATGGGTTTTCTACTATTATTTTTTCGGGATATTTTCTTTATCATTTCGTTCTTTTATTTTATTCTATTTTAGTCTTTTTTTCAAAAAAAAAAGCTCTCAATATGGGTGATTTTAAATTTAAAAAAATTCTTTGTAATTTTGGGTAATAATTATTTTAGAATGGATTTATGAAATTCTTTATGCTGATAAACAATTAATTCTAATATGAGTAAGAATAAAGTACCTTTTCTAAAAAAAAAGAATGAAGTTCCAACGCAATAAACTATAATGATTTTATTTCATTTTATTAATAAAAAATCCATACAGGTAAAAAAAATAAATTGAACCCGCTTTGATATTTGGACCCAAGCCTGTTAGGCCTCCCCTCAAATCTGGCTCTAGGAAACTTAGCTTCGAATTCGATTCACATGAAAAATTGCAAATCAACAAGGAATGTTTATACACTATTGTTCTAGATCAAACAGTCGGATTCACCGACGTTTTATGACACTTTTGTGATAACATTTTGCATCTATAAACTTAGCCATTGATCTACAACATGATGTGGGTACGTAATAGGGACGAAACGCAGAGTTTGGTTGAGATGATGGCAGCCCCAACCGCGGCAATGTCACTCCTCAATCAACATCAACATCATCATCATCATCATAATTGTCGCGAATGCCAAGTGTTGATGCAACAACGGGACAACATGACCCCCAACAGCGGTTTGGACATCGTCGACGAAACCAATGCCGCCTCCCACCGCCACCACTTTGGAATCCCGCCTCCACCGCTGCTTGATGTCAACCTCTCTCCCTTGCCTACTTCTGATTTTTACCCTACAGGTGAAATATATGTTCTTACCTCATTCTTTATATACTCCTAGTCTTGGATCGTTGCATATTTGTTACATTGTCAAATCTTCCTTTGAGATTATAAATGGATCCAACACTCAAAAACTTTGATATTTTATTTTTCAACAAACTTTGAGGTAAAAACTATATAAAATATCTAACTTTAAAAAAATTATAATTTCATAGATAATGGTATATATTAGTTATTATATGATATTATAAAATAAAATAATAAAATAGTTGATAATTTATATATATATTATATAATTTTTATCATTTAAAAAAATATGATGGAGTATTTTACTGAGTGAATTTTTATAGTAAATTAATATATTAAAATTTGTATTTGATGGGCAGGGTCAGACAGTAGTAGCAGTTTCTCGGCATCACAGGCAACCGATGGACCAGCACTTCTGGAGCTTTTTTTATCTCAGTTTACCCCTTGACCAACAATATATAATACTCCTACTACTACTAGTATATTAATATAATATAAATATATAATAATTACTCTCTTTTTTATAAAACAAAATTAATTCATTAGCAGTGGTTAATAGTTTAATACTTTGCCTGTTTGTACGTACTTTGTTGTATGTTTTAAAATTAATTTCGTTTTTTAGTTTTAGTCATGTTCGATTGTGCCAAGTCTTTTTTATAAGGGGGTCGTGATTCGCACGGTCATTTTCTCGCCATCGGTGCGGTGTCGGAGTCGAGCTTAATTCCGAGTCGACAAGGAAAATGTCGATGTCGAGTCATCAAGTCGGTAAGGAGAATGCAAGATTTCTGGCTCGCCTGAAAATATGTTGTCCAGTTGACAGCGACATAGGCGACAGGAGCACGGTTGAACCGTACTCCTGTCGCCTATGTCGTTGTCGAGTCATTGTGTCGGCATGTCCCAACACCTGCAACCAGAGAATCCGGCATCCTCGAGCAGAGCCATGAGCAGCCTGAATGTCGACTTAGGAGGTAGACATTTACATCCAGCTTACCGATCCAAGAATTCGACATCGGTACCATGCATTTGGCGAGATGGAACCGTGCGAATAGCATAACCGTTTTATAATTGAATTGGGTATTTTATGACCAGATTAAGGAGTTTACCTTCCTACTCATAATTAACTCCATAAATGTATATCCACTTTTAATCTTTTATTTTTACATCACAGAGTTTAACAACAACAACAACAATCCAGTATATCCCACGATTAAACGAGGTCGGGATGTACGCACTCTTTATCTGAACTAGTCGAGAACATTCTTCAACAATGTCAACAACCACAACACCTTTGTTGGTAGCATCAGCTACCAGCAAACAACAAAGTGATTGTCAAATCACAGAGTTAATGACGAGAAAAGAATAGCGATGGATATAGCTTGTCGAAATCTCGATCGAAAAGTAATAGACATAATAAATAATGCTCATAAATCTAATATCTAATCTACATAGATAACTAAGCATGTGTTTGGTTGGTAAATAGAAGGTTCTTAGAGAGATGTAGGTGAATTTTTATAGGAAATGACAAAAAAAAACCTTGTTTATAATTTAGAGAAGAGGAAATGAATGAGATAAATAGGTTGTAATTAAAAAAAGATGGGTATAATTATAAAAGACTTATTTTTTTATACATTCTTTTTAATCCCACCAAACATTTTCTCACCATCTTCCATTTTTTTCAGTTTAAAACCTCTAATTGATACCTTTCACACCTCCACCTTTACATAAACCTTAAATTGGGCCATAAGATTTAAATCACCATTAAAGCTTGTTGAATCTGTGGGTATGCTTAACTATTTGGTGGTTGTGCTGACTGACAATTATATATATTGATAAGACTATTAAGAGTAACTTTAATTTGTTTCTACATTCTCATGACAATGAACCTGCTAAGTAAAACACCATATCCATCCTCATCAAAACTATGGTGAGGCCTTTCTGTGGTATGATGTGATCATACCTTTTGGACTTCTCTGCAGAGTTTTGGTGGCATACATAATAATAATAATAATAATAATAATAATAATAATAATAATAATAATAATAATAATAATAATAATAATAATAATAATAATAATAATAATTTAGATGTATACACATTTTACAATGTAAATTGTTACTCCCTCCAATCTCCAATCTAAAATGTTGGGTTTTTTACCATTCAACACGTATTTTAAAGAGTTAAAAACTATATAAATTATTAATTTTTTAAAATAAATTTAATATTTATAAATAATATTGTAATTTTTAGTTTTATGAAATAATAATATTTTATATAGTTTTTAACTATTTAAAATACGTACCGAAAAAGACTTTATATTTTTTTATTGGAGGAGTAATAAATTGATTTTATGTTGACAATATATATAAACCACAGGCACAAAGTAGACGAACGGGATCGGCTGTCCCAAAGGGGACAGCCCCTTGTATTCCCCTCCCCTCACCCCCAATATAAAAAAAAAATGATTAAAATTTGTAAAAGAAAAAAGAAATTAGTAAAGGGGTGAGTTTTTGTGAGGAGGGATAGAGAGACAGGGAGATTCCGGGACAGTGGATCCGCACCGCAAAGTAGAAGCTGACAAATTAACTGATGGGATTCAGATGTTACTCCACTAGTCCACCTTGTATGAATTATTGTTTTTAAAAAAAAAATCTAAATAGGGTATCTTTCATGTGGTAAATTTGGCTTCCAAACACAAACTGAAATTGGCCTATCATGTCTGGTAACTGGTCACATTTTGTGATATACATGGAACACCTCATTATGGTAAAAAAAAAAATAAAAGGCTAGAAAAAAAAAATTTAGGGTCCTGTATACCTTTCTTTTTAATCAACTGTGCTTTGTGATGCATATATTTTTAGGTAGTGGGAGTTATTAGTTTTGCACTTTTTCCATGTAGCTCAATACAAACTGTTGTCTGGTTTGATGTTAGTGCATCTGTATATAAATGGATTTCTCTTTCTTTGGAAGTCAATTTCATTGATTTGGCTCAATCAGCTTATCATCCTGAAATTATAAATAAGACCAAAAGAATCTGACATCGAAAGTTGAGCAAAACAAGCCTTAGTGCATAAATCATTGGATTAGTCCTTCTATCGTCAACTGGTTTTACAATAGAACTCCACTCGGCTTGTGTATTATTCAGATAGTATTATATGTATTAATCAAGCATGGGGTCACTTTCAATAGTACTATGTATTATTCTGATAAAACTTGAGTGGAAAACAAGCAGGTATATCTGGTGAAAATCAACATTGTAGTCCAAAAAATGGATGTGGAAAATCAATGTGGGCCTCCAATTTTTTTGTTGCTTTTGATCTATATGAAATGAAATGAGTTATATATTTAAAGCTTTTAGTTCTCCTTCCTCTGGTGTGTCTTCCTTCCTGGCTATAAAGATTGAGTCACAAACAGGGGCGGATCCTTTTAAGGGTCAGAGGTGGCAGTCGCCCCCCAATCAAAACTAAAATTTAATATACATATTCCTCTCGTCGATAGCTTCGATTTGATATATTATAAGCTCAAATCCGATACCTAAGTAAAAAGTTATAAACGTTTCAAAATTGAAGTGATATAAATGATTTTTTCACATCATTTACCAATTAATATACTTCTATCATACTTATCATTTGTTAAACTTCACAACTTAATACTATAATTAAACTCGAAAACTTTAAATATTGTTGTCTTTTTCGAAGGTCAATTTTCCGCCCCCTCAACTTAGTGCTTCAGAATCCGCCACTGGTCACAAACTGGTTAGTTATAGTCTTAAAGTCCAGTAAACCAGTAATTAGGAGTCGTGTGTACAGGTGCACATGCGCAATAAGCTCAACATAGGATCCGTTGCGAAATGAAAGCAAAGATGATTTACCTGAATTCAGGATGCTCAAGTTTTGATTGTCATTTTTTTTTGAATTTTTTAGGCAATGTAATGTCCCACACCAGGTTGGTGATCGAAGGGATCTACCAATCTAGTTGTCGAGTATAACAGTCGCGAAAAAATGGAAGTATAACATGAACCAATACTGTTTCAATCATCATAAAGATCGATCACCATCATTCAATTATACAAGAGTACGTACTGGTTAACAAATCAGGCAAAGTACGTATTAAACCTCCGTCGTCTTCATTGGTGTTCTTGTCGCAACTCTCTTTTACACCGGTGAATGTACGAATGTAACGAAACCATAAGATGTACACAGGCAGATTCTTTAGAACTAAGATGAAAATCATAAAAATATGCAGATTTCAATTCCTTATATAAGGCCGAATTGATCGAAAGAGAGAGTACTTAAATGAAGGTTATTTTCATACACTTAGAAACAATACAAGAACCATACCGGGCTTCATATTACAATGCCAGTTTTATAGGCATCCAAGACGAAGATCCAAATCTATGGCGCGAACATTGGACTGATCAGATTGTTGAGGGCTATGCACCGAGTCTTTGAGGGCGGTTCCAGTTACGTCGCCATGGATTGAATCATCAGTACTGGAGTCTACTTGAAAGCTACCGGGCCACCTTAGATCATCTTGATCAGCTGGTTGCACTGAAATTTGCTGCCTCCAAGCATCTTGGAATCTCTTGAAGCTTTCTTTAGGTTTCCCATGAGTGGTTGAATTGATCTCCTGGACCGGCTTATGATCCGGAAGAGCGTGAGGAACCATCCCGAGGGACCTATGATTCGACGACGAGAGACCCATCACCCATAGCGTCCTTTCCTTCTTGTGCGCGTTCTGGTGGCCGCCTAGAGCCCTCGAGTTGAGGAACTTCCGGCCACAATACTTGCACCTGAACACCTTGATTGGAGCCAAGAATGGCCTATAGCTGAACCTGGTGGCCTGGCTCGGATCGAACTCGTTGTTCGACGATCCGTTTGTGTAGCTTTCGGTCATATTTTCGCCAACAAAACTGCCATTTTCCATTGCTGGATAATGCCTCTTAAGAGTCTTTAACTTATTTTTGTTGCTCTTCTTCACTTTGAGAGAATGTGTTACTTAAAAAGACTATAGCTTTTGCCTTTAAGAGCATGGGCCCACCATAGGAGTTGCAACTGGGCCCACTTTTGAGGCACAAGCACCTGCATCACTAGAGTCCTGGGCCCAGGAATATAGTCCCTAGTGCAAAGGACTGCTGAGACTTAATCACAGCTGGTGAAATTGACATTTAAATTTGGCTGTATAGTTGATGTAACACATCCAATTTGAACTAATCCAAACCTGTGTATACTGTAACACCCCCAAGAGTTTGACGGTTAATGTGTTTACGGAGAGTTACAGCGAATGAGATCACCTGTGTCAAAACCGTCTGCCTCCTATAATAAGGAGACAGGCCGGGAGATTGGGTATAGCAGATCCTCACTGGAGTTAGAGAGGCTATTATAGCAAAGACGAAAGATTCGAGAATAAGAACATTGGTTCAAAAGTATATATAGGCTATTAAAACCCTAATTCAGGCTATAGGTCGTAGGCCTCTTTGGACTGGACCCTTGTTGGTCGGAGGCTCCGTCTCCAAATCGATGGTGGTTACGAGTTAACGAACAGATTTAAGGCATATCAACATAGACAGATATGGAACAATTATGAAGGTGGGAATTTGAGTGATTCATCTAATAGATTTCAAGGAAAGTAAGGGCCTTTCTTCATGTGATAACCTGAGCTTCCTGAGACAGACCTAATTTGAGCAAGATTTTGTGTTGTTGGGAAATCACTTCTGATGCTAAACGACAAGTTTGATAGGACATAACTAGCCAATCACTTTTGTTTCCCTCTTTATTTTTTTCTGTTTTAACAGGAATAGTTATAGAGCATTAGGAAAAAAGAGTGGAGCACCAAGCAAGAACCACATATAAGCAGAAAATATCACTTCAGAAACAGTTTGGGATTGAAGAGATCCACCAGCCAATAGAAGACAATTAATGTGCTTGGCCAAAGATGGGTACTTACTATGAAAAAACAGGAATGGTAAAATATGGAATAAAATTGCAGCAAATATCCAAACTTTCTAGAATAGTTGCATTCTTAGCTCTCAACTATATCAATTTGGTTGAACCTTTTGGGTAGGTTTGAGGCTAAAACGCTAAAGTCTCGTCATCAAATACTCTTTTTTTTTTCCAATGGTAAACCCTGACCACGTGATTCAGTCAATAAGAGTCGCACACCAGGTAAATTAAAAAGGAAGGTAAACCTTGGTTTTTCATACAAAGATCACCCCAACCAGAGCATCAAATTTAGGGCACCAGCCACAATCTACCCCAACAGTCGGAATATCGATAGGTATATTTCAAAGTAGAGAACGTAACTATATTATGTTTACTGCAATTTTCACACCTTATTTTTTTCTGTTGTTCTCTTCTTTCACTCCAAAGAACCCTAAGATAAGGTCATTGGCAAATGGCAACTCCAATCCAAGCCACATGAAAAAGGTCACATCACACATGATTCCTAGCTAAAATTAGGAGAGACAATCCTTTAAAATACTGTTGGAAACCTTGACAAGCTTTTTCATCATTAGAGCAAATGAATTTTGGGGACAAAGTAAATAAGCTGTCATAAATTGCATAATTATATATTTCACCGTTTACCCATTAAGGTTTTGAATGTCCATTTTGCAGATTATATATTAGCTGTACAATTGTGTAAACAGTCAACATCTGATCTACCATTGTACACACTTTCTAAGTTCTAACACAGCTCTAAATTCCATCAAAAGAACAAAAACCTGCAGCTTATATCTCAATTGCCTGATAATATTCAAACGCCCTACTAAATGTGACAATAAAATAGGCCCTCAAGGATTTAAAAAAAAAAAACAGAAACTCTGTTTCCTATCGACGGATATCCAACACACAAACGACGTTATTAGCAAAACAAGCAGCAATCTTGTCACCTTCCTTGTTCCAGCAAACTTCAAAAATGCCCCCACTGCCGTTGTAAGTCTTTATGATTCGACCTTCTTTCACAGACCATACGTGCACGCACTTATCGAGCGATCCACTAGCTATGTACTCTCCGTTGGGGCTAAATGCGACAGAGTATACAGGCTCCCTGAAGTTGCATGAAACATGAGCTCAAAACATCACAATGTATACATGCCAAAACACAAAAGAGGATAGGAGCAACTGAGCAAGTGACTTGTACCTGTGCCCATTCAAGCTGGAGAGGAGACGTCCAGATTCCGCGTCCCAGAGCTTTATTGTAGAGTCAAATGAGGCACTGTTCATAAATTCACCCATAGTTTTGAGAAAATAATCAAGATGCCATGGAAAAACTAGTCTATAGGTGCTTGGAAAGGTCAAAACATCAGTACTGGAACAAAGAACCATGTTTTCCCTATGACCTTATCAACTACCTTCATCAGAAAAAGAGTCATATGACATGTCAAACACACCCTGAGTAAATATATAAGAGTGCTCCCAAAATGATACTTAAGTACAACCATCCCAATTAATAAAGAGCAAGGTATGATTTTGAAACCAGGAAGCATCAGGTAAGAAGGGAAAGATCCGATTCATCCATACCTGGCCAGTATCAGTGGTTGATTAGGATTGTTGGTCCCTGGGCCGGTTGGACTCCATCTTATAGTATATATTTCCTGACATGATAATTTGTTGATGTTAAAAACCAACCAAGTACAAATTTAGGCAAATAAGGCAAGAGATCAATCAACTACCTTAATATGCTCTTTGAAGTCAGAAACCGGTTTCTCATGCTTCATGCTCCATATCTAATTGTTTTTGCAAGTCATAATACAAGAAAGTAATGCATTGTCAGTTATGCTGAGATAAACAAGTACCAAAATCTTCAAAATTAATGTAAAGGGGGAACAAAGACTCTACAGAAAAGCTGATAATGCTCTCACCTTTGCAGTGCAGTCATCAGAGCAAGAAGCCAAAAGCGAGCCAGTTGGATCCCACTTTATAGCGTTAACTTCCCCCTGAGAAATCAAAATTCTCAAAACAAGTTAGTCGGTCACTATACACATTCATGTTTATTAGTTTTCAATGTTTGCCATATTCAACTTGCAAACCAAGCAAATTGCCGAAAATGTGGACAGAGGTAAACATAACTTATAAGAGATATATCTAGCTTCAAAACAGCGAAAACAAGCAGAGAAAGATTGAAGATCAAAGGTTGCTTCACTGAACAATACTCCCTCCGTTCGGCAAAACTTGTCGTTTACTATTCACGCACGCTTTTTTAGAATAATAAAAACTATATAAAATATTTATTTTTTTTAAAATTTTTTTTAACAATTTTGTACTTATTAATAATAACTACAAAATTGTTAAAAAAATTATTAAAAAAACTAGATATTTTATATAGTTTTTAGCTCATAAAAAAACGTGCGTGAATAGTAAAACGTCAAGTTTTGCCGAACAGAGGGAGTATTGGAAATGATATTCCAGAAGGAACAGGGAACAAGTAGCATTTAAAACTACAACATTAATAACTCAAACAATGTGAAGTGATCAGAATATTTAATCATATAAGATTGTTCCCAGTCAAAATTGAGGACAAAAACCCGAATAAGTCATTGGAGTTGACTCTCGGAGAGGGAAGTTGTGCTGGGCAGCTGGGGCCCTCACTTAAGCAACAGAAGTTTAACTTATACATTATAAGATCGTTAACATCATACCTCATGGCCAGAAAAGGTTTTAATGGCCCGGTTCTCGCCAATCTTGCAAACATAAATCATATTATCAGTTGAGCATGTTGCAAAAGAAGTATTGTTTCTCCAATCAACATCGAGGGTAGGAGCTGTAGAATGCCAAACACACTTCAATCAGCAGACACAATAATTTTAAACTCAAAGAAGCTAGAACAGAGTCTATAAAGAATATGAGGAATGCATAAACTAGGACTTTGTGGACAAATAAAGGGAAAAAATTAACCTAAAACAAGTATATTTTTCTTAACCCTCCCAAAAAAAAAATACTTAAAGGGCCCCTTGTCACCTGTATGAAACTCAAATTGCTGCTTCCACTCCCCAGTCTTCACATCCCAAACAATCGCAGTTGTGTCAACACTGCCACTGAGAAGATAATCACCTTTCTTATTCCACTTCAAAGAGAAAACTGGTCCCTTGTGTTTATTTAATGTACTCTTCAACTCCCCTAAGAATAGGAGGACAAAGACAAAATCATAAGATAAATAAACTGCACAATTATACAGGAAGAGTCACCAATATGTGCCTTAGAACTACGTTTTTTGTCCCTTGTTCTAACTCTATTTGGGCGTCCTCTTAATTTGGGCTCCAAAGTATGACATAAGATGAAATCCCAAAAAAGAAAGAAAAAGTGGAAGAGTAAAGTAAGTTTTAGTTGAAAATTAAAAAAAATGATAGAAAATCCAACTAATGGAAGAGAGGGTCATTAGTATCGGTTGTCCATAAACTATCACTATCTTAGTACTGTCCCAACAATAACAGAGAAAAGTAGGTAACTGATTACCATCCTTGTTCCATATTCTTGCTTGCCCGTCATAAGAACCTGTTGCAAGTAGCGTCCCATCACACTGCAACAACAAAATTTCAGAATAAGAACGGTAGAGTAGAGCGGAATTTCCGAGCTTTATAGGATACAATCCCCTAGTGATCTTTAAAGACTTGAATATATCACCCTCCCTTATTTTGCTGAAGGGGAACATACACATAATTGACTTTCCAATGTTATAGGACATATATTCCCACTACCAAAAAGGGTATGTCTTGTCTAAAAGACACCAACACTTCCAATCACCCACGGTTTCTAAAGAACAAAAACCATTAACTCAGCAAAGCACAAAAGAGTGGTGAATCAGAAGCAAAGATAACACTCATAGAGAGCAAAAGCTAATGCTTGGAATTTAATGCACCACATAAGAGCCTCACATTCCAATCAAGTGTAGTAACATCCTTGCTTTTCTCATTTGTTCGCCCCTTAAGGTGCCTCAATACAACAACATTTGGCTGCCTGCTTTGCATTCCAGAGACAGGTAGTCCATCCGCAATTGTCCAAATGCGGGCTGTTGAATCTCCAGACCTAAATATTGTGAGCATGTTGCAAGCAAGAATCAGATAATGATGACTTCGCTTTTATCATCTAAAAAGATTTATAGACATATCTCTTGCTCATAGATCAGAAATTTTATGCATCAGAATCTATAATATGTAATCTAGTGCCAAATACTTACAGAGTTATATGCAAAAATCCATCCTATACACAATGGAAAATAAGGTTCTTACATAACACAGAGGAGAAGGGCAAAGCAAAGTAGCACATATGCCATGCCAATCACTAAATCGTGCATGCAATAAATGTGGTCGAATGGGGCTTTCCATACTAAGCCTATATGTTCTTCTCATCAGGATAAAGCTCACAATTAACCAATAAAGATCCAAATTAAACACTCAGATGATAAGATTGCACTCACCCTGATGCAAGAAGTGACCCAGCAGGACTCCATGCACAAGCAAAAACCTGAAAAATGTTAGAGGGACTGCTGTTATGTTGAAGGAGCTTAAATGGAAAGGGGAAATTGAATAACTAATCATAGGAGAAATAAAACAAACCTCAGAGGAGTGGCCCTCCAAAACTATAGTATCACTACTAGGAATTTCAAGCGGAAGAAGAGATCCAGCATCTACTGATATATCCATTGGCTCAGGTCCTGATTTGCATCAAATAACCAAATATGGTTATAAAGTCATAATAAGAGGTTTACAATTGTAATAAACACAAAGTAAGATTATGCGTCCAGGGCACATTTTTGTAACATTAATATTGTGTGCATTTGATGTTCATTCTTTATATAATTGAGCTGAAAAACACGATTGTTGGAGAGTTTGGTAAACATGAGTGTTGGAGAGTTGGGTACATAATGGTGTTTAAAAAGCTAGAGGTAATGCTATAAAAACCATCCTTAATGAAATAAAATCAGATTGAAAACATATTATTGTACTAAAATCAAGTTTTAGCTAGTAAGCAAGCAAAATAACTCATATCCGAGGCATCAAAAAGGACTAAATATAAGTCTAACAATAGAAGATTAAAGAATAGAAAGAAATCCAAGCTGAATGGGACGGATGGATGGTTAGGGAATGGGTCAATCAAAACTAGCAACTAGCAACTAGTAATGAATGTTACAGTAGGTAGTAGCAACTAGCAAGTAAGGGAAAAGTGGAAAACAGTGATGAATGGTACTTGTTTTAGAAGGAAAAACCCGAAAGCAATGACTCAGCAGTACAATAGCAAGAGAAGTAGAGAAGAAAGGGAGAATAGGAGGCAGGCGTGAAGTGAAGAATAGAGAGCTAAAATCAGAAAAATCTTCAAAAATAAATCAGATAATTGCTAAAATCTTCAAAAAAAACAGAAAAATATTTTCCAACTAAAAAAAGATATGTAAAGATTGTATTCAAATAAAATAAAGATTCTAATATATCCTAATCGACCAAAATAAGGAAAAACAGAAAACCCCATAGCTTTGAGCTTTGATGCGCCTGTGGCTTAAGCTGCGGCTGCACTTGGGCACTTTGGGTGGGTTTTTCCACCCTTGATGTGCCTTGGCCAAGGCAGGCTGTGCCAGGTGCGCCTTGGGCTTAGGCGCCTGGGCTTGGCTTTTTTAATCACTGGTACAGAATTCATGTTCTAGACCCAGATTTTGTATCTTCATTCCATAACACCAATTTCACTATGATCTTAACTATTCAACGTTATATTTAAAAAGTAGTTTGCTAACAATTACAGTTTTTTCTCTAAGGAAAAAGTTTGGAGAAATTTTAATTTTGCCATTTATGGCAGTTGCTATCCTCTAAATAGCAGAAATAAGTTAAAATATTTTAATGTAGATAGTGTAGAGACAATAGAAGGATTAGAATAATAATAAAAAGGATCACAAAAATGTTAACAACGGAAAAATACCTTCGCTAGTTTCATTTCCTTCATTCGGAACAGACTCCTTTTCTTTCAAGGGTTTCAATTCTGTATGATTTACATGTGGATCTTCCTTCTCCTTTTCCTTACCTTTCTCCCCATCCCTTTCCACCCTCTCCTTCTCTGGTTCACTCCTTTCTTTCAGTTGGGTTTCCCTTTCCCTCACATGAGGATGTTCCCTATCAGTCTCTGGATTGCGTTGAAGCTCCTTTTCCTTTTTCTTCTCCTTTTCCTTATGCTTCTCCTTGATCATGCTCTTCTTCTCCTTTATAATCTTTTGTAACTCGTCTACATCTTTAGTAATAAGATCCATGGGTTGTATAAAGGAAAAATCATCATCCATGTCTGTATCATTCTGGAAATCCTAACAGATAAATAATCAAATAAGACTTCAAGGGATTGTTTAAGAATTCATCAAACAGTATCTATCAACTTATACTATCAACTCATGCTCTTACACTGCTAAGATTCGCCTCCAGTTCAAGGTATTGTACCCCCTTCTGTACAAATTTAATAAGAGCACCAGGTGGAACTAAGTTCCCATCAATTGTGCTATTATTGATCCCTGCCTCATAACCAAGGGTAAATGCTGCATGTGTGAAACCTGAAAGAAGCTGAAACTCTTTAGACACTGAATGCAAGATAAAGATGTATGTTCAGTTGTTCACAAGTACCTAAAACAAATTAAATCATGAACAGGAAGAATTAATTGTTGAAACAGCAACATAATCATCGAATCCAAGTACAACAACAACCCAGTATATCCCGCAATCAAGCGGGGTCTGGGGGAGGATGTACGCACTCTTTCCCACAATCATCGAATGCATATACGAAAAAAAAAATGCAAGAACAATTTCTTAACAATTCAATGGAAAGATGAAATGGTTCAGGGGTCAGGATCCAAAAACAAGTCCACCCTGAAGAATTTCCTTAATGTGGAAATCTGGTCATGAAAACTTTACATTGTTTCCAATATTTGGCTCTTCATTACTCTGCTATCAATATTTACTTCCAATCAAAGAAAACTCAACGGGTTTACAACTCCACAAATTGATACCCATGGTGGTCCAAACACCCAATAGAGTAGCACTCGTATGTGGTATTCCCAGCAGCAAATATCAAAAGCATTTGCATGAATCTAGTCTTCACTTATCTATGATTGCACAGAAGATAGAAGAGGTTCAAACTCACGCTCCTGCTAATTGCTAAATAGAGGACCAGGTCAAATCTAAGCCATATAACAGAGGTCTTACATGATTGTAATCTAACAAAGTGCCAAAAACCCATCACTAATACATTTCCACATAAAAAGACTAAAATTCATAGCCACTCTTCAATTTTCTGTTCACTCTTCCACATAAAACGAGCACGCAAGGCCCCAAACAATACCGAGAAGGGAAAAAGCTATCAATTTACATGTATTCACAATAACGGTATAACACATAAGCCAAAACCTAATCGGAGAAGATAGAACGCCGCTAGTACAACTCCAATTCTAAAACCCTAGCTCCTCCTCCGCAACGAAAAGGCAGGGAATGCGAGGCAGAAATCGGAAATTTAACATGCGAAATCCAAGGGAAGCCGAAAAGGAAACGAATAACATAGAAATAGAGATGCGGAGAGGGATTCGACCTGATTCGTGGAGGTACCGGAAAACGAGGTAGTTCAGTTCGGTAGAAGTGATGGAGACCATCTTCGCCGGCCGGAGTTGCGACGAAAAAGGACGATTCGGCGGTCGGAGTTCAGATTGCGAACATGGTGGCGATGCCGGAGTCGAATCAGCCGCCGGGAGAGCGGAAGGAGAGAGAGAGGATCTGGACGGCGAGAGGTTGAGCCGTTGGGCCCTTTCGGAGGAGAAGGCAGAAATCGAACAGTTGGGATTTTGGAAGCGTTTTCTTCTCTCCTCCTCCTTTTTCATCTTTTTTTTTTCCTTTACTTTCATTTTTTATTATTTCTTTTCTCAGGTCATTAATTTATTTTTTACTTTATTATTTTATCTACTAGCATTACATTTTGAATATTATAATTATAATGTTTCTTATTTAAGATGATAGAATTGTTTGTTACATGGTGGTTTGATGTTAGGTCTAATCACGATAAGTGATAGTATATGTTTGTCATCAATAAATCTAAGAGATTTTTGGTGTTTATTTATATCTTTAAAAAAAATAAAACACTTTTAATTGATTTATATTATTTTTTAAGAAACATCAAGTATAAAATAAGTTTCTCGACAAAATGCTAAATGAAAATACATCAATGAAGATTTGCTCAGCACTCAAAAATAAATACATCAACCTTCATTAACTAAAATGGTTGTTCAAAGGCAAGGCCTTTAGAGGTTTTGTGGCTTAGATGGAAAAGTTTAAGGAATTTATAAGTTTGAACAGGAATATATATAAGTTGTTAAAGTTGGAGGGTTGAGTTGAAACAAATTGAAGTTTAGGAACTTATGTTTAGTATTTAGGGCTTAATTAAATGTTTACATGTACCTTCACATCACCTTTAAAATGAGGTTATCGTAGTAATTGTAATGGGGCTAGGATTGTTATTTGAGTCGAGTATTGCTTGTTCGTATTCGGCTCATTTAAAAATGGATCGAGTTTGAATCGAGCCTAGATTTGAACTCGAGGTTAAAATTGTGCTCGGACTTGGTTTGTTTAATAAATGAACGAGATTGAGTCGAACTTTTTTTTTAGTATAAAACAACGTTTTTTTGCTCATGATATAGTAACTTGAATTAGATTTTATAAATTTCATAACATTTTAGCTATTTGAGCTTGAATAGAGTTGAGTTAAGCTTTCAATCGAACTTAAATGTTATTTAGTTGTGTTGCTTAAAGTGTGTAGTGATTTTTGTGTTAATTTTTTTTGTTGACATATCACTATACCAACCGCTCTTGAGCTAAACATGAATTACTAATAAGTTTGGAGAAGTTTATTTTGCACACTATTCTAAAAAATCTCATTAAGGGCCAATTAGACCTTGTATAAACGCTTAATCTTACTCCACCGACAAGTCATCAAGGTTGCAAAGGCTCGACTAGACCACCAAGACCCGTCAAGAAATCCGCCTAGACCCCACCTAAACCTTTAACCTCATCCAACTGTTGAGCACCTACCAAACGTCTTTTAAAACATTGTTTGTGCAGCGCACTAAACATTGAGTCATACATTGGCGTGAAGTATGAAGCACATGACCTTCTTAGATGAACATAGTTGCTTTAAAGTGTCCCAAAAAAAAATACTTGATTTGATGCATCTATTGAAGCAAGTTTGAGTATTGTTCATTGGTCTAATGAAATGCTTATTATTGTTCATAACAGTTTTTTTTAATAGTAAAGCTGACATGGTTTTAAAAAATGTTATCTAAGGAAGAAAAAGGATAGTATATAACTTACCTAGTTTATCCACCAGTGTGTTCGTCTTTTTATCGACTTGTTTGACTACTAAAGTTTTGATTCTCTATCAATTACAAGTCAGTGTAGTCATTATAAAACTACATTTAATGCAAATAAATTTACAATTGACATAAAATACCTAACCCAGATGTGAATAGATGAGTCTGACTAAAATCAAAAGTTTTGATTTTTTTTTTCCAGGCCTCGGATTTTCAAACCATTTAGAACAGGTTACCTTTTCTTTTACTCACTCTGTTAATTAAAACTTGTCGTCTACTATTCATGCACACTTTGTTAGAATAATAAAAACTATATGAAATATTAACTTTTTCCAAAATTTGTTTTTATAAGTTCATACTTAATGGTAACGAGTATGAAATTATTTAAAAAATATATTCAAAAAGTTAATATTTTATATAGTTTTTAACACCTCAAAAGGCGTGCATGAATAGTAAAACGTCAAGTTTTAATTAACGGATGGATTATTAGGTAACAATTTGAGAAACAACACAACAAGTTGTTTGGTAATTCAATAGGCCGACGAATCGACAAACGGACAACCGTTAACAAACAACACACTAAATAACACAAATCAATTCAGGTGAAAGAAAAACTCAAACAACTCATAAATAAGATTGCCTTTTTTGGGGTTTGAGATAATTATTTTTTAAATAGGAAAAAATTTGGATAGACATCGGTATTTTTTTGGGTTCGTAATTGTACTTGCTACTAATGTATGGTTGCTCTAATGGGTATCAAAGTCTAGTTCCCATGTTTGTCGGTCCAATTTCCAAACTGCACTCGCCTTATTCTCTTTTTTTTATTAGGTAAGAATTTGAGATATTAATCAATAAACTGTCATATAACTCAATACGCTGACGAATCTTCTGACGGACTCACCGATAACATACAACACACTAAATAACACAAATAAAAAAACGACACTCACCTTTGTATTGACGGTTTTCCGTCTGCCGACTGGGTCGATCATCGAGTCTTAAGTATGTCTAAACTCGAATTTTTACCTAATAAAAAAAGGATTGATATTTTTTCTAAAATTTTTTAATTGTTTTTTTTAAAAATCCACTAAACTTTCAAGGCCCACGGTACATATTATTGGACATGGGCCTGCAAAAAACTTGGGCATCAAATTGTGAGAAATTGGGTTGAAGAGATGCATGTTAAGGTCACCCGCAGTGGTGAACCCAAAGGTTCATCACTGCGCCACGTGTACAAAAAGTAGAAAAAAAAAAAAGGAAAAATTCGTCTGAGAACACCCAAAAAAGTGGGGTTTATAGGCGAGTAAAACGAGGGCATTTTAAAATGGCTATTTTAGCCATTTTAACATTATAAAAAAAATTAAAAAATTATATTTTTGAATGTAATTTGATTTTATCTACCTATAGACATCCACTTTGCATATGTTTTGAAGAAAAAAAAAATTCAAGATATTACCCTATTTCGTATGAGACCCATGTAATTTATTTTCCGATAGATATGCTAATTATAATATTTAATATTTAATAATAAAAAATCATTATTATTATTAAATGTAAATAATTAATAATATTTAATAATAAAAAATATTATTATTAATACGTGTAATTATAATGTGTAATATTTAATTATGTTGTATATGTAATTATAATCATGAATAATTATTAATTATTAATTATTAATATTTAATAATAAAAATTAATAATTAGTATTATCTATAAACTTAATGAGAATTGATTATATTATGAGTTAAATATAATAAGATTTCATTATAAAAAATAATAAAGAAAAGTAAGTTATGAATCTGAGGTCGGAGTTCATGAATGAGGGTGAAAAATTAAAAAAACTGAAATTGGATTCTTAAGCTGATGTGGCACTGAAAAAGTAAGTTACGAGTCCAGAAAGGGGTTCACTAATGCAGATGGTCTAAGTAACGATGCTTATTAGTAAAAGATTCATAAAACTAATAGAAGGATTAATTCATTGTAAAATATTTAAAGCTTTTTAAGGTTTAAATCTATATATATAATCTTACACCAGTTTGATCGGCTTAGTCGATCTATATCCCACTCACAAGCGACTCCATGTTTTCAAGGAAATTCGAACTTCGAACCTATTGACATGAGATGTAGCCCCATAACCACTACACCAGCTTGTGATTGATATAAATTAGTTTAACCTTAACATATTAACAACGTACTTCCCATGTGGATAATAGATATATTTTATTTATTCATTTATTTTGAAAAGAAAATTGTTTTGATGCATTAAATATGTTTGATATATTGTGAGATCGAAAGTCGACATATAAACTAATTGTCAACAAAAAAAATCAAATAACCAAAGACATATATACAAAGGAAAACGAAATAAGATAAGAATCATATGCATCCCGATTTAAAAAAGATTCAATCAAATTAGTCATAATTAAGAACATCATTCAAGGGTTTAACCCTTCAATTCCAATCATGTAACTCTACGTTTTTAAGAGAATTCGAACTTTTAAATCTCCTAAAATATACTTCATCCATTCTAAAATAAAAGGTCTTTAATTTTTTTGAGGCCTTTTTAAAAGAGCTACAAATATATGTAAAATATTGACATATTTTTATACTTATTATTAATAATAAATATGAAATTATGTCAAAAAAGACCAAAAATGATATCATGTTTTGGACAAAAAATAATACAAACTTTAAAATTGACAATTTCATATACAAACTATCACTGTATTAACAAAAAATAATACGGATGTGTTTTTCGGTAAAATTTCTTGTCAAATTTGCCACTTCCTCAAGTCTATATTATTCCTGACATGTAGTGAGCTGTAAAAAAAATATATGCCACATGTATTTTCAATGTACACATGACAAATTTGGCCGAAAATTTCACCGAAAAACACATCGCTATTATTTTTTGTTAATAGGGTGATAGTTTATATATAAAATTGTCAATTTTACAGTTCGTATTATTTTTTGTTCAATGTCGACACTTGACATTATTTTTGTTCATTTTTCCTAAAAAACATAAAAATAAGTAGAAAATTATTTTAAAAATGAATAAATAAAGTAAATATTCTATGTAATTTTGTTCTAAAAATTAAAAAAGAAAGCACTTGTACACCAAGCTTTTGGCATTGATTATTGGTGAGATGGTGATATATGAGGTGAAAGGTGGGCCTTTATATGGGCATCGTTGGCCGAAGTTTTTTACTTCGGTAGCCAAAGTTTTAATTGATATGGATGTAAAGCTTGAAGAAGTGGACCTTGTTGACTGTATCCTGTTCCTATGTTCGCCCAACTCAAATCATTCACGCAAGTTTCCTCATCGGAGATCCGGATCCATAATTGGAGAAATTTTTTTCATGTATTTATAAAAATAAAAAAAATATGTATTTTAAAATATATTAAATTTATGATTTAAATAATTATATTTAATCAAAAAATTAAGAAAAATAAAACTTATCATCACATCACCATAGGGTTTTCAACCAAAAAAATGCAATCCAAATCCTCTACAACACTCTCTATAACACTCCCTACATCACTAAATTATTTTCACATTTATTTAATATTAAAAATTTTAAAATTATTTACATGCTCTAAAGATATATTTTTATAGGTTTATAAATGTATGTAATATTTATAATTTTTTAAGATTAAATAAATGTGAAAATAATTTAGTGACTTAGGGAGTGTTGTAAAGGATTTGGATTGAATAAAATGATAAGAGAAAATTTTTATTTCATTAAAATATTTTATACAGTATTTTCTAATCATCTATATATCTATATAGTACTTTAAATGATAACCATTTTTTAAGATTTGTCATCAAAATATTAATTGTAGTGTTTTCAACCAATAAGTTATAAAAGGAATTTTTTTCCCTCAAAATATTTTATATTTTATAATCCCAATCGGATTTGGCTCACCTCAAGTAATGTATGGTGAAGTTGAACAAATCTTAACCATTAAAAGATAATTAGATGGTAAAGATTACCCCTCCTGTAGGGCTCATGTCAACCTAATTAATTATTTTTTTCTTAAAATTAAAATTTGTAAGACGAAAACTAAATTGAGGGTAGATATACACACACATATATATTTTATTTAAAATTTTTAAACAAAGTTACAGTGATATGAATTTTGTTTCTTTATTTGACTAACCAATAGGGATGATATAAAATATCTTTACCTATACACTACTACTTTAAATAGGATAATTTTTTTAAAATAATTTTTAAAAAGATTTTAAAAATACTTTTATTGTAAAAATTTTTTTAAAAAGATTTTAAAAATACTTTTATTGTAAAAAAATTACGATATTTTACTTTATTAAATCTTCCTTTCTTATTTGATGATAAATTTTGTTTAATTATATAATATTAATTAATTTTATTATAGTAATATTTTATTTTAAAAAAATTGTGTTACGACACAAGAACTATATACTAGCTATTTTTAAGTTGTTTTATCTATAGAATTAAATATAAAAGAAATTTTCTCAGATTTTTCTTCTAAACTAGAGGGTTTCAGTCATCCGGAGCCCCGTAGATCCACCACTATAAGCATGCACATGACAGTACGTAAGGCTCCGCCATGGCCACCAGCCCACAGGCCAGGCCCACCGTGGCCACCTTGTCTACCGGCCACAATCAACCATGTGCATTGTGCAGGCAGTAACCACACGTGTTTTGGTGGTCTCATTGGGATTTTAGAGGCACTTAACATTTGCAAAGTCCTTTTCCTTATACTTTTTTCCCATTTGGAAAGTCGTTAAATGATTCGATTTGCACGTATGGTAATTTTAAGAAATAAGGATGAGATTACCAACAATGAAATTATTTATTGAAATTAGTTTGATTTTCTATATGAATATATATATTCTCTTCTCAAATATGGATAATAACACTTGTTCACATTGTTCCTATGGTATTTTATTAACTCTTGGTTTGCTCATTTTAATTTCAAAATATATAGTTATATTATTATGTGTAAATCTGATACTCCCCCGTTCTAAAATACATGTATCAAATTATATAAAAAAAACTTAATTGAAAATAATACTTTATAGAGTTTTTTTCTTCTTAAAAAACATGTTGTATTTTGGAACGGAAGGACTAATAGATTATATAATATCATCTATTAGTAAGAAAATTATATCGATATTATGTAAATTGATAGTTCTTATTTTTGGAAAAAGTGAAAATGATATATTTATATGGAATTATTTGAAAATAAAATTGATAATTTAAGGAGATAAAAAATATTTTTGTAAAGTTTTTTTTATTGTCACATAGATGTCATGCATGTGCCATGATGTGAGACATATTTCTTATTTATTTACAATGATATAATAACACTAAAAAAAAAAGAATTTAGTATCGACTCTTTACCGTGGCAAAAAGCTCATCTGCGGTGGCAAAAGCTAGTTAGCTATGGTTCTAGCCACGGCAAACAAGGGGTGCCCAAGTATGTGGTGGCAAATTGATACTAGCTACGAAACCAATATGTGGCTACCAATCTCGCCACGGCTAAGCGACGGCAAAGCGTCCCTTGATGAAAGGCACAACACATTTGCCACAGCAAGCTGTCGTAGCTAAGATGTGGATGGAAAAAAAAACCCTGCTTTTTAGCCCGGATTCTTTAGAACCGGGCTAAAAGTTCGATATTAAAAAAAATTAAAATAAAATAATACACAATTTACATATATAATAAAATTTCATTAATTATACAAAATTTACATATAAAAAACTACATAATTTATGTATAATAAATATACATAATTATAAGATTTACATATACAATAAAATGTCCAAAACTACATGATTTACAATATTCATTGTTGAAACAATAATCTGCATAATACAAAACAAAAAATGTCATGAATAAACAGCGACATGGAAAATATATGGAGCTGCAAATTAGTGACATGAAAAGAACATATCTTTAGGGATGAGGCAAAGTTCATAAAAATACATAAATTCAAAAGAATTTCTAACATCTATTAGATTCTTCAAAGGATACAACTAGTTGATATAACTTATAAGGTAATCCAAGTTTATAAAGTGAAAAAAGAAAGAAAGAAAGAAAGAAAAGAAGGCACTGGTCATAAAAAAGGCACTTGTTCAACAACACTGATTGTTTTCAGATGATTCTAAAGATTGAATTAAAGATACAGGAAACTCTACAACATCGACACTTACAATTCAAAGCACCAAATATAATATTATGCACTTATATTTTATATGGTCTAAGTTTAGTGTAGTGTGAAGAACATGCAAATGAAGTACTAGCTAATTAGTAATTACCATCATGTATATATGCCACTATCAAGGGCCAAAGGAACAACTAGCACAAAAAAACTACTTAAACATCGAAAAATACTCGGCTCGAACTCGTTCATTTACTAAAACAAGTCAAGTTTGAAAAAAAATAAAGCTCGTTTAAAAATTGGGCTCGGCTCTACTCGGTTCGAGCTCGTTTAATTAATGAACCAAGTTGAACATGCCAAGTTTAGCTCGTTCGGCTCGAATAACATCCCTACTCTTTAAATAAATATATTAATTAAACAGAACTATCTTATTGCTGTAATAAATAAAACAATATATATAAAACAAATAAATAAAAGACTACATATACTTAGGGTATGTTTGGATTACCATTTTAATTATAAAATACAATTATAAATATAAACCCACGAATAATATTTGATTAAAATATTTTATATGTATTTAAAATAACATAAATTTTAAATAAAATACATTATAAATTTACTCAATAATAAGTATTTGATTAACACAATTTAAATATATTTTGTTTTAACATTACTTGATTAAATTTACTCAATAATAAGTATTTGATTAACACAATTTAAATATATTTTGTTTTAACATTACTTGATTGTAATCACATTGTAAACTTGTACTCCATACATTCGACAAAAACATGCCCCTTATGTTCACTCTCACCTTTTTAAAACAATATATATATATATATATATATATATATATATATATATATATATATATATATATATATATATAAATTTATATTATTCCAAAAAAAACGTACATATATTTGAAAAAACTGCAAATTGGAATATTCCAAACAACCTCAGCCGATTTGAGCTGCTCACACTCCCACTGCAATTTGGGCTGTACACACCAAATTCATGTGCCAATTTCTTCTTAATCACCTCTATATAAGGATCACTTCATTCCCTTCTTCCATGCCCATCTTACATTTTTAATTACTTACAATATTATTAACTACTTTTAAAAAAAAATCCCTCCATCCACATTTTAAAAATTATTTTTTTTTAAAAAAAATGGATTATTCCATTATCGTTTATTTCTTGGCTCTCTTTGTAACCATTATCTTCCTCTCCAAGATTTTAACTAAGAAGAAGGCCAACAACCCGCCGGCCCCACCGGCTCTCCCGGTGCTCGGCCACCTCCACCTCCTCAAGGAGCCGCTCCACCGGAGCCTCGAGTCCCTCTCCAGGACATACGGCTCCGTCTTCGGCCTCCGCCTCGGGCGGTGCCGCTTAGTTGTGGTCTCCTCCCCGGACGCGGCTGAGCAATGCTTTACCGAGCAAAACGACGTCGTTTTTGCAAACCGCCCGAGGTTCCTCTCGGGCGAGCTCGTCGGCTACAACTACACTGTCCTCGCATGGGTCGGATACGGCGACCTATGGCGGACCCTCCGCCGCGTGATGGCGGTTGAGGCGCTCTCGTCCCAACGTGTAGCCCTCGGCGCCAGGATGCGGCAGGAGGAGGTCCGGTTCGCCGCCCGCGGGCTGCTCGAAACGGCGGGCTCGCGGGTTGACTTGAACGAGGCCTTCTTTGAGCTCACCAAGAACGTGGTGATGAGGATCGTGGTGGGGAAGCGGTGGGCCGCCGCCGGAGCCGCCCCTGACTCGTTTGTTCCCTACAAGTTTGCGACGCTTTATGATTTTTTCCCGGTTCTGAGGTGTACCGGGTTTTACGGGGGTTTGGAGAAAAAGTTGAGGGCGGTCGCGCTGAACCGGGACCGGTTCTTGCAGGGCTTGCTCGACGGTGTAAGGGAGGCGATGCAAATGGGAGGGGGTGAGAGGAAGTCGATGGCGGAGGAGCTGGTGGTGTTGCAGACGGCGGAGCCCGATTACTTCTCCGACGACATCCTCAAAGGCATCTTAGGGGTGAGTAGTGTCATCCTGATAAATAATAAAATATCTAAAATAAATTGTTTAAAAAAACATAAAATGTTTTCCCCCCCTTAAAATAATATAACAATCACTTTGTTTTTAGTAAATTTTATTATTTTTTATAAACACTAAATTTAAACCAATCATTTTAAAAAAATAAATATTGAGTACCTATCAAATCATCCACAATAAGGGTTTTTATTAACTTAGGCCTCGTTTGGTTACTCGGTTAAAAACCCAGGAAGTTTAAAAACTCAGGAAGCAGAATATATTCCTGTGTTTGGTTGACATAAATACACAGGAATTCAACTTTCCAGGAATTTCAATTCCTCTAAATCGTAGGAAGTTCACTTACCTAGGGGGACTAGGTAAGTTCAACTTCCACCTTTTTAATGTAATTTTCTTTATTGTCCTATTTATATTTCTAAAAAACAAAATTCAACCAAACGACTTTTTTCAATTCATGAGAAGTACATTTTACGGGAATTCTATTCATGGAAAGTAAGTTCCCGGGAATTGTACTTCCCGCATTCAACCAAACGAGCCCTTAATATAACCAAAAGCTAAACTATTGATTGTAGTCTATAAACTATAAGGTAATGAGGAACTTACCTTGGTAGAGAGGTAACATTTCCCTTTTTTTAAAAAAAAAATTAATAACTAAATAATCAAATTATTTTAATGATGATTAAAATGACCTATATATATATTTTAATATTTTTTCAAATAAATTATACCATTAGTTTAATTCTTTTCTCTATAACTTGAGCCCAATTTTAGCATATATATATATATATATATATATATATATATATATATATATATATATCGATCACAATAATTCAAACAATCCACTCATCCCAAATATCTTTTTGATCCAAATTTCTAAAAAATCCCTAATTCCAAGTGATGTTACAAATACTTAAACAATCATCCATCACGAGAGTATCCAATTTATAATTCACATAATCCCACCAACTTGTTATAATATTTTTAATTTTCATCTAGATGTAATAAAATATATTAATATTAATTACTTATTAATTTTGTTTATTTATATAAAATTATAAATAAAAATAATGGACAATAATATATGATGTCCATATATAATGAAGGTAGTAAGGTAAACCCATGATTGTAAGTGAAATTATTATTATTATTATTATTATTATTATTATTATTATTATTATTATTATTAAAAGATAAAAAAATAGGAAAAGAGGTTTTCCAAGATTGCAACGGTCTGAAAGCAAATTATTAAGATTTCCTATCTAGAAATCTAAATTACATCATTTTCACCTAAGATTTTATATAAAATATGAAAAAGAGGTTTCCCCATATTGCAATGAAGATATAAGATAAGATTCTAAATTGGAAAAGATTCCAAAAAAAATCATTTATAGAAATCTAATTAAAAAAAATTAAACTAATTAAAATTGAAAAAACATTTTCAAATTTATACTCTTATCCTATATCATTTGGTCATATATATGATCATAGAAAAAACTCATATACATAATATTTGATGGATTCATTTAATTAAATTAAATAATAAAATTTAATTTAAAATTAAATAATAAAATTATATATATATATATTAATTTGCGATGGTCCATCCTTATAAATAGGCCGGTGTTGAAAAATAGCAACTTCACGACCCAACAGAAAAAAAATGGGCACGCATATTAAATTGTTTTGGTCCTGTTTGCCTTTTGGTGCACGTTTTGTTTTGCATAAATAAGGCAATAGGATTTACCTTGAAATCTATATATTCTTCACGTGAGTCAATTTTTTATTAGAACCACGTGAGTCAATTTTTTTAGAACCACGTGAGTCAATTGACTTGAAAAAGAACGTCCTAATCAGTGGATATTGATCAAGCATTAGTTAAAACGAGAATATGTTTTATAATACTATAAAATTTTATAAAAATATGACAATGAAAGTTATAAATCTAAATATTATTATGCGAGAATTAGACTAATAATTATTCATGGATATATTAAATAACATAGGATTAATAATCACACTTATTATTTAGATTTTTATCATATATATAGTTGACGTATAATATGTAGTTTTTTCTAAAGATTGTTACAATTTACTATTTTTACTATCGAAATAATACAAATTATTCCTCTTTATTGCTTTTCAAAAAAATCTTTTCAATTTTTAAAAAAAAACTAAACCACAATTTTTTTTAACAAACTAAACCACAATTTTTTTTTTTCAAATTATTCCTTTTTCACTGTTTAAAAAAATCAAATTTTTTTAATTTTATAACAAACGAAATTGTATTTTTATATTAACGAATACACTTAATCTTTTAAAGTATTTAATTAGTTTTTTACATTTTTTGTTATGGATTTAATTTTTTGCATTTGAATAATATACTAGTCACGAAATTGTTTCAATAATAAGGTTGTTAAAAAAATCTCACATAATGAACCACGAAATGCCACATAGGCTTCTAAATGTTTGAATTATTGCGAAAAAAATGTTTAAATTAAAAGCAGTTAAGTTATATATGTCTAACTTAACTAGTGTGTATCCTGTCCCGCGCACGAGAATAGGTTGTCACATTATTATAAAATTACATATATTATTTATATAAAAACTATTAAAAATATGACAAAAATAATAAATCTAAATTATTATGTGAGAATTAAACTAATACCAATAAAAAATTATGGGAAATGTAAAATAAAATTTAATTTAGATATAAATAATTTAATCTATCAAAAAATAATATAGATATAAATAAAATAACAACTATCAATTAATTTCAATATAAATAATTCTTTCAATAAAAAAAATAATCTATATGTAAATAAAATAACAACTATCAAATATTTATCTATTCATATGTTTGCTAAGTAGGGCTATGAAATAGTTTTGATTTATATTTTTATTAATTAACTAAAATATATATAGACAGATTGTGGCTTATGATAAATTTCTTTAAATTAGTACAATATTTTTTTTTTCTAAAATCAATTCAACCACACGCCAACAAGTAAGACATTGTGTATCGATTTTAGTATATGTATATAGATGATATTTCTTTTTTAAATTTGTGTATGCAGGGAAGATAAAGGGGCAAGTGGGTCAAGTATCCCCTTTCATCCAATGAGTTACTTATATATATATATATATAATTTTATTTTGATATATAATATAAGTCTAACTTAGACATGCAAGTGAAAAGTTATGAACGTTTGAAAACTAAACGCGGATTTATCACTTCAAACATTTCTTTAATGAATTAAAATACTTTTATATTTTATCTAACTTGATATTATAATTCAACTCCAGATTTTGAATTTAGATATTATATAAATCAGGTAATATATATATAAAGAAAACAACAGGTTAATTATGTATATTAGTTTATTCGTTTTAAGATAAAAAAAAATATACAGTCAAGCCTTGCTAGCTTAGCTGGTAAGGGTGACATGTAGTGAAAATAGGTCACGAGTTCGAATTCCCCTCCCCTATTGTAATGGCTTAAGTGACTACCTATGAACCAAAAAAAAAAGATAAAAAAATATACAACTAATGTCACATTCTAAAATAAAAACATCATCATTTTACTTTATTAAAATAAAAATAAAATATGCCTGATTCAACACAAAATTGTATAACTTCTATCAAATTTCCAGGGACCGCGTTGTTGCGACGAGATTCAAGCGATAACATGTTCATCGTCTAAATTCTCAATTAACCATTTGTCTATTCAAAATATGATATATGTTCGTTGTCTGAGTGCATTTCGTTGTCTGAGTGCATTTCGACGTAGTGACCATTTTTTTTTAATTTAGCTCTATACAACAACCACCGTTACACCCGTTGATCTATTAATTTTTTTTTATATATAAAAAAAATATACTCGTGCAGATGATGCTGACGGCAGGAACCGACACCTCCGCGCGCACCATGGAGTGGGCAATGTCACTCCTCCTCAACCACCCGGCCGCCTTCCACAAGGCCCGGGCCGAGCTCGACGCCTGCATCGGAACAGCCCGCCTCGTCGACGACTCCGACCTCCCCAACCTTCCCTTCCTCCGCTGCATCCTCAACGAGACGCTCCGCCTCTTCCCGGTGGCCCCACTCCTAATCCCCCACTGCTCCTCGGCGGACACCACCATAGCGGGATACCACGTCCCCAAGGGCTCCGTCCTCCTAGTCAACGTGTGGGCCCTCCACCGCGACCCTAGCGTGTGGGAGGACCCACTCGCCTTCAAGCCCGAGCGGTTCGAGTCCGGGGAGTCCGGGCTCGGGTACCGGTTCATCCCGTTCGGCGTGGGGCGGAGGGCGTGCCCTGGCTCGAACCTCGCGATGCGTATGATGATGCTTGCGCTGGCCACGTTGATCCAGTGCTTCGAGTTCGAGAACGCGGAGGGTGCGGCGGTGGACATGGAGGAGATGGGCGCCGGTGGCGTTACCATTACTAAAACCAAACACCTTAATGTCGTTTGTAAGCCTCGTCCTTGTATGCTTGATGTGCTCTCTCATCTTTGAGTTCATTAATAATTTGTGCTTGTTTTTGGCTAGTGTTAAAATATGAGTCACACACGAGTTGGGTCAGTTTTTTTTTTGGTCAATTTGATGTTTTTGTTTGTTTTTGTGTGTTTTGTTTTTCGGTTTAAGGTTGGGTATGTCTGCCGTTTTAATATAATTTTTATCGAGAGATACGAGAGTCGTGTGAGGTTTACTTTATCGTTGGTTATAAGTTCAGAATTCGATCACTATTATAATCCAAAAGTATAAACCATTGTGTAAGAGTTTCCTCTTTATATTTTGTAATATTTTTACTCTACAATCCGATGGGGAAGAAATAACCCAACGATTTTAATTTCAAAAACCCCATGTTGAGTCTTTAGGATAATCATGCCTATAATATTATTGTGATCGTGTATTCGTGTGTAATGTGTATCATACTTTAAGCCCCTTCTTTATTTGAGTACGGAGCACAGATAAGTAAATCAAATTTTATGTGTAAAATTTGTACCATCTTACTCGGGGTTCCGGATCGCCTTCGTTGGATGTGTGAAGGCTTTGGCTTTGCTTTCTTCTCGGGTTGTCTAAAAAAAAAGAGGGATTTTGATGTTTGAAAAAAAAAACAGATATAAAGGGGGAGTAATAATGGGATTCAAACTTGAGTTAACAACCCTCCAAATTAAATTCATCCCACACTCCTACCATTGAGTCAAGACATCTATATGTTCTTACTGTATTTTACTTCACTTATCTATATATTTTACTTCATTCGTTTGAAATGAAAATAAACAATGTTTGACTTTTGTGCACGTAGTTTTAGGAGCTAAAAACTATATAAAATCTTATTTATTTTAATTAATTTTTTTCATAGTTTAATATCTATTAGTAATAAGTATTAAATTGTGAAAAAAAATTAATTAAAATAAATAAGATTTTATATAGTTTTTAGCTTCTAAAACTACGTGCACAAAAGTCAAACATCATTTATTTTCGAACGGAGGGAGTATTAATTTAGAAGCATTTTTTCTTATGTGTCACCGCCTTCTTTTATGGACATGTATGTGTGTATGGACATGTATGTGTGTATGATGACTATACAGTTATTATATAGTGTATGCTATATATATGTGATGCACTATTAGAGTTGGTCTCGACTGAGTAGAATTGAGCTATTTAGGCTTGATCCTCTAACGAGATTAACTAAGTAATAGTGGGGTTAACACATATTATATAACATATAACATATAGTATATGTATAGAGTATGATAAAGGGGAGATACCAGATTTGGGCTTTAGGCCCAATGTCTGGCCCAACGTCTCGGCCTGGATTGAGCTTGGTAGCCCATGGATGCCGGATCCTACCACTTGCCTTACCTTGTGTGAAGTGTTGTGTTTTGGAGGCTCGAGCTTGTCGACCTAGCTATATAAGCTCCTTTCCTTCGTACTGAGCAACCATTCAGCTTCCACACTCTCTCTCTCTCCTCACAAACGCTCTGCTAGGGTTTCTAGGGGTTGAGGTTTCTCAGCTCTTGCTGTCGGCTTGAGAGCGCTCGGAGAAGAAGGTTGCTGTTGGTATCTCTGGGAAGGTGGTTAGAGCTCCGGCGTTCTTCTGGGTGGGCGCTCTCCTGTGCCTTCTGAGATCTAGGGTTTGAAGATCGAAGCCTTCTTCGATCTTTCGGTTATCCCATACAGGGGGATTTCTCTTCTCCTTTTGTACTTTTGATTCACATGCATGCATGTTAGATCTAGGGTTGTTTACTTTCATTGTTTGATCATCCCTTGTACGAACTCTCTATAGTGGATTCAGCCAACTCTTGAGGCCCCGTGGATGTAGGCATTTATGCCGAACCACGTAAAATTGCTGTGTTCGTGATCTTGCTTGTGATTTCTATTTCGATCTTGCGTTTATCGTTTACGATCGCCTTCGCTTCCGCTTAAACCGATTTCTAGTTCTTGAAACTTAGGTTTTACAAAGCCCTTACGTATCACGGTGTCCATTTGCCTGAAAAAAGTTTATCAATGTCAGCAAGCGTTATTTGTCTGAAAAAAGCTTGTTGTCATGAAAAGTCGGTGCGTGTCGTCAAATTTGTCGATACTGACTTCTTATATCGGCAAGTTTTTTGGGCAAAAAATGCTTACCAGCCCTAAAAGTTTGTATATATTTGACGAAATTTTGACCATGGTGTTATAAGTTTTTGGCAATTTTAATTATTTTTTTACTATAATTTAGTCAAAATAGATACAAATTAATATTGTTTGGTCATGTATATCGCTTGGTGAGTTGGATGATTTTGAAAGAAAAAAAAACTCCATCAGGTGATGCTATGGCACGAACCGACACCTTCGCGCGCACCCTGGATGGGCAATGTCCCTCGACGCCTACATCGGCTGCCGCCTCATCGACGACTCTGACCTCACAAGCCTCCCTCTCCGCTGTGTGGTCAACGAGACACAGCCTTTCTTCCCGGTGGCCCCACTTCTGATCCCTCCTTTCTCCTCGTCGAACACCACAATAGCGGGCTACCACGTCCCCAAGGGCACAATCCTTCTAGTCAACGTGTGGGCCCTCCATTGAGACCCAAACCTGTGGGAGGATCCACTCGCGTTTAAGCCCGGGGAGTTTATGCTCGGGTTCGGGACTTGCGATGCGGACGATGATGCTGGCGCTGGCCACGTGGATTCAATGCTTCGATTTCGAGAGCGCGGAGGGTGGGGTGGTGGACATGGAGGAGATGGGTGCCGCAGCCGGTGGGGTTACCATTACTAAAAGCAACCACTTTAACGTTGTTTGTAATTTGTGCTTGGTTTTCAGGGTCCATTTGAAAAAGTAGAAAAAAAAAGGAAAAAAAATTCATATTTTAGAGATTGTGAATTGTATCAAACTATCAATGATCGAGCACCGGATTGGCAGTTTTCCGGTTGTGGCGGAATTGTTAGGCATTCTTGGATGTCTTCAGATGGCTTGAGAGAGGGGTAATCGAAGAGTGGTGGTGAAGACGGATTCTAAAGTTGCTGTTTCGATGACCTGTAGGAGTTGCAAAGTGTTACCCGTTATCCAGTCTAGTGCGTCAATACCAAGGCTTCATTAATAGGCGTTGGGAGATCCAGCTCCAACATGTCGGATGCGAATTGCGTCGTCGACTCCCTCGCAAAACTTGCCCTTTTGTTTTCGAGAGGGGTGCACGAGCTATCGAAACCGCTAAGGGGTGTTTATAAAAGATCTATCCTATTTATATAAGTAAACTATATAACCCAAACCATCGTAAGTTCGGTTTATATAGATGTCCAATTATATAACTCAAAATAACTTTTAACGTATCCGGAGCATATCCGGGTTATATAGGTCGAACCGCCCGAGCTATTTCATTACAAAACATAATGCTTCAACATGTCCTCTATGAATCTGAGATCTCTTGATCAAGAGACTCATTTCGATCGCCAGATCATTGGAAAATCTAAACTAAAATAGAGATTAAAGAAAACGATGAGAGGTGAGAGAGGTTTAGAAGAACTGAATCGATTACTCAACTTTGGGCTTGTACATATGTATTACATTGATAGGCTGTTAAGCCCATTGGGCTCAGCTGGACCTAGCTGTCTCACATTCTCATCATGGCTTCATGTCATCCACTTCCTTCATATCATCACACAAAAGATGTCACTAGTCACTACTCACTTCAACCCCTTCTTATTTTTTTTCGAGATGGCTGTATGCACCAACAGAACATATACTCTATGTGACGGATTTAAGATCCATTCAATTTTTAAATTGTCACGTTTCCTATAATTACAACGAATTATTGAAAAAAGATACGAACGGATCCAAAATCCATTTTGGAACATAAATGCAAACACACAAAATTCTAAAAATAAAAAATAAAATGGGAAGATCTATTATCCGTCCATAATTGTTGTAATTTTTTTTAAAAAAGAATGCATATATGTTTGTTTTAAAAAAATGTTTGTTTTTCTTTTAAAAAAAAGGGACATTTCGATTAGTAACCTTGTGATTTTGTCTTTTCTGGTTGGTGACCACAAGTTTTTCAAATTCCGGAGGGTACCCTCGAGTTTATATTTTTTTCCTGTCCATACACCTCTTCTACTTTCCTGTTACGTTTAAAAAGTTTTGGGGGGAAATTGTGAATTTTTTTTGCCATGATCACAAGACACGTGTTAACCTAAATATTGTATCTAGCACCATCCTATTTTTTTTTTTCAATATTTTGAAAGAGCTACTTGAGCTAATTAAACGAAGAATATCTTACTAATGAGAATTTACAATTTTAAATAAGAGAAAAAATCATTTGAGCGATAAAATGACGGAAGAAAATCACATATTTATAATGTCATATAAGAATGTTGTTATATGCAACCGTTATAGGTGTTAAATGCCCTCAAAGGCATTGGCAGGCCCGATGGGGTTTGGGGTGGCATTAGCCCCTCTAGTTCAGAAGAAAATAATTTAAAAAATGGATTTTTGTTGGTAATTTTTTAATAATTTTAGGGATAAAAGAGTGTAAAAAGAGTAAAGAATCACAAAGACAGTTTAGCTTAGTTGGTAAGGATAGATAGTTATTACCTTAAGGTCATGAGTTCAAACCCGGCTAAAGGATAGCTGATGGATTATTTGTGTTAAATATAGATTAATAACCTAGTATGATGTTCGGAAAACCTATCTGTTAGAGTAGTTGATGAAAATTCGTGAATAAAAAATCATAAACTCTGAAAAGTTTGGATGAGTAGCTGATGAAAAGCTATGATTGATATTTTTTTTATTTTTTGTACTAAAAATAATTATTTAAATAACGAATTTAACGATTTTTATAATGTATTTTTTAAAAAAATATTTTTCATGCATACAGACTGATCTAGCAATCATTGTGCGAATTTCTAGGGCAGCCACTGCTCAAAGGTGAGGATTCTAGGGGTGTAAATCATGTGTTCCCGATCCCGTCCCCCTCTCCTGTCCCCTCTCACATAAATCCCTTTTTTTTAATTCTTTTATTAATTTAATTTATTTTTTCTTTTTCTTTTAAGTTGGGGTTTGTGAGGGGGAGGGGGTTGGGGGATAGGAGGGGGGGACAAGATTAAGGACAGGGGATTTGGAGCCGGATTCTAGATCTATTTCATCTTTTGGTGACAATATCTAGCAATCATTGTGAGAATTTAAAAAAAGAATACAGACGGATCATAATCCGTTCAATTTACTTTAACATATCATAAATCTGTTCAATTTAGTTTAACGGGTCATATATAGATCCGTTTATGTTTTTTTAAGGAAGCGAAGTTGTAACTAAAAAAACAAAAACAACAAAATGGACGGACCATAAATCTATTTGTTTTATCTTCTTCTTTTTAACTTTGTTTTTTTTTCAAAAAAATTTAATGGATTATTAATCCATAAGGTAATTTTAACGAATTTCTGATACATTTTTGTTATTTTTTATAAAAATTTTACAATAATTACTAAACATGATAGGGGGTTGTTATGTCATATGCACGGTGAACTTCTCGCCATCCGCACGGTGCCGTCGCTGACACCCGGATCAGTCGGCAGCTTCACCGACATAAGAAGTCTAGGTCAACAGCCTTTGTACACACGCGCAGTGGCGGTCGCATAAATTGTTAGAGGGGGGTGAATTTTTGGTTGGGAAATTTTTTTCCTTGGTATATATAGTAAAGAATTTTTTTTTAATATATTGAAAGAAAACCATAAATTGTGTTATAAATATGATATTTTGTTACAAAAATTCATACAATAATTTAATAATATATATGTGTAGTATGATTAAGATTTTTTTAAATATTGAAAGAAAATTATAATTTTTTTAAAGAATTTGTCACTGGTAAATGAAAAAAAACGATAGGATTGAAAACTAACCTCATAAATTTTGGTTAAAATATGACATTGATAGTAAAAGATATTCATATGAATAAAAATTAGAAGAATTTTTTAAAATATATGTGTTACATAATGAATAATCTTATAAAAATATTAAAAGAAAATTATAAAATTTGATTTAAATATGACATTTTTATAATAGGGGAAAATTGGTAGGAATAAAAAGTAGTGAAAAAAGGTAAGAAATAAGGTTTGAACTCATGTCCTCTTGCATCGCTTTTACTTCCGTCCCTTCTTTTATCAACTAAACTAGACAACTTTAGTGTTCTTTCTCAAAATTTTTTATTTTTTTACTTCGATTTTTTTTAAATATACTACGAAGTTCCGTCGCCGAAGGGGGGTGACCGCCACCCCGCACCCCCTTGGCCGCCCGTGCACATGCAAGGTCGACATCTTGAGTCTAAGTTAGCAACTTCACCGATACCGGATTACAAGGTCAGTATCGTGCAGATGGTGATATCACACCGTGTCAATAGCAAGACCGAACATGATCGATATCATATGGATTTAGGATTCGCAATATGCATATTTTGTATAAGAAATGACGAATTTATAGAGTAGCCAGCTGACGAATGTAAATGTGCAATATAATTGGTTGTTACGTACTCATGATTCATGAAGATATTTCTTATACGGGAAAAGTTTTTCTATGACAGCCAGAAATAGCAAAAGGTCGATCAACTTGATACGTGTACAAATGAGATCCATTCACTCACCCTCTTCTTCTTCCTTCTTTCTGTAAGGTTTGTGGTGTGTATTAGACAGTGTATATAGTAAATTTTGGTGGCCCATTTGGTGGCCCGTTTATTATTATTTTTTTCTAATTGGACTATAGGGGGTGGAGCACGGTAAATTGGGAATGGTTTTTGACAAACGTGTTTATTTTTTTTTATTTTAATCATGGTTTTATATTAAAAGTGTGTTTCCAACCCCAAATTCAACTAAAAGCAACACACTTTTTCATAAAACCGTTCTCGTTTATTTGTAAAAAAATATTTAGACCGGTTTTCGTGTAAAGCGTGCTTAAAAAAACTTCAAACGAACACGGTTTAATTTTCAAAATGTGTTCCCAAAACCAAATTTGACTAAAACAAACACACTTTGCTATAAAACCGTTCTCGTTTATTTGTAAAAAAAATTTAACCCGGTTTTCGTGTAAAACGTGCTTAAAAAAATTACAACGAACACGGTTTAATTCTCAAAGTGTGTTCCCAAAACCAAATTTAACTAAAACGAATATGCTTTTCTTTAAAAACCGTTCTCGTTTATTTCTAAAAACTATTAAGCCCGGTTTTCGTGTAAAGCGTGCTTAAAAATAAATTAAAACGAGCACGGTTTCATTTTACAAGTGTGTTCCCAAAACCAACTTTAACTAAAATTAACACGCTTTTTTATAGAACTGTTCTCGTTTGTTTCTAAAGGAATAATTAGCTCGGTTTTCATGTAAAGCGTGCTTAAAAAAATTAAAACGAACACGGTTTTATAAGAAAAGTGTCTTCCAAAAACCAAATTTAACTAGTGTGAACATATTTTTCTTTTAAAGCGCTCTCATTTATTTTTATAACCGTTCTCGAAAAAAATAATTTTTTTTATATTTAGAGTTTTTTTAGTAATTAGATTAAGTAAATGCACAAAGTTACAACAAAATTCCGTAGCTTAGGTGGCAGGCGTGTGAAGCGGACGAATTCGATTAGGAGGGTGCAAGAGGTCGTGGGTTCGACTCTTGGTTCGAGAGATAAGGTATTGCATTGGACTAGTGTTGAGATGGATATATCCGTTTGAGAGATATATGAAAGAGCACACTTTTTATTTAAAATGTGCTTATTATTAAGCACGGTTTGAAATAAAGGGTGCTAAAACTTTTTTTTAGCACAATTCAATTGAAGCGTTCTTATAATTCGAGCAGAACGGATATTGGGTGTATGGAAATTTTAAGAACGCTTCAACACAAAACCGTGCTTAAAATATGGGATCACGGTTAAATAATAAGCGTGCTTGTTTGGGAGCGCACCCACTATAAGCACAGTACGAGAAGTGTGCTCCCATACATAAAAAAATATATCCCTAACATGTATTTTTATATGTTTATAAAATTTTATTTTGAAAAATTATGTTTTAAAATTTTTTAATAATTATATATTGTAAATTATTGCCTTTTTAATTTTTAAAAATTGTAAAACATGATTTTTTAAAATAAAATTTTATAAATATATAAAAATAGATGTTAGTAATATAAATATATTTTTAAATTTTTTTTTTAAAATTAATTATATGTTAAAATAGTTTTGTAATGTAGGGAGGGAAGTAGGAAAGGTGGAGTAGAAGATCTCCACTGCTTTTATACCTCTGAATCCAGATCCTCTCCTAAGGAGGGTTTTCTAATAGTTTTCTAATAAACAAATATTAGCCGTTAGATTAAAATCAATGGCTAAGATTTAGTCTCCTAATATTTAACTTACTTTCCTAATTCTTAAATGAATTGAACATCATCTCATTTTCAATTGCTCTTCAATCGTCGGAACTCGGAACCCCTCGGCGGCACTGCCTTCCCCTTCCTCCTTCTCGGCATCGATGGCCCGGATTTATTCTCTCTAATTAACCCCAATTCCCTCAACCCTCTATTTCAATCTTCCCGGAAAAATCAAAACTCCACCACAATTGGCAACCCATCTCTGCATCCGTTGATGGCCCATGGCCGGAAGAACCACCGTCTCACGTACTGCTTTCATTGTTGTTGATTTGAACTAGACCTGTCAATCGGGTCATTCGGGTCGGGTTCGGGTCATTCGGGTCCCGGGTAAATCAGGTTTCGGGTAATTCGGGTTACCGGTCATTCTGGGTCGAGCCAAACCGGGTTTGTCCCGGGTTCGGGTCGACCCACCGGGTCAAAAAAACTCAAACTTTTTGAAGAATTTTTAAAAATATTTAAAAAATATCAAAATTAAATTGTAATATAAATATGTCAAATTAAACTAAATAATAATATTATAATTAAATTTATAAATATTATTATAATAATATTATTATTATAATATTTTAAGCATAAAAAATAAAATTTATATAAATAAGTGTTCTAAACATACTATAATTGTAAAAATATATAAATTATTTAATTTATGAGTGACCTTAACGAATACAATTGCATGACAAATCTATGTGGGTTCAATTTAGTGCTCGTGTGCGTCTACATGGTGGTGACTCACCGGGTCGATTTCGACCCAACGGGTCACCGGGTCTTGACCCTAAAAGTCCCGGGTAATTCGGGTTCGGGTCGATTTCGGGTCTCGGGTCAAAAATACCGGGTCAAACCCCGTAAAATTACCGGGCGTACGGGTCGGATTTTTCGGGTCGGGTCATGCTTTTACAGGTGTAATTTGAAATGAACTAATTAGGTACTATACTAATTAAGGAGACCATTCATCCACTAATCAAACTATACAATTTTGATTAGGTTAATTATGCAGTCAGTTCATTAGACAGTATATTAGACATTAGGTATTGAAATAATTAACGAGGGAGCTCTTCTCCTATCGCCAAACTAAAATTTTAATTAATTCTTAATTCTACGATTTTCACTGATTCTTAATTATAGAAATCAATTAATGTCGATTGTTACTTGTAATGATTTTTAACGGTGTTTCCATGATAAATTTTGATCTTCGTTGAGGAAATATTGTTGACAATGTGGGTTGCCGTTTTGTACAGATAGAGGAGAAAGATCGATTGATAATTTGATTAGGTTATGATTTCAAGGTGATAAGAGAGAATTGAGTTTAATTAAAGAAGATTAGATCTTAATCATTGATTTAATTGAATGGTTGAGATTAGTTTATCATGAAGATATTAAGTGGTTTGTTATTAGGAGAGGATCCGGATACTTCAAACATCGCCTCACTTTGACTAACTTGCAAATGATGAGTTTGTTACTGCTATTTCCCACGTTTTTTTTTTACACTTTCAGAAAAAAAAAAAAAAAAAATTTCTGCACCCGCCCAAAATTGTTCGTGATTTGAACGTCCACAAATGAGATCCATTCATTCAAGTTTGTGCATTGTTATTTATCCATATAAATATGTTAAGGAGTGTACGCATGAATTGTATCGCCACACAATATTATCAATGAAATCATATATGGAGACTTCAATGATCACAATCTACTGCTTTCTGGCTCTTCTTGGAACCCTAGTCTTCTTACTCACTAGGGCACGCCCAATTAGTCGTAACCCGCCGAGCCCACCGGCGCTGCCGGTGGTGGGCCACCTCCACCTCATCAAGGAGCCGATCCACCGCACCCTGGAGTCGCTCTCTCGCCGCTACGGTCCCGTCTTCAATCTCCGGCTCGGCCAACGCCCGTTCATGGTGGTGTCCTCGCCCGAGGCCGTCGAGCAGTGCTTCACCCAAAACGACGTAGTTTTTGCTAACCGCCCTAGGTTTGCGGCTGGGGAGCTCCTCTTCTACAACTACACCGCTATCTCATGGGCGATGTACGGCGACCTTTGGCGCAACCTTCGACGTGTGATAACTCTCGAAGCCTTATCCTCCCACCAGCTCCAGCAGAGTGCTAGGATCCGGCAGGAGGAGGTCCGGTTCGTCGCTCGAGAGATGTTAATCGGGTCGGGTGACTCGGGTAACATAGTCAACTTGAATGAGGCGTTCTTTCGCCTGACGAAGAATGTGGTGATGAGGATGGTGGCGGGGAGGAGGTGGCCGAGTAGCGGACTTAGCAACGATCTCTTTAATCCGCCGAAGCTCATGAATTTGTGTGATCTCTTCCCGGCGTTGAGGTGGATGGGCGCCTTCAAAGGGACGGAGACGCGGCTGAGAGGCGTTTGGCTGAAGAGGGATCGGTACATGGCGAGTTTGTTGGAGGAGGCGCGGAATGGTAAGAAGAAAGGTGAGACTAAAACGACGTCGTCGTCGATGGTGGATGAGCTGTTGGTGTTGCAGGAGAAGGAGCCGGAATACTACACGGACGATATTCTCAAAGGCATTCTACTGGTGAGTTTTGGCCTTTTAATTAATTACGGTGAATTACTGTGCAATTCATTTCTTTTTTGCATTGGAAGATTCGTTTCGATACCTTCTACATTTTGGTACTTCATGATAAACTTGGCTGGATGAATATCGTGTGCGGATCCATATACAGGAGACACGAGCAACGTATAAATATTATTATTTTTAATAATCTCATACTTAATACTACATCCGTTCGGCAAAACTTATCGTTTACTATTCACGCATGCTTTTTTAAAATGATAAAAACTATATAAAATATTCATTTTTTAAAAAATTTTTTTAACAAGTTTGTACTTATTAATAATAACTACAAAATTGTTAAAAAAATTATTAAAAAAATAGATATTTTATATAGTTTTTATCTCCTAAAAAAGCATGCGTTAATAGTAAAACGTCAAGTTTTGCCGAACGGAGGTAGTAATAAGTATGAGATTATTAAAAAAATAATAAAAAAATACTCCATCCGTTAATTAAAACTTGACGTTTTACTATTCACGCACACTTTTTGAGGTGTTAAAAACTACATAAAATATTAATTTTTTTAACATATTTTTTAAATAATTTCATACTTGTTACTATTAATTATGAATTTATAAAAATAAATTTAAAAAAATGTTAATATTTCATATAGTTTTTATCATTATAAAAAAACGTACATAAATAGTAAACGACAAGTTTTAATTAACAGAGGAAGTAATATTTTATATAGTTTTAAATTTTTTTATCATCATAAGAAAACATAGAAAACGTGGATAAATAGTAAACGAATTAATTATATTTTAGAAACGGAGAGAGTATGTTATTTAAGCAATCCTAACATTTTGGATGTGACAACCACGTCCCATCACTCCACGCTAAGAAGCAAACCCTTTGAAATTAGGTCCCAATAAATGGAGAATTTTGATTAGTATATACTATATACCATCATCTTATGAGAACTTTAATTTAAGGCAAAACTATGTTAAAAAAATATCTCCACCTTTCACTAGTAAGAAAAATAACCCAATCTTTGGGAATTGTGGTAACAAAGTATCCCAATTGTTTTAACGACTATAAATATGGGCAAAGATGATGACATATAATTGACGAAATTAAGATTTTAATGAATTTTGGATGATATTGACTTTTTTTAATGAAAATGAGATTACTTAACCTATTTTATGTCATTGTTTTGGCTCAATTTATGGTCGAAAAAATGAGTTTGAGATACTTTGTTACCATCTCTCCCAAAGGTCGGGTTATTTTTTTTAGAGCTGAAAGGTGAGGATATTTTTTGAGTGAGGCTAGAGGCAAGATGCTTGAATGACTATTGACAAGATACGTTCAACTAAATTGCACACAAGTCCTTTTCATTTTTTTCAAACAATTGCAAATAGACTCAAAACTCTCTCATCTATGAATCGGAGCGAATTGAAAAAACCTAAGTGCATTCATCCAAATACTCCATCTTTTGAACAAACTTTTAGTAAATTTATCAAGGAATGACTTGATCGATACTTATTTTGGTATATCAATCGCTTCGGATGATTATCGAAAGACTTTCGACTATTATTCTTGGTTGTCGTTTGAAAATCCGTCGAAGCTCTGAGAGGATGAGCTAAATAAATAACCTCAACTCTAATGAATGAGGTTAATGAGGAAGCTCGGTGGATAATGGTGAGGTTATGAAGGGAGCTCGGCTTCTATTGTCGAGGGTACGAAGTAACCTCGGTGACAGAAATTGAGTCTCCATCATCACCTCGGTGACAACAACCGAGCTCGACGCAGACAACAAGGAATTCAAAAGATTTATGCCTGACAGAAACGACATCGAAAATCGCACCCAAATGGCAAACAAAACGACCAAATTCTTTCGTTTTCGTTTCAATTTATACTCATAAATCAACTCAAACAACACTCAAATCAACAACAATAAAAAAAAAGACACAAACAACAACCAATTTCATCAATTTTAATTCTAATTTTAAACCCTAAAACACACAATTTTAATTCTTATCTTTCGTGAAAGGGAGGATGAATTAGGGTTTCATTTTGGTTGGGAAGGACTTTGCATGCAATTTTGTGAAAATAGTCTTGACAATAGTCCTTTTTCCATCTTGTCTAAAGCACTTATGATATTTTTTTAAGGGGTTGTTAGTTACACCCGAAAATTTTACTATTTACACCCAAAATTCAAGTTTTTGTTTTTTTTTTAAATAAACCCTACGCCTCTTGAGTCATAGGTGTGTGACTCAAGAGGCGCAACTATTTTTTTCTATATACATACCCTGCCCCTCATGAGTCACACGTCTATAACTCAGGAGGCGTAGGGTTTATTTAAAAAAAAAAAACTTGGATTTTGGGTGTAAATAGTAAATTTTGTGGGTGTAAAAAACAACACCCCTATGCCTTTCTTTTTTCCTCACCCATCAAATGTAAGGTTTAGTGAGAATAACAGCGGTCTCATTGATTGAAAATTTGAAATAGATATATAGAATTTTAATAAGAAAGCACAAGCATGTGGAACTTTCTTCGTCTACAACTCTGTTCAATTTCAACTCCCAGAAACCTTGCTTTTCTTTTCTCTTACTTTTAGATCTGAAAGCTCAAGCTTGAGAGCTCCCACTAGACATGGCCACGGGTCACGGGTCGGGCGGGTCGACCCGTGACCCGTCGGGTCCGGGTCAACGGGTTGAAGGGTCATCTCGGGTTAAGGGTTAGGGTTAGGGTCGGGGGAAAGTGAACCCGTGACCCTACGGGTCGACCCGACTACGACTCGGCGGGTCGACCCGTCGGGTTGACCCGTCGGATTGACCCAATGGGTCAAAATTTTTTTTAAAAAAATTATAAAAAAACTAGAATTTATATTTATAATTATTATGAATTTTATTTATTCATAATATATAAATTCTCATGCATTACATGTTATGAAAATCCTACCCACCCTTTGGTTCTTATATAGACTTAGCACCCTCCCCCTCCCCTTTCCTCTAGTTTTCAATGTGGGATGGGATGTGGGACAAAAATAAGTAGAAACTAAATCATATCTTCAATCTCGATCATTCGGTTTTTTCATGTCAATCCATACTTATAAATTTTTATCATATACAAACACTAGTACTACACTTTATATAAATATTATTTTTTTGAAAAATATTTTACCTATCAATTATGAAAGATTAAAATAACGAACGGGTAGCAAGAAAGTGTGAAGTTCAACACAATACCTTAAACATTTGTGTTATTTGGTAGCTCCACTATGAAATCATGATATATGATACTAAGTTAGGAGTCTTTATGATATAATTTCAAAGAATACCAATATTGTTGTTGATAAAGTTGTTACACATGTATGGTATCCTTAAAGTCGATTTTCACTTATTTTGAAAATGTTATAGAACTTCGGATTTTCAAGCACAATAATGAAATATATTATTGGGCAATACTTTTCAAATGTGTCTTTTCATTTTATAACATGCAACACAAATAGGTAATTCAATAACATCATCATTATGTGTATACACAAAATGTGGCTAATTCAACTTTAAACGAGAAAGATTATCATATATCTATATGAAGATGAGCCTAGATTTGAAATCAACAACCAAGAAATTAACATAATGCAAGTAAAATAAAACACTTATGATTAATCAATAGATCAACACAACTATCAATTGAATTAAATAGAAAGATTAATCCAACAAATTTGATATAATGTATCATGATGTTCCATCACCATGTGTTATTCATTTCATTAAATCGTAAGAGGTAAAGACTTTAATTATATTATATGTTACATCCTATAATCCAAAGACTTAAATTACATTATATATTCCACCATATAATCCAAATACTTAAATTACATTACATTTCACATCATATAATTCGATTAGTCGAAACATCAATTTCTACAATTTCTTTCATATCCCATATTTCTGTCCCACATCGAAAGTGTGCTATCTACCTCTATTTTCTCTATATATATCTTCTCATATCCCTACTTGTCATTCCCACAATCCAACCTTTTCTTTCCCACATCTAAAGTGTGATGGAATGAAGGTATATATATATCTTCCCACATACCATGTTTTGTCCACCTTAAATCTTTCCATTTTGAAAGTGTGGTGAAAGTTAAAAGTATTTGATGGGTTGAGTTTTTTTTTTTCAAAACCAATTTTTTTTTTTTAAAATGGTTGACCCGGCGGGTTGACCCACCAAACCCGGCGGGTACCCGGTTCCTTGCCACGTGTCCCGACCCGGTGGGTCAACCCGTCGACCCGTCGACCCACCGGGTGACCCGAACCCGTCGACCCGTCGACCCGCCGGGTGACCCGAACCCGTCGACCCGTCGACCCGCCGGGTGACCCGAACCCGTCGACCCGTTGAATTTCCGGGTTAGGGTTCGGGTCATGTACCCCGGGTTCTCGACCCGGCGGGTCCGACCCGTCGACCCGACGGGTCGGACTCGTGGCCACGTCTAGCTCCCACGGTCTCGTCTCTCCCATTCCATGATCTCGACCCTCCATTCGCATCTCCTCGCCTAAGCGAGAACTCTCATGGACACTTTGTTACCCTCCTCTTCAAGTTTTAAATTAACAACACGTAAAAGTTTGAACCACTTCTTATTAATATCCGAAATCACATGTGTTCTAGCACTTAACCATGTGTACGTGTGTAAAAGCTTGAATCACTTCTTGTTAATATCCTAGACTAGAGGTGGACATGGGACGGGATTGGGGTAATCCTGCGTCCCGTCCCGTGTATTTTTTATGCGAGACGGGATGAGATTTGCGGGATTCAAACTCTCTGTCCGCGTCCTGTTCCGCGTAATTTTTGCGTGATGGAATTTGCAAGATTTGTGTCCAACCCTATCCTAAACCACTTCTTAAAATCATCAATCACATGTTGTACAAGTTCTAAACCACGTGTGAGTAAAAACCTGAACCACTTTCATATTAATATGATGAATCACTTATTCTCCAAATCTCGAACCACAAGTTGTACAAGTCGTGAATCACATGTAAGTAAATTTCTAAATCACTTCTTGTTAATAATCTGAACCACTTTTTCTTAAAATCCTAGACTACATGTGAGTAAAAGATTTTGAAATTTCTTAGAGTAAAATATATACTCCCTTCGATCGAAAATATTTAATGTTTTGGAGATATGCACGGAGATTAAGAAATTAGAATTCTACCTTTAAATACTCCATCAAATAATTTTTACACCTCCATCACATTTATTAAGCACGAATGTAATTGGTTAAGCTAAAAAAAGTACAACTTATATTGATATTAGTGCAAAAGTAAAAAAAAAAAAGTGTAATTATTACTTCTAAAACATCACATAATCAAATTTCACCTCCTAAAAATTAAATATTTCCAATCGGAGAGTATATATTAACATGTTTATTATTGTATAATTAAATAAATTATATAAAATTATTTTAGTTATCAAAATTATTAGGCATCTGTGTACGTGTGTTACTAATTTAATGGGGAGTGTGTTGCTGATTAATTATGACATTTATATACGGAGTACATCTATATATCTATCTATATATTAATTAAAAGCAAAACAACTATGCCACGTGTCGGCATCTCATGCAAAGTTATTTTTGGCAATATTTTATATTGAATATATTTAGAAATAGTTTTTTTGGCAATATAAGTATTTGATTATTCTATTCACATTTTCATTTATATAATATCTATATATTAATTAAAAGCAAAGCACCTATGCCACGTGTCGTCACCTCATGCAAAGTTATTTTTGGCAATATTTTATATTGAATATATTTAGAAATAGTTTTTTTGGCAATATAAGTATTTGATTATTCTATTCACATTTTCATTTATATAATATAAATATATATTTATATATTTATGTATCCTATTTTTATCTAATATTAATTACACAATATCATTTCATACTACATTTTTTAACCAATGGTATTAATTCAAAACTTATTTTATATATAAAGTTAATATTAACTGCACAATATTGTTCCATTTTATATTAATAACACAATATCATTTCATACTACAATTTTTTTAAAACAATGGGATTAATTTAGAATTTTTTTAGAATAAAGTTAATATTTATTAAACAATATTATTTAATTCTATATTAATTATACAATATCATTTCAAGCTATTTTCTTTAAAAATGGGATGAATTTAAAACTTTTAAATATATATATAGTACGTTCCAAATATATGATTTTTTTGGAGCAACCAATCTATATATATAATGAAAACTATTTTTATTTTCGTAATAACCTTAATTTTTCGAATTTCACCCAACCAACCTAATCTACATAAAATTTCACATTATAAAATTTTGAAACATTTTTTAACCAATGGGATTTAGTTATTTTAACTATTAAATGATAAATGATAAATATTTTTCCTTAGATGTCATAATCACCTTAATTTTACGATTTTCTCCTAATCAATTGAACCTAGAAAAAAAATTCAACTATTAAAATTTGGACAAGTTTATTTAATTAATCTATCTAGATCTAACTAACAAACCGTAAACATTTTGTATTAGGTGTTATAACTTATAAACATCTTTATTTTAGAATTTTCACTCAATCAACCTATTCTATTTAAATCTTAAACTCGTGTAATTTTTACACATTTTTCATAAATCTTATTTTTTACTTACTTTATCAAATCTATTTTTACTTATTTTATGTTAACGTATGGTAATAATTTATTTCATTTTATAGTGGTAGTTTTTTATACTTATAAAATTTTATTTTTATTTTTTTAAAAAGAAAAAAACGCGTCATGGCGCGGGGACTGTACTAGTTTTAATTTTAAACGCGTGGAACAATTAAATTGTTTGTTTTATTCTCTTATCCGAAACCAATCCATTAATTACTACTCCGTAGTACAATCCGGAGAACAAAATAATTGGAGGGGTGATAGTATCTGTCATTTTCCATTGTGGATTTTCGATACTCACAGACTTCACAGTCACAACACAATATGTATCCTACCTTTTTTTGCTATTTAGAACAGGCTAGAATTGCTTTTTAGAACAAAACTTAATTGCCCTTAAAGTTGTAATAATTTACCCCAGTACCCTCTCCTCTCAACTCTCTTTCTCCCTCCCTGTAAGGTGGCATCTTTGCTCCCAAATTCTCAATCAACAAGGAGTGATAGAACAACCCTTTTTTTTTTTTTTGCTTTTTTTATGTGGATTGTAATGATTCTTTCTTCTTTATGTTTTATTTTACTGTATCGATTTTGAGTTCTTCGTGAAAATGGCGGATTTGAAGGTTAGGGTTGTTTCTATATGCGCTGTGTTTTCTTTTACGAACCGCTTCACCCCTTGACGGAGACAACGACTTGCGGCGGCGGATGGTGGTTCATCGATTGGGTTGTCGGTGGTGACTGGTGGGTTGTCCTCTTCTGCCTCCGGGCACATGGAAGGCATGTTCTCGCCACCGATTGTAAGCCATTGAAACAGGGGAGAAGAAGATGAAGATGCAGAGCCGCTGCCGCCATCCATTTTTTTTAAAAAAAAAATTAAGGAGCTTTTTATCCAAAAACCTATTTTTTTTTAAATAAAAAATGGTCGCAACGATGGTCGTTGTGACCATGGTCGTGGCGACCATAATGTGTTTGGTCTTTGCGACCATTTATTATACGGTCGTTGCGACAAATTGATGTTATGGTCGGTGCGACCAATCATGCGCTAAACGGTAAATCTACCCTACGCTAAACAGAATTCTCGTTTTTATTTTTATTTTCATTAGAGCATTGTTTCAACAATTAATTCGAACTCCATGGCTGACAAGACAAGTTGTATATATGGACTACTTATGTTTTTTTTTCTGCCATAGTTGATGCTGTCAGCAGGAACCGACACGTCCGCGCGCACAATGGAGTGGGCAATGTCCCTCCTCCTCAACCATCCGGACGCCCTCCACAAAGCCCGGGCCGAGATCGACTCCCGGGTCGGAACCACCCGCCTCGTCGACGACTCCGACCTCGCCGGCCTCCCCTTCCTCCACTGCATCCTCAATGAGACGCTTCGCCTCTTCCCCGTCGCCCCGCTCCTTGTACCACACTGCTCTTCCGCCGACACCACCGTGGCCGGGTATAGAGTCCCCAAGGGCACGGTCCTCCTCGTCAACGCGTGGGCCCTCCACCGCGATCCGGCCGTGTGGGAGGACCCACTCGCTTTCAAGCCGGAGAGGTTCGGGGCCGGGGATGCTGGACTAGGGTTCCGGTTCATCCCGTTCGGGGTCGGGAGGAGGGCTTGCCCCGGGTCGAAGCTCGGGATGCGAACGATGATGCTGGCGTTGGCGACGTGTATACAGTGCTTCGAGTGGGAGAGCATCGATGGCGGGGCCGTGGACATGGAGGAGGTGGGAGGAGGGATTACCATGGCTAAGAGTCACAACCTTCTTGTTGTTTGTAAGCCTCGTGGTTGTATGGTCAACGTGCTCTCTCAACTTTGACCGTTCAGAAAAAATATGTTATTTTGCTATTTACGTACTTTATTTTATAGATAAAAGCTATATATAAAATAAAATTATTGTAATAATTTCGTAGTTATATTAATAACTATGGACTTGTCAAAAAATTTATAAAAAAATGGATATTTTATATAGTTTTGTTTTCGTCTTGAAGAAACGTGCGTTGATAGTAAATGACATATTTTATCGAACGGAGAAAGAAATATATACATCGGCCTCATTTCCAGCTCTCTCGAAAATTTTATGTCTATGTCAAATTGTCAATGTGTATACACACTGCAAAGCCACAAATCTACTCCTAAAGAATGCGACGGATCTTACCGTCAAAATAGTTATTAATGGTTCCGGTTTTTACAACGTTATAAAATAAGAATTTGAATGAGGTTAGATTCACTAAAATTATCTAATCAACTCTTTGGATGTGTTAATTTCAAGTATGTATTATAAACATAATCACTTTACAAAAGTTTGTTTCACTAAATTTTTATGTGTTTGAAATAATATGAATTTAAAATAAAATATTATGTAGATTGTATAAATTAAATACTCATTATTGTGTTGAATTTATGATTACCTTATAAACTTAATGTAATTGATTTACGCAATTTATAAGGTATTTTATTTTAAAATTATGTCACTTTAAATATCTTGTAAATTTTTTTAACCAAACACTTTAGACCATGAAGGCTTACCAATAATCCACAGTAGCCAAAAAAGGAAAAGAAAAAAGTCGGATGAGATCGGGCAGGAGGTTCTTACAGAGTTACAGATAGGGATGACAATTTCACCCGCACTCGACCCGAAAAAGTGGGTGAAAACCCAAAAAAAAAGCGGGTGGAAAGTGAATATGAGTGAAGTGGATACATGTGGTGGGTCAGGCGGGGTGATATTTTTTCCACTCGCACCCGATCCACTACTCGACCCATCATCCACCACCCGACCCGATCCACCATCCATCTAAATTATAAAATATTATCTATATATTTTATATAAAAAAATATATAAACTTTCTAATTTCCTAAAACTTTAACTTCCTAATCGGCACTTCGTTCTACAAACCTCTTGCCCTCTTCGTCCTCTACCACTCTTGGCTTGTTGTTGTTGGACGACTTATTTTCCTTAAGACAATGCTATTTAAACTCCCGTTTGTGTTTAAGACTTATGGTAATATGTTTAAGACAATGTTATTTAAACTTATGATGACTTATTTAAGACTTAATGTGTAATATGATGTTATTTTAGCCACTAATTTGTCTACATGTTTTTATTGAAATTCATTGATGTGTATTTAGTAAAAATCACGCATATATCATCCATATTTCACCCGCTCACCCGATGGATATGAGCGAAAGTGGATATGGACGAAGTGGATATGGGTGGTGGATCAAGTGAGATGATTGATCATCCATGGTGGGTCGGATGAAATGGGGTCTGGGCTCACAACAGCTTTTGTGGACATGGCCCACTTCCCCTTTTTTTTCCAAAAAGCAAACATCAAAATGACGTCGTTTGGGTCCATGGGAGGATGAAACGCCGCACTTTGATCCTAACCATGTGCCCTACAACTCTGTCACGTGGCCCAGCCAAGACGCGCCATGTGGCAGTATTAGTTTTTTTTTAAATGCAATTTTACGCCATTTTATGTAAAGAAAAAAAATAAAATTATTTTTTGAATATAATTTATTTTTATCTATTCAAAACACACATATTGCGTATGTTTTTTAAAAAAATCAAAAATATCAATACCCATATTTCACTTCTTACCCAATAATAGTAGTAGTACTTTGGTTTGCCGTATGCTGACTTTTCGACCTCTCGAGAATTCAAACATGTCTGGCTCTCGAATTTCTTTTCTAATAAAAAAAAAATCATAATACTTGGGGATCCAAACTCACCCTATAGTATACTCATTCTAGAATTTGCCTATATTAAACAAACAAACAAACAAAAAATCAGATGCAAATGGTGGTTTTGGATCAACCAATGACCAAAATGGGCCAAATTATCCATCTGAATCAATCCATGAGGCCCAAGTTAATTTTACCCACTGTTTCAAGACCAACTAAAATCTCTCTCTCTCTCTCTCTCTCTCTCTCTCTCTCTAACAGCTTACCCATATCCCAAATTTCCTTTTTTACTTTTAATTTAAAGTAACTTTACTCTTCTTCCTGCATCTCTATCTGTCTCATCTCTGATCTCTGAAAATTTGTAGTAGCTACCCGCCGGATCTGATCCCTCCCACTCCAGGTCCAACAATGGCGGAAGCGGTAGATTCTCAGCAGAAACAGCCACCGTCCGAGGCCGAGGACCTCTCTAAGAAGCTAGAAAAGGTGAACATTTCATCCGCCTTCAACATCTGGCCACCGTCTCAACGCACGCGCGACGCTGTCATCAACCGCCTAGTCGAGACCCTCTCGACTCCCTCGGTTCTCTCTAAGCGCTACGGATCGCTGGATCCGGAGGAAGCCTCCGCCACCGCCCGCTCAATTGAGGAGGAGGCGTTCAGCGCCGTCGGTGGATCCGGCTCCGATTCCGCCTCTATTGATGACGGCATCGAGATCCTGCAGATGTACTCCAAGGAGATCAGTAAGCGCATGCTTGACGCTGTCAAATCGAGAGCTTCCGTTAAGTCTCCGGATGAGGCCGCCACCGGCACTGCCGAGACTGTTCCTACTGAGGAAGTTTCCCCCGTTGATAATGAGTCTGCAAATTAGGTTTATTTCTCCCCTTGATCTGCGATTTTGCTACTATTGTGTGGTTTACTATGTTAGGGTTTTGAACGATCATTTTGCAATTGCCTATGGCAACATTGAGATCTGGTTCCGTGTATTGTGTTTACAGATTGCTATATAGGGAACCCAATATAGTAAAACCTAATGAGTACTATTGCTGCTTCAATTCAATAAATTGTTTGTGCTGATTGCAGTTTTGGTTCAATCCGTGAGTTGGTTCTTGACTGCTGTGATTATCTTATGTATCTGTTTGACGCATTGATGCATACAGCATTTTGAAATGATGTTTATCTTGACTATCAGTTTCCTGATTGGTTATACATGTGTTCTTTGATTTCACATTGTGTGACTCATCCTGTCTCTTATACATGCTGGAGGAATCATTGTTTTGATTGCATTTCAGTGTCTGCAGTTCGTATCAAAACCTAGTTGTGTTGAAGGCATGGTTAGTGCAATAGTGCGAAAATGGTTCATATGTTTTTGGACATGACATTTTTTTAATTCAGAGTGTATTCCTGCTTGCTGAAGCAAGTAAACTACAGTGTCTGAGAATCTTAGGCATGGTAGAAAGTTGCAACCCTCTTCTATCTAGTCCCCAAACAATATTATCCTTGTTTTGATGGGCTTCCAATTTTGAGGTTTAGTTTATGCTGTCACACTTGGCTCAACTAGTGTGCTCTAATCTCGCCGATTGTTGATACTATAGGCAACTAGTGTGCTCTACTTCCTAACTTTCTAGCAATTGTTGTTCTACCCTCTCTTATTTCATCCAGTTACTTGTAATGATAGAGCTAGAAACTGAAGGTTAAATATTTATCTGGTTTACCCAGATGACCAACGTCTGCGTTCTAAAATGTCATGACATTTTGTGTGTTTCTTGGCCAATATATGTTTGTTCTTTGCTGAATCACTCATCAGCAATTCAGCAGTCCAGGTGATATTAAAAGCCATGGTTGTATAATGTGCTTGCATTGCTGTTCCAGTTGAGAGGTTATGCTGCAGGCGGGGGGGGGGGGGGGGGGGGGGGGGGGTGGCTTTTGTAAATTGGCTCAGCTGCCCCATATAAATGGGGCGGCTGAGCCAATTTACAAAGGATGAGAAACTATACACAAAATGTTTCCTTTATACCCTTCAAAGTTCTCAAAACACTAACCATTTACCCCCCTTATATCCACAGCCCGCCCTAACCACTCAACCCACCTCCAGTCTCCTACCCAACTGCGAGTGTACTCCCCAACCTTTTTGTGAGTGACTTGCACTTCCACTTCACAGAAAGACAGGACTGACAACTAACAATAATCTGCGATGCACAAGCGGAACACGGCTTTGCTTGAGTCGCTTTGGCCGAAAGTCGCGGTGGCATAAACACTAACAATATCAAGAATCATATATCAAGTCTCAAGTGTGAACGAGTAAAATTGGGATATAACTCATTTCAGAAATTAGAGCGATCTTCAATTCACACATGCCATAGCCATACATTCAGTCGAAAATTAAACCTTCTTTGGCCAGCTCCAAATCAAGGCTGTGTCATCACCTCCATGTATGTAACTATCACTGTCCTGCATTTATTCAGCTAACTCGCATTATTAATTTTTATAATCAGTATGACGCTGATTGAAACATTGTTCATTTTATAAGTCTGATGAAGTCCAATTTCAAAATTGATTGTAGAATATTGTGGGGTATTTGACTTCTTCCTATACATTGTTTTCACATTATGCAAGGAGATGATTCATCCCTTATCATCAAAAGTCAAAACAGATGATTTTACCGAGTTCTCTATTGCTAGGGATAGAAGCAAGGCCTAGGGTATGTTTGACATAAGCTTATTGGAGCTTTTCAAAGCGTTGTAACAAAACTTTTCACGATTTTTGAATTTTTTTTTTTTACAAACTCTATGTAATTTGTCGTGCCAAATAAAAATTTACTCTTTTAACCCTCTTTTAGATTATGTTCTTAAGCTAGATTAATTTTTGACCCTCTAAACAAGCCCTAAAATTACAATCATGTCTAGCAATCAAATCTACGGCTAAATTTGCTTCCCTGTAACAATGTTGAATACAATGTTGAATACAGTATTAATTAACATCTTCGTCCCTCGAATTGGTTGTTGACATTCTTGATTTCTTCTATGACCATTAAGATCTCCCAAAGTGTGGTTCCGTTATTGTTAATTGCATTGACCAAAGTCTGTCTATCACCTCCTATATTGTTGATAGGTTTTAAAGTAAGAAAAATAAACTATAGTTGAATAACTACTGGTATTCTAAGCCGCCTTTGAAGTTAAAATTCATCCTTCTTCTGTGTTGAATTTGACCAAATAAATCTTTAAATAAAATCTAACCTTTTGACGCATTTCTTAGGGAATTAATATGTGGAATGAAATTATGAAGGTCAAAAGGACAAATCCAAAAATTAATTTGAGATTACAAAAAAGTTGATTTACCAACTATCTTGCAATACAACTATGGAAAAATACTAGTTTTTTTTCACCTACATCCTCCTTTCTCACCAAGCATTGACTTTTTCAAATGATATCTTGTCCACGTACAGTTCTCAAGACCTACCCTGATCGACATTAAAAGTTGAAATATCGAGTTTCATCGTGTGTATCGCGAAGATAATTGTAGATGTGTTAATGATTTTCCTTAGCATCCGTACATCTTTTGCCTTTGCATCTCACACTTTTTACATCTTTTTTTATTCTTAATGGGAAAACCGTTATGATAAATATATAGTAAGTAAATATTAGATAGAATAAAATAACAAGTACTTTAATACATTACTTGAGAATATATAACCACTGCATTGCTTCACGGTTTATACATGTACATCAAAGCACCATATATAAATGGGTTTAGAAAGGCAAAACTCAATAAAAGAATCCATCGATAGTTGTTTTTGTAATTTGTGCAACAACATTAAAATGGAAACGAAAATGGTAAAAATCTAATCTTAAAACGATGTGAAAGCGATCGAATCAGTGGCCAGCACCTCTCTTGCTGGGTCCGGAGGCCAACACGAACCCCAAACTCCTCATCAAAGAGCCAACATTTACGCCTGTGTCGTTGAAGACACCCGAGAATGATACCATCTCGAGATTTTGATCACAGTCTGGTCGGAGCACCCTGCTTTCCACGACACTCGTTTGCACCATGAAGACGATGAGAACCACCACAACACAGTAAGTCAAACAAACCCTGGGATTCATATTTATATAGCTAGGCTTTCCTATGGAGGTGTTTGGGTTTGAAGTGGATGTTTGGATTTGAGGTGGGAGTGGCCAAATATATAGGGTGGTGGGAATTAAAGGGTGTGGGGTCCACTAGGATGTGGAGGTGGATTAAGGAGGGATTTTGACTTTGGGCCCTAATTTGAGCGCCTACACTTTCTATGTTCCTTCGTATGAAAACTATGGTGTGTTTGCATTTGCATGACGTGTGTGCACCCTTTGGAGGATACCACACCTCTCTTATTCTCAACATAAGCGGTGGGTCACTTCGTGTCAAATATGACCAATAAAGGGGAGCCAAATTGTACGGTCAAAATACCGCACATTACACGGTCACGATCACGGATTCCTAAAACTTAGGGATTGTAGGTAATTTTAGTTTCGAAAATCGTGAAAATTTTTTCGACCACGGTTTCTAAAACCGTGAGAAAGATCACGGTTGCAGCTTCAAAAATCGTGAAAATAATTCAGCTCAATCGAGTGTATTGGGCTGGAAGCCCATGAAGCCCAAACCTCGACGGCCACGGTTTTGAGAACCGTGGGCTATCTCTGAGGTACGTTCACTGCTTTCCCCCTTCCTGGCAGCCTACATTACAATGGTTTTCAAAAGTGTCGCTAGAAGCTCTCTCACGGTTTCGGAATCAGTGACAGTCAGATATCCTTCATTCCCACGGTTTGATAAACCGTGACAGCGCTTTTTTTTTTACAATTTTCAAAACCGTGATCGTCACCGTGTGTCTGGCGAGATATTAACCATGCATAAAGCAAAACTGCCAATAAATGAAGTAGGATATTGAATATTAAGGATCTGTGATGAGTTTTTCACGATTTTCGAAAAAATAGCTTCACAAAATTCTATATAATTTGTCATGTGAAAAAAGAATTCATTTTTTTAATATATCAACAAATACTAAAATTTTATCTAGATTTTAATCTTAAACTAGATTAATCTCTGGCGCGCCAAACATGTCCTTAAAGCTCTGTTCAGCTGGTTTTTCAGAGATTTTGGTTTTAATATTATATAATTTCAAATGAAATATAAGATTTTAGTTTTAATTAGCTTTTGGAATTGGAGCTTTTTAGCATCTACTCACCCAATTTTTTGGAGCTTTTGGTTTTCTTTTCACAAGTTTCAATCAACTAGGTTTTTTTTCCACTGTTATTCGAGCCGAACGAGCCGAGTATTGGTTGTTCATATTCAACTCATTTAGAAACGAGCGAAGCCTAAATTTGGATTCAAGCTTGAAAATGTGCTCATACTGGACCTGTTTAGGAAATAAACGAGCTTGAACCAAGCTTTTTTCGAGTATAAAGCAGCCATATTCGCTTAAAACATAGTAACTTAAAAGAAAATCTTGAAATTTCAAAAAATTCGAGCTTAAATCGAGTAATCCAAACTTTGAAATGGGCTTAAAAATGTGCTCTTACTCGACTGTTTAAAAACTAAACAAGTTCAAGCCAAACTCGAACTACTAGGCTCATATAACAAACCCTACTTACAAATCACCTACCCACTATAAGCAACCTTTACTATAAAGTAGCTCCATCTCCGTCCTTACCAATTTGAGCATCGAGGTGTTTAAAGGCTCTGCAAATATGAACTGAAGAAACATATTTGTTCGAAGCTAAGCTAGGCTGTATATTATTCATCACACGGTTTAATTAAATGTACAATATGTACGTCCTCTAAAGTTACAGGCTAAGTAGTAAATCCACAGTGGCAGCTTTATTAGGTCATCATGTACGTGGCTAACGTGTGAACTGTTAAGGTTCATAAATCTACTCTTCCTATGATATATAGTAGTAGTTTCAAAGGGACGGCGATTTTTATCGTCATCGGCACGGTGTCAGAGGCGACTATTTGAGTCGACAAGAAGAATGTTAAACTCGAGTTTTCAGGTCAGCAAAGAGAATGTAAAAGGCGACTCCCTAGGTCGTCAGTATTGGCTGGTTAACCTGCACCTCTGCAACCTGTCCCATCGACTAAGCCGGTGCCGAATCTTTAGGTAGGCGAATTCGAAAAGCTGCAAGATTCTTGACTCATCTGAAAAGATGTTGCCAGTCAACTGAGTCGTGTTGTCCCATCGCTTATGCCGCTTTTGAGTTCCTAGGTCGGCATGTAAAGCTGATACCTCCACCTTGCATGCCTACTTATGAAGTAGGCACCTCCACCCTAAATGCCGACTTAGGAAATAGGCATTTACATCCAGCTTCCTGACTCAGGAACTCTGCAACGGTATTGTGCCTTTGGCGAAATGGAGTCATGCAAATAGCATAATCGTTTCTAAGTCTACCTCAAAGCCATGCTATTTGTGCACATGCATGAGTAGTTATGCGGGGTTTAACATCACATCCACCGGGAGTTGTGTGTACAGACACTAGAACTTAACACATAAGTCGAGTTAGGTTCAATTCAAAAATTAATTCAATATATATATATATATATATTAACTTATATTAAAACTTGTTTAATTTATTCTTGTAATGTGGAACTCTTTATTCTCTTTATATCGATCAGAGTATTGAAAGTATGAATCCGCTTATATGATTAAAAATAAAAAACGATATATATTAAGATTAAGATTGCTTTTGTTTGCATAACTTTTAAGTCCTATTGTTCGATATATAATTAAAATTTATATAAAATTCTGATTTTCAAAATTTCCAATCATGAATGTTACACTGACGACTGGATTAGCATTGTTTTATTGACCTTTTATTTTCCCTAAAAAGAAATGTTGACTAACTATAAGAATAATTGCTTTTATAACGCCATACTTTATTCAACAAAAATTGGTGTGTGACTCATGCACCCGTGAGAAAGTCATACATGCTATACATAAGTTTTAATGTACCCCAAAATTATAGATTTAAAGTTTTTTTTTATACAATGTCCTATATACATACTTCTCACACGACTCTCACATTTCACACAAAAATTAAGAATAAGAAAAAAGATATGTACATTTTTAGGGTCTACATCTAAATCGAATATATGCATATATATTAAAAAAAGATAAATTTAAAAATTTACCTCTCATATTTATAGTGTTTGTGGGTAAAGTTTTATACACTCTTTTCCCGACTATACTAAAATGACATTTCTAAATAATCCAAAAAAATCAAATAAATAACACCTAAAAATAGATGGCAAATATAATGACCCGAATTACCCTGATGAAGTGAACATAGATCGTTCTTCACTTTCCATACAATATAGTTATGCAATACTCTCTCCGTTCGATAAAATATATCATTTTATGGTATTAATTATATTTATAAAAAACATGTCATTTTGTATATATATTTTGGTATTAATTTTACATGAATGCCCTTGTAATGATTATGAGATTGTTAGTTATAGTTTTCGATAAAATAAAAAGTAGTGTAATAAATAAGGGTAAAATAATATATTTGTTTTTTTTTAAATTATGCACAAAGGTAAAATAACATGCATGTTTTGGCCAACAAAAAAAGTATTGTATAAGGTTAAATTCTTCTTCCAAAATTTCTCCAAAATAGAGAAATAAAAAGCATATTCTTTAAATTATTTTGCTTGAACTCTAACATTTTCCCCCTTTCTAAAATTTGGATAAACTTTTAGTTTTGGAGAATATTACGGATTTGGGGAATCCACCCATAATTTTTTTTACTGATTCCATATTTTGAAGAATGGGATGGAGAATCTGTTAAATAAAAAAAAGCATTTACGATTTAAAAAAAAAACTCAAAATCTTCATTTTAGAGAAATTGTTGGAGATGCCCGTTAGAGTTAGAGTTCACCTTACCTTGTGGTATTATTCATTGTCCAACAAAGATTTTTTAGAACCCTAGTGAGCTAATTTAGTCCATAAGAGTAGGCACAAGCATGATCAATTACTTGAGCAAATCATAAATTAGCTAATTTTCAAATTTTGAGGATGCATGCTATGTTCAATTTCTATTTCCCACTCTTGAATTGGAATATTATAACTTTGAAACTATTTTTTTCCCCACTCGTGAATGGACTGACTTATTCAATCTCATTCACTTCTTCTTACCTAACTTTGATATTTTTCTTTCTAATTTAATTTAAGAGGATTAAATAAACTCATCAATAGCCCTATTAACTGCACTAGTAATTAATCAATAATAATTTCACTAAAAATAACTTTTATCCTAGATTTTTAATTTCAAGTTGAGGAAATTTTATAAAATGAATAAGGTTTTATAGGTGGATTTGGTGGCAAATTGTTTTTCAATGTGGCATATATTGGTACGGGTTGTACGTAATGGGGGAAATGGAAATGGTGATAATTTGCCTTAATCATTTATTTAATTTCCTAATTCCAAACTTAATTAAGCTATAAGTGGATTTGATAGCATATTGATTTTGATCTAAAAGTCGCACAATTTGGACTTTAAAACGAACTGTCAAACCTTTTAAAATTATTTGTCTAATTTGGTCAAATCATCGTGCCACTTTGCATATTCAGAGGGTGTTAAATTGAATTTTGCCCGTTCAAACTCCCGCTTGAGTCCGTTGTTCAATTTCTTTACAATTTAATTTACTAAAAGTCATTAATTTGACCGAAATAATTTTAAAAAAAAATTAAAACCAATACGGAGTAGTACATATACTAAATTCTTTGATTATTTTAATTCGGCTTTGAAAACCTCTTTTACGTTTTAAATCTGTACCTCGGCAGGATTATGTTGAATTTTGATTGATTTTGTTATTTTAACTCTTGTTTGAATAAATTGAAGGATTTTCCATGACAATAATATTTTGGCCAACTAATAAATAAATAAGACAAAATGATTTAAAGTATTTTACTCCCTCCTATAAAAAAATGTTTGATTTTTTACTTTTTTCGCACATATTTAATGTATTAAAAAATTATATAAAAAATTATTTTTTTATAGTTTAATATTTATTAGTAAGAAGTATTAGATTGTAAAAAAAATTTATAAAAATTTAATATTTTATATAGTTTTTAGCTTATTGAAATACGTGTTAAAAAAGTAAAAAATCTTAGATCGGATGGAGTATTAGTCATGCAATATTGTTTTGTTCATACTAAAAAAACCAGTGGAGATCTTCTACTCCACCTCCTACACCTCTCCCTACGTCACAAAAATATTTTCACATTTTTTTCTATCTTAAAAAAATTAAAAAAATTATATTTATATTACTAACATATATTTTGATATATTTATAAAATTTTATTTTGAAAAAACATATTTTACCATTTTAAAAAATTAAAAAGGCAATATTTAAGAAAATACAATTATTAAAAAATTTAAAACGTGATTTTTTAAAATAAAATTTTATAAATATATTAAAATAGATGTTAGTAATATCAATATAATTTTTATAATTATTTTTAAGATAAAATAAATGTTAAAATATTTGTGTGGAGTAGGGAGGGGAGTATGTATGTGTTGTAGGAGATCTCAATGGTAAAAAAAACGGCCCAATGTCGGTAAAAAGTGGTACTGCAATTTGCAATTTGGTATGCTAAATTGCTATATATGTATGGCAATTGCTGATGCCTAGTTGCCAAGTGGTCAACTACTGAGGTACAAATAGCCCAATAGGTTCTACCAATAGGCCTATTGGGCCAGACCAAATGTTGTGGCCCACTATCCCATAAGCCCATTCCAAACAGTCCAACAAAGAAGCATGCTATGAGCCTATGACCATCTAAATTATTTAAAATTATTTTTAAGACAAATTTTTTCTATTTAAAAGATTTGGACAAGTATTTAATTTTGAAGAATAATGCAAATTTGCAGAAGACTCTTTATTTTTTTCTACTATGAAATAATTTTTGAAAATAGGAATCTATTGAATAAAAAAATAAAATTTTTCAAAAATCCCCAAAATGAGAAAGCGGTTAGAAATGCTTTAAAAAAACTAAGATCAAATAGGACACAAGATAGAGGGTAAGAATGTCATTGCTCCCGGATGCCATGAATGAAATGATCCTAGAACATATGTTAATAACTTATTATAGATTATTTTAAATTAACTAATTTAGTCATTTCAAAATAAATTTATTGAGCATATATATAGAATAGGCATTGTTTTTTTATGAAAACTGTTGCCAAATCGAAATTTTTTAATTATTTGTTTAGGACAGAAGTTAGAAAAACCTTATATACAGTTATCTTATTTTGTATTGTGTTGATCAAGCATAAGCAAATAGTTGGACGTCGGACGTAATCAATTGTAAAATTACTATAGTTCACATTTTAATTTTATCGTTAAAATTCGGTACTTGTAAAATTAGGTGTGCTACAACACTCTAAAAGTCATATGTAAACCTTAATACATATGTTAATTCCGAGTTTAATTTTATTTTAAATGTGTTACTGACCACCAGATTTGAATATAACAAAAACTTTGGTCAAAAACTTATTTTTTTTAGACTAAATTAAACATAACCACTCTTAAATTATGGTACTTTTTACATAACCGCCTATAAAAACTTAAATTACAGTAAACTACCCATAAATTTGACTTGTTTTCATAAGACCACCTACACATTAAACCTCTATTTATTTTGTTTAAAACGACTAAAATACCCCTAATTCAAACTTATTTGTTTGTATTTTGTAAAGGAAAGATGTTGCATGTATATAAGGGCCTGTTTGGATTCCCAAGTGATTATGCTTATAAGCATAATCACTTCAAAAGTGTTTGACTAAAAAAATTATAAGGTATTTAAAATAATAGAATTTTAAAATAAAATACCTTATAAATTGTGTCAATTAATTATATTAAGTTTATAAGGTAATTACAAACCTAACACAATATTTAGTATTTTATTTATACAATCTATGTAATATTTTATTTTAAAATTACGTTATTTTAAATATCTTATAATTTATTTTAACCAAACACTTTAAAAGTGATTATGCTTATAATTAGCATAAACCAACGGCTCACATAAACCGAGGTAAATAATTGAATTGTAATTAAAATGGAATGGAATTCAAACCCACCCTAAATACTCCAACCAATATATATCTAAATTGGATTTGCAATGTGTAGGGTCGATACTTGCAATAGCTCCTAACAGTCTCCCCTACTTCAAATGTTGAATAAGATAGGGATAAACTCTAAAATAAAACAAGATTATTGCTTAGAAGGGTAAATTAGCTCATATCATAAATTACAAACCATATCATTGAAAAAATAAGCTAAGCTTTTTTTTTTGGTAAACAAAAATAAGCTAAGCTTCTACATATCATTTGACAAATTAGCCGAACATGAATAATTTTATTATAATTTATCCTTTTTTAAAATAAAAGTAAAATCGGATTATTTAACAAATGGGAAGTCTTATAAAAATAAATCATTGCATTAAATACAAATAAGCTTGAATTAAGGGTATTTTAATCCTTTTAAAAAAAATCAAATAGAGGTTTAATGGATGGGTGGTCTTATGAGAAGATAACTAATTTATGGGTGGTTTATTGTAATTTAAGTTTTTATGGGTGGTTATGTGAAAAGTACTATAATTTACGGGTGGTTATGTGTAATTTACTCTTTTTTTTAATATTCACATACTCGATCTCTATTCGACAAAACGTGTGGTTTACTATTAATACACATTTATTTAGATTGATAAAAACTATACTCCGTATAAAATATTCATCCTTTTTTTACGAGTTTGTACTTATTAATAGTAATAAAATTTATAAAAAAAAACTAGATATTATATATAGTTTTTATCTCCTAAAAAATGCACGTGAATAGTAAAACGACATATTTTGCCAAAGAGAGTATAATTTTTCTTCAACGTATTTTCCTTTGGGAAAATTACACAAAACCACCCGTTAAATACCACACTTTTCACTTACCACCCGTTATAATTAAAATTACACAAAACCACCCTTTAAAAGGTCTATGTTAACATAAAATCACCCAAGCAAAGCTTCCTGTCAATTTTTTTGAATTGACTAGAATACCCTCGTCCAATAATCAAATTTGCACTTCATTACCATCAGTTAAACTATAAAGCGTAGATATGCAAATAAACATAAAATTCACAAGATATTCAAAAGTACAAATTCATCTAAACACAAAAAATAAATTTCAACATCTCAAACTACCCAAATCTCCAAAAAAAACCCTAAAAAAACAAATTTCACATAGTCACATATCACTTTTAATTATCCTGTTTAGTAGATTTATCCATCGGTCACCCTACTTAGTTTTAGGGTGCCGCTCACGCTTGATTTTCTCAAACTAAAAGGCAACCCCAATCTGCCATGGTCATATTCGTTGTATGACTCGAGGAAGAAGACTCCATGGCTGTCGATTTCTTGTTATTTAATGCTTTTATCTACTATACTTGGTTAGGGCAAAATGAAGTAGTGTCTGGAAGAGAACCTTGTAGACCCAGAGATTGGGCATTGAGAGTGATTGCCTTGTGTAATACTCGGATTTCATTAAGGTGCAAAGGCAAGTCGCCAAGTGAAATCAGGTGACTACATGGGTTAAATAGGAGAAAACCTTATGATTAAAGAGATCGAACATAGAGGTGTAGGGGATTAGGAGAGAACTGATGAGTTAGCTGGGATACTTTTGGAGGGTTGTGTTTACCATTTTATGACAAGTCCTCTTCTGGGCTGTCATTTTGTAACTACGTTACCCTTTCTATAGATTTACCACTTCATGAAAAACAGGGGCACTTTTGTCTTTTCAATAATTCTTAATGGAATACTCAAATAACATTCCAACTGTGTGGCATTTTGTAAACGAATACCCTTTTATGGGTGATTTTGTGTAAAATATATTATAGGTGAAAAAAGTGAGTTATTTCATGGGTGATTTTGTGTATTTTTCCCTTTTCTTTTTTACTAGTGTTTTTTTTTACCTTTTTAACGTTTTATTCATTTTAATACTCCGTAACGATTTATCCTTCATTAATCGTCCAACTTTTTAAACATGTCTGATACATTAATGTTTTTTTTTAAATGATAGCTTCTCCATGATATTTTCATATAAAATGAGGCTAATTAAAAATTAACTTCAACCTTAACATCGAACACTCACTCTAACCCAAGATTTCCACGGAATTCAATTTTCCCATTGCCATTGCCATATATTTTAATCTCCTTCATGTACTTAAACCCTTAATTTGAGAGAATAAAAATACATTAATCTAATTACTAGGGACAAATAGTTGGAACAAGACATGCAGCTAGGTGATAAAACAAAAATTAAAAAAAAAAGGAAAAAAAAAAAAGAAAAAGAGGTTGGGTCTAGCAAAGGCATGGAGTGAGAGTTGGGGGTAACGTGGATCGCTCCCCCACCTCTCTTTTGTCCTTTCTCGCCTAATTTGTTTTTTAGTTATACCTTATCGCCCATCTTTTTCTTTAGCTTTATTTGTTTTTGTTTTCTTGCTTTTTTTGGTTAACTAATTAATCAATTTATTTATTTATTTATTAATTAGTAGTGCAATTGGCAATCACCAACCAAAGTTAGATGTTTTTGTAACTCGTGATTTGTGGCATAAATCAAGTGGTGGTCTTTATAAGTAAATTAAGATAAGATATGATCGTGGTTGGCATTTGGCAACATATGTTGAGTGATGTTATTCACCTTTTAAAAGGTTCTCAAATAATGCATAACGTATGCTATTTTAATTTGCCTCTTTTGGTATCGAATAAGCGATAGAAGAATCCAACTTTTAAGTTATCGTGGGATTGGATTTGGTAAATATCATTTTCATTTTGGTTTATTAGGAGAGTACAATTTTACCCTTCAATTACTCGAATATTTTACTTTTTACTTACCACGTGTTTATAATCCATTTTTAAAAAAATATATTTGATCATAATTTAGGAGATATCAGGCTTTAGGAATGAATTCCAATAGAGTTTTAAAGAACTCCGACAAAGTTGATAATGAAAAGACTGAATTCTTCATTGACAACCCTCCACCCTAAACTCGAAATCGAACCACAACACTCCGCATAAGTGCATAGGTTAAAGTGCTACTATTTTCCATACGTTTATTTGAATTTAAATTTTTTCCACAAGTAAAGATGTGAATAAATGTTGGCATGCCCCAAAAGCCAAGTCAAAGGATGGTGAATATGGTTAGAAGAAGGATCAATAAATGAGGCTAAGTGAGTCGATATATCGACAAAATCATCAATTCACAAAATTAAATAAGTGCTCAGAAAAATTAAAATTAAATAAAAACAAAACACCAAAAAAAAAAAAGAAAAAAAAAGCGCATCAAAACCGGCATTAACTTCACGTTTGTCCTCTTCGAAACCGTCAATCCTCGCTGGACGTCCTATCCCCAACCTGCCCCCCTTTTTGCCCTAACCTCCCCATCTCCTCCTAACCAGAAATCACACATAAATTCCCCAATTTCCAGATCCGCTCCATCTCCTGTTAATCCATCTCCAGATCTCTTCCTGCACCGCCATGAAACGATCGCTTGATTCCGGTACCGCCACCACCTCCGGTGAGGAGGACCGGATCAAGAGGATCAAGCTTGATGTCTGCGAAGAAGGAGAAGAGGAGGAGAAATTGGCCGAGTTCCATGGCAGCGGATTCGCCGACCTGGATGACAACCTACTCTACGAGATCTTCAAGCACGCGGACGCCCGCTCGCTCGCCGTGGCCGCCTGCGTCAGCAAGATCTGGAGCCGTACGGCGCGCGATGAGCGCCTCTGGGAGCTGATCTGCACGCGCCACTGGCCTCAGGTCGGCTGCGGCAGTCGCCAGTTCAGATCCGTCGTCCTCACGCTCGGCGGCTTCCGCCGCCTCCACTCGCTCTATCTCTGGCCGCTCACCAAGCCTCCTCCGACGCCGACGCCGCCACCGCCTTCGTCGTCGCCGTCGCTTCCTCTGCCGCCGAGCCTGACGACGGCGTTAGCGATCAAGCCGGCGCCTCAGAAGAGCAGCGCGCGCTGGGGGAAGGACGAGGTTCATCTCTCGCTCTCCCTCCTCTCCATCCGCTACTTTGAGAAGATGAGTTACACGGCCGATGGCAAATGAGCGATGGATTGAAAACACGCTTACTGATAATACTTACTAATTGCTTTTGTTAAATTTTTCTTCCATTGATTAGCTTTTTTTCAGTTATTTTGAAGCGCGAGTGTTGATTTATGTAATTTTATGTGTGTTTGTTTGGATCGATTAATCAATGGGGGATGATAATACCCTAGCTTTTGGCTTTTAGAACTAATCCTCCATCTTAGGGGATCAAAATTCGCAGTAATCCTCCATCTGATTAGCTCTGGCTGTATCGGTTGTTTCTGATTTGAGGGATTTCAGGGCGATGGGAGCTCGAGGAGGAAGAAGAGGGGTACAATCGGAAAAAAAAAAAGCATTGAATTTTCGAGGGAATCAAAGGACAGGGTGTACCAGTGGCCGGCTGGTGGGTGGGGCCTACCTTTTCCTAGTGGAGACAAAAAAATATACAAAAGCTGGCAGATTGTCTGGGATGGGCCTGGGCCTGCCTAATGATCTGGGCCCATCGTTACCATTAAAAATATCTGGCCCAATCAGTTTCATGCTGATGTAGTAATTCGTCGGCCAAATTGCAAGAAACCACCTATAAATGTACCAATTTACCATAAATCACCCCTTACATATATATATTTTAGGAAATTATCATATAAATAACTTTCATCACTAATAAACCACCCCAAAATTATTCCGTCTAAATCTCGGTTAAACTTGTTAAATTACAATTTTACACCTCTTTTTAATTATACGCTAATGGAAATTTAATAATTAAAAAAAGATAAAGTAATTAAGTGTTTTGGGAGAAATCTGCACTTCGATCCTTCTTGGCATCGATCGATCTACCCTGCATAGAAGGAGAGGAAGAGGCGGGGCTCGCTCCCCCGGAGGAGCCTCCGACGCTCAAGTCAGAGTTTGTCGACTGTCAGAGAAGCCCCCCCAAACCCTAGCTAACCCTTTCTTATATATAGCGGGAATTAGGGTTTCAATAAATGTACCTGATAAAAGACGATTGTGCCCCCAAGTTTTTGACAGGCTTACTTTAGCTATATCAATTGCCCCTCGGGTTTCCTCTTCACGATCTACTGATGAGGGAAGACAAATAATTCGATGCTCTTCACTTGTTATGATCGAAGACCACCAGTAATGCTTGCCCCTTGTCTTCGTTGTATCCTGCAAGCTTTAGCACTCTCAACCGAATAATACAATATAATGTAAATGGTGCGTTATTATCCGATTAATCAAATGAAAGTTACTTAAAAGGATTAGATGAATTTTTGGTCATAAGTGAGAGATAGTATTTGTTGATGACATCCATGATAGCTTTTATTCATGAGTGACGATTCCGTTGGTTAAGTGCTGAACATTTCGTCTTAAACGACACTCTTACTTATATCGCATGATTTTGACCTTTGTTGGCCTTAAATGGGGTTATTATGGCTTAACATTGGCTTTAATTGGTCATAAGTGACGATTCTCTGGCCATAAGTGGCGATTTTTTGGCCTTAAGTGGCGTACTCGTGGCCTGAAATTGGCGTTCTTTTGGCCTTAAGTGGCGTACTCATGGCCTGAAATTGGCGTTCTTTTGGCCTTAAGTGGCGTACTCATGGCCTGAAATTAGCATTCTTTTGGTCTTAAGTGGCGTACTCATGACCTGAAATTGACATTCTTTTGGCCTCAAGTGGCGATTTATTGACCGTAAGTGGCGATTTATTATTTGTTTTCTTGGCTCATATGTTACGTGTGAGTCAACCGGTGGCGTCTCAATCATGTAGGATAACCTCAACTATTTCAGGTTTGTTGCGTCTGGTGTTGGTTCATATCGGATCCCTAGGTTATCCATGAAGATTGAATCGTATCCCAGTGTCGATCTATTGTTACCTATGCAAGAACCCAAAAAGAGCAACACACCGGACCAAAAGAGGATGGGACATGTCCCATTGTCCAAGCGATGAGAACAAGGAAAAAGTGACCATGATCTCTCAAGTATGCCCAAATTAATGAAACAAGTGCATGAATAAGCGCGATCAAAGTTCACCAATGCAGTATATAATCATATAGCACCAATATTTAAATAAAGAACGAAGGTTAACAAGGCATGTCCTAATTGTGAGCATTACTTCTATTGGTATAAATAGGCAAAATATAAAGCATGTAATCAAATCATGTAAGGTTAAAGAGACTACAAAGAAGTAGGAAGCCATCGCACAGCTCGTTCATTTGGACCCACTTGGTACTTGAACGAAGTATTTACTTGAATTGTCCATGTAGTGGGAACTCATTCATGCTTTGTAAGTAAAATCATAGAGGATCATATGGATACTAGAAAGTGAGAGCATGAAATCAATATAGAAGGATAAATCATATATATGTTGTACGCTTAGACTTGAGAAGCTTAGGTAATTAATTAAGGGTGGTGCAATGAAAATGGGTTACCTAGGACCACCGGAAACGATATGTTGAGTATCCAAGTAGTATCTTGCCTTTCGATCGAAAGTTGGGCCCTCTTCTTCAATGATCTTAAATATACAAACCAAGTTGCAATATTGTAGAACTCCGGGTTGCTTTCGTAATTAATCCAAATCTCCAAACTGGCGCATTTTCTTCGTAGGGTTTGCAGAATGCGTCGGCGGCGCAGGAATTCGAAGTGGCGTCCTCAGCCACTATCCCGCCTTTGACCTCGACCTCGACGGCAACGAAGGATCCTTTGGAGCGATGTTACCCATGAGCGGCGAATTCGGGTGAGCCCGACCTCTCCCATCATTGTCGGTGTGCTCTCGGGAGCGACCTGCCTTTCGAAGCCACCGGGGTCAATTTGCATTGGCAATGTGGCTGGGCTGGAGATGTAACACCGGCGAAAGCCGTCACCGCCCTGTCATCGACAAACGGACATGGTTGTCGATTTCATTGATTAGGGCTCTGATCATAGTGCTTTTGTTGATTACGAGTCCACGAGGAAGAGGGAGGACACAACCTTGGAAGGAGGCGCGGAGCTCTTGTCGGGGGACGGCTCCATCGCTCCATGGAGGTTCATTGGAGACTAGTAGGGGATGGGCGACGCCATCGATCCTCGGACCCAATCCGGTCGTCGATCCATTCTTCCTCCACCAAAATCCAGCCTCTCCGTTCAATCGGGCCCTCTAGCCCCATTTCACGTTGTTTGATTGATTGGGAATTTCAGCGATGGCGCTTTTCGATCGAATTCCCACAGACGGCGCCAAATGTTTTGGGAGAAATCTGCACTTCGATCCTTTTTGGCATCGATCGATCTACCCTGCATAGAAGGAGAGGAAGAGGCGGGGCTCGCTCCCCCGGAGGAACCTTCGACGCTCAAGTCAGAGTTTGTCGGCTGTCAGAGAAGCCCCCCCAAACCCTAGCTAACCCTTTCTTATATATAGCGGGAATTAGGGCGGGAATTAGGGTTTCAATAAATGTACCTGATAAAAGACGATTGTGCCCCCAAGTTCTTGACGGGCTTACTTTAGCTATATATATCATTAATTAAGAGTGAAATTGGGAAGATACAATTGACGTCGTTGTTTTTTTCCTCTCGAATTGAATATGTGTAGAAGCTAATGGAGAATTAGAAAGTGATTTGAAAGGGGAAAGCGAACGACTCGATTTGGAGGGAGAACAATTTTATAGAAGTCGACATCATTTTATTAGTTATTTAGAAAGAGAAAATGACGTCAATGATTTCTAACAATTTCATACTTACTTAGAAATATAATTTAAAAGGAGGGGTAAAATTGCAATTCATCAAATTCAAACTAAATTTGAATTGAGTAATTTTAGGGGTGGTTGATTGGTGAATGTTGATGAAAGTTATTTGAAGAGTGGTTTTCTAAAAATATCAATTTAAGGGGTTATTTAATGCAAATAGGTATATTTAAAGGGTGATTTTCTATCATTTCGCCAAATTTATCAACATGAAATTATTTTCACAAAAGGGGAAAGTTCTTTCCTTGTGTATTACTAAAAATAAACTATAATTTCAGGCAAAGTTGTAAAAACCTAGCATTAACTTATTTTTAATTAGGATGATTGTTCGAGTACAATGAGTGGAATATTAATTGCTCATGTTCAGATTGTTTAGAGACGAGTTGAGTTTAAAAGTTTTGAGTTTTAAAAAGTATAAACTCTCTTTTATTAATCTATTAATAATACTAATTCTGCTAGCATTTTACTGACGTGTCACATCCACAATTAAACTTGAATTTTTTATTCAAATGATATCTTCTTATTGGTCAAATAGTGTGTAATTTATATGTGTATTGAGTTTTAAATATAAATTTTCTTCACTGCAAAACCTTAAGTTAAGATATAAGCAACATCTTGTGTATTGTTCATTTTTCGTTAACAATCATAATAAATTTGTAATTTTTCTAATTTGGTAAGCGGAATAAAACGTACACTCTAAAAATAAACAATATACAAGATATAGATAATATGTGAAAGTAGCTGGTTAAAACATATACAATGTAATACAAAAAGACTATGTGATATGGACCGACTCCTCTTAAAATCTCGAGTTTTACATATAGATAAACTCTTAACAGAACTCGTTTTGAATGCTTAAAGAAACGTGTCAAATAGTAGTCTATTTTTTTTATCAGGTAATAATTTGAGTAAATAGTAGTCTATTTAATTATATATAGGAATAGGATACGTGATTTAAAATGTTAATTTGTTAGCCTCACATTTTATTTTATTTTGTTTTTGTCATATTTCTTGTATGTCAGTCAACGGATCGTCACTATTTACGTGGCAATATCCAACTTCATGGGGCGGAAATTAATGAAGCATAAAAGTCTTCAATTGACGGGATATTCATTAATACAGTAATATTTTTTAAAAAAATTTCAAGTTCATGAATAATATTTTACAAATTTTCCTCCTTATTTTTTCCTGTCATATATTTCCTAGCAATAGTAGAGGTGTATATATAAATAGGAGACTAATATATTCCTCTTCCCTCTAATCCCAAAAAAAAATGGAAAGAAAATGAGGATTTTGAGAGTGTTGTTCTTGGCTCTTCTCCTGGTCGTAGGGGCTAGGGTTTCAAGAGTCGAAAGTCGGTCCTTGAATTCGGCTACAAGGAAGGCGAGACGCATTGGGATTGACCGAACGATGCCTAGGTTATTCGTGAGAGTGTCGTCGATGAAGATGAGTGGGCCAAGCACCCGCGGAGCAGGCCATTCATTCGATCAAAGTGCTCCTTTGGTTGATCTTCCATAACTAAATTTGTTTCTTAGTTGATGAAAAGAGATTCGATGTATTATACATCGAGACATCGATGCAGTCGGTAACTGGATAATCCAAAATTCCAAAAAGGAAGTTGTTCGCTAGAAGGAAGTTGTTTTATGAAAAAAGATTCGATGTATTAGACATCGTTTTTTTTTTTATTAAAAAAAATTATTAGGCATAAGTTATCATTTTTTTTCTTGTCAATTTTCATCGGATGCAAACTATATATAGTCTCTTGTACAGAGAATGTCATTTTTTTTAATTAGAAAAGAATTTGAAATGTATCAGTCTCTGCAAGTCTTACGAAAGTAAAACATTCATGGTTACTTATCTATCATATATGTTACTACTTACTACCAAGCATAAGTTGAAAATAACTTCTTATTGTCTGCTATAAACATGTATGAGAAAGAGACGTGTAAATATCAAATCACACACAATAGGAATTACCCATCTTGCAGTTTTCCCTTTTAAACCACATTAGTCTACTCTCCATCCTCTCAATGTTGCATATGTAGTTCCCTTCCGGTGCAGGGTCCGCGATTTCTTTGATCCACGATTCAAGGGTTTCAGCCGCATCGTGACCAATGCTTGGTTCTCCATCTGATTCGGTCCGGGCCCTTAGCCGCAATAGTCTCAACTCTCAAGCATGACAACACCATATAACTATAGACATCCCCACCTTGGAAGTGACGGGGAACTAGATAACCATTCCGGAATGACTCAACCAGAAAGAAATTGTGGGTAGTATCATAGGTCCCCGGTTTGAATCCCGAATGACCGCTCTTTATTTATTAAATTCAAGATGGGGAGATGAATTGCTAACCCATTTCCTCTTATCCGTGAGAAGTTGGATTTGTAGAGTGGGCCTTAATGTAATTGGGCCGATTCAAATCATGGAGGCCCTTTTTTTAGGAAGACCCAGCCCAATTTCTTTCCAACCAAGCTACAACACTGTACAAGACTACAAGTCTCTCCCAATTAATTACGGGTGTGATTTTTACACCACAAAATTTTACTATATACACTACATATTCTATTTTTTTTAAATACACCCTGTCACTCTTGAGTCACAGACGTGTGACTCAAGAGGCGCATGGTATTTTACATAAAATACCCTGCGCCTCTTGAGTGTCAATAAATTTTATGAGTGCAAATATTATCACCAACACCATACTCGAGTGTTAATTTTTTTCGGTTGTTGTTAGATACCTGCAAATTCAAATCTTGCAAAGAAATGTTGAATTTTATGTGGGCAATATTCAATTAGATGTGAGGCGACATACTTCACATTAGTTATGCTTCTAATCGTTTCTGCGGATGGTTATAAGGTAATTGGGCCTCATTTAATGTGACGTTGTTAACATTCAATTAAACGTTGATCAATGTTGTTGTGATGTGAAGGTTGTTTGTCCCACATCAAAAAACATGAGAATCTAAACTTTGTATATAAGTCGATGAACTACTCATTCTATTGTCAATTGATTTTAAGATAAAATTCCATCGGACTTGTGTCCTCACCTTGATTTTTAACATGGTATCAAAGCTTAAATTCTTTATATTAACAATGTGGGGTGTTACTATATTATTTAGTTTTGCTAGGAAATCAGCTACTTGATCCCGCTTCCTGAAAGATGTGCCGGTTTGTAAATCCCTACACAGTTTCCTAGCTATAATTTTATGAAAATCCACACAATTCAACCATCTCTTTCCACTTGTTCAAACCGCACCCTTCATGCAAAACCACATTGTACACGTATATCTTCAATTTGTATTTAGTAACCTTACTTTGGTTGGTTCAAATACGACTCCATTCTAAAAATTCATATATCAACTAGCTCAAACACACTTCTTTGTTAACTTATACTCCGTATATTACTCCATCCGTTAATTAAAACTTAACGTTTTATTATTCATGCACGCTTTTTGAGGTGTTAAAAACTATATAAAATATTAACTTTTTTTAACATATTTTTTTAAATAATTTCATACTTGTTAGTTGTTACTATTAATTATGAATTTATAAAAACAAATTTAAAAAAATGTTAATATTTCATAAAGTTTTTATCATTCTAAAAAAGCGTGCATAAATAGTAAATGACAAGTTTTAATTAACAGAGGGAGTACATAATTACATTAGTTTAACGTCAAGTCTTTTAACTTACTAGTTGGGTTATGTGTGCTTCGCACACAGGTTAACTTTTGCTAGTATTTTAATACGGATTTTCTATATTGTCCCGGATAATAATTGGAAAATATTTTTCTTAAATATATATGGTTTAGGCATTTTTAAAAAAGGTTATGGGATTCACCCATTTAATATAAACGACGTGTATTAAAAGCAAGTGAGTAGGTAAAAATATAATATTTTATATTATTTAATATAGCAGTAAAATCTTATTTAATATAAAAGGCTTATATTTTTAATGATATTTAGTAGATATTTACTACCTGTGATCTATAGCTAGAAATTTATTGCCCAATAATTTTATAAATAATTAAGATGAGCAGTTTCCTAACTAATTTAGATAAAGCACTACTATATTTTGTACTTATTATAAAATTTATAATAAACGAAAAAAAGACTAATAATTAACAATAGTACCCAAAAAAAAGGAAAAATGAAATGATTTTAATAATGCATAATTGCATTTTTGTAATTACTTGAAAAATAATGGGCATTTTTTTACAATTTAGATAAAGCAGCATTAAATTATCTAATCTATCTATCTATATAAAAAGCATGAGTTGCCCAAATGAACAGTGAACAGACCACATTGCCCCTGGTTTAATACTCAAATTACCACAAACACTTAGGCCCTTAATGTTTCAGCACACACTCCTTTTAGGCCCAAATCATAATAAACATCAAACCAAAAAAAACAACAACACAAAAGCACGCAGCTAACGTACCCAATTACCCACGCTCTCTCAGTCTCTCTACTTCTTCTTCCCAGCGGCTTCCCTGCGGCAGACTTATCAGTCACCTAATACGACAATGAAGCTCTGATTGTTGCTGGGCTTGATGAAGATGGCGGTGCTGTAACTTCTACATCTACTTTGCTTCCACGCCACGTGTATGTGTTTTCACCTCTTCCCTCCACACGTGTACCCGCTTTGATTACGGTCGATTACTTTCATCTTCCCAGTTCAACATTAAAATTTACCCATACACCGCCATCACTTTCAGGCTACAGCATCGGCGTCTTCCGATTTCTACCTCCGACTGTTGGTAAGCTCCAACTATTCTTCCATATATTTTCGATTTGGGTTGTGGACATATTATGAAATTTAGCACTTCCAGTTTGAATTGGGTTTCTACATTCCTCTTTCACTTGCAATCTTGCATTCTTGCATAATTTATAATTTTCGTTGTTTCCATCCCACACAAGTCTGCATTTTCAATTTGAATTGAGCTGGTTATAGCTTTAAAATTCTTGCAATTTTAGGATATGTATGTTAATTTATCATGCACTCTAGGTGTTCGATGAAGAAATGCCACCCTTATTAAAAACCAGAAATATAGTTTGGCTTGATACAGGAATAAAGATTTGCCATTTTCTGTAAGGTTGTGTTGACCGGTCAGATGGTAGAACATGCATTCACCTACGAAATCATGTAGTCTCTTTGATTCTGTAACAAACATTCAACTTATGATTAAGCTTCTTTTGTGTGTATGTGAGAAAATCAGTCAATCAGATAACTGTTTTAAGATATGCAATCAGACTTAATGTGAAAGATACTAAGAGGGGTCCCTTGATTTGATAATGTGTGAGATATGTATGAAAAAGATGAGAGGATGAAGAGTTACTTACAAAATGGTTATTCTTGGATGGTGGATTGCCCAAATATGGAGAGCTACGTGCCTAATTAAATTAACAAAGTAAAATTAACTTTAAACATTTTTGAAATTTATTCTTATTCTAGAAATGGGGACAAAAGAGAACAAAAGGAAATTAATGCAGTATAGCAGTAATTTTGCTTTAACACATCTAAAAATTTATATTTACATTTTCTTTATGATCAAGTTGAAAATAAAAAAGAAGAAGAGATATTTATATATATTCTGCCCGATTATATGACCCTATGATCAGTACACATTTTACATAAGAAGTTACACCCCTCTAATGGATTCTAATTAGTCATCAAAATGTGCTGCCAAACTACTTTTTATACACAAAAAATTCAGGATATAAAATGATGAAATACAGAATATTGTAAAGTGAAGAAGAAGAAGATGACAAATACCTAAATATGTCGTTGACGGAATCTGATACACCCTATGGTTTCTAACAACAATGATGCTGTGTCAGTCACGTTCTTTTAGGATTGGGTTTGATGTAGTTCTTACGATATATAGCAACTAATGAAAATTTATGAAATTTCGATTTTTAGCTTGGATCGGAGTGGTGTTAGTTTGGTTGTCAATAATAGGGTGTTATTTATGCTTCTAGAAATAGTTATAAAAAGCTAAAGTTGTGATCAAGGTTTACTATACAAATAGGCCATAAAGTATTTTTTTCTCCTTCTTTGCATTGATTGTGTTCATTCTTTATCCTTTGATTTACAGTTTCTGTTCAAACCTGCGAGAAAAAAAACTTTATGTTTGAAACTTGAAATAAATGTGGCTTTTTTTAAACGGTATATGGTGAGAGAACGTATGTACAAGAAAATACTTTAAATTCCAATATATTTTAGGTATTTTGTAAAATATTTTTCCTAGGGTTAAACATTGAAATCTAAGAAATCTTTTCCATTTTTTTTAAACATGTCATAGGTTAAATTGCAGTTCTGTTTTATTGGGCCGTACATTAGATTGAAATTACCGCTCTATGCCAAAATCAACAAATCTTAAATACAACATTAACCTAGCATATTCCCCCGCAGTTGGGGTCTAGGGGTTCGAGAGGTATGCATACCCCGAATAAGCCGAGAGGATGCATGTACAATCATAGATAAACCTTCAAAAAATATAGAGGAAAATGGTAAACAGTAACATACACACAATTTTAGGCTTGTAATTTTAATCTTTGTATGTATGGGTGGTTTGTTGGGGAAAAAAAGGTAGGTAATCTACAACTTTATATTTTCTTTTTCTTTTAAACAATTTCTTATACATTGTCACTTTTAGTTTTTAGGTTTTATACTTGGAGGAAAAACCTAACATTCCCACAAAAGACTGAAAAGAGTGTAAGCCACAATATACTATGTTAAACATGCTTATTAATTTTAAGTAAAAACAAAAGGATAACAAGGAGCCCAACACCAAAAAAATGAGGACACCCTCACCCAAAACACACCAAATCTTTGTATGTGTGTGTTGTTACGTGGATTCTCTTAGATTTTAGGATGAAGATAAAGAGAGTGTACCTTGATAGATTCTCTCTTAAGTCTTAAAACAATGTGAGATATATAGATGATTGCGGAAGGTATGTCGGAGGAAGAAATTAAAGGTCTTGAAGCAATATATGCTAACATGGATATGGACAAGAGTGGCAATATCACATATGAAGAGCTTAAGGCGGGATTGGCTCGACTAGGGTCAAAATTATCAGAAGTTGAAGTGAAAGAACTAATGGAAGCAGTAAGGTGAAACGGTAAGATTCAAACTCACTTACAAAATGTTCCTTTAAATACTCAACTTTCATATATGTCCTCTTTGTGTGTGTTGGATGTTGTGCTTTGCAGGCGGATTTAGAGGGGAATGGGACAATAGATTACGTTGAGTTCGTCACCGTGATGATGAGAAGGCATAGAATAGGCAGCTTCATAATGATAGATGAACTTGAATCGGCCATGAAGGAGTATGGAATTGGTAATTAAGCTAACATCAAGGAGATCTTATTAGAGATTGATACAGATAATGTAAGTTAGAACCTAACTCTTAGAAACGAGTATGTTTTTGGTGCAGAAGTCATACTAAGATTCATCTTACTAAAAAATACAGGATGGAAAAATCAACTACGAGGAGTTCTCAAGCATGATGAGAAGTGCATGATGAGAAGTAGTGCAAAGCATCAAGTGAAGTCGTTTCACGTTGCGAAAACACAAATTTAGAAATATTCATTTTTCAAGAGTTTGTTTATGCATTTGATTGAGAAGCTAAGAATATCTGAAATTTTGTTCTCATGAGAGTAATTACCTTACAATTGATCTCCTAAGATTATTTGAAATTGAAAGTCAGATCCCACACAATTGAATATGTTATCTAGCCTTGCGCATATCGATCGAGCTAGACTATATCATCATTAACTCGATGATTTGAGGTACGATTGGGTTTGTAGTATCTTTTGGAGATTTTAAATACATGGGTGTAAAACTAAAATTAGAATTCAATCTGAATAAGGTACTGTTGGGTCTGTAGTAACCGTCTCATCGCCTACCATCGATCTATACTAATGTTCTATACCGTAATTTTAAGCATGTTTACTACCAAAATATTTACTGAATTCTTACCTTCCTATAAATTCCATGTTTATCAATATTGTAAAACCAGCCTATCCACATTTACTACAAAAATAAACAAATACTATATTCTAAAAAAATTAATAGAACCCGCGTGCGGAGCACGCGGGATCACACCTAGTTATTATAAAATTTGGGGATATAAACAAACAGGAACAAGCGGAAGTGGCCTGCTTAAAACACCAAAAAAAAATTAATAAGGAATAATGGCATTTTTGTAATTAAGTGTAAAATCATGAGCTATCAAGTTACTATTCATCAGCAAACGAATTTTTTTTCAAAATATTCAATCAAAAATAATTATTTACCATAATATTCACACATTTTAAATATTTACAGAAATATTCATTTTTTGCAGGTTTGTCAGAAAAACGCGGGTTCAAACCGCGTTTCATTAGTAAGTTTTAAAATTTAAAACAGAAAAAAGTATATAAAAAATAAAACAAATAAAACTCGGGTCCAACCCGCGTTTTATTTTTTTATTTTTTAAATAAGAAAAAAAAACAAAAAAAAAGGTAAAGCGCGGGTTTAACCCGCGCTTTACTGTTCATCGTCTTTCTTTTTGTGCAGGCCTGCCGGGCGCCAGATCGGAGGGTGGGCGGGGAGGAAAGTGAGGTCGAGCGCCAGATCGGAGGGTGGGCGGGGAGGAAGGTGAGGTCGGGCGCCAGATCGGAGGGTGGGCGGGGAGGAAGGTGAGGGAGATCGGAGGGTGGGATGGGAGGGTGGGATATGGGAGGGTGGGCGGAGATCCGAGGCCGATGTGGAAGAACGATTGCACTGGAATTGCACTGGAGGGCGGTGGAGGCCGGGGAATTGCACTGGAGGCCGGCGCCGGTGGCAGTGGAGGTCGGACAGAGGGAGGGAGGTCGGGCAGAGCGAGGGTGAGCGGAGAGGGAGGGCGGTGGAGGTTACGGTGGCAGACGAAGCAATGGACTACGGTGGCGGACGCCGGAGGCGGGCAAGGGGCTCCACTATCGATCGAGAGCTCCGGCGAGATCACCCCCCTCCGCCTACCTCCGATTCGGCAAAGAAGCTCTGATTTGGCAAAGAAGATGGAATGCTGACCTGGAACTTGGAACAAGGTAAAACGCGGGTTGATGGCACGTTTTACCCTTTTTATTTTATTTTTTATGTTTTTTTGTAATTTAAAAATAAATATAAGCATAAAACGCGGGTTGAACCCGCATTTTATTCGTTTATTTGTTTTCCAAATTTTCTCCCATTTTAAAATTTACAACTTGTGAATAACACGCGTTATGAAACCGCGTTTTTCTGATCTCCCTGCAAAAAATGAATATTTTTGTAAATTGTTTCAAGTAGTGAATAAATGTGTAATTATTTATTTTTCAATGAATATTTTGAAAAAAAATTCTCACCAAACTCTCTCTTTTATATAGTTATAGTTAAAGAATTGATAAAAATAAAATATACTCCATTCGTTCTAAAATATAAGTCGTTTAACTTTGTGACACATTTTTTTAGAAGCTAAATACTATATAAAATATTTTTTATAATTTATTTTAAATATTATTATACTTAGTATTAATACGTTTTAATATTATTTTAAAAAAATTAATATTTTATATAAATTTTTAACTCCTTAAAAAACATGTCATAAAGTCAAACGACTTATATTTTTTAGAACGGAGGGAGTAATAACTAATATGTCACGAGTTTAATCCGATCTTTTTCTTTAATTATAATGAGTCTAAGCCTTTTTCTTTAGAGAAAAAATGATTAATATTATAGCACCTAAAAAAAAGATTCTAAAAAAAAGGGTCAAATAATGGTTAATTCTATGTACTCTTTTTATTATTACCGAATATATATATAAAAAATTATTATGTAGAGGTCTCAAAGGAAACGTACACGAACTAGTGATGCTTGTATTTCCATCTTTCCATTTTCCACCGTTTGAAGACACATTTCCGCCATTTAGTCTCAACTTTTCAACAACCTTTTCCTCATGACTATCTTCAACAATCCTTTAATATTCTTTAAAATCTACATTCTTCAATAATAAATAATTTCTTATATATACTAATATGAAAAAATAACTACCATATACGCAATTTATGAACTAGCAAAAAAGAAATTGTAATGACCATAAGTATTGGGTGATACAATCTTTTCTAAACACATAAAGAGTTAATTTCATGAATTTTCATTTCAATAAACCTACTCAAAAGTCCATAATTACACACTAGGAAAATATATCCTTCCTTTGTAGGAAGATTAGAAAAATTGAAACCAAAAACAACATACAACTTTACCATTAACAACTACACTCCCAACCCTCAGTCTTTATTTTGGTCATACAACATATGGATCTTCTTCTTCTAGTACTCCACCCCACTCATTCCCCATCGATGATGCATCATGGTGTTGGCCATGGCGGCTTCACTGGACGCACTGCAACACATCATCCTATCTCCATTGCCGGATTGAGTTGTGTGCTCCTCCATGTATTCCTTCACCTCTTTCCTCACCATCTCTTGCATCTGCTCCACAATCTCCCTATCAAACAGTCCTATCCTGTTAGCCACCGGAGGATGCTTATCATCCTCCTGTGGCAGAGGAGGAGGTGACAATCGCGGTGGAGAGGGGACTCCCGGCGGTGATAGGGAAAGATTGGTATCGGGTTCATTTAGTAATGAACTCGAATGTAGAACCATTGACTTATGCCTGTAAGAACCAGACAAGGTTATGGTTGACCTTGTCTGGTTCTGCAGAGTTGGGTTATATCGGGTTGAGTCATTTTGCACCTTGCCAGCTGCTCGGCTTAGGGCGGCAAAGCGACGCCGGATGGTGGAGTTCCAATGGTTCTTAATGGCGTTGTCAGTCCGCCCTACGAGCAGCTTGGCAATGGCAGCCCACTTGTTGCCGACCCCATTGTGGGCCCGGATGATGATAGCATCCTCCTCTGGGGTGAAGGGCCTTCGCTCCACTTCCGGCGACAGCTGGTTGAACCACCGGAGCCGGCAAGACTTTCCAGTGCGGCCAGGGATCGAGTTGCTGATCTCCGACCAGTTCCTAGGGCCGTTCTCCGCCACCAGCATTTTCAACACCTCGTCCTCCTGGTGGCTCCATGGGCCTTTGACCCGATCCACGCCATTATTGGAGGAAGGAGGAGCCATAGATTGGTTTCTTGAAGGATGAAATGAGAGGGGGGGTATTTATAGGGTTTCGGAGGAGTGGTGACCGGCTAAACTGGTAAGAGTGACCGGGCGGCGGTTTAGAGGTAGTGAGAGAAGGGGAAAGAAAGCGAGGTGGAGGCAGTTACGCATGTCAGCAATTGACTGACACGTGGCGTTGGTGGTTAAACTTTGCCCACTGTATTTTAAATGGATTTGTCATTTGTGTGTACGTGATACATGAGCGTGCATCCATACACAAAAATAAATAGTAACGTTTGCTGGAAACTTTAAATATAATATATAATTCAAATTTGGAATTTGTTGGCTGTTTCATCCTGATGTGTATGCAACCGTTTTTGGAAGTTAAAAATGATTATTGAATAATTAATGATGTTTTTTCAACATCATGAAGGAGTTAGAATTGAAGCTAGAGAAGGTGAATGTATTTTTTTTCAACCAAAAAAAAGAGAAGGTGAATGGTGAATGTATATTTTAAGGTGCGAATCTCTTATTTTTTTTGAGTTTGTCCATTTTTACTGTTCCTTCTCATAAAATTTTTTTATTTTTTATTTTATTGTTTTAATTTTTTTTTTCTTTTGAGTTAATGATTTTGAGGGGGAGAGAGTTGGGGACAAGATTATGAACATGTGATTTGGAGCCATATATTAGATATTTTTTAAATAATTTTAAATGTTTTTTAATAGATTTTTTTATTTAATTATCTAAAATAGGGAAGTAAAAGAAAAAAAATAGGGATGCTTTATTCCTTTATTAAAAAAGATATAGGTGGTTTTCAAATATTATTTTTCTAATATTGAATGAGTTGAATATGAATACATTACTCGTCCTATAATTTTTTTACTGTATGGTAATCTTTGTATAATCATCAATATATTGCATACTTTTACCATGAAAATTCTTAGTTTAGAAAAAAATAATTTTTTTTTTATATATAAGTGTGCATTTTGTTAGACATGAATCACTTGGATCATTATTGCATATGCATGCATAATTAGACCTGTCAAACGGGTCATTTGGGTCGGGTTCGGGTCGGGTCACTTCGGGTTCCGGGTAATACGGGTTTCGGGTATTTCCGGGTTGAATCGAACCCGGGTTTGATCGGGTTTCGGGTCATTTCGGATCGATTTCGGGTTGGTCAATTTTTTCTTTTTTAAATTAAAAAAATCATAATTTGATAATTTTGCGATAAACTTTAAAATCTAAAATTAAAGACATTGTTCATAAGTTCTAGTGCTTGTAATTATATACTATATCTGATCTAAAATATTTGATTTTTATTATTTCTCGTAATTTTTAATAAAATGTAATAATATATAAATATCAAAATTTAAATAATTTTTTAAAAATAATTGTATTAAAATTTGATATCTTGATTAAAAAACATTTGATTTTTTTTATTATTTCTCATAATTTTTAATAAAATGTAATAATATATAAAATATCAAATTTTCAAATAATTTTTTAAAAATAATTTCATGCAATTAGTAATAAGCATAGAATTTTTTTAATATTTTAATATATTTATAATTTTTATCTTCTTAAAAAAGTCTGTTGAAAAAAAAATCAAATACTATCGATCGGACGGAACACAATACAAATAAATATAAAAGTTGATTTGAAAATGAAAGATCAAGTGATTGTAATTATAAAATCTAATAAATTGGAATCTTCATAAAAAAATTTAATCATATATAATTATAAATCAACCGGGTCAATCGGGTCACCGGGTTAATTGGGTAAATCGGGTCAAAATTACCGGGTCAATCAGGTCACCGGGTCGAAACCCAGATTACCCAGAAAATTTTCGGGTTTTCGGGTTCGGGTCGGAAATTTTTCGGGCGTTCGGGTCGGGTCGACCGGATCGGATTGTGTTTTGACAGGTGTATGCATAATGCATTCTCTCGCACTCAAGAAATGACTTTTACTTATTTTTTCACTCTCTAATTATTTTTGGACGCGAAAAATATACTTCTGTTTTTCCAGTCTATAATTATAATCAGCATTTAAACTGGAATGCTGGTTGTAATTTATTTCTTTATTTTTTTTTTTGGTAACTTCACTTTTTCACCGATTGAAGACATCTTTGCCTCTGGTATTCAAAACTTTTCAACAACCACTTTTTTTTTTTTTTAAGTTGGAAAAATAATTAGACTTCATCCTAATGTATTCTTACATATGACAATTTTAATTTTTGCGTCTTCCTCAACATATCCAGCAGAGAATGTAGACAATATAGACATTCCAATGCATATCTCCTACGGTGCACTATTCGATACACTAAAAAAATTTATTTAGGGTATAATTTTATGTACAAAAATCAAAATATATTTGTATTTCATACACTTATATTTTTATAAATATTTATCATGAGAAATTATGTTTTAGAAAAATATAAAATTATAAACTAATATAATTGATCTTTTAATTATATATATTTTTAAAAGCATATTTTTTATAATAAAATATGTAAATATAAGTGTATGAAACACAAATATAATTTTAATTTTTTAAAAAAATAAAATTATACCTCAGATAATTTCATGATGCATCGAGTGGTGCACCGTGCCACCGTGTGTTGTAGGTGATCTGCATTGTAGACAATCCTATTCAGTGCTTGTTTGGATGAACGCGGGAAGTACACTTCCTAAAAACTTAATTAATGGAAATATTGCGTTTTGTTTGGTTGAATAAGAACTTTCATAGGAATTTGTGTAAAATTACTTTTGTAACCCTTAATAATAATAATTATTTATTTAAATTATGGACAGATAAGTAGTTTATTATTTACAAAAAATATGTTTTAAATAAATAAAAAGGTGGAATTCAACTTAAGCACTCCCCGCATGATAATTTCATTTCATCCATTTCAAAGGAATTGAAGTTTACAAGAATTCTACTTTTTGGGATTTTTAAAAATAAAATTCTAATCCAAGAAATCTATTTCTTGGATTATTTCAATTCTTGAGGTTTTTAATAAAATCGAAACAAGCACTTAGATGCATACCTTAAATTACTTTTCTTTATTTTAAATGAAAATTTACAGAAAACAACCGGTTAAATATAGGCTTTTAAACTTAACTACTCGCTAAATATGAAATTACATAAAACCACCCAGTAAACGGGTTCCATTAACAAAGCACCACCCACCACATATTTTCATTATAATTTTATTAAATATATTATATTTTAATATTTTATACTTAAAATTTAAGTTTAAACTTGAGTATATTTAAATTATATTTATGGCAGGATAAAAAAATTCAATAATATATTAGGGGAATGTGTAAAAAAAAATTATATGTTTATTTGGATGGTGGGAGTTCTAAATGTTGAAGATATTATTGAATTTCTTGAAAATTTAAGCAAACTTTAAATTAAGATACTTTTTAAAAAATAATTTTTAGCCTGGAAAATATTTACAAAAATATCTAGAAAAATTTTCCTATTAGTATATGGTGTAGGTGTAGGTGTTTAAGAATAAAAGAAAATGATACATTAATTATCAGTATAAAATATTATTAAATTTAACAGTGCTAATGATTTATAAAATTATTTTAATTTTGATTAAAAAGTAGTTTATAAAATATTTTAAAATTTTATAATCCTTTTTAGGAATAAAATAGGAGAATTTGTTCATATATACATCAAGGTTTACAAAATTTATTTTACAAAAATTAGTAAAGTATATTTTTTTTAAATCTATTTGAAATTCTTATTTAAATATAAATTTTAAAATATTAAAAAAATTGTACATATATTTGATAAAACTCTAATGAAAATAGGTATCGGGTGGTGATTTGTTAATAAAAAATCATTTAATAGCTGATTTTATGTAATTTTATATCTAATTAGTGGTTAAATGTAAAAATACATATCGTTTTCTATAATCCTCCCCACCGGAAGGAAGCCTATCTAATTTTATAGGGCAGCCCACCTATCATTTGATTAAAGCTTGGGCCGTTAAAATAAAGTTGGGCCTACCATGGGCCTACTATGGGCCTAGTCTCTTTGAAGTCCAAGAGAGATGTATATATATTATATATATAGGGTATGACTGTATGAGATAGGAGAAGATATAAATTTTTCTTTTTTTTGGTTAAAGAAGATATAAATTTTTAAAATGAAAAGGTCTCAGCATCTTCTTCCCATCTTCCGTACTCCATAGGCTTGAAAAAGTTCCTATATGGCTCTAACTCCTTCAAAAGGTACTATTTACCAAACCACATTGGCAGATCTGTGTAGCTTGAGATGGCAGAAGACCCCTACCCCGAAAGAAAAACGTATAATTTTTTATTTGGATTTTTTTTTGTAATTTTTACTAATTTTAGGGATGTAAAAGAAGTAAAGAATCACAAAAACAGTTTAGCTTAGTTAGTAAGGAGATGTATTTATTACCTTGAGGTTATAAGTTCAAACCCCTTTTCTATATATAAATATAAAAAAATCTCATTTTAAAATAATTTTTATTTTTCTGCTAAAAATGACTATTTAAATCACAAATTTAAGATTTTTTTCTAATATATTTATATAAAAATATATATTTTTCATATACATGTACCAAAAAAAATCTCGAAAATTTATGGATCCACCACCGTCAATCACTCAAGCCATACTTTATTTATTTTCACAATTCCTTCTATTCTAAAAGTTTTTATATGATCTTACCAAACCCAACATAAATGCTCTAAGAGTCGCTTTTACTTCTTTTGATTCTTGGAACTCATTTGTTTGTTATTCTTTACTTGTATATATATGACATCAATGGGCAACTTCAAGGCCAGCAGCTCCAATTAGCAAATCAGTTTTATTTTAATAATTACTGTATTTTTTTTAACCAACACTAGATTGATTTTTAATAAAGTAACCACTTAGAAAATGGCTCCACCGGCTTAAATTCCCAACTAATCCGCATTCACAATTTTAAAGATTTATCACACACATTACTTATCTTGTAGTACTAGCTAATAACTAGCTACCAGTTGCCATTTCTCTACCAATTTGATTATGATAATTAATGGGGGAGCAAAGGATCCATATATATGCACACTCAATTGATCCATGTGCATCCTTTGTCGCAAAATAGTTATAATATATGGAGTGAATAATTAATAAAATAGTTAAGCAAACTTATATAATGTGGTCATTTAACTTTATTTTAGTAGAGTCGAAACAGAGAATTGAAAAGGATGGTTTGAAAATAATTTTAACATTTTATAAACAGTTTGATAAATATTTTTAAAAAATGAAATTGATTCGAGATATCAATAAATCCGATTACTTGATAGACTGAAAAAATTGGTAATCGGAATCTCCGGAAAGCACAAATCATAAAACAACAAGAAACCCAAGCGAAGAAAAAACTATCAAAATGGCATGCCAACTTAATTTGAGATCAGTCACATTTTTTTTATAACGAAGAAGTGATCTGGGAAGATTATACATGCGTCATGGTTCATTCTCGAGTATTTTTACGGATGATAATTTGCAATTTATGGTCAAAGGAAATTTGAGTAGTAGAAAAGGAGTAACCTAGCTAGAAGAGTTAACCAGTCAGCTACACACCTACACATTTGATTTCCCTATAGACAAGCTAAATTTGGGCATTACTAAATTCATGGAAATTTACAATCTCCACCGCGTAATAGTGCACCCACACGTCTAATTTGATTTTGTTATGTTGAATGTTAAGACAAGTCACAATTTGATAAATAAAAGGTATCTATGTACCATTTCGAAATGAAAAATGATTTTGTATTTTCAACAATTACTCCGTAGTAATAATTAATTTTGTATTTTTTTTGTAAGGAAATGATTTGAAACGATCGTTAGAATGAATAATATGTAAGACCTAAGTGGCTTTGAATGATAGAGTCATCGACGATTAAGGTGTGTAGCCTTATCCATTACTGAATTTTCGTTCCGTGTTATGTAAAACAAAGAGAAGGATTGGAGTGTGTAGGCGAAGCAATGCATCCGATATTACCATTTCAATTTTTCAATGACAAATCCATCTTCCTTCAAATGAGTTTTTTTTTAATTAGGTAAAAATTCGGGTGGAGCACCTACCCGAGAGCATTTTTACGGATGAGGTCCTGAAGACCTATGTCGTTATAAATGTCAAGACCCTTGGTGAAGTGGCAAATGTGTGCAACCTTATCAGCCATTTTGTTGTCATCACAGGGTATGTGAGAGAAAGACACATCTCTCACTCTCAACAGAAGAGTTTTAATGTCTGACATAATCATTTTAATTTTCCAAGGGTACGTGGTTTGCTTTTTAATGTGATTTATGATTATTAAAGAATTTCCTTCAATATGTAATTTATTTACGGATTTGTTATTTACACCCGAAAATTTTACTATTTACACCCAAAATTCAAGTTTTTGTTTTTTTTTTTAAAATAAACTCTACGTCTCTTGAGTCATAGGTGTGTGACTCAAGAGGCGTAGCTATTTTTTCTGTATACATACACTGCCCCTCTTGAGTCACACGTCTATAACTCAGGAGGCGTAGGGTTTATTTAAAAAATAAATAAAAACTTGAATTTTGGGTGTAAATAGTAAAATTTTAGGGTGTAAAAAACAACACCCTTTATTTATACCAAGCTCCACAGATTGGGTAACTCCTTGTCTCAGAGAAGTGGCTTCCTTCAAATGATTTTTTTTGTTGGTACGTATAATTAGTCAGTTTTTTTATTTTATAATCCAAGGGTATATGATAAGATCTTCGTTTTAGAAAAAATATATCCTTAATTAAAATATATTAGTTAAATTTTAAATTAAAATTTTAAAATTACTTATTTTTAATAGGGTATCTTTTTCAATTAGGATTTTATACATTGACATTAGAGAATGATATAGAAATACCGATCATTAATCTTGTATAATTTCAAAGTAAGACAATAATATCCTATATTTCTATAATTATTTTCCACATACAAGGGATAGTTTGTAAAGTTTCCAAAAAAAAATCCAATCAAGTCGGGCATAAGTAGGTCCCACCACCCAGGGATTGGTAGATCCGAGCTCTCGACACGAGTCAAACTTGAACATCACCACCGGTCAAATCCCCACACTACAAATCTCGCCCAATTCCTTGATTTCCTCTCCACCTAAAAACCATGGCGTCGATGCTTTTGCTTTACTCCACCTTCCTCCTGTTCGCAGGCCCCTCCTCCTCCGCCTCCACCGCCGTCTTCCTCCTCGCCGGCCAGAGCAACATGTCGGGCCGCGGCGGCGTCCTCAACGACACCTGGGACGCCGCCGTGCCCCCACAGTGCCGCCCCTCCCCCTCCATCCTCCGCCTCGACTCCGGCCTCCGTTGGGTCGAGGCCCGCGAGCCCCTCAGCCAAGACATCGACTCCAACAAGACCTGCGGCGTCGGGCCCGGCATGCCCTTCGCACACACGGTGCTGGCCCACGGGCCGGGATCGGGCCCGGTGGGCCTGGTCCCCTGCGCGATCGGCGGGACCTCGATTAACCAGTGGGCCCGCGGGACGCCGCTGTACCGGCAGTTGATCAGGCGGGCCCGGGCCTCGGCCCGCGACGGCGGGTCTATCGACGCCGTGATTTGGTACCAAGGGGAGAGTGATACTGTCCACGAGGCCGATGCGACGTCGTATGGGCACAAATTGGAGCGGCTTCTTTCGAACTTGCGTGATGATCTGCAGGATCCCATGCTTCCTATTATCCTGGTACTCTAAACTCTTTTAAATTTTTGAATTTCACTTTATAATTATATATATATATTGTATATACATTATTGTTTTTTCGGGAATAAATTATACATTTATTTTAGCAACTATTTATGAATTCAAAATTGATTTTATTTAGTGAGAATAGGCAAATCATGTCAAAATAATATCTTAAAGAATTTTAATTTATTATTAAAAATGAATGTTTAAGAGTATAGTTTAGAAAATGAATATATACGTATTTTTTTTATGTGAAATTTTTAAATGGACAATGTGCAGTGTATATATAAAATGATGAATATGAATGTGGTACTAATTCATGAACATGAGTTATGATGGTTAAGGTTGGGGATTTGGAATTTGAACCTGCCCCATTTTGAATTATAATTTTGGATAGATAAAGGTAATAATTGATTGGATATTCTATGCTTATAGCGTGGGGCAATCATCCCTTTATTCTCTGCCTTTATGGGTACATGGTAATTTCTTAAGACCCAACATGTACCCTACGCCTTCATTATGAACCATGTGCCTATATATTATTTAATGTTTTATGAATTATTCAGTTTTATACTTTATAAAGTAATTTAATAATAATCATATTTGTTTTTTTTGTTAGGGGAGGTTATACGAGGCGAGTAGTTCGGATTTTACTTGAAAAAAAAAACCTGGGTTGACTCATTTATTTAGTAAACGAGTTTAGTATAAGTACCTGTAGCTTGATTTAAATTGAGGCTCGACTCAAGTTCGAATAACTTGAATTTTATAAATTTTATAAAAAAAATTGTAGGTTAATATGTTATGGACAAGTCGAACCACTTTAGGGCTCGTTTGGTTGAATGCGGGAAGTACAATTTCCGGGAACTTACTTCCCATGAATTGAATTCCCGTGAAATGTACTTCCCGTGAATTGAAAAAAGTCGTTTGGTTGAATTATGTTTTTTTTACAAATATAAATAGGAAAATAAAGAAAATTACATTAAAAAGGGTGGAAGTTGAACTTACTTAGTCCCCCTAGGTAAGTGAACTTTCTACGATTTGGAGGAATTGAAATTCATGGGAAGTTGAATTCCTGTGTCTTTATGTCAACCAAACACAGGAATATATTCTACTTCCTGGATTTTTAAACTTGCTGGATTTTTAACTGAGTAAACAAACAAGGCCTTACTCTGACTCTGTCGAAAAAAGAAAGTTTTGAACTTATTTATTTACAAGACACGACTAATGCTCGACTCATTTAGATCATATAACAACCCTAGTCAAGTTAACGTAATTGATGCGCCTCTTATGGCGTAGCTATGCGATTCCAATGGCGCAGGGTATTTTTATTTTTTGATACCCTGCCCCTCTTGAGTCACAGCCCTATGGATCAAGAGGCGCAGGGTTTTTTTTTTTAAGATAAAACTACCCTGCTCCTCTTGAGTCACAGGGCTGTGAATCAAGAGGCGCAGCATAGAGCGGCAGAGAAGAAGGCCAAGGTAGCAGATGAACGGGAAAACCACCGGGTTGTGCACTCCCTTCACTTGTGTACGCCTTTGGAGGCGCAGAGACTATTTAAAAAAAAACCTACGCCTTTAGAGGCGCACAAATTTACAAATAAAAGGCCAAATTTATTTTTGTGGTGCACATAGTAAAATTATGCGGTGTAAACATCATCACTGTATTTTCTCCTTGGTTTTCAAAAGAAATGTTGATTTTTAGCTTTAATTTGAAAATGTGAAATTGACAGGTGGCCATAGCATCAGGGGAGGGGCCCTACATAGAGAAAGTGAGGGAGGCTCAGCTAGGGATTGACCTTCTGAACGTGAGAGTGGTGGATGCAATGGGCCTTCAACTTGGGCCGGACCACTTGCATCTGACAACAGCGGCCCAAGTCCATCTCGGTGAGAAATTGGGCCGGGCCTACCTCGAATTTCTCCCCAGAGCAATCCAGAGAAATGTGGCCCACAATGCCTCCCCTTCCACACTCCACCTCAACACCTCTTATCATACATTTTGGACTTTTATTCTTGGTGTCACATTGACCACATTTTTTAATTTTCATCTCTCTTTCTTTCTTTAACTCTATTTATTTAATTTAGACATCCGCCAACCAAGGCTAATCTTGAAGTGCATCATATTAAAATTTAAAGGGTTTGTATACTCTGGTGCACTGGCAATTTATGTAAAGAAAATATATATAAATATAATTTAAGTGTTATGAGAGGATTTTTTATTTATTTATTTTGTTGGAATTCTTTTTTATCTTTACATTTTTTTGACAAGGAAATGATCTTAAAGAGCATTCTATATGAGAATCAATTGGAATCAAATCAAGAGTTTTAAGACCATCTCTATCAATTTCTTTAAAATGTTAAAACAAAGATTATATTTTTTAAATTATTTTTGCTCCAACACTAATAATTTTTCTATTTTTCAAAGTATTCTCCACAAATTTAGAGAATACTGTAAATATACTGAGTGGTTTTTTTTCATCTTTTTTTTGAATTAAAGAAAGTAATTCGATTTTGTAGACATGTCTAAAAGAACAGAGAGACCGGACAACCCAGTAGATAGACTAATCATTATGTACAATCAGAAGCAAATGACTGAACCAAATGACTGAAAGGAAAATACAACAAGTAAATGAGCGAAAAGAAAATGCAAAAGGAAAGACACATGACATCTTACACTAAAAATCACAAGTTAACAGAATAAATAAATCGATCAACTAAAAGAAAACGCACACAGAGAAATCTGGTTCATCTGTACTTTTTTCTTTGAAAAATTTCACATCGAGAATAATTTTTATTTATTTTGTTGGAATTTTTCAAATGGAGTGTTTCTTTTTTATCTTGGTTTTTTTTCCAGGAAATGATCTACTTGGGCAAGAGCACCGTAGAATGAGAATTACATCATCTCCAATCGATTCTCTATTTTTAATCTTTCGAAAAACTTTGTATTTTTTAGTTTAATAGTTTCTCCATCTTATTTTTTTAAAATGAAAAAGTAGTGAAAAAATTAAAAATAAAAATAAAAGAGGATTCTCCAAAGCTATATCATTAACCAAAATTAAATTAGTTTTCAAATTTTAAAAATGGAGAAACCGTTGTAGTTGAAGCAAAAATAATTTAAAAAACATATATTTTATTTTTGTATTTTTTTTAAGAAACAGTTGGAGATAATCTTCAAAAGAGGAAAATAAAATACTTTGAAAAAGTAATCTTCAAAAATTTGGAAAATAATGCAGATCTCTAATTTTTTTCATTATTTTTAAGTTGAAAGGAAAATGTATTCACAATTGGTATTCTTACTAGAAAAAATGTCCCTAAGAGTATTTCCAAAAAAAATTCTCATTTTGGAAATTTTGGATACCTTTAAGGTGTTTTTTTATCTAATAGATCTCCTATCTCATTCTGCAAAATGAAAAAATAAAAAGCCTTTAGTAAATCCAACATTATCCAAAAATAAATTATTCTTTAAATTTAAATTACGGAATATTTGCCAAATACCCCTGAGGTTAAGGCTAATTCGCGTGGTGTACAAAAGTTTGACATATTCGCCAGATGCCCCTGAGGTTTCCATTTTTTTTGCCAAATACCCCAGAGGTTTTCATTTTTTCGCCAAATGCCCCTCTGTCGAATTTATTAACTTTTTTTTATTGAAAATAAAAAGAAAAGGAAATATTATTTCATTATTATTTTTGTAAGGTATTATTTGCACAATATTATTTAATTATAGTAATTAAATCATCTAATATTATTTACACAATACCATTTCATATTACATTTTTAACCAATGGAATTAATTCAAAACTTTTTTTGATAAATTTAAAAGTAACTATACAATATTATTTCATTATGTATTGATTACATGAGCTATTTTTTTAACCAATGAGATTAATTCAAAACTTTTTGTTTTATAAAAACATACAAGTTATGTTCTAAATATACGAATTCTTTTTTTCTTCTAGAGCAACCAATCTCTTTCTTTGTGTGTATATATATAATGAAAACTATTTTTTTATATAATAATCTTAAATTTTATAATTTCACCCAATCAACCTAATCTACATAAATTTTCAAATAATAAAAATTTTAAACATTTTTTAACCAATGAGATTTATCTATTCTAATTGTTAAATGAGAAATATTTTTGCTTAGATGACATAATCATTTTAATTTTACAATTTCCTCCCAATCAACTAAATCTAGAAAAAAAAATCAAACTAATAAAATTTGTACATGTTTCTTTAATCAATCTAAAAATTTTAAACATTTTTTAACCAATGAGATTTATCTATTCTAATTGTTTAAAATTTTTATTATTTGAAAATTTATGTAGATTAGGTTGATTGGGTAAAATTCCAAAAATTAAGATTATTATATAAAAAAATAGTCTTCATTATATATATACACACAAAGAGAGAGATTGGTTGCTCTGAAAGAAAAAAGAATCCGTATATATAGAACTATGTAATTTGTTATAAAAGAAAGTTTTGAATTAATCCCATTGTTTAAAAAATAGCATGAAATGATATCATGTAATTAATACATAATGAAATAATACTGTATAGTTACTTTTAACTTTATCAAAAAAAAATTGAATTAATTCCATTGGTTAAAAAATGTAATATGAAATGGTATTGTGTAAATAATATTAGATGATTTAATTACCATAATTAAATAATATTGTACAAATAATACCTTACAAAAATAATAATGAAATAATATTTTCTTTCCTTTTTATTTTCAATAAAACAATGTTAACAAATTCGATAGAGGGGCATTTGGCGAAAAAATGAAAACCTCAGGGGTATTTGGCAAAAAAAATGGAAACCTCAAGGGCATCTGGCGAAATATGTCAAACTTTCGTACACCACGCGAATTAGCCTTAAACTCAAGGACATTTGGCGAAAATTCCGTTTAAATTATTAAAGTTGAAATAAAAAATAAAAATAATATAAGCAGCGCATGTAACGTGTCGACGTTTTGAGTGTAGTGGGATTATACGGACCAGAAGTTGACACCTCAAGGTGCAAACGTGTGTGCATCCTTTTAAACAACCCTTGGCATCCCCATCCGCCATTTTTATCTCTTCCTGTATTAACAAGCTTTTGGTGTTTCTCTCCTCCCTCCCTTTATTCCAACATCAGAGCTTGTCAATCAATCGATCAACATGAGCACTAAGGCAATTTCTTTTTGTGTATATGCTTGATTTTGCAATTAATATTCGAGGTTTCAATTTATTTATGCGTTGAAATTCATGAGCAGGAAACGGAGCCGATGAAGGAGCAAGGACCGGCGGAGGTGAAGGTAGACACGGTGGTTTACGAGACGCAGGCGGGGCGTGAGCCGGAGAAAAAGGACGTTCAAATCATACATCAGTCGGAACCAGGCGGAGGCGGCGCGGCAAACGCAGCAGTGCTGCCCGCTGAAGAAGCCGCGCTTGGAACCCGACCCGGTAACCCGACCGGGTCGAAATAAATTTGATAGTTTGATGTTGTTAATTGTTTGCCATTTCGCTGTTTCAAACTGGAAATGAAGTTGTGCTTTGTGCCGTGTTCTCATCATGCTTAACTAACAATCTATATAAAATACGGGTGTTGCTATATACCTCACAAATCCAAGGTTAAAAATGCACGTCCTTAAAACATGCAAGCCTTGTGACTAATTAACATTTAAAAAAAATTAATTAACCCCTTTTAACCAAGGACGTGCATGATTTGGGGTGTATATAGCAAGGACGATAAAATACTAAAACAGGCGATTTCGCGTCCATGGAATTTTCTGGATTAAAACGGGATTATTTTTACTTACGTGTCATTTTTTGAAATAAAATTGTATTATATTTTTGACTCACATCAATTAATATATATTATACACATAATACACTTATTATTGAAAACATATTCATTTTAACTAATCAAATATAATAATATATATTGAACCAAAAAATCTAACGAATGAAATATAATAATATATATTTTTATCATTTAATCTTTTTTTATTAAAAAATATAAACAGTTATATCATTGCAATTATCACTTTCGACCAAGTTGGTTTAATAAAAACTCTTTGTTTCCATTGCTCGAATTAAACTCTCGATAGTTTCCTGCAATTTGAAGAATCAATATTCATAAATTGTCTAGAGTTGAAGTAACTACTTATCATTTAACACGATATACTCAAAAGATAATCGAGACTGTTCGAGATAGTATATTTTAATCATTTCACCCACTTATTAATTAAAATATGTTCATTAAGATATCTATCTTCTATATAAAATACTAAAGCAGAGGCTGAAACGGCCTCTGGTGCGATCTCACATTCATGGAATTTTCTGGATTAAAGCTGGATTATTTTTGCTTACGTGTCATTTTCTGGATTAAAGTGGTATTATATTTCTGGGCCACATCAATTAATAAACAAATATAATTAGGTAAAAAACTTATCTATTTAAATCAAATAATCTATCCAATATTATTTTTGTAAAATATTATTTAACTTTGTTATCTAAAACAAATATAATATTTAATTATTTTACATCTACAACTTCTTAATATTTTCCCATGGTAAGCTTCTCTATCGATCTCTCTTTTTTTTATACATAGTAGAATGGTTAATTGTAAAAATTGATTTGAAATGATACATGTATAAAAAACTCTAAATTATAGTAAATATCATAAATGGTTGCTAAAATTATTTAACATGATTAATCTAGACTGAAATATGTGTTTACATTCTAAAAAAATAACACAATTGAAGATTATATATTTACTTTATAGTAATTTATATTAATTCAAATATAGTTTATATAATAAAATTTATTAACAAATCGCGCAACGGGCGAGTAATAAAACTAGTGGGTTAATGTGGCGAGGGAGAGATGTTACGTTGTTCTTTACCACCGTCAACTTCCTTTGGTCCTGCCCGGTCACTCACGCAACTATACAAATGCTTGATCCAAAATAACTATTGTGCTTAGCTCAAATCAACTCCAATCTCAAAACACTAACACCAACAAAATTGGAATTCCACGATTCACCAAGCTCGTTACTGCTTGGTGGAGTATTTGGTATTTTCGTAACAAAATAATTTTTGACAACCTAAAGCTGGACCCGAGGAGCATAGTAACTTTCATCAATGACCAAATTTACACCTGGTTCGCCTCTAAGTTTTTGGAGGACACAACCATAACAACCAAACAAACTGATAAGCAGAAAAAACATAAACCTAAGACAAAATGGACTAAGCCACCACTAGACCATCACAAGCTTAACTTTGATGGAGCGCTCTCTTCCTCTGGCAAGAGCTCGTTCGACTTCATTATAAGGGATCATTTAGGAAACCCCGTTTGTTTGAGTGCGGGTCCGGCACATCTCAACTCTGTTGTAGGTGCCGAAGGGTTCGCACTTTGGAAAGAAATCAATGTGACAGTTGATTTGCACCTTACCAACCTTATTATAGAAGGTGACAATCTCACCATCATTATCTGCCTCAAGGGCATTTGAACTCCCCCTGGAGATTCTGAAATGATCGTCTCTAATATTCTATTCTCCTTGGGATTTTTCACTCCATTCGGGTTTGTCATGTCTACAGAGAAGCCATTCGAGCCGCTGACCGCCTTTCGCACCTCGACTTCGCCTTCTTTTAGCCTTTCTCCCCTTGACGAATCTGTGCTTATTGACTTCATCCGCTTTTATTTGAATTCATAAAAATTAACACGTACTTTATACTCAATTTGTTTAAAAATATAAATTCTTTTATTTTCAACATGTTTTTTAAAGTACTAAAACCTATATAAAATATCAGCTTTTCCATTATTAGTTTTAAATAAGTCATACTTATTATTAATAAATATTAAATTATTTATAAACATTATAAAATAGTTAATATTTTATATAATTTTTAGCTCCATATAAAATATTTTAAAAAATTAAAACAATTTATATTTTCAAAAGGAAAGAGTATATATATTTTTTATTGTAAAAAATGATGGTATTTAAAAAAAACGGATGGATTTGAGGGAGTAAGTTTATAATCATTAGTTCAATCCAATCAATGGCCAATTCATTTTTTTTATAGATGAAAATATTTGGATAAGAGAGATGTGGATCTATAAAATAAGGAGTATTAGATAATTTTAAATTTTAATGTGTTTGAGTAGTTTGTAGTTTCATTTATACTTGTTATTCCTTAGGTTTTATACTTTAAAATGTAAGAATGGTCACAAACTTGTATTTATTTTGATCCAATGTATAATTTTGGTGATGTTATAATAAAAAATAATGTGAATTTCTTAAAATATTATTGATATACAAAAATAATCCAAATGTAAAATATTATAATAATATTGAAGAATTCGATAATATTTTACAATGTTATGACTTTTATTTTAATTATAATCACAATGAATATATAATTACAATGTTTATAGAATTATATAAATGTTAAATAATTAAAATTAAAAATAAAATAAGTGGAATCCAAACTTGGCCTTCCAAAATTCCAAGCCAAATTTGGCCTTCCCAAATTCCAAGCCAAATTTGGCCTTTAATTTAGAAATAGCCTATCAAAAATTTGGCTAAAATAGAAAATGGCCTATGGTGGAAGAGAAAATAGGCTAAAATTTGGCTAAAATAGGAAATGGCCTATGGGAGATGCTCGAAATCTTGTAACCGTCAGTGGTCGAAATAAGTCTGTCTAGATACCCTTTCATGTATCACAAACCGATAGTTTGATGCTTCTTGTTTGCCATTATAGTTTGATTGCTTCCTATTTTCCATTTCACTGTTTCAAAAGGAAAATGAAGTTGTGCTTGTGCCGTCCAATGGTCATATGCTTAATTAACACTGTGGACAAGGGAAGAGATGTTCCTTTGTTCCTTACTGTATCATGAACTTTCTCGATTCAAATGTTTTACAGTATAAATCAAGTGTTTCGAACCATGAAAAATTAGTGAAAAATCTTAAAAAATTCCCATTATCAAAAAAATAAAAAAGTTATTTTTTTTTCCAAGTCCGCTTATGTCCGACACCGGATCGATAAGCAATTCTTGAGGGATTGAGTTCCAATAAACTCTTGAGTGGCTGAAGTTTAAATATCTACTTTTTCAAGTCCGCTTACGTCTGATACTATAAACTTTCCCGATTTGAGTGTTTTGTAGAGTAGAAATTGAAAAATCTAATTATTACTAGTACTAGTGATGTACTTTTCCCCATTAATCTAAATAAGGGCATGAGTCACTTATGTACGGGTTCGTGTCTGATCTGATACGCTTGTACGGATATGTAAATCTCTACGTTATATCTATATGTTATATAATCCACTTAATTTATTAGTCATACAATATATTATTGACAGAGATCAAACAAACCTAAACGATGGTAGGATCAATGAAACAATGGTTCAATTTATTAATTTTGACATAAAAAATTGTTCATTTTGATCTAAAAATTTGTAAAAAAATGAGATAGAGTCATTCTAGATTTTCTTTTATTTGATTTGTGAAGATGCAAACTCCACACTAATTCCAACCCTCCTATAAATAAAGCCTAAGAAATTTCTATAGGGTAGAACCCATCTTGGTAGGACCTATAGATAAACTTAGATATAGATAAAACATATCTTATCTAAAACCTATTTTTAATAAAAAAAACTATTTATAGTAAACCTTCTATATATAAATATATATATATATATATATATATATATATTTGGTAGTCTAAACCTCCTATATATAAACCCTACTATATATAGATAAATTGAATTGAGCTGTAATCATATTTATCTTTATACATATGATTAATTGTTTTATATAACACCACTTTTTGACAATTTTATTAAAGTCACCGATCACAATTCAAGGGATGTCAAGACTCAAGAGCATGGGGATTGGTAGTTCATTAATCAAAAAATTTAGAAACATATTATCATTACTATATTACATTTGTAAAAAATAGTATAAGGAATAATTTGATAGGTTGCTTAGTAAGAAATCTTTAAATACTATAGTTGATGGAGTTTGTATGGGTAGAGAGCCAATGAAATTATATGTGTGGGTCCAAAGAAGAGAGAAGGAAAGATAAAGATAGATGTGTGATGGGGTTCATTTTATTTTAAATTAATTAGTTTGTTAGGAAATTGAGTGGTATGGATGTGATGTGAGTATAAATTTGAGTTGATTTTTTAAAGAAGAGAATTAAAAACTCAACTCAAATTTATACCCACGTCACATCCATACCACTCAAGATTCATCCCTAGGGTTGGAAATCACCCATGGGTAACCGACTCACCCGCCCCGATTATACGGGTGAAAACCCGAAAAAAAAACCGGGTGTTGGATAGGTGATGGGTGGGTGAAACGGGTGATGGATCGGGTGAGGATGATATGTTTTTCACCCATTATCCGACCCATCACTCGACCCACTTAACCACCTGTTAACCTACCCGATTATTTTTAAAAAATCATAGTTTATAAAAAAAAAATATAGAATAACATAATTACATATTTATTCTTTTTCTAATTTCAGCCACCTATCGCCCGATCCATTTGCACCCTATTCATCCCTATGATCCGTGAGGAGATCGCCATAATAGAGATTCCGGCTCTCGGGGCAACCCATAAACAAAAGCATAGGCCACAATCAACATGTCGATCAAGATTTTCACATTTGAGAGTTATGAATCTTTAGTTGCTCGGTCTTGATTAGTTCACGTGTTGTATTTTTTATTTAATGTTTTTTCTTTGATAGAATACAATTATACAAATGCCTCCGACTCTATCAATTGTCAGAGATCATATCATATTCTCAAATCCAATTTTTCTCGACACCTTTTTCAAAAGGGTTTTTTTTAGAGGAAAGGGTAGAAACTAGACAAAAAAATGGGCTTATTTGCACAACTAGACCACAAACCCAAAAATTGGCCCAAAATAACCTCTCTACTCCCAATCAAATATAACAACATGTTTTTTGGCACTGTTCATTATCCATTGTAGGAGGTGACCTGGGAAGAGAAAAGATGAGAGAGGCTAGAACTCAGATCCGTCGTTGCCTCCTCCGAGCCAAATCCTGGGTGAGCACCATTGGAGAACACGATTAGGGCCCCGCGGATGAACGACGAATCGATCTCGTTCCAGATCGACTCTCGATTGCGCAAGAATTCGTCGATCCCTCTGCAGCAGTCCACGCAAAATTCCAGGGTTGAGAACGGCTTCGATGAGAGAGGCCCTCTCCTCGAGCTCAACAGGGATCCCGAGGAGAAAGACGGTGTCGATGATGAAGATGGGGAGGGCGCGGAGGGGTTCCGGATTCTAGGCCACGCTAAGTGCCTCAACAAGCGGCGTCGCGACACGGAGGACTCTACCCTTGGTTGTTTTTCTGAAAAATGTGGAGAAAACAACGATATCGGTAGGATCAGAATGGTAGGATTGATGGAAACTAATGGTAGGAGAAAACAACATTATTGGTAGGATCATAATTGAAACCCAGTAATTTCTGTATAACTTGACACTAATGGTAGGATAGATGCACACTGATGGTACGATATATTTATACTATTGGAAATATGTAAATGCATAATTGACTTTACCACAACACAATATATCGGAGACTTATGAACACACACTCCGTATTAGCCTATGTGAGAGTCGAACTCACATCTCTGTGTGCAAACACAACGCTCTACCAATTGAGCTAATAGGCTATTTATCATCGTAATAGTAAAGACCAAGTATTTGATGAGTTTCGAAGTGCCCATTGAACCCCAGGATGCGTCATTTGACGAAAAAAAAAATCCCAGGATGCGTCATTCTCCCCGTCGACAATGGCAATATTCTGTGCCACCACCATAGCTGCCGTACGTACCTCTCCCTTGAACACCAAGCTCCCACTCCCGGGAGCCCACCAACCGCCGCACACGACATTTATACATACCCTATCACCTGGGGTACGGCACGAGAATAGAGGATCAGCCTGGGGGTAGTTCTGATATAGGAAAGAGGAACAACTACAAAGGAAAGGTACAAGATGACTTACCCATCGCTACCACTGCCACCAACAAGCTTGTTGCACTTTTCCTGAAATAGAAAGACAGTTGAACACTATTGGCAGGCCAGAACTGTACTATTGGTAGGATGACAACTGTATCGTTTCCTCGGATGCACGTGTGCCTTTTCCCCCGTCCTTTCCGCCTCTCTCCTGCTCTGCCTCACTTTTTGCAGGGCATGTTGGGGTGTTTGAGATCCTCCTCTCAACCTTATATATGTGCTTGGGGAACACCCATCAATGCAATGATTGCATTTTCCCCTCATAAATGCTCCCCCCTTCCCCCCAATGAAGAACCCCGTTTTGGCGCCAAAATTACACTGACAACCCGTCAAAACAGCTACAGTCAATCCACTCCAAATGTCTCCAACATTTTCAGCTATGGTAGGACGTCTTAAGCCTATTGGTACGATAACTCTATGCTATTGGTAAGATAAATATACCATATTGGTCAGACAGATGCTCTTCCTCTTCCCCCAATGAAGAACCCTGTTTTGGCGCCAAAATTACACGGATATCCCGCCAAAACCGCTACGGACATTCCCCTCCATATTATCTCCAAAATTTCCATGTATGGTAGGACAGTTTTGGCCTATTGGTAAGACGAATGTCTTCTATTGGTAATCCAAACGTGTCCAGTTCCCAGAATTGAAGGTGATGCTTTGCCCTCACCTTTCCACTCGTCTCCTATGTTGGCTCTCTTTTTTGCAGAGCATTTAATAAGGAATGACACCCATCAATCAAGATTTTATAAGGGTTGATTGACACCTTTAATTCCAATTATTTAAATTTTCCCTCATAAATGCTCCCCCCTTATTTCCCTACTTTATTTGAGCCACACCCAAATTCCTCTGACATGTGCAGTACCTCCCCCTCCTGATTTCTCTCGGCCAACTGATGCAGCTACAGTGTTGGCCTCCCCTTCACCTGCTACTTCCTCTCCCGGTGGTATTTTTGCATTTGCAAAAATATACCACTTTCTACCCCTAGCCAAAAAAAGGGTACATGTCTACTTATGCAAATGTGCCCTTTTTTTGGTCTACTTATGCAAAGAGGCCTTTTTTTTATTTTATAAGATAATACTTCGAGGGTCAGACAATCCTGACTCCTCGAGAGGTCGACAAAGTCGGCAGACGACGAACCGTCAAACATACAACCTACAATAAAATGGTGCAATACAAAAAATGGCAAGCAAACAAATCTAAGTGGCCAAACGAACCTAATCCTAAAACGTTGGGGACAACATAGACTACAAACCGACGCCAAACGCCATAAAACAATGACGCCGCTGGCCAGCGGTACACCAGGAGTCCCTGTGGGAAGTGAAGACGAACCTCCAAGGAAATTACCGAATCACGGAGTCGCCTCGATACACACCGCCTCGACCCCAGCCAGACCCGACACTGGACGCCAGAGCCCCAACTAAGAAAAGGAACGCCATGAACACCCAGAGATGCCACCGAGAGCCACCCTTATAAAACGCACATGAAAACCCTAGCGGGATTTTATTAAGGCCCTTGTGGGATTTTTATCAAGCCCTTTCGGGGGTTAGTTTAACCCTTTCGGAATTTATTTAATAATTTATATAAAAAATAATATTTTTTGTGCTCGGGTCAGCTTTGGGCGCAAGGCAATGTCTTGGGCCCAAAGGACATATTTTCAAGCCTCCTCGGGCCCAAGGAAGATGGTGGAAGTGTGGAACACCTAGCCTGCCTTGCAAGTCGAGGAGACAGGAAGGCCGACACATTGGCAGTCGTCGACCACCGCCTGGGATAGGAGAAGAAGGAGGTGGAGGAGCAGAAACCAAAGCCCCAATTGATTTTACAGAGGGATGAGCAACCCAAACAAAGCCCCAAATTTGAAGGAGGAATCAAGAGGGATGAAGGGGAAGGAGAAACCCACCTTCCATATTGTAGATCTGGAGCCATGATTCAGCCGAGATACACTGAGATACACATATCAAATTTTAGAATTAAAGGATTGGAAATCATAGGGTTTTCATAAAAGGGGTTTTGGGGGAAAGTTTTTCGGTCTAGAGAGAAGGGGAGAAACCTCTCTCTAGAGGGTTTTTCCCCAAAGTTACTTAATTTTTTCAAAAGGGTTTGTGACTGCGTTTGGAAGATTAAAAATACTAATATTTTTTTATTCTTCTTTCTCCCCCCACGTCATCTTAGCATTCAATTTTTTTTTTTCACTTTATCAATATGATTCTTAAACCCATCTTTATATATTAATTCAATTTACAATTATACCTCTCTCTAATAATTATTTATATTCCAGATTATATTATTATATTATTTTTTAATTAGCAAAATATTATTATTACATTTATATTAAATTCGTTTTAAAATATTAAATTATTTTTTATTCCAAAAATATAAAATACCTTCTTACATTTTAATTCAAATATTATTATATTCATTTTTTTTGGTATTATTGTACATAGTGGTATTCAAAGAAAATAATTTTTTTAAAAATTATGGTCAAACATATTCAAAATTGATCTCTATATGTAGAGAAAAATAAATTGTGGTATTTTTTATTTTATTTTTTATTTACAATGTCAATGCAAAAATTACATATTAAATACTCCCTCCGTTCGGCAAAACATGTCGTTTACTATTCATGCACGCTTCTTTAGAATGATAAAAACTATATAAAATATTCATTTTTTATAAATTTTTTTAACAAGTTTGTACTTATTAATAATAACTACGAAATTGTTAAAAAAATTATTTAAAAAATAGATATTTTATATAGTTTATATCTCCTAAAAAAACGTGCATGAATAACCATGTTTTGCCGAACGGAGGGAGTATTATCACTTCAACCAGATTTAATCACAACTGTCCACTTCTTGCCAATCTAGAATACATCTGCTGCAGCCTTCCTTGCGACATGTGTCCTCCTGCGCCAGACTTGCTACAACTGTTCAAGGACAAAGTGATGCGTTTTAATCCAAAAACACCCTAAACGACGTCATTTTATGGTAGTTATTCCAGAAAAAAGGAGAAGCGAAATGGGTCTGACACAATAAAAAATACAAAGGGCCAAAGTCCATGTTTATTAAATGATACTAGAAATACTAATATTTTATTCTTCTCTTTCCACCATAACATCCTAGCATCCCATTCTCATTTTTTTTCACTTTATCAGTAGCATCACTAGTATCCGCAAACCCATCTTTTCATACACACTTAATTTACAAATATAACCATCTTCAACCATTATTTCTCATTCTCGATTATATTATTATATTACTTTATGATTATTAAAATATTAAAACTAAATAGTGTGAACTATATATAACAAAAAGAATGATCACATCCATAATTATAATTCAATTTTTCGGATAATATTTTGCATATTTATAATCAAAGAGAATTATTTTTTTTTTTAAAAAATATAGTCAAATAAATTTAAAATTGATGTCTATATATGTAGGTAAAAATGAATCTAGTATTGTGGTAATTTTTTTTATTTTTTTATTTTACATTTTTATTACAGAAAGTTGATTTTAATTTGTCAAACCATGCACCTCCAGCATAAAATCCATGCCGTCCATCTTTCCACACGTGGCATCATCTGGCTTCCTCTCCTGCGGGCGAATCCTTGGCTGACACGCGTTCCCCCTTGCTGTAAAAGTCTTTAAGTGCACCAGTGTTTCAATGCAGCGTTTGGTTTTCCAGAGAGGCAAAGCAACGTTGTTTGTGTGCCAAATTCTGAAATTTTTCAGAGCTCCGCCATCTCATCTCTTTTCAGCGTTATTTTCACACCTCTAGTATCGATACTAGGCTAGTATTGGTGCAGTATCGCCTCCGCCACTGTTACAATATTTTAATACTCCTTCAGTTCGACAAAATATGTCCTTTTAGTTTATTTCACAAAATTTAAGGTAATTAACAAATGTACTAATTTACCATCAATTATTATCCTCTTTTTTTACTTTATCGAAAACTATAACTAACAAACTATCAATCATGTCAGGGACATTTTTGTAAAGTAAAGTGCAAAATACCTACAATGACAAGTTTTTTTGAACAAAAATAACACCCTAAAATGACATGTTTTACCGAACGGAGGGAGTAGTATACCTCCTAATATCTTTCTACAGTACAACCGATAAAAATGGTCTAATATCTCAGAGCACCCACATTGGTAGTTTTTAGTGGCAAAAAAATATTATAATATTAGAGAAAGGTTGAAAACCCAATTTTGAATTGCTTGAATAGCAACTATACTAAAAACCGAAGAAACCCAAATTGAAGAGAGATAAAGAGAAGGGGGGAGAGAGAGTGGGTGAGAATTGATGGGACCGCATGCTATTATTTATAAATATATAGATAACAAATGAGGGTATTATGGATGTAGGTCAAAAAATAAGTTGATTTTTTTAAGGAGAGAGTATGATAAAAGAGGTTAAGAAACTCAAAAACCCGAACTAATGCGGATGCTCTCAAACCCGGATGCTTCCCAAATTTGTTTATTTAAGTATTTTTTTTACAAGTATCAATACTTCAAATACAACCGATTAATGGCCAAAATCTAAATCTTTTCAATTTTACGTAATGTCTTAATGTATATCCACAAATTTTTTTCGACCTATTCCACATACATTCAAATATTCAATAGTCAAAATTTCATTGAAAATAGTGGAGAGGGGGAAGCTATTCAATTCATGTTTTCTCTTACAACTCACCCATCCAATGAGTAAAAATACATCATTTATTAGTACTAGTAATATCTCCTACTAGTAACTAATAAGATTGCATAACTTTATGCATAACTTTATGGTACTTTTAGAAGCACGTACAAACATTTATAGAAATGACGCTATCATCTCAAATTCTTACTAAAATTAGTACTAGTAATAATCAGATTTAATCCCCTTATTTGAACTTAATTATAAATAACGACACCCCAAACACAACACACAACACGATTAATTGATCTAATCCCAAATGCTGACTTCCATATAGTCATCTTGAGTAGCAATGGCTCTAAACATCCCCAACGCATTGTGGAACCCATAAGCCACCTCTCCCTCCTTCGACACCGCGATGAGCCCCGCCTCCCCTTCATCGACCCGGTGCTCCAACGCGTAGTCCACCGCCTCCTGGAGGCCGAGGCCCTTGTACTCCATCAGCGCCGCCACATCCCTCGCCAGCGTCGCCCTCAGGACTGCCTCGCCCTCTCCCGTGCACGACACTCCGCACGCCTCACACGCGTACGTTCCCGCCCCTATTATCGCCGTGTCCCCTATCCTGCCACTCATCTTGTTCATCAGCCCGCCTGTCGACGTGGCTGCTGCGCACCGCCCCTCGCTGTCCACCACCACGCACCCCACCGTCTCCGGCAGGTACACGCTTAATGGGAGCCCGTTCATCGTAGTTGGCTTATTCTCCGCCTCCTCCGGGAGCCGGTAGTTCAACTGGATAAACGATCGAACCACCAATAAAAATCATTAGGCGAGATAATCAAATAAATTAAGAGAAACTAGTTTTTAGCTCTTACCAATATTTAGATCATTTTTCATGAAAATTCGAGAGCCTAGTTTAGGCATAATTGATTTATTCAGTAAATAAACCAGTTATGCTTGACCTATCGTGTATGGGCCTATGTAAACCCAATGAGTTTTATTTCAAAACTAATTGGTAATGAAAAGAGTAGCCTACCAAACTTATATGTTGATTATAACATCTTAATATTTTTAATATGGGACAACACCATATTATTCCAACAACTTAATTTATTTGTGCCATTGTAAAATTTTCAAAATTCGAGCTATTAACCTTACGTTAAGTCGAGAATCAATCAACTCTTAGTAAATAAACAAATCCGAGTCAACCTACCGGCTGTAACAATCATATTTCTTTGTAAGTACTTGCAATGAAATTAGAGAAATTACCAAAATGGAGTTGGATTCCTTGGCCAATTTGAGCATGATCTTATTCTCTTCGGTGATGAAATATGAATTGTCAACGATTTCCAATCCCTGCATTAACATCAATTTATGCACAATTTTTTTTAAATATATATAGAGAGATCGATTCATGATAATGTATGTGATTTTCATTAAATTAATATATATAGAGGAGTTGAATCTCGTGTAAGCAGCTTTGTGAGCACTGAAAGAATGAGGAGAGACCTGTTGACGGGCAAATTCTTCGGCACCAGAAAAGGAGAGATAGGAATGGGGCGACTTGTCCATGACGAGGCGGGCCAACGAAACCGGGTTCTTCACAGAGGTCACGCCCGACACGGCGCCATAGCGACGCCCGGTGCCGTCCATGATGCTTGCATCCATCTCCACCGTTCCTTTATCAGTCAACGCCGATCCAATCCCTGAGTTGAATATGGGGTCCGTTTCCAACTCCCGGATCTGCCACCAGTCCGAATGAAAAGGTCGTGTAACGTTAGAGAGCGCCAAACAACTTTGATCACTAACATTTCAAATTAACCTCCGCTTATTTTTTGGTAGAGAAATTTAATGGTTATTTTCATGAATTTAGTCAATATTTCAGTTATAATTTATTAGTTATTATTCTAGTCATTACCTATGTTTTTCATACAAATTTATTTACCTTTTCGAATTTTAAGGAGGTAACTATTTTCCTCAAACGCTTTACTCATTTCCACACTCCCGAACATGATAATCATATACTCCCTCCGATCCAAAATAAATATCATTTGTTTTTTTTGCACTTTTTTTAGGAGGTAAAAAAACTATAAAATATTATTTTTAATCAATTTTTTAATAATTTAATATTTGGTATTAATTAGTATATATAAACTTATCAAAACAAATTCATTAAAAAAAATATTTTATATAGTTTTTACCTCTTTAAAATGCGCGAAGAAAAGTCAAAATGACTTTTATTTTAAAACTGAGGGAGTACATTTTATAGGTAAAACAAAGCCAAAAAGATAGAGTGAAATCAAGATGACATACAACGAGTTCAACGACGTCGACGGCCGGGAGATTTGAACGGAGAGAAGAGATGCCGAGGTTGAGGCAGTGAGTGAGGAGTTGCTTCGCCGCCGCTTGCCGCTGGGGAGGGAGGTCGGGGTCCACTCCGGTTCCGGCGTGCACCGCAATTGCCCACTTTCCCATATCTCCGCCGAAATGTTTTTTTCCTTTGCTTAATTTGGGTTTATTTTTTGCGTGTGGAAGCTATGCTATGCTGCGGCCTGCGGGTGGGTATATATAAGGGAAATTGGGCGGGCTTGGAATTTTTATTTTATTTTATTTTATTTTATTTTTGCATGATATTAATGATATGCAAAAAAGAAAAAAAACGTTTAAAATATGCTTTTCAAGAAAAAATGTTAACATTAATTTGGATTAAGGGTTACATGGCCAACTAAACATGATTATTAATAGCTACAATTATCTACTAAACTAGTGAATGTTGTAAAATCTTTCTAAATTTGAAAAGCTTAATATATTCTCTCTCTATTTTAAAATATAAATTGTTTGATTTTATTATATACTCCGTATTTTTTAATAAGATAAAAACTCTATAAAATATTAAATTTTATTTAATTTATTTTTAAAATAATATTATATTATTTTTAAAAATTAATAAAATATTTTAATATTTGATAGAAGTTTTAACTCTTTAAAAAAATGTATACTTCAATTAAAAGACCTATATTTGAAGATAGGGGAGTACCATTATTATAGAATTATTTTATTATTCGAGGAATATATCATGAATAATAGATGCTTGATAAAAACTAAAGTAAACCCCCTTCGATCAAAAAAAAAAAAACTAAAGTAACCCTTTGGAAAAAAAGTACTCATCCAGATTCTAAATTGTTGGGGGAGAACGACGTTTTTGGCCTTTTGGGCATCTTTAAGACAAATTCGTCAGAAGAGTTCGCAATAAAGTTGTCGCCATTAAATTAGTTTTCTAACGAGTACTCAAATACCTCAATTAAAATAACACAAATCCTGTTATGATCAAAATACCGAGCATATAACGATCACTAATTAAAATTGTAAGGCATTGATATGTCAATATTCTTTTTAGGTCTGTGTACGTGTACATCTCGAGTGCAAACAAAATCCTCTATAACACATTTCCTACTCCAATCCCTACTCCACTTGGGGTGTCTACAAAATCAATGTGGATGACTTTGTTACTCCCACAGGCTCGTGCTATGTGGGAGGGGTTGTTCGGGACTCATTGAGCCATGTCATCGACATGTTTTATAAGGAAACTATAAAAGGTTCAGTCATTCAAATTGAAGCTATCGCTATTCAGATAGGTATGGAGCAAGCAATAAGGCAATGACTTCGAAAAGTAACTATAGAAGGGGACAACAACATTAGATGGGAAGTTATACATCACATTGAAAAGATCAAGCAACTGAAATCTTTCTTCGAATTCATCGAATAAAGACACTGCTATCGGGAAGCAAACCAAATAGCGGATTTTATAGCACAGAAGGGTATCATTTGTAATAGCTCTACTATCTCTTATAATAGGGAACTTTGTTCCATCATCCTGAACCATATTACAACTTGTTATGGTCAAAATATCAAGTAGGTTTCAATTAGTCATATTATAAGACATCAATATCTCCATTTTTAGAGGGGTTTTGGACTTTTGTAGACATCTAGAGTTGAGGCAGTATGGATGTCTTATCTTAAATATGTTTATACCAGAGTCGGATCCAAACGGGGGTATGTGGGGGCACATGCCCCCACCCTCATCCGACGAACCTCATATATGTATTCTCCTCGTCGATAGCTTCGTTTTGATATATAGTATGCATTAATCCGATATCCGAGTAAAAAGTTATGAATGTTTGAAAATTGAAGGTATATTAATCACTTTAAATCTTATTTAAATAACCCAAAATACTTTTATAGTTTATTTAGATTGACATTCATATACTATAATTTATCTTTAGATCTTTGAAATGAGAGGTTATATTACTCATTTCGATAATTATATAAGAAATTACGAAAGTTTATATGAAGAAAAATGTTAGATTTTCTACTTTGCAAGATAATAGTGATGTTTCTAAAAAGATGATCGAGGTAGGAATTCATAAAGCTTTTGATTTGGTATATCATCTCATCGAGTTGGTTTTAGTGTTACCGGTTGTAAAAATTATAGTGGAAAAAGTTCTCTACTATGGGTATTATCAAACTATATTTGCGCAACAAGATAAGAGAAAATTTTCTCTCTGAGACTTTTGTCAGCTAGGTTGAAAATGATGTTTTCAAGCGTATTGATAATGAGGTTATCATTTAATATTTTTAGGGTATAAAAACCCATAAAATAGATTTACTCCGTGTCGAGTTGAACTATTTTATTATAAAGCTCTAATTAGCAATGGAGAATTTTTTGTACTAGTGAACTCTTTTATTTTTATTGCTATTTTGTAGTGTTGAAGAAGTTATGTGTTGTACGAGTTCGCGTTATTCATTGTTTTTTATCATCGGTGTGCCCCCACCCTCTTAGGATTCCGGCTCCTCCAATGATACCGTTCAATCCCATTCAGTGACAAAATACATAATCAGTACCACTAGTAATAATCAGATTAAATCCCCTTATTTGATCTTATTATAAATAATGACACACCGATCATCAGAGTACGATTAATTGATCTTAATCCCAAATGCCAACTTCCATATAGCCATCCTGAGTAGCACAGCCTCTAAACATCCCCACCGTATTGAACCCATAAGCCACCTCTCCCTCCTTCGACACCGCGATCAGCCCCGCCTTCCCTTCGTCGAGCCGGTGCTCCACCGCGTAGTCCACCGCCTCCTGGAGGCCAAGCCCCTTGTACTCCATCAGCGCTGCCACCTCCCTCGCCAGCGTCGCCCTCAGGATCGCCTCGCCCTCTCCCGTGCACGACACTCCGCACGCCCCGCACGCGTACGTCCCCGCCCCTACTATCGCCGAGTCCCCGATCCTGCCGCTCATCTTGTTCATCAGCCCGCCTGTCGACGTCGCCGCCGCGCACCGCCCCTCTCTGTCCACCACCACGCACCCCACCGTCTCCGGCGCGTACACGTTTAAAGGGAGCCCGTTCATCGTCGTCGGCATGTTGTCCGCAGCCTTTGCGCATGTCTCCGGCTCCTCTGGGATCCGGTAGTCGAACTGTATCAACGATCGAACCACCAACAAAAATCAATATAGCCGAGATAATCAAATAAATTAAGAAAAAAATGTTTTTAGCTATTAATTACCAGCTCTGCGTGTTAGTTCATTTTTCAAGATCATTCGAGCCAAACGAGTTTAGCCTAAATTTATACTCATGATAAAACATTATACTCGAGTTATAGTAACATATAGAAAATTTGTAGTCCAAAGATTGAGCTATTCAACCTCAAGTTAAGCCGAGAATCAATTAAATCAACAAATCCGAGTTGAACTATTTGTTTGATATGACTGTTATATGAATCGAGTAGCTCGACCTTGGTCATTTACTGAATGAGAGTATGAGCATTTTTAAGCTTGATTCAAAACTTATCTAGACTCGATTTAAAATCGAATATATCGAATTTGGTGAAATTTAAGTTTGACACGAGCAAGCAGGGTTGCCTAATATTTGAAAAATCTTGCCTCGAGCCGAATGAGCATAGTTTTAAACTCGAGTCCAAATTTAATCTTAATTTAAACTCAACTTGTTTAAAACAAACTGAACATTAACAATTAATATTCGGCTCGTTCCACTCTTATAATGAAATTAGGTGAATTACCAAAATGGAGTTGGATTCCTTCGCCAATTTGAGCATGCCCTTATTATCTTCGGTGATGAAATATGAATTTTCAACGACTTCCGCTCCCTGCATTTAAAATCAAATTATGCACAATTTTATTTTATTTTTCTGTAATAAATAAACAGAGATCGATTCATAATAATACGATTTTCATCAAATTAGTATATATGCAAAGAATTAGGAGACCTGTTGACGGGCGAATTCTTCGGCACCGGAAAAGGAGAGATATGAATGGGGCGACTTGTCCATGACGAGTCGGGCCAACGACACCGGGTTCTTCACGGTGGTGACGCCCGACACGGCACCGTAGCGCCTCCCGGTGCCGTCCATGATGCTTGCCTCCATCTCCACCGTTCCTTTATCCGTCAGCGCCGATCCTCGCCCCGAGTTAAATGTGGGGTCCGCTTCCAACTCCCGGACCTACCACCATTCCGAATCATAAGGTCTTGTTAAGTTGTAACGTTAGAAAGCGCCAAACAGCTTCGATCACGCCATTCTCTTTGACTTGTCAAAAGAGGCAATATATCTCCAGATTCGGTCTATTTTAATTCGGTAACGTTTATACTGTAATAAATTATTCATTATAATATTTTTTTTGGATATTATTTCCATTATAATTTCGGAAGGTAGTATTAATGAGGATCATTATGCTCCATTTTTAGAGATCGTATGGATATAGGTTTCAAAAATAATTATTTTATACTTAATATATAATTCAACAAATGTTATAAAATTATATATAAAAAAAAACAAATAGGTAACTGCCATTAAAAAGACCATTAAAAAAGCATCTACCCTACTTTAACGGTTACAATATTTCAAATCTACGAGTCTATCGGATCCATAGCGACATGAGTCCTTGCAATTCTTAGGGCACATGTTAATTAACAAAAGGGTATTCAATTAAAGAGTGAATGAGATTTAATTTGATCGAGTTTTTTTTTTCGATCTTGTAATGAATTTATCATCAAATTAATCGGGAAAATAAAAGAGAAGATAGAGAAATTCATTACAAGACCGAAAAAAAACCTTAAAAAAAATTATAAGAGAAGATAGAGAGAAATCAAGAAGACATACGACGAGTTCGACAACATCGACGGCCGGGAGATTTGAACGGAGAGAAGAGATGCCGAGGTTGAGGCAGTGAGTGAGGAGTTGCTTCGCCGCCGCCTGCCGCTGGGGAGGCAGGTTGGGGTCCACACCGGCTCCGCCGTGTACCGCTATCGCCCACTTTCCCATATCTCCGCCCAAAATTTTATTTTCCTTTGCTTAATTTGTGTTTGTCTTTTTTTGCGTGTGGAAGCTACGTTGTGTTGTGTGTGGGTGTATATAAGGGCAATTGGGCGGACTTGGAATGGGTTTTTGGGTGCGAATTGGTAATTAGTTAATCCCCCTTCTTATCGATCAACAATAGAAAATAAAAATAAAAATACATTTATATCTCTAATCACTATTTTACCTTTTCAATGTATTTAAAACTATAACTAAAATCTTCCTAATTATTTTAAGAGTAATTTAAAAAAGTGGATACAAAATATATAAAATGACCATTTTTTTCTTTCTAAAATAACATAGTTTTCTTAACTGAGAGAGTAATAAATTACAGTAAATAATACTAATTTGGATTAAGGGTTTTATGGCTTACAAAATTACAATCAATTAGGCACGAGTTTGCTTATATTAACGGTATATCAAATTATAAATTAGCGGTGTATTTATCAAAAAAGAAAATTGAAAGGTGACTGGAGATTCATGGAAGGTGGGACCCAGATGACGTTGTGTCTCGAAGTGCTTGGTCCAATGATCTAGGAAGCCTAATTCCACATGTCAATCATAAAAAGACAAATCAGTCATTAACGTGTACTCCGTATTGAATTGATTGACGATTACATTAGTGACTAATGACATTTTTTTTGGGTAAGCAGTGACTAATGACATTTATAACTGCATTAAAAAAAAAGAGAAAGAATTAGAATGCGATAAGAACGATGATTGGCTTAAGAGTTAGGAGTGCGCTGTGGCTGATGACTTTTTTTTTTTTTTTTTGATAAAAGGCTGATGACTTGGATACACGATAGTGATATCTCCCATTTTGTATGGTTTAACACTTACGTAATTCATTAATTGATACTTTGATACATTAAAATCAGCTATCAACTTATGCATTATATTTTATATCCCCTAATATATGGGTTATCTATCTTTATCGTCCCTTTTTATCTAATCGCATGATTTTCTTTTTGGCTAGTTTTGGAGTTGTTACATACTTACATCATCTCCGATTGCTTTTTCTAAAAAAGATTCAAAATAAGAAAGACAAAAAAATATATTTTTTAAATTAATTTTGCTTAAATTCTAATACCTTTCTATTATAAAGATTTAAAAAATTTTTTTAGTTTTGAAAAATGTTGAAGTTTTTTTATTTTGAAAAATAAGATGAAAAATTAATTAGACTAAAAAATTGCATAAAATACTCTAAAACCTCTAAAATTACTAAAATAGAGAAGTTATTGGAGATGTTCTTATAACTATATGGATCGCGTCGATGACAAGGAGCCACTATTAATATGCCTTTTTTTGATGCGTACGAACTTTCGAAAACTTGTGGTTGCCTGGATGGTGTTGAATGTGTATTCCCACGTCAATTTCCAAATCTACATGGACACATGGTTTGATTGAAGGGACAAGGTTAGTTGAAGGTGAAGAGGATTTGGTAGAATCAGTGAATCACCAAAGTATGAAATGCAGTTTTTTTTTTGAAATTAAGTAAGAATTCGAGATAAGATATAACTGAAATTCGAGAGGTTGATGAGACGGCAGAAGAAAACCTGTCGATACATACTACAAAGACCATAAAGGGTACAAAAAACAAGCGAAAATGCATCGTAAAAAAGATAAATCTAGGCGAAACTAAATCAAGCATGTTAGGGACGTAGACTAAAGACGAATTTCTCGACTTTTTCCAAAGGTGTACTCCACAAAAAATATAAAAAACTCAAAAAATTTAAAACCCCAAATTCTTTTCCCTAGGTATGGTGTAATGCTAGTTAAGCGATAGTTTCATTAAAGGCCCACCTGAGATGTCCAAATGGCCCAGGAATGAAGGTAGTTTGTCTTTCTATAGGTGTTACGGACACGAGCTTGATATTTTGGTCATAACAAGAGCTGCGTTGGTCTGATCAGGCCATTTGAGAGCTCGTTGGAAAGCTAACTTCAAGACCTACGACTTTACTGAGGACGTCTTCTGAGAAATCCTCCTCGAAGATATCCAAAAAAATATTTTCCCACCAGCTTGGATCCTTGACTTTTTCCAAGGGGGATAGTCCACAAAAAATCTCAAAATCTCAGAAAATTTAAAACCCCAAATTCTTTGCCCTAGGCATGGTGTGATGCTAGTTAGGCAATAGGTACATGAAAGGCCCACCTGAGATGCCCAATTGGCCCAGGAATGAAGGTAGTGTGCCTTTCTATAGGTGTTACAGATACGAGCTTGGTATTTTGGTCATAACAAGAGCTACGTTGGTCTGATCAGGCCATTTGAGAGCTCGTTGGAAAGCTAACTTCAAATTCTACGACTTTATTGAGGATGTCTCTTGAGAAATCCTCCTCGAAGATGTCCGAAAAAATCAATTTTCCACCAACTTGGATTCTCGACTTTTTCCAAAGGGGGTAGTCCACAAAAAATCTCAAAATCTCAGAAAATTTAAAACCCCAAATTCTTGGCCCTAGGTATGGTGTGATGCTAGTTAGGCGATAGGTCCATGAAAGGCCCACCTGAGATGCCCAAATGGCCCCGGAATGAAGGTAGTGTGCCTTTTTATAGGTGTTACAGACACGATCTTGGTATTTTGGTCATAACAAGGGCTGCGTTGGTCTGATCGGGCCATTCGACAGCTCGTTGGAAAGCTAACTTCAAGGCCTATGACTTTACTGAAAACGTCTCCTGAGAAATCCTCTTCGAAGATGTCTGAAAAAATCATTTTTCCACCAACTTGGATTCTCGACTTTTTAAAAAGGAGGTAGTCCACAAATAATCTCAAAATCTCAGAAAATTTAAAACCCCAAATTCTTTTCCCTAATCATGGTGTGATGCTAGTAAGGCGATAGGTCCATGACAGACCCAACTGAGATGTCCAAATGGCTCCGGAATGAAGGTAGTGTGCCTTTCTATAGGTGTTACGGACACGAGCTTGGTATTTTGGTCATAACAAGAGCTGCGTTGGTCTGATCGGGCCATTTGAGAGCTCGTTAGAAAGCTAACTTAAAGGCCTACCACTTTACTGAGGACGTCTTCTAAGAAATCCACCTCAATGATGTCCAAAAAAATCATTTTCCACGAACTTGGATTCTCGACTTTTTCCAAAGGGGGTAGTCCACAAAAAATCTCAAAAAATTTAAAACCTCAAATTCTTTGCCCTAGATATGGTGTGATGCTAGTTATGCGATAGGTCCATGAAAGGCCCACCTGAGATGTCCATATGGCCCCGGAATGAAGGTAGTGTGCCTTTCTATAGGTGTTATGGACACGAGCTTGGTATTTTGGTCATAACATGAGTTGTGTTGCTCTGATCGGGCCATTTCAGACCTCGTTGGAATTCTAACTTCAAGGCCTACCACTTTACTGAGGACGTGTCTTTAGAAATCCTCCTCAAAGATGTCCAAAAAAATCATTTTTCCACCAATTGGATTCTTTACTTTTTCCAAAAGGGGTAGTCCATAAAAATATCAAGATCTCAAAAAATTTAAAATCCCAAATTCTTTTCCCTAGGAATGGAGTGATGCTAGTTAGGCATTAGGTCCATGAAAGGCCCATCTGAGATGCCCAAATGGCCCCGGAATGAAGGTAGTGTGCCTTTCTATAGGTGTTACGGACACGAGCTTTGTATTTTGGTCATAAAAAGAACTGCGTTGGTCTGATTGGGCCATTTGAGAGCTCGTTGGAAAGTTAACTTTATGTCCTACCACTTTACTAGGGACGTCTCTTGAGAAATCCTCCTCGAAGATGTCCAAAAAAATTATTTTTCCACCAGTTTTGATTCTCGACTTATTCCAAAGGGGTAGTCCATAAAAAATCTCAAGATCTCAAAAAATTTTAAACTCCAAATTCTTTGCCCTAGGCATGGTGTGATGCTAGTTAGGCAATAGGTCCATGAAAGGCCCACCTGAGATGCCCAAATGGCCTAGGAATGAAGGTAGTGTGCCTTTCGATAGGTGTTACGGACACGCGCTTGGTATGTAGATCATAACAAGAGTTGCGTTGGCCTAATCGGGCCATTTGAGAGTTCCTTCGGAAGCTAACGTCAAGGTATACGAGTTTCAAGAGGACATCTTCTGAGATATCCTCCTCGAAGATGTTCAAAAAAATCATTTTTCCACCAGCGTGGATCCTCGACTTTTTCCAAAGAGGGTAGTCCACAAAAAATCTTAAAATGTCAGAAAATTTAAAACCCTAAATTCTTTGCCCTAGGCATGGTGTGATGATAGTTAGGCGATAGGTCCATGAAAGGTCCTCCTGAGATGCCCAAATGGCTCCGAAATGAAGGTAGTGTGCCTTTCTATAGGTGTTACGAACACGAGCTTGGTATTTTGGTCATAGCAAGAGCCGTGATGGTGTAATCGGCCCATTTGGGAGCTCGTTAGAAACCTAACTTCAAGGTATACGACTTTAATGGGGATGTCTCCGGAGAAATCCTCCTCGAAGATGTCCAAAAAAATCATTTTTCCACCAGCTTGGATTCTCGACTTTTACCAAAGGGGGTGGTCTACAAAAAATCTCAAAATCTCAGAAAATTTAAAACTCCAAATTCTTTGCCTTAGGCATCGTGTGATGCTAGTTAGGCGATAGGTCCAAGAAAGGCCAACCTGAGATGCCCAAATGGCCCAGGAATGACGGTAGTGTGCCTTTCTATAGGTATTACGGACACGAGCTTGGTATTTTGGTCATAACAAGAGCTGTGTTGGTCTGATCGGGCCATTTGACAGCTCGTTGGAAACCTAATTTCAAGGCCTACGACTTTACTAGGACGTCTCTTGAGAAATCCTCTTCGAAGATGTCCATTAAAATATTTTTTCCACCAGTTTGGATTCTCGACTTTTTCTAAAGGGGTGTAGTCCATAAAAAAGCTTAAAATTTCAGACAATTTCAAACCCCAAATTCTTTGCCCTAGGCATTGTGTGATGCTAGTTAGGCGATAGGTCCATGAAAGGCCAACTTGAGATGCCCAAATGGCCCAGGAATGAAGGTAGTATGCCTTTCTATAGGTGTTACGGACAAGAGATTGGTATTTCGGTCATAACAAGAGCTGCGTTGGTTTGATCGGGCCATTTGAGAACTCGTTGGAAACCTAACTTCACGTCCTACGACTTTACTGAGGACGTCTCTTGAGAAATCCTCCTCGAAGATGTCCAAAAAATCATTTTTCCACCAACTTGGATCCTCGACTTTTTCCAAAGTAGGTAGTCCAAAAAAAATCTCAAAATCTCAGAAAATTTAAAACCTCAAATTCTTTGAACTAGGCAGGTGTGATGCTAGTTAAGCGATAGGTCCATGAAAGGCCCATCTGAGATGCCCAAATGGCCCAGGGATGAAGGTAGTGTGCCTTTCTATAGGTGTTACAGATACGAGCTTTGTATTTTGGTCATAACAAGAGCTGCTTTCGTCTGACCGGGCCATTCGACAGCTCGTTGGAAAGCTAACTTCAAGGCCTACAACTTTCGAGAGGACGTATCATGAGAAATCCTCTTCGAAGATGTCCTAAAAAAGCATTTTTCAATCAACTTGGATTCACGACTTTTTCCAAAGGGGGTAGTCCACAAAAAATCTCAAAATCTCAGAAAATTGAAAACCCCAAATTCTTTGCCCTAGATATGGTGTGATGTTAGTTAGGCGATAGGTCCATGAAAGGCCTACCTGAGATGCCCAAATAGTCTTTGGAATGAAGGAAGTGTGCCTATCTATAGGTGTTACGGACACGAGCTTTGTATTTTGGTCATAACAAGAGCTGTGTTGGTCTGATCGGGCCATTTGAAAGCTCGTAGGCAAGCTAACTTCAAGGCCTATGACTTTACTGAAAACGTCTCCTGAGAAATCCTCCTCGAAGATGTCTGAAAAAATCATTTTTCCACCAACTCTGATTCTCGACTTTTTAATAAGGAGGTAGTCCACAAATAATCTCAAAATCTCAGAAAATTTAAAACCCCAAATTCTTTTCCCTAGGCATGGTGTGATGCTAGTTAGGTGATAGGTCCATGACAGACCCACCTGAGATGTCCAAATGGCCCCGGAATGAAGGTAGTGTGCCTTTCAATAGGTGTTACGGACACGAACTTGGTATTTTGGTCATAACAAGAGCTGCGTTGGTCTGATCGGGCCATTTGAGAGCTCATTGGTAACCTAACTTCAAGGCCTACGACTTTACCGGGGACATTTTTTGAGAAATCCTTTTCGAAAATGTCCAAAAAAAATCATTTTTCCACCAGTTTGGATTCTCGACTTTCTCCAAAGGGGGGTAGTCCACAAATAATCTCAAAATCTCAGAAAATTTAAAACTCTAAATTCTTTGCCCTAGGCATCGTGTGATGTTAGTTAGGCGATAGGTCCAAGAAAGGCCAAGTTGAGATGCCCAAATGACCCAGGAATGAAGGTAGTGGGCCTTTCTATAGGTATTACGGACACGAGCTTGGTATTTTGGTCATAACAAGAGCTGCGTGGGTCTGATCGGGCCATTTAAGAGCTCATTGGAAAGCTAACTTCAAGGCCTATGACTTTACCGCGGACGTCTCCTTAAAAATCTTCCTTCAAGATTTCCAAAAAAAATCATTTTTCCACCTACTTAGTTTCTCGACTTTTTCCAAAGGGGGTAGTCCACAACAATTTCAAAATCTCAGAAGAGGTAAAACCCCAAATTCTTTTCCCTAGGCATGGTGTTTTGCTAGTTAGGCGATAGGTCCATGAAAGGCCCACCTGAGATGCCCAAATGGACCCGGAATGAAGGTAGTGTGCCTTTCTATAGGTGTTACGGATATGAGCTTGGAATTTTGGTTATAACAAGAGATGCGTTGGTCTGATCGGACCATTTGAGAGCTCGTTTCATAGATTAATTCAAGGCCTACCACTTTACTGGGGACGTCTCTTGAGAAATCCTTTTCGAAGATGTCAAAAAAAATCATTTTTCCACCAGCTTGGATTCTCGACTTTTTTAAAATGGGGTAGTCCACAAAAAATCTCAAAATCTCAAAAAATTTAAAACCCCAAATTCTTTGCCCTAGGAATGGGTGATGGTAGTTAGGCGGTAGGTCCATGAAAGGCCCACCTGAGATGCCCAAATGGCCCTAGAATGAAAATAGTGTGCCTTTCTATAGGTGTTACGGACACGAGCTTGGTATTTTGGTCATAAAAGAGTTGCATTGGTCTGATTCGACCATTTGAGAGCTCGTTGGAAAGCTGACTTCAACGCCTACGACTTTACTGAGGACGTCTCCTGAGAAATCTTACTCGAAGATGTCCGAAAAAATCATTTTTCCACCAACTTGGATTCTCGACTTTTTCCAAAGTGGGTGGTCCACAAAAAATCTGAAAATATCAGAAAATTTAAAACCCCATATTCTTTGCCCTAGGAATGGCGTGATGCTAGTTAGGCGATAGGTCTATAAAAGGCCCACCTAAGATGCCCAAATGGCCCCGAAATTAAGGTTGTGTGGCTTTCTATAGGTGTTATCCACCCACGAGCTTGGTAGTTTTGTCTTAACAAGAGATGCGTTGGTCTGATCGGGCCATTTGAGAGTTCGTTCAAAAGATTACTTCAAGGCCTACCACTTTGCTAAGGACGTCTTATGAGAAATCCTCCTCGAAGATGTCCAAAAAAATCATTTTTCCACCAGCTTGGATTCTCGACTTTTTCCAAAGGGGTAGTCCACAAAAAATCTCAAAACCTCAGAAAATTTAAAAACCCAAATTCTTTGCCCTAGGCATGGTGTGATGCTAGTTAGGCGATAAGTCCATGAAAGGCTACCTGATATGCCCAAATGGCCCTGGAATGAAGGTAGTGTGCCTTTCTATAGGTGTTAAGGACACGAGCTTTGTATTTTTGTCATAACAAGAGATTCGTTGGTCTGATCGGGCCATTTGAGTGCTCGTTGGAAAGAAAACTTCAAGGCCTACCACTTTACTGAGGACGTCTCCTGAGAAATCCTCCTCGAAGATTTTCAAAAAAATTGTTTTTCCACAAGCTTGGATTCTGGACTTTTTCCAAAGGGGATAGTCCACAAAAAATCTCAAAATTTCAAAAAATTTAAAACCCCAAATTCTTTGTCCTAGGATGGTGTGATTCTAGTTATGCGATAGGTCCATGAAAGGCCCACCTGAGATGCCCAAATGGCCCCCGAATGAAGGTAGTGTGCCTTTCTATAGGTCTAACGGACACGAGCTTGGTATTTTGGTCATAACAAGAGCTGCGTTAGTCTGATCGAGCCATTTGAGAGCTCGTTCGAAAGACAACTTCAAGACCTACCACTTTAAAGAGGACGTCTCCTGAGAAATCTTCATCGTAGATGTCCAAAAAAAATCATTTTTCCACCAACTTGGATTCTCGACTTTTTCCAAAAGAGGTAGTCCACAAAAAATCTCAAAATCTAAAAAAATTTAAAACCCCAAATTCTTTTCCCTAGGCATGGTGTGATGCTAGTTAGGCGATAGGTCCATGAAAGGCCCATCTGAGATGCCCAAATGGCCCTGGAATAATGGTAGTGTGCCTTTCTATAGGTGTTACGGACAAAAGCTTGGTATTTTGGTCATAACAAGAGCTGTGTTGGTCTGATCAGGCCATTTGAGAGCTCGTTCAAAAGGTAACTTCAAGGCCTACCACTTTACTGAAGACGTCTCCTGAGAAATCCTCCTCAAAGATGACCAAAAAAATCATTTTCCCACCAACTTGGATTCTCCACTTTTTCCAAAGGGAGTGGTCCACAAAAAATCTCAAAATCTCAGAAAATTTAAAACCCCAAATTCCTTGCCCTTGGCATGGTGTGATGCTAGTTAGGCGATAGGTCCATGAAAGGCCCACCCGAGTTGCCCAAATGGCCCTGGAATGAAGGTAGTGTGCCTTTCTTTAGGTGTTACGGACACAAGCTTGGTATTTTGGTCATAACAAGAGCTGCGTTGGTCTGATCAGGCCATTTGAAAGATCGTTCGAAAGATAACTTCAAGGCCTACCACTTTATTGAAGACGTCTCCTGAGAAATCCTCCTCGAAGATGACAAAAAAAATCATTTTTCCACCAACTTGGATTCTCGACTTTTTCCAAAGGGGTGGTCCACAAAAAATCTTAAAATATAAGAAAATTTAAAACTCCAAATTCTTATCCCTAGGCATGATGTGATGCTTGTTAGGCGATAGGTACATGAAAGGCCCACCTGAGATGCCCAAATGGCCCCGTAATGAAGGTAGTGTGCCTTTCTATAGGTGTTAAAGGCACGAGCTTGGAATTTTGATCATAACAAGAGCTACGTTGGTCTGATCGGGCCATTTGAGAGATCGTTCGAAAGATAACTTCAAGGCCTACCACTTTACTGAGGACGTGTTCTAAAGGGGTGGGGCTTTAAATTTTTTGATATTTTGATATTTTTGTGGACTAACCCCTTTGGAAAAAGTCGAGATTACAAGATGCTGGAAAAATGATATTTTTGGACATCTTCGAGGAGGACTTCTCATGAGACGTCCTAAGTAAAGTGGTAGGCCTTGAAGTTACCTTTCCAACGAGCACTCAAATGGCCCAATCAGACCAACGCATTTGTTGTTATAACCAAAATACCAAGTTCGTGTCAGTAACACGTATAGATAGGCACACTACCTTCATTCCGGGGCCATTTCGGCATCTCAGGTGGGCCTTTCATGGACCTATCCCCTAACTAGCATCACACCATGCCTAGTGCAAAGAATTTGGGGTTTTAAATTTTCTGAGATTTTGAGATTTTTTGTGGACTACCCCCTTTGGAAAAAGTCGAGAATCCAAGCTGGTGGAAAAATGATTTTTTTGGACATCTTCGAGGAGGATTTCTCCAGAGACGCCCTTAGTAAAGTGGTAGGCCTTAAAGTTAGCTTTCCAACGAGTATGCAAATGGCCCGATCAGACCAATGCAGCTCTTGTTATGAAAAAAATAACAAGCTCGTGTCCGTAACACATATAAAAAGGCACACTACCTTCGTTCCGGGGTCATTTGGGAATTTCTGGTGGGCTTTTCCCTAGGCATGGTGTGATGCTAGTTAGGCGATAGGTCCATGAAAAGCCCACCTGAGATGCCCAAATGGCCCCGAAATGAAGGTAGTGTGCCTTTCTATAGGTGTTACAGACACGAGCTTGGTATTTTGGTCATAACAAGAGCTACGTTGAACAGATTGGGACATTTGAGAGCTCGTTCGAAAGATAACTTCAAGGCCTACCACTTTACTGAGGACGTCTTCTGAGAAATCCTCCTCGAAGATGTCCAAAAAAATCATTTTTTAACAAACTTGGATTCTCGACCTTTTCTAACAGGGTAGTCCACAAAAAATAGCAAAATCTCAGAAAATTTAATACCCGAAATTCTTCGCAATAGGCCAGGTATGATTCTAGTTAGGCGATAGGTCCATGAAAGGCCCACCATAGACGCCCAAATGGCCCCGGAATGAAGGTAGTGTGCCTTTCTATAGGTGTTACAAACACGAGCTTGGTATTTTGGTCATAACAAGAGCTGCGTTGGTCTGATCGGGCCATTTGAGAGATCGTTCGAAAGATAACTTCAAGGCCTACCTATTTACTGAGGATGTCTCTTGAGAAATCCTCCTCGAAGATGTCCGAAAAAATCATTTTTCAATGAACTTGGATTCTCGACTTTTTATAAAGGGGGTAGTCCAGCAAAAATCTCAAAATCTCAGAAAATTTAAAACCCCAAATTCTTTGCCCTAGGCATGGTGTGAGACTAGTTAGGCAATAGGTCCATGAAAGGCCCACCTGAGATGCCCAAATGGCCCTGGAATAAAGGTAGTGTGCCTTTCTGTTGGTGTTATGGAAACGAGCTTGGTATTTTGGTCATAACAACAGATGCGTTGGTCTATCGGGCCATTTGAGAGATCGTTTGAAAGCTAACTTCAGGGCCTACCACTTTACTGAGGACGTCTCATAAGAAATCCTCCTAGAAGATGTCCAAAAAAATTATTTTTCCACGAGCTTGGATACTCGACTATTTCCAAAGTGGGTAGTGCACAAAAAATCTCAAAATCTCAGAAAATTTAAAACCCCAAATTCTTTTCCCTTGTCATGGTGTGATGCTAGTGAAGCGATAGGTATGAATGGCCCACTTGAGATGCCCAAATGTCCCAGGAATGAAGGTAGTGTGCCTTTCTATAGGTGTTAAGGACACGAGCTTGGTATTTTTGTCATAACAAGAGCTGCTTTGGTGTGATCGGGCCATTTAGGTGCTCGTTGGAAAGCTAACTTCAAGGCCTACCACTATGCTGAGGACGTCTCCTGAGAAATCCTCCTCGAAGATGTCCAAAAAAAATCGTTTTTCCACAAGCTTAGATTCTGGACTTTTTCCAAAGGGGGCAGTCCAAAAAAAATCTCAAAATCTCAAAAAATTTAAATCCCAATATTCTTTGCGCTAGGCATGGTGTGGTGTTAGTTAGGTGATAGGTCCATGAAAGGCCCAACTTAGATGCCCAAATGGCCCCGGAATGAAGGTAGTGTGCCTTTCTATAGGTGTGACGTACACGAGCTTGGTATTTTGGTCATAACAAGAGCTGCGTTGGTCTGATCGTGCCATTTGAGAGCTCATTCAAAAGGTAACTTCAAAGCCTACCACCTTACTGAGGACGTCTCCTCAGAAATCCTCCTCAAAGATGTCCAAAAAAATTATTTTTCAATGAACTTGGATTATCGACTTTTTCCAAAGGGGGTATTTCAAAAAAATCTCAAAATCTCAGAAAATTTCAAACCCCAAATTCTTTTCCTTAGGCATGATGTGATGCTTGTTAGGCGATAGGTACATGAAAAGCCCACCTGAGATGCCCAAATGGCCCCGTAATGAAGGTAGTGTGCCTTTCTATATGTGTTACAGACACGAGCTTGGAATTTTGATCATAACAAGAGCTACGTTGGTCTGATCGGGCCATTTGAGAGATCGTTCGAAAGATAACTTCAAGGCCTACCACTTTACTGAGGACGTGTTCTGAGAAATCCTTGACTTTTTCTAAAGGGGGTCGTAGACCACAAAAAATCTAAAAATCTCAAAAAATTTAAAACTCAAAATTCTGTGCCCTAGGCATGGTGTGATGCTAGTTAGGCCATAGGTCCATGAAAAGCCCACCTGAAATTCCCAAATGACCCCGGAATGAAGGTAGTGTGCCTTTTTATATGTGTTACGGACACGAGCTTGTTATTTTTTTCAAAACAAGAGCTGCATTGGTCTGATCGGGCCATTTGCGTACTCGTTGGAAAGCTACTTCAAGGCCTACCACTTTACTAAGGACGTCTATTGAGAAATCCTCCTCGAAGATGTCCAAAAAAATCATTTTTCCACCAACTTGGATTCTCGACTTTTTCCAAAGGGGTAGGTGTGATGCTAGTTAGAAAATTTAGAAAATTTAAAACCCAAAATTCTTTGCCCTAGGCATGGTGTGATGCTAGTTAGGCGATAGGTCCATGAAAGACCCACCTGAGAAGCCCGAATGACCCCGGAATGAAGGTAGTGTGCCTTTCTATAGGTGTTACGGACACGAGCTTGGTATTTTTGACATAACAAGAGCTGCGTTGGTCTCATCAGGCCATTTGAGAGCTCATTTGATACCTAATTTCAGGGCCTATGACTTTACTGAGGACGTCTTCTGTGAAATCGTCCTCGAAGATGTCGAAAAAAAAAATCATTTTTCCACCAGCTTGGATTCTCGACTTTTTCCAAAGGGGGTAGTCCACAAAAAATCTCAAAATCTCAGAAAATTTAAAACCCCAAATTCTTTGCCCGAGGCATGGTGTGATGCTAGTTAGGCGATAGGTCCATGAAAGGCCCACCTGAGATGCCGAAATGGCCCCGGAATGAAGGTAGTGTGCCTTTCTATACGTGTTACTGACACGAACTTGGTATTTTGGTTATAACAACAAATGCGTTGGTCTGATGGGCCATTTGAGTGCTCGTTGGAAAGGTAATTTCAAGGCCTACCACTTTACTTAGGACGTCTCATGAGAAATCCTCCTCGAAGATGTCCAAAAATATCATTTTTCAAGCATCTTGTAATCTCGACTTTTTCCAAAGGGGTTAGTCCACAAAAATCTCAAAATCTCAGAAAATTTAAAGCCCCAAATTCTTTGCCCTAGGCATGGTGTGATGCTAGTTAGGCGATACGTCCATGAAAAGCCCACCTGAGATGCCCAAATGGCCCAGAAATGAAGGTAGTGTGCCTTTCTATAGGTGTTAAAGACACGAGCTTGGTAATTTGGTCATAACAAGAGCTACGTTGAACAGATTGGGACATTGGAGAGCTCGTTCGAAAGATAACTTCAAGGCCTACCACTTTACTGAGGACGTCTTCTGAGAAATCCTCCTCGAAGATGTCCAAAAAAATCATTTTTCAACGAACTTGGATTCTCGACCATTTCTAACGGGGTAGTCCACAAAAAATAGCAAAATCTCAGAAAATTTAATACCCCAAATTCTTTGCCATAGGCCGGGTATGATTCTAGTTAGGCGATAGGTCCATGAAGGCCCACCATAGACGCCCAAATGGCCCCGGAATGAAGGTAGTTTGCCTTTCTATAGGTGTTATAAACACGAGCTTGGTATTTTGGTCATAACAAGAGCTGCGTTGGTCTGATCGGGCCATTTGAGTGATCGTTCAAAAGATAACTTCAAGGCCTACCACTTTACCGAGGACGTCTCCTGAGAAATCCTCCTCGAAGATGTCCGAAAAAATCGTTTTTCAATGAACTTGGATTCTCGACTTTTTCTAAAGGGTGTAGTCCAGCAAAAATCTCAAAATCTCAGAAAATTTAAGACCCCAAATTCTTTGCCCTAGGCATGGTATGAGACTAGTTAGGCGATAGGTCCATGAAAGGCCCACCTGAGATGCCCAAATGGCCCCGGAATAAAGGTAGTGTGCCTTTCTATAGGTGTTACGGACACGAGCTTGGTATTTTGGTCATAACAACAGATGCGTTGGTCTATCGGGCCATTTGAGAGATTGTTTGAAAGCTAACTTCAGGGCCTACAACTTTACTGAGGACGTCTCATAAGAAATCCTCCTTGAAGATGTCCAAAAAAATTATTTTTCCACGAGCTTGGATACTCAACTATTTCCAAAGTGGGTAGTGCACAAAAAATCTCAAAATCTCAGAAAATTTAAAACCCTAAATTCTTTTCTCTTGGCATGGTGTGATGCTAGTGAAGCGATAGGTATGAATGGCCCACCTGAGATGCCCAAATGTCCCAGGAATGAAGGTAGTGTGCCTTTCTATAGGTGTTAAGGACACGAGCTTGGTATTTTTGTCATAACAAGAGCTGCTTTGGTGTGATCGGGCCATTTAGGTGCTCGTTGGAAAGCTAACTTCAAGGCCTACCACTATACTGAGGACGTCTCCTTAGAAATCCTCCTCGAAGATGTCCAAAAAAATTATTTCTCCACCAGCTTGGATTCTCGACTTTTTGAAAAGGGATAGTCCACAAAAAATCTCAAAATCTCAAAAAATTTAAAACCCCGAATTCTTTACCCTAGGCATGGTGTGATGCTAGTTAGGCGATAGGTCCATGAAATACCCACCTTAGATGCCCAAATGGCCCCGGAAGGAAGGTAGTGTGCCTTTCTATAGGTGTTACGGACACGAGCTTGGTATTTTAGTCACAACAAGAGCTGCATTGGTCTGATCAGGCCATTTGAGAGCTCTTTGGAAAGCTTACTTCAAGGTCTGATCTGACCATTTGAGTGCTCTTTGGAAAGCTAACTTCAAGGCCTACGACTTTACTGAGGACGTTTCCTGAGAAATCCTCCTCGAAGATGTCCAAAAATATCATTTTTCCGCAAACTTCGATTCTTGACTTTTTCCAAAGGGGGTAGTCCACAAAAAATCTCAATATCTCAGAAAATTTAAAACCCCAAATTCTTTTCCCTAGGCATGGTGTGATGCTAGTTAGGCGATGGGTCCATGAAAGGCCCACCTGAGATGCCCAAATGGCCCTGGAATGAATGTAGTGTGCCTTTCTATAGGTATTACAGACACGAGCTTGGTATTTTGGTCATAAAAAGAGCTGCGTTGGTCTGATCAGGCCATTTGAGAGCTCGTTGGAAAGATATTTTCAAGGCCTCAGGACGTCTCCTGAGAAATCCTCTTTGAAGATGTCCAAAAAAGTCATTTTTCCACCAGCTTGGATTCTCGACTTTTTCCAAAGGGGGTAGTCCAAAAAAAATCTCAATATCCCAAAAAATTTAAAACCCCAAATTCTTTGCTCTAGGCATGGTGTGATGCTAGTTAGGCGATAGGTCAATGAAAGGCCCACTTGAGATGCCCAAATGGGCCCGTAATGAAGGTAGTGTGCCTTTCTATAGGTGTTACGGACAGGAGCTTGATATTTTGGTCATAAAAAGAGCTGCGTTCGTCTGATCGGGCCATTTGAGAGCTTGTTGGAAAGCAATCTTCAAGGTCTATGACTTTACTGAGGACGTCTCCTGAGAAATCCTCCTCGAAGATGTCCAAAAAAGTCATTTTCCCCCCAGCTTGGATTCTCGACTATTTCCAAAGGGGGTAGTCCAAAAAAAATCTCAATATCTCAAATAATTTAAAACCCCAACTTCTTTTCCCTAGGCAAGATGTTATTCTAGTTAGGTGATAGGTCCATGAAAGGCCCACCTGAGATGCCCAAATTGCCCCGGAATGAAGGTAGTGTGCCTTTCTATAGGTGTTACAGACACGAGCTTGGTATTTTGGTCATAACAAGAGATGCGTTGCTCTGATTCGTCCATTTGAGAGATCGTTTGAAAGATAACTTCAAGGCCTACCCCTTTAGTGAGGACGTCTCTTGAGAAATCCTCCTCGAAGATGTCTGAAAAAATCATTTTTCAACGAACATGGATTCTCGACTTTTTCTGAAGGGGGTAGTCCACAAAAAATCTCTAAATCTCAGAAAATTTAAAACCCCAAATTCTTTTCCCTAAGCATGGTGTGATTCTAGTTAGGGGATAGGTTCATTTAAGAGCTTGTTGGAAAGCTAACTTCAAGGCCTACGACTTTACTGAGGACGTCTCATGAGAAATCCTCCTCGAAGATGTCCAAAAATATCATTTTTCCACCATCTTGGTATCTCGACTTTTTCCAAAGGGGGTAGTCCACAAAAAATCTCGAAATCTCAGAAAATTTGAAGCCCTAAATTCTTTGCCCTAGGCATGGTGTGATGCAAGTTAGGCGATAGGTCTATGAAAGGACCACCTGAGATGTCCAAATGGCCCCGGAATGAAGGTAGTGTGCCTTTCTATAGGTGTTATAGACACGAGCTTGGTATTTTGGTCATAACAAGAGCTGCGTTGGTTTGATCGGGCTATTTGAGAGATCGTTCAAAAGAAACTTCAAGGCCTACCACTTTACCGAGGACGTCTCCTGAGAAATCCTCCTCGAAGATGTCTGAAAAAAATCATTTTTCAACAAACTTGGATTCTCGACTTTTTCTAAAGGGGGTAGTCCACAAATAGTCTTAAAATCTCAGAAAATTTAAAACCCAAAATTCTTTGCCCTAAGGATGGTGTGATGCTAGTTAGGCGATAGGTCAATGAAAGGCCCACCTGAGATGTCCAAATGGCCCCGAAATGGTGGTAGTGTGCCTTTCTATAGGTGTTACGGACACGAGCTTGGTATTTTGGTCATAACAACAGATGTGTTGGTCTGATCGGGCTATTTGAGAGTTCGTTGGAAAGCTAACTTCAAGGCCTATGAATTTACTGAGGACGTTTCATGAGAAATCCTTCTTGAAGATGTCCAAAAAATCATATTTCCACCAGCTTGGATTCTTGACTTTTTCCAAAGGGGGTAGTCCACAAAAATCTAAATATCTCAGAAAATATAAAACCCCAAATTCTTTGCCCTAGGCATGGTGTGATGATAGTTAGGTGATAGGTCCATGAAAGGCCCACCTGAGATGCGCAAATGGCCCCGGAATGAAGGTAGTGTGCCTTTCTATAGGTTTTACGGACACGAGCTTGGTATTTTGGTCACAAAATGAGCTGCGTTGGTCTGATCGGGCCATTCGAGAGCTCGTTGGAAAGCTATCTTCAAGGCCTATGACTTTAGTGAGACGTCTCCTGAGAAATCCTGCTCGAAGATGTCCAGAAAAGTCATTTTTCCACCAGCTTGGATTCTCGACTTTTTCCAAAGACGGTAGTCCACAAAAAATCTCAATATCTCAGAAAATTTAAAACCCCAAATTCATTGCCCTAGGCATGGTGTGATGCTAGTTAGGCGATAGGTCCATTAAAGGCCCACATGAGAGCCAAAATGGCCCCGTAATCAAGCTAGTGTGCCTCTCTATATGTGTTACAGACATGAGCTTGGTATTTTTGTCATAACAAGAGATGCGTTGGTCTGATCCGGCTATTTGAGAGATCGTTCGAAAGATAACTTCAAGGCCTACCCTTTTACTGGGACGTCTCTTGAGAAATCCTCCTCGAAGATGTCTGAAAAAATCATTTTTCAACGAACTTGGATTCTCGACTTTTTCTAAAGGGGTAATCCACAAAAAATCTCTAAATCTTAGAAAATTTAAAACCCCAAAATCTTTGCCCTAAGCATGGTGTGATTCTAGTTAGGGGATAGGTCCATTTAAGAGCTCGTTGGAAAGCTAACTTCAAGGCCTACGACTTTACTAAGGACGCCTCATGAGAAATCCTCCTCGAAGATGTCCAAAAATATCATTTTTCCACCATTTTGGTATCTCGACTTTTTCCAAAGGGGGTAGTCCACAAAAAATCTCAAAATCTCAGAAACTTTAAAACCCCAAATTCTTTGCCCTAGGCATGGTGTGATGCTAGTTAGGCGATAGGTACATGAAAGGACCACCTGAGATTTCCAAATGGCCCCGGAATGAAGGTAGTGTGCCTTTCTATAGGTGTTACAGACACGAGCTTGGTATTTTGGTCATAACAAGAGCTGCGTTGGTCTGATCGTTCTATTTGAGAGATCGTTCAAAAGATAACTTCAAGGCCTACCACTTTACTGAGGACGTCTCCTGAGAAATCCTCCTCGAAGATGTCTGAAAAAATCATTTTTCAACGAACTTGGATTCTCTACTTTTTCTAAAGGGGGTAGTCCATAAAAAGTCTCAAAATCTCAGAAAATTTAAAACCCAAAATTCTTTGCCCTAAGCATGGTGTGATGCTAGTTAGGCGATAGGTCAATGAAAGGCCCACCTGAGATGCCCAAATGGCCCCGGAATGAAGGCAGTTGGCCTTTTTATAGGTGTTAAGGACATGAGCTTGGTATTTTTGTCATAACAGGAGCTGTGTTGGTCTGATTGGGCCATTTGAGTGCTCGTTGGAAAGCTAACTTCAAGGCCTACGACTTTACTGAGGACGTCTCATGAGAAATCCTCCTTGAAGATGTCCAAAAAATATTTTTTCCACAAGCTTAGATTCTTGACTTTTTCCAAAGGGGGTGGTCCACAAAAAATCTCAATATCTTAGAAAATTTAAAAACCCAAATTCTTTGCCCTAGGCATGGTGTAATGCTAGTTAGGCGATAGGTCCATGAAAGGCCCACCTGAGATGCCAAAATGGCCCCGGAATGAAGCTAGTGTGCCTTTCTATAGGTGTTACCGACACGAGCTTGATATTTTGGTCAAAACAAGAGATGCGTTGGTCTAATCCGGCCATTTGAGAAATCGTTCGAAAGATAACTTCAAGGCCTACCCTTTTACTGAGGGCGTCTCTTGAGAAATCCTCTTCGAAGATGTATGAAAAAATCATTTTTTAACTAACTTGGATTCTCGACTTTTTCTAAAGGGGGTAGTCCACACAAAATCTCTGAATCTTAGAAAATTTAAAACCCCAAATTCTTACCCCTAAGCATGGTGTGATTCTAGTTAGGGGATAACGAGCGCAGTGCCGGAGCGCCCGAGCGCAGTGCCGGAGTGCCCGAGCGCAGTGCCCGAGCGCCCGAGCTTAGTGTCCGAGCGCCCGAGCGCCCGAGCGCAGTGTCCGAGCGCCCGAGCGCAAGTGCCCGAGCGCCCGAGCGCAGTGTTCGAGCGCCCGAGCGCAAGTGCCCGAGCGCAGTGGCGGAGCGCCCGAGCGCATTGCCCGAGCGCCCGAGCGCAGTGCCCGAGCGTCCGAGCGCGGTCTCCGAGCGCCCGAGCGCAAGTGCCCGAGCGCCCGAGCACAAGTGCCCGAGCGCCCAAGCGCAGTGGCTGAGCGCCCGAGCGCCCGAGCGCAGTGCCCGAGCGCCCGAGCGCAAGTGCCCGAGCGCAAGTGCCCGAGCGCCCGAGCGGAGTGTCCG